>OX941083.1:85167581-87567581 GCA_954870635.1 Arctium minus | reverse complement strand
GAAGCTGAGGAGGATATGAAGCGAAGATATCCTCACCTTTTCGAGTAGTTGGTATTTCGGGGACGAAATCATCTCCAAGTTGGGGAGGATTGTAACGCCCCGAATTTCGTTTGGCCTGTTTTGAAGAAGAACTGGAAGATGGTGGCCGCGCTAGTTATCGCGCGACTTAGCCCGCGCCATAACCCGCGCGGTGCACTGTCCGTTTGGGGATTCCAGTGAGCGGCGCGAGTTTTGCCGCGAGTGTACCCGCGCCATAACCCGCGCGGTGTTCTGGTTGTCTCAGTTTCCAGTGAGTGGTGCGAGTCACGACGCGAGTTAGCCCGCGCCATAACCCGCGCGGTGGGCCTGATCGATTAAATGAGATTTCAGCCTAAATATCTCATTTTAACTCACTTTTTATTTCTTTCTTTCCAAGTCTCTCTCTCTCTCTTTCATCATTTACTCTCTCTTAGGTTTAGTGCAACCACATTTCTAGCCATTTATTACAAGAATCAAGTGTTCCATTCAAGGTTTCGGTTTTGGAAGCTTCACCATTGTCATCTTCTCCAAGAGGTCCAACCTAAGTTTTTGGGGTTTCTTCTAAAACCTACTTGGTGAGTTCCTACTATCATTTTATAAACTTTATACATGTCAAAGCTTAATTTTTGAACACCTACATATCTCCTTGGGTTTGGATTTAAGTTTATTGCATTTTGACCTAACTTGAGTTTTGGGAGATTTTAGGGTTCCCAATCATTTTCATGAAATATAAAAGGGTTTCATCTTATTCGAAGTAAAATGGAGTTTTACTTGCACATTTATGTGGATTATTTGAAAGAATGTATATAAACTCATTTTATGATTTTCATTCTCATCAGCAGTTAAACTTGAAAAGACATTTTGGATACAAATGTTTTTGGAAGCTATATGTTTAGCTTTGGTTAGTCACAAATGAAATTGTGACAAGTCTAGATTATTACGAGTGGATCCCTAGGTATTGAGTCGGCTTATATTATTGGGATGTCTATTCCCCTTTTTGTTGCTATGGATGCATTTGATCCTCGGGGGCCTTTGGTACGGTTATGTGAGACCGGTTACTAGATATGGATTATAATGTAGTCATAGTGAACGAGTATGACTTGGTTTCCTCGGGGCCCTCCCTCACATCTTAGTACGGACCGAAGTTGTTTGTGGCCATGGATTCCAAGTATTTAGCTCACAACTCGGATTTTGGCCTACTTTTGTATTCCACCACAATCCTTGGTAAATCGGGTATCCCCCGTCATCGCAAGATGAATTTTCGGACCGAACGGTCCTTATGTGACAAAGATTTCAATTGCAAACTAAGCCTTCTTGAAAAGATTTACTTTCCCTACAAATGTTTATATCTCTTGAAATTTATAAACTGTATGTTCTCACTAGGATTTAAGCCTAACACTTTTTCTCAAATGATATGTATAACAGGTTCCCTTAGCGGTGGGTTGCCAAGGTCGTGAGTGACGAGCATGGTCTTAGAGGCATTTTTGAAGTGACTAGTATTTGATGTTGGGCATTTGTTTAAGTCCCATTTTTTGGTGATTTTGGGGTTGACAACCGATGTAAACTAGATAGTCGTGTTTAGATTAGTTTGTTGTTGATTTCCATATCCGTTCTCAGGTTTTTGTAAAGGCTTAGTACTTTCCCCCTTTTGGGAGGTTTATACCAAATACAAATGTCATATTGCCTAATATCCGAATTTTATTTCACTCGAATTTTTAGGGTGTTACACTATACGGTTAAGAAGTTAAGGATCAAAAGAGATCCGCCTTGTGAAAGTGCAGTGGTAATATTAGAGGACAAAAGGCAACATGGGAATGGGAAGCGGACATGAGGTCCCAGTATCCTAGTTTGTTCAGCGATGGAATTCCGGGGATGAAATTCTTTTGAGAAGGGGATATTGTAATTTCCCTGTTTTTATCTATCTGTGTCAAGGAATTCTTCCTATAAGTTGTAGCATGTGATAACACTAATCTTTTTGCTGCATTAGTGAACCCTAATTAGTTAATCAAGTTCTAGGATACATTTTTTTTTCATAAGTTCAACTTATGTTGCAAAGAGTACAACTTATCTTGCAACATATGAAACAGTTCAATATGTCTTTGACATCACTAGATTAAAGTGTGAATTAATTGGTTGTGGGGTTTATATTAAATCCATTGATTGTTCTCATCAATTTGTTGTAGTTTTCTAAAATTAGTAACATTATCTTAATTTCCATTTGTTGCATTTGGTGAATTATGTAGTTGTCTTTGGATTGTAGTTTCTAACACTACAGACAATCATGTTGCCTTTAAGGTAATCTTTTTCTCCCAACTTGCTTGAAATTATCCTCGTAGTTTTTTTCCCCAGTTTCTTGTGGTACTTGCTTTCTTTCTTTCTTTGCGATTCCATGTTTTATTGGGATAATAGTGACATGTAAAGGTAATTTTAGTTTGTGCACCGATAATAGGTCAAAACTCAATTCCCAAGAATAAAATACTTTGTATGATCAAATATGGGTGTTATACAGTGTTGGGATGCATGTGCTATAAGAGGTGTGCATGTTGCTTCTAGCATTTAGATTGTCTAAATTCTAGATGATAGGTGGAGCTACATCATTTCCAATGTATTTGTTTGCAGTTGATGTTTACAATTTTAGGCTAGAACTAACAATTAAGGTACTTGATCTGCATTGTACATAGGATACTCTGTGCAAAAGCATGAAGGTCCATAAGATACTGGCACCCTAGAGATACAGTGCTAAATCTTTCGGCCATATAGAACTTACTATATAATTATTTGTATGTTTGTAGTCGTAATTGTTTACATCGTTTTTGGTAATATATATGAATTTTGCATGTTATATAATGGAGTCCAATTTAAAATCTTGAACTTATTTAGTTCTATGTTATTTGAAAGGCACATATTGAATTCTAATGTTAATGCGAACTACTCTAATATTGGGTTCCAAATTTACATAAATTAATTTGAATTGTATTAGCTACAAAAAATTAGGTTTACAGGACGCCAACAATTTGTAGGTGTCCAATAGACCCATTTTATGAGACTTACGTTTATTTTTATTTTTTTGAACGGAAGGATTAATTCCACCAAAAAACTAGCAAGGAGCTAGATTACAGAAGGAAATCAATACACGACAACAGGATTACTACTCCAATTATCCCAAGTGAGAGTCTCCCCCCTTTTACATCAATTCTTAACCCACAAGAAAGAATTTGACAGCACCTCGGAGACGATAGTGCTAATCGGATGACCTTCGTTTCTAAAGGTAAGAGAGTTGCGAAGATTCCAGACCGACCAACAGTACGCAGCGGTAACGACTTCCAAGGTCAGGTCCCGAGCATTGTTGACTGTGTTATCACTTCCCGGATCTAAGAAATCATTTAGAGAATCAGACATGAAAGGGAACTTAGTGTACCACGTCTTGATCGTAGCCCTGATTTCCTTGCTGGTAGAACACTGAAGGAACAAGTGATCTTCGGATTCAGGTACAGAGTGACACAGGGGACATAAATCAGAATTAACATCGACTCCTCTCCTGATCAGATTTCGTTTCGTCGGAAGCCTCTCGAGCCTCGCTCTCCACAGCAATAAGTTAACTTTTCCGGGCACCAAGCGAATCCATTTTGTGCTATGCTCGAGGTTGGTTAAGAGCGAGTCATCAATCGCTTTCCTGAGCGAGGAAACGGTGAACTTCCTTTCTTTCTCAAGTTTCCAACTCCATATCCTATTATTGGTATCAAAAGAAAAAAGCTCATGCAACGAGATATTATAACCGTAGACCTCTTTATCGATCCTCTTAATCATACCCCAAGAGCTACCCGGATAACCCATCTATCCCCTCAAAACGAGTCCTCCATTATGACCTAATAAGGAATTGATAACCGCCCTCCACACACCCTCGTTATCGGTACGATAACGCCACCACCATTTCCCAAGCAATGCTAAGTTAATAGCTCTAAGGCTAGCAATGTCCAACCCGCCGTGATTCTTGTTGTTGATAGTAGAGCTCCAAGCCACCCACTGAATTTTCGACTTGTCCGCGTCTCCCCCCCAGAAGAAGCGTGCTCGGATACTTTCGAGGACTTTGATGACCTTTTTGGGGGCTTTATACAACGAGAAAAGATACAAACCAAGGCTGCCAAGGACCGATTTACACAAGGTAAGCCTGCCCCCAAAAGATAGACTTTTAGCCTTCCAGCTCGAAAGCTTTGTTTGAAACTTCTCAATGAGAGGTAGCCAGCTCTCGACGTTTGACATTTTAGCTCCCACCGGCATACCAAGATACGTGAATGGGATCGATCCATCTCTGCAGTTCATCCTCCTCGCCATGGTAGAGATCTCATCAGAATTAACACCGATTCCCGTCACTATGCTTTTCACGAAGTTAATTTTGAGACCTGAAGCAAGCTGGAAGCATCTTAGAACTCTCAACAGATTTGAAGTGTTGGCAATGGACCATTCTCCGAGAAAAATAACACCATCTGCGTATTGGAGGATAGATATGATGGGTCCATTGTTAGGGAGTGCGACCCCCCAGAACAGCCCCTTATCTATCGCCTCGTCCATGGCAATTTTCAAACCTTCAACCGCTATAATAAAAAGGAATGGAGCGATGGGATCGCCGTGTCTCCCTCCTTTCTCCAATCTAAATTGTTTGGTAGGGGAGCCATTAACGAGAATCGACACTTTGGTGGAAGAAAGATAACCCCGAATCCAATTCTTCCACTTAGATCCGAACCCCATCTGAGTCAGAATATCGTCTAGGAAGACCCAACTAATAGAATCAAAAGCTTTTTCAAAGTCAACTTTAAAGATAAGAGTTTTTTTATTACGCTTCTTAGACCAGTTAATGATCTCGTTAACGACGAGAGGGCCATCAAGTATGCTCCTTTCTTTTATGAAAGCAGTTTGCTCCTTACTAACCACCATTTTTAACCTATCCGCGAGCACCTTAGAAATGATTTTGCTAAGGCAGCCGATCAGGCTGATCGGCCTGTATTCCGAGAGGGACAACGGATCCTTAACCCTAGGAATAAGGGTAATGAACGAGGAGTTGCATCCCGGGTTCATTATTCCGTGCTCTTCGAAGTATTTGACAGCCTTACGTTTATAGGACCAAAAAATAAAGCGTCCCATCTGAAGGTGTTGGAATAGGTTTATATGACGCTTTTGGACGTCTTAACAAAATTTTTAGGACATTTAGTACAAAGTGTCGCATAAGCTATTTTATAGGACACTTTTGAAGTGTCCTATGAACACATCCTTTTATAGGACACTTGTTTTTTGTAGAACATTTTTTCAAATGTCCTATAAAATAGCTAATACGATGTTTTTTTCAGTAAAATCTATAAGTATCTAAAAAAACTCGTTACGATTCCCAAAAACATTCTATAAACTTGTTACAACACCTTAATTTAGATATGATGCTTTATTGTTTGGTCTTATAGAATAAGTCTTGTAAAACAGTCTCTTAGGCCGCCTAGACATTTTTGGAGAGCAAACCTTTGCCTTTTCTCAAGTTTTAGTTTGATTTATAAGCCAATATTTAAATTATGTAATCACGCAAAATGCTTGTGGTTTTTATGTTCGCATACTAAAACACAACCTATCATATCAACATCCATGTAATCACGTAAAATTCGAACATTTTATAAATTGTTCTTGATATATATGTTGCATTTTATGACATATAGTTGAGTGCTAGTGTGCCACCATTTCAACACGTGCACTTTATACCGTATCCATTACAATTATAAACATTGCAATTTGCAGAAGTCTAAGTCCTAACATTGTTTTATGCAAAAAGAAGGTTTGATGAGATGCAAATTGACCAACCAGTCTTATATATAACTGTATAATACATTTATTTTGAAGGCATTTTCTCTTAATATAAAAAAGATGCTTACAGTGAGATGGTTAGCATTTTGCACAAGCATTTATGGTTTAGTCTCTATGATAAAGCACATATATACATATATTATGCATCTGCTATACTTATAATGTTGTAACAAGAGTTTTCGATTTAATGCATTAAAAAGCACTGCCTAATGCATATAATGTTGTAAACTCTTTAGCGATTGAATGATAGATCAATCTGAAGTGAGGCATGAATGCTAGAAATTTTTAACATATATCATAAATAAGAAAACACTAAACTTATCTGGTTTTGTTTGTGCATGTGATGCCTTAAACTACGTTCATCTTCATGTCTCACAGCTCCAAGGTTGCCATTTTCCAAGAAGAAATGGTCACTTCCCTTGTCCCTTTTTCATTTTCACTTCAGCACTTTGAAGCAATTATACAAAATTCATAACTCTCTTCTGTTTTACAACTGTTGTTTCAATGATGCTTTAGCTTAAATGCCTAACTTCATTCTTCACAAAATAGAAGGGAAGTAATGGCACCTAGGTGACTTTGGCATGAAATTTGTTAAAATGGAAATCTTGCACTTATATCGTTGATGTATGGTCTCTACAGTCCCTCTTAAAATCTTTTTCAACTGGTCTGATGTTGAAGAGGAGAAATATGTTGATCAAAAAAGAGAAAAACCGGTGGAAGTGGAATATTGGTTTTACGGTTTACATCATTATCTTGCATTTCTTTTTATGATATTTTTCTTTACTATGGTGATATATTAACATTTACTTGAGTAAGAACGCTAAAAGGAAAAACCAAAGAAGGTTTACGTTTACCCAATAATTTAGAAATCATCGCATAATTAATCAACATTTAATTTGTATACATCATTTATGTTTTTTTACCACTTTATAAGTGTTATTAAGCAAATATAATATGGTCTTCTCACCATTATGTTTTGCGACGTCATGATGCTTGTTTCATTTTTGTATTTTGAAAGCGTATACATATTGAACTTTGCCTTTTGGTTTTGGTTCAGGAATTTGACCCATCTTCATGACTTCATAGGATGTGTGAAATGGCACAACAGTGTATGATATATTGGTAAGTGTTTTGTTTTTCACCTCACAATTGGAGACACCATTTTATAGTCTCTTTGGTCATAAATTTAACAGAAAAATCGGCTTCTACCATTGATATCAATAACACGGGGATACCACGTGTTATCCTTCAGCTAGACATGGAGCATTGACTCCTAAATCCTTCCCATTCAATTGGGTCGCTTCTATAAGAAACATCATTTTTTAGTCCCTGTGGGTAGTGTTTCAAAGAGAGGTGTTATGTTTGTATGTTTTTCCATACGTAATAAGATGCAATTTTTATTCTTGTTGCAGGCACGACAACCAACTTCTCATCAATATGATGGGAAACAAAATCCTAAGAAGGGAGAAGAATTATACAACTATCAGCAAAACGTACGAGGAATAACTTTGATAAACAAAACTCTAATATATTAGAGAATTAGTAGTGAGAAGTTTCCCATGTTCTTATACCTTATTCATATGATTTTTAATGTAATTGTTTAATGTTTATTATATTCAATTTTTAAAATTTTATTTATCATTTTTCTATAGATTATTAAAATTGTTGCCAAAGATTAATTATGGTCAAGTGCTACAATGGACACAAAATATTCAATTTAAACCAATGTTTTAAAAACCGTTTTTTTGGTTGACCCGGTGTGGTGACCGGGGTTCAACCACCGGGTCAACCCGGTTTCAAGAATTTCTATGTATTTTTTATTTTTCATTTTTCTGCATACATATACATATATATATATATATATATATATATATATAAAACCAAGAATTTGATGTCCACAAGTTAAAACTTTAAAAATAACATAACAACAAGTTTTACATCAATCCAAAAACATTAAATAAACACACATAAACATAACGCTAAATGCCAAAATCTCTAATACGTATTGTCTATTGGACTATTGGTTTTTAACTTTTTTTACCGGTTCAACCGGTTCGATACCGGTTCGTTGTGATCGGTTCAACCGGTTTTCTAATAGAACCGGCCGGTTGAATCCGGGTCATAAATTGGCATCAACCCGGTCGCAATTGACCCGGTCTCTTCTCCGGTTCCCGGTTCAACCGGTTCGACCGACCGAGTCAACCCGGTTTTTAAAACATTGATTTAAACTGAAACTATTATGACCACAATTTTAACAATTTATGGTAACTATGTCATGAATTGACCACGATTAATATAAATTTGCATGATTGTAAGTAGCTTATGACCACGGTTTAGTTATTTCATGTAATCAAAAGGCAACCAAAAGCTACGGTTTTATAATTTACTGCAACTATGTAACAAGAATTGGCCACGGTTAATATAAAAGGTGTGGCTGTAAATAGTTTATTGCCATAGTTTTAGTTATTTCTCATGACTAAAAGACACTCTATAGCCACGATATAATAATTCAGCGTAACCATACATCATGAATTCGCCACGTTTACTATCAAATTTGTTTGACTATAACTAGTTCATTCCCATGGTTTTGGTAATTTCATGTGAACAAAAGGTAACCAATGGCCACGATTTTAACAATTCAGCGTAGCCATATGTTACGAATTAGCCATGATTAATATGAAAATTTTTGTGGCTATAAGTAGTTTACGACCACGATTTTAGTTATTTCATGTAACTAAAAGGTAACCAATAGCCTCAGTTTTAACTATTCTGTGTCATCATATGTCAAGAAACAACAACGCTTAATGTAAAATTTGCATGGCTATAAGTAGTCTACGGTCACGCTTTTAGTTATTTCGTGTAAGCAAAAGGTTACCAATAGCCACAATTTTAATAATTCTCCGTAACCATATATCATGAAGTGGCCACGATTAATGTAAATTTTGTGTGGCTATAAGTAGTTTATGTACACGGTTTTAGTTATTTCGTGTAAGCAAAAAGGTTGCCAATAGCCATGGTTTTAACAATTCAACATAAATGACCACAGTTAATATAAAAGATTTGTGTGGCTATAAGTATCCTATTGTCATGGTTAAAATAAATTTACATGGCTATAAGTTAATCAATGACCACCTTAAAAACAAATCATGTGGCCATAAGTAGTTTATGACCATGATTTTAATTATCTTGTGTAACCAAAAGTTAACCAATAGCCATGATTCTAAAAATTAAGCATAACTATATGTTATGAATTAGTCACAATTAATATGAATTTACATGGCTATAAGTAGCTTATGGCCACGGTTATATGAAAAATGCTTAACTACCAATTTCTTTTGACAAGCTTACGGCCACGGTTTTTAGGCTATGGTAACGGTTTTTCATGAGATATGGTGACACAACTTAAGCGTGGCTATAAGGGTATCAAAAGTCACGGGGGAATAGATTACGGTTTGATAGGAAAAATAAATCGTGGCGAAAAGCCTACGACCACGGTTTTTAACCGTGGCCAATGTTGATTTTTGTACTAGTGTTATGAGTTCACCACCGTAATACCCATGGTCCCGGAGTCCAACCCACCCGGGTTCCTCTCCGAAATATCGATCACCAAAATGGCCACACAACATTGGTCTCAAGACGAGGACATCAAGACTCCTCAATTATTCAATATGACAGACTCACATGCCTATGGATCCAATGCATTTACAGTCTTGATTTCATGACTCTACAATGAATGTCCAATGCACCCAAAACAAGTAATTTCCAACAATTATACAATAAATGCATTATATGTTTAAAGATCATTTGACTGTTAAAAATCGGACAATTGTCCACAAAACTTATCTGAGTTAAAATTAAACCAATATGGCCATAATGCACTTGACTAATTAAATACATTCAATATAAACCACATGAGCCGAAAAGACATATTTTCCAACTTTTAATAAACATATGGCACCTACAACACGTTTAGGTCCATGAACCAACATTTTATTGAAACACGATGGCTAAAGGTCCAAACCGTATGGTTTTCATTCTCAAAATCCTCATATAAGCCAAAAAAAGACAATTATCACAGATTTATACATTTATGATCAAAATGGCTAGTGTGACAACATCAAAAGTTCATACGTTGGGTGAAATCCCAAGACAACATTTAACCCAAAACAAGGTTAACAAAACTCATTCAACTTGTTCATCAAACTCAAATGAAAATGATCATTAATCCGAGTTACTCATTTTAAGAGTCAAACAATAGTTTGCCTAAACCATCCAAATATCCAAGAAATCACATTTGATGAAATCCATAAATTGGGTGCCTCAAAACACATATAAAACATCTTAAATTATCTTTAAAGATTTCAAAACCCAAATATGCTCAAAATCGTAAAAATCATCAAATACAAATCAAACTCATAAAATGTGCTCAAACCAAAAAGAAAGATATTTTGAAATTTATTAAGCTTTGCACAGCAATTAGAACTCACCTTGATAGATTTAGAATAAATCTAGGTTTTTACCCCAAACTTTGAGTTTTCTTGGTGAAAACTTGAATCCACAAGGAACACGTCCAAACTTTTAGATCCAACACTTGCAAAGTGTTTCATTCACCTCCAAAGATCCAAAACCACTACAAAATACTCTTGAGTATTCCAATAAACTTCAATAATCATAATCTATTCTTTGAGAGCTCTAAAAAAAGAAGTCATAGCAAAAAGAATCACAAAAACCGGAGTAGAGATGCAAAAGTTATGAAGGAATGAAGAATGAGGGCTGAAAATCGAGTTTTATGCTCGAACAGTGCTTCACGCGGGTTTTCACACGGCTAAACCCGTGCCAAAACCCTCTCGGATAACCCAAAGTTGTCCCGAAAGTCGCCCCAAACACTCCATGCCCGATTCTCTTCATTCATACTCGATCATTGTTTTAGCCATAACTTCTTCATTTTAACTCCAATTTTGCTCCGGAAAGAACCGTTGGACTCGTATTTGAATCCTTCTTCCAACCAGAATATAAAATATAGGATTCAGGCCCAAAATTCTATTTCTTCTATTTCTCTTAAAATACTGATTTCTGTACTAACTTAAAATTATACCTTCCTTAAACAACCACTGCTTATCGCATGTTTAACCAGGTTATCACATGTTTCATTAAATTCGGTGGTCAATGCATGATCTACATGGTCAAACTTGGTGGTTGTCAATAAAAGTGTGCATGCTTAATTATCATAACTCACTGTTACGTCAATTAGAGCTTATCGTATCTCACTGTTACGTCAAGTAAAGCTTATCTTGATTCATTGTTATCGAATTCTTTAGTAGCATTGTGAAGAAGAAGACAACATGAAGGCTTGTTATGATGTACCAAGTTTGACATGGTGAACTTATCATAAGTGATGCATACGACAAGTAGTTTGTGAAGGTCACGACAGTTTCAGACAAAAGCTTACAACAACTTCCTTTGTTTGTTACGTCAAGCTAGCTTATCTCTGTTCACTGTTTGATTGCATGTTACGACAAGTTTCACAGAAGGTTACAATTAACAGAAGCTTATCGCAAGTTTGAGTTGCGATAAGCTAATCATATATCCAATGTAGTTTACGACAAGCATTCTCAGAAATATAGGACAAGCTTTCATTGAAGCTTAAGACAAGCTTGAAAGTTAGATATTTTTTTTAAAAATCTTACATCAAGTTGTTTACGAAAAAAAATTCAAGTGTTTTCCATAGATGACAGGTTGTCGCAGGTCAAAGAAAGGAAGAAAACAGGTTATAGCAAGCCTCTATTACGACAAGCAAGTTATAACTAACAAGTTGTTGTAGGTTTTCACGAGGAAGAAGACGACTTACTGTTCTGTTAATTTTTTGTTAGTCTCGTTAATTTTGTTACATTTTTAGTCCTTTTTCCATTAAGTGTCCGTTAAGTCCGTTAAAAGTTTTTCATTTTTAGTCCTTTCTTCTGTTAGTATTGTTAACTTTGTTAGTGTTAACTTTCAGTTAGTTTTCTTTACAAAGTTAGTCCTTTTCTGTTATCTTCATTAGTTGAACTTTCTGTTTTGTACACTTTTAGTACCCGGATTTTAAAGTTTCATATCTTGTCACTTTCAATCCCTGGACTTTTAAGTTTCAAATATTGTCTCTTTTAGCCCTTGGACTTGAATTTTATCATTTTTACTTTTTCAGTCCTTGTACTTTTGTTCTTGTATTTTTCTGATTTTGTGTCTTTCATTGTGTGCACAAATTCAATTTCTAACCGAAGGTTTTGTCGACGATCTAATTGGTTAGGTAACAATTCTTTCATATTTTTGAAATATTCAAGACCTAATTTTGATTTTTCTTTCAGGATTATATCAAGAATCCTACTATTACTAAGGATGCATGGAAATACAATTTATTCAAAAAGAGAGGTGGCAATCATATATATGCCTGAAACAGTAGATTTTGAAAGCAAGATTGCAGGTCTTGAAGCAGAACGAGAGAACAATGTGAAAGTTGTTATATATGAAATTGCAACTTGACAAATCATGTTAGGTCACAATTCAAGCAACTAATCAAGATTTGACAATTATGTGTTTAATCTAGAGAGAGAGAGTAGAAAATGAAAACATTGAGCTGAAAAAGAAGATTTTTGTTTTTGAAAGAAAAGTTAAATGTTGCGAGATGACAAATATTAAAGTTTCAAAAAAAATATCTGATTTTGAAAAAGTTTTAGTTATTGTGAGAGATACCATTGAGAAGGAAAGAGAAGTGTTTGGAAAGGAAAGAAAGTCTCTTGAGCTTAAGAATGTGAACTTTCAGACAAAGTTTTTGATTTTGAAAAGACTTTTGAAAATGAATAGAAAGTGTTTGAAAGTGAAAGAAAACTTTTTAAAAAGAAAAGCATTGATGTTTTTAAGCAATTATCTGATGAAAGAAAATTCTTAGAAGTTAACTTTGAAAATGAAAGAATATCTTTTGAGAAGAAGATAGTTGAGCTTTCAAAGAAACATATTTTGTAGCTGATAAGAATACGAATTCTGATTTGCAAAATAAATACAATCTGAATTGTGAAGAAATAAGTACTTTGAATGAAAAAATCAAACAACTTGAACAGGTGATTTCTAAAAATACTCAAATGTTTACAGAAAATGTAGGAACAATTGAGTAACCTGAACAATCTGTTCTCGATACTATTGTTCAATTTCCGTATAACGATTCAACTGATTCTGTATTTTCTACAAGACTGCTTCAAGTTCAATCTATGATAATGATTCTGGCTTTCACATAGTTTATGTAAGAATAATTGTTTTTTAAGTGCCAAAACAAACAGTTATTCGAACGTATACTACAAATCAAATGATTTTTTAAACTATCAGACTCGTACTTCAAATATTTTCTATAATAATTCTGTTAATAGTTCAGATAATAAAAATTTTAAGCGTGTAAAGATGGTTTAGAGAGTGAAAGAATATTCCCCTGAAAAGAATGTTCCAAAGTCATCTGTTCCTAATTCAAATGTCAAGAAGAACAAAGCTTTTCATGCTAATTCTTTTGTTAAACCTGATGTTGTTTATTCTATAAATCATCTGCTCATGATAGCTCAAAAGAAACTTTGTTGTTCTTATTGTGGAACAAATGAGTTTGTTAATAGAAATCATGTTCAATATTGATATGGTACTTATTGAGTTTCTGTAAATGAAACTACACCTAACAAACCAGAATCCAAGTTCCGTTGTGTACCAAAATCTACTTAATCTGTTTTGCAGGTTTATCATGTGTAGTTCTTAAAGTTTGAACTTTTCAAAACACATGACTGAAAACAGAAGAGAAGTGTGCATAATTTGGAGAGAAGTGCCTGAGTCTTCAATGCTTTATATATTACTGAACTACATGCTTATTTCAAGGGAAGAAATTCTAATTTTTGGATTATATTTGTTTTGTGCTTATTGATATATTTTTATGCTTGTTTGTAAGGAGAGTAAGAGAAGTTACAATTCAGTTCAGAACCCGTACTTCAAAGATTTTGACTTCTGATCATTTCAGATTAGGACTCGGTCTTCAATGACTATGACTTATGAATTTTCTCTTAATCCTATTAATTCAGAACTCATTTTAACTGTTTGAGGATTTATATGTGCAGATTTTGTTCAGATTGTTTTGCAGATTATTCTTGTTTCAAGGGGGAGAATAATTTTTTTTTTTGATAAGGAATTCTTTGATATTAATTCAAGGGGGAGTTAAGGATTCTATGCAGAATGTTAGTGTCTTCTGATCTCAAATTCAAATTACTTAAAATATGGACAAATTTTAAGTATGAAAACGTTTTTGTAAATGTTCAAACCACTTCTTTATTCTCAAACATATTTTATGAATTTAGAAGTCCGATTTTAAATGTTTTCATACCTTGAGCTTTGTTGATCTTCTTCTGACCGTGTGTTTTCAAAGTTAATACGTGTGAATTATCTTTTCTATACTTTCAAATATTCATATACACTGGTTCAACTTCTTATTGACTTTGTTATTACCATGTCTCAAAAATGAAACATTTTTCGATGGTAATACTCATGTTTGTATTCCTATTTGATATGAGCATCATATATTCTTTAACCCTGAATGTTCTTTCATGATTGTTTATATCTTTTCATATAAACAACTTACCAATCTTTCATGAACCTAAGTCTTTCATGCTTATCATTCATAATATTTGATCTTTCTGATACATTGTCCGATTCTCAAACAGGTATTTCGAATTCATTTCATTCATTCAATATTCTTGTTTTAAGAAGGGAAAAGTTAAAAAACCAATAAACTATCCAATGTTGAATGATTAAGTCCCTAAACTATTTTTTTGAATAAAAAAACCATTAAACTTTCTCATTTTGAATAATTAAGTCCTAGAACTATTTTTTTTGAATAAAAAAACCATTAAACTTTCTCATTTTGAATAATTAAGTCCCTGAACTATTTTTTTCGAATGAAAAAACCATTAAACTTTCTAATTTTGAATGATTAAGTCCCTAAACATTTTTTGTGAATAAATAACCCATCTAAATTCTAAAAATTGGTTACCTCTTACTGAATTGACTATGAAGGTTTTAAAGTAAAAACAAATCTAAATCAGTTTTATCGTTCTCAAACTCTATGCCATTAAAACCCCTCACAAACAATCGTATCGCTCCGCCTCGCCACTCCCTGTTTCCCGAACGTTGTCCGTTCTCCATATCCCCCTAACACGTTATTGCCCTGCCATCGATCTCCCTCTTTTGATCTATTTTTTATCTATCAAAAGAGGAAGAATCAGAAGATAACCGGTTACAGATAGCTTTTTTTTGGGTTAAAATGATGTAAGTAACCAATTTTTAGAAGTTCGATGATTTAATTTATTGAAAAAATGTTCAGGGACTTAACCATTCAAAATGGGAAAATTTAATGATTTTTTCATTCATTGTGAAATTTTTTAATGGTTTTTTCATTAAAAAAAAAGTTTAGGGACTTAATCATTCAAAATGAGAAAGTTTAATGGTTTTTTCATTTAAAAAATTAGTTCATGGACTTAATCATTCAAGATGGAATAGTTTGTTGGGTTTTTATGAACTTTTCCCTTTTAAGAAATCTTCAAAGTTCAAATGTTCAAATTTTGCTAATATTGTTGTGGAGCATTCATTCATATGACAATGTAATTCAATTACAAAGATTTAAGTGTTCAAGCTAGACTGTTGTACAACACAATATTTTTAGGACAAAATTTCATGGGATCAGTGTGAGAGCTTAACATACTTCTATGGATTCACCAACAACCTGTGATTCCTACACAGAAGTTATCCTTGAGTGATTGAGGGGTGAGGGGTCATATATCAAAGAGTGGGGGGGTAACTCATTCGGTTGAGTAATTTCATTGTGCTAAAAGGTAAAATGAAAATGAGAGTTTGCTTAGAAGTGAGTAAATTGAAAACAAACAGAGGTGTGATAACAGAGTTAAAGGAATAAAAGAACTCTGCACCAACCACTTCTGAGTCGATCAACCACATCTACTAATTGGTTAACAATTCTTTCATGACCATCATTGAAAAAGACAGTGAGTCCATGCCAACTCTTGCTTTAACCCCACCAACTACTCATTTCTTTCTCAACAAAAAAAATGTTTCAATTTTTCTTGTGGACATAACATATAAACTATCTAATCTTCATTAGAAAGATTTGGATATTGAAAAGAAGGACATTGCCTGTAATAATTGTGCCTCAATTAACAACCGTTATCTCAGAGTTAACTAAAAATCGAGTTGAGTTTGTCTTTGTAGTGAAATAAGAAGTTTTGAGAGCCATTTTGTAAATTTTATGCCTAAAGACCTAACCCCATAGAAAATCCTTTACTCTTGAGTTTATTTGGAGAAAAATGTGTGTGTGTGAGTGGCTCTGGAAGGAGAAAAAGAGATAAGAGTCTGATCCTAAAATTTGAAGCATTGGAATTCGTTCTTGGAATCCTTACGTAATCGGTGTGTGAAAACTCTTCTCCAAGAGGTATTTATCCTAACCCTTTTCTAGTTAATTAAAATTCTTAGTTTCGTTAGAAAACCTCTTGAATCGAACAGTACATTGAAATGGCCTTGTGAATAAAATCAATTTCAGATTTGGGGTAGAGTTTGGGGATTGATAAGTGCGGTTTTGATGTTGAAAGAAAACTCCATCTTGCTCTCTCTAATCTGTAGGTTAATAGATGTATAGATTGGATTTGGGGGCTCTCGAGGTAGGTGTTGTTGCTCGATAGCCGAAAAAAAGAAACCCTCGGTCGACGCGTCGAGAAGTGATAGACCCGTGTGCCCTGCGGGTTCGTGAACCAGGCGCACGTCCCCACCAGCCGAGCGACCGACTGCTCTCCACCCGGGTGTGTCGGAGGTCATGACCGGGTGCACTCGGGGATCCAAGGCTTGGGGATTTCACCCAGACCCGGGCAACGTAGGGTGTGGCAGACCCAGCCTTCGGGCCAAGGTCCAAACCTTGTGGGTTACGGGTCGAGCTATTTCGAATTCGTGCAGAAAATGTTTTAGAAAGAGGAAGTCTGATAGGATTTTGTTTGAACTGTTACTGGAGTTCTAATTGCAGAAGGAAATCAAATTTTGTAGGAGCTCCGCCTCTCCGAATTTAGTCTCTGTGTGCTAAGGTTTGAGCTACCAGGTGAGTTCCCTCAACTAAAAACTTTTGTAATTAGTATTGGTGTATTTTATTGGTGTATTTTATTGAAATCAAGTATGGCTAGTGAATGTTATGAAACGATTGAGAAATTTTATGGTGATTGATAATTTCAACTATTATGCAAGATATCTCGTATGGTTTTGTTTATATATGGAATGATGATAACAGTGATTTGGGCGTCTTGGCTTGTTTATAACCATCGGGGATGGTTGTACTGTGAGTTTGGAATTCGTTTCCCTACTCACTGGAATGGCATCTACTAAGGGGTCGTATGGTGATCAACTGGGGGCCCGGAAGCGAGAAATCTGAGATGCACGGAAATTTAATTTCGGTCGTGATTTTTATTATTATCATGTGACGTTTAAATTTATGAGACTCATTTATTTCATTTGTTTTGAAACATTATATTATAAAAATGGTCGAGGTTGGGAATTCACTAGACCTTCCAGTCTAACCCTCACGTTTCAATTTTCTTAAAACCCATTTTTAGGTAAGGATTGTGTCGGCGGGTCGAAGAAAAGGAAAAGAGAAATTTTGAGTGCTAGCAAGCAAAGGGTGTTGCCTTAGAGCGGTTTAGTCACTCTTTTAGCTTCTTGATTGTCATAGATAAATTCTTGCTCGAATATTATTGATTTTTTTCTTTCTTCATTCATGTATTGGGACCCGTTTTGGGAGTTTAAATTTAGATTTTGTTATGATGGTTTTGGGTTGTTACAAATTGGTGTCAGAGCCATAGTGTAAGGGATTTAGGTGACCGGATGGGCCTAAACTTAAACTGTGGAATAGGGATTGGGGACAACCGAGATGTAGGATTGCCTTTAGTAAGATCACTCTAAGTGCACTAACTTAAAAGTAGTGAGGATTGTCATGTAAATTAAGTTTACATTACACCTGGCCAGTGCAATTGCGAACTTACAGGTACATGTATATGCTCGAATTACCTTTCTATGCGTAGAAGGCATTAGAACGTTGGTTATGTGCGTATAGTTTAGTTTTCGCCATGATCGGGGAGGATTTTATTAATGAATTAGTCAATGAAGGGATGATGGGATCAAGGTTCTAAAAAACGCGCCTTGGCGCCACCATGGCACGCCATGGCGTCGAGGCGTGGCCTTGTTGCCACGTTTTACCCCTTGGCGTCGAGATAAGGCTTCGAGCTCGTTATGGCGTTACGCTTTGGCATTGAGATAAGGCGTCGAGCTTGTTATGGCCCGCCATGGCCCGCTATGGCGCGTTATGGCGTTACAACTTCGAATTTGTGTACTTCAAAATTCGATTGGGATTTACCCATTAGTATCGATTATAGCTTAGAATTTTTTTTGTTTAACGTTTTATATGAATTTTAATTGTTAATAACTCGTTCATTATTGTTCAAGACACTGATAAAAACACACATACACATATATACATATAAATTATATACAGATTTTCCGCCTTGGAAAACGCCATGGCCTCGCCATAACTCGTAAAGCTTGAGGCTTAACCTTGTCGCCACGCCACGCCTCACGCCATTTAGAACCTTGGATGGGATGGAGTAAAGTTCTAGTCTTGCGGTGTTGACAACAATTCTGATGTGATGCATGAGGTCGCTTGTGGTGGAATAGTTAGGTACCCCTAGGAAGGGTAATGCTCAGAATGATAATAGACTGACCAGACGTAGAACTTCGTGAGTTCAAAATGGATGTTGACTGATTAAGGGTAAATTCATAGTCTCTAGTGAGTCCCCATGCTAAGAGCGGTTGTGTAGATGATTTCAGACAGGAGAAGAGGACTGGGGTGGGATTGTGAGCATTTTCAACCCAAGGTCGGGAAGTGAAGTGAACCTATGACTCTCTAATCAGCGATAGAGTGACAAGATGTTGGAGAGAAGATACCAGGATTGGATTGAAATTTTGGAGGAAAGAAGTGTGAAGAAATTGAGTGGTTTATCGATATGTAGGGGTCAAAGTTGGAAGCAAAGAAAATTGTAACTCATTGCTTAAAGACGAGAACCTTGTGGGCGATGAAAACGAATGGACTACGGAATATCTATACAGGCTAGGGCGAGAAAGCGATTGATAGTCAAAGGTGGGGTGCCATTGATGACTGAGGGGCGTAGCGGTTAACCTAGTTTGAGTGAATAGCCTTCAATTTCAAGACGAGTGTATTGTATTGCTTCATTTCAGGTATCGCAAAAGCTTGTTCATGGTAAGTGTAGATCGGTGCATATTGAATTTCATGCTTTGGAAACAATTTGACACGTGTAAGGGTGTGTTTTAAGAAGAAAGACAAGCCTGTTTTTCCGTTGCATTATAAAATTCTGAACTTTCTGATTTGCGAATTTTATCATTTTTATACTAGAAAAGTGAGTTTCAGCGACGGGCCTTTAGCGACAAAGTGTTTCAGCAAAAGGCTATTGCGACAACATGTCGTCTCTATAAGCTGTTTCTGACGATAAATTGAATTTTAGCGACAACAAAAGACGTTGCTAAAACACCTATTTCTTGTCATGATGAGATAACCTTCGTTGCGAAAATCACGGGAACACTTGACTACAAGTTTATATAACTGAGATAAGTTTTGACACGTTGATATCTTATAATCGAATGCGGGAAATGACTGCTTTACTTCGTGCAACTGATTTTGTTCAAAATCTTTCTTGTCGTATAGGAAAGGTTTCTTTTCATATTACAATTGTAATGACATCGTTTTAATGGTCAAGGTCATGTTTTACCAAAAGTCTTAGTGCGAACGATACTTAAGATCGTAAGCATGACTTGAAGTACGAGAGTGTTGAATTGTGTGTGTGTTCGAGCCGTTTTCAGGTGTGGTACTTTTCGAAGTGTTCAATTGTGATAAATGATTTAAAAAAAATTATTTTTCGTGTCGTCATGAATGAAGGCTATGAACTCAGTAGGTCGTGATAGATTATTGGGTTTAAAGATAAGGAGTGGTTTCGAGAGTGGGGGATTAGTCGGTCAAGCCAATGGTGGATGATTTACCCCGATATTACTCTTGAGGAGAGAGAGATGAATAGTGAAAAGGTCATAAATAGATTTTTGCATTAATTGTATTATGGTGGTTGAAATCTGGCTCGATAAATTGAATTGATGCGGTCAGTGAACGGTTGAGTTTGTGGTGGAGAATTGTGAGGTTGTCAGAGTACTGTTATTTAGCAGCTCATTATTTGCAACGCCGAGACGCTGTAATCAAGTGTTAAAGGAATTGATCCTGGATTTTGGGAGGGATCTTGTAAGCTAAACCTCGCATCAAGTGAACTCTGAACCTCTGTAAATGAGAGCGATGAGGTGCAAAGCTAAATGCGATGTGTTGAGGAAGAAAGGTTCGTTAGGAATCCTTGTTATCGGGGATAGTATGGAAGCATCGTCAAGTCGTTATTCTTTCTATGATTGAAGTTAGCAACTTTTTGAGATGTGCAAGGTTACAGGTATTATCAGGAGTTGGAATGTAAGAAATTACCTTGGTGTGTGTAGACGTGTGAGATCGTTCAAATGTATTCTTGTTGGATATTGGACCACTTTGCGTGGGCGGCGGGATTGTGGAAGATTACTACCTGGAGCAGTGTTTTCCCTATAAGGTTTGACGATTCGTAAAAAGGATAAAGTAATTAGTGCGACCGGAGTGAGTGCATTGAGTTTGATGATCAGTAAGGGAAACATGTCTTGGCGTAGGAATGGTTCCTTGGAGTTGGCAATGAATTGATAATGAGTGAATACTTTTGGGTAACTTGGGAAATTTCGAGTTGTGAATCATCTAGTTTGGGAAGAAATAGTATTGTGAGATGGTCTTGGTGATATGTGCATGCAGGTGTATGTGAAGACAAGTGATACGAATGTTTTCACACCTCTAGACATGTGATAGTTGAATCTCAAAGCAAGTATACAATGGGATCCAATATCGTCTTTTCAAGTAATAAAATGGTAAGAACCAAGTATCGTATTCCACAGGGATAGGTATCTTATGTTGCAAGATCTCGAGATGAAAAACTAACTTCAGATGACGAGTTTGAAGACTTTGTTTAGGTTGAGTGAACATTTAATTAAAATAACAGAGAATAAAGAAAGCAAGGGTGTAAGACTTTTGGTGAGTATTAAACACAAGTTTCTGTGGACCAATGTTGTAGGAATGCTACAGCATTGTGTTTTTCAACAACTAGTTCCACCATCTACTTTGAAAGTGATCCTTCCGAATTCTCACCGTGACACTTGTATTTAGCTTATACTAGACACATTCCTGTGCAGTATCAGAACCAGTGATAGTGCCAACGGTGTCTTCAAAGTATATGGATAAACAAATTCCTTTGTTAAAAATAACTCTTCCGAGTCGATTCCCATATCATCCAAGTTGACGTGTTCCAATTGGATCATTCCTGAGTCCACCACACTTTAACACTTTGACTAGTGATCAACCCGTCAAGAATCAATCAGTTTGAAAAACATAGATAACAAGTTCCCTTGTTAGCAACTCTTCGAAGTATACTTCCCATATCATTCAAATTGACGTGTATTCATGTGGCTCATGCCTGAGTCCACTACACTTTACCACTTTCAAAGTGATCAATTCGTCAAGAAGTGCGTTTGGATTTATAAAACATAGAATGAAATGGTGGAACATCAATATTGAGAAACGATGTCCACTTTATTTTGGTATAAAAACTCACCATTTGCCTCACACCCAAGCTAATAAAACTAGCTACTCATTACGTAATATAAATTGCAAGAAATGTAAATGACATAAAGTAAAGACATAATGTAAATGACGGAAATTAAATGACGGAAATGTAAAGTGCATAAAGTAAAGACTATAAGCAATAAAGAAATGTAAAGACAAGTAATGCTGAAGCAATGCTACAACAACTAATAACGAAGACCAAGAATTCTAAAAGATTAAAGACTTGATATTAAAAGTTCTAGAGAGAGAGTCACAATATCAGTTCTAAAACTGATTTTCTACATATTAGAAATACAAAGTCATCACCCCTACTTATACCAAACAAGGATGACAAAGATATAAATAGAAAGCTTAAAAATAATAATAAAGGTACAACAAGTAAAGGTTTTTCCAAAGTTACACTCCAAGTGATGCCAATACTCCAACTCCAGCCAACTACTACTTCTATTATAGCCAAAAAGATTTGGAAAGGCCAAAAATTCAGGATTGAAATCTTCATCAAAATATCTTCATAGTTCCATCCCACAACAACCCTAAATGCTGCAACATCAATCTAGCATCAAAATAAACATAAGATTTTTAGTTGGTTTTTACAAAATAACAACATATAGGTAAATCTTAAACTTAGCTCCATGAATAAGAAAAAGTGGAAAACAAGATAAGAAAATGACTAAATTGTTGGGATAAAAAGAAATTAAAAACCTAAAAGATAAGAAAAAGATGCAATATGTATTGAATTCTCAATACATATCAACAAGGCTGATTATGGATACAAATGATCCTGAGAACCTGGAATCATCTTCTAATAAATTCAAGTATAATTGTGTTATGTTTGGTGTGTAGAAGGGGGTCTATAATGTATATAAAGAAAATTATGAAGGTTTTGTTCGCAGTGCATTATCTTGGTGTGATATTTGTATGAGCAGGTGGACGACATTATATGCCTAATTAGACGGGTAAGTCAGTGGTGTAATAATGGATTATCGTTATGTTGGATGATGAAGTTGTGCTGTAATGCGGGGCAAGGGTAAGTGTAAATCCTGGTTTGGAGATTTTGGGAAAGAGACTCAAACGCGATAAGTATGCTTGATATGGGGGGATGTTACTAATGTTTTTAAGATCAAAAGATTGAGTGACAATTGACGGCCACCTAAAAGGAGGACTTGTATTATTCTCGGTTGCGTTGAACTTTGGATGAGTTCATCTTACTCTAAATAAATGTCGATGAGAATGTTTTATTCGGTTGGTTGTGGTGCCTTGCCGTAGGTTTGAAGTTTGATTGAAGAGGTTGAGGTATTCTTTGGATATAAATGGATTCTAGTCGGTCGGTCGAATCTGTTTGATGAGAATATGAGGTTGGTATGTTGCCATAAGTGAGCAATCTGAAGCTTCGTCCAATGGAACAGAAGAGTTTGAAATATGTTTAAAAGTCGTCATTTTGCGAGCCTATAAACATCTCGCGAGAAATTGAGAAAGTGGATTATTATGTGGGCTACGTTTAAGGTGTGCAACAATAATCCATATGACTGGTCTAAAGTCTGCAGTCGTAAGAGGTCTTTCATTGAAATTGGGTAATTTATGTTTTCGTAGGGACAAGGTAAAGGGGCAGATCAAAATCCTCGGAGGGAAAGATCGGTGGATGTGAGTGAGTATTAATGCGGTGGACATTCCAAATGACCATGGTGATTAATTTTATGTATTGGGATATCTGTGTGATAATGGGTTGTTTTCCTTTGTAAAGAAATGAACAAGGAATTGGTTTGAAAATTATGGGATTTGATAATTTCAGTGGTGTTCGTTCATGTGTCTCTGGGATTGACCCTGCTTGTATGGGAAGATTCTTTTTGGGCAATGAAACGGAGAAGGGTATAATTTCATATGTATATATGCAGATATCTAAAGAAATAAGTGGGGATGATATTTTGGTCGATAGGTGCAAGGTGCAGTTGAATTATTTAATCTCAATGGGCTAGCGATCGTTGCAGTGTGTAGGTCGATGTGTTGGTAACATTGGGTGCAAGCCATATTAGTGGGTTTTACTGTGAAAATTGTCACCCATTAAGGGGATTCTTATCAGTGGTCTCGGTGATGAAGTTCAAGGTGACTTTGTGCTAGGCGAGTGGTTTTAGTGGTTATTATTTTGTCGGGATTCAGGTCGTTGCGACACCGACTTCAGTAATTACTTCCATAAGGAAGTGAAGTCGCGTGCAAAACCCAAAACTTAGACGCTTTTTAGAACCGTGAGTCCGGGTGTGTGGACAAAGCAGACAATATCCGGTACGATTGGCCTGGGATGTAAGCGGATGGTAATATATGTTATGGTTATAGATTATAGATGAGATGTTGTAATCGATGGAACCGTGAGGAATCAATAAATTTGTCTCACATTTTTTTTTAATTTAGAATGTTTATTGAATGTTGGTGTGGCGATACCTTTGAAAGGAAGGCGAATGGATGAGAAGTTAAATTATGTCAGGGGGTCGGAGGCAAATCTTGCACTGCAAGGTGACAGTTGAGGACCAAAGGAATTTAGTCTGGTAGAAGTTTAGAGGCGTGTCCATTTGGTTCAGGAAGCGACTTGGGAAGTAGAATCTAAGTTGAGATCTAAGTTTCCGCATTTGTTTGTTTAAGGAATTCCGGGGACGGAATTCTAATAAGAGGGGGATGTTGTAATAATTGTTCCTCAATTAACAACCGTTATCTCGGAGTTAACTAAAAATCGAGTTGAGTGTGTCTTTGTAGTGAAATAAGAAGTTTTGAGGGCCATTTTGTAAATTTTATGCCTTAAAGACCTAACACCCTAGAAAATCCTTTACTCTTGAGTTTATTTGGAGAAAAATGTGTGTGTGTGAGTGGCGCTGGAAGGAGAAAAAGAGAGAAGAGTCCGATCCTAAAATTTGAAGCATTGGAATTTGTTCTTGCAATCCTCAAGTAATCAGTGTGTGAAAACTCTTCTCCAAGAGGTATTTCACCTAACCCTTTTCTAGTTATTTAAAAATCTTAGTTTCGTTAGAAAACCTCTTGAATCGAACAATACATTAAAATGGCCTTGTTAATAAAATCAATCTGGGATTTGGGGTAGAGTTTGGGGATCGATAGTGTGGTTTTGATGTTGAAAGGAAACTCCATTTTGCTCTCTCTAATATGTGGGTTAATCGATGTATATATTGTATTTGGGGGCTCTCGAGGTAGGTGTTGTTGCTCAATAGCCGGAAAAAAAAGAAACCCTCGGTCGACCCTTTGTCTCCTGAATCGGGTGCGCCGAGAAGTGATAGACCCGTGTGCCCCGTGGGTTCTCGAACCAGGCGCACGTCCCCACAGTCGGGCGACCGACTGCTTTCCACCCGGGTGTGCCGGAGGTCATGACCGAGTGCACTCGGGGATCCAAGGCTTGAAGATTTCACCCAGACCCGGGCAGCGCATGGTGCGGCAGACCCAGCTATCGGGCCAAGGTCCAAACCGTGTGGGTTACGGGTCGAGTTATTTCGAATTCGTGTAACAAATGTTTTAGAAAGAGGAAGTCTGATAGGATTTTGTTTGAACTGTTACTGGAGTTCTAATTGTGGTAAGGAAATCAAATTTTGTAGGAGCTTCGACTCTCCGAAGTTAGTCTCTATGTGTTAAGGTTTGAGCTACCAGGTGAGTTCCCTCAACTAAAAACTTTTGTAATTAGTATTGGTGTATTTTATTGGTGTATTTTATTGAAATCAAGTATGGCTAGTGCATGTTATGAAAACGATTTGAGAAATTTTATGGTGATTGATAATTTCAACTATTATGCAAGATATCTCGTATGATTTTGTTTATATATGGAATGATGATAATAGTGATTTGGGCGTCTTGGCTTGTTTATAACCATCGGGGATGGTTGTACTGTGAGCTTGGAATTCGTTTCCCTACTCACTGGAATGGCATCGACTAGGCGGCCGTATGGGGATCTACTGGGGCCCCGGAAGCGAGAAATCTGAGATGCACTGAAATTTAATTATGGCCGTGATTTGATTTATTATCATGTGGCGTTTAAATTTATGAGACTAATTTATTTCACTTGTTTTGCAACATTATATTATGAAAATGGTCGAGGTTGGGAATTCACTAGACCTTCCGGTCTAACCCTCGCGTTTCAATTTTCTTAAAACCCATTTTCAGGTAAGGATTGTGTCGGCGGGTCGACAAAAAGGAAAAGAGAAATGTTGAGTAGTAGCAAGCAAAGGGTGTTGCCTTAGAGCGGTTTAGTCAATCTTTTAGCTTCTCGATTGTGATAGATAAATTCTTGCTCGAACGTTATTGATTTTTTTTCTTTCTTCATTCATGTATTGGGACTCGTTTTGGGAGTTTAAATTTCGATTTTGTTATGATGGTTTTGAGTTATTACATTGCCCCACCTTCGCACTTCAATCATGCATATTGAGTCCGTGGAAAACTAGTTGTGTCTCAACAGTTTACACAATTTGAGTCTGATCAAGCACAAGTTGTTTCAATCATTTCTTACACAAGCACATACACAGAGAATATGTTTTTCTATCATAACATTCATACAGATTCCTATGTATTCTCATTGATTGAATGGAAGCTCTGGAGGAGTGAACATCAAAAGTCTCATTTCCAAAGTGCATTTGTTGTACTAAGTGACTCTGTGCTACTTACAAACCTTTTTAACTGATTCATTTGTTGATTCAGGGTTACAACTCGTTCTGAATTTGAAAAGATTCGGAATTATACTTTGGAATTGACAGATGGTTCTTATACAAGATTCAATATACAAAGATGTTGTGATTCATTGTTACTTGATCATATACATAATCTACAAATGTAACTATTTCCAAAATTATTCAATATTGGTGTAATATGTAAAATATGTATTTTTGTTAACATATGATTATATATGTTAATAAGATAAAGGTGCAAAATGAGAAATGAGAAATAATGATATAAATCAAATTACATAAATAAGTAAAGAAGTATAAGTTTAAATATTAAAAACAATTTTGAAGTATTTATTATATATAATAATATGATTAAAATAAAAAAATATTCAATATTTGGCTCATTTTGTAGGCATTGATGAGATGATTTTAATATTGTAATTTATTAAAAAGGAAACATATTTTTTAACATATTTTAGTTGATATATTATTATGTATGTTAATATTATAAGGATATAAATTGGAAAATGAAAAAGTAAATGACATAAGTATTAAATAATTGATTATAAGGGAACAGAATGTAATTAAAATTTCCATAATGATTAAAATTGACTTGAATAGTGTTGGGTTTAGGGGAAATAGGTGATAGGAGAGGGTATAAATTCTTGTAGGGGGTATCGTTAGCAACCCATTCTTCAAATGGAATTGACCTTGATCTTTAAAATAAATATATGTTGCCTTGAAATGAGATAAAAAGCGAGAATTTTAAGATGAATTAACATTCAGAAGAAAAAATTATATCATGAAAAGAAATATTAATATTAAAAAGGGAGAAAAATTATAAAAAAATTGTTTTGGCATAATTGTAGTAATGCCTACAATTGTACTTGAGGTTGTGAGTTCGATTCTTACAAGAAAAAACTTAGATAGTGACGAAAAAATTTTGGTCACTAACAACATAAAATTGGTCACTAAGCCATTTAGTGACCAAGTTTTCGGTGGTCACTTTTTATCACTAAAGGTCCGTCACTAATTTGCATTAGTGACTAAATATGAAAATGGTCACTAATTAGTGACAAAACTAGAGTGGTCACTGTGTTTGTGATGACTAATTTGGTCACAAAACATCGTCACTAAACCGGTGAAAGTCATCACTAACTTCACAATTAGTGACCAAGTTAGTGACCACCACGAAGTAGGTCACTAGTTGGGTTCAAGATAATGGCTCCGTTAACATCCGTTAATGTCCATTAGTGACCAAATATGTTGTCACTAACATCAATGGCGATTAGTAACCAAAAGGTGGTCACTAAATAAAAAACATATGGAAAAAAACTTGTGACTAATTTCTATTATAATTATTATTGCAATAAAATTAAAAGCTACTAATTCCATTGGCATAACATAGAATTCTTTAATCATAAAAACAAAATTGTCGTGTTCTAAATGACTTATATAAATCTCTTCTTAGATACTCTAACCTCCATTGTTTCTAAGGAGGATGATGGCGTTTCCCCACACCGCAACATTGTCTGGTACATCTTGGGAAGTAACCTGTATTACAATTGTTAATCACTATAGCATCCATCAATATTTAGAGTTTGATTTTAGCTCAATTGTAGTTATGAAACATACCTAGAAACCACCATCACTAATACAAGTAATCACTCATTTTCTGGCATATATCAATGTGTTGCACCCAAATACCACCCAATCAACCCACATTCCATTTGGAGCTCATACCTACAAAAAAAAACAATTTACAAGATCAAGATTCAAACTTGAAAACACATAAAATTGTAAACCCTTTTCTCTGTTGTCGAAAAATGATCTGCAAGCCGGTGTAAATTATAATCTCACAATAATGAACTTCCCAATTTACCACTCAATCAATGGAGTAGTACTCGTGATACTATACAACTGCAAATGATATTTGTAACAGAGTTTTTATTATTATATAAGAAGATATTTATTATAACACTTGTATCACATCTATTTGCTGAAATGCTACAGAAAACTAAACACTTTGGTTTAAGTTAATTAAACAACCTTCTATATATACATCCACCATAACCAACATTTTCACTTTCATTAAGCATATATGATTCACATTTCATATACTGAAAAAAAAATTGCATGCCAATCTATACTACCTTATAATACATTTACACAAAACTCTTAAACACAACTCATAATGCATGTGAACTAGGGTTTCAAAAACCTCAAGATTGTCATATGCTTTACCAACCTCTATAGGACTGTCTAATAGTCTGTCTAATAGTTTGGTAGCACCTACAGATGGAGCTCAAATTAAAATTTTGGAACTAGAAAGCATATACTATGAGATTAAAGACTTCATCTGTAAGGACCAATTGTGTATTGTTTTAATTGTTGTAAAGTTTGGGTTATTATTGGTGAAAAAGATTAAACTTGAGGGGCTAGAGGGTAAATTGGAGTCAGATACCTAAAAGGGAAAATCCCTATATTGCTTTCCATTTTGGTTTGGAGGCGGCGTTTGAAGAGACGGGCTAGGGTTCTTGGAGAAGGGAGCAAGTGATTCTTGAAGAAATTGATCTTAAAGGTTAGTCTCCATCTCAAGTGTCCCATTTAATCGTTTACTTCATCTCCTTATTGAGTTTTGGGTTTGGATTGTGGGTATCTGATGTTTAGATTCTTAGGGTTTTATTGGATATAAGTTTGGGATTGAAATCAGACTAATGTGGGTAGTTTGGATGTGATTATTGTTGTTAAGCATTAATATCTCAACCATTTAGTTTTAAGATGGATGAGATTAAATTAGGGCCTGGGTTGGGGTCAGTTTCCTTCGTCGAAACCTGGACTTGGGGTTTTTGGAATTGCAATCGCAACCTAGGGAGTCCCGGGTGAGCTAAGCCCCCCCCCGGGGGGCGGGTGATGCCGGGAACCGGGGGAACTCGGGAGATCCGTGACCCCAGGGGAGTCGAGTCCAGGGGGAACCCGGGAGATACTGGGAACCGGGGAGACCGGGGGCTTTGAGTCGGTCGTTTGTGACAACCTTTATTTTGTCAGTAGCAGTTAATTAATTGTTCTCTCTTTTCGTTAATTAATTGTATGGGAGCAATATTAGCTAAGTGTGTAATCCTTCGACCAGGTGAGTTTCTGACATCTTTATTCCCTTGATATTTTAGAATATTTTTTATACTGAAAATGGGGTAATGGAAAGCATGTTATAATCTGATTGTTATTTTGTACTTTTTACCGGCGATATTAATTATCTATTTTCTGCAAATGTATTTAATTATCTGATTTGTATATATTTGGGAAAACTTATTTGTGGATTGGGAATGGAGAAATTACTGTGATTCTTGGAATCTCACTAAACTACGTGTGCGTGAAATTCGTTTTCTGCACATGTGGGACGAGGAGTCTGCTTTGGCCCCGATGTAAAAGGGGAGTTTGCTTGGACCCCGATACGAGAGGGGAGTCTGCTTGGGCCCCGATCGTGGTTGCGTATGAGGTGAAAGAGAAAGGGGACACAACTGATCATTGTGATCCCTGCATTTGGAACGTAACATGGATTCTATTTTTTTAAATTGTTACGACTATTTAAGCTTGTTGGATTTTAAATGCTTGTTAGGAATTCACTAGACCTTACAGTCTAACCCTCATTTTCAATCTTAAAAACCCCTTTTTCAGGAAGAAACGTTTGCGGTGCATTCGGTAAGGGAAAAGAGAAGGCGTAAGAACTTATAGTGGACTCGAGTGAAGGCGTAGTTTATCTTAATTGTCGCTTTAATTTAGAAACTCTCGGCTGTAATCTAGACTTCCGTTGTTAAGCCTCTAAATTTCCCTTGTGAACCTTTAGTAATGGATTTATGTTTTCGTTATGTTGGGATTTTGCTTATGTTATGCTTATTATGAATTTCTGGGTTATTACATTTGGTATCAGAGCCATAGTTTATAGGATTTAGGTGACCGGACGGGCCTAGACTTAAACTGAGAACGTAGGAAACGCAGTCGAGATATAGGATGCCTGGAAATTCCACTTTAGGAGCGATAATGATAAGGTAGTGAGAACTGTCATGTAAGGTAAATTTGGGGTTCCACCTGGCCAGTGTAATCGCAAATTTACAGGTACATGTATGTGCTTAAATAACCTTGTCATGCTAGATTTTTCTAAGAGTTGTTTTTGTGGTTCGAGCAGTTTCGGCATGTCAGGAAGATCGTTGAGAAGCAGATTCGTACCGGCTGAGGAGTCAAACCCAGTCAACGAGACTCCTGTGGTTGAGCGGGCAGCACCTTTAAGGCAACTTGTCGCCCATGGTAGGGCTAGGGGACGGGCAAAGAAACCGGTGAGGACTACCCAAAAGGCTACCACCCAAGTGGGACCGGACGTCGAGAATCGGGGGCGTAGGACGACTCAATCTGCTCGGCGGGAAAGAAGCGCGAAAATCCCTGTTGATAGAAAATTGTCGCAGCAAGAAAGTTCTACTACTGTGAGGGGAAGGGCTCAGCCGCGAGGTCGGGGTCGTGGACGTAATCAGGCTTTTGTTACCCACGCGGCCTTTGCTGTTGAAATGGGTAAATTGCAAGAGACTCTGAACGCTATTTTAGCTCAGCGGTATGGGGCGGTATCTAGCAACAAAGACAGAAATGAGAGTAAGGAAGGATCTAAAATGTCCAGTCCACCGGTCTCGAGAGAGAGTAGTCAACGTCCATCGACTACAATTGTGGTGAATGATTCGGCAGCTAAGGGTTGCAGCTACAAAGAATTTGCTACTTGCAAGCCTCCTACATATAAAAGAGAATGTGATCCAGTGTTAGCATCGAAATGGGTCAAGGGTATGGAACTGTCGTTCGACACCAGCAAATGTGCGGGAGAGGATAAGGTGGTCTATGCTCTGTCAATGTTGAAAGATGAAGCTGTAATGTGGTGGGATGCAGAATCTGGAGGTCAGGGTTCGTCGGCAGCCAAGGGTATGTCCTGGGAAACTTTTGTGAGTAAATTCAAGGCACAATTCTGTCCTCTGGCGACAGTCAAGAAGTTAGAAGAAGAGTTTCTTGGTTTGGAACAGAGGGAGATGACGGTTCGTGAATACACATCGAAGTTTATAGAAAAGTCCCGTTTCGCTGAGATTTATGGGCCGAGTGAGGAGAGGCACGTGGAACGATACATCTTTGGTTTGAGGAGTGACATTTGAGAGTTTGTCGCGAACAAAGAACCAGCTACTTTTCAAGCGGCAATCAACACAACAGAAATGAGAGAGAAAGAAAAGAACCGCCAAGCGTCTGAAAAGGTGGGTGAGAAACGGAAATGGGACGGTCCGGGAAATGATGGAAGGAAAGGGAAAGTGTTCAGCTCTGATGTTCGAGGGGATCGTGGGGTAACTTCCAAGTCGTGTGGTAAGTGTCACCGGGTTCATCGGGGCGAATGTATGTTAGACTTGAGGTCCTGCTACCGGTGTGGGGTGCCGGGTCATGTCGCGAAAGATTTCCCGAAGAATAAGTCATGTTTTTAATGTGGGTCACCTGACCATATACGGACCGACTGCCCACAGCTGAAAAAAGGATGGAAGGTACAGTATGGAGGAAGGTAGGGAAACAAGGAAGAGGACAAAAGGCTAGAACCGGCGCGTTCGAAAGGACATGCCTTTCTTATGCGGCAGTGGAGGCGGAAGAGGTACCGGAAGTAGTGTCAGGTACATTTTTGGTGAATTTATTACTTGCCAAAGTGTTATTTGATTCTGGGGCGGATCGTTCTTTTGTGTCCCTTGATTTTATGAAATGCCTGAATGTGAAACCTAAATGTTTGGAGAGGGCGTTAGAGGTGGAAACGGCCGATGATAATCGGGTGTTCATTAGAGAAGTCTTGGAGGGTTGTGTTATAGATATAGAAGGGAGTTTAGTACCCCTGCGATTGTATCCTATGGCAATGGGCGAATTTGATGTAGTGTTGGGGATGGACTGGTTGGCCGAGAATAACGCCAACATAGTCTGTAATAAAAATTTAATTCACGTACAGATATCGGTCAAGGGAACGGTAATCCTGTATGGGAGTCGTCGAAACAAAAGGGTTACCCTTATGTCAATGCTTAAGACTGCTAAGTGTTTGAAGAAGGGGTGTGCGGGGTACTTGGCCTATGTAGTTGATGCCAGGAAGGAGAAACGTGGGGTTGAGGACGTGAGAGTAGTGAGTGAGTATCCGGAGGTGTTCCCGGAGGACTTAACAACCTTACCCCCAGATCGCCATGTAGAATTTCGCATAGACTTGGTGTCGGTCGCCGCGCCAATAGGGCGAGCCCCTTACCGGTTGGCACCCTCGGAAACGAAAGAAATGATGTCTTAGTTGCAAGAACTGCTAGACAAGGAATTTGTGATACCGAGTACCTCACCTTGGGTTGCACCGGTACTCTTTGTGAAGAATAAAGACGGAACAATGCGAATGTGCATTGATTACCGTGAACTTAATAAGGTAACGGTTAAAAATAAGTATCTCTCCCGAGAATAGACGACTTGTTTGATCAGCTAGAAGGAGCTAGATACTTCTCCAAGATTGATCTAAGATCGGGCTACCATCAGCTCAAAGTGAGAGAGGATGATATCCCGAAAACAACTTTTCGAACAAGATATGGGCACTATGAGTTTTTGGTGATGCCTTTCGGCCTAACCAACGCACCAACAGCTTTTATGGACTTGATGAATAGAGTGTGTCAACCCTATTTGGATAAGTTCGTAATTGTATTCATAGATGACATCCTGACTTACTCGAAATATGAGAAAGAGCATGAGGAGCACCTGCGAGTCATTTTGGAATTGTTGAAGCGAGAGAAACTTTATGCAAAATTTTCTAAGTGCGAGTTCTGGTTGAAGGATGTGCAATTTTCTTGGGCACGTAGTGTCCCGAGATGGAATCAAAGTAGACCCATTCAAGATCGAGGCAATCCAAGATTGGGAGCAACCGAGTAACCCGTCGGAAGTGCGAAGTTTTCTATGGTTGGCAGGATACTATCGGAAGTTCATCAAGAATTTCTTGCGCATCGCAACGCCGTTGACATCCCTCACTAAGAAAAGTTTGAAGTTCATGTAGGCGAATGCACAAGAAGAAGCGTTCCAAAAGTTGAAGACCATGTTGAGTAATGCACCGATTTTAACCTTACCGGAAAGATCTGAAGATTTTGTAGTGTATAGTGATGCGTCGAGACTAGGACTGGGATGTGTTCTCATGCAGCGAGGAAAAGTGATAGCGTACACGTCTCGTCAATTGAAGGACCATGAGACACGCTATCCCACCCATGACCTGGAACTAGCGGCAGTGGTGTTTGCATTGAAGATTTGGCGGCACTACCTGTATGGAACGAAGTGCCAGATCTTCACGGACCACAAGAGTCTTTGTCACCTATTTGACCAAAAAGAGCTAAACATGCGTCAAAGAAGGTGGATGGAATTATTGTTAGACTACGATTGTAAGATCGACTATCACCCTGGAAAGGCCAATGTGGTGGTCGATGCCCTAAGCCGAAAAGAGAGAGGGGAAACTACGAAAGTGGTGGCCATGCGAACGGAAGTGTCGTCCAACCTTTTGGAGGAGATAAAGAAGGCGCAAGCGAAGGCGTTGTTGCCCGAAAATGTTAAGAAGGAGCAAATGCTCGGAAAAGTGTCCGTCTTATCGGAAGATAGTCGAGCGTTGAAATGTTTCAAGGTTAGAACTTGGGTTCCAAAATCGGGAGAGCTTAGACGAGAAATTTTGGAAGAAGCGCATAAGTCAAGATATTCAATCCATCCTGGAACGAATAAGATGTATGGAGACTTAAGACGAGACTTCTGGTGGCCGGGTATGAAGAAGGATATAGCTCACTATGTGGAACGTTGTCTCACTTGCTTGCTAGTGAAGGTGGAGCACCAAAGACCATACAAAAAGTTGCAAACGCTGGAAATACCAGTCTGTAAATGGGATCAAATCACTATGGACTTCGTGACCAAGCTTCCAAGGACCCCGAAGGGCTACGACGCAATATGGGTAATTGTGGACCGATTGACAAAATCGGCATACTTTCTGCCCATTAAGGAGACGTATTCCTTAGAGAGTTTGGCGAAATTGTATATTGATGAAATTGTAACGCATCACGGGGTGCCAATATCGATACTTTGGGATCGGGACAGTCGTTTCATGTCGGAATTTTGGAAGAGCTTTTAGCGAGAGATGGGACCGCGCATAAAGTTGAGTACGACATACCACCCTCAGACCAATGGTCAGACCGAGCGAACCATCCAGACGATAGAGGATATGTTGAGAGCATGCGCTCTGGACTTCCAGGGTTCGTGGGAAAATCATCTACCCCTGATCGAGTTTGCGTACAACAATAACTACCAAGCAAGCATTAAGGCGATACACTATGAAGCTTTGTATGGGCGAAAATGTCAAACCCCCTTGTGCTGGAATGAAGTCGAGGAAAGGCAACTAGCGGGACCGGAGTTAGTACAACTCACAGTGGACAAGATAGTTCGGGTACGGGAAAATCTAAAGGTGGCGTGGGATCGACAGAAGAGTTATGCGGACAAGCGGCGGAAAGACATAGAATTTCAAGTTGGGATCACGTTATGCTCAAGGTGTCTCCCTGGAAGGGAATGGTGCATTTCGAAAAGAAAGGAAAGTTAAGCCCACGGTTTATCGGGCCATTTGCGATAGTGGAACAAATTGGAGAGGTGGGTATAAACTCTAGCTTCCCAAAGAGTTGTGGCCCATTCATGATACGTTCCACGTTTCCAATTTAAGAAAATGTCTTGCCGACGTGAGTATGGTGGTGCCAATGCAAGATGTGAAGATTGATGAACGTTTGAACTTTATAAAAGAACCCGAAGCTATCACCGACCAAAAGGTCAGGAAATTGAGGAGTAAAGAGATTGGTTTGGTAAAAGTTCAATGGCATTTTCATAAAGGTCAGGATGCGACCTGGGAGGTTGAATCGAAAATGTGAGCCAAGTATCCCCATTTCTTTGAAGAGGGGATTCTGGGGACGGAATCCTCTTAAGGAGGGGAGATTGTAAGGACCAATTGTGTACTATTTTAATTGTTGTAAAGTTTGGGTTATTATTCGTGAAAAAGATTAAACTTGAGGGGCTCGAGGGTAAATTAGAGTCAGATACCTAAAAGGGCAAATCCCTAGATTGTTTTCCATTTTGGTTTGGAGGCGGCGTTTGAAGACACGGGCTAGGGTTCTTGGAGAAGGGAGCAAGTGATTTCTTGAAGAAATCGATCTTAAAGGTTAGTCTCCATCTCTAGTGTCCAATTTAATCGTTTTCTTCATCTCCTTATTGAGTTTTAGGTTTGGATTGTGGGTATCCGATGTTTAGATTCTTAGAGTTTTATTGGATATAAGTTTGGGATTGAAATCAGACTAATGTGGGTAGTTTGGATGTGATTATTGTTGTTAAGCATTAATATCTCCACAATTAGTTTTAAGATGGATGAGATTAAATTAGGGCCTGGGTTGGGGTCAGTTTCCTTCATCGAAACCTGGACTTGCGGTTTTTGGAATTGCAATCGTAACCGTGGGAGTCCCGGGCGAGCTAAGCCTTGGGGGGGAGACCCGGGCGACGCCGGGAACCGGGGCAAGCCGTGACCCCGGGGGAGTCCCGGGCGAGCCGAGTCGCGGAGGAACCCGGGAGATGCTGGGAACCGGGAAGACCGGGGGCTTTGAGTCGGTCGTTTGTGACTTCCTTTATTTTGTCAGTAGCAGTTAATTAACTGTTCTCTCTTTTCGTTAATTAATTGTAGAGGAGCAGTATTAGCTAAGTGTGAAATCATTCGAGCAGGTGAGTTTCTGACATTTTTATTCCCTTGATATTTTAGAATAATTTTGAAACTGAAAATGGGGTAATGGAAAGCATGTTATAATCTGATTGTTATTTTGTACTTTTTACTGGCGATATTAACTATCTATTTTCTGCAAATGTATTTAATTATCTGATTTGTATATATTTGGGAAGACTTATTTGTGGATTGAGGATGAAGAAATTACTGTGATTCTTGGAATCTCACAAAACTACGTGTGCGTGAAATTTGTTTTCTGCACATGTGGGACGGAGAGTCTGCTTGGGGCCCGATACGATAGGGGAGTCTGCTTGGGTCCCGATCGTTGTTGCGTATGATGTGAAAGAGAAAGGGGACACAACTGATCATTGTGATCCCCGCTTTTGGAACGTAACATGGATTCTATTTTTTTAAATTGTTACGACTATTTATGCTTGTTGGATTTTAAATGCTTTTCAGGAATTCAGTAGACCTAACGGTCTGACCCTCGTTTTCAATCTTAAAAACCCCTTTTTCAGGAAGAAACGTTTGCGGTGCTTCCGATAAGGGAAAAGAGAAGGCGTAAGAGCTTATAGTGGACTCGAGTGAAGGCGTAGTTTATCTTAATTGTCGCTTTAATTTAGAAACTCTCGGATGTAATCTAGACTTTCGTTGTTAAACCTCTAAATTTCCCTTGTGAGCCTTTAGTAATGGATTTATTTTTTCGTTATGTTCAGATTTTGCTTATGTTATGCTTATTATGAATTTCTGGGTTATTACATCATCAAAGTAGTTGTTAATCTATCTTGATATCATATCCTACAAACACATAAACAAGAAGCCTAGAAATCAAATTATTTGAAAATTATGCACATGGGCTGATTCCACTATCCAAAAATTCCGTCACTGCATCTGAAAATAGATCATCTTCAGTCCCACTAGCACTGTTGCCACTCTCTTTAATGATCTCCTTCTCAATCTTGGGACCTCAAAACAAAAAAAATTAGAAATTATAAGAAAAATCAAACAAAAAATGCCAACTCTTTATAGATAACAACTATAAACAAAGATGAAGATCAATAGAAAAACACAATATAAACTTATCTTGAGGTTCTTTTAGTATCTTTAATGGATTGATGAAAATCCAAATAAGATGCAAGAAATCTTACAAGATAACAACGATATAACATGAAATTTAACTTGAAGTTCTTTTGTTATATGAAAATAGATCAATAAACCCAAATAAGATGCAAGAAATTTTAAAGATAACAACTCATAGAATTTCATATGAGGTTCTTTAAGCATCTTTAAAAGATTATAACAACTATAAACATAAACTTTAAAATTGAAGTTCAATTGAGGTTTTTAGTATCTTCAACAGATTAATAAATTAAAAAAAACCCAAGAAATCTTCAAGATAACAACTATAAATGTGAATTTCAATTCAGATCTCTACGTTTACGGTAAGATTTTCAACACATCTTCCTGTCCTGCCCTGTTTGTGTATGATTGATTGTGTGTGTGCTTGATTACTTAACGCTGATCATATTGAGTTTTTCGTCCGAACTAGTTTGTAGGTTTTGTTCGAAATCAAACGAGTGTAGTCGATTTTTTTAGGGTCTAATCAAAATCAAATGAGTGTAGTCGGTTTATTTGGGGTCTAACTAGATCTATCCATATATTTGCCAAGTTAGAAAAGAAGAATGACGAGTTGGGTAAATCACGAGTACAATTATTTATTCAATATATTATGATAGAGCTCTTGCAACACCAAATAAGAGGGATTATCTAACTAAATGACCCCAGATAGAATCTTGTTTTACACATGTATCTGGCATAAACAAAGAAAAAGCTCTCTACTTAGTAGTAAGATACTACCAAATTCATTAACATAAAGTTCTAAGTTTGGAGTTGGAACTAGGAGGCAAGTTAGCATTCATTTTCAACTAATTTTGGGCTTATAATAACCAAACATATCAACAAACGCCATATAATACCCAAACATAAAATGAGCAAATAAGCATGGCCATATAATAACAAAACATATCAACAAGTGCAAATATAAAGATAACACGTTTAATGTGTATGCATTTCAGAAATCCATATTATAATTTAATAACAAAACGTTTAATGTTGTTAATTAACAGAAAACCTACCTGTATATGCAGAAATAGTGAAAGAGGCCTCTGTGTCTCTTATTATTGGATCCGCAATGATCACAATATATCCACAACTGACCATTTCGATCCAGGTCCAAGGGCCGCTTAATCCTACAAAGTTTCCATAACCAGTTGGGCTTGACATTGACAAGTCCTATTTCAACCCTCTAGTCCTATTTCAACCCTCTAGTAACTACACCTGTTATAGAAGGATTATCAAGAACCAATCCCCGTAAAGGCTCGTTCATCTATGGATTTACAGAAAGTTGTAGAAACGAAAATAATTTTAAAGCTAGAAAAAAAGAAGAAGAAATATGAGTCTTAATAAATCTAAACTTGCATGATATTAGAAAGAAAAGAGGTACAAGATAACATTAATACCGTTTTCAGCAGCTCCTCTGTTGGGAACTGAAGATGTGACCAAGTCATTAATGCTGCTAGTTCAGAGTTAGTACTACCAGAGGATCTCAAAGTTAATACTGCTAGGTATTACTACTTCTAGTAGAATTAATACTGCTAGTCAAAGTTAGTGCTGCTTGAACAAAGTTAGTACTGCTTAGCTAGTTAGTACTGCTAGTGGTTAGTGCTGCTTAGTAGTTAATACTGCCAAGACTCAGTTAATGCTTTCAAGGTGATTAATGCTGCTTCTGAGATAATCTGAAGATAATGTTGAAGAGATCGCGTCTGAAGATAAACATGGAAAGCTTGAAGATAATTATGAAGATTATTTTGAAGATCTTTTTATGTTTAGTAATTATTTTTTATTATTCAATGATGTATAGAATAGAATAGAATAGATTTAGAAAGATACAATGATATAATTATGAGTTTTTGTTCTAGAGAGAAAATCAACCTCAAGGCATCGTTCCTAATTCTAGAGAAGTAGAATTCGTCTTGAAAGAGTCTGTTCTTCAATATTGAGGTTGTGAGTGAACAACTTGTAACTTGAATCATTAAGTAAAGTTTGCAAGTTGTGATTCATACTGTTTTTCTGTTTATTGAATATTAAAGTGTTTTTCCGCAACTTCTTTAATATTGTTTCTGAGTGTTCATAATTCTTGTTGAGAATTCGATCCTGACAAGTGGTATCAGAGCCTGTTCTCTCAGAAACATTCATTCATTCATCATGGAAAACTTTGCAGAATCAAACAGTACTCTTGTCTCTAAGGTTCCAATGCTCAAACCCAATGAGTTTGACATGTGGAAGATCATAATCAGGCAATACATTCTCCTCACTGACTACTCAATGTGGGATGTCATTGAGAATGGCCCCTCTACTGAAGGTCAGATTGGACCAGATGGGAAAAGACCTCCACCAAAGACAGATGGTGAGAGGAAGATCAGGCAGACAGAGATGAAGGCCTTGAGCACTCTGCTCTTGGCAATCTCCAATGAATATCAGCATCAATTCTGCAACTAGACTGATGCTCAGATTCTATGGAATGCTCTAGAGAAAAGATTTGCTGGAACTAAGAGCACCAAAAGAAATCAAAGGGATGTTCTGAAGCAGCAGTATGAGAACTTCACTTCTTCAAAGAATGAATCTATGACTCAAACTTTTGACAGGTTCAACAAGCTTATTGGTGAACTGGCTACTGTTGGAGTGAAGATGGAGCAAGATGATATCAACAGGAAGTTCCTCAGATCTCTTGGGGAGGAATGGACTATGTACACTGTCTCATATAGACAGAGTGACAATCTGGAAGAGAAGGAACTAGATGATCTGTATAATGATCTAAGAGTTTTTGAATCTGAGGTAGAAGCTAAGAAGAAGCCCACTGGGTATATTCATAATGCTGCACTTCTATCAGCATCCACTGATACTACTGCCAACCCTGAAGCAGTTAGTGCTGCTAGTGGAGTGAATTCAGAAAAAGGCATTAAAACTGTCTTTGAAGCTTTTTTGTCCAGTCACAGCAATAACTCCTTGATTAATGATGATCTGGAACAACTTCACCCTGATGATCTGGAGGAGATGGACATTAAATGGCAGATGGCCATGTTATCTATGAGGGTGAAGAAGTTTATTAAAAGAACTGGGAGGAACAACTTCTCTCAAAGAAGAGAAGATGGAGCTGGTTTTGACAAGACAAAGGTGGAATGCTATAAGTGCCACATGAAGGGACACTTTGCTAGAGAGTGCAGAAGTGGTGTGCCAAATAACAACCACCAACAAGCTCAGAATGGAGGCTACATGTAACACCTTAGGCATATCCCATATCGGCTGTGGACAGGAGTGATGCTGGGTGTTATAAGTAATATCTTGGCCTTCCTAACAACAACGCGTTTTGGGGCCACAAGCACGTCAGGTTCTGGGAACTCTGAGGTTAAGCGTGCTTGGGTGGGAGTAGTCCCAGGATGGGTGACCCCCTGGGAAGTTTCTCACCAGGTCGCCAGAAACAAATCCGTGCGCTACACGTTGGTTAAATCCAGGGGAAAAGCGGACAATATTGTTGTCGAGGCAGGCGGGATGTTACAGATGGTATCAGAGCCACTCCTGTGCCGTTCGGGATATAGGGCAAACCTCATCGAGGACGATGAGTCCCAAGGGGGGGTGTTTGTAACACCTTAGGCATATCCCATATCGGCCGTGGACAGGAGTGATGCTGGGTGTTATAAGTAATATCTTGGCCTTCCTAACAACAACGCGTTTTGGGGCCACAAGCACGTCAGGTTCTAGGAACTCTGAGGTTAAGCGTGCTTGGGTGGGAGTAGTCCCAGGATGGGTGACCCCCTGGGAAGTTTCTCACCAGGTCGCCAGAAACAAATCCGTGCGCTACACGTTGGTTAAATCCAGGGGCAAAGCGGACAATATTGTTGTCGAGGCAGGCGGGATGTTACACTACAATCAAAACAAGAACTCTGCTCAAGCCCTTGTTTCTCAACAAGGAATGGGGTTTGACTGGAGTGACCAAGCTGAGGAAGCCATTCAGAATCAAGCTCTTATGGCAGAGGTGTCTGATCTCCCCTCTGAGGTAATTTCTAATCTTTGTACTCAATCTTGCATAGACACTGTCAAAAGGTACAGGGATCACAACCAAAACATGTGTGATGACCTCAAAAGATTAGAAAAGGACAGAAGAGATTATGTGTTGATAGTTGAGAGGTTTGAAGAACAAATCAAAGGCTTCCAAGCCAATGAACTTCAACACTCTTATGACACAAACTACTGGAAGTGGGAAAAGAATGAGTTAGAGACCAAACTGTCTAAGTCCAAAGAAGAGAATGATAAGTTGAAAGAATAACTAGATAAGGTTAAGCTTGATGTAGAAAAGTTTTCATATGCTTCAAAAGCAATGGATTCTCTTCTAAAGGCTCAGATTCATGATAAGATGAAGCCTGGTGTTGGATACAACAACACACCCCCTCCTTACAACAACAAATACATCCCTCCTACATCAGACTTGTTAGAGACCAAGGAGAAAAAGGACTTGTCTGAGGAAGCCTTTAAGATAGATCCTTTGGATGAGGTGGTTGTTGAGGATATGACTGAGAAAGAAGCCAGTGAGAATAGGAACAATGCTGTGAGTAAAGAGATACTCTTAGAAAACAACATTGTTACCAATGAGGGTGGTGGAAGAATCTGGGTCAAGTCTAAAGAGATAGAGAAGACCAAAGGAAAGGCCAACAAGGTCCATTACAAACAGACCACTGTTGTGAATCCTGGCCCTTGTAAACAGTGTGCTTGCAATAAAACTGAGAGCCTAAATTCTGGTACAAAGAGAGGTAATCAAAGAAACTAGAATAATCAATGGGCTCAGAAACAAGGAGTTGATCTGAGTAAAATAATCAGACTAAAACCTTGTTTCATATGTGGCAAGTTGAATCATTTGGCTAAGCACTGTTTCTTTAACCCTATTAACCAAAAGATGAACTTTCAAAGATTTGTGCAAAAACCTGTTGGTTATAGGAAGGCTGGAAAGAAACATGTGGCTAAGAAATCTGTTGAAACCAAAGGCGACATGAAGAAAAAGGTTTTAAAAGAGAGTATTAAAATGTGGGTGCCTAGAAGCACTAAAACTGTTAGTACTGCTACATCAAATAGTACTGCTGACAGGGATAGTGCTGCCAGAAGCAATATTGCTGCTACCAGTGTTAGTACTGCTGAGAATATTAATGCTTCTAACACTGTTAGTACTTCTTCAAAGGTTACTACTGCTAACACAGTTACTGCTGCTGACACAGTTACTACTTCTAACAAGGTTAGTACTGCTAAGCAGGCAAGTGCTGCTAATGCAGTTAGTACTTCTAAAACCAGTACTGCTTCTAGCAAATGTGCATCCAAACCCATTATTGTGACAAAGTACTCCAGCAATGAGGAGTCAAAGTTTAAAAATCTTGTCAAGAAGGAATGTAAATATTTTGATGAGAAAGGGGTACCCAAGACCACTTTGGCTTGGGTTCCTAATCAATACTAACTGATTTATCTTATGTGCAGGGCAACCAACAGCTCAAGGGGAAGAGCATCTGGCATGTTGATAGTGGTTGCTCTAGGCACATGACAGGCAACATGTCATGCCTTCAGGATTTCAAGCATATCAATGGAGGACATGTTGCATTTGGAGACAATCTTGCAGGTGGAAAAATAAGTGGAAAAGGTAATGTTACAGAAGGTAAGATGACATTTGAGGATGTCTACTATGTTGATCAGTTAAAGTACAACCTGTTAAGTGTATCACAGGTTTGTGACAAACAACATAGTATATTATTTACCAATACAGAATGTATGATCCTTGCTCCAGGATTCAAGGTAGTTGATGAAAGCATGATACTACTTAGAACTCCAAGAAAGGAAAATGTTTATTGTCTCGATATGGACAATGTTTCAAGTGATTCATCCCTGAACTGTCTTGTTTCAAAAGCTTCTGTGGATGAATCCTCTCTTTGGCACAGAAGGATGTGTCACATGAACTTCAAGACAATGAACAAACTTGTTAAAAACAACCTTGTAAGAGGTTTACCATCAAAAGTCTTTTCATGTGATGATCATTGTGTTGCTTGTCTTAAAGGCAAACAGCACAAAACTTCTCATAAGTCCAAAGAGTTAAATACAATTTCTTCTTGTCTCCAGTTATTACATATGGATCTGTTTGGTCCTACAAATGTTATGAGTATAGGCAAGAAATCATACTGCTTAGTTATTGTTGATGATTACTCTAGATTTACTTGGGTATATTTTCTAAGGACTAAGGATGAGACAAGTGGACTGATCAAATCCTTTATCCTAAGAATTGAAAACCAAACAAATCAAAAAGTAAAAGTCATTAGATCAGACAATGGAACTGAATTTAAAAATCTTGATCTAAACACCTTTTGTGAAGAAAAAGGCATTGAGAGACAATATAGTGCCCCTAGGACTCCTCAACAGAATGGAGTTGCTGAGAGGAGGAATACGACACTAATAGAGGCTGCTAGATCTCTGTTGGCTGATTCAAAACTGCCAATTACTTTCTGGGCTGAAGCAGTTAATACTGCCTGTTATGTCCAAAACAGAGTTATAATGGTCAAGCCAAAGAACAAGACCCCATATGAGCTTTTAAATAAAAGAAAACCCTTTATTGGATTTTTCAAACCTTTTGGGTGTCCTTGTACAATTCTCAATACCAAAACTCACTTAGGAAAGTTTGATAGCAAAGCAGATGATGGTTTTCTTGTTGGGTATTCATCTCAGAGTAAGGCTTACAGAGTTTTTAATTCTTCTACTAGAATAATTGAAGAAAGTGACAATGTCAAATGCAATGAGAATACACCAAATCCAATTGGTTCAGGTCCTCAGTGGTTGTTTGACATTGATTCACTAACTAACTCTTTGGGTTTCAGTAGTGATAATAATGCAGGATCATGAAGCTCAGATTCAGGAATTACACAATCACACAGCATCATACCTCAGTCTGTGATTTTTCCCACACCTACAGTGGATCCTGTTGAAGACTGTGAAAAGGAGCCATCTACTGAACCAAATCAGAGTGAAGAAGAAAGAAGAGATGAGGAGAGTCAATAAAATAAAGAACCAGAAGTAGTTGCTGAAATCACCTCAGTTGAGTTGAATGACTCCAATCTAGAGGTGGGACTCAATGAAGAACCTAGTCATCAAACAAGAACACAAAAGAATCATCCTCCTCAGCTGGTAATAGGAGATATCTCTTCTCCTATGATGACTAGAAATCAAAGCAGGCTGCAAGATATGCAAGACCAACAGCATACAGTGCTTTCTTGCTTTCTATCCCAGCTTGAGCCTAAGAAGGCTTATGATGCTATGAAAGACTCCAGTTGGATAGAAGCCATGCAAGAAGAGCTGCTACAATTCAAGCTGCAAGATGTTTGGGATCTGGTAGACCTTCCTAAAGGACAAAGAGCAATAGGCACAAAATGGGTCTTCAGGAATAAGAGAGATGAGAGAGAAATAGTAATAAAGAACAAAGCAAGGTTGGTGGCACAAGGGTATACACAAGAAGAAGGAATAGATTATGAAGAATTATTTGCACCAGTGGCTAGGATAGAAGCAATTAGATTGTTCCTGGCCTATGCTTCTTATATGAAGTTCAAAGTCTATCAAATGGATGTAAAAAGTGCATTTCTATATGGCTCAATTGAAGAAGAAGTATATGTATGTCAACCACCAGGGTTTGAAAACCCAAGCTATCCAGACAGAGTATACAAACTGAAGAAAGCACTTTATGGACTACATCAAGCACCAAGAGCATGGTATGACACTCTGTCATCCTATCTCTTGGAAAATGGCTTTGAAAGAGGAGTCATTGATAAGACTCTGTTCATCAAAAGAAAGAAGAAGGACATCTTGTTGGTCCAAATCTATGTGGATGATATCATCTTTGGATCCACAAGAGACAATATGTGCAAGGAGTTTGAGGAACTAATGCATCAAAGGTTCAAAATGAGTTCCATGGGGGAACTTACTTTCTTCCTTGGACTCCAAGTCCAACAGAAGTCAGATGGTATATTTATCTGTCAGTCCAAGTATGTGCAGGACATTCTAACCAAGTTTGGTTTCTCAGACTCAAAGCCTGCCAGCACACCTATGGAGACACACAAGCAGATAACAGCAGATATTGAGGGGGAGGATATGGATGTTCATCACTATAGATCCATGATTGGCTCTCTCATGTATCTTACAGCCTCTAGGCCAGATATAATGTTTCCAGTCTGTGTGTGTGCAAGATTTCAAGTTAGGCCAAAGCAATCACACTATCAAGCTGTTAAGAGGATATTCAGATATCTCAAAGGGCAACCTAGATTGGGACTTTGGTATCCTTATGACTCATCATTTGACCTACTTGCATACTCAGACAGTGACCTAGGTGGAGCAAACTTGGACAGAAAATCTACTTCTGGAGGATGTCAGTTTTTGGGTGTAAGACTAGTATCATGGCAGTGCAAGAAACAAACCACAGTGTCCACATCTACAACAGAAGCAGAGTACATAGCAGCTGCAAGTTGCTGTTCTCAAGTCTTATGGATTCAGAATCAAGTGTTGGACTATGGGGTAACCTTTCTACACACTCCAATCTTTATTGATAATAGCAGTGCTATTAGCATTGTAAATAATCCTGTCAAGCACTCAAAGACAAAGCACATTGAGATCAGGTATCACTTTATAAGAGACTGCAATGAAAAGAAGCTTATTCAAGTTGTAAAAGTTCATATTGATAACCAGTTTGCTGATCTATTCACCAAAGCCTTTGATGTGGGTAGATTCACTTTCTTGGTAACAAGTGTGGGAATGATCAACTCTGAATAAGCTCCTACTTAAAAAGTGGTTCAATACCTGTATATAGTTTATGCTTGGTGTTACTAATCTTCTTTCTCAGGAAATGTATAGCAGTACTCAGTTCATCACAAGCTTAAAAGTGTAAGTATGGTTAATACTGTCAGTACAGTTTTAGTAATGCCAGTACAATTTTACTACTGCCAGTGTTCAGTTAATACTGCTCTCAGTTAATACTGCTTTCAGTTAATACTGCTCTCAGTTAAAACTGCTCTCAGTTAATACTGCTTTCAGTTAACACTGCTCTCAGTTAATACTGCTCTCAGTTAATACTGCTCTCAGTTAATACTGCTCTCAGTTAATACTGCTCTCAGTTAATACTGCTTTCAGTTAACACTGCTCTCAGTTAATACTGCTCACTGTTAATATTGCTTTCACTAAATTTTTAGGGTTAATACTGCTTATAATCCACAAGCTATAAATACCCTTTCCCCGCCTAAAAGATCATAACGACTCTTTGTCTACTGTTCATCTTCTCTCTCACTCTTTTCTCTCAAGTATCCAGTGCTCGCTAGTCAAGAATCCTTGCGTACAGATGGCTTCAATGGTGTTTATTGATGAGCACAACGAGATAGCCATGCTCCAAAAGCCAAAACAAGCCGAAGGTTTTTACCAGATAGTCGATTTTCTGAGGTCAAGCCACATCGCTCATGCTCTCACTGTGTCTCCTACCATCTACATAGAGCATCAAAGGCAATTCTGGGCCAATGCCACTACTAGCACTGAAAACGGAGTGTCGTGCATCAAAACAAGGGTGTGTGACAAACCCTTGACAGTTACTGAGGAGACCATTCGCATCTGTCTACGTCTAGACGATGCTTCAGGTATATCTTCTATTCCAAATGAGGATTTGTTTTCAAACCTCACCAGAATGGGGTATGAAGGCCAAATGGGGATTTTCAAGTTTTTCAAAGCTCAATTTTCACCCCAATGGAGGTTCTTTGTTCATACCCTGATGCACTGTATTTCCACGAAAACTACTGGTTGGAGCCAATTTAGCAGTCCCATTGCCTATGCTTTGGTATGCTTATCTACTGCTCGAAAATATAACTTTTCTCTGATGATCTTCAATGATCTTGTCTCAAACCTGGACAACAAGAAAAGCTTCTTCATGTATCCCAGGTTTGTACAGGCAGTTATAACCAATGAATTGACGGATATACCTCACTTTGATGAGGTATATGTACCTAAACCCCCTAAAGGCAAGGTCTTCTCAAACATGAGAAGATCTGCTAGGGACTCGGAAGGAGTTGACACCCCATTGTTCTCAACAATGATGGTGGTGTCCCAACCACAAGAAGGTATGGCCTTAGGGTCAAGCCCCTCATTAGACCAACCCACTGAGAGCCAATCCCAACCTTCCCTCTCTCAAATTTTTCCTCAGTCCTTTGCTGCTAAACCCACTCCTATGATATCCAAGACTTATGTCAAGAGAAAGGTACACCAGGCTCCTTCCCTTGTTGTACCTACTATTAACCAAGAGCCTCAAAGCCCTCTATTGGAGCATTCTCCAATAGAGAATATCCAAAGGGAAACCACTAGGGTGTCTCCCAACCCTGAGGAGGTGCTCTCTAAGAAGATGAATGAGCATATGGGTGAGAAGGCTGCCACTACTTCTGCTAGCACAGAGAAGGACAGTGGTAACATCTCTAAGACCTTCCCCATGGCAACTTTGGGTGAGAAATCAACCAAAGGACCCTGGCGCCAAGAAACCAAGGGGGTAGTCGGTGCTTCTGCTAGGCAGAAGGCCACTACTAAAAGATCCAAGGATCCCTCAAGGATGGGCAAAACATCCAAAAAGGGTGAGGACAGAACTGAAACTGATGAATTGATGGCAAAAGGTTCCAATGATTCTTCAAGGGTGGGTAAAACACCTAAAGAAGGTGAGGATAGCTATACTTACTTGGATATGATGGAAACAATAGCCAACATCAATGTTGATGTGGTTAATCAAGGAAAGGAAATCAAGGCATTGCAGCAAGAGGTCATCTCCCAACAAGAGCAGATTTCTAAACTCAAGCAATTGGTGGGAAAACTCATTGCCAAGAAAAGAAGAAAGCAATTTGTTCTAAGGAGGAGAATGCTTCCAAAAAGGGGGAGAGTTCAAGCTCAGAAAAGATGGATCAACAGATTGAGGGGGAGAATGTTGAAGCAAAGGGAGAGTGTGTTGAAGAGAGGGCTGAAGAAAAAGCTGAAGGTGTGATAGAAACAGAAATATTTGCTGAAGCAGCAGAAACAACACCAGCAGCAGTAACAACCCCAGCAATAGAAACTGTTACTACTGCTGAGCCAAAAGGAGCAGCAGAAACTGTTAGTGCTGCTGAAACTACACAAGCAGCAGTAACAGGGTTAACACCTGAAGAGGTTGAAGTAGCAGAGATGCTTGTAAAAGCAAAGAATGACACTCCCAAAGCAAAGGGAGTGGTCATAAATGAAGGGGGAGCAAAGAGAACAGAAAAGAAAGTCATGGCTGCAGATGCAAAAAGAAAAGGGAAAGAAAAGATGATAGAATCTGATCAACCAACCAAAAAGCAAAAGATGGTTGAGTCAGATGAAACATTAGCCAAGAAACTGCAAGAAGAGATAAATCAAGCAGAGAAAGAGCAGGTTGAGAAAGACAGAGAAATAGCCAGAGCACTAGCTAATGAATTAAATGAAGCATTTCAGAAAGGTTTGGAAACAGAGAAAGCAAAGCAAAGGGCAATAAGCATGAGAAAGGCTATGATGGCCAGATCAAGTGCAAAGAAGAGAAGGCCTTCACAAACTTACCTTGCAACTCAGGAAAGAAACAAGATGATAACTTTCTTGAGGAGTGCAATTGGTGTGAAGAAAGAAATGTTTATAAAGATGACTTTTGATCAAGTCAAGGGCTTATATGAGAAAGAAATGGGAAAACTGCAGAGTAATGAAAAGGCCAGAGTGGAGTTTGAAAGGAAAGCCAAGGAGAGGCATGATGTGAACATTAATCAACCCTTCCCTGAAAGTGAAGAAGGAACTCCAACAAAAGAAAAGGCAGAGATTAAGGAAGAAGAGACTTTAGCTCAGAAGATCAAGAAAATAAAAAGAGTTAAGTCTATTGCTTCTAAAGGTTCTAGATCAGAGGAAAGGAAAAAGGAAGAAAAGAAGAAGGAAACTACTATAGGGCAAAGTCAAAGGATTCTGAAGAGAACCAAGATGATGGCCAAAAGAAAGAAAATTGACAAGAAGCCTAGAGTAGAAGAAGAGAAAAAGGTTGTTGAAGAAGAAGAGGCACCTAAGAATGAAGAAAAGAGAGTTGAATCTCAGGAAGTACCACAGAGTTCAGATGTAAATATGTACATGGTGGTAATGGATAAAATTCCAAAGCCTATCACAGCTGAACCTGTTGGATTCAAACCTCCTGAAGTTATCCACTGGGATACTATGGAGGTGGATGGTAAGGAGTATATCAGACTGAAAAGAAAGGATGAGAAGTATTATGTGTTTTCAACATGGAATAAAATTATCAGAGAATGTTCACGATCTGATTTAGAAGAGATGTTTGAAGTTGGTATGAAGTTACATACAGATCAGTTGAAAGCTCCAGGGTTACCAATTGTGAAGCTGGTTATGGAGTATTTGTGTATGTTATTCAATCCAGAAGCAGTAAAGCATATAATCAGAGATGTGTTTAAAGTTGTTAGAGGATGGACTTTGTATGAAAGGAGTGGAGTCTATGAATTGGCCATGGATACTTTTCACATGGAGTATTACTTGGTGGATAGGGTCTACAATCACACAAGTCTGAAGCTTCATGCCATGTTAAATAAGAAGCTAGGTTGTGCACCAAATTCAGAAATGGCAAAGTATCTAATTCAGAGAACTATCAATCAGAGTATGGGACTGGATCCTAACATTGGATTGAATCAATGAAAGTTTTGGAAGCATCTGAAGAACTTGACTTCTCTTTCTAAAAGTCAAGTTAGGGGGAGATTGTTGGGAACTGAAGATGTGACCAAGTCATTAATGCTGCTAGTTCAGAGTTAGTACTGCCAAGGGATCTCAAAGTTAATACTGCTAGGTATTACTACTTCTAGTAGAATTAATACTGCTAGTCAAAGTTAGTGCTGCTTGAACAAAGTTAGTACTGCTTAGCTAGTTAGTACTGCTAGTGGTTAGTGCTGCTTAGTAGTTAATACTGCCAAGACTCAGTTAATGCTTTCAAGGTGATTAATGCTGCTTCTGAGATAATCTGAAGATAATGTTGAAGAGATCGCGTCTGAAGATAAACATGGAAAGCTTGAAGATAATTATGAAGATTATTTTGAAGATCTTTTTATGTTTAGTAATTATCTTTTATTATTCAATGATGTATAGAATAGAATAGAATAGATTTAGAAAGATACAATGATATAATTCTGAGTTTTTGTTCTAGAGAGAAAATCAACCTCAAGGCATCGTTCCTAATTCTAGAGAAGTAGAATTCGTCTTGAAAGAGTCTGTTCTTCAAGATTGAGGTTGTGAGTGAAAAGCTTGTAACTTGAATCATTAAGTAAAGTTTGCAAGTTGTGATTCATACTGTTTTTCTGTTTATTGAATATTAAAGTGTTTTTCCGCAACTTCTTTAATATTGTTTCTGAGTGTTCATAATTCTTGTTGAGAATTCGATCCTGACATCCTCCATTCCTACAATAATGGTCCATCCCATCCATCCCTCTACACACCAAAGCATAAATATACAATCAAATTTAAAAATAGTTGTTAATAGCCGCATTTTAGATTAGCATTGTTTAATTAGAAAAACAAAGAAAAATATCAAATACGCAAAAAGAAGAGATCTTAAAAGGGTATAACCAAGCACCAATGACATGTATGTTGCAGAGACTTGATTGATACCGTTGGCATAAACACCAATTAGTTTCAGAAAACAAAAATTGATACATAAAGGCTTCTATGTGAAAAGAGTAATTACAAATTGATACATATCAATTAGTTATATGTAATGCCCCTCTGCTCCAGAAAGGAAGTGTTATTTGAGTTCTGATATTAAAAAGAACAAGTTTTAATTACAAATTTTATAGGAGTTCTCTTTTAGAAGAACTAAATAGCAAGTGGAATGCTTGCATTGCCACCCTACAAGATGTAGTTTATTGGGTTTATGTTCTTGAAGGAGACTCTTTTAAACTCAAACAGTTGATTGAGTTAATGGTTTGTATTATTGGAAATAAAGCTTCAAGCAAATACTATGCTATTACATACAAGTCATTGTGAAAGGAGCTCGAGGCTTCATGGTCGCGGCCAAATTTTTTACGACAAGATGTTTTCCTGGGCACCAATTCCAAGTGACTTCCCACCTATAGACATCTGTAATGTGCTTAACATATAAGGAGATCATTGAGCTTTATTTTACACATACCAAAAGTATAAAGAACCTACCATCTTGAAGAATTGGTCTTGGACGATGAAAATAATGAACACATCGAGTTGTCATGCCATGAAATGTATTGAAAACAAATGTATACTAAAATTCAATATAAGATAAACACCATTCTCATTTCTGCTTACAATTACCTGAAACTGTAAGCTTTCGTGAATAGAAAAGTGGTCTAAATTCACAATAAATCAACCCATTATTACTACTAATTGTAGTCTACTTTTGTCAGGATCTTTATTCTTAACAAGAATAAACACTCAGAAACAATATTAAAGAAGTTTGCGGAATAACACTTTAATATTCAATGATCAATGAAACAGTGAATTAGAATAACAACTTGTAAACTTTATTGAATGATCATAAAGCTACAAGATTCAACACTCAACCTCAATATTGATGAACAGGCTCAGCAATACGAATTCTACTTCTCTAGAATTAGGATTACAAACCTTGAGGTTGATTCTCTCTATGAAAACAAAAATTCAGAATTCTAAAAGTTATTCTGTATCAATTACAAACTATTCTATATATACTGAAGATAAAAGATAATTACAAATAATAAAAGATCTTCAAAAATAATATTCCATCTTTATCTCCAAGCTTTCCATAATCTTCAATCTTGATCTGCACGAATCTTGATTATCTCTTAAGCAGCACTAAGTCTTCAGCAACATTAATACTTTGAGCAGTATTAATGTTCAGCAGTACTAACTACTAGAAGTACTAAAATTGCTTAGCAGTAGTAACTTCATCCAGCAGTATTAATCTTTGACTAGCAGCATTAATCTTGTTCAGCAGCATTAACTTCAGAAGTAGTAACCAAGTTCTTCTAGCAGTATTAACTGTACTTGTGCATTTCTGAATTTCCCAACAATCTCCCCCTAACTTGACTTTTAGGAAGAGAAGTCAAGTTCTTCAGATGATCTTTTAGATGCTCCCAAAACTTCATATTTCATACTCCTGTATTTGCATCCAGCCCCAAACTCTGATTGATTGTTCTTTGAATCAGATACTTTGCCATTTCTGAATCTGGAACACATCCAAGCTTCTTCTTCAACATTGCATGTAGCTTCAATCTACTGTGATTGTACACTCTATCCACTAGGAAGTACTCTATGTGATTTATGTCCATAGTTAGTGCATATACTCCACTAGTTTCATATAGAGTCCAATTGTTGACAGTTTTAAACACATTTCTGATCACATGCTCCACTTCTTCAGGTTTGAACATCATACACAAATACTCCATCACAAGTTTTGTGATTGAAATATCTGGAGCTTTCAATTGATCTGCGTACAACTTCATTCCTATTTCAAACATCTCTTCTAGATCTGACCTGGAACATGTTCTTACAATCTTTGCCCAAGTATTAAACACTTCATACTTGTCATCTTTTCTTTTAAGCCTGATGTATTCTTTTCCATCCACCTTCATTGTATCCCATAGAATGACCTCAGGTGGCTTAACTCCAACAGGTTCTGCTGTAATAGGTTCAGGCACTTTGTTCATTACTACCATGTACAGATTCACATCATGAGTACTTGATGGTTCTTTCTGTTCAGATGACTTAGGTGCCCCTTCCTCTTCAGCAACCTTCTCTGTTTCTACTTCAGCTACTCTAGGCTTCTTGACTGATTTTCTTCTGGCTATCATCTTAGTTCTTTTTAAAGTCCTCAGACTTTCACCTAGAGTGGCTTCTTTCTTAGGTGTTTCTTGCTCATCTGGAAAAGGCTTTTCTATCAGAAAGTCATTGCTTTCTTTCATTCTCTTCTCCATTTCCACCCTGGCAGTTTCATTCCCTTGAAGCTTGGTCATTTCTGAATTGTACAGCTCTTTAATCTGCTCAAAAGTCATCTTTGAGAACATCTCCTTTCTGACTCCTACAGCACCTTTGAGAAATGTAATCATCTTGTTTCTCTCTTAGGTACCAAGGTAAGTCTTTGAGGGTTGTCTCTTCTTTGCAGCCACTTTGAACAACACTGATTTCTTCATGGTTGCAGCTTTCTTCTGAGCCATTTCAGTTGCCAGACTTTGTTGATAAGCTTCATTTAGTTCTGCAGCCAGAGCCTTAGCCATTTCCCTATCTTTTTCAACTTGAACCCTTTCTTCTTGCTCAAGATCAGCCTGCATTTTTCTGGCCAAAGCTTCATCTGACTCAACCAACTTTTGCTTTTTGATTGGTTGATCAGATTCCACCATTTTAGCTTTGCCTTTATCTTGGTTTATCACCTTCTCAACACTTGCTTTCTTTACAGCCTCACCTCTTTCTTTGATGACAACTCCTTTGGCCTTTGAGGTGACCTTGGGAGTATCATGTTTGGCTTTGATTAAGGTCTCTGCTATCTCCAGATCTGTTAGTACTTCTTGCACTATTTCTATAGCTTCATTTAGTTCAGCAGTACTAACAGTTTCTGCTGCTTTGCTTGATTCAGCAGCATTAACTGTTACTGCTGCTTGTTCTGTTTCTGTTACTGCTGCTTTCTCTTTTTCTGCTGCTTGAACAAACTCTGTTTCAGTTTCCACTGCTTTTTGCTCCCCCTCAAAATCAACTTTCTCTTGCTCCCCCTTATCTTTGGCATTTTCCATGTTGGCATCAGCTTCTGACTCCCCCTTTTTGGGATCATCAGTCACTGGTTCCCTTCTTTTGAGTACATACTGTTTCTTCTTCTTTTTCTGGATCAATCTCTTTACCATATTCTTCAGATGGACAATCTGTTCTTGTTGAGACAGAATGATCAACTTCATCTCTTCTATTTCTTTTCCCTGCTTGATTACATCTATGTTGATGTTTCCCATGGTTTCCATCAATTCAAAATAGTCATATCTGTCCTCACCTTCTCCAGGAGTGCTACCCCCTTTTGAAGGATCATGGGATCTTTTTGTAGTAGAGGTCTTCTGCCTAGCAGAAGCACCTGCTACCCCCATGGTTTCTTGGCACCTGGGACCTTTGGATGATTGCTCACCCAAAGTTGCCATGGGGAAGGTCTTATTTATGTTACCACTGACCTCCTCTGTGCTAGCAGGAGTAGTGGCAGCCTTTGCACCCATATGCTCAGTCATATCCTCATTGAGCACCTCCTTGGGGTTGGGAGACACCCCTGTGGTTTCCCTGTAGATATTCTCTAATGGAGAATTCTCCATTAGAGGGTTTAAAGGCTCTGTGGGTGAAGGTACAAGAAGGGAAGGAGCCTTCTTTACCTTTTTCCTGATATATGTATTGGTTATTGGTGCAATTGGTTTTTGAACAAGGGACTGAGGGATTGATATGGTGATGGAAGGTTGGGATTGGCTTTCAGTGGGTTGGTCTAATGAGGGCCTTGACCCTGAAGCCATACCTTCTTCAGTGTGGGACACCACCATCATTGTAGAGAACAATGGGGTATCAACTCCTTCCGAGTCCAATGGAGATCTTTTCATGTTTGAAAAGACCTTACCTTTGGGGATTTTTGGTACATATACCTCATCAAAGTGAGGCATATCCGTCAATTCATGGGTTATAACTTCCTATACAAACCTTGGGTACATATAAAAACTCTTTTTGCTTCCCAAGTTTGATACAAGATCACTAAAAATCATTCTTGAGAAATTGTACTTTCTAGCAGTGGCCAAGCAGACCAAAGCATAAGCAATGGTACTGCTAAACTCACTCCATCCAGTAGTCTTTTTGGAAATACAGTGCATCAGGGTATGAACAAGAAAACGCCATTGGGTATAAAATTTTGCTTTTGAGAATTTGAAACCACCCAATTGGCCTCCATACCCCATTCTTGACAAATTTGAGAACAAGTCCTCATTTGGAATAGAAGTAATACCTGCAGCATCGTCTAGACGTAGACAGATGCGTATCACCTCTTCAGAAACTGACAAGGGTTTGTCGCACACTCTTGTCTTGATTATATGCACACCATTCTCTGTGACTACGGTGGCATTCGCCTAGAATTGTCTTTGATGCTCTATGTAGATAGTTGGCGACACAGTAAGAGCATGGGAAATGTGGCTGGACTTGAGAAAATCCACAATCTGGTGAAATCCAGCAGCTTTTTTCGGCTTCTGTAGCATCGCAATCTCGTTGTGCTCATCAATGAATGCCATGGATGCCATGGTGCTTGAGTAATATGGACTGCAACACTTGGTGCTTAAGAGAAAAGGGTTAGAGAGCAGATCAATAGAAAGCAAAGAGTCGTTATGAACTTTTGGGCGGGCAAAAAGGGTATTTATATGATTCGGGACATAAGCAGTATTAACTCCTAGCAGTATTAACTAACTAGCAGTATTAACTGAGAGCAGTATTAACCATTAGCAGTATTAACTAACTAGCAGTATTAACTGAGAGAAGTATTAACCACGAGCAGTATTAACTAACTAGCAGTATTAACTGAGAGCAGTATTAACCACTAGCAGTATTAACTAACTAGCAGTATTAACTGAGAGCAGTATTAACCACTAGCAGTATTAACTCACTAGCAGTATTAACTGTGCACTGACAGTATTAAAACTGCACTGGCAGCATTAACTATACTTACACTTTTTGAAGCTTGAGGTACTCTGAGCAAGGTAATAACAGGTATGAAAACACTTTTTAAGACATGAGATCATTCAGAGTTGATCATGCCCACACTTGTGACCAAGAATGTGAATCTACCCACATCAAAAGCTTTAGTGAATAGATCAGCACACTGGTTGTCAGTATGAACTTTAGCAACTTGAATTAGCTTCTTTTCATTACAATCTCTAATAAAGTGATACCTGATCTCAATGTGCTTTGTTTTGGAGTGTTTGACTGGATTGTTAACAATGCTTATAGCACTGCTATTGTCAATGAAGATTGAAGTGTGAAGAAAGGTTACCCCATAGTCCAGCATCTGATTCTGAATCCATAGAACCTGAGAGCAGCAACTTGCAGCAGCAATATACTCAGCTTCTGTTGTTGATAAGGACACTGTGGTTTGTTTCTTTTGCACCCAAAAGTTGACATCCACCTGAAGTAGACTTTCTGTCCACGTTAGCACCTCCCAAGTCACTATCTGAATAAGCAATCAAGTCAAAGTTGGATTCATACGGATACCAAAGACCTAATCTAGGTTGCCCTCTCAAGTATCTGAAAATCCTTTTAACAGCTTGAAGATGTGATTGCTTTGGCTTGACTTGGAATCTGGCACACAAACACACTGGAAACATGATGTCTGGTCTTGAGGCTGTGAGATACATGAGAGATCCAATCATTGATCTATATAGATGGACATCAACATCCTCCCCCTCAAGATCAGCAGTGATCTGTTTATGAGTCTCCATAGGTGTGCTTGCTGGCTTTGAGTCTGATAAACCATATTTGTCCAGGATGTCTTTCACATATTTTGATTGGCTTATGAAGATCCCATCTTTCTTCTTTTTCACTTGAAGCCCAAGGAAGAAGGTAAGTTCACCCATTGAACTCATTTTAAAGCTCTTGTGCATCAACTTTTCAAAGTCTCTACACATCTGATCTTTTGTGGATCCAAAGATGATATCATCCACATAAATCTGAACCAATAGGATGTCCTTCTTACTTCTTTTAATGAAGAGGGTCTTGTCAATTATTCCTCTTTCAAACCCATTCTCCAAGAGATAAGTAGACAGAGTATCATACCATGCTCTTGGGGCTTGATGAAGACCATACAGTGCTTTCTTCAGTTTGTATACTCTGTCTGGATATGATGGATTTTCAAATCCAGGGGGCTGATAGACATATACTTCTTCATCAATTTTACCATAAAGAAAGGCACTCTTAACATCCATTTGGTATACCTTGAACTTCATGTATGAGGCATAGGCTAGAAATAGCCTAATTGCCTCTACCCTTGCCACTGGAGCAAATACTTCTTCATAGTCAATGCCTTCTTCTTGAGTGTACCCTTGTGCCACCAGCCTTGCTTTGTTTCTTATCACAATGCCTCTCTCATCCTTTTTATTCCTGAAAATCCACTTGGTGCCAATAGCTCTATGACCTTTTGGAAGGTCCACCAAGTCCCAAACTTCTTGCAATTTGAATTGCAGTAACTCTTCTTGCATTGCTTCTATCCAACTGGAATCTTTCATTGCATCATAAACCTTCTTAGGCTCAATCTGAGATAGAAAGCAGGAGAGTACTATGTGTTGCTGATCCTGAAGCTCTTGAAGTCTGCTTTGATTCCTTGTTATCATAGGAGAAGAGATGTCTCCTATGACCAGCTCTGGAGGATGGTTCTTTTGAGTTCTAGTCTGATGACTAGGTTCTTCATTGAGTCCCACATCTAGATTGGAATCATTTAAGTCAGCTGAGGGGATCTCATCAGCTGCTTCTGGCTCTTCATGCACTTGATTCTCCTCATCTCTTCCTTCTTCTTCACTCTGAATTGGTTCAGTCATAGTTTCCTTTGCACAGACATCAACAGGCTCTATTGTAGGTATGGGAAAGATCACAGACTGAGGAATAATGTCTTGTCCTTGTGCTTGTTCATCCCCTGATCCTCCACTGCCTGAATCTGCATGATAATCACTACTGAAACCTAAAGAGTTAGTTAGTGAATCAATGTCAAATAACCACTGAGGACCAGACCCAATAGGATTTGGTGTGTTCTCATTGCATTTGACATTGTCATTTTCCTCAATTATTCTAGAAGAAGTATTAAAAACTCTGAAAGCCTTACTCTGAGATGAGTAACCAAGAAGAAAACCATCATCTGCCTTGCTATCAAACTTTCCTAAGTGAGTTTTAGTATTGAGAATGGTACAAGGACACCCAAAAGGTTTGAAAAATCCAATAAATGGTTTTCTTTTATTTAAAAGCTCATATGGTGTCTTGTTCTTAGGCTTAACTACTAGAACTCTGTTTTGGACATAGCAAGCAGTATTAACTGCTTCAGCCCAGAAAGTAATTGGAAGTTTTGAATCTGCCAACAGAGATCTAGCAGCTTCAATCAGTGTCCTATTCCTTCTCTCAACAACACCATTTTGTTGTGGAGTCCTAGGAGCACTGTATTGCCTCTCAATTCCTTTTTTCTCATAAAAGGTGTTTAGGTCATGATTTTTAAATTCAGTACCATTGTCTGACCTAATGACTTTTACCTTTTGATTTGTTTGGTTTTCAATTCTTAGAATAAAGGATTTGATCAGTCCACTTGTCTCATCCTTAGTCCTTAGAAAATATACCCAAGTAAATCTAGAGTAATCATCAACAATAACTAGGCAATATGATTTCTTACCTATACTCATAACATTTGTAGGACCAAACAGATCCATATACAACAACTGAAGAGAATTAGAGATTGTGTTCAACTCTTTGGACTTATGAGAAGTTTTGTGTTGTTTGCCTTTGAGACAGGCAACACAATGATCATCACATGAAAAGACTTTGGAAGGTAAACCTCTTACAAGGTTGTTTTTAACAAGTTTATTCATTGTTTTAAAGTTCATGTGACACATCCTTCTATGCCAAAGTGATGATTCATCCAAAGAAGCTTTTGAAACAAGACAGTTTAGGGATGAATCAGTTGAAACACTTTCCATATCTAAGCAATATACATTATCCTTTCTGGGAGTTCTTAATAGTATCATCTTTTCATCAACTACCTTGAATCCAGGAGCAAGGATAATGCATTCAGAATCTGTAAATAATATACTATGCTGTTTGTCACAAACCTGTGATACACTTAACAGGTTGTACCTTAACTGTTCAACATAGAATACATCTTCAAAGGTCATTTTACCTTTGGTTACATCCCCCTTACCACTTATCTTACCTCCATCTGGAGTATTACCAAAGGCAACATGCCCACCATCAATTTTCTTGAAATTCTTGAGGCATGACATGTTCCCTGTCATGTGCCTAGAGCAACCCTATCAACATGCCAGATGCTCTTCCCCTTGAGCTGCTGGTTGCCCTGCACATAAGTTTAAACAATTAGTATTGATTGGGAACCCAAGCCAAAGTGGTCTTGGGTCTCCCTTTCTCATCAAAGTATTTACATTCCTTTTTGATGAGGTTTTTAAAATCAGTACACTCTTTATTGGAGTACTTTGTCAATATGATTGGCTTAGTAGCACAAACACTAGAAGCAGTACTAACTTTGGAAGTACTAACAGAGTTAGCAGTACTAACAGGTTTAGCAGTACTAACCTTGTTAGCAGCACTAACAGAGTTAGCAGTATTAACTTTTGAAGAAGTACTAACAATGTCAGCAGTACTAACATTGTTAGCAGTAGTATTGCTTCTAGCAGCACTAACATTGTCAGCGGCACTATTTGAGGTAGCAGTACTAACAGTTTTAGTGCTTTTAGGAACCCACATATTGACACTTTCTTTAACATTCTTTTTCTTCATGTGGCTTTTAGATTTAACAGATTTCTTAGCCACATGGTTCCTTTCAATCTTCCTATAACCAAAGGGTTTTTGCATAGACCTTTGAAAATTCATCCTTTGGTTTATAGGATTGAAATAACAGTATTTGGCAAGATGATTCAATTTGCCACAGATAAAACAAGGTTTTGGTCTATTGATTTTACTCAGATCAACCCCTTGTTTTTGTGCCCACTGATTATTCCAGTTTCTTTGATTTCCCCTCTTTTTATCATGTTTTTGGGGTTCAGTCTTCTTACATGCACACTGTTTGCAAGGAACTGGATTCACAACTGTGGTCTGTTTGTAATGGACCTTACCAGACTTTCCCTCTGTCTTCTCTATGTTCTTTGATTTGATCCAAGCCCTTCCACAGTCTTCATTGGTGATAATGTTATTCTCTAGAGGAATCTCACCACTCACATTGTTCTCCTTACTCTTACCAACCTCTTTCTCAGTCTTATCCTCAACAACTACCTCATCTAAGGGATCTATCTCAGTGGCTCCCTCAGGCAAGTCCTTCCTATCTTTGGTTTCTAGCAAGTCTGAAGTAGGAGGAATGTAGTTGTTGTTGTATGGTGGAGGTGTGGCATTGTACCCAATTCCTCTTCTCAGTTTGTCATGAATCTGAGTTTGTAGTAAAGATTCCATTGCTTTAGAAGCATTGGAAAACTTTTCCACATCAAGCTTAACCTTGGTTAGCTCCTCTCTCAACTTTTCACTCTCCTCTTTAGATTTGGTCAGTTTAAGTTCTACATCCTTTTTCTCCCACTTCCAGTAATTGGTGTCATATGAGTGTTGGAGTTCATTGGCTTGAAAACCTTTAATCTGTTCCTCAAACCTCTCAACAATTCTCACATAGTCTTTTATATCTTTTTCTAATCTCTTAAGGTCATCACTCATCTTCTGGTTGTGATCCCTGTACCTTTTAACAGTGTCTATGCAAGTTTTAGAACAGAGATTAGAACTTACCTCAGTTGGGAGATCAGATACTTCAGCCATAAGTGCTTGATTTTGGATAGCCTCTTCTGCTTGATCACTCCAGTCAAACCCCATTCCTTGTTGAGAAACAAGGGCTTGAGCAGAGTTTCTGTTATGGTTGAGGTTTCCAGACTGTGCTTGATGGTGGTTGTTGTTGTGAGACACTCCACTTCTGCATTCCCTTGCAAAGTGTCCCTTCAGATGGCATTTATAGCACTCCACCTTTGATTTATCAAACCCTACTCCATCTTCTCTTCTTTGGGAGAAGTTGTTCCTCCCAGTTCTCTTGATGAACTTTTTCACCCTCATGGAAAGTATGACCATCTGCCATTTAATATCCATCTCTTCCAGATCATCAGGATGAAGTTGTTCCAAATCATCATTAATTAAAGAAGAGTTTCCATGGCTGGAAAGAAAGGCTTCAAACACAGATTCAGTGCCTTTCTCTTGATTTGCTCCATTAGCAGCATTAACTGATTCAGGGTTAGCAGTAGAATCAATTGATGTTGATAGGAGTGCAGCATTATGAATATATCCAGAAGGTTTCTTCTTTGCCTCCACCTCAGCTTCAAATACTCTAAGATCATTGTACAGATCATCAAGTTCTTTCTCTTCCAATTGTTCATTCTGTCTGAATGAAACAGTGTACATGGTCCATTCATCTCCAAGGGACCTTAAGAACTTTCTGTTTACATCATCTTGATCAATCTGTACTCCCATAGTAGCTAGTTCACCAATCAGCTTGTTAAACCTGTCAAAAGTTTGAGTCATGGACTCATTCTTAGTTGACATAAAGTTTTCATACTGTTGTTTCAAGATTGCCTTTTGATTTCTCTTGGTACTTTTAGTACCAGAGAATCTCTTCTCTAGAGCATTCCAGAGCATCTGTGCATCAGTGCAATTACAGAATTGGTGTTGGTACTCATTGGGAATGGCCAAGAGCAGTGTGCTCAAAGCTTTCATCTCTATCTGCCTTGTCTTTCTTTCTGCATCCGTCTTTGGTGGGGTTCTTTTTCCATCTTCACTAATCTTTCCTGCATCAGATGGGCCATTCTCAATGATGTCCCACATGGAGTAATCTGTGAGGAGAATGTATTGCTTGATTCTAATCTTCCACATGTCAAATTCATTGGATCTGAGCATTGGAACCTTTGAGACCAGAGTACTGTTTGATTCAACTGTGTTTTCCATGATGAATAAGATTTCTGAGAATACTTGCTCTGATACCACTTGTCAGGATCTTTATTCTTAACAAGAATAAACACTCAGAAACAATATTAAAGGAGTTTGCGGAATAACACTTTAATATTCAATGATCAATGAAACAGTGAATTAGAATAACAACTTGTAAACTTTATTGAATGATCATAAAGCTACAAGATTCAACACTCAACCTCAATATTGATGAACAGGCTCACCAATACGAATTCTACTTCTCTAGAATTAGGATTACAAACCTTGAGGTTGATTCTCTCTATGAAAACAAAAATTCAGAATTCTAAAAGTTATTCTCTATCAATTACAAACTATTCTATATATACTGAAGATAAAAGATAATTACAAATAATAAAAGATCTTCAAAAATAATCTTCCATCTTTATCTCCAAGCTTTCCATAATCTTCAATCTTGATCTGCACGAATCTTGATTATCTCTTAAGCAACACTAAGTCTTCAGCAGTATTAATACTTTGAGCAGTATTAATGTTCAGCAGTACTAACTACTAGCAGTACTAAAATTGCTTAGCAGTAGTAACTTCATCCAACAGTATTAATCTTTGACTAGCAGCATTAATCTTGTTCAGCAGTATTAACTTCAGAAGTAGTAACCAAGTTCTTCTAGCAGTATTAACTGTACTTGTGCATTTCTGAATTTCCCAACAACTTTTGAACAACAGATTATTGTACAGCAAAATCGATTAGAATTCATTGTTGTAAGTATTTTCACAATCGAAGAAAAACCTTGGACCATAAAAAACTAACGTTAATGATTGAATTTGTGTTTAAAAAGAGTAACATATTTCAACTTTAAAAATCAAAAGTTTCCATAGATTAGGTTTATTCCCATTAAAAACAAAAGCATCACATCAGTGGTTGAAAATTGAAATCAAATTAACAAGGAAACATAAAAAGCCACAAGAGATAAAATATCATCAAATAAATAAAATGCCACATTAGAATCACATCATAATCCACATATAACATTAAGCAAACACAAATTTCCTTCGAATTTCACTTAATCCGACTAGAATCAAACAAAAATCAACAAACAACAAGAACAAATTTCACCGCAAAATGAACAAATCCAGATACTCACCAGCAGATCTGAGACGAAGAGTTACGGTAAAACTGAAGTTTCAAATGTGAAAAGCTACGACAAAACGAACAAATCCTCTACTGTTCATCGTCAAAGGTTGAGAGAGTGACCGAGTAAAGCTAGGGTTTTGACGACAGGGTGAACGATTTAAAATGTTTTAAACCGGGTGGGGATGGAATTTTATTTACCTGGGTCATCGGTTGGGTCGGATAGAAAGGATCCATATGTTTCAAAAGTATTTTTTAGACTTGCCATTTTTAGTCCCTAAACTTTTGTTTATGTTATTTATACCACAATTTTACTAATTAGTGACCACAATTTCTTGGTCACTAACCTTTCTAATTTAGTGACCACAATTTTTTTTTTGGAAAGGGTATCCTGGACCTATGGCCCAGACTAATCCCTGGCAATTAGGGCCTTTGGCCCAGCTGCTAAAGCGTGCAGCCCTGAGTTTATCCTCAGTGGCCACAAGTGCTGCTAGTGGGGCTCGAACCCTAGTGACCACAATTTCTTGGTCACTAACCATTCCAACTTAGTAACCATCGTTCTTTTGGTCACTAACCCTCTCAAATTATTTCAAATTAGTGACAACTTATTTCTTGGTCACTAAAACTTCGGATTTAGTGACCACCTAAGTAATACCAACTAGATAGTGACCATTACTTTTTTGTCACTAATTTTTTCAAATTAGTCGTAACTAATTATTTCTTGGTTACTAAAAGTTCCAATCTATTGACCACAACTTTTTTGTCACTAACATTTCTAAGCAACACCAACTAAGTAGTGACCAGTATTTTTGGTCACTAATCATTTCAAACTAGTGACTATTTATGCTATGGCCACTAAAACTTCCAACTTAGTGACGATTATCGTTTTAGTCACTAAATCTTTCAACTTAGTGACTATTATTTTGGTCACTAAACGCATGAATTTACAAAATTAGAGACGAAAAACACAGTCGTCACAAATTTTGTCATTAAAATATAATCGATGTGAAAAAAAACTTCTTTTTACACGAGAATTAGTGACCACTTAGTGACCAAATTTATTTTTTGTCACTAAAAATTTGTATTAGTGACTAAAAATTATGACGACCTTTTTCATCGTCACTAACGTCATAGTTAGTGACCAAAATATAAGTAGTCACTAAAATTTTGGTCACTAACGTCACATTTTCTTGTAGTTCTAACAATATTTTTGTTAATATTTTCAGAAATAATATTGTAGGGTTTGAGTTAATGCTTTGGGCTAACCCTAGTGCCTAGAATTAAAAGATAAAAAAAAATTATATGAAGTGGTAATTCAACCATCCTACTGTGTTTATTTTTTGTTATAAATTTGGTTTCAATGTATTTAAGCCTCAAAAAAGTGAGTGCACCTTTCAAAAGCCTTTTTTCTCTTATAATAATCGGGTGATTGAGTTCACACGAGCACGCACAACTTTTAATAGGTCCATTCCTGGATATATAGGATGGTACACAACTAGTACCCTTAATTTGGCTAATTCATTCTCAATATAGATATTAGTGTTTGGCTTAATACAATACAAGCTATATATCAACCACATAATTAATGTTGAGATTCCCTAAGTACTTGAAAAAAGCAGCACCATTAATTGTTAGACAAGGTTGATTATATAAAAATTGGCTTCGCCAAGTCGAGAATACTCCTCGAGTACACATGATGTCAATTAGATATTGTGTTGTCAACAATTGATCTTGTAAATTAAAATGTTAAAGAAATAATAGAGACATGTGGACGTATAACTAGTCGTGATTCTAGCTTGAATTAAGAGCTTCAACTAAAAATGTTCAAGCAAGCCATCAATATAATATAATTACGAGGACAAGCTTTGCATACTTTGACACATCTCAAGCAAACCACAACATAATTAGTACACATTTATCATGTGTAAGAATCAATGACATGAACCCGATATAATATAGAGTCAAACATGGTAATAGAAACTTTAGATGCATATACACAAACGAAATTGTTACAGAAGGCCTTATGAGTGCTGATAAGCCTTTATCCATCTAAGTTTGGTACTTTTCACCGCTTTATTAAGTACTTATATATCACACTATTTAACTATATGACAATGTAACTATGTTAAGCAATGAAAAAGAAATGACCTTTTTATCTTATTAATTAATGTTATCCACACTCATGAAGGTTGACGACGTTGACTCACCATATGTTGACAACTGCAATTTTCCCTGTACATCACTTGTTCGAAATTAGTTTGAACCTCAGAGGGAACGTGCTGCATTCGGATGCTTTCTAACTCTACGGCAACTTCTTTCATTGTTGGCCTATTTTTTCCACTAAAATTCAAGCATCGCATTGCAAGGTTGGCTACTGCCAAGAGCTCATCCCTGGTACCCTCCTTAATCACCGTCGCATCGAAAATAGACATAATGTTGATTTTTTTTCTTATTAGTAAAAATCAATTATAAATAAAAAACAGCAAAATTTATATATCTTTAATTATAAAGATTCAAGCTTTATTTATAAAGTTGAAATCTTTATGATTAAAGTCTGACAATTATCAAAACAAAACAGATTTATAAAGTGATCCTAATAACGTGTCTATCCTTCGCGATAGATACGATAGAAGAAGGAGTAGAATCAGACTGTCCACTCTAGTGGACGAAAGCAAGAACAATGCAGAAACGTAAAAGAGAAACCAACCTGTGTGTAGTAGATCTCCAACAGCAACAAACGAAAACTGTACGGTTTATCGTAAACCTGTCCTTAAAGGTTTTAACGATTCTCTATGAATGTGTGAGAATTAAACTCGCTAAACCCCCAGGATTTGATACAGTTTACTTAAGCACTAACAGCTATAATGCTTAATTATAACACAAAGTTGAGACAGAAAATGGCAGAGATCGAGAGAGAGAGTGAAGCAGCGAGATCGAGAGAGAACAGCAGCGAGAGATATCACAGACAGCTTCGGTTTTTTTCTCAGTGTTAAACCCATAGGAGGAGGCTCCAATTTATAGTTGAAAAACAGAGAGAATAAAGAGAGAATATTCTCTAAACTCCTCCCCAAGAATCGGATTGGGAGTTAGAGTTGGAGACTAAGTCTCCAACTAATTATCCCACGTTTTTATTTTAAGATAAAATCGTTATTTATCTGTTAAAATAATTAAAAACGAAACTTATCTGGAAATTAAGCAAGCTGCATAATAATTATCACTTATATATCGATCTGTAAAAAGAAAGCTCGTAGCTCGGGGCGAGGCTCCTCAGCTCCGATGCGAGCGTGCGAAGTGCAAAGTGCGCGGCTCTTCGCGCGCGTTGCACTTCTTTGAGACCCCACCATAAGCCTACCAATTTACTCAACACTCACTTGAGATGATAGACTTATAAACTACAATTTCTTTTGTGTCTCTACCAATGTGGGATGGAAAAATTCAAACCTACACTCAATTTCCAACAATCCCTCACCAGGTTGGAAAATTTTCTGACATTCAATAAAAAATGATGTCACAGTGGTGTCACTAAGATTAAACCCCGTTTATTGTGAATATGCAAGAAGGAATCAATTCAGAAGTATCCTTAGGATTTAAACTTTGAATCTTGCGATTACTTCGGCTTATTCACACACATCACCTTTTGTCTTTGCATTCTCACTGAGCACAAATATGGCCATGCGCTAAAATCCTGTTTCATGACCTTTTAGAAGAGGAACCACAACTCTTCGTTTGAGGCGGCACCACCTCTCAGTCGTATAGGCAAAGTTCTATAACACCTTCGTTGCTAAGATGCCTCTAAACTTTGTTAAGAGAACTAACTCATCCTTGTTCTCGGCAACGACATACTATCTTATACCTTACACGGGTCTATCATTCGATAGTACCTTCTATCAGTTAAGTGACTTGTTATTACCCTTTAAACTTGAGAGATAGGAGCACTAAATTCAAGTTGGGTTCTGTTGATCCAAACTCTCTCAGTGATTTGATAACGACCTTCTTCTATACTTAGTGAAAATTACGTTTTAATATGTATTAGTGTTTCACCATCAGCGATCAGACTGAGTCTGTTCAGTTATCGCTGATAGTCTTTCTTATAAACATTTCTATGTATTAATGTTTCACTATCAGTGATTAGACTGAGTCTGTTCAGTTATCACTGATAGTTTCTGATGTAAACAGTAACGTAATCCCTGAAGACAAGTCTCGCGTCAACATATGTTCATAGCTGAATCGAAGACGAAGCTGCTGAACAAAGAGAAGTCTACTAGTGATCTGATGCGGATATCAGTGAATCAAAGACAACTCTACATATACGCGAAGGAACATGAGGAAAAGCTTCAGCGATAGCTGAACCTCTTTTATCTCTGAAAGAAGAGATATTCAGCGATCAAAAGATCACAAAGCTTATGTCTCAAGTTTCCTTTTGTCTATCTGTTGATCCAAACTCTCTCAGTGATTTGATAACGACTCTCTTTTATACTTAGTGAAAATTACGTTATTATATGTATTAGTGTTTCATCATCAGCGATCAGACTGAGTCTGTTCAGTTATCGCTGATGACCTTTCTGTAAACATTAATATGTATGTGTTTCACTTTCAGCGATCAAACTGAGTCTGTTCAGTCATCACTGATCGTTTCCTATGTAACACAGTTAACGTAATCCCTGAAGACAAGTCTCGCGTCAACATAGTTCATAGCTGAATCGAAGACGAAGCCACTGAACAAATAGATAAGTCTACTAGTGACCTGATGCGGATATCAGCGAAGACCAGACGAATCTACTTACGCGAAGAAGCCTGAGGAAAAGCTTCAGCGATAGCTGAACTTCTTTATCTCTGGAAGAAGAGATACTCAGCGATCAACGATCACAAAGCTTATGCCTCAAGTTTTCTTTTGTCTTACCTTGCACAACCAGTACGATGTGTCAGAACGGACACGTCTCTGCCACAAATCGTACAACAACTCTGTCAACTACACTGTTCATAAAGCGGCCAAAAGCATGTCTCCAAAAGTGAGACTACCAAAGTCAATCTATGAATGCCACGTGTAAAGTACCCTGCCATGCATTTAATGCATAGGGTATAAATAGGAAGCTCACCCCTTCATCTGAAAGTGTGCTCAATCCTTGAACTCCACAATAGAAACCCTTGTTTTCTATCTCTCTAAAATCCCCCATTCTCTGAATTTCTTGTGCAACCATCTTAGTGTTTCTTAAGTTTGTTTAGATTGAGTCTGTCTTAATCTTATTCCGCAACAAACTTGTAAATTGTATTTTGATTTATCAATAAACAATTTATTAAACTTTAATTTATGTGTTTGTATTCAACCCCCCCCCCTTCTACAAACTTTTTAAGCACCTTCGGGACCAACAAGTGGTATCAGAGCAGTTTGTTTAATCTAATAAACAAGATCTTGATGTATACTCTTCCTTGCTATTCTAAAATGGCACTAAACACAAACACAAACTACTATGATAATGGTTCACTTTCTAAACCTCCTCGATTTAGCAGAGATAACTTTTCTCTATGGAAAAATCGAATGATGCTATTTCTTGAAGGTGCGAATCCTACTATACCTGAATATATAGAAAACGGACCCTATGAACCTGTTAGAATTATAGTTGCGGTTCCCGCTACTGCCACCACTGAAGCTGTCCCTGAACGATATGTCGTTAAGGAAATAAGACAGTGGAGTGATGAAGATAAAAAGAAGGTAGGCATAGATGCAAGAGCAAAGACCATTATATCAATGGCTCTGCCTGATGAAGTTTTCCATTCCATCATGCATCTAAAAACTTCTAAAGAAATGTGGGAAACCATATGTGTTCAATATGAGGGCACCACTGAAATCCAAGAGACCCGAAAGATTAACTTGGTAAGACAGTATGAAAGTTTTATCGCTGGTAAGAATGAATCTCTTTCTGACATTCATCAGCGGTTTAACTGCCTGATCATTGACCTAAGAACTGTTGGAAGGACCTATTCTAATTCTGAGGTCCTAACAAAATTCTTGGAAAGTCTTCCTGAAAGCTGGGACAGTTATTCAATATGTCTTAAGCTGACAAAAGACTTACATACTCTCTCTCTAAGCACTCTGTATGGAATATTGCTCAACTATGAGCAATCTAATCTCTTGAAGAAGAATCTTGTAAAAGATTCTAAAGACTCCAAAAGCACTGCTGTTGCTTTAGTCTCATCAGAGATAATTCCATCCCAGCGATCTACTCTCACCATCACTGAGTTAGATTCTGAATCTGAGGATTTATCAGACCCTGATCTTTCAGAGTTTAATGAGTCCTTAGCACTCTTGACAAACTCTTTTAAGAGATTTGCAAGAAAGAGTAACTTCCGAAGAAGTAAACCTCTCTCTCTTACTGAAAAGCCAAAATCAACTCCGGTTGATAAGGCTACAGCCACTTGCTATAACTGCGAAAAAATTGGACATTTTGCTAGTGAGTGCAGGTCTAAAAAGGTCTTCAAACCTTCTACCTCAAGAAGATACAGTGATGACAAATACCATAAGCTGAAGAACAAATATCAAAAGCTGAAAAGCTATCAGCGAAAAGGTAAAGGTCTCATCGCTGAAGAACATGACTGGGCTGAATCAGAAGAATCATCTGATGATGAAGAAGAAGTCGCTAATCTTTGCCTCATGGCTGAGATTAAAGAAGAAGTAGAAGAACCATCTGAACCTTCTATGAGTTACATATCATCTCAGGTATCTATCTCAACAAATCCCTCTCTGCCTGAAGCTGAGAGAAGTCGCGTTGTTGATGTGCTGACGATTGACCTTTATAATGCTCTAAACGACAAAACTCAAGCTGAAAATAAAAATGTTTATTTAACACAAGAGCTAGAGAAATGTCATGAAAAGATCAGTGAACTAAATCTTTTAGAAGAAAAGCTAAAAGATCAAGTCATTATAAATGAAATCATCAGCATTGAACGCGAACAAGCCATCGCTGCTCTAAAAGCAGAAAAGGCTCATGTTGAAAAATGGTGCAAATCATCAACAAAGATCTCTGAGATAATAAATGCTCAAACTCCTGAAAGTGATAAAACAGGTCTTGGTTTTTGGACACCACAGGATGATCCTAAAGAAGAAAGTTCCTCGCTTAAGTTTGGAACTTTTGTCACATCTTTCTTTGACACTTCTTATAATCAATTCTATCCCTGTTCTTCTTCTAATCCCATCCCTGAGGAGATATCTGCAAGATCTAAGCCTGCAGATAAAGGAAAGTCTATTCTCCCTCAGAAGGCTTCCAAGAAAACCAAACTAAAAGTTCCCTCCAAACCTTCAGTGGATAAACCTTCTAGCTCAGTGACAGAAATCTTTGATATCTGTCCTCCAAAGCTGAAGGTTGATCTAAAGCCCGTGAAATCTGAAGAAATAAAAATTCCTCCCAGATCTCGTGCTAAAGGCATTCTTGGAGCTGGACCTGCTCATCTTAAGTTTTCAAAACCTTTTGGTTATAAAACCACCATCAGATATAGAAAATGTTATCACTGTGGATTCACTAACCATATTGCGAGCAAGTGTCCAAATACCACCGAAGCTGACAAAACAGCCAAAGTGAAGAAAAATGCCTCTAAGGCAAATAAAGTCACCAAAGTGAAAAATACCACTAAGGTTAAGAAATTAACCAAAGTGAAGATTACCACTGAAGCTTAATCTTCATCAGCGGTGAAGACTGCTGAATCTTCCTTATCCACTAACTCTGAAGGACCCATTGAAAAGTGGGTACCAAACAAAGCTTAATCTTCCTTATGTATGCAGGGATCAAAGGGTATCTGGTATCTCGATAGTGGATGTTCTCGTCATATGACTGGACAAAGAGACTTGCTCACTGAATACAAGGAAGAGAAAGGCCCCTCTGTTACCTTTGGTGGAAATGGAAAAGGATTTACCCGTGGGTTTGGTGTCCTCAGCAATGGGACAACTACCTTTCGAAGAGTCGCTTATGTAGATGGACTGAAGCACAATCTTCTAAGCATCAGTCAGCTATGTGACAAAGACTACGAAGTTCGCTTTTCTAAGAAAGCATGTGCAGTGGTAGATGAAAAAGGAAAACTTGCTCTCAGAGGTTATAGAAGAGAAAATGTCTATGTAATAGATATGGACTCTACTATCACTGATAACCTATGTTTTCTCTCTAAGGCCTCTTCTGATGTCAACTGGCTATGGCATAAAAGGCTCTCTCATCTAAACTTCAAAACCCTGAATTCTCTCTCATCTAAGGAACTGGTTTATGGTCTTCCTCAGCACTCATATGCTAAAGAATCTCTCTGCTCAGCATGTGAAAAAGGAAAACAAACAAAAGCTAGTTTCAAGTCGAAACAAGTTTCCTCAGTAACAAGTCCTCTTCAGCTCTTGCATATGGATCTATTTGGCCCTGTCAACATCCAATCAATAGCTGGAAAGAAATATACGCTTGTCATTGTAGATGAATATTCTCGCTACACCTGGGTTATTTTTCTTCGCTGTAAGAATGATACTCCAGAAGAACTAATATCTTTTGTCAAAAAGATGGAAGTGCTGAATAATCTTACTGTTCGATCAATAAGAAGTGATCATGGAACTGAATTCAAAAATAGTTCCCTGAACAATTTCTTTGAGAACAAGGGAATCTCTCACAACTTCTCCTCAGTAAGAACACCTCAGCAAAATGGAGTCGCTGAAAGAAGAAACAGAACGATCATAGAAGCTGCTAGATCAATGCTCAGCGATTCTCACCTCCCTACTCAATTTTGGGCAGAAGTTGTAAACACTGCATGTTTTACTCAAAACAGATCGCTGATAATAAAGCGATTTGGGAAGACAGCTTATGAACTCTTTCTTGGAAGGAAGCCTTCTATCAGCTTTCTTCATATCTTTGGTTGTCAGTGCTTTATCTTAAACAACAAAGATCAACTTGGAAAGTTCGACCCAAAAGCCGATGATGGAATATTTTTAGGATATTCCTCCATCTCCAAAGCCTACAGAGTTTTCAACAAGAGAAGACAAACCGTAGAAGAAACCATTCATGTCACGTTTGATGAAACGCGCTCAGCGAACTCTAAACCAATCGCTGACAATGAAGAACTGAATACTTGGATGATCTCTCACTATAGAGAAACTGAACCTTTCTCAAACCATCAGCACACTGAAACTCCAATTGCTGATGAAGAACCAAGTATCATACCTCCCACCGCTGAATCCACCTCATGGGTTTCAGCTGAACCTCTAAACACATTACCACCATCAAATCTGCCTTCATCTGGAAACCTCTCTAGTGAACCTACTCAACAGTTAATTGCTGATGAACCTCAAACGTCCTCATCAGTAAACATTCCAATTGTTGATCCAACCTCTGAGTTAAGCGATCATGCTCCTGCTCAGCGATGGACAAGAGATCACCCAATAGATCAAATTCTCGGTGATCCAGATGCAGGTATTCAGACACGACGAAGCTCAGGTAATATCTGTCTCTTTGTAAACTTTCTCTCCTTAATAGAACCAAAGAAGACTGATGATGCCCTCAGAGATCCAAACTGGGTCAGCGCTATGCAAGAAGAGCTGACTGAATTTTCTCGAAACAAAGTTTGGAATCTCGTTCCTAGACCATCTGATAAAACTGTAATAGGCACCAAATGGGTGTTTAGAAACAAGTTAGATGAACATGGAACTGTAACCCGCAACAAGGCTCGACTTGTTGCTCAGGGATACAGACAAGAGGAAGGCATAGACTATGATGAAACTTTTGCCCCTGTGGCCAGGCTCGAAGCAATTCGACTATTCTTAGCTTATGCAGTCTATAAAGACTTCATCGTTTATCAAATGGACGTAAAATCAGCTTTTCTGAATGGAAAGCTGAATGAAGAAGTTTATGTAGAACAACCACCAGGGTTCTATGACCCTAAGCATCCAAATTATGTTTATAAATTGGATAAGGCTCTCTATGGTCTAAAACAAGCCCCTCGTGCTTGGTATGACACTCTCTCATCTTTTCTTATCTCTGAAAATTTTGAACGTGGCAAGATTGATAATACGTTATTTTTCAGGAAGATAAAAGGTCATATAATTCTTGTACAAATATATGTCGATGACATAATATTTGGTTCTACTAACCCATCTCTATGTACTCGCTTCGCTGAAAGAATGAAGAAAGAATATAAAATGAGTATGATGGGTGAGCTGACATATTTTCTTGGTCTTCAGATTAAACAATCTGACAAAGGTACTTTTATCTGCCAAGGTAAGTATGTTAAAGATATGCTAAAGAAGTTTGAACTCACACAAACTTCAGCGATGAAAACTCCTATGGCACCACCGCTGATACTTAACAAGGATCCATCTGGAAAACCTATTAATGTCACTGCCTATAGAGGAATGATAGGCTCATTGTTGTATCTTACAGCAAGCCGACCTGACATCATGTACTCTACTTGTTTATGTGCACGCTATCAATCTGAACCCAAGGAATCCCATCTGATCGCTGTAAAGCGAATTTTCAGATATCTGAAAGGAACTCCTAACCTCGGTCTTTGGTATCCCAAAGACTCAGGGTTCGATCTAACTGGTTATTCTGAGAGTGATTTTGCAGGCTGTAAACTTGACAGAAAAAGTACCACTGGTGGATGTCAACTCTTGGGAGGAAAGCTGGTAAGCTGGACAAGCAAGAAGCAAAATTCTGTGTCCACTTCCACAGCTGAAGCTGAATACGTAGCCGCTGGAAGTTGTTGTTCTCAAATCTTATGGATGAGAAATCAACTATTAGATTATGACCTTCAGCTGTCAAAGATTCCTATCTATTGCGACAGCACTAGTGCTATCGCTATAGCAAATAATCCAGTGCTACATTCAAAGACAAAACACATAGAGATCAGATATCATTTTATCAGAGATCATGTGATGAATGGTGATATTGAACTTCACTTTATCCCTACTGACTCTCAACTTGCTGATATATTCACCAAACCTCTTGATGAGACAAGGTTCAACTTTCTCATCAGTGATCTTGGAATGCTGAACCTCGAAGAATAATTCTTCAGCGTTCATGTATTATGTTAGTAATCAAAAGTTCCCCTCTCATCATTCTCTCTGATAAACATTCTGACTCTCAGGTATGTTTTTTTTTCTTTCCCTCAAAGATGTTTTTTTTAATATAAACTTTAATCACCGAACTTTCTTCAAATGATTAAAAGCTTTTTGAAAAATACATTAATCACTGATATTTCTAGTCAGTGATCCTTTAAAAAGAAAAAACTATCCCTATCTTTACTAAAAGGGATACTTTTAAAAAAGGAAAATCTATCGCTGACCTTTCTTCAGTGATCATTTCAAAACGGACAAATGTACAGTCTCTCTCTTCTATGACGTCATTTGAACCGACAATCCACGACATGCCTTTTCTGACACGTTCGTCCGTTGCCCTTCTATCCAATCAACTTCGTGGAACGTGTCAATGTCATGATGATTTTTTTTCTTTTCCCGCTTCATTCTCTCTCTTCTCTCTCTTCGTATAAAAGGAATTCTTCTCTCCTTTATACGGTTTACGCTTTCAAAACTTTCAAAGCAAGAAACATTCTCTCAAGAACACTCAAGCAAGTAAACCCAGAATATTGAATCTGCAACTCTTTTTCTTCAAGATACACAGGTTTATTTCATGTTTATATGCTTTGTTCGTATGCTTTTTATTCTTTTTAAAATCCTACTCGCTTTCTATGGATTTTATAAAACGTTTTTTTTTGTAAAAACTAAAGATCATTCTTTCTGATTTTATGTTTTTAAATAAAAACCTTTTGGTTTTAAAGTGTTCTTCATTCTTTCTAACCAGAACACTATTTTTCTCCTAAATCATTTCTTCTATTATGTCTCTTTCCATAACAGAAATGACACAATCTTCAATCGTTGCTTCCAAGCATGTACGATTCGCTCTCACTGAAGTTGAGATTACTAAATGTAATCATTTGGCCAGACTCGAGTTCAAAGCTGACAAATACACACATCTGGTGGAAGCTGTTGAATTCCTCAAGCAGTCATGCATAGCTTACGCGATCACTGTGGATCCTAAGCCCTCCAAGACTCTACTTCAGCAGTTCTGGTTCACTGCTGATGCAACTGAACTTACCAACAGGAAAGGTGAACGAGTCCCTGCTATCTCGTTCAGCACGGAATTAGGGCCAGGGAGCATGACCGCTCTTAGCCTCAGAAAATCTTTAAGATTCCCTGACAAACCAAAGAGTGGGTTCGACGCACTCCCCACTGATGATGAGCTGATATCATTCCTGGACGCAATGGGCTATTGTTGGGAAAACAAACCAAGATCTTCTATTCCCAACAAGAAGCTCACCAAGATTCTAAAAGCTCAGATGCCATCACAACTGAACTTTATCTTCTCGCACATAATTCAGTGCATGAGTGGGAAGAGTGGTTCGCTGGATCAAGCCAGCAAAACACAACTGCAGATGGCCTACTCCGTTATCGCTGGTCAAAACTTTGACTACGCCACAGCAATCTTTGAAGATCTGAGGTCGAGATTAGAGAAGCCTGAACGAGATCCCAAGATCTCATACGTACGTTTCATATGTACGTATATCAAGTTCCTCTATCCCAACACCTATCCCACCAAAGATGATGGCACCTTTGCCAGGGTAGGTCAACGATCACTAGAGGTCAAGCCACTCGCCGACGAGGTAAGTATCTCTCTCCTTCGCTCTCGTCTCTCTCTCCATTCTTCTTCATCTTCAGCGACCACGCAGACGGTTCCTTCGTCTGCTATCCCTGTCGCTACCACTACTTCTAAACGACCATCAGCTAGTCCGATTGGTCCTTCCAAAAAGGCCAAAAAGACTAAGGAAAGTACACCCTCTAGTACTATACCTGAGGGAGCTTCTCAACAAGCTACCTTAGATGCATTTGTGGGTCTTTCCTCCACAACTTCAGCAGTCACTCATACTGCCGTGTCAGCGATCTCACTCGCTGTCACATCATCAGTAACCCCACCTACTATCTCATTCACTGAGATTAACCCCATCCCTACTTCTATCCCCAAAACTCTTCCCTTCTCTCCTCACTTGGTCTCTGAACCCGCCACCTCTTCTTTCCCTATAGGACCTGAGCATCAAACTTTTGAGGAATCTATGCAGTTCTACAAAATGTTTGATACGTCAGGTACACCTATAATCCTAAACACTTCTCTCCCCCCCTCTCCAAATAAGCCCATATCTGAACTAACATTGTTTTCAGGTCCTGGCTTGGCGTCTGTTGACACGCATGTCAACAGTCTTGGAGAAAAGGTGGACGCTCTCACCAACACCATCAATGAAACCACCAGCGCCGTCAATCAGGCTGGTGAGGAGCTGAAGAAGTTGACCGCCACTTGCTCATCTAAAGCTGAGAACTCTCAACTTTCAGCTGTTGAAGAACAAGTCGTCCAACTCAGAGAGTCCTCTCGACTCTTTCAAGGGCGATTTGAGTCTCTTACCGCTGAAGTTCAGGGTCTCTATTCAAAGGTTGACCTCTGCACGTCCCTTCTTCAGCAAATTCTACAGAAAGTGAATGCACCAGCTCCAGCGCTGCCTCCCTCCTTCACTGAAGATGATCGTACCAACCTCAACATCGTTGTGGAATTCATTCATGATGCCACGTGCGACATCCCTGCGGTTGAAGACCGGATTAAGCGTCTGGAGGCTGACGTTCAAGTGCTAAAAGCTTCAACAGCTACTCCAGCAGCTGAACAATCCCCTACCGCTGATAATGACAAAGTGGGGGAGAAAACTAAAGAAACTTCTATTGCTGCTGCTGGGGAAGCTAAGACTCCAAAGGAACCTCCCTCTCAATCTGAGGGGGAGAAGGCAAAAGAATCCTCATCAATTCACTCTATTATCTTTGAAGAGGATGAGGAAGAAGACGATGAAGAGGAAGATGATCAAGAAAAGGATCAGCCCTCCGATGACGACGACGACGATGAAGACCAATCTATGTGGTTCTCTAAGCCGAACGTCGTATCAGGGACAACTTCGCAAGAGGTTGTCAAAACAGGGGTGAGAGGTGATACATCTTCAAGTGTTCCTTCGCAAAGCAAAGACAAGCAACCGATCGCTGAAGAATGCTTGAGGACTGGATCACAATCTGAGGGGGAGCATCCTTCTCAGGTATGTCTTTCAATTGTACCACTCTTCTACTCTTTCCAAACCCCTATTCCTTTCTACCCTTTATCTCTCTCGTTCTAAAAATACACTTATCCCTTCTTTCCTTCTTTTTCTAGCCAGACAGTTCTCACCCCTGCTTAAGGGTTCTGAACTACAAATAATTCCAGCTGCTATCGCTGAAGAAATAATCCCAATCTCTATCGCTGAGATTGATGAAGAAGAAGAAGAAGATTCCCTGGTCCATCTAGGAAGGCCCTCTCGACCATCTCATTGGTCAGAGGAAGTGGTAAAGAAAAGAGTTGAAATGATCGCTCAACTAGAAAGTCAACGGCTGAAAATCCCTCTTCAAACATCCACAGAGCTCGACTTCCTCACTGAAGCTGAAAGAGAAGAATCTGCCAAAGCTGAGAAGCTGATCGCTGAATGCAAACGAGATGCCCAACTCGCTTTAAAGATTCAATCCTCTCAAGTTAAGGACAAAAAGCTGAAAAGCAAACCTGTGGAAGTTCAAGCAGCACTTCTGAAAGAAATTGAAGAGGAACGCTTCAAAGAACAAGAGATCAACGATAAGTCTATCGAATGGTGCAAACAAAAGATGGATTATCGTTCTGATCTTCTTCCAATATCAGCCGTGACTATCTCTGGTCGCAAGAAGAAAGATCAACTCTCAGTGACCATGGAGATTACCAGAGAGGATGGAACCCAAAAAGCAATGTACGTATCAAAACTTGAGAGCTTCGGATTTACGGAACGGTTAGAGTTCTGGGATGCGCTGAAGAAATCCAAATCTACATACAGAGGCTACGTTGAAGGACTTCTTGAAGCCCTCATAAATAGAGTCGTTTCTGTACTAAAGCTGCCATCTCCTCTTCCTCCCAAATCTTTGAAACTCAAGAGAAAAATTGGGTCCTCCTCCTCTGAAGATGTCGCCATCATCAGGAATGAAACTTCTATCAAATTTTCAAGAGATGCACTGTTTGGTCCTCCTCCTGATCTTTCAGTTCTGGACTTATCTCTGCCTCCTGGTGGTCCTTTCCAAGCAGGTCAAGTAATCGACAATCCTTATGGAATATTCTTCAGAGATGATGATGAGGAACTCAGATTTCAAAGAATCTCTGAGATTCCTATCTGTCCTCTGAATCATCTCAAGGATCTCTTATGCTTATGGTGTGACTTCTTCCCTGCTGCTGAAAAAATTAAAGAAATTATCAGTCAAGAATCTTTGGAACGAAGACAGAAAGGAGAAGAAATACCTGAGTATATGATCAATCCTCCTAAATCTTCTTTTAATAGCTGATAGATTAGTTTTCTTCTCTGTAATCTGTTAGTTATACTTACAGTAGTTAGTTACTCACTTGTAATGTTTTTCATATCTTGTAATTCCATCCCTGAATTAAATCAAAATAGCAGTGATGTACTTAACCCTATCAGTACTGTAAAAGATCCCTCAAAATAGTAATTGGGACATGCATTCTATGAGTCCTTTTTATTCCTATATTTTGAATCAAAGTAATTTTCTTTTGTTACTTTGTCATTATCAAATAGGGGGAGATTGTTGATCCAAACTCTCTCAGTGATTTGATAACGACTCTCTTTTATACTTAGTGAAAATTACGTTATTATATGTATTAGTGTTTCATCATCAACGATCAGACTGAGTCTGTTCAGTTATCGCTGATGACCTTTCTGTAAACATTAATATGTATGTGTTTCACTTTCAGCGATCAAACTGAGTCTGTTCAGTCATCACTGATCGTTTCCTATGTAACACAGTTAACGTAATCCCTGAAGACAAGTCTCGCGTCAACATAGTTCATAGCTGAATCGAAGACGAAGCCACTAAACAAATAGATAAGTCTACTAGTGACCTGATGCGGATATCAGCGAAGACCAGACGAATCTACTTACGCGAAGAAGCCTGAGGAAAAGCTTCAGCGATAGCTGAACTTCTTTATCTCTGGAAGAAGAGATACTCAGCGATCAACGATCACAAAGCTTATGCCTCAAGTTTTCTTTTGTCTTACCTTGCACAACCAGTACGATGTGTCAGAACGGACACGTCTCTGCCACAAATCATACAACAACTCTGTCAACTACACTGTTCATAAAGCGGCCAAAAGCATGTCTCCAAAAGTGAGACTACCAAAGCCAATCTATGAATGCCACGTGTAAAGTACCCTGCCATGCATTTAATGCATAGGTATAAATAGGAAGCTCACCCCTTCATCTGAAAGTGTGCTCAATCCTTGAACTCCACAATAGAAACTCTTGTTTTCTATCTCTCTAAAATCCCCCATTCTCTGAATTTCTTGTGCAACCATCTTAGTGTTTCTTAAGTTTGTTTAGATTGAGTCTGTCTTAATCTTATTCCGCAACAAACTTGTAAATTGTATTTTGATTTATCAATAAACAATTTATTAAACTTTAATTTATGTGTTTGTATTCAACCCCCCCCCTTCTACAAACTTGTTAAGCACCTTCGGGACCAACACTATCCTTGCACAAACTAGTACTATGTGTCAGAACGGACATGTCTCTGCCACCATACGTACAACAACTCTGTCAACTACACTGTTCATGACCCGGCCGAAAGCATGTCTCCCAAAAGTCAGACTCCCAAAGCCAATCTGTGAACGCCACGTGTAAAGTGCCCTGCCATGCATTTAATGCATAGGGTATAAATAGGAAGTTCACCCCTCCATCTGTGGGTGTGCTCAATCCTTGAACTCCATATAGAAACCCTTGTTTTCTATCTCTCTTAATCCCCCATTCTCTGAATTTCTTGTGCAATCATCTTAGTGTTTCTTAAGTTTGTTTAGATTGAGTCTGTCTTAATCTTATTCCGCAACAAACTTGTAAATTGTATTTTGATTTATCAATAAACAATTTATTAAACTTTAATTTCTGTGTTTGTATTCAACCCCCCCCCTTCTACAAACTTGTTAAGCACCTTCGGGACCAACAAGTGGTATCAGAGCAGTTTGTTTAATCTAATAAACAAGATCTTGCTGTATACTCTTCCTTGCTATTCTAAAATGGCACTAAACACAAACACAAACTACTATGATAATGGTTCACTTTCTAAACCTCCTCGATTTAGCAGAGATAACTTTTCTCTATGGAAAAATCGAATGATGCTATTTCTTGAAGGTGCAGATCCTACTATACCTGAATATATAGAAAACGGACCCTATGAACCTGTTAGAATTATAGCTGCGGTTCCCGCTACTGCCACCATTGAAGCTGTCCCTGAACGATATGTCGTTAAGGAAATAAGACAGTGGAGTGATGAAGATAAAAAGAAGGTAGGAATAGATGCAAGAGCAAAAACCATTATCTCAATGGCTCTGCCTGATGAAGTTTTCCATTCCATCATGCATCTGAAAACTTCTAAAGAAATGTGGGAAACCATATGTGTTCAATATGAGGGCACCACTGAAATTCAAGAGACTCGAAAGATTAACTTGGTAAGACAGTATGAAAGTTTTATCGCTGGTAAGAATGAATCTCTTTCTGACATTCATCAGCGGTTTAACTGCCTGATCATTGACCTAAGAACTGTTGGAAGGACCTATTCTAATTCTGAGGTCCTAACAAAATTCTTGGAAAGTCTTCCTGAAAGCTGGGACAGTTATTCAATATGTCTTAAGCTGACAAAAGACTTACATACTCTCTCTCTAAGCACTCTGTATGGAATATTGCTCAACTATGAGCAATCAAATCTCCTGAAGAAGAATCTTGTAAAAGATTCTAAAGACTCCAAAAGCACTCCTGTTGCTTTAGTCTCTTCAGAGATAATTCCATCTCAGCGATCTACTCTCACCATCACTGAGTTAGATTCTGAATCTGAGGATCTATCAGACCCTGATCTTTCAGAGTTTAATGAGTCCTTAGCACTCTTGACAAACTCTTTTAAGAGATTTGCAAGAAAGAGTAACTTCCGAAGAAGTAAACCTCTCTCTCTTACTGAAAAGCCAAAACCAACTCCGGTTGATAAGGCTACTGCCACTTGCTATAACTGCGAAAAAATTGGACATTTTGCTAGTGAGTGCAGGTCGAAAAAGGTCTTCAAACCTTCTACCTCAAGAAGATCCAGTGATGACAAATACCATAAGCTGAAGAACAAATATCAAAAGCTGAAAAGCTATCAGCGAAAAGGTAAAGGTCTCATCGCTGAAGAACATGACTGGGCTGAATCAGAAGAATCATCTTCTGATGAAGAAGAAGTCGCTAATATTTGTCTCATGGCTGAGATTAAAGAAGAAGTAGAAGAACCATCTGAACCTTCTATGAGCTACATATCATCTCAGGTATCTATCTCTACAAATCCTTCTCTGCCTGAAGCTGAGAGAAGTCGCGCTGTTGATGTGCTGACGATTGACCTTTTTAATGCTCTAAACGACAAAACTCAAGCTGAAAATAAAAATGTATATTTAACTCAAGAGCTAGAGAAATGTCATGAAAAGATCAGTGAACTAAATCTTTTAGAAGAAAAGTTGAAAGATCAAGTCATTATAAATGAAATCATCAGCATTGAACGCGAACAAGCCATCGCTGCTCTAAAAGCAGAAAAGGCTCATGTTGAAAAATGGTGCAAATCATCAACAAAGATCTCTGAGATAATAAATGCTCAAACTCCTGAAAGTGATAGAACTGGTCTTGGTTTTTGGACACCACAGGATGATCCTAAAGAAGAAAGTTCCTCGCTTAAGTTTGGAACTTTTGTCACATCTTTCTTTGACACTTCTTATAATCAATTATATCCCTGTTCTTCTTCAAATCCCATCTCTGAGGAAAAATCCAAAGACACTAAGTCTACGGATAAAGGAAAGTCCATTCTCCTTCCTCAGAAGACAACCAGGAAAGCAAAGCTGAAAATTCCTTCTAAACCTTCAGCTAAGAAATCCTCTAGCTCTGTGATAGAAATTTTTGATCTCTGTCCTCCAAAGCTAAAGATTGACCTTAGACCAACGAGATCTGAAGAAATGAAAATCCCTCCCATATCTCATGAGAAAAGCCTTCTCGGACCTGGTCCTGCTCATCTTAAACTTGCAAAACCTTCTACTGATCCTAAAACCATTTTCAAATACAGAAAATGTTATCACTGTGGTCTTACTGATCATATTGCAAGTAAATGTCCAAATGCCACCAAAGCTGATAAAACAGCTAAAGTGAAGAAAAATGCCTCTAAGGCAAAGAAAGTCACCAAAGTTGAAAAATCAACCAAAGTGAAATATACCACTAAGGTTAAGAAATTAACCAAAGTGAAGATTACCACTGAAGCTGAATCTTCATCAGCTGTGAAGACTGCTGAATCTTCCTTATCCACTAACTCTGAAGGACCCATTGAAAAGTGGGTACCAAACAACGCTTAATCTTCCTTATGTGTGCAGGGATCAAAGGGCATCTGGTATCTCGATAGTGGATGTTCTCGTCATATGACTGGACAAAAAGACCTGCTCACTAAATACAAGGAAGAGAAAGGTTCCTCTGTGACCTTTGGTGGAAATGGAAAAGGATTTACCCGAGGGTTTGGTGTCCTCAACAATGGGACAACTACCTTTCGAAGAGTCGCTTATGTAGATGGACTGAAGCACAACCTTCTAAGCATCAGTCAGCTATGTGACAAAGACTACGAAGTTCGCTTTTCTAAGAAAGCATGTTCAGTGGTAGATGAAAAAGGAAAACTTGCTCTAAGTGGTTATTGCAGAGAAAATGTCTATGTAATAGATATGGACTCAACTATCACTGAAAACTTATGTTTTCTCTCTAAGGCCTCTTCTGATGTCAACTGGCTATGGCATAAAAGGCTCTCTCATCTAAATTTCAAAACCCTGAATTCTCTCTCTTCTAAGGAACTGGTTTCTGGTCTTCCTCAGCACTCATATGCTAAAGAATCTCTTTGCTCAGCATGTGAAAAAGGAAAACAAACAAAAGCTAGTTTCAAGTCAAAACAAGTTTCCTCAGTGACAAGTCCTCTTCAGCTCTTGCATATGGATCTATTTGGCCCTGTCAACATCCAATCAATAGCTGGAAAGAAATATACGCTTGGCATTGTAGATGAATATTCTCGCTACACCTGGGTTATCTTTCTTCACTGTAAGAGTGATACTCCAGAAGAACTAATATCTTTTGTGAAAAAGATGGAAGTGCTGAACAATCTTACTGTTCGTTCAATAAGAAGTGATCATGGAACTGAATTCAAAAATAGTTCCCTGAACAATTTCTTTGAGAACAAGGGAATCTCTCACAACTTCTCTTCAGTATGAACACCTCAGCAAAATGGAGTCGCTGAAAGAAGAAACAGAACGATCATAGAAGCTGCTAGATCAATGCTCAGCGATTCTCACCTCCCTACTCAATTTTGGGCAGAAGCTGTAAACACTGCATGTTTTACTCAAAACAGATCGCTGATAATAAAGCGATTTGGGAAGACAGCTTATGAACTTTTTCTTGGAAGGAAGCCTTCTATCAACTTTCTTCATATCTTTGGTTGTCAATGCTTTATCTTAAACAACAGAGATCAACTTGGAAAGTTCGACCCAAAAGTCGATGATGGAATATTTCTAGGATATTCCTCCATCTCCAAAGCCTACAGAGTTTTCAACAAGAGAAGACAAACCGTAGAAGAAACAATTCACGTCACTTTTGATGAAACTCGCTCAGCGAACTCTAAACCAATCGCTGACAATGAAGAGTTAAATGTTTGGATGCTTTCTCACTACAGAGAAACATAACCTTTCTTCTCAAACCATCAGCATTCTGATCCTCCAACTGCTGATGATGATTCGAACATTATACATCCTACCGCTGAATCCACCTCATGGGTCTCAGCAGAACCTCTAAACACATTACTACCATCAAATTTGCCTTCGTCTGGAAACCTCTCTAGTGAATTTTCTCAACAGTTAATCGCTGATGAACCTCAAACGTCCTCATCAGTAAACATTCCAATTGTTGATCCAACCTCTGAGTTAAGCAATCATGCTCCTACTCAGCGATGGACCAAAGATCACCCAATAGATCAAATTCTTGGTGATCTCGAAGCAGGTATTCAGACACGACGAAGCTCAGGTAATATCTGTCTCTTTGTAAATTTTCTCTCTTTAATAGAACCAAAGAAGACTGAAGATGCCCTCAGAGATCCAAACTGGGTCAGCGTTATGCAAGAAGAGCTGACTGAATTTTCTCGAAACAAAGTTTGGAATCTCGTTCCTAGACCATCTGATAAAACTGTAATATGCACCAAATGGGTGTTTAGAAACAAGTTAGATGAACATGGAACTGTAACCCGCAACAAGGCTCGACTTGTTGCTCAGGGATACAGACAAGAGGAAGCCATAGACTATGATGAAACCTTTGCCCCTGTGGCCAGGATCGAAGCAATTCGACTATTCTTAGCTTATGCAGTCTATAAAGACTTCATCGTTTATCAAATGGACGTAAATCAGCGTTCCTAAATGGAAAGCTAAATGAAGAAGTCTATGTAGAACAACCACCAGGGTTTTATGACCCTAAGTATCCAAATTATGTTTATAAATTGGATAAGGTTCTCTATGGTCTAAAACAAGCCCCTCGTTCTTGGTATGACACTCTCTCATCTTTTCTTATCTCTGAAAATTTTGAACGTGGCAAGATTGATAATACGTTATTTTTCAGAAAAATAAAAGGTCATATAATTCTTGTACAAATATATGTCGATGACATAATATTTGGTTCTACTAACCCATCTCTGTGTACTCGCTTCGCTGAAAGAATGAAGAAAGAATATAAAATGAGTATGATGGGTGAGCTGACATATTTTCTTGGTCTTCAGATTAAACAATCTGACAAAGGTACTTTTATCTGCCAAGGTAAGTATGTTAAAGATATGCTGAAGAAGTTTGATCTCACACAAACTTCAGCGATGAAAACTTCTATGGCACCACCCCTGACACTTAACAAAGATCCTTCTGGTAAACCTGTTAATGTCACTGCCTATAGAGGAATGATAGGCTCCCTGCTGTATCTAACAGCGAGCCGACCTGACATTATGTACTCTACTTGTTTATGTGCACGCTATCAATCTGAACCCAAGGAATCCCATCTGATCGCTGTAAAGCGAATTTTCAGATATCTGAAAGGAACTCCTAACCTCGGTCTTTGGTATCCCAAAGACTCAGGGTTCGATCTAACTGGTTATTCTGATAGTGATTTTGCAGGCTGTAAACTCGACAGAAAGAGTACCACTGGTGGATGTCAACTACTGGGAGGAAAGCTGGTAAGCTGGACAAGCAAGAAGCAAAATTCTGTGTCCACTTCCACAGCTGAAGCTGAATACGTAGCCTCTGGAAGCTGTTGTTCTCAGATCTTGTGGATGAGAAATCAACTCTTAGATTATGACCTTCAACTGTCAAAAATTCCCATCTATTGCGACAGCACTAGTGCTATAGCTATAGCAAATAATCCAGTACTACATTCAAAGACAAAACACATAGAGATCAGATATCACTTTATCAGAGATCATGTAATGAATGGTGATATTGAACTTCACTTTATCCCTACTGACTTTCAGCTTGCTGATTTATTCACCAAACCTCTTGATGAGACAAGGTTCAACTTTCTCATCAGTGAGCTTGGAATGCTGAACCTCGAAGAATAATTCTTCAGCGTTCATGTATTGTGTCAGTAATCAAAAGTTCCCCTCTCATCATTCTCTCTGATAAACATTCTGACTCTCAGGTATGTTCTCTCAACTGAATCTTAACTCAGTTAAGATATCTTTCAAAATATACTTTAATCACTGAACCTTCTTCAAATGATTAAAAGTTTTTTTTGAAAAATACATTAATCACTGATATTTCTATTCAGTGACCCTTTTAAAAGAAACTTTATCCCTATCTTTTCCATCAGGGATACTTTTAAAAAGAAAAATCTATTGCTGACTTTTCTTCAGCGATAATTTCAAAACGGATAAATGAATAGTCTCTCTCTCTTCTATGATGTCATTTGAACCGACAATCCACGACATGCCTTTTCTGACACCTTCGTCCGTTGATCTTCTATCCAATCAACATCGTGGGACGTGTCCATGTCATGATGAGCATTTGTTTTCCCGCTTCTCTCACACTCTCTCTCATTTTTCTCTCTCTTCGAATAAAAGGAAAGAATGCCTCATTCTTTTTGGCTTACGCTTTCTAATCTTACAAAGCAAGAAATACTCTCTCTCTCTCTCAAGAACACTCAAGCAAGTAAACCCAGAATATTGAACCTGCAACTCTTCTTCTTCAAAATAAACAGGTTTATTTCATGTTTATGTGCATTGTTCGTATGCTTTCTATTCTTTTTAAAATCCTACTCGTTCTTGTTCTTCATGGATTTTATAAAACGTTTTTTTTCTAAAAACTAAAGATCATTCTTTCTGATTTTATGTTTTTCAATAAAAACCTTTTGGTTTTTAAAGTGTTCTTCATTCTTTCTACCCAGAACACTATTTTTCTATTCCTAAAAATAACTTGATATTTTTCCAGTTTCCCTTCTTCTATGGAAACTGGTAATCATATTATTTTTAATCATAATCATTTCTTCTATAATGTTTCTTTCAATAGCAGAAATGACAGAGTCTGAGATTGTCGCTTCCAAGACAGTTAAATTCACCATCACTGAAGCTGAGATTATGAAAAGTAATCATTTGGCAAGACTCGACTTCCAAGCTGACAAATACCCACATCTGGTGGAAGCTGCTGAATTTCTCAAACAATCATGTATAGCTTACGCGATCACTGTGGATCCTAAGCCTTCCAAGACTCTACTCCAGCAGTTCTGGTTCACTGCTGATGCAACTGTACTCACCAACAAGAAAGGTGAACGAGTCCCTGCTATCTCTTTCAGCACGGACTTGGGGCCAGAGAGCATGACCGCTCTTAGCCTCAGGAAATCTTTAAGATTCCCTGACAAACCAAAGAGTGGGTTCGACGCACTCCCCACTGATGATGAGCTGATATCATTTCTGGACGCAATGGGTTATTGTTGGGAAAACAAACCGAGATCTTCTATTCCCAACAAGAAGCTCACCAAGATCCTCAAAGCTCAGATGCCCTCACAACTGAACTTTATCTTCTCGCACATAATTCAGTGCATGAGCGGGAAGAGTGGTTCGCTGGATCAAGCCAGCAAAACACAACTGCAGATGGCCTACTCCGTTATCGCTGGTCAAAACTTTGACTACGCTACAGCAATCTTTGAAGACCTGAGGTCGAGATTAGAGAAGCCTGAACGAGATCCCAAGATCTCGTACGTACGTTTCATATGTACGTACATCAAATTCCTCTATCCCAACACCTATCCCACCAAAGATGATGGCACCTTTGCCAGGGTAGGTCAACGATCACTGGAGGTAAAGCCACTCGCCGACGAGGTAAGTATCTCTCTCCTTCGCTCTCGTCTCTCTCTACATTCTTCTTCATCTTCAGCGACCACGCAGACGGTTCCTTCGTCTGCTATCCCTGTCGCTACCACTACTTCTAAACGACCATCAGCTAGTCCGATTGGTCCTTCCAAAAAGGCCAAAAAGACTAAGGAAAGTACACCCTCTAGTACTATACCTGAGGGAGCTTCTCAACAATCTACCTTAGATGCATTTGTGGGTCTTTCCTACACAACTCCAGCAGTCACTCATACTGCCGTGTCAGCAATCTCGATCGCTGTCACATCATCAGTGACCCCACCTACTATCTCATTCGCTGAGATTAACCCAATCCCTACTTCTATCCCCAAAACTCTTCCCTTTTCTACTCATTTGGTCTCTGAACCCGCTACCTCTTCTTTACCTATAGGACCTGAACATCAAACTTTTGAGGAATCTATGCAGATCTACAAAATGTTTGATATGTCAGGTACACCTATAGGATTAAACACTTCTTTCCCCACCTCTCCAAATAAGCCCGTATCTGAACTAACATTATTTTCAGGTCCTAGTTTGGCGTCTGTTGACACGCATGTCAACAGTCTGGGAGAAAAGGTGGACGCCCTCACCAACACCAACAACGACACCACCAGGGCCGTCAATCAGGCTGGTGAGGAGCTGAAGAAGTTGACCGCGACCTGCTCATCTAAAGCTGAGAACTCACAACTTTCAGCTGTTGAAGAACAAGTCGTCCAACTCAAAGAGTCCTCTCAACTCTTTCAGGGGCGATTTGAGTCTCTTACCGCTGAAGTTAGGGGTCTCTCTTCAAAGGTTGACCTCTGCACGTCCCTTCTTCAGCAAATTCTACAAAAGATGAATGCACCAGCTCCAGCGCTGCCTCCCTCCTTCACTGAAGATGATCGGACCAACCTCCACTAGTAGACTTCTCTTTGTTCAGCAGCTTCGTCTTCGATTCAGCTATGAACATATGTTGACGCGAGACTTGTCTTCAGGGATTACGTTACTGTTTACATCAGAAACTATCACTGATAACTGAACAGACTCAGTCTAATCACTGATAGTGAAACATTAATACATAGAAATGTTTATAAGAAAGACTATCAGCGATAACTGAACAGACTCAGTCTGATCGCTGATGGTGAAACACTAATACATATTAAAACGTAATTTTCACTAAGTATAGAAGAGGGTCGTTATCAAATCACTGAGAGAGTTTGGATCAACAATCTCCTCCTATTTGATAATGACAAAGTAACTAAAGAAAATTACTTTATGATTCAAAATATAGGAATAAAAAGGACTCATAGCATGCATGTTCCAATTACTATTTTGAGGGATCTTTTACAGTACTGATAGGGTTAAGTACATCACTGCAATTTTCATTTAATTCAGGGATAGAATTACAAGATATGAAAATCATAAGTACAAGTGAATAACTAACTACTGTAAGTATAACTAATAGATTACAGAAAAGGAAACTAATCTATCAGCTATTAAAAGAAGACTTAGGAGGATTGATCATATACTCAGGTATTTCTTCTCCTTTCTGTCTTCGTTCCAAAGATTCTTGGCTGATAATTTCTTTGATTTTCTCAGCAGCAGGGGAGAAGTCACACCATAAGCATAAGAGATCCTTGAGATGATTCAGAGGACATATAGGAATCTCAGAGACTCTTTGAAATCTGAGTTCCTCATCATCATCTCTGAAGAACACTCCATAAGGATCGTCAATTACTTGACCACCTTGGAAAGGACCACCAGGAGGCAGAGATAGATCCAGAACTGAAAGATCGGGAGGAGGACCAAACAGTGCATCTCTTGAAAATTTGATAGAAGTTTCATTCCTGATGATGGCGATGTCTTCAGAGGAGGAGGACCCAATTCTTCTCTTGAGTTTCAAAGATTTGGGAGGAAGAGGAGATGGCAGCTTCAGTACAGAAGCGACTCTATTTATGAGGGCTTCAAGAAGTCCTTCAACGTAGCCTCTGTATGTAGATTTGGATTTCTTCAGCGCATCCCAGAACTCTAACCATTCCGTAAATCCGAAGCTCTCAAGTTTGGATACGTACATAGATTTTTGGGTTCCATCCTCTCTGGTAATCTCCATGGTCACTGAGAGTTGATCCTTCTTCTTGCGACCAGAGATAGTCACGGCTGATATCGGAAGAAGATCAGAACGATAATCCATCTTCTGTTTGCACCATTCGATAGACCTATCGTTGATCTCTTGTTCTTTGGAGCGTTCCTCTTCAATTTCTTTCAGCAGTGCAGCTTGAACTTCCACAGGCTTGCTTTTCAGCTTTTTGTCCTTGACTAGAGAAGATTGAATCTTTAAAGCGAGTTGGGCATCTTGTATGCATTCAGCGATCAACTTCTCAGCTTTGGCAGATTCTTCTCTTTCGGCTTCAGTGAGGAAGTCAAGCTCTGTGGATGTTTGAAGAGGGACTTTCAGCCGTTGACTTTCTAGTTGAGCTATCATTTCAACTCTTTTCTTCACCACTTCCTCTGACCAATGAGATGGTTGAGAGGGCCTTCCTTGATGGACCAGGGAATATTCTTCTTCTTCTTCATCAATCTCAGCGATAGAGATTGGGATTATTTCTTCAGCGATAGTAGCTGAGAAGGATGCTCCCCCTCAGATTGTGATCCAGTCCTCAAGCATTCTTCAGCGATTGGTTGCTTGTCTTTGCTTTGCGAAGGAGCGCTTGAAGATGTATCACCTCTCACCCCTGCTTTGACAACCTCTTGCGAAGTTGTCCCTGATGCGACGTTCGGCTTGGAGAACCACATAGATTGGTCTTCTTCATCGTCGTCATCGTCATCGGAGGGTTGATCCTTTTCTTGATCATCAAGATCTAGATCATCTTCCTCTTCATCGTCTTCTTCCTCATCATCTTTAAAGAGAATAGAATGAATAGATGAGGATTCTTTTACCTTCTCCCCCTCAGATTGAGAGGGAGGTTTCTTTGGAGTCTTAGCTTCCCCAGCAGCAGCGATAGATGTTTCTTCAGCTTTCTCCCCCACTTTGTCATTATCAGCGGTAGGGGGTTGCTCAGCTGCCGGAGTTGCTGTTGAAGCTTTTAGCACTTGGACGTCACCCTCCAGACGCTTGACCCGGTCTTCAACCGCAGGGATGTCGCACGTGGCATCATGGATGAATGCCACAGCTAAAACTAGATTTTCAGCCAAATAGAACTAGGAAACTGTCAATGAAAAAAAAATGATTTATCCCAACTAAATAATGTTAAGACCATTCATAGTTAATTAGGATTGTTAACCTAAATCCTTTACTATACAATACTTATGCCAATTATCTTTTATGATCTTAAATAGTAAATTTTGTCTTCAAATAACATATATATATATATATATATATATGTGTGTGTGTGTGTGTGTGTGTGTGTGTGTTGTGCTAACTTTTTAGAGTTTCTGTTCTCCTTTCTATTGGAAAAGAACTAGGATCTTTCTTTGCATTACCGGGCATAATGTCCCGTCTCTCCCCAGACGTGACACTTTCCGGTTCTCTTAGAATGTTGCACCGGTTTAGATTGCTGCCCAGATCTTTTAAAGCTCTTCTTTTGTGGACCCAGATTCCACTTCTTAGAGCCTCCAACCTTTCCCTTTCCTTTGGTGTTCCCAACCTTCACGCTGTTTGCACCACCCATCACAGACTTGCCTCTTTTTTCCCGATTTCTAGTCTCTTCTTCGATCCTTATGTGCTTTAGTAGGTCATCCAAAGAATAGTCTTCAGACTTGTGCATCATTCTCTTTGAGAAATCTTTCCAAGATAGGGGTAATTTATCAATCACCACCCCCACTTGGAAAATTTCTGGAAGAGTTATGTTAAGCGCTTTGAGTTTGTTTACTATAACCTGGAGCTCATGAATTTGTTCTAAAATTGGTTTTTCGTCATTCATTTGAAAACGTAAGAATTGGGACACAAGATATTTATTAGTTCCCTCTTCTTGTGCCTTATATTTAAACTCAAGCTCTTTCCACAACTCTATAGGATCGTTTATCGGAGAGTACAAGTCATAGAGTCTATCGGATAGGGTGTTTTTAATATGTCCGCAGGCCAAGGATTTCTCCTCCTTCCGGAGTAGCCTTAGCTTTTCAAGCTCGGCTATTCTTGCCCTATCTGATTCTTTTCCCTTTTCGGGAATCGGATCATCAGAAATAGGCGGGAGGTTTAGGTCCAACACATGATAAAGCTTAATAACCATTAGCAAAAACTTGATCTTTTCGGCCCATCGGGTGTAGTGGCACCCGTCGAACCGGTCAAGCTTCACAAACTCTTGATTCACCATTCGAACGTTGGAAGAGTTTCCGAAGTCCATTTTAAAACCTTTAAGATTGTTGATTTTTTTTCTTATTAGTAAAAATCAATTCTAAATAAAAAACAGCAAAATTTATATATCTTTAATTATAAAGATTCAAGCTTTATTTATAAAGTTGAAATCTTTATGATTAAAGTCTTACAATTATCAAAACAAAACAGATTTATAAAGTGATCCTAATAACGTGTCTATCCTTCGCGATAGATACGATAGAAGAAGGAGTAGAATCAGACTGTCCACTCTAGTGGACGAAAGCAAGAACAATGCAGAAACGTAAAAGAGAAACCAACCTGTGTAGTAGATCTCCAACAGCAACAAACGAAAACTATACGGTTTATCGTAAACCTGTCCTTAAAGGTTTTAACGATTCTCTATGAATGTGTGAGAATTAAACTCGTTAAACCCCCAGGATTTGATACAGTTTATTTAAGCACTAACAGCTATAATGCTGAATTATAACACAAAGTTGAGACAGAAAATGGCAGAGATCGAGAGAGAGAGTGAAGCAGCGAGATCGAGAGAGTGAAGCAGCGAGATCGAGAGAGAACAGCAGCGAGAGATATCACAGAAAGCTTCGGGTTTTTTCTCAGTGTTAAACCCATAGGAGGAGGCTCCAACTTATAGTTGAAAAACAGAGAGAATAAAGAGAGAATATTCTCTAAACTCCTCCCCAAGAATCGGATTGGGAGTTAGAGTTGGAGACTAAGTCTCCAACTAATTATCCCACGTTTTTATTTTAAGATAAAATCGTTATTTATCTGTTAAAATAATTAAAAACGAAACTTATTTGGAAATTAAGCAAGTTGCATAATAATTATCTCTTATATATCGATCTGTAAAAAGAAAGCTCGTAGTTCGGGGCGAGGCTCCTCAGCTCCGATGCAAGTGTGCGAAGCTCTTCGCGAGAACCTCGGCCTCGGCCACGTGCGTGCACGTGCGTTGCACTTTTTTTAGACCCCCACCATAAACCTACCAATTTACTCAACACTCACTTGAGATGATAGACTTATAAATTACAATTTCTTTTGTGTCTCTACCAATGTGGGATGGAAAAATTCCAACCTACACTCAATTTCCAACACATAACACGACCTTCTTCCATAGCCAACATAAAGTGTGCAGCCAAACTTCTGTTTTCACCAAATCTAGTCAGGGAAATTGGTTTTTCTCCCGTCAAGAGTTCAACAAAAACAACTCCAAAACTATAAACATCACTCTTTTCAGTGAATTGGCTAGACTGGAAGTACTCGGGATCTAGGTAGCCAAATGTACCTTTGACTAAGGTAGTGAGATGAGTTTGATCCATTGATACGAACCTCGAAGTTCCAAAGTCAGAAACTTTGGCTCTATATTTATCATCCAAAAGTATATTAGTGGTTTTGATGTCCCTATGATATATTGGAATGGAAGATGCTGAATGTAAGTAAGCAATTAAGGGCTCCTGCAACCTCTGTAGCAATTTGCAATCTCGTGTTCCAAGAAATTGGAAACTCATCGGTCTCATTGTGAATGAGGTCATACAAGGTCCCATTTGAAATGAATTCAGAAACTAGTAGAGGAGCATCGGTCTCCAAGCAACATCCCAATAGTTTGACCACATTTCGATGATTGACTTGTGAAAGAATGACCACCTCATTAATGAACTGCTCTAATTGGCTTTCATCAACTACCTTGCATTTCTTGACTGCAACATTTCTCCCATCAACTAACATCCCTTTGTAGACTGTACCTTGACCTCCTCGACCGAGAATTCTATTCTCGTTAAAGTAGTCAGTAGCCTTCTCCAACTCCCGTGATGTAAAAAGTATGGTTTTATCAACTAAAGATGGTTCAGCCTCTTCTTGCTGCTTTAGAATTGAAGTAAACCACCATTGCATTTAAAAAACCTCTCTCTCCGTCTCCTGGCTTTTGTTTTCTTGATTACTTTGTATAATGCATAGATGATTGCAGTAAGAAAAAGTAACCCCATGCTTATGCTAACACCTGTAATTAACCCAATGCACATAGGAAAATTAATATGGAGCCTAAGACATTTAATACAAGTAGAGAAATCATGCATGTTGATCCTCAAAAATATGTTATCACTCTCAGCTAATCAGGTTACCGTCTCTATTAACTTGATTTTGGTTTTTTAATATATTTCACATAAATAAAATCAAAAGTTTACCAGCATGTATGACTTATCTACTTGTATTAAATGTTCGACATTTTATTGGTTATGACGAGATGTAAAAAAGGTTCCCTCAGTAAGTATTAAAAAAATCTTTAATATATTGTTTTTATTGTCAAAAATAACATTGAATTCAAGAAATACTAATAATTTATTAAAAAAATGTCTTTCGAGTATTCTTAGACGCAAAATCAATAATAATTATTTAAATTAATATATCTAACATATCATTTTTACATAGTATCGAAAATTCGTTCCAGTGTTCCACCATCATATAATACATATATCTTTAATTTATAGATTGACATCACTTGGGATCACAACGTTGACTATTAGGAGTAATATTGAATGTAAATCAATATAAATCAGTTGGATTTCCATCTCACTAATATTAATTTTTTTAATTACCATTAAACTTTTAGGGTTACAACAAACCTTTTCAAAACCATCTATCTTCGAATCAAAAGCTTATGTTCTTTATAGTTTGAGATATTATATATTATTGTTTTATATATAAGAAAATACTTAAGATTCATACACTAAATATTAGGTAATAAGGAGTCAATAATGTATGAAAAAACTTGGGTAGTCATGAAATTCTAAATATAGGTATAATTAAGTTCGACCATCTCATATGGTTGGTAATTTTGTTCAAAGGGTACGAATTTTCTTAGTTAATAATAAGAAATCTATTTTATTCTAATACAAAATTAGAACTCATGCAGATGAAATAATCAAAAATTCAATGACAAATGAATAATAGAGAATATATCAAGGTGTTCTAGACAAATAGTTTAGATTTCTGTAGTAGATAAAAAAATTTAGAAAAACAATAAGCAATATCATGAAATGAACGACCAATTAACTTTTTTACATATTTTCATATTCAATGTAATTAATTAATACATGTTCGGGCCCTTAATATAATACTAAATTATTTTTGGTTCTTATTATATACTAAAAAAATTGTGTCTTATTTATTTACTAATCTTTTTGAACTACTAACTCCTATATCACTACTAAAAAAGGCCTATTACCGACGGTTATTTCCGGTGGAAAATCCGTTAGAAACATTTCCGGCGGATTTCCGACGGATTTCCGGTGGATTCAACAAAAGTCAACAAAGTAAAGACCACCTTAATTCCGATGGAAATCCGCCACAAATCCGGCACTAAAATTTTAAGAAAAAAAATACTTATATTCTCTTTAATATTTGTGACGAAAATTTTATCCGCCATAAATTCGTCACAAATATTTGTTAAATTAAAAATAAATTACTTAATTAAAGAAATTAGTAACTAAATACGTAAATTAGAAATTAATTAAATTAATTAGTTAAAGTAATTAATTAATTTCCGATAGATTTCTGACGAAAATGAATATAAATTAAAAAAAATTAATTTCCGTTGAAAATCCGTGGAAAATTAATTTGAATTATAAAAACCTTTTCATAAAACAATGATTATTTTAAAATTAAAAAAAATTCAAATTAGTTTTCGCCGAAAATCCGTCGGTAATAGCCATTTCTGACAGATTTTTCCGTCGGAAATGAGCTTTTGTTTTGTAGTGTATGGTAAAAAATTTGAACCCCATTTTCTAGAGGGTCTTAGCGTGCGTTTAATCTATCCTCCCCTTGAGGTTTTGCTAAATTAACTAATAAAGTACGTGTTTGGATGACCATAAGCTAGCTTATTGAAACGCTACTCAAAGTAGCGTTTTAAAAAACTAGCTTATAAGCTAGTTTGCCAAACAAAGCAAAAGAAAAACGCGAAACGACTTAAAATAATTAACTCGATACTCGAGTGAGCCCCATAGACCTAATGAAACAATTAAATATGAATTTTAACAACTTGCCAAGAATATAGGGTATATATGGATGATGTGCAGAGACATTAGGTATTACCTAAAATAACACCCATCTGCGATTATTTGCTTTCAAATTTGTAAGTATCAACACAAGTGAAGTTAACGGTGTCACCATTATTGTTCTTATCATACTCACAACTATAAAGATTGTTGCAGCTTGCACATACTCTGTTTACTAAAAACACACCATAGAAGAGAAAATCAGTACGGTGTCAAAAACCCTTGGCTAGAAAACAAGCTATATAAATAAATAGATATAGAAATATACGTACGATCGCATCCAAATGGTAAATAAGAGTTTCCTTCATATCTGGGGGACATGTAGCATTCCCAAGAACCCACTGAAGTACCATTACCCAGAACCAGGGTGTTGTTATAAAGGTACCCTCCGCCATCGCAACAAGACAACTCATTCATGTCAATGTCAGTTAGGGTCCATAGAAGTGATATGGGAACATAAGGGTTGTCCACACCAGTAGATTGGCCTGAAAAGGTTCCTTCATCATATGACCTCTTATCCACCAAGAAAGCAGACCCACAAGCACCCTCTCCACCCTGCCTCTCCAAGCCGGTAAGATTGATGCTGTAAGACTGAAGATGATAAGAAATCGTGGATTGGCAACAGTAGATGCCAAAACAGTTGTTTCTTTCACTAACACTACTGTAACTGGTACAAGAAGTTGAACACCCAGCGACCACGCTCCCATGGTCCATGATCAAAGCATTGCCACACCCTTTCAAAACAAATTTATTGTCTGAACTGGAATAAAAGAATGGGCTCCTACCAAGATCGATGCTTGAGATCTGCCTCCTATTGTGACCTTGGTGTTGGCAATTATAGGTGCTAGATGATGCATTAACAGTGATTGTTTGGTTTGCCAAGCTTACACGCAAGACTTCCCAGGTGTTTGAGAGCAAGTGCAGATAGATATGGTTTCGAAGAGTTGCAATCAACGACGTACCATTGGTTGATGGAACAATTTGCTCCAATTCCAAATGGGTATGGAATCTTCACCTTCCCACACGTATCTTTGCATCCTTCCTTGGAGTATTTAAGAGCTGTTGTTGATGTTGTTATTAATGAAAGCAGGATAAGTAGATGGTAAACTCGAAATAACTTCATTCTTGTTAATTAATTAAGAACAGCGAGGGATCATACCAGAAAATATAAGGGGTCTATATATGTTTATAATTAATGGTGGTATGATTGGAGGAAGGTACAAAGAAATATACCAGAGACTAACGAGTCTACTACACCATGATCGAATAACTATTTGGAATTGTAATGGTTGTTATATATAGGATTGGAGGAATCTTGTGAGAGATACACCGGAGACTGAAAACTAAACATCGTGCAGTTAAAATTGAAACTTGAAAGTTGTGGACGTTTTCTACTTCAAGATTACCTGTTGATTTTTTTTTTTTCTTTTCTGAAAAGGGATTACTCTGTTGAAATTATTAGCCAGTAGAGCTACTTATTTACTTCCTTCATCTGATAAAATATGAATTAAAAATATTAATTAAGATAGAGTGTCATTCAAAGAGATCTCGGTTGTTTGTGATACCCGTGAGATTAATAATCAATGGCTATCATTATATATTAATTTTGGTAATTATCCAATAATTTATAAAAAATTTAAATTTATAGATAATATTTAGGGGTAAATTAATTTTTTTGTAAATCTCTCTCCATTCTTCGGCCAAACTTATTCTGACGTACACCACGGTGATACTCAAGAGCTTCTAAACAGTAAGACACAAACCGATTGTGATACACATTGTGATATCCAAGAATTTCTAAACAGTCAAACACAAACTCAATGTGATACCCAAACTCACTATGATACTCAAGAGCTTTTAAACAGTAAAACACAAACTCACTGTAATACCCTTCTATATGGGTTTAGACCAGATCCGATCTGGGTTTTTAGGCCACACAAACCTAGTGTGATACCCATTCTACACATTGTGATCACCACCACCATTGGTATAGTGTGCACAGTGTGATGCATTCAATTTCATCATCAAATTCAACCGGTTCAATTTTGGGAGAATCATCGTGTTTACAATGAGATCCAAATAACAACCATATCAAAGAAAACAGATGCTCGACAGCAGGTCAAACACGAACAAGACAACAACCATCGCCGCCCACCTTAACCATAATATTGCAAACGACCACAATGACAAAGGAATCAGAACATGGAACAATGACCAATAAACTGCATCTAATCTCTAAAATCTAATTCCTCTAGTTGCCTTGGAGCCACCGCCTCCCCTTAAGTAATGAGATCTACCATTGTATCCATAGTCACGTCCTCCTCCATATCCGCAGCCTCCTTCACGACAACCACCACCGTCGCCTCCACCACTATGAGACTAGTCTCATTATTATATATTAACTATTAATTATTAGAATTTATTATTAATTAATAACTATTAATTAATATTATCTGAAAATTATAACATAAATTTTAATTAAACATTGATATTAATTTTTAATTATTTACAATTATTGATAATTATATCAATTTTTTAAATATTAATCAATATATTTTAGTTATCAATTATTATTATTTTATTAATTATTAATTGATTATTTTTTCCATATTATATGTAACGGTTATTTAAAATCATAAGTTAATATAGATTTTTCTAAAAATTTAGTTTAAAATTCAAAATTTATAATATATATAATAATAAATTTTAAATTCTTTCAATTAACATATTATATTATTTAGTACCTTATTTGTATTAATTAATATATTATAATACTATAAATTTGTTTCAATTATATTTATAAATATTGTAATTGATTATTATTTTTCTAGATGTCATTTTTGATAATTTTACATGTTTATAAGTTAGTTTTTATCAAATGTGACTTCTTCATCAGCTACGCTAGCAACTAGCTTATCAGCTAGTTTGCCAAACATAGCCTAAACAGAAAGATACTAATTAACTTAGTTAAAAATCAGAGAAAAAACCAGACTTCATCAGAAAAAAAAATTATTAATTAAATTATTAAATTTACTGACGAATTGAAATATTTAAAAAAAGTAAAAATAAAATAATTTTAGGTCCGTTGGCGATCCGTCGGAAATGTATATATTTATCGACGGATCACCGACAGATTGTGTATCTGTCGCAAATGTTACATATTTGTCGGTGTTCCGTCGAAAATTATCGACGGATATTGACCGTCGGAAATTGGTGGTCGGTAATAAGCAATGTAAAATTGAATAGAGATCTCACATAAAGTACAAGACTTCGAACTGTCCAATCCCAACAATCGACCATGTTTCTGCCTATATCTTTTTGTTCAACCAAAGGGTCACAACAATTTTATGATTTTGATCGATTTCTGTAATTGAAGCTTGTTTCAAATTAGTAAGTCATGTTGAAATAACATTGTTCAAATATAAATCTCAGGTTGTTTTTAATAAAAAGTTCTATAATTTTTCATTATTGTTTCACAATAAAAATCATAGATTCCGTTGCATTGTACAAATACTTAATTAGTATTACTTTTACATGAGCAAATCAAATAGAAACAGTCTAAAAGTTATATAAACTGTGAAATTAAACCAATTTGTATGTGTTATTTGATAGTATGTGTTGTTTCATATATGAAACGAACACGTATGAACATGCAATGTTCAATTGTTAATACAATATTGTTTTCATAAATAGAAGATCAAAAAAATGTTTTGCATATCAAAGAACACAAATATACGTTTATGCATGAAACACACTCATACTCGAAAACATGTAAAACAATATGAATCATTGCTTAAAATCAAACTCATTAATGATTTTGATTGATTTTCGCGGGTTTGGGTTCCACATGCGTTGTTTTATTTATGAAACTAATTATTTTTCACGGTTTGTAATAACATAAACGGAATTCTATTTGATGTTAGGTCTACTCTTCTAAACATTCATTGAAAGACTAAGGAGTTGTTTGTTTTTCCAAAAAAAAAAAAAAAAAAACTCTTAACGACTTTTAAGTCTGAATCAGGCAGACATTTTTACATTCAGACTGTTTTTTTTCCAGTTTTTAGAACGTTAACTCATAAATACATCTGAAATAAGAAGTGGTGACTTAACTTCTTAAAACATCTTATCGCTATCTCATTTCATATGCTCTCATTTCTCTCAAATCGCCTCCAGACGGTACAAAAACAAACAGTCTTGTTGATTCAGATTTCAGACTTCAATACCAGTACCTCTTATTAATTAGAAGTAAAATAAGACTTCGGACCTCTTAAAAAACAAACGCCACCTACGTGTAGACTTCAAGTATTTGTTTATTTGCCAAATTAACGTGACCAAAGGGTTCAAATTCTATTAATCATCAACGCTGTTATATATCGTGAAAAACTTAACATACGTAATTTTCAAAACCTTTTCAGGGGCGCTGTATCAAGCATATGGCCCAAGTTGCTATAAAGCTGAAACAGAAACAAACCCATCATCGAAGAATATCAAATATCGTATTGATAAATGAAAAAATTAGATATATTTGTTTAATTAGAGAATGTAATCGTTAAAAAAATGCAACATTAATTTTTTTGTTTTACTATTATTTTATGTTTTTTACATATTAGTTTAATTACTTGAAATTAATACTTTTAGATTTGGTAAAACACATTTGTCAAGAAGAATTTTAATTTTATTCATTTATGATGGATGAAAATTGAAAAGATATGAAAATGTGTGGCCAACCTATAAAAAAAATCCGCATTAGAATTAGAGCGACAAGTGCAGGGAAAATGTGATGAACCACAAAGGACATCTCAACGTCTTCCTCGGCCTAATAGGAAGTATCTGAGCCACTTAAATCAATTCCAAAGTTTTTTTGGAAAGGGTATCCTGGGCTTATAGCCTAGACTAATCCCAGGCAATTAAGGCCTATGACCCAGCTGCTAAAGCGTGCAGCCCTGAGATCATCCTCAGTGACCACAAGTGCTGCTAGTGATCAATTCCAAAGTTGGTATCATCAAAAAGTTATTATCAAGAATCTAATAATGCCAAGGTCAATTGGATACACATTTGAATGTTTGATATCAAGGGTTTCATCAACAGAAATCTTATAGTACCAAATTAACGATTGGCTTGAAATTCCATCAAATCATAATTATTTTTAACGCATTTTTCACTATAACAAAAATCGGATTTATAATATACCAAATATTTTATAAATGTTTTACTAAACTGTTTTATAAGACTAAACTTTATAGAACCAAATAATTATATGTTCTATGTAAAAGTGTCTTAACGGGTTTTAGAACCCTATTGAAAAAAATTGTCTTATTACATTTTTATATGTCACTTTTAAGAAATGTCCTATGAATATGTATTCTATATATAAGACTTTTTTTTTAACTAATACCCCATGAAAATTTACACTACTAAGAATCTGACTTTCACTGACCAACATCACCGATGGCTAGAAATATTTTGTTGCTTTCCAACATATTATCGACGATTATCTGACTACGAATATTTTCCGAAGATCCGTCGGTAACTATTTAGATCACCGATGGATACTAAAATATATTTTTTTTATTTTTTAATCATGCAGACGTCGATTATTTATAAAAAATATTATTTTTTTAATTTTTATTTAGAGTTGTCAATAATCCATCGGTGATTTTAATAATTACCTACCGACGACTCCATGAATAAGAATTAAAAAATGAGAAAAAAGTATTTTATTTTCCTTCGGAAATGCTTGGTACTTACTAAAATCACCGACATATTATCAGATTTTATTATCGGTCAGAAATCATTAGTACTTGCTAAAATCACCGACAGATTACCGACAACCATTTTCGTAATTTGTTTGTTTTTCAAAAAACCAAGCAACATTTTGTTTTGTAGTGTATGGTAAAAAATTTGAACCCCATTTTCTAGAGGGTCTTAGCGTGCGTTTAATCTATCCTCCCCTTGAGGTTTTGCTAAATTAACTAATAAAGTACGTGTTTGGATGACCATAAGCTAGCTTATTGAAACGCTACTCAAAGTAGCGTTTTAAAAAACTAGCTTATAAGCTAGTTTGCCAAACAAAGCAAAAGAAAAACGCGAAACGACTTAAAATAATTAACTCGATACTCGAGTGAGCCCCATAGACCTAATGAAACAATTAAATATGAATTTTAACAACTTGCCAAGAATATAGGGTATATATGGATGATGTGCAGAGACATTAGGTATTACCTAAAATAACACCCATCTGCGATTATTTGCTTTCAAATTTGTAAGTATCAACACAAGTGAAGTTAACGGTGTCACCATTATTGTTCTTATCATACTCACAACTATAAAGATTGTTGCAGCTTGCACATACTCTGTTTACTAAAAACACACCATAGAAGAGAAAATCAGTACGGTGTCAAAAACCCTTGGCTAGAAAACAAGCTATATAAATAAATAGATATAGAAATATACGTACGATCGCATCCAAATGGTAAATAAGAGTTTCCTTCATATCTGGGGGACATGTAGCATTCCCAAGAACCCACTGAAGTACCATTACCCAGAACCAGGGTGTTGTTATAAAGGTACCCTCCGCCATCGCAACAAGACAACTCATTCATGTCAATGTCAGTTAGGGTCCATAGAAGTGATATGGGAACATAAGGGTTGTCCACACCAGTAGATTGGCCTGAAAAGGTTCCTTCATCATATGACCTCTTATCCACCAAGAAAGCAGACCCACAAGCACCCTCTCCACCCTGCCTCTCCAAGCCGGTAAGATTGATGCTGTAAGACTGAAGATGATAAGAAATCGTGGATTGGCAACAGTAGATGCCAAAACAGTTGTTTCTTTCACTAACACTACTGTAACTGGTACAAGAAGTTGAACACCCAGCGACCACGCTCCCATGGTCCATGATCAAAGCATTGCCACACCCTTTCAAAACAAATTTATTGTCTGAACTGGAATAAAAGAATGGGCTCCTACCAAGATCGATGCTTGAGATCTGCCTCCTATTGTGACCTTGGTGTTGGCAATTATAGGTGCTAGATGATGCATTAACAGTGATTGTTTGGTTTGCCAAGCTTACACGCAAGACTTCCCAGGTGTTTGAGAGCAAGTGCAGATAGATATGGTTTCGAAGAGTTGCAATCAACGACGTACCATTGGTTGATGGAACAATTTGCTCCAATTCCAAATGGGTATGGAATCTTCACCTTCCCACACGTATCTTTGCATCCTTCCTTGGAGTATTTAAGAGCTGTTGTTGATGTTGTTATTAATGAAAGCAGGATAAGTAGATGGTAAACTCGAAATAACTTCATTCTTGTTAATTAATTAAGAACAGCGAGGGATCATACCAGAAAATATAAGGGGTCTATATATGTTTATAATTAATGGTGGTATGATTGGAGGAAGGTACAAAGAAATATACCAGAGACTAACGAGTCTACTACACCATGATCGAATAACTATTTGGAATTGTAATGGTTGTTATATATAGGATTGGAGGAATCTTGTGAGAGATACACCGGAGACTGAAAACTAAACATCGTGCAGTTAAAATTGAAACTTGAAAGTTGTGGACGTTTTCTACTTCAAGATTACCTGTTGATTTTTTTTTTTTCTTTTCTGAAAAGGGATTACTCTGTTGAAATTATTAGCCAGTAGAGCTACTTATTTACTTCCTTCATCTGATAAAATATGAATTAAAAATATTAATTAAGATAGAGTGTCATTCAAAGAGATCTCGGTTGTTTGTGATACCCGTGAGATTAATAATCAATGGCTATCATTATATATTAATTTTGGTAATTATCCAATAATTTATAAAAAATTTAAATTTATAGATAATATTTAGGGGTAAATTAATTTTTTTGTAAATCTCTCTCCATTCTTCGGCCAAACTTATTCTGACGTACACCACGGTGATACTCAAGAGCTTCTAAACAGTAAGACACAAACCGATTGTGATACACATTGTGATATCCAAGAATTTCTAAACAGTCAAACACAAACTCAATGTGATACCCAAACTCACTATGATACTCAAGAGCTTTTAAACAGTAAAACACAAACTCACTGTAATACCCTTCTATATGGGTTTAGACCAGATCCGATCTGGGTTTTTAGGCCACACAAACCTAGTGTGATACCCATTCTACACATTGTGATCACCACCACCATTGGTATAGTGTGCACAGTGTGATGCATTCAATTTCATCATCAAATTCAACCGGTTCAATTTTGGGAGAATCATCGTGTTTACAATGAGATCCAAATAACAACCATATCAAAGAAAACAGATGCTCGACAGCAGGTCAAACACGAACAAGACAACAACCATCGCCGCCCACCTTAACCATAATATTGCAAACGACCACAATGACAAAGGAATCAGAACATGGAACAATGACCAATAAACTGCATCTAATCTCTAAAATCTAATTCCTCTAGTTGCCTTGGAGCCACCGCCTCCCCTTAAGTAATGAGATCTACCATTGTATCCATAGTCACGTCCTCCTCCATATCCGCAGCCTCCTTCACGACAACCACCACCGTCGCCTCCACCACTATGAGACTAGTCTCATTATTATATATTAACTATTAATTATTAGAATTTATTATTAATTAATAACTATTAATTAATATTATCTGAAAATTATAACATAAATTTTAATTAAACATTGATATTAATTTTTAATTATTTACAATTATTGATAATTATATCAATTTTTTAAATATTAATCAATATATTTTAGTTATCAATTATTATTATTTTATTAATTATTAATTGATTATTTTTTCCATATTATATGTAACGGTTATTTAAAATCATAAGTTAATATAGATTTTTCTAAAAATTTAGTTTAAAATTCAAAATTTATAATATATATAATAATAAATTTTAAATTCTTTCAATTAACATATTATATTATTTAGTACCTTATTTGTATTAATTAATATATTATAATACTATAAATTTGTTTCAATTATATTTATAAATATTGTAATTGATTATTATTTTTCTAGATGTCATTTTTGATAATTTTACATGTTTATAAGTTAGTTTTTATCAAATGTGACTTCTTCATCAGCTACGCTAGCAACTAGCTTATCAGCTAGTTTGCCAAACATAGCCTAAACAGAAAGATACTAATTAACTTAGTTAAAAATCAGAGAAAAAACCAGACTTCATCAGAAAAAAAAATTATTAATTAAATTATTAAATTTACTGACGAATTGAAATATTTAAAAAAAGTAAAAATAAAATAATTTTAGGTCCGTTGGCGATCCGTCGGAAATGTATATATTTATCGACGGATCACCGACAGATTGTGTATCTGTCGCAAATGTTACATATTTGTCGGTGTTCCGTCGAAAATTATCGACGGATATTGACCGTCGGAAATTGGTGGTCGGTAATAAGCAATGTAAAATTGAATAGAGATCTCACATAAAGTACAAGACTTCGAACTGTCCAATCCCAACAATCGACCATGTTTCTGCCTATATCTTTTTGTTCAACCAAAGGGTCACAACAATTTTATGATTTTGATCGATTTCTGTAATTGAAGCTTGTTTCAAATTAGTAAGTCATGTTGAAATAACATTGTTCAAATATAAATCTCAGGTTGTTTTTAATAAAAAGTTCTATAATTTTTCATTATTGTTTCACAATAAAAATCATAGATTCCGTTGCATTGTACAAATACTTAATTAGTATTACTTTTACATGAGCAAATCAAATAGAAACAGTCTAAAAGTTATATAAACTGTGAAATTAAACCAATTTGTATGTGTTATTTGATAGTATGTGTTGTTTCATATATGAAACGAACACGTATGAACATGCAATGTTCAATTGTTAATACAATATTGTTTTCATAAATAGAAGATCAAAAAAATGTTTTGCATATCAAAGAACACAAATATACGTTTATGCATGAAACACACTCATACTCGAAAACATGTAAAACAATATGAATCATTGCTTAAAATCAAACTCATTAATGATTTTGATTGATTTTCGCGGGTTTGGGTTCCACATGCGTTGTTTTATTTATGAAACTAATTATTTTTCACGGTTTGTAATAACATAAACGGAATTCTATTTGATGTTAGGTCTACTCTTCTAAACATTCATTGAAAGACTAAGGAGTTGTTTGTTTTTCCAAAAAAAAAAAAAAAAAAACTCTTAACGACTTTTAAGTCTGAATCAGGCAGACATTTTTACATTCAGACTGTTTTTTTTCCAGTTTTTAGAACGTTAACTCATAAATACATCTGAAATAAGAAGTGGTGACTTAACTTCTTAAAACATCTTATCGCTATCTCATTTCATATGCTCTCATTTCTCTCAAATCGCCTCCAGACGGTACAAAAACAAACAGTCTTGTTGATTCAGATTTCAGACTTCAATACCAGTACCTCTTATTAATTAGAAGTAAAATAAGACTTCGGACCTCTTAAAAAACAAACGCCACCTACGTGTAGACTTCAAGTATTTGTTTATTTGCCAAATTAACGTGACCAAAGGGTTCAAATTCTATTAATCATCAACGCTGTTATATATCGTGAAAAACTTAACATACGTAATTTTCAAAACCTTTTCAGGGGCGCTGTATCAAGCATATGGCCCAAGTTGCTATAAAGCTGAAACAGAAACAAACCCATCATCGAAGAATATCAAATATCGTATTGATAAATGAAAAAATTAGATATATTTGTTTAATTAGAGAATGTAATCGTTAAAAAAATGCAACATTAATTTTTTTGTTTTACTATTATTTTATGTTTTTTACATATTAGTTTAATTACTTGAAATTAATACTTTTAGATTTGGTAAAACACATTTGTCAAGAAGAATTTTAATTTTATTCATTTATGATGGATGAAAATTGAAAAGATATGAAAATGTGTGGCCAACCTATAAAAAAAATCCGCATTAGAATTAGAGCGACAAGTGCAGGGAAAATGTGATGAACCACAAAGGACATCTCAACGTCTTCCTCGGCCTAATAGGAAGTATCTGAGCCACTTAAATCAATTCCAAAGTTTTTTTGGAAAGGGTATCCTGGGCTTATAGCCTAGACTAATCCCAGGCAATTAAGGCCTATGACCCAGCTGCTAAAGCGTGCAGCCCTGAGATCATCCTCAGTGACCACAAGTGCTGCTAGTGATCAATTCCAAAGTTGGTATCATCAAAAAGTTATTATCAAGAATCTAATAATGCCAAGGTCAATTGGATACACATTTGAATGTTTGATATCAAGGGTTTCATCAACAGAAATCTTATAGTACCAAATTAACGATTGGCTTGAAATTCCATCAAATCATAATTATTTTTAACGCATTTTTCACTATAACAAAAATCGGATTTATAATATACCAAATATTTTATAAATGTTTTACTAAACTGTTTTATAAGACTAAACTTTATAGAACCAAATAATTATATGTTCTATGTAAAAGTGTCTTAACGGGTTTTAGAACCCTATTGAAAAAAATTGTCTTATTACATTTTTATATGTCACTTTTAAGAAATGTCCTATGAATATGTATTCTATATATAAGACTTTTTTTTTAACTAATACCCCATGAAAATTTACACTACTAAGAATCTGACTTTCACTGACCAACATCACCGATGGCTAGAAATATTTTGTTGCTTTCCAACATATTATCGACGATTATCTGACTACGAATATTTTCCGAAGATCCGTCGGTAACTATTTAGATCACCGATGGATACTAAAATATATTTTTTTTATTTTTTAATCATGCAGACGTCGATTATTTATAAAAAATATTATTTTTTTAATTTTTATTTAGAGTTGTCAATAATCCATCGGTGATTTTAATAATTACCTACCGACGACTCCATGAATAAGAATTAAAAAATGAGAAAAAAGTATTTTATTTTCCTTCGGAAATGCTTGGTACTTACTAAAATCACCGACATATTATCAGATTTTATTATCGGTCAGAAATCATTAGTACTTGCTAAAATCACCGACAGATTACCGACAACCATTTTCGTAATTTGTTTGTTTTTCAAAAAACCAAGCAACATTTTGTTTTGTAGTGTATGGTAAAAAATTTGAACCCCATTTTCTAGAGGGTCTTAGCGTGCGTTTAATCTATCCTCCCCTTGAGGTTTTGCTAAATTAACTAATAAAGTACGTGTTTGGATGACCATAAGCTAGCTTATTGAAACGCTACTCAAAGTAGCGTTTTAAAAAACTAGCTTATAAGCTAGTTTGCCAAACAAAGCAAAAGAAAAACGCGAAACGACTTAAAATAATTAACTCGATACTCGAGTGAGCCCCATAGACCTAATGAAACAATTAAATATGAATTTTAACAACTTGCCAAGAATATAGGGTATATATGGATGATGTGCAGAGACATTAGGTATTACCTAAAATAACACCCATCTGCGATTATTTGCTTTCAAATTTGTAAGTATCAACACAAGTGAAGTTAACGGTGTCACCATTATTGTTCTTATCATACTCACAACTATAAAGATTGTTGCAGCTTGCACATACTCTGTTTACTAAAAACACACCATAGAAGAGAAAATCAGTACGGTGTCAAAAACCCTTGGCTAGAAAACAAGCTATATAAATAAATAGATATAGAAATATACGTACGATCGCATCCAAATGGTAAATAAGAGTTTCCTTCATATCTGGGGGACATGTAGCATTCCCAAGAACCCACTGAAGTACCATTACCCAGAACCAGGGTGTTGTTATAAAGGTACCCTCCGCCATCGCAACAAGACAACTCATTCATGTCAATGTCAGTTAGGGTCCATAGAAGTGATATGGGAACATAAGGGTTGTCCACACCAGTAGATTGGCCTGAAAAGGTTCCTTCATCATATGACCTCTTATCCACCAAGAAAGCAGACCCACAAGCACCCTCTCCACCCTGCCTCTCCAAGCCGGTAAGATTGATGCTGTAAGACTGAAGATGATAAGAAATCGTGGATTGGCAACAGTAGATGCCAAAACAGTTGTTTCTTTCACTAACACTACTGTAACTGGTACAAGAAGTTGAACACCCAGCGACCACGCTCCCATGGTCCATGATCAAAGCATTGCCACACCCTTTCAAAACAAATTTATTGTCTGAACTGGAATAAAAGAATGGGCTCCTACCAAGATCGATGCTTGAGATCTGCCTCCTATTGTGACCTTGGTGTTGGCAATTATAGGTGCTAGATGATGCATTAACAGTGATTGTTTGGTTTGCCAAGCTTACACGCAAGACTTCCCAGGTGTTTGAGAGCAAGTGCAGATAGATATGGTTTCGAAGAGTTGCAATCAACGACGTACCATTGGTTGATGGAACAATTTGCTCCAATTCCAAATGGGTATGGAATCTTCACCTTCCCACACGTATCTTTGCATCCTTCCTTGGAGTATTTAAGAGCTGTTGTTGATGTTGTTATTAATGAAAGCAGGATAAGTAGATGGTAAACTCGAAATAACTTCATTCTTGTTAATTAATTAAGAACAGCGAGGGATCATACCAGAAAATATAAGGGGTCTATATATGTTTATAATTAATGGTGGTATGATTGGAGGAAGGTACAAAGAAATATACCAGAGACTAACGAGTCTACTACACCATGATCGAATAACTATTTGGAATTGTAATGGTTGTTATATATAGGATTGGAGGAATCTTGTGAGAGATACACCGGAGACTGAAAACTAAACATCGTGCAGTTAAAATTGAAACTTGAAAGTTGTGGACGTTTTCTACTTCAAGATTACCTGTTGATTTTTTTTTTTTCTTTTCTGAAAAGGGATTACTCTGTTGAAATTATTAGCCAGTAGAGCTACTTATTTACTTCCTTCATCTGATAAAATATGAATTAAAAATATTAATTAAGATAGAGTGTCATTCAAAGAGATCTCGGTTGTTTGTGATACCCGTGAGATTAATAATCAATGGCTATCATTATATATTAATTTTGGTAATTATCCAATAATTTATAAAAAATTTAAATTTATAGATAATATTTAGGGGTAAATTAATTTTTTTGTAAATCTCTCTCCATTCTTCGGCCAAACTTATTCTGACGTACACCACGGTGATACTCAAGAGCTTCTAAACAGTAAGACACAAACCGATTGTGATACACATTGTGATATCCAAGAATTTCTAAACAGTCAAACACAAACTCAATGTGATACCCAAACTCACTATGATACTCAAGAGCTTTTAAACAGTAAAACACAAACTCACTGTAATACCCTTCTATATGGGTTTAGACCAGATCCGATCTGGGTTTTTAGGCCACACAAACCTAGTGTGATACCCATTCTACACATTGTGATCACCACCACCATTGGTATAGTGTGCACAGTGTGATGCATTCAATTTCATCATCAAATTCAACCGGTTCAATTTTGGGAGAATCATCGTGTTTACAATGAGATCCAAATAACAACCATATCAAAGAAAACAGATGCTCGACAGCAGGTCAAACACGAACAAGACAACAACCATCGCCGCCCACCTTAACCATAATATTGCAAACGACCACAATGACAAAGGAATCAGAACATGGAACAATGACCAATAAACTGCATCTAATCTCTAAAATCTAATTCCTCTAGTTGCCTTGGAGCCACCGCCTCCCCTTAAGTAATGAGATCTACCATTGTATCCATAGTCACGTCCTCCTCCATATCCGCAGCCTCCTTCACGACAACCACCACCGTCGCCTCCACCACTATGAGACTAGTCTCATTATTATATATTAACTATTAATTATTAGAATTTATTATTAATTAATAACTATTAATTAATATTATCTGAAAATTATAACATAAATTTTAATTAAACATTGATATTAATTTTTAATTATTTACAATTATTGATAATTATATCAATTTTTTAAATATTAATCAATATATTTTAGTTATCAATTATTATTATTTTATTAATTATTAATTGATTATTTTTTCCATATTATATGTAACGGTTATTTAAAATCATAAGTTAATATAGATTTTTCTAAAAATTTAGTTTAAAATTCAAAATTTATAATATATATAATAATAAATTTTAAATTCTTTCAATTAACATATTATATTATTTAGTACCTTATTTGTATTAATTAATATATTATAATACTATAAATTTGTTTCAATTATATTTATAAATATTGTAATTGATTATTATTTTTCTAGATGTCATTTTTGATAATTTTACATGTTTATAAGTTAGTTTTTATCAAATGTGACTTCTTCATCAGCTACGCTAGCAACTAGCTTATCAGCTAGTTTGCCAAACATAGCCTAAACAGAAAGATACTAATTAACTTAGTTAAAAATCAGAGAAAAAACCAGACTTCATCAGAAAAAAAAATTATTAATTAAATTATTAAATTTACTGACGAATTGAAATATTTAAAAAAAGTAAAAATAAAATAATTTTAGGTCCGTTGGCGATCCGTCGGAAATGTATATATTTATCGACGGATCACCGACAGATTGTGTATCTGTCGCAAATGTTACATATTTGTCGGTGTTCCGTCGAAAATTATCGACGGATATTGACCGTCGGAAATTGGTGGTCGGTAATAAGCAATGTAAAATTGAATAGAGATCTCACATAAAGTACAAGACTTCGAACTGTCCAATCCCAACAATCGACCATGTTTCTGCCTATATCTTTTTGTTCAACCAAAGGGTCACAACAATTTTATGATTTTGATCGATTTCTGTAATTGAAGCTTGTTTCAAATTAGTAAGTCATGTTGAAATAACATTGTTCAAATATAAATCTCAGGTTGTTTTTAATAAAAAGTTCTATAATTTTTCATTATTGTTTCACAATAAAAATCATAGATTCCGTTGCATTGTACAAATACTTAATTAGTATTACTTTTACATGAGCAAATCAAATAGAAACAGTCTAAAAGTTATATAAACTGTGAAATTAAACCAATTTGTATGTGTTATTTGATAGTATGTGTTGTTTCATATATGAAACGAACACGTATGAACATGCAATGTTCAATTGTTAATACAATATTGTTTTCATAAATAGAAGATCAAAAAAATGTTTTGCATATCAAAGAACACAAATATACGTTTATGCATGAAACACACTCATACTCGAAAACATGTAAAACAATATGAATCATTGCTTAAAATCAAACTCATTAATGATTTTGATTGATTTTCGCGGGTTTGGGTTCCACATGCGTTGTTTTATTTATGAAACTAATTATTTTTCACGGTTTGTAATAACATAAACGGAATTCTATTTGATGTTAGGTCTACTCTTCTAAACATTCATTGAAAGACTAAGGAGTTGTTTGTTTTTCCAAAAAAAAAAAAAAAAAAACTCTTAACGACTTTTAAGTCTGAATCAGGCAGACATTTTTACATTCAGACTGTTTTTTTTCCAGTTTTTAGAACGTTAACTCATAAATACATCTGAAATAAGAAGTGGTGACTTAACTTCTTAAAACATCTTATCGCTATCTCATTTCATATGCTCTCATTTCTCTCAAATCGCCTCCAGACGGTACAAAAACAAACAGTCTTGTTGATTCAGATTTCAGACTTCAATACCAGTACCTCTTATTAATTAGAAGTAAAATAAGACTTCGGACCTCTTAAAAAACAAACGCCACCTACGTGTAGACTTCAAGTATTTGTTTATTTGCCAAATTAACGTGACCAAAGGGTTCAAATTCTATTAATCATCAACGCTGTTATATATCGTGAAAAACTTAACATACGTAATTTTCAAAACCTTTTCAGGGGCGCTGTATCAAGCATATGGCCCAAGTTGCTATAAAGCTGAAACAGAAACAAACCCATCATCGAAGAATATCAAATATCGTATTGATAAATGAAAAAATTAGATATATTTGTTTAATTAGAGAATGTAATCGTTAAAAAAATGCAACATTAATTTTTTTGTTTTACTATTATTTTATGTTTTTTACATATTAGTTTAATTACTTGAAATTAATACTTTTAGATTTGGTAAAACACATTTGTCAAGAAGAATTTTAATTTTATTCATTTATGATGGATGAAAATTGAAAAGATATGAAAATGTGTGGCCAACCTATAAAAAAAATCCGCATTAGAATTAGAGCGACAAGTGCAGGGAAAATGTGATGAACCACAAAGGACATCTCAACGTCTTCCTCGGCCTAATAGGAAGTATCTGAGCCACTTAAATCAATTCCAAAGTTTTTTTGGAAAGGGTATCCTGGGCTTATAGCCTAGACTAATCCCAGGCAATTAAGGCCTATGACCCAGCTGCTAAAGCGTGCAGCCCTGAGATCATCCTCAGTGACCACAAGTGCTGCTAGTGATCAATTCCAAAGTTGGTATCATCAAAAAGTTATTATCAAGAATCTAATAATGCCAAGGTCAATTGGATACACATTTGAATGTTTGATATCAAGGGTTTCATCAACAGAAATCTTATAGTACCAAATTAACGATTGGCTTGAAATTCCATCAAATCATAATTATTTTTAACGCATTTTTCACTATAACAAAAATCGGATTTATAATATACCAAATATTTTATAAATGTTTTACTAAACTGTTTTATAAGACTAAACTTTATAGAACCAAATAATTATATGTTCTATGTAAAAGTGTCTTAACGGGTTTTAGAACCCTATTGAAAAAAATTGTCTTATTACATTTTTATATGTCACTTTTAAGAAATGTCCTATGAATATGTATTCTATATATAAGACTTTTTTTTTAACTAATACCCCATGAAAATTTACACTACTAAGAATCTGACTTTCACTGACCAACATCACCGATGGCTAGAAATATTTTGTTGCTTTCCAACATATTATCGACGATTATCTGACTACGAATATTTTCCGAAGATCCGTCGGTAACTATTTAGATCACCGATGGATACTAAAATATATTTTTTTTATTTTTTAATCATGCAGACGTCGATTATTTATAAAAAATATTATTTTTTTAATTTTTATTTAGAGTTGTCAATAATCCATCGGTGATTTTAATAATTACCTACCGACGACTCCATGAATAAGAATTAAAAAATGAGAAAAAAGTATTTTATTTTCCTTCGGAAATGCTTGGTACTTACTAAAATCACCGACATATTATCAGATTTTATTATCGGTCAGAAATCATTAGTACTTGCTAAAATCACCGACAGATTACCGACAACCATTTTCGTAATTTGTTTGTTTTTCAAAAAACCAAGCAACATGTTACTGTCTCCTTTCTGAGTGTGATTCGTCATTTCCAATGCGGTTTGTATACGTGTGAGCTTAAAAATGATTGTTGTTGTATGATTTCTTATGTTTATGCATATATATATATATATATATAGGTGTTTATACTTCTATGTGTGCATGTACGAATATGAATATATATATATATATATATTATTAGAGGTAATTGATTTCCTTACCTCAATCAACAAAAGATTACAAATATATATACAAAACAAGAAGGCTTTGGGCCGTAAAACACTATACCTAAGTGGGATAACAAGATACACACAAACCCAAATAAATATAATATACTAAATATACTAACATTCCCCCGCAGGTTGATCGGGAGGTTTTCAGACGTGCAAACTGTCTCTAAAGTCGTGGAATAGAGATGTGGGAAGGCCCATCGTAAATATGTCTGCATACTGAGAACTGGAAGGGACATGGAGAACTCGAACGAGACCCACGGCAACTTTGTCCCGGACAAAGTGAATGTCGATCTCTATGTGTTTGGTACGTTGGTGTTGTACCGGATTGGTAGACATATAAACTGTACTGACGTTGTCACAATATACTATAGTAGCCTTGGTCATCGGACACTGAAGCTCGCGAAGGAGGTTTCGAAGCCAACTGGTTTCTGCTACAGCATTCGCAATTCCTCGATACTCGGCTTCCGCGGTAAAACACGATATAATACCCTGACGTTTTGAGGACCATGAAACAAGATTGTCCCCCATAAATACACAATAACCTGATATGGATCACCGGGTGGCTGGACATCCTCCCTAGTCGTCGTCTGAGTAAGCAATGAGGTCAGACGAGGGAGATACATGAAGGTGTAGACCATGGCTGATAGTACCTCGAATGTACTGGAGAACCCGTTTGAGAGCATGGAGGTGTGGCTCTCTGGGTTCGTGCGTGTACAGACACTGTTGCTGGACAGCGAAAGCAATGTCTCAGGTACTAGAGTGCTACGGCTAGACTGCGGTATAATGAAGGATCGGCTACGGGTGGACCAGTGGCATCTAGTTTCTGAATCGATTATGCTAGAGTCCGAGAGGGATTACAGTTGAGCATATTTGCATGCTCAAGTATCTCAACTGCATATTCCTGCTGTGAAAGAAATAGACCAGTGGAAGATCGAATAGCATAAATGCCTAGAAAGTAGTTCAGGGCACCCAGATCCGTCATGGCAAACTCATGGCTAAGTTGAGAAATGGTTTGCTGAAGGAACTCAGAAGAGGAAGCCGTGAGGATGATGTCATCAACATATAGAATAAGGTATGCGGTGGCATGCTGCGAGTGATATATGAACTGTGATGAGTCTGAGCGACTGTTCTGAAACCCAATCTGAAGAGCATACCTGGTGAATCTGTGGTACCAAGCCCTAGGGTCCAGTTTAAGGCCGTATAAAGATTGCTGTAGGTGACAGACATGGTCGGGAAACTGAGAGTATCAAAACCCCGGTGGCTGGTGCATATACACAGTCTCTTGAAGATGCCCATGAAGAAATTCATTTTTCACGTCCAGTTGGTGAATGGTCCAGTGTCGGGAGACTGATAAACTGAGAACAGTGCGTATAGTAGCCAGTTTAACAACTGGACTAAATGTCTCGTCACAATCGATAACTTGCTGCTGACTATGACCGTTGGCCACAAGACGGGCCTTATAGCGATCAAAAAAACCATCTGCGTGATGTTTGTGACAAAAAAACCACATAGATCGGACCACGTTGACCCTCGGGGGTCTCAGAACAAGAGTCCATGTTCCGTTGGACATGAGAGCCTGATATTCCTCATTCATGGCTTTTCGCCAGTGAGGGTCCTGCATAGCCTGTTAGTGGGACCGTGGGACAGGAGAAAGGGAGGAGGTATGAAGATTTAGGCGGTCAATAGGTTTGATGATCCCTCTAAGAGCACGGGTGGTCATGGGGTGAGTAGGTTGGGGAGGTGTAGAGGTGGGAGGGGCTATAGTGTGGGAGGTGACCGAGGGTGGGGGTCAATGTGGGCAGTAGTCGAGTGTGGAGTAGAAGGTGACTCAAGAATAGACCGAAACATGGGAGATGGTTCAGAGTAGTTGATAACTCTCAAATATTGAGAGTTAATTCCTCTCTTTTTATATTCGTTTTACCACATTTTCACCCAATTTGTCCCTCATCTCCTTCATTTGGTCTTAATTGTTTGAACATGATGATGAAGTCTCAAGAATGCAAAAATTTCGGTTTCACTAACTTGTGTGCAGAAAGTGGCCACCTTGCTGCCACCTTGTCACCACGTTGAACATTAGCTGAAAATTTGTTGATAAGTTCCAGCCATTTTCGGAAAGTTTGACTTCTGAAGGAATGTAAAGAGTCTTCTGATCTTTCACTAGAATAATCAAGGAAGAGGACAAAAAAAGTGGAAGTCCAAGGAAAGTTCAATACTCTTCCTTAAAAGCTACTTTTGAGGAATAGTCACATCAACACTTTTCTCTTGCTTGGGCTATAAATGAGGCCTTGGATGAACCATTTCATAATCAAAAACTTCCAGGAGCATTGAAGATTTCTAGAGCTTAAGCATTTAATTTCTAGTCTCTCTTTAAAGCTTGCAATTTAGTTGCATTTAATTTTAACTTCTTTGTAAAAGTTGTCGCCAAAGTGGCCACCTTGTCACCACGTTGGCAGCAGCTCTTTAGTTATTTATGCAATTTATGTTTATGTTTTCTCCTTCTTCTCCCATGTCTTTTACTGTTATTATGAGTTAAACACCCCTTTGGGTGTGGGTATGAGCTAAGGCTAAGACTAGTAGGCAACACTTGGGTGTTGTCATCGTTGCTAACTCTTAGACTTGGTCACTCGAGTCGGGACTTCAACTCAACGCGGACAAGCCGATCACTTGTTAGTGTTAGTATTAGATCTTAGACCTCGAGAGGGGCAGATCTGAAATACGGCTTGGGTGATGCAAAGAAGATTTGAGAAAGTCTTTTATAACCACGTAAAGATACGGGTTTTTGCATGATTTTAACTAAGGTTCAAATGTCGGTCGATATGGGTGTCACAAAGAGATTTGGGCATCTATATCTATACTGGTGGAGCTGAAATCCTTAGAGGTTTACTTAGTTAAGTCGACAAGTCTTGAGTTGGCCAACGTGGTGACAAAGTGGGGGCAACGTGGCCACGTTATGAGGAAACCTATTTTCGAGAGAAAAAGGTTTTTAAAGGCTGTCGTGTGTCATTTTGTTTCTGACCAAGTTGTTACTACATCAATCTTAGTTAATGCTTGTACCCATATTCTGCCTTTAATACTGTTAATTCCGTTTAATCGTTGTTTAATTCGCTTAAAACTCTCAAAATATTGATATTGTTCTCAAAACTCAACCAAGCACTAGAAGTTCATGAAAAGTTCTCTGATTCTTAGTTGACTAGTCCCTGTGGAAACGATCTCGGTACTCTACCACTTTATTACTTGTAGCGATCATAGTGTCCGGTATGCACTTGCACCGCCATTGTGGCAACATAGTGGCCACTTTGTGGACCTATACGATTTTCCGCTATCAGTTGTCGTCAAGGAAGGAGTACGAGGGAGGTTCAGTCGGTGTGACTGAGTCGAAAGGTAAAATCGACTCGTCGAAGACAACGTGGCAAGATATGATGATGTGACTAGAGGATAAGTCTAGGCAGCGGTATCCCCGATGATGAGAAGGGTATCCTAAAAAGACTCAGGGGGTGGTGCGTGGTTCTAGTTTGTGAGATGTAGTGATGTGGGGAAAACAGAGACATCCAAAGACGAGGAGATGACTGTAAGTCGGATGTTTTTGAAAGAGGGAAAGTGAGGAGTTTCGTTTTGAATGGAGGTGGAGGGTAAGATGTTAAGAAGATGAGTGGACATATTAAGTGCTTCCACCCAATATGTTGGTGGAATATGTGAGTGAACGAGAAGGGTACGCACTATGTTATTAACGGTGTGAAGCATACGTTAGGATTTCCCGTTTTGTTGGGAAGTGTGGGGGCATGAGAAGCAGAATTTTATTCCGTTGGTAGTAAAAGAATTGTGGAATTGGTTATTATTATATTCACCCCTGTTATCACATTGAAGAGATTTGATGGTTGTGTGGAATTGAGTTTTGACGAATTGGAATAATTCAAGAAATCTGACAAACACATCAGATTTTTGTTTTAAAGGAAATACCCAAAGATAGTGAGTGTAGTGGTCTAAAAATATTACATAATTTCGAAACCCACTAACACTAATAACCGGAGAAGTCCATATATCAGAATGAATTATTTCAAATGCATGCTAAACATTAGAATCAGAATGAACAAACGAAAGCTTTGTATGTTTGTCAAGTTGACATGATTGACAAAGTTTATGAAATTTATTACTATTACAAGAAATAAATTTATTTGATGCTAAAGACTTCAACACTTGGTCGCCAGGATGTCCTAAGCGTTGGTGCCATGTGGATGGATTCAAAGAAACGTGCACTTGCGAAGTGGAAGGAATGACCGGATAAAGGGGACTGTCGTTGTGGACATCGAATTAGGGAGCGTCGTGTCCTGAAATCATGGACAGTAAACCCAAACTCATCAAATTCGATAGAGCATTTATTTTGTTTAATGAATTGACGATCAGAAATAAGATTTTTGATAATAATAGTGGTGATAAGGACATTATTAAGATGTAATGGACGGTAGGGATTTTTAAGCGGAAAAGAGGTGTGTCCGGTCGTTATTACAAGTATGCAAGATCCATCACCGACTAAAACCGAATGAGAATTACGAGTATGAAGGTCAATGTTGAGAATACCTGCGTTTGCATGCACGTGGTCCGTCGCCCCGGTGTCCATAAACCAGTCGTTTGCACCCGGATCATTTAACGACATGGTGTTAAAAATTTTGGTAGACTGGTGGGCTGACTTGGTCCGGTCCAAGTCCAAGAGACAGATGGGTCAATAACATACTTTGGTCCCGAAGCATATGAATTTGCTAAATGGGCCTGTGGTCGGTTGCCATGTTGTTGGGTCGTGTACCTTAGCTGCTGCTGATTCTATCGGGTGAAAGGACCCAACAGGCTGCTGGTTTGTTACTGCCATTGCGGAGCTGAAGAAGGAGCGCAGGGCTGCTCCTGCATCTCCGGTGGCGGAATGAAGACCTAGCCGTAAGGCTGGTTCTGGTTTGGGGCAGTAGGCAGAGGCTGCTGACGGGGGCGCTGTTGCTGCTGGCAGCGGTCTGGACGGCGGTTGATAGGCCGGTTTGACGAGCCGTTTTCGGTATGCAATATAGTCAGCGAGGAGGAATTGTCGGTGACATTTCTGGTGTTCACCAATCGAGGGTTTGACATACGTTGTTCTTCCATGAGAAGCATCGAACGAGTTTCAATGAAGGTCGGAAGCGGAGAGCGGTACCATATGATGTTAGCGACTGAATCGAATTTAGACGATAATCCATTGATCGTGTAGATAACCAAGTGCTTGTCGGGAATTACAGAATACAGATCAAGGTTGGCAAGAAGGTCCGCCAAGGCTTTGATTTTGGTGCAATAGGCGGTGACGGTGAGGTCACCCATGACGATGTTCCGGAGCTCGTTATCGATTTGCATGCTCTTGGCGTCCTTGTTGTCGTGAAAAATATTTTCAAGGTTGTTCCAGACTTGAAGGGCAGTGGAGTCTTTCTTTAGCACCATGTGGAGAAGTGATTGTGAAATGGAACCGTAGATCCAGAGTTTCACAATCGAGTCCACTTTCTTCCATCCCGCATCTGTCGGTTTCGGTGTAGAAGCATCGATGTAATCGATCACATCGAACCCAACACAATGAGTGGTGAAAAGTTCTCTCAATGCATCGTATTTAAGTTGATTGAGGTCAAGAACGAGTGGTACGTAAGTCTTGATGTTGGTGATGCCAAAGGCTTTGTGAGGAGGAGCGTTGGTAGCTATTAACGAGACTTGATCGGAAAGATTAGATGGTGGAGGAGGCTGTTAGGTTTCAGCCGTAGATGGAGGAGATAGGGCAGAAAAATGAGAATAGAAAGAGAGAAGAAGTAGGAGAAATTTGGGGGTTAGAATATTGACTATTAAGGGTAGAAAGAGAGAGTTTTGGATCACGAGGCTGATACCATATTATAGGTAATTGATTTCCTTACCTCAATCAACAAAAGATTACAAATATATATACAAAACAAGAAGGCTTTGGGTCGTAAAACACTATACCTAAGTGGGCTAACAAGATACACACAAACCCAAATAAATATAATATACTAAATATACTAACATCCCCCTGCAGTTTGATCGGGAGGTTTTCGGACGTGCAAACTATCTCTGAAGTCGTGGAATAGAGATGTGGGAAGGCCCTTGATAAATATGTCTGTATACTGAGAACTGGAAAGGGCATGGAGAACTCGAACAAGACCCACGACAACTTTGTCCCGAACAAAGTGAATGTCGATTTCTATGTGTTTGGTACACTGGTGTTGTACCGGATTGGTAGACATATAAACTGCACTGACGTTGTCACAATATACTATAGTAGCCTTGGTCATCGGACACTGAAGCTCGTGAAGGAGGTTTCGAAGCCAACTGGTTTATGCTACAACATTCGCAACTCCACGATACTCGTCTTCCGCGCTGGAACGCGATATAATACCCTGACGTTTTGAGGACCATGAAACAAGATTGTCCCCTATAAATACACAATTACCTGATGTGGATCTCCAGGTGGCTGGACATCCTCCCTAGTCGACGTCTGAGTAAGCAATGAGGTTGGACGAGGGAGATGCGTGAAGGTGAAGACCATGGCAGATAGTACCTCGAATGTACCGGAGAACCCGTTTGAGAACATGGAGGTGTGGCTCTCTAGGGTCGTGCATGTACAGACACAATTGCTGGACAGCAAAAGCAATGTCTGGTCTGGTGAATGTCAGGTACTGGAGTGCTCCGGCTAGACTGCAGTATAATGAAGAATCAACTACGGGTGGACCGGTGGCGTCTAGTTTCTAAATCGGTTCTGCTGGAGTCCGAGAGGGATTAAAGTTGAGCATATTTGTACGCTATAGTATCTCAACTGCATATTTCTGTTGTGAAAGAAATAGACCAGTGGAAGATCGAATAGTAGAAATGCCTAGAAAGTAGTTCAGGGCACCTAGATCCGTCATGGCAAACTCATGGCTAAGCTGAGAAATGGTTTGCTGAAGGAACTCAGAAGAGGAAGCCGTGAGGATGATGTCATCAACATATAAAAGAAGGTATGCGGTGGCATGCTGCGAGTGATATATGAACAGTGATGAGTTTGAGCGACTGTTCTGAAACCCAATCTGAAGGACCAATATGTTGGCTCAGATCCCAACATCATTCCCCCTGATCACCGAGGCTATAGGAGCATAGTGTCGGAGGCCGGCACAAGGCTCGCCTATTTGGATTCGGGACCAGTCAGGATCCCCGATTTACTATAACCGATGATCCTGGTGCCAGTAGCAGCAAAGGGAGCTCGTATGGTAAGAGATCACCAGACCAGAGGTATGTTTCATAATATATATATATATATATATTGGTTTATAGTCATTTATTATTAACACCAGTCTCGAAACCCTCCCTCTCCCCCTCCCCCTCCCCCGTACTAGATAGAATTACAGATTTTGTAATATATATTACTTTTGCATTGTAAAAGTAGATTCCGTATTTGTATCGTTTTGGCATATTTATTTTTACTAAGAATAAGATATTTTCAATTATTAAAACAAACAGAATTATACGTCTGTAAATATAAAATGGACCATCAGTGATCCTCCGGTATTAACCACGTCGGTATTTGAGAAGTGTCCTATAAACCCATCTTTTTATTGACACTTTTTCAATAATGTCCTATAAAATAGCTAATCGACATTTATTTTAAAATGGTGCTAAAAAAATTGTTATGACGCACAAAAGTGTAATATAAACTTATTGTAACACTTTTATATAGAATATTTTATTTTTTGATCCTGTAAAATTAAGTCTTATAATGCACTCTGTTAGGACACTAAACACTTTAGGCTTCCTAGAAACTCATTTTTTTGTAGTGTAGGACGCCACCAACTACTAGGCGTCATAATAGACTAATTTGTAAAACTTAGTTTATAGGACCAAAAATTAAATCGTCCTAACTAAAGGCGTTGTAATAAGTTAATTTGTAAGACGCTTTTGGGCATTTTAACAAGTTTTTAGGACACTTTTAATACAAAGCGTCGCATTAAATATTTTATAGGACACTTTTCAGAAAGTGTCTTATAAACTTGTCTTTTCATTGGATACTTGTTTTTATAAGACACTTTTTCAAACAGTATATAAAATAGATAATATGGCCTTTTTTTATAAATTAAATGTCATAAAAAAACTTGTTACGTTGTTCAAAAACGTCCTATTAACTTATTACAAACCTTTAGATATGACGATTTATTTTTCTATCCTATAAATTAATTACGATTTATAAAGCGGTCTATTAAGACGCTAAATTTTGGCGTCCTATAAACCCAGTTTTGTTGTAGCAACAATAGGTTTATAGAAAGCTTGTTTTAACAAGTTTTTAGAACGTTTTTAAAATAAAGTGTCATATTAGTATTCTATACAATACTATTTAAAAAATGTTCTATATATAAAAACAAGTATTCTATAAAAAGATAAGCTTACTTCTAAAAAATGTCCTATAAAATAAATACTTTAGTTAATAGGACACTTTATTTTAAAATCGTCCTAAAAAGTTTGTTAAAACCACTTATAAAACTATTGTAACGTTTTTTCAACAGAATGCTTTATAGTTTGGTTTTATAAACTTTTGTTCTATGAAATATTTGATTAGGATGCTTAAATATTCTAGGCATCCTATAAAACTAATTTGCTGTATTACTACTCATAAAAATGCAATATTTTCATTTATAAAAAAAAGTTATTTTAGTATTTACCTGCTTTGATTAATTGATTAACGATGGTTACGTGATATTTGCGAAAAAATAAGTATTAATAAACTATTTCTTAGTTTGGACTATGGTCTTGGTACTCCCTTGTTTCAATTTTAATGTAAAACTTTTTTATTTTGTTGATTATCCTAGAAAATAAACCATTTTAGTTTTTGATACATTACCGGTGTCACTTGCGTACTAATTCTAATCATTAAATTTAACTAGAAGTGTACTCGCGTAATGCAGCTAGATACATCACGATTTTAATGTTTTATTTTATTTTTTGTTTTTTGTCGATTTACATTACGATTTTGGATGGTTGTGAGAGAGTGATAATGATTTTTTTATATAAATTTGTTTAATTTAGACTTAATAATATAATGTAATTTATTTTGGTTTAATAATATAATATTTTTTTATAAAATATTCTGTAAGATTTTTTAATTATATTTTAGATTTTTTATATCTAAAATATGCTGAAAGTTATTTTAGGGGAGTTAAAGTGGGAAATGATTTTAGGGGAGTTAAAATGATTAGAGATAATGATTGAAAATTAATTAATAACATTAAATGTAGTACATACAACTTTTATGGTTGTTTTTTAAGTAATTAGCATTAAATAGCGGTACATTAAGCTTTAAGACTTGTTTTTAAGAGTTTTTTATGTCATCTTTATAATATAGTATAGATAACTTGTTTTAAATTAAAAAACATTGACACATAATCTTTTTTTTTTGGTAACGGTGGGTTTCCGGGCCAGCTTATGCGCGCACCGACTAATCCCCGGGCGACCAAGAATGGCCTGGAGTCATCGCAGGTGAACCTCAATGGCCACAAGAGCTTTGACAGCGCCTGGATTTGAACTCTGGATAGATGAGATCTTCCATTACATCCCCTAAGGCTTTACCAGTACGCCACAACCCAAGTGGTTCATAATCTTCTTTTAAAGGCCGCAAACATTGATACATAATCAATTTTTTTTATTAAGTAATATTTTGTATGAAACGCTCTTATCCTGAACAAGTTAATTTGCTTGAGACTTTTTTTTTTGGTAAAGGAGTATCCCAGACCACTTTGGGCCCGGACTAATCTCTTGGAAAACAGGCCTATGGCCCGCGGGTATTCATCCTTTGGCCACAATGTTACGAGTGGGGCTCGAACCCGGGCAATCGCTATTAAGTCCCCAGGTTCAACAGGTAACCGTTACATATGAATGATGTGGCATAAAACAAAATAAAAACAAATGCTTACTCAGATAATAAAGAGCCCACGTCACTTTATCTTTTAAAGAAATTAAAATCTAAACAAAATCATCAAGTAATTGATAAGAACCCTAACCAAATTCCCAATCACATCTATTTCTTTTTCAATTGCAAGAAGCATGTTTGGTGACATAATTTCTGCCTTCTCATCCTAAAAACATCATCTTAAAAGTAATGGCAGATTGATTTTCGTCGGAAAAACAAATAGTAATATTAAAAGAAAACAAGAATTGACACTCAGATTTTCCGATGGACTATTCCTCGATGAACTCGATTTTCCGATGAACTCTCCCTCGATGATGGGAAGGTGTAGATGGAGGCAAATCGCCAAAAAACGGGGCATTTGTGGAGGGAGGTGAGGAGTTGCAGGCAGTGGCGGAGGGCCCTTAGGGCTACCAGGGGCCAGGGCCCGGGCCCCCCCACCTTTTGAAATTACATACAACAATTTTCAACAATGTAATTTTGGTTTAGGTATAAAATAGATAAAGAATTAACTTGGCCCCTCCATCTTTTCTATCATGCTCTACTAATTATGCTCATTCTATCCATAATGTTAATTTTGCTTTATCTTCTCCAACTAATTGCATTTTTTATAAACATTTTAACCGGTAGGGTTGGGTTCCGGTGAGAAGTTGAGTTAATGGTGAAAAGTGTGAGAAGTGATTATCGACCTTTGCATGAGAACTAGGCATCATTTCTCTACGAGTGTGATTCAAAATGATATATACGGTTTAAAATGTTAAGCAAATTATGTGTACTCCATTCATACATCACTTTAAACCATCAAGAAGATCCAAAATAATATATATTGCTTAAAGTGTTAAACAAATATTGTTCCCACACTTTATCGTCCGATGTGTTTTTAGCGTAATTTCACGGTTTCGAGGGATCTTTAAAGTTTTTTAGTTGATTTTGAGGATTTTTAAGTTTTTTTTTTGTCGATTTCGAGAGACTTTTTCGGTTTTTTTGTTTGATATCGAGAGACTTTTTTGGTTGATTTCAAGGTACTTTATTTGGTTTTTTGGTTGGTGGGGGCACAGACGAAAAATTACTAAGCGATATTTTGCATACGCAAAAGATCGACGGGTTCCATTTTAATAAGTGATGTTTGATATTTCATATTTAACTTCTAGTTTTAAAGATTTTACTATGTTATAACTTTGGATAATGTATTTTTTATATTTTTTTTGAAATTGTATAATATATTATCTCCGGCCCCTGTGGTCGGGAAGCTTGTGTTCCGCCCCTGGTTGCAGGTCTGGTTGGGGGTAGACATCGAGATTTTATTTCTTCCCCGATTTTTGTTTCCGATCTAGTTAAACTGGATTTCTTTATTTGTCTTCTGGTTGTTGGTGGGAGGTAGTGGCATTTTTAAAAGGAAGGGAGGAGTGATTTGTTTTTTAAAAAGACTGTAAGTCACGCAGATGGGTAGGAAGAAGATGAAGTTCTTGGAATTAGGTGATGGGGAAGGAACTGGGTTAGGTCAAGTGTAGCTATTTTGTTTTATTTTTCTTTCTAAAATTTGTTTTATATATGAATTTAATGGTTAAATAAAAAAAATTATATAGATGTCATTATTTTAGAGTTATTTTTATTTTCTTTTAAGTATGACATGGAAATTGATTGATATTAATTTGAACCATGTCATCATTTAGCAGGTAATTAGGTAATAGAGACCCTTAAATAAATAAAAACATTACTCCAGACTCTAAAATGATAATTTTAAAAGTTTGTTCCCTAAAATAAGAATTAACTCAAAGTTACTTCTATTTTCATGCAATTTTTCCAATTATATATTTGTTTCTGTCATCATTAAAAGATTATTTATTGATTTAAAGAAATATAGCACGATATTCCATGTTAGAACTTTGTATGTAGTGTAGAGACAATAATATCAAAAGTTGGAGTGTTCATTGGTTTGAATTTTTCTTTTTAATCCAAACTGAATCTAAATTATAATTTATCAGAACATATTAATCAAATTTGTAATTCAATTTTCAATTCAAGTTCATTGGTCGGCATTTTCAGAACCCAAATTTAAACCCAAAAATCCAAATTCAATTCTCACTAAAAACTTTTGTATTAAAGAAAAAAATTGCATAAAAATAATATATCAAAACATGAGTATTCATTGAAAAAAGCTAGCTCACGCCTCACGGTATATCTACTTTCTTGATGTATTAAGCATGGACTTATAAAGTCGTTGATGCCTTGATGGTATAGTAGACACATGACATTGATTTTGCTACCGTGTGGAAAGGGTCCAAAGTTCATTTAGTTACGTTAAAGGGAAAAGTTTAAAAAAAATTACGCTACATATATGTTGAGTGTTTAATTGCTTGCTTTTTTTTTTGAACAAATGAATATTTTAACTTATTAAAATTGAACAAATAAATCTATGCACTTACTAAATCCGAAAAAACTCAAAGGTGGCGTTTGGTTCGCAGATTCTGAAAGAATCTGATGGAATTGGAATGTTGAATTACATTGACCAAATTCCATTCCTTTGTTTGGTTCATTCAGTTTCACGGAATGAATCTCTAAATTCCATCAAATTCCACAAATGAGGAAGTTTAACATTCCTTAGCAACTACAAGATATTTTGATGGAATAAATTCTTATTTTTCATAATACCACATATGCACTCAATCCAATATAAACTAATCACCGTCGACAACCGCCGATCTGAACCACCACCGACCACAACAGCCGACCACCACCGGTCTGAACCATCGCCGATCTGACCCACCGTCGAACACCACTAACCACCGTCGACCATCGACGACCACCACTGACCACCGCCGACCACTGCCGATCTGAACCACCACCAACCATGGACGACCGTCGACCACCGCTGCTCTGAACCACTACCGACCACCGACAACCGCCGACCATCAACCACCGTCGTTTGCCGATCTGAACCACCGTCGACCACCGCTGACCACCGATCACCGTCGATCTGGACCACCGCCAATCTGAACCACCGCCGACCACCGCTGTTTTGAGCCATTGCCGACCACTGCCGATCTGAACCACCGCCGATTTGAACCACTACCACAGATCTAAACCACCGCCGACCACATCCGATCCGAACCACCGTTCTAAACCACCACCAATCTGAACCACCGTTACAAATAAAGTATTTGATCCTTTATCAACATTTCATTCAAATTCCAAAGCTACATGTTAACCAAACAGACAGATTCCAATTTCTTTAACAGATTTCATTCCAATTCTGTCAACCAAACAGGTGGTTAAACCTGACAACATTCTATTCCAATTCCTTCAAAGTCAAATTCTTTTGACAGATTTCATTTCATCCAAAAACATTCTACGAACCAAACGTCACCAAAGGGTTTTACATGTTGAACAATTAAGCTCATAGACATTTTTTAATGAAAAAATCATTACACTTATAAAAATGAGCATATATACTATTTCTTTTAGGCCGGTGTTTTTGCGGCGGCTTAAAGCAAAAACCGCAAACAGTACCACAAATACGTTTTGAGCAATTTTCGAAACTACAAACCAAATTGCGCAAGCCTCAAACCGAAAAATACCTCATGAGGTGTGGTTTATGCTGGTTGTATATATGTGTGTATGTATATATATATATATATATATATATATATATATATATATATATATATATATATGGGCTTAATTATTTGAGAACTTCAAAATTTGTGAGATCCATAAGGTTCCTCATAAGCCACCAATTTAAGATAATTAATGTTATTCATTAATGAAATAATTAAAGAAATAATTATCATTGTTTATTAAATAAAAATTAATGCATTTAAAAAAATTCATATATATATATATATATATCTTTCTCTCTCTATCCTCTCTCAATAACATACATAGATGTACAATTAAATATGCACATATAATGAACACAATATAAATAAGCTTAATAAATTTTTTACTAATGTGTTCATAATGTATTTACAAGGTTTACATGGTTTGGGCTAAATCTAGGTTTTACCCCAAAATATGAGCCACCTTTGATGAAGACTTGAAATCTTCGAGGGATCTCTATAGATATCATATCCAACATTCCCACAAGGTTTCCTTTACCACAAAGCCACCAAAATTACACCAAAGTTGAAGGATGTATGGAAGAGGATGAAAAATATTAAACCCTAGCTTCTAAAAGAAGGATGAGAAGATTACCTTGACCATAAATCCTTTGATCCACCCAAGATCTTCAATCCTCTTCTATTTCTACTCGGAAAGCTCCAAAAATCGAGTCTCTAGGTCCAAGAATCGCCCAAATCGGACCTATGATGCCAAAGATATGACCAAATGAAGAATGACCCTCAAAACCTCGGCTTAAATCGCCCAGACCTTTCTTGTGGCTTCACCCATGGCTTGAGGCCGTGTGGTAAGCCGCACGTGCCTTCTGGGTCGACCACAACGACTTGAGCGTCCTGAGTCGCGACCCAAGGTCGCCCACTGTAACATCCGTAAATTTCAGTAAGTAATTTTATAATTACTCATACTTTAAATATCGACATTGTTTGGGTTTAGAGAGAAAATTTAAATACTAAGTTTTGGGAAAAAAATGATCAGGAGCATAGACACCAATCGCGACACAAAAACCGGGCAATGGGGGTTGTGGGTGATAGTGTCGGCGACAATGCCCTTGGACATAGTTGCGGGGCACAGTCGCTGGGGACAACTAGGTTGCGGTACGCTCCGGGCGACCTAGACAGCGATTGTGCCACTCTGGCACTATAGATGTCATTCTCGCCGAAGATGTACCGTAAGGGGGTGTGAGACCGCATAGTGCCAGCGACTCTGCCACTTGGGCAATGTCGCTGGGCATAGTCGCCCGTTATGTCTGAGGGTATAAAAACCCCCTTTAGCCGATTTTACTTCCATTTTTCTCCCAAATCAGATTCTAGGTCGACTTTAGAGAGAGAGGTGCGATTTTCTTCACTCATTTCACTCTCTTCATTTATTTCAAAAGGGCATTTGGGTGTGAGCATTTATTGAAGAATCAAGGGTGGTCTAGATCATTTATGGTGGAGAACTAGCAAGGATTCAAGTTTTCAAGAAACTCAAGCCTTATCAAAACTCATCCACTAGGGTTTTCTAAGTTTTCTAAGAAAACCTAGATAATGAGTTTTCTAACCATTTTAAAATGAGATACATGTCTTTATATGCTTTCAGTCATCATTTCATGTTTCCTTTCATTATATTGATCATTTGACAAAGAAGACATAAATTTGCTATATTGGGAAATGTTGGGATCTTGGTTGCTAACCTTTTATGGGAATATTAATGGGATATATTCATGAGAAATATATGGTTGATGGATATTATATGTGGAGTTTATATGATGTAGGGTTTTGACCTAAATTGTGGTTTAGAGCTATATGGAAACTTTTATATGTATTTTGCTTGAAGTAAAATGTATATAATGTGGATTGAATATCGGATGAATCACGAGTAGGCACTAGGAGGTTGTAGTCTTGGGTGCCACCTTATTGGTATGTGCCTCGATCTCCGCCATTTGGAGTAATACCTTTGTAATAACCGGTTCAAAGTTAATAAATTTTAAGTTGGGTGGAAATTGGACAAATTTTTACTCCTAAAGGGGTTAAGTGTAAATATTTGTTTAAGAGGTCTTGGCCTAGGGTTTTGGGTCATTGTTGTTAGCGGCCGATAGAAACAGAAAGGAAGAAGCACTCAGAGGCGATTTGGAGAAGAGAGCCTTGGGAGATTTGGGTAGAAGTTCATCACAAGGTAATACTCTGAACCATTCTATATTCTAAGTTTTTAGTTGCTTATTTATTTTATTTTGGGTTAGAGTCTGATTAGAGGAATTGGAAGTTCATGTTTTACTCTATTGAAAGATCGATTAAGGATTGCGTTATTAATGGTTGTTAATCATTGAAAAGGTTAAGGAAATGTAATTGTTCGATTTTGTTGAGATTAGAATCTGTTTGGTATTGTATTCAAGGTCTGTGTTCGGATTAAGGGGTTTTTCGATAACCCAGAATCGCCCCCGGGCGTTCGTAAAGTCGGGGACCAGGGTGTGAGGAGACCCCGGTCGATGAAGAGGCCGGTCGATGACACCGGTCGGTCAATGTTGGGTCCGGTCGATCATTGAGACCCCGGTCGGTGTTGGGTTCGGTCGATCATTGAGACACCAGTCGTTTGAGGGCGAGAGGGTGACCCCGGTCGAGAAAGGGGTGACCGGGGTGAGATCGGCTCCGATCGGCGCATGAAGGTGTTGGCCCCGGTCGGTGCATGGAAGTGATGGCCTCGGTCGACGCATGAAGGGGATGACCCCGGTCGGCATTTGCACCCTGGGTGACCCTATGATCCGGTCCCCGGATTAATTTGGTGGGTCGAAGCCCAACTTCCATATATTTGTTTTTAATAATTTTGTTGGGCCATATTTAGTGTAATCCGGCCATTTTATTTTATTTTAGGGACCCAAGTATTTTATTTCAGTAGCGGTTTTGGATGGGCTAAGTTGCGTGGTGAGAATAGATGTCGTTGGGAATTAGGGGTTAAGGTCAAGCTCGTTATAATATAGATTGAAATGGGAGTTCACCGGTCAATATTTCCTTTATAGATTTCAGATCAAATTATAAGGGTAGACGCGAGAATTAAGCTGAGGACACCAGGTGAGTTTTCTAAACTTAAAACCTCGCAAGTTTACGAAGTTGTTGTATGCACATTGAATTTTAATTAAATGATTGTGTTGTTTTAACTGTTTAAGATATGGGAAAGTTATTTTTAGAAGTATCCTTATTTACGCAAGCTTTCTTTACGTAAGTTTCCCTTTCATGCGTTATAAGTTTATTGAATGGTTAAAGGTATGCATACATTGTTTGTGAGCGGCCAAAGTCGGGGGGTGTGGCCCGCCTGTACTCATATCGCGGGGTGTGTCACGTTTATGCTATATGGGAGTGTGACCCATCTAAGGCAGTATGAGACAGACACGCTGTCACTTTTATGACAGTAGTGTGTGCCGGAAGCGAGTTTTATGTGTAGTTCATGTTTTCAACTGAAATGATTGATTTATTCTAATCTCTTGATAACTATGATTGTATTATGTTTTGAGGGATCTCACTAGACCTTTGGTCTAACCCTCACTCTTTCAAAAATTAAAAACCTTTTCAGGTCGCCGTGAGTTAGGTAGCACGTGCAAGGGGAAAGAGAAGGATTGAGCAGGAGCGGGAGTAGCCGACTACCATTAGATTGTTTGGTTTAGTTAAAAATCTCAGTTGTAATAGGTTATTTTGATGCAAACCTATCTTTCTTTAAAGATTCTAAATGTTATGTTTGAGGCCGTTTTTGGTAAGATTTCTCTAAATATTGATTTGCTCTATTGTTTTAGTTTTGGGTTGTTTTAGCCTTGGAAGTAGTCTTCAAACGTGTCGAGCCTTCGGGATGTTGTTCATGTGAGTGAACATCAAGGTACATCGACTCTTGAGATGAAACTCGTTAGTGTTTTGGGTCTCCCCCATTGATTCCTCTATGGGCCTCTATGAATATTAACCCCCTTTTAAATGATTATGTTATCTTATTGTTCAAACTCACTAGGCTCTTTTGGCCTAACACTTGTTTGGTTTTGATGTGAATCTCAGATTCTAGCGGCGTGACCGCCAAGAAGGTTTAGCGGACCTTTAGATGTGAGCTTGGAAGCACTTTTGGGATGCCAATTATAGAAGATGATTATTTTGGAACATAGATGACAACCAATTGTAATCTCATTTCTTGTTAGGAATTAGATTAAGAGGTTTTATCCTTGATTGCTTTATTATTAGAGACTTGTAATTATACAGGCGTATATTGTTCCTTTTTCGGGAAAGCTCATGCTTTGGCATTTTTTATACCACATTTCCATTTTCGAATATTAAGTGAACTAGGTGTTGACTCTAGCATACCTAGACTTAAGTTGTAGATGTCTATAGTATCACTGTCCACTTGGGTAAACATTCCTAGGTTGGGATAGTATTAGGACCACGGAAATACATTAATTGAGAAGCGTGGTGATGATAACGAGGATTCTTGTGTATAATACGTTCACGGTTTCACCTGGCCAGTGACATTATGAATTTATTGATACGTAAGCGTGCTTGGAATTGTTATTATGATAATTGTAGTAGTACGTTATAAACCGAGTATCTTTTTAAAGAATTAACCGGTATTATCTTTATCATGTGTGACACTTCACAATGGTAAACACAAGGAGTCGCATTTCAGTTATTCAGGGGGTAAGACTTGAGTTGGTGGATCCTCACTCGAACGGCTCTCACTCTAGAGGTTCTGGCCAAGCTCACTTGGCCAACCTTCAAGAGAAAGGTGATGGATAAATACTGCAACGAAAGAGCTCTTGACAAAATTGAAGAGGAGTTCTGAAATTTGAAGAAAGAAAATCTGACTATTACCGAGTATTCAAGGTAATTTGTGGAGAAGCTCAGCCTAGTTGAGCACTTGACTGTTTATGAGAGATCCAAGATAAAACTTATCTGAGGGGTTTGCCTGCGAACATGAAGACAGATGTAAGGAACCCCCGGGTGTCTATGTTGCAAGAGGTTATTGAGGAGTCCCAACTATTGGATGACAATCTCATTCAAGGTCAAGAAGAAATAAGTCAACCAAGCAAGAAACGAAAGTGGGAAGGGCCAACCGGGCCCGCTCGACCTTCCAAACCCTTTACTAGGGGGAGGAACGTGGAATCTCGACGTGAGGCCAGGTGGTGCCTCGAGTAAGCATTTCGGGCCTTGTAATCCAAGACCTTTCTCCAACACTACCGAATGCTTCAAGTGCGGAAGAGAGGATCATGTGAGCCGAGACTGCCCCTCCCGAGGGCCGGTTTGTTTTGAGTGTCAGGAACCGGGGTACATAAAGAGGGAGTATCCTAAGCTAGTGGGAGGTCACCGAGTTGTTTCGAGAGGGGACGTGCCGAAGAAGGAGATTCCACAAAAGGCGCCAAGTCGGGCCTTCCAAATGACGGCGGAAGAAGTAAGGGTGATAACGAATGTTGTGTCTGGTACGTTCCTAGTTAACTCTCTACCTGCCCGTGTTTTGTTTGATTCCGATGCGGGCCGTTCGTTTGTATCTACCACTTTTGGCAAGAACTTCACTCCTATTAGCTTGTAGCCCGATGCAATAGTAGTAAAGGTAGCTAATGGGGATCACATGTTAGTCCGAGAGTGTTTTGATGGGTGTACCATAGATTTTGATGGGGAGTCCTTTGTCGTGGACTTACTACTAGCGACTATTGGGGGATTCAATGTGGTTATAGGAATGGATTGGTTAGCTAAGCACGACGCCAGTATCTTTTGTTCCAAGAAAATGGTTAGAGTACCCTTAGCCAAGAGAGAAGAAATGATAATCTATGGGGAAAAGAATCGGAAGACCACCACGATCATCTCCTCACTCAAAGCACACAAGAGCCTATCTAAGGAGTATCCTTCATATTTGCCTTACGTTATCGATGCAATGTCCGAAAAGAAGAAAATAAAATATGTGGATGTGGTGCGTGACTACCCGAATGTCTTTCCGGAAGACCTACCTGGATTACCGCCTGAACTTCAGGTAGAGTTCCACATCGACCTTACTCCGGGGCCGCTCCGATCGCCCGTGCTCCCTATTGCCTAGGCCCGACGGAGATGCAAGAAATGATGACCCAAATGCAAGAGCTTCTCGAGAATGGATTCATACGACCGAGCTCGTCACTGTGGGTAGCTACAGGGTTGTTCGTGAAGAAGAAGGATGGATCGATGAGGATGTGTATCGATTAACGAGAGCTAAACAAGATTACCGTGAAGAACAAATATCCACTTCCTCGGATCGATGACCTCTTTTATCAATTGCTATGAGCGGGGGGTTTCTCTAAAATAGACTTGCGGTCCAACTACCATCAAGTGCGGGTGAAGGAGAGCGATATTCCGAAGATGGCGTTCAGACAAGGTATGGCCACTATGAGTTTCTAGTTATGCCATTCGGGTTGACTAACGCACCGACCGTATTTATGGATTTGATGAATCGGGTGTGTCGACCCTTATTAGATAAATCTGTGATAGTTTTCATCGACGACATCTTGATATACTCGTGAGACGAGGCCGCGCATAGTCAACATTTAAGGGAGGTATTAGAGATTCTTCGAAAAGAAAAATTATTTGCAAAATTCTCCAAGTGTGAATTCTAGTTGCAAGAGGTCCAATTCTTGGGCCACGTAGTATCCAAGGACGGGGTGAAGGTAGATCCAACAAAGATTGAAGCGATGATGAATTAGGAGCCACCAACGAGTCCGACAGAGTTAAGGAGCTTTTTAGGTTTGGCCGGTTACTACCGACGGTTTATTTAAGACTTTTCAAAGATCGTTTCTCCACTCACATCGTTGACAAGGAAGAATGTCAAGTTCTTGTAGACTGAGACACAAGAGCAAGCTTTCCGAACTCTTCAAAAGAAACTATGTGAGGCATCAATTCTATCATTGCCTGAGGGATCAGACGACTTTGTGGTCTACAACGATGCCTCCAAATTGGTCCTAGGGTGTGTATTAATGCAAAGGAGAAAGGTAATAGCGTACGCGTCACGACAACTCAAGGATCACGAAAAGAACTACCCCACACATGACTTGGAATTGGCGGTGATAGTGTTTGCATTGAAGTTATGGCGACACTACCTCTACGGGACGAAATGCACACTTTTCACCGATCACAAGAGTTTTAAATACATATTTGACCAAAAGGATCTCAACATGTGGCAAAAGAGGTGGTTGGAGCTATTGAAGGACTACGATTGCGAGTTGCTTTACCACCCCGGCAAAGCCAACGTGGTGGCGAATGCATTGAGCCAAAAGAATTGTGGAGGCGAAGTCAAATTTTCCCTTACTAGAATCGACGTGATATCAACCCTAGTAGAGAACATCAAATCAAGTCAAGTTGAAGCAGTTCAAGAAGAAAACCTCAAGGCCGAGATTATGTGAAACAACGGCAATTACTAACGGAAGATAGTCGCGACCTCAAATTATTCTAAGGAAGGATTTGGGTACCGAAAGTCGTAGGAATCAGGGAGTTAATCCTAGAAGAAGCTCACAAATCCAAGTATTTTATACATCCCGGTAGCACTAAAATGTATAGGGACTTAAAGTTGCACTATTGGTGGCCGGTTATGAAGCTCGATGTACCTAATTACGTGAAAAGATGTGTCACTTACCTTCAAGTCAAGGCAGAACACCAAAGACCCTATGGGAGTTTGCAACCATTGGTCATTCTGGAATGGAAATCAAAGCATATCACAATGGATTTCGTCACCAAGCTACCAAGGACATTGAGGGGTCATGATACTATTTGGGTGGTGGTGGACCGACTCACGAGCGCATACTTTTTGGAGATACAAGAGACATTTTCGATGGACAAATTAGCCAAGCTTTATATTGATGAAGTGGTATCGTGTCATGGCGTCCTGTTATATATCATTTCGGATTGAGATAATCGCTTCACTTCCAAGTTTTCGGACGGTCTACAAAAGGAGTTGGGCACGAGAATCAAATTGAGGACTACCTACCATCCTCAGACGGACATTCAGAGTGAGAGAACGATCCAGACTCTTGAAGATATGCTTCGGCCGTGTGTTATAGACTTCGGGGGAAATTGGGACTCACATCTACCCTTTGTGGAATTCGTCTATAACAATAGCTACCACTAAATTATTGGGATGGCACCATTGGAAGCGTTGTACTGACGAAAATGTAGAACTCCGGTGTGTTGGCTCGAAGCGGGGGAGAAACAATTTGCAGGACCGAAGATCTTGCAAGAGACGACAGATAAAGTGAAAGGCATTCGGGAACCGTTGAAGGCGGCTCAAGACCGACAGAAAAGCTATGGGGAGAAGAAGCGGAGACTGGTGGAGTTCCAAGTGGGGGAGCGGGTTATGTTGAAAGTATCACCGTGGAAAGGGATCATCCGTTTTGGAAAATGCGGGTAGCTTAGTCCCTGTTTCCTTGGACCCTTCACTATTCTAGAGCGGGTGGCACTTCAAAACTATAGACTGGACTTACCGTCGGAAATGGACAGGATTCACCCTACCTCCATGTATGTTACATTCGTAGATGCTTAGCCGAGGAGATTCGGGTGGATGATGGAAATTGATGTGTGGAAAAAACTTCGACATAAAGAGGTGACCATGGTCAAGGTCCAATAGAAGCACCATCGGGGTTCGAACATTACTTAGGAAGCCGAAAAAGACATGAGGAAGAAATATCCCCATTTATTTGAGTAGGAGGGGATTTTGAGGACGAAATCTTTCCCAAGGTGGGGAGGATTGTAACATCCGTAAATTTCAGTAAGTAACTGTAACACCCATAAATTTCTATTTGGGAAAGTCAATCATTTGAGAAATTCTTGCTTTCTATCATGGAATTCCATCCTTTATGTCTTACCTGTTAAGCCTTATCGCATCATGGGTGCTCCAGGTGAAAATGGGAAAGAAGTGGGTTCGGTACACTCTGGGCGAGAGTGCCCACGAGAGTGACATTGGTCACAATCGCGGGGCACAATCGCTAGCGGGGGTGTGCCCGCGGTACATTTTGGGCGAGATTGCCCTGGGCACAATCGTCGTCGACCTCCAATAATTAAAAAACCATTTTTTTCCATTCAATCCCCATTTCATTTCTCACCCTTTCACCCCAAACTCTCTCAACTCTCCAAGCCTCTCCAATGTAGGTTTAGGGTGCATCCAAGGCTCCATCTTCCTTACTTCTTCAATTCTGGACCTCATTAGTGGTGGGATTTGGATACTACACTAAGAGTTATTCATCTTCATTTCCATTTCAAGAATTCTTATGTTTTAGGGTTTGACCAAACCATTTTCCCCGTCCTTGAGTGCTTTCAGATTTGAGGTCACATTAGTGACCTAGAAGTATATTGTGGGTGTATTCAAGTTGTACCAAAATTGTACCTCCTTCCCCTACACATCTCTGAGCTTATCAACTTATTTGGGGGAATCATAAAAAGTTTTCAAGATATTAAACTTAAATAAGATAACCTCTTCTTTTCCTTCACCTAAGAAATTAGGGTTTGTTGGTTATCTTTTCTTCCCATTTGTTGGAAATTGGTTTAACTTAGTATTGTAGATCCCAGTACAGTGCAATCAACAGATAATAAGATCAATGTAGAACAGTAATATAGCCACAACCTCTAGTCATATGATTAATATTCAGTCAAAGGTTACAGGTTTATAGAAAGAATTTCTGATCAGAGAAAGTAAACCTATTGACTAGAGATCTGAAAACTAATAAGACTAAACTGATAATGAAACTAAAACAACCTTTATATACTTAGGCTTACAGACTTTAATGGGGTTATGGGCTTGGGCCCATCTAAACAAATAAAACTTTAGAACATTTACAACTTACACCCTGAACTTCTATTTAACCTATAAATCACCCTAACAATCTCCCCCTTTAAATAGAAGTTGGAAGTCACGCCAGTTTAGAACATATGTCTTTCGAAAACCTAAACAAATCTCGAAATGTCTCATGGTAGTCCTGTACTCCAGCCACTCTAGAATAACACCCAGTGCTTCAAGAACAAGAGGCTTGTACTTCGAATCCAAAGGTTGAACCCCTTTTTCATCTTGATCAATTGCATGCTTCAACTTGTCTCTAAGCAACATCAACGTACCATCGCAGAATCTGGCAATCTGACTGAATCGGATAAAGCGCATTTCACCTTTGTTGTTCACATAAGTCATGTCGAATTATGGAAGCTTTAGAACAGTAAACGCAGGTACATTATGGGCGTCAGATGGAATCTTCAAATCAGGCTTAAGCAGATTAATCTTCGGCTGGTTGCTTTCTAACCCAATCTGAAAGTCTTCTACCGGGGCAAGATTCATTGCACACTTCATATATCTCTTGACTGTCTCGAGTGCATCTGTAACTTCCCCGGGTCTGATAGTTCTGGTCTTTAAATCTCTAAGCAGGAACAACATATCTCTAGGTTCAAGACGGGGAAAATCAGCTTCAGAAAAACAATACTTCTGACCATCTTCTCTAGTTACCATGAAATCTGAATACTTCACATTCATGAAGAAACCAGATTGAATCCGATCGACTGATGTAATCTTGAGCTTTGTCTTGTTGTACTTGTCTTGAAAGTTGTTATACACGAATATGATCTCACGTTGCTTTTTATTGCTTTTCATCGACTGTAGACCATGAACTATAACTTCATCATATGTACGAATCCAATGGGCAATGATCTTCTTTTGACTTTCTTCAAGAAAAGGAACTTTGATTCTGACTCTTTCCCACTTGGACGGCGGAACTGGCGGAGTACTTTCTGTTTCCATAACTGGTGAAGCTGGAGGAGATCTAACAGGGATATCTGATTGCGGAAGATCAGGGTGATCTGCAGGATATGTCAAAAGTGGTACTGTGACAGAAGTCTGAACATCTGGTTGATAATCTGGATGAAGAATCTCATCAATTTCGGCTTGCATGACTACCAGCGCTCTTTCCGTGTTGGCCTGTTCTTCTGTCGGGTCTGTAACCTCATAAGGATCAACAATCAAAGCCCAGTCTTCAGGTACTATCGAAGAACCTTCATCAAATTCCTCAGGATTTTCAACCATTGGAAAGTCGTATAGCACTAGATCCATAACATGTTCCTGTGTCTGTTCTTGCCCTTCCGGTTGAGTTCCGGAACCCGAAGCCCTTTCCGTTTCCACCTGTACTGATTCCACTATCTGTGTCTTCGGATCGGATAAACGTTGGCGCTTCTCCCCCTCATGGTGATCAGGATCATACTGGTCATCATGCCTGCGCTTGAGCCTTTCTGCCTGGCTTCTTCAGGTGTCTTCCACTGATGATAATCATTCAGTCAATACAGCTACGGTTTGCTGCAAAGACTGAAGGATGGATTGTTGTTGCTGGAAGGCTTCTGGAGATATCGTGGGTTGGGGGGTTAGTGGAGTAGGTGTGGATGCTTGGGCACGTAAAAGCAGGAATAGAGGATTCTAAGGAAGGATCCTGGGTGGGTTATACTTGAGATTGGGCAAGTAGTTTGGCAAGGAGTATGGATTTTAGGTTCCCGATAGACATCTCTGTAGCAGGAATAGAGGGTTGGGGTGTAGGAGGTAGTGGTTCAGGCTTAGTCGCTGGACCTTTGCCTTTGATGAGTCTTTTCAACGCGTCTATCTCCTCCCTCATTTCGGAACGCATCATGGTGTGGACAACCTTTAGGGCTCCATCCAAGAATTCCCTTGAGACGAACTCGGGGTGAGTAACACCTGGGTCACTTAGATTTCCAGTTGTAGCTACGACTGTAGAAGTCGAGCCGCCTATGTTTACAGCTGGCGTAATGATAGCTGTGGTAGGACTTCCACCCAATCCTCGTAAACCAACCGAAGTTGGAATTACTATGGATGTTCTGGCCGGGTCACTAAGGCGTACGGCAATAGCCGAGAATGGTACTTGTGTCCTAGGAATGGGAAATATGACATGAAATGGCTCTAGACGTTGTGCACCCAAAGAAGTCGAGAACGGGGGTTGTTGTTCTCTTGTTTCAATATCGGAACTCTCCAAGCGAGAGACTGGTAGCGTTTGTGCTAATTCCCCGTGTGAACTTGAAACCACCATCTGTTAAGAGACGGTGGAGTGGCCAAGGGGGGTGTGCAGTTGCGTCGCTAGTTCACGACGGCTTGTTCAATACCCTGTCTCAACACATGAGACGGGGTAGCAGATGCGGCTACCTGGCTTTGTGAGGATAGGTGGGGGCCAACCAGAGGTGGTTGGCACATCACTCGTGTTCGCTCTAGATTAAACTTACTCTTCCTCTCCTTCTCTCTTCTCACATCAACATTTTCGACTATAACTCCCTCCGCTCTCCTTATCTCTCCAGGTGAGGGCTCATCATCATCACCATCAGAATCTGACGACTCATCACCTGATGTCGATGCTTCGGTGGCGGTTTCCGACTCGTTGCCGGGTTGATCAGAAGTTTCCTCATAGTCGGTGGCAGAAGAGGACTGAACGGTAGCGGTTTCAGCAGCTGTGTCCTCTTCCGCTATCTTAGTGGCTGTCGGTGAAGGCGATCGTCGTGAAATACAGGCCTGGCTTGGTCCAACGGCGCTGCCCACTCCAGTTCCCCTCACGATATTTTCTCTCATCACGCCTTGTCTGGGAGCCCCAGCCCGCCGGACTCTCCCGCCTTTCGTTCGTGGACCCTCACGCCGCTCGGGTCTCGCTCCCTAGGAGGTCCTTCCGGTTCTGGATGGACCATAGGATCTTGGAGATTGTGTGTGCGCCTATAGTCTATAACACTCAGCACCGTAGGACGAGCGTAGGCCAGTAACCCGTCCGGAATGAGTCGGGAAACAAGTCCTTCGGGATCAGGACGAGCTGGTATTTTATGAGTATTGTTGTGCGGACATGTTGGGTGTGATGATCGGCGCGCAATATCGGGATAAAGATCCATGTAGTTGCGGATGATAAGCTGGAGAAACCTCATGAATGGTATGAAGTTCTGTCTTTTGGTAGCATTGGCTCGTTCTTTCTGAACAAGCTCGTACCAAAGAAAGTCAGAGTAGTCGGCATGGCGATGGAATGCCACCGAGTGGAATAGGCGGAGAATGGGGATACTCGTTTGATCGATGCCTTTCGTGATAGCCGAAAGACACCGATTGAGGTACGTGAACAACGTGTACCAGATAGTGGTGAGGTTCTTGCGGTTGAATCCAGATGGAAGGCGTAGATTCGCGTCGTAGCCTAGAGACAGGATGTCAGCGCAGAGAGTGGCATCCGATACTATTGGGTCGAAGCTGTTTCGCCCCGGAACTGAACCGGTGGTCGGTGAATGGAGGAATTGGCGGAACAGGTCGCGGGTGAGCAGTACGGGCGTGTGGTCAATTCGGCCCTCCAGCTGGAAGCCATCGTTGGCCTCCAGAGCAGTTAGTGAACGCCAGAACTGTTGCAGATATAGGTGGGGCACCTCAGCAGTCTCCGTGAGTGCATAGGAGAGAGGATGACCCATGAGGATCTCGATCATCACCTGATATTGGATTGCAGATTGGGTGACATCGAGATGGTAGTTGTTGGGCGTAAGTGGAAGGAACTGATCCTCAGGAATCAGTTCGGCATCTGCAATAGGGTCAATCGCCGAATTTGGGTTTTGCGCCATTGTACCTGTTAAGAATCAATACGTTAGAACTGAGGTACATTCTAAACAAGATATCCTTGGAGTTAAATGGTCAATGGTTTAAACCATAGCCAATTCTAACTCCAAGTCATTGGGAAAGACAAACCCTAATCCGTGAATCAGGGTCAAGAACCAATCGCGCATCATTACAGAAAGTAAAATAACCATTTAAGGTATCTGAAATCCAACTCTCACTCTCATCATATTTTCAACTCACAATCATGGTTATTAAGCATATAAAGTAAGTGAAAGACCACCAACACACAGTATGCAAATAAGAACACCACTCGGACCGGGAGGGTGCAACGACCGGTATGTTGCATCGACCGGTAGGGTGCATCGACCAGTAAGATGCATCGACCGGTATTAACTAGGGACCGGTATCGACCGAGGTCTAACGACCGAGGTCGACGACCGGTGTTTACGACCGGTATTAGGAGTTCCGGGCGACCGGTATCAATCCTATTGACCGGGTACGGGGTGAGAGATCCGGGCGACCGATATAACAAATGGACCGGGATGAATATAGGTCGACCGATGTTAATGATCGACCGGTATTACCGAGATCAATCGACCGAGGTCAATCGACCGAGGTCAATCGACCGAGGTCAATCGACCGAGGTCAATCGACCGAGGTCAATCGACCGAGGTCAATCGACCGGTATGGTCCGATCGACCGATATTAAGACAAAACGACCAGTGTCCCCGGTCGACCGGTATCAACCAAACTGGCCCAAGACAGAATAAAATCTAAGCAGAATACCAATCTATCGATCAAATCCAACCACTCGATGAACAATTACAGGTTAAACCACTAAAACCATACTTTCGATTGAAAATGATCGTAATCAAATTATACTAAACCCCGGGGACCAAACCGACCGATAAGGTCGTCGACCAGTAAGATTATCGACCTAAATCGACAATATCGACTGGTAACCTAAGACGACCAAAGTCATCCCGGTCGACCGGAGTTGCTTTATCGATTCAGCCCAGATTAAACATTAAACCACAATACAATCGAAATCAACCAGTATAACCAAAACAACCATCGATAAATATAATCCCAAATGACAACGGCTCCGATGGCCATGATAACCCTAATCAATGATTTGTCGATTGAGAGGGTTCGGTCGACCGGGATTTACATCGACCGGAGTCGATAGGTCCCGTAGCGAGAGAGAAATAGAGATAGAGATGGATCCATACCTGTTGTCGATCGAGACTCGAAATAGACAGACGAGAGAGAGAGATTGAGATCGATCGAGAGATGGAGCGTCGGTCGAGAGATCGAGAGAGCGATTGAGAGAGAGAGTGAAATCGAGAGAGAGATAGAAATTTTGAGAGAATGAGGGAGTTACAGAGGCCCGGGGTGTTTAAACCCCCGGTCGCGAGCTGGGTCGGGTACCGGGTCGGGGTTTGGGCCGGTTAGCGAATTCAAACCAAAGTATATATATATATATATATATATATATTCATTAAAATAAAATTAAGAAATTTAATAAAAAATAAAAAGATTTAAAAAAACAACCAAAGGGTTTTAACAAGGTAAACCTAAAAAGATAAACCTAAGAAAAAAAATAAACCTAAGGAATATGAGATGCTCCCCCTCGAACAGAGAATCACTTACGAGAATTTTGCTCCCCCTCGACGATTACCGCGAGGAAATCGAGACACAAGAAAAACTTACCTACTCCCCCTCGAACGGAGGACTAGAGGACCTTACCAAACATCGTATGATAGTGCTCCCCCTGAACACATGAACAACTTCGAAACTTTAGCACAAGCGACTTACTCTTGAAGGGATCGAAACAATGGACTGCAAAATAAAGTGAAACACCACGAAGAAAAGAAAAACACACGAGAAAAAATAGAAACGAACGAAGTCTAATTTATTAATACATAAGTTTTAAACTTGCACAGAACTGAACGAGTAAAAGTCAAACACCAATGAGTGTGAACAAGAACATCCAGAGACAAGTCACTGGGGCACTAAGTCACAGTCATTCGGGATTGAATGAGACTCGTATAGGTCTGTGAAAGGGTCAAACTTTCAGATTTAGCATACCTAGGTTGGACACAAGATAGTTAAAACGTTTTTCGTCCAACGCTTTGGTAAACAGGTCTGCAATCTGATGTTCTGTATTAACAAAGTAGAGTTCGATGGTACCTCTTTCCACGTGATCTTTTATGAAATGATATCGCACATCAATGTGCTTCGTCTTCGTGTGATGGACGGGATTGATGGATATTGCAATGGCGCTCTTCGAGTCGCAGTAGATGGGGATCTTCGAGTAGTGAAAGCCATAGTCTTTCAGCTGGGTGCGCATCCAAATGACTTGGGAGCAGCAACTAGCGGCTGCTACATACTCCGCCTCGGCGGTAGAGGTGGACACGCAGTTTTGCTTCTTCCAAGCCCAGCTGACAAGACGATCACCCAAGAACTGGACATGTCCCGACGTGCTTTTCTGGTCCAGCATGTTTCCAGCATGGTCAGCGTCTGAGTAGGTTGTCAGTTCAAAACCTGTCTCTTTTGGGTACCACAAACCAAGATCAGCAGTACCTTTTAAGTAACGAAAAATACGCTTGACAGCAGCTAAGTGAGACTCTTTAGGTTTCGACTAAAATCTTGCACACAAGAAAGTCGAGAACATAATGTCTGGCCGGCTCGCCGTCAAGTACATCAGAGAACCTATCATTCCTCTATAAGTTGTAGCATCCACATCCTTTCCGTCAGGATCGGAGTGTAGCTTGATACTAGTAGACATGGGGATTTTCATAGGTGAAGATTTTTCCATCTGGTATTTCCGAAGAATATCCGAGATGTACTTAGATTGATTAATGAAAATTCCTGTTGCTAATTGTTTTACTTGAAGACCCAGGAAAAAAATAATTTGCCCCATCATGCTCATTTGAAAATGTTTACTCATGAGGGCTGAAAAGTTCTGACAGTACTTGGGGTTGGTGGAGTCAAAGATTATGTCATCAACATAAATCTATACAAGAATAATATCGCGCTTTTCTCTTTTAATAAATAGGTTAGTGTCAATCTTACCTTTAGAGAAACCAGATTTAACTAAGAAGGATGAGAGAGCTTCATACCAGGCTCGTGGCGCTTGCTTAAGACCGTATAGGGCCTTGTCAAGAAAGTAGACGTGATGAGGGTTTTCAAAACTCATGAAGCCTTCGGGTTGCGAGACATACACTTCCTCCTTGAGAACGCCGTTCAGAAGCGCGGATTTCACATCCATTTAAAAAACTATGAAGTTCTTGTGCGCGACGTAGGCAAGGAACATGCGGATAGCTTCAATTCGTGCAACCGGTGAAAACGTCTCATCGTAACCAATTCCTTCCTGCTGGCGATATCCTTTAGCCACTAGACGTGCTTTGTTCCAGACAATGATTCCATTTTCGTCCTTCTTGTGCTTGAAAATCCATTTCGTCGCAATCACCGTCTTTTTCTTTGGCCGGGGAACAAGGCGCCATACTTTGAGGCTCTAAAATTGATTGAGTTCCTATTGCATAGCTACTACCCAGTCCGGATCATTCAACGCTTCGGAGACGGTGGAAGGTTCGATACGGATGAGGAACGAAGAAAATAAGCAGTCATTCGCGGTGGTGGATCGAGTCTGTACAGGAGAATTGAGATCACCGATGATCTGATGTAGGGGATGAGCTCGAGTCCACTTAATGGCGTGTGGAATAGGTTGATATGTCTGTTGAGAAGTATCGGAATCCACATAACCACCGGGGGGTAGATCCTGAACTGTTTCGAGGGATGACGGCATGTGAGGTAGAAGCTCCGGGGTTGGAGTCAGGCGTGAAGCCGAGGACGACTCAGCAGAGGATGAATCGATGACAGTATTCGGGATTGTCGGAGAGGGAACTTCGGTAGCACCTTCAGCAGGGGTCGGTTCAGGAGTTCCAACTGTTGTCGGTGCGTCAGAAGGAACTTGAGAAGTAGGAGGGGGGGTCAGGCGAGGATAAACCACCTGAGTCTGTTGGTCCAGTGACCTGAGTCACTTCTGGAGCTTGAGCATCATTCATGCTACATGATATAGCATTATGCGTAGAAGGAAAATAATCATCATCAAAATGCTCAAAAAGTAAATCCAAATAAGAAAGATGTGCTCTTGACGTAGACGCTTGATTTGGATCTACTGGAGATTGTGTAGCTCCTGAACGTAATTGTCCAGAAGCTAACACACCAGTTAAAGCGGGTTCTGAACTGGGGTGTTCAGAAGCCATATCAGCGGCCTCGTCAAAAGTCACGTTCACACTCTCAACGACAGTCTTCGTCCGTTTGTTGTAGACTCTATAAGCTTTGGCTTGCTGTGAATATCCGATGAACACTCCTTCATCCGCATTTAGGCTAAATTTTCCGAGATCGTCTTTGTCATTCAGTATGAAACACGTGCACCCGAAAGCATGAAAATACTTGATGTTCGGGATACGATTGTTGATGATCTCGTATGGGGTCTTGTTGAACCGCTTGTTGAGGTTAGTACGGTTTTGAGTGTAGCAAGCGGTAGCAGCTGCTTCTGCCCATAAAAATAGCGGGAGCTTGGACTGAGATAACATCGTGCGAACTGCTTCAACAAGAGTTCTATTTCGGCGCTCTACTACCCCGTTTTGCTGAGGAGTACGAGCAGCTGAGAAGGTATGCGTGATGCCCACTGAAGTTAGGTAACCGGTGAGCACTTGATTCTTGAACTCTGTGTCGTTATCCGTCCTAATGGTCTGGACTGATAGGTTGAGACTGACTTAAATACTCTTCAGGAGAGAGATGATCAATTCGGGAGTTTCATCCTTGGAATGGAGGAATCTGACCCACGTGTAGCGAGAAAAGTCGTCAACCATCACCAGGACATACTTCTTGTGATTGATACTTTGAACGCGCATCGGTCCACATAAATCCATATGAATGAGTTCGAGGGACCGAGAAGTACTAGGAGTGGCTTTAGGCTTGTGAGAAGCCTTCTTCATCTTGCCCATTTCACAGGCGGCACGCAGGTGATCTTTTTCAAACTTCAGATCTGGCATTCCCCTCACGTGTCCACCGAGCACCAACTTATTGATCGTCTTGAAGTTCAGGTGCGAGAGTCTACGATGCCATAACCAGTTTTGTTCGGCAGAGGCTTTGGACATCAAACAAACTTCCTTATCTGCTTTCAGAGACGAGAGGTCAATTGTGTAGAGATTTGTGCGACGCATTCCAGCAAGGATTTATTTTCCATCTTCAGTCCGAACGCTGCACCTTTTGGCTTTGAAGGTGACCTCTAGATTCTTATCGCATAATTGACCGATGCTGAACAAGTTGTGACCAAGACCTTCGACATAGGACACTTTCTTGATCGTGAGATTATCCTTAACGATATCACCATAGCCCATAATGGGAGAATAATGGTCATTTCTAAAACGTACATTCCCACAAAACTTCTCGGTGAAGTTTGTGAGAAGCTCCCTTCTTCCGGTCATGTGCTTGGAGCAGCCTGAATCTAAATACCACACATGACCGTCCTGCAAAACAAGTTATTTCTTTTTAGGTACCCATTCGTAAATGGGTCCTTTGGGGTTAGACTTAACACCCGGCTGGGAGGCTCGTTTAGACTTGGGTTTATATCTATGGCGGGGAACATCAGACTTAGAATGAGAATTAGATACATGATAAGAACCAAACCAATCAGATGCAAAACGACGATCAACAAAATCATTCGATCCACAATAGGAGCAACAAAGACAATCATGAGACAGTTGAAGTAATTGCGGAATTGAATAAACTTTTAAAGGTAAAAATCCATTACATTCAACCATAGGTTTAGAATTAAAATTATCATGACTGTTATTGTTTTTCCTAGAATTTAAAACTGAATTTAAAACGACTCTTGCCGCTGAACAATTTTCTTTTCTAAAATCAGAGGTGGAACATAAACTTTATGGTATAGAGGTTCCTCCTCAGTTTTAACGGTTTTAGCATCTTGTTCAGCTTGAGTGTAACTTCGAAAATAGTCGTTTGACAGGAAACAGGGTTTTTCATCATTGTAAGTCGCATTCAAAGAATCATAAACAAAAGGAAGTTGCATTTTGTTAGAATTCTTCCTTCGCAATTTATCCTCTTCCCATTCCTCATCCTCAATTGGTTTGGTCCAATGCACTTTGTATTCTGGATAGATTTTGTCTATTCCAAAAAATTCGTATGCATATAATGTAGGAACTTCGGATAAAGCCTTTTTCAGATAAAATGGGTTATCGTAACCGATACCCGTATCCACATACTTGGGTTCTTTTGGTGCGATAAGATTCAACGTTTGATGAGATTGACCAATTTTATAAAGTTTCCTTTCAAGATCTTTTAATTGATTAGATAACCTTTTATTTTCATTTTTGTAAGCCACGTTTTGAGTCACAATATCAATTTTCTCATTTTCTGACATACGTAACTCATAGGTAAGATCATCTACTTTGGTCTTTAATTCTTTTGAATCTTTTGAACAACTCTCACACTCTTCTTTTAAATTTGAAATTATGCACATGTTGCTAGCAATTTCTATGCTTTGATTTTCAATACATTCAGACTGTGCAGAAACTCGGTTTTCCAGAGATGAGATGAGTTGTTCATTTTCTTTAATAGTTAGCTTACATACCTGACATGGAGTGTTACGATCATCATCATCAGAATCGAACTGTGTTGAATGATTGCCCATGAAACACAAGTGTGCTTCTTCATCAGCTTCTTCTTCATCAGATACGTTCAGCCAGTAGTCATCTTCAGCCATGAGAGCCTTTCCTGCTTCCTTTTCTTTGGCCAACAGCATCTTGGCTTTGTAGTAATCCGAGTTGCGCACGACAGGCTTGCGACAATCCTTGGCAAAATGACCCAGCCGACCATAGTTGTAGCATTTGATCAGCTCCTCTTTTGCTTTCTCTTCATGTCTCTTCTCGGACTTCTTACCTTCTTCAACACGTATTTTCCCTTCATACTTCTCTTTATTCTCAAGGCGATTGAGAGGAGTAGTGGAATATCTTTGCTTGTTTGACGAGTTGTTGAAGAACTTCCTCTTCTGAAATGCTTGAGTCAAGAACAACATCGCTTCTTTAATCTGAGTGTATTCTGGATCCGAGTCACACTGTCAGGATCTTCGGGTTCAGAATCACTTTTCACTGGCTCCTTTTCAGATGAGCGACTGATAGATTTACCTCTTCTATCTGAGACAAGTGCTAACGGATCAACTTTCGGCTTTTCTTCTGCTTTTTGATTCCTCATCAACTCCATAACTTCTTCTTCATCCTGGAACAGCATTTCGTAAAGTTAATGAAGAAAAAGCTCTCCAGGGTTTGAGTATGACGGATATGAGAGACGAACGACTTCCATTCAGGCTGGAGGTTGTTCATGAACTTGATGTTGTTCTCGGTGTTCGTTTTCGTTATCTTGTTTTTCTGTAGATCGTTCAGAAGCATGTTGAACCGTTCATAGGTTTCTGTGAGCGTCTCGCCTTTTCTGGCTTTGAAGCCATCATATCGGGTGATGCAATTTTTCACCTTCAGCTGATTGTTTATGTGGCTCCCCATCATCATTTTCTCAATCTGGTCCCACGTGTTCTTCGAAGACTCCTTGTAACTGTCGATGCAAGCATAGATGTCGTTGGGTAGGCTTTGTAGAAGATACATCTTTGCTTGCTTTTCAGCCTCATACATGGTCTTTTCTTCAGGGAGAAACTCACCGATAGTTTTCCAAACACGACGTTCAGGTCGACCTTCATCTGGGTTTCCAGGCACGACTTTCATCGGCCATTCTTGCGGTCCCTCTTTCAGACACTTGTATATATCCTCGTAGTTTGATTTCGCTTCGATAAAGTTCATGAAGCGATCGTGCCACTGAGGGTATTCCCCCCGATAGAGCACCGGGGGTTTTTGATCCGAACCGATAGCTAAGGCGTCTCTTAAATTCATCTTAACTCTTTTAACTTAAATAGCACTTTTTGGATTAAACCTTAAGTCTCTTTGCTCTGATACCAATTGTAGATCCCAGTATAGTGCAATCAACAGATAATAAGATCAATGTAGAACAATAATATAGCCACAACCTCTAGTCATATGATTAATATTCAATCAAAGGTTACAGGTTTACAGAAAGAATTTCTGATCAGAGAAAGTAAACCAATTGACTAGAGATCTGAAAACTAATAAGACTAAACTGATAATGGAACTAAAACAACCTTTATATACTTACGCTTAGAGACTTTAATGGGGTTATGGGCTTGGGCCCATCTAAACAAATAAAACTTTAGAACATTTACAACTTACACCCTGAACTTCTATTTAACCTATAAATCACCCTAACACTTAGGAACTTTTGTAGCTAAGGTTTGTTGGGGAACTTGGAGCTAGTGAAGGGATTCAAGATCCCATTTTAGAAACTCAAGCTTTGTGGGTAAAACCTAGATTTAGTCTAAATCTAGCATGGTGAGTTCTATTTTGTTTACAAAACTATATACATGTCAAAATATAAATGTTTTTAGGTTTGAAACATACATTTATGAGCTCACTTCGTATTTAATGAATTTGGTGATTTTAGCATTCTTGTGCATATTGAGATGCTAAATGGTTATAAATGATTTTACCATACGGTATTGGGTGTTTTGGCCATCAAAAAGGGGTGTTGGCCCACTACTAAACATTTATTAGATGTTTTAAGGATTGAGTAACTCACTTCATCTATTTTCTAATATTTGTAAAATGGGTTACGAAGGGTTTCAAATGGAAAGACTTTAAGAGTCGGAATCTTATGGATAAGTATCTTGGTTATGGTTTATTTTTGGGGTTTTGCCCACGAGTTTTGGGTATCGGAACTTTAAACTCATTTGATTATAAAAGTGTGAGTTATTGAAAATGGTCATCCTTTGACCTTATATATATATATATGGCAAAATGTGAACTTTACGAATTAGGCCTTGGGCCAATTCTATTTGAAGTAATTGTCAGTTTTGGAAAAGTTGTCCATCTGCGTATGTAGCCAGACTGGTTTTATTTAATTACCAAGCGTTTTATGATGTCCTTATGACTTGGCTTATACTCTAAGGAGTTTTGGGACACTGTCCGGTTTAAATGGATCAATGGAGCATTTTATGGAAATGTAACTATTATACAAATGTTGGTTATTACATGTTTGAATGCATTAGTTCATTCATTTGGAGTCATGTAATGTTTAGACAGTAATGCAATGGATCCATAGGCATAAGAGACATTTGTTCATCATGGAGTCTTGTTGTCCATGTTTGAGTCTAGTGAGTGGTCCCTGAGTCATGTTTTAAGTAAGTTTGCGATGGTGCTCTTGGAGAGCCATATACGGAGCTAAGTCTTGCAGTGGTGCCCCTGGTGAGCCGGATACGGGGACTTGTGACTTTTGTGGTGATACTCATCTAGAGGTCGAGTAGACTAGGGTCATTTGGGTATCTTGAGGTGATTGCTCAATGGGGCCGTATACGGGGATCCATGACCCGTAGTGAATCTCGTAAACATTGATAAGTGGCTTAACTTTGTGTTCCGCCACATTCAATGGAATTCGGGTCTCCCCCGTCACCTAAAGGTGTTATTTTCGGGTATTCCCTTACCCATACTTTCGGTGTTGTAATACACCATTTATTTGTATAATAGATTTTGACGAAATACTTCATGGGTGCGTGGGGGAAATTGGATGGTGTTTATTTATTTAAAAGGGTGTGTTTGGCGTGGGTAGAGACGTGGTTTGAAAGTAAAACCTTTTATAACTTATGTTTCAAGAATGTACGCTTTTAGAGTGAGATTTTGGTTTTAAAACGTCCTATGATTTATAAATGATTAAACTGCTTTAACTTACTAGGCTTTAAGCCTAACACTTTTTCTTATCGACATGTATATCAGGTCTTAGATAGATCTGAGTGGCGAGTAAATCTTGTTAGAAGTTCTGGTAGGATGGCTTAGTGTCATCATCCGGTTTTGAGAAGATAGCAGATTTGGGGGTTTTAGTAACACCCGCCAGACTTAGTTCCCGTATGCGGGATTAGATAGTTCTGTTTGAACTCTGATACTTGTTGTCGTGTTCTTTTCCCTTGTAACTTTAGAATTTAATATTTCAATTTATGTATTAAAGGGATTTTCGGAAGTTATAAATTATCTGCTATTTTTAAAATTTTAGGGGTGTTACAGTAACTTTAAAAGTACTCATACCCTAAGTATCGACATTGTTTGGGTTTAGCGAGAAAATTTAAATACTAAGTTTTAGGAAAAACGGTTCAGGAGCATCAGCACCAATTGCGACACAAAAACTAGGCACTAGGGGCTGTGGGGGACAGTGTCGGCGACAATGTGCTTGGGCAAAGTCATGGGGCACAGTCGTTGGGGACAGGTAGGCTGTGGTATGCTCCGGGCAACCTTGACAGCGATTATGCCACTCTGGCACTATAGCTGTCATTCTCGCCGAAGATGTATCGTATGGGGGTGTGAGACCACGACAGTGCCAGCGACTATGCCACTTGGGCAACGTCGCCGGGCGTAGTCTCCCTTATGTTTGAGGGTATAAAACCCCTTTTAGCCGATTTTACTTCCATTTTTCTCCCAAATCAGATTCTAGGTCGACTTTAGAGAGAGAGAAGTACGATTTTCTTCACTCATTTCACTCTCTTCATTTATTTCAAAAGGGTATTTGGGTGTGAGCATTTATTGAAGAATCAAGGGTGGTCTAGATCATTTATGGTGGAGAACTAACAAGGATTCAAGTCTTCAAAAACTTAAGCCTTCTCCAAACTCATCCACTAGGGTTTTCTAAGTTTTCTAGAGTTTTCTAAGATATCCTAGATAGTGAGTTTTCTAACCATTTTAAAATGAGATACATGTATTTTAAGCTTTCTATCATCATTTCATGTTTCCTATCATTATATTGATCATTTGACAAAGAAGACATAAATTTTCTATATTGGGAAATGTTGGGATCTTGGTTGCTAACCTTTTATAGGAATATTAATGGGATATATTCATGAGATATATATGGTTGATGTATATTATATGTGGAGTTTACATGATGTAGGGTTTTGACCTAAATTGTAGTTTAGAGCTATATAAAAACTTTTATATGTATTTTGCTTGGAGTAAAATGTATATAATATGGATTAAATATTGGATGAATCACGAGTAGGTACTAGGAGGAAGTAGTCTTGGGCGCCACCCTATTGGTATGTGTCTAGATCTCCGCCATCTGGAGTAATGCCTTAGAGGTAGTCTTCAAATGTGTCGGACCTTTGGGATGTTACTCATGTGAGTGAACATCAAGGTACATCGACTCTTGAGGTAAAACACGTTGGTGTTTTGGGTCTCCCCCATTGATTCCTCTATGGGCCTCTATGAATATTAACCCCCTTTTAAATGATTATGTTATGTTATTGTTCAAACTCACTAGGTTCTTTTGGCCTAACACTTGTTTGGTTTTGATGTGTATATCAGGTTCTAGCGACGTGATTGCCAAGAAGGTTTAGCGGGCCTTTAGATGTGAGCTTGGGAGCACTTTTGGGACGCCAATTATAGAAGATGATTATTTTGGGACTTAGATGACAACCAATTTTAATCTCATTTCTTGTTAGGAATTAGATTAGGAGGTTGTTATCCCTCATTGCTATATTATTACAGACTTATAATTATACAGGCGTATATTGTTCCCTTTTTAGGAAAGTTCATGCTTTGGCATTTTTATATACCACCTTTCCATTTTCGGAAATTTTTGTTTGTCCCAATTTTTGGGGTGTTACACACACCAAGCCGCGGAAATCCATTTCTCCCCTTCTCCTTCTGTTTTTCACGTCCAATTCGATCCTCGATAGCTCCGTTACGATAGGGAAGTAAAACCTTACTAAATCTCCATTATGATGATCATACGGTTATGATAGCATGGGTTAAGGGCATCCAAAATCACAGTTTTTACAATCCTCCCAACCTTAAAAGAGATTTCGTCCTCGAAATCTAGCACTGACCAAACACCCAAATGTCGTATTTAACGGGATTGATTAGTTCTCTATATTTCCTTCCTCCCTGGCAACCAAACTTCGACTCACGGATTCTCCTGTCATTGATATCTTACCACTTTCCAATTCCAGAGAGTACAAGAATTATAGGAGACGCCCCTGACGGTTCAAAAGGTTGCCCAACCTAGAAAACAAGTCCGACATATGGATTTTCATCCACTCACTCTGAAGAAGCTAACAATCATGCGGTGGGGACTTTAGATGACATCATTTCACAAAACGGTTGGTTCCTATCCAAAAGGGATGCCTCAAAAATACTTTGCCTCATATACGAAACCAATTACATCCCATCCAAGATTGTAACCGCGTTTCTCATAACGAGCCGTCACGAACTCAATTTCAACGTTCGATGTATCTCATTGATGCCGGGATGAGCGTTGAGTCCTTGCTTAATCATTTTTTTCCTGACATTAAGATCTTGGTTGTCTCCCAACCTTACGTTGTTCATATTACCTCAAAAGTAACTTACGACCGTGACTAGCCATTTCCACCAAGGGTACCTAAAGCGAATTTTACCCTTAAATACTTCTAATCGCCCTTCATTGAATTATGCTACACTCTTTTCTTGCCTTCAAGAATACAATAATCTTTCCAGAAAGGATCCAATCATAATTAACTATACTTCTTTCGATTCCAAGTACCCGCAACCATATTGACTTGACCCGAGTGGTAAAGGAATCCGTAAAAATTGTTGAGTTGGTCACTCATTGCTGTTATAAAACGATATTTCTAATTTCGACAAATCAATGTCTCCTCAATAATCGATTTCTATTTAAGGTCTACCTCGACCTTCTCACCAAATTTCTCCAATAATCAATACCATAAAGGATTTATCGTCCTTTCCTTGATGAAATTCCTAACACTAGTCTGGTCTGATTCCACACAACAGTAAATTTGTTCCTCAAGCTGACACAAGCACAACATCTACAAGGGTTCCCAAATCTTCCCTAAATTAAACCATTGGTTTGATGTTTCACCCAAAAACGTACCATTACACTCTACAGATAATGGATTACCCCAAACTCCATGGTTTACACAACTCCCATAATGTATTCAAGCATCGATTGACATATCGGCAAAAGCCTTGATTAAAAAATTACCAATGATCGATCCCTAGTTACAACATCTAATCTCCTTAAGGTTACCACTCAAAATGCAAACACACCGGATTCAACGGAAATGCACTAAAGTACCCCAACGATCATTGTCCTCATAATCGAGTATCGACACCTATCCTCAAAACGACTACCCTACAAACGTGGGTATACCACCATATATTTCATTCTAGATTGCATTGTCGAATTAAAGTTGACACCTAATCATGGTACTAAAATTCCAATCTTACATCTCTAACAAACGAACCACAGTATTTCCTTCATTCCTGAAGACTCACCCGGATGGCACACCTCCAACACATACATGATGTCGAACAATCAACTCAATAACGCCTATTCAACCATAAACAAGCAACCACACAATGCTTTAACCTGAAGATTTACCAAAACAGAAATATCACCACTTAAATAAGTGGGAGAATATATAAATCTCATACCTCAATTATTCATGCGTGCACCGATTCATGAAACTGAAATCCAAAATTCGAAACTGGCCACAAGTCAGATCATCCGACGCTTCAATTTCCAAGGACTCCTCTAGTCCTTAATTATAACTCATTTCACAAAAAAAGTTTAAATCTATGGCACCAATGAGTTCAAGGTTTTTCATGTACAAGACCCAACAATTATGCCAATTCATAATTTTAAAAGATTTGCCAAACACAAAGTCTTTACAATCAATTTTACACACGCACAAAGTCTTTAGCACAACTAGGAAATTGTTTGAAGTGGCCGCAATTGCCATACCCGTAAAACCAATCAATATAACACATCTTTGTTGACCGATAGCAAGAACAACAATAGATGAATATGCACAAAATGTAACATTAGTACGGACCATCTCAGTCCCATCATACAATTACTCACACCATAAGTATAAACTAATTCGTGGACCAAACAAGGTACAACATAATGTTTGCAGAAAACCCGAAAAAGGATTTACATGATATCAAGCTCCCAAAGTTTTCTTTTTAGCCACAACAAGACATGGAATAAGATTCTGCAACAAAACTTGCATGCGTCAATTTATTTCACAAAACTAGTAAAGTGATATGCGCATGCACTTTGGTTAAAATATAAAATAATTTATGTCGGTTTCAAGTTCAAAGCCAAATCAACAATATGCTTTCATCATTCTAAAATGTTGGCTAAATACTATGACGGAAGCTCCAAATAGAATATGTATGCATAGTATATGCAACCAAACTGCTTGCACAAAACTCAAGGGAAAACAATAAACAACTGGACGCCATTAAAGTCACCACATCAAATCTACAAAATCTCATGGAATAAAATTCTCAATAAAACTCAACCAAAATAATGGAAGGTAACTATTCGTCCAAAACCTTAACATATGAGGAGGAGGTCCAATGTTAAAGTTATAAATCGCAGTTACTTGTCTCAGACACTAAACAATATCCAAATACGAACATCACAATATCCGAAAATAGTGTTGGACAACAACGAGAATAAAGAAAGTCTCAACAAAGTTTGCAACCAGATGCAATAAAATAGTTTTATGTATGCTTAAAGTCATGGTTTAAAATCTTATGTGTGTTAAACATTTTTCCAAGATTTCGTAATATAATCCACATGATAATTTGGAAACATGAGAAATAATTGATGCAATTTATTTTAGAAATAGATTTCGTGCATGAATTTGATAGGCACTCAATGTCTCGAAATCACGCTCCTCAATTTCCCAGTCACACTATCGTCATCCGGATGTTCAAACATATTAAGGCAATAATCGAAGATTCCATCGGTTAACCTTACAATTTCTTCTCGAATAATGTCGATTCCCTAAGTCTGTGGTTCTAAACCAACCAATAATTCCGACCCGAAACGGTCCACTTAATGCAATCATCATGTTTACTGTCACTCCAAGTGACAAATGTTAAACTCATCAACCTCTTCTAATGGATACCCACTTAGAAACTTCTTCACTACCTCAACGGTCGTCACATCAAAGTAGTCCAAGTATACACATGTAACTTGTAGCTTCACCATAACACTGGACAGGTACAATTATGAACGTATTGTACATGACCATCCTTGCTACCCTCGACGTGATTCCCGTTCCTAGTGACTCCATCAACCTCAAAACATCCTATCTTAAAGTGTCTATTAGCGAAATTTTCTCTCTCATTCATTTAAAAGAACGCTAGTTTGAGTCTAGGTATCCAAAAATTCACACCTAAATCTCTCAAACTTAAGCTCTGATACCAACTTGTAACACCCTCAAATTTGAAAAGAACGACTAATTAAAAATTTCGATATTACATCAAGTAAAGGACAAAACTTCTTCCTACAAATTAATACATAAGTTAACTCGATTAACAAAACTAAGTATAACATCAACAATAGGAAAACAAAGCCTTATATCAAAGCTAGATCGAGGTCGGGTGTTACTAAAATCTATTAACAGTCACCATCTCTAAAGTGCGGAAGACGTCACTCAAAAGCTATAACATTCTCGTGTTTCTAATTGGTACTCAACTCTTCAGGGTGTCGCTAGTACCATACGCCCATCAAGGACCTGATGCACATGCCGAAAAATGAAAAAGGTTAGGCTTAATGCCTAGTGAGTTCAAGAGTTTTCATTATTTGAACAAAACGGTAACCGAAGGAATGCTATTTAAATCACAATTTCTAAGATAAAATGTATTAAATATAAAAGCAATCCCTTTCCCCAAAACCTACCGTTTTTGTGATGAAATCCCGATACAAAACATTCTTTCAAACACGAATTCAAACCCAACACGCACTTAAACGTGAATAAAGGTTAACATTTAAATATTGGAAACGCGGATAACTTTTATCATCCAAAACGTCCAAAATATGGATAAGGTTCAATACTTAAAACCCAAAATCATGGATAGGAATCCATATACAAAACGTCACCGAAAACATGGGTAATACTCAAAACCCAAAACAATGCCTTTCGGTGACGGGGGAGACCCGATTCCATTGAATGTGACGGAACATAACAGTAAGTCACATACACATGTTCAAGAGCCCAACTACGAATCAATGGTCATTCCATTAATTCTAGATTTCACTCATTCACAAGAAATTACAATGAATGGTCATTGGCTGTTGCCCTACTTTGAAGTCCACAACTATTACGTATCTTGACCACGTGTCTATTTCTTGGTACATTATGGAAATTATAATTATTGGTCATTGGTCGTTGCCCGACTTTAAAGTCCACAACTGTTACCCATTAAGACCCCATGCCTATTATATTCCACGTTTCAAAAGGGGGTGTTCATCCTACACAAATCGACTCCTATGCCTATGGATCCATTGCATCACGGTTTAAACATTACCTGGCTCCAATTGAATGACCAAAACACTCAAAACATGTAATTCTCAAATGACAAGTAATAAACACCATCATACTTAAGACTCCACAACGGGCTATTAAAATCTGACAAATGTATTCAAGACTCATCTTAGTGAAACCGAGCCAAAAGCTCAACGATTTACTTTATCGTACCATAAAACCAATGTAAACAATAAAACACGTTTAACCAAAGGTTATACGAACAAAACGACCAAAAGCATGATTAACCCCCAAAGTCATTATTGGTTGAGACAAACCATTCTTCAAATGAACCCATACCCTTATATTTTCCAAAACATCTCATAACACAATATTATACATTTTCCAAACGGTTTACATGATCAAATATACTAAAAAATTCATAACTCGTCATATTATTCAAGGATCCAAATATATGCATTTCATAAGATTTACCAACCCAAGTTTATCAAATATGAAAACTTTGTCAAAGTTTCAGCACATTGATAAAAACCCAATAAAACACATTATTATTACTTCAAATACATATTTTTGGCATGTACATAGTTTTCAGAAAGCAATTTAAACTCATCTTGCTAGATTTAGGCAAAATCTAGGTTTTACCCCAAAACGTGAGCCTCATTTGATGAAGACTTGAAATCTTCGAGTGATATCTTTAGATATTAGATCCAATACTCCCACAAGGTTTCCTTTACCACAAAGCCACCAAAATCACACCAAAGTTGAAGGATGTAAGGAAGAGGATGAAAAATATTAAACCCTAGCTTCTAAAAGAAGGATGAGAAGATTACCTTGACCATAAATCCTTTGATCCAACCAAGATATTCAATCCTCTTCTATTTATACTAGGAAATCTCTAAAAATCGAGTATGGTCCAAGATTCGCCCAAATCGGTCCTAGGATGCCAAAGATATGACTAAATGAAGAATGGCCCTCAAAACCTCGGCTTAAATCGTCCAGACCTTTCCCACGGCTTGAGGCAGCATGGTAAGCCGCACATGCCTTCTGGGTCGACCACAGTGACTTGGACTGCCTGAGCCGAGACCTAAGGTCGTGCACCAAGTCGTGGGGATCCATTTCTTCCTTTCTCCTTTCGTTTTTCACGTCCAATTAAATCCTTAATAGCTCCGCTATGATAGGGAAGTAAACCTTACTAAATCTCTATTATGATGGTCATACGGTTACGATAACATGGGTTAATGGCTTCCAAAATCACGATTGTTACAATCAACTTGGATGATATAGGAATCGACTCGAGAGAGTGATTTATTAAAAAGAGATTTGTAAATCCATATATTTTGAGGACTCTATTTCTGCACTACCACTAGTTGGATACTACATAGAGATATGTTGGTTGAATTTAAACATTTGTGCAAATATTGAATTCCGAGAGGAATACCCTCAAAATAGATGGTGGAACTAGTTATGGCCAACTCATTCTGTAGCATTTCTACGACATAAGTCTACTGGAATTTGAGTTTAAGTCTCACGTAAAATCCTTACACCCTTGCTTGTTTTATTATCTGTTAACTTTATTAAGTGATAGCTCAAACCAATCAAAGTCTTCAAAATCGTCATCTGAAATCATTTCTTTCTTTTACTTTTTATTAAAATTTTACTACAATCTCCTTGGACGATAATCGGTTTCTTAGCACTTTATTGCTTGAGAGACGATATTGGACCACATTGTATACTTGCTTTGAGGTCTAATTATTATATGTCTGTAGGTGTGTAAAAAACAACTATCATCAAGCAAGGGTACTGGGGGTTTTCATGGTTGTTCTCCAGACCCTGAGCTTAGTTAAGGTGTACGCAAGTTGGCCTAGACACCCACGGTTAAACAAAATAAAGAAGATATGATGTACTACTATTCAGAACTCATTATTGACACATTAATAGTGATCGTTTGTTGCTCCAAGTTTACCTTCAACACATTCAAGGTGTTGAATATATGCAGGCAGATACTGTGTCATGGAGTACTTACAATGAACAACGTACCATTTGTTGATGAAACATGTTGCTTCGATCCTAGAACGGTATGGAACCAAGACCGCCCACCACACGTCTTTGCATCCTCTCTTGGCGTACCTAAAAGCTTCTGATGATGATTTTAACAAAATCAAGATAACTAAATTCAAAACTTGAAAGTGTTTCATCTTGTTGAACAACAGCTATATTGAAAGCAAGAAAATATAAAAATTAAAACCCAAAATGAATTGCAATGCTCAAATATGCGGCGTGACTTGATTATCTAATGGAAAATTTTAAATCATGGTTCACTTTGAGTCAACGAAGGCAAGCTTTTGCATCTCTCCTTGTCCAAAAATAAGTTCACATAACAATCAAGTTTGTAGGATGTCAAAAAATAAGTTTGTAGGATGTCAAAAATCTTCAAATATATAAATAGACTGCTTTATAAAATTTAATTTCATAATCAGAAATATTATACTCTTTAGAGTTGATGAGGTCCTTATATTTCATATTAAGAATCAAAATAAAAAACTAATAAGACGCTATATTTAAAAAGTGCCCTAAAAATTGTCGAGACATCCAAAACGTTCTATAACTTATTCTAACACTTTTATATTGAACGTACAAGTGTTTGGCTTTATAAATTCAACTTTTATAAGTTAGATTATTAAGACACTTAAACATATTTGGTGTCCTATAAATTTGATTATGTTATAATGGCATAACAATCTCTTTTAATTAATTATATATATAGGTTTAAAAATATTATATCAATTAATTAATACCACATAATTATATATCAAATGAATAAGATTACAATATTTTTCTCGCAAATTACATCGCTTGAAGCTGTTGTGTGGTTTTGTTGGGTCTTTCGACTTCCTTTGTTCTAGATCGGTAGGTGGTTGTTAATTGGGTTTTTTCTGTGTCGTTTTGTTCGTTGTAAACTTTGATATTAGAGTTGGTGTGGTAATATAAGTGGTTCTGTTGTCGTTCAAAAAAGAAAATACAATATTTTTTATATTTTGGTTTGCTTTAAAAACAACATTTCCATTTCTAAACGAGTATTGCGGCTTTACATATTTACTTATTATTAATGATTGCGAACTATCTGTGATATTGGTTAAAAAAAGCTTCTCATGTTTCAGTTCTACTATCTTGCAGGTAATGTTCATTCATCTTATTGGATTTAAATATACAAGGGTGTCATTGATAAAAACATGAACTACGAACTCCTCATGTATGATTTATAAATTGGATCCATAAACAATACTAGATTAATACTGAATATTTGTGACGGCCGGAAAATATCGTCAAAATGACAATATATGTTGGCTTAAAATCCCATAAAAATCACACTTTTTTATGAACTTTGAAGACTAAGGTGCCGTTTGTTTTTTAAGAGGTCTAAAGTCTAAAGTCTTATTTTAGTTATGATTAATAAGAGGTGGTGTGTAAAAAAATCTGAACGATTCAGACTTAAGAGCCATTAAGATGTTTTTAAAAAAAAACAAACAACCCCTAAGTGCGATAATAACTTTTATAAAGGATGGTAAGCAAACCGCACGGTGACGTTCAGCAGAAAGTTCTTTATTTTCATTTATTTAATAAATGAACGAAAATGAATATATTTTTTATTCGTTTAGTAAAACTTAAATAAATGAACGTAAAAAATCTTATTTTTTTAATTCGTTTAGTTAAACTTAATGAACGAAAACAAACAATTGTCTCGTTCTTTCATTTACATTAGTGAACACGTTCAATAATCTGTTCATTAAGTTCGATATATATATATATATATATATATGTTTGTATTTCGTAGTGTTGTGCTGATATGTGATCATAATGTTAGTCATAGCAAAAAATTGTATACCTTAAGCATGAATAATATAATTATTACTAAAATTATGATTTATCTTCTTATAACTTCTACGACATATCTCAATCCTCCAATAAATTAACACAAGGGAATGCAAAAGACCCTTTGTATTCTTAACTAAGAACATTCATACAATAAAAAAAAAATTAATGCTCAAGAGTTGAAAAGACAAAGAGAAATAGGGGAGGACGAAGTGGGAGATGCAACACAACATCATACTCTTTAACTTTTATAAACAATGTATTCATCATCAACAAAGAAAGATAGAAGAAATTATGACTTAATTAAATAACAATTTAGGTATTATTATCTAGTTGAATCATCCATTATCGTTTTATTTGAAACTCATTGTTGTTGATGTTGACTTATCATATGTTAGCATCGATAGATCTTCACCATATATCATGTGCCCAAAATTAGTTTCAACTGCAGACGGAATACGCGACATTCTGATGCCTTCTAACTCTATTGCTACTTCTTTCATTGTTGGCCTGTTCTTCCCGCTGAAATTCAAACATCGCATCGCCAAGTTTGCTATAGCCAAGAGCTCTTCCCTAGAACCCTCCTTTACAACCATTGCATCAAAAATAGACATCACACGACCTTCTTCCATAGCCAGCATAAAATGTGCAGCTAAACTTCTATTTTCACCGAATCTAGTTAACGAAATTGGCTTTTCTCTTGTCAATAGTTCTAGCAAAACAACTCCAAAACTATAGACATCACTCTTTTCGGTGAACTGACTAGATTGGAAGTACTCTGGATCCAAGTAGCCAAACGTCCCTTTAACTAAGGTAGTTAAGTGAGTTTGATCCATTGATACGAACCTTGAAGTTCCAAAGTCCGAAACTTTGGCTCTGTATTTTTCATCCAAAAGTATATTAGTGGTCTTGATGTCCCTATGATATATTGGAACGGAAGATGCCGAATGTAAGTATGAAAGTGCCCCTGCAACTTCTGTAGCGATTTGTAATATCATGTTCAAAGAAATTGGGAACTCACCGGAATCATCTTGAATAAGGTCGTAGAGAGTGCCATTTGGAATGAATTCAGAGACAAGTAGAGGAACCTCTGTCTCTAGGCAACATCCCAATAATTTGACAACATTTCTGTGATTAACTTGTGAAAGAATGACAACCTCGTTGATGAACTGTTGTAGTTGACTTTCATCAACAACTGTGGATCTTTTGACTGCCACGATCCGTCCATCGACTAACATACCTTTATACACCGTTCCTTGACCTCCTCGGCCAAGAATTCTGTTGTCGTTAAAATTGTCGGTAGCCTTCTCGAGCTCCTTGGAGGTGAAAAGTATGGTTTTATCAACTGAAGCAGTATCAAGTACTTCTTGTTGTTTAAGAAGTATACCACCATTGCGTTTAAAAAACCTTTCTTTGCGCATCTTGGTTTTTGTTTTCTTTATTACTTTGTGCAGTTTATAGATGATCTTTGCTAGAAAAAGCAACCCGATGGATATGCTAACACCTAAAAAAGGAGGCAAATACGATGCAAAAATTAACAAGAATTCTGAAATGTTTAATAGTAGTTAATATATTTCACATCGACGGAACTGGAAGTCTCAAAATATATGTAGGTAGGTTGTGCATTTAATGGCAGTGATAATGGATTGAATGAGAAAATCGTCTTTATTACAACATTTAAATAAAATAAACTATTTCCAAAATCGGAAAAGTCTAAAAAAAATCAATGGACTTTAGTGTTTGTAGTGATTAAGTACTTGAACAATTTTTTGGAACAAATAAATCATTAGACAATTCAAAACACACTAAATAAATTCTTGGACCTTTAAATATATTCTTATTACTTAAAATGTAACCTGCAACCTAGCTACATACCAGGTAAAACTACAAATTGAAAAAAAACAAAAAAAAATATCACCGACTTTATCATCCTACAAATAAAAAAATGAAGAAATTAACGAAAATAGCCAATTTCATCAACCAAATTCATTTTTTAGCACTTTTCAAAGTTTTTTCTTAAAATAGTCAAAGTTTAGGCATAATTTTTTTTTACCTTATAAATTGTTTTTGGCAAAAAAAAAGGAAGCATCTTTATAATTTATTATTTAATTACTTTATATCTTTTTTTTTTTACATTTTAACCATTTTCTTATATTAACACACGTAATCGTATACTAACTAAAATACATAAAAAATACGTTTTTTTACAAATTACACCATTATAATTTTCTCGTCAATACGTTTAAAATGAGCTTAATATTAACATTTTTTTCATTTAATCTCATATTATTAAATATCATAAATACGTATTAATTATATTTAATACTTACTTTGAATTGATTCCTATTATGGATAACAAACTTTTAAAATTATCATTTTAAGGTCTAAAGTAAAGTTTTTATTTATTTAAGGATCTCTATAACGTGATTACCTACTAAGTGATGACATGGTCTAAATTAATACTAATTAATTTCCATGTCATATTTAAAATAAAATAAAAATAATTCTGAAGTGATGGCATGTATATAATTTTTTATTTAACAATTAAATTCATATCATATTTTATAAAATAAAGTGAATTACTAGTATACAAAACAAATTTAAAAAAAATAAAATAAAATAACTAAACCTGACCTAACCCATCTTCCTTCCCCAATCCCCATCACCTAATTCCAAGAACTGCCACAAGTTCATCTTCTTCCTTGGTTACTGCCCATCTCTGTCTCTTTAAGAGAATCTCCAACAGTTATGCTATAATTTTTCTAAAATAGAGTATAAAAAGTTGAAATCTCTAAAAAAAAATTACAACCAACTCCAACAACTACTCTATTTTTGCAATTCTATCATCAATTATATTAATAAAACACTATTTCTCTCTCCTAAACATACAACTTCAATATCTTTTATTTGTGGAAAATAATTAAATATTATTTCTCTCTCTTCAATATGGGGTTTTAGAGATTTCTCCAAATTTAGAGATTTTTACCTTCTCTCTCCTCTTTTTTCCATTTTAGCATATGATATAGCATAGCTGTTGGAGCAAAAAAATTGCTAAAATCTCACTTTTTTTCTATTTTAGCATAGCTGTTGGAGATGCTCTAAGAAACAAATCCACCCCTCCCTCCCTTCTAAAATTGCCACTGCCTCTCACCAATAACCAGAAGACAAATGAAAAACCCAATTGAATTAGATCATAAACAAAAACTGGAGGAGAAATAAAATGTCGATGGCCACCACTATCACGACCGAACCAGACCTGCAACCGTCACCTCCCACTCACCGTCCCTGCAACTCCTCCTCTCCCTCCAAACCTGCCCCGTTTTTTGGTGATTTGCCTCCATCTAAAACCTTCCATTATCGAGGGAAAGTTCATAGAAAAATTAAGTTCGTCGAGGAAAAGCCCATCAGAAAATCTGAGACTCAATTTTTGTTTGGTTTTCTATTAATGTTACTGTTTGTCTTTCCGGCGAAGATCAATCTGCCATTACAATTAAGATGAGTTTTTAAGATGAGAAGTTAGAAATTCTGGCACCGAACTTGCTTCATGCGATTGAAAAAGAAATAGATGTGATTGGGAATTAGGTTAGGGTTTTTATCAATTACTTAATTTTTTATGTTTTAATTTTCTTTAAAAAAATAAAACGATGTGGGTTCTTTATTATCGAGTAAGCGTTTGTTTTTTATTTGTTTTATGCCACATCATTCAGATTTAACCGGTTACCTGTTGAACAGGTTATCGAGATCCTTACGTAAATAAAAACTTTGCTTCATACCCTAAAATAATAATTTTAAAAATTTGTTCCCCAACTCAAAGTTAGTTCCATTTTCATGCGATTTTCCCTTTCTAAAACCATGTTTATTAGCAACTTAATTCAATTTTTAATTATAAAATTATTATTTTATAATTCACATACATAACTTTTCATCTTAATATATATAATTTTTATTAATTAATTAATGATCCAATCCAACCTAGCTATAACGAAAATAAACAACCAAATATATATAGAGAGGTTGTTTCAAATACAAATCATAATTAATTATGTTTAGTTATATTAGAAAATAATTGAGATATTTATAGATAATTATGATGATTTTTCATCAAAATATTTATGAAAGATAATAAATGTTCAATCATTATCAATTTATGATCATATGACTTTAGATATGAAACAATCGAAATACTTTTGAAAACAAATAAGTAATTATTAATTAAACTAGATATAGGGTTAAAATATATTGATTTGTAAAATTTATATGATTTGTATTTTTAGGTTCAACTCTCTATATACATATATATCGTGGTATAATGAAATGAAAGTGAGAGAACTGAATAACTTACCTAGAATAACGCCTACTGGTGATTTGCTTCTTCGGAAATCATGGGTGCTATCATGTTTATATACAACAGGATTACCACAAAAGAAACGCCGGCTACGATTAAAATCATTCGGATATCTATCGTCGTTGTTACAAATTCCTCCATTACCCCGACAATCTCTACATTCTTCAGATTCTAATAAAAAGAGTAATTAATTTCTTGCACAAATTAAATCACAATACACAATTAAGACAAAAAGAATATATATACATACAGAATTGCATGCATACCTTGGCATTGATAGTGTAAATAAGGGTTTCCTTGACGTCCAGAACCACAGCTACACTTCTTAGAAGACACAGAACTCCGGTTACTCAATTCCAGTGTCACCCCCCAAGGCTTTTCTTCCCAACAACTTGTACGTAATTCCTTAAGGTCATCGTCTGTTAGGGTCCACACAAGTGACACGGGAACAATAGAGTTATTTCTTTTCTTTTTTTGGCTAACAAATTCAAAAGTAGAGTTATTTCTGACTAGAATTTTGGGATAAGAAAACCAGTCATCTGTTTCATATGTTTCGTCCACCAAAAAGGCTGGCGGACAATCTCCATCTCCACCTAGCCTTTCCAAGTGCGTAAGATCCATACTGAACGACTTTAGATAGTTAGGAATTGTTGTTCGGCAACAACCGAAGCCAAAACAGTGATTTCTATCACCAATAGTAGTGTCATTGGAGCAACTTGTTGAACATCCGGTGACCACGATCCCGTCCTCCCTGATAACCGCATTACCGCACCCCTTAACGATGAATACATTATGGGATTTGGAAAACAGGAAGGGACTCTTTCCAAGGTCGAGACTTTGGATATGATTGTTATTCTGTGATGGATTAATCTGGCAATCAGAGATCTTTGAGATATTAACAGTTACCACTTGGTCATCCAAGTTTACACTCAACACTTCCAGCTGATTGCTAAATGCGGACAGATACGGTATTGATGAGTTGCAATCAACAGCATACCATTTGTTGATGGAACAGTTTGCTCCGATCCCAAAAGGGTATGGAATGCTAACGTACCCACAGCTATTGTTGCATCCTGGCTTGGCGGAATCAAGATCTGCTTTTGCTAATGAAGTTGTTAACAAAATCAAGATGAGCAAATAGAAAACTTTAAATTGCTTCATTCTTTTAACAACAAGAATTGATGGTAGACACGGTAAGGAGGGATTAAATATTCAAAGACGAATGAAACAATGAATATCTAATCTCTGGTCAAAGAAATTTGTGGCTGATTTTGAGTCAACAGAATGCAAGTTGTCAAAACAATTTGTGCTAGGAACATCTAGGCTTCTATATATAGCAAGGATTAAATATTAATTGATGGAATAAAACATGAAAATTTTAAATATGAATGCATTTGTGTGATGAAATGATTTAATTATTAATCAAATGGAGGATTGTTGAATTATTGATAGGAGGTCCCAAACTTTAATAATGGTTGACTGTGACCGTAACGAATTCATGCCTATGACACCTTATTCAATTTATTATAACTTTTCAAAGATTATTATCCATAAATTGAATATTTCCATCTAGTACTGGACGATTTAATTGGTTTTTATTTTATTCGGTTTTCAATTTTTTTAAACTATTCAATATTAAAATCAAATAATTAAGTTTGTGTTTGATCAGTTTTAAGTTATTCAATTCGGATTATTTGGTTCGATTATTGGATAAATTAAAATAAGGGTTTTATTTTAATAACGTTCGTTAAACAAAGTGTGTTAGTTTGTTTTTCCGGGAATTTTGTACATGAAATAGTTATGATATCCTTGTGTAACAAATAAGGATTAAGAAGGGTTTGTAAAATGAATATTATTTGAGTTTCAAGAGAGTTCATAAATATCTATACTATATTATAAAGATGACATAAAAAACTCTTAAAAACAACTCACTAAGCTTTATGTACTGTTATTTAAAGTTAACTACTTAAAATCTCTTAAAAAACAACTAGTAAAGCTTAATGTACTACTTCTAATACTAATTACTTAATTAATCCTTATCATCTCTAACCCTTCAAATCCTCCCATCCCCATCTGCCGCCTTAAACCCTCATCCCCACATAATACGCTTTCATCTTTATCTCTTTAAATCTTCCTATCTTCCCATCGTTAATCCCTAAAATTATGAAATTTAAATTGGGGATGGGGATGAAATCCCGTTTCTTACGTGATTCACTGTTTTTATTCCTCTGGTTTACAAAAAAAAAACTTTCAATTCTTCCCGAAATCATACTCTCCCTTTCTCTTTGTCATTCTTCTTCTGATGATTCTGAGAAACAGTGCAATCTCGAGACTTATTGTGCTTCGCCTTTATTGTTGCTGTTGTTGGTTTAATTTCTTTTGCTGCAAGTTGGATTGTTAGTTTAATTGAAAATTTTGTTGCTGCTGCTCTTGGTTCATTTTTGTCATTGAAATGCTATCATAAATTCATAACCATTCTCTTGACCATTGTTATTTACATCATTTTGTTGCTCCATTTTCTTGTTGCATAGTTTTTTGGTTTGTAAAAAAAGTCCTTGTTTCCCTGTTACCATGAGACCCATTTAGTGTAAAAGGATACAATGTCTTCATATGTGGAACGACCAATTGAGCATGGTATTCAATTGTAGAATAATGTGTGATAGACGATTGGGGATTGGACCTTTGATAGCAATATCGATCTATAATGTTCTTTGGCTGCAGTTCACTAATTTCCTAATATCATGGTGTGCATCATAAGGACTTGGATTTTTAATTAAGCATACCTTTAAAAAGAATTGTGGTTTCATGAAGTGAACTTTTTTCTACAGCTAAGAAAGCAACGGAAACAATGAACAACAAGAGGATGATGTAGTTACCTGCTCCCCTGATGGTAAGTTAAGATATCCTCTTAAATTCATGTTTGTTGTTTGATCTCATCTTTATTTCTATGACTTTTTTTTATGCAAATGTTTTACTCTATTGTCTGATTTTTGGAACCTAATGTGAGATTGTTACTCTTCCAATTTAAGTTTCCAAAGTATGAGTTTTGAAACCGAACATAAGGTCAACCTCATTTGTGTCTTGCAATTTTAGATTTTTTTTAACGAAGAGTTGCATTAATTTTCAATTTGTTCAATACAAGGTAATTTCATATGCTCTTCCTTTCTATGTTCTTGATTTCCTATGGTATGTTGAAATATTTCAGGTTCAATTGCTCTTAACATTAATCAGTTCGATTGCTTCTATTCGTTCATCGCAATTAGGTATGACTGCTTCTTCTTGTTCATTGCAATCATGTTCTATTGCTTTTAATTACCATCAACCAGGTCCGATTACTTCTTGTCGTTCATCACAATCAGGTATGATTGCTTCTTGCCGTTCATTGCAATATGCTTCTTCTTATTGTTTTCAATTAACAGGTTTAATTATCTTCGATAAAACTTAATTTTTTTGTTGTTTAACAGGTTCAATTTTTCTTACCATCAATTTGGTTCGATTGTTTTTTTGTTGTTTAAGAGCCTTGTTTTCCAATATAGGTTTCCAAGTCAACGAGATTTGATTACCAGGTTTGTCTTCACGATTACCAGGTTTGTTTTCCATTGCTTTTTTATCTTCAAAATTGTTTTTCAAACTTGTTTACGATTGCAATTGATTTTTATAGTCGATTTTTGACTGTTTATTTATCTTTTTTCTCAAAGAGTTGGTTTCCTGTTAGAAAACCGTATTGAACCTCTACATAATCACTAAGCTCTAAGTATGGCAATTTTTAACGCATATGTTTATCGATTGTGATCGGTACTCTAGCTTACATTTATACAAAATTTACACTCTGTGCATTACGAGCATTGCGCTGGTAAACAACTAAAGCATTTTTTTGCCATATATATATATATATATATATGAATCTTCTGCCATATATGAATACTGTATGCAGATTAGAAAAATACATCGTTTTATGTGATCAAGTAGATTTGAACACTTCCAGGTAAAGACTTTACGTCTTGTTAACACAACTTTGAATTCGTTGTTTATCTTTTCTATTAGGAGATATGATCGTTAGAATATAAGTTTTATGGTTACATAAGGAAGGCTTAGACATAAATTGTTTAGATTCATTTTTCCCTTTGTTAAACCAGAGGAAAACTGGAGCTAACGGGCCATGCTTGGGCAGTTACACATTTCAGAAAATGTGAGGATTGGATGAAATATGGTTGCTATCTAAGCATGACTATTTCTTTATGCTTCTTCCCTTTTGATCTGGTGCAAAGTTCATTACAATAAGAGAGTCTCACTCGAGTCATGGATTTCATGTTATGTTTTCTATCCCATTTCTTTATCTAATGTTCAATCTTACATGTAATCCTATTTATTATGCGTAGCTTTCAGTTTCTAACATAGGATATGGTTGGTATTTATATAGCTCCCAAGTGAAAATTGATAGTAGATTTCAAGAAATAGAAAGAGAAAGGCAAGGTGTGCAAGCACAAGAAAAGAAATTGGTTGTAGAGATCAAAAAATGCGCCAAACAAGAACAGAGATGGTAACCTGATTTCTTTCTTTGCTTACACTTCTATCTGCAATCTTTAGTAACATATATAAGAATCTATCTCTAGATGTTTTCCTGGTTTTGGTATCATCAGGGAGTTTTTTTCTCATGTCAGTTGATTTTAATTGGAGTATATTGACAATTATCCATTCGTGATTTTTGGGTTAGTCGCCTGATTATTGCATTTTTATACAAATATGAATTTATTTTGTTTTTGGTCCATGTTATCATTGTTCCTGTATAATTTCATGGTCATTGTTTGTATTCTTACAGTACCCTGATCACACTATTTTGATTTTATAGTTTCAAGGGTTCCTGAATGCATTACGAAAACAGGACTAAATTTTATGATCGATGGGGAGTGAGGTGGAAGTTGGAATAGATAAACAGAGAAATTGGAATGGAAGCTATTTTTGGAATGGAAGCTATTTTTGGTGTTTGTTCAAATTTGTTGTTTTGTTCCATCCAAAATCACAAAAACACAATCTTTTTGCTTGATCTTGAAAATGCATTACCTATATGAAATGTACAATGCATGAGCCATGATTCCTTGGTACTATTTGAGAAACATTAATGATATTATTTTGTGGTGTTTATAAGAAATTTAGGGGTTGTTTACCAGACGCTTACTCGGGTAAGCACTTACCAAGTCACATTACCGTACCGGGTGAATATGGCATGGACCAAGAATTATACCGAGTAAGAGCTAAGGCAAGTACCGAGAGTCTTACATGGTAAGTTATGGGGAAGACTTAACATGGTTAATGCGTACCGGAAAATTTGTTGCATACGAGACCTTTTGGTGGACCGAAACCTTACCCGTTGATGGTGTTGAATTTTACCGGTAAAAACTTACCCGGGTAAGGGTTTGGTAACCGGCCCTTTAGATCAAAACATTGGACAAAGAGAAGCCAATTCAATGCCCGATTGTATCGATTCGGTTTATTAATTTAACAACAAACACGTTTTTTATTTTATAACATTGCTTACATTTATTCGAATTTTAAATTCCGCCGCATTGCACAGGTTACCGACTAGTATAATATAAAAAAGATAATTATATCTTGGCTTATTCGGTTAATTTGGTTTAACCAAACTTTTTTAAAAAATAATTAAAGCCAACCATATAAGGCTACCTTGTTTGGTTAACCAAATTGTTTGATCCGAAATCCAACTACCCAAATATTATGGATTATAGGTTTCGCTTTCGTGTGGATTATTCAGTTTCAAGTTTTCTTGACACTCTTAATTATGTCATCCTACAAAATAAAATATATATTAATTAAGAAGATACTTTGGATAGTTACTTATTTATTCATCATCAAATTTGAAAGTTTTATAAGAAGTTAAATTAAGAAAAGTGAATTAATGATGACTTTAACATATATGGTTGAGTTCTTGTAAAACCAACCATTTTTCGTATAACCGGTAGAGACGTTATGAAGATTTAGATTCACATTGTGAATATTTTGTGTGTGCTTCCCATGACGGTTTGTGTGTCTTTTCTTTGAATATTGGATGTGTTTTCATATGAAAAATCCGTTTTTAATCCGTCGGTGATCCGTCGGTAAATGGCCTTCGGAAATTCAGTGGTCGGCATTAATATTTTCGACGGATCACCAACGGATATTACCGACAGATCACCGACGGCTACATTTTCCGACGGATCAACGACGGTGTAGGTTATTTCCGACAGATCATGTAACACCCTCAATTTGGAAAGAGCAACTAATTCAAAAAATTTCAATAAAATCTCAAATAAAGATAAAATCTCTTACAACAAATCCAAACCTGAATTACTAATCTAGGTTTAACCATCAACAATAAAAACTTACACGGAGACTAAATAGAGTCGGGTGGTACTAAAACCCAAATACAAGTTGCTATTCCCAAGATAAAGGCGGAAGACTTCACCAAGCTATTCACCCTCGTGGATATAACTAATATTCAACTCTTCGCAACAACGCTAGCACCACTCCCAACCGGAACCTGATGCACATGCCGACAAATAAAAAGGGTTAGGCTTATCGCCTAGTGAGCTCAAGAGTTTTTAACATTTATAAATGGATCGTTAGAAAGGAAGAAATGTAATAAAAATCGCAATCTTTCAAAATGATATGCTTCAATCATGAAAACGACTCGTTTACCGATAATTATGCGTTATAGACGAAAGAGGCACAAATATAATCGTTTACCAAACCAAAATGTTTTAAGGACTAAGATCCCAATATAAAACGTTATTTCGTAAATTTAGATTTAACCCAAACTTGCTCAAAATGAGAATAAAGAGCGAACTCCTAATTCTATAAAACGTGTATAAGCCTTTACTTCCCGAAACACCAAAACATGGGTGGAACACTAATACTCCACATAACTCATGGATAAAACCCGTACATATAAAACGTCACCGAAACATGGATACTAAAAATACAATACCCAAAACAACACCTTTCGATGACGGGTGAGACCCGTTTCCATTGAACGTGGCGGGAACACAAAAGTATGCTACGTATCTATGTTATCGAACTGCACCTCAGATCATTGACTTTAGTGCACACTAACTTAAGTGTCACCTCAAGTCCCCAACACCTTTAGTGCACACCACTTAGCGGGCGTCACCTCAAGGACACGGTACCTTTAGTGCACACCACTTAACGGGCGTCACCTCAAGGATACCCGATCTTAGTGCCCATTCGCTCTCTAGTAGAGTTCCAACCTCAAGGTTCCCGTTCGACCTTTAGTGTCTACTCACTAGCATTCAAGATTGGAGTCTCAACTCCTTACTTGATAACCCTGTTGAGCTAATCTCGACATGCTAAAGAAGAAAAACAAGTTTAGTGTTAGATTTGTAAATTAATAAATAGTTTGTGTAATTTATGTAAATTAGCAAAACTGAAAAGGTGCGATGGTTGGTTCACCATAAACCGCCGGTAACCTCTACCCGGACGAACTGTAACGTCCCAACCAAAAATATAAACAAGCGGATCGATTCTTAAAATAAAATTCTCAATTCTCAAAGATCGAATAATAATCCATGCCATAATGGTCCCAAACTTACAATAGTTAATTCAAGGTTTGCAGTAATAACTTATACACAACTGAGATAAATAAAAATTAGACTAAGTGCCAGTCTTCTATCTGCCCCGCTAGACCTTCTCTTTGCCCTTAGCTGCTTTATCTAAAACGCGACGGCCTGAAAAGAATTTTAGTTTGGAAATAGCGAGGGTTAGACCATAGGTCTAGTGAGTTCCCTCTACAGTTAAGCAACAAAATATACTTTCCAGAATTAGAAACATCTTTTAATAATGGCACACAAATAAAACACGTTACGGACCACACGACCGTCAAAGACGATGTGTCTAACTTGCGCTGCCTTAATGTTGGGACACGCCCCCAACGGCATAAACGGGCCACACTCCCCGGCACGAGTAGGCAGGCCACACTCCCCGACTTGGGTCACGTAACCCACAAATAATGTATGCATACATTTAAGCAACAACAATTTATAACACACTTGAACAATTTAATAAAATCATGCCATCATAAGTAATCAGCGTTGAAAATAAATTTCACATGCTTTCATCATCAAAAGGTTTAGTTTAGAAAAACTCACATGTCGTTCCTAATCTCAAAGCTCTTCGTCTACTTTTAGAAATCGAACTGAAACCTATCAAGGAAATATTGGTTGGTGAAATCCTTCGACTTTCTAAATTAATAACATTGACTTTGACATCGACACCCCAACCACACATAATCTCTGAATATTTCATTCATCGATACGCGACCGAGACTTACCACTCTAATTAATCGAATTCCCGCTAAATAATTTGGGCCGCTAAGAAAACAAAACTCACAACCATTTAACAACACCTTAATTAAATGCCAAGTGGGCCTGAGCTCCGGGCCACAAAATTCACTTACGGACCGGGGCCACTTGGGCCGACCGGTAAGACTCCCAATCCGACCGGTATGACTCCCAATCCGACCGGTAACATGAAGACCGGAAAATCTAATACCTCGACCGATATGAGACTAAGTCGACCGATATGTTTAAAGACCGGGGTTAACCCCCAATTCCACCGACCGGGGTCTTCCCTCGGTCTATCGACCGATAGTCACTATGGTTCTTAGACCGGTATCTCCCGATGGTCTTCGACCGGGGTTTAGACTAAGAAGGCGATCGGTATTCACCGACAGTCTACGACCGATATTCCCCAATCTTTCAATACGATTACACAGATGCAAATTAAACCCAAAATTTCACAGCAGATTAATCAAAACCCTTCAATATCCTAATTCTATAAAACGTGTATAAGCCTTTACTTCCCGAAACACCAAAACATGGGTGGAACACTAGTACTCCACATAACTCATGGATAAAACCCGTACATATAAAACGTCACCGAAACATGGATACTAAAAATACAATACCCAAAACAACACTTTTCGGTGACGGGGGAGACCCGTTTCCATTGAACGTGGCGGGAACACAAAAGTATGCTACGTATCTATGTTATCGAACTGCACCTCAGATCATTGACTTTAGTGCACACTAACTTAAGTGTCACCTCAAGTCCCCAACACCTTTAGTGCACACCACTTAGCGGGCGTCACCTCAAGGACACGGTACCTTTAGTGCACACCACTTAACGGGCGTCACCTCAAGGATACCCGATCTTAGTGCCCATTCGCTCTCTAGTAGAGTTCCAACCTCAAGGTTCCCGTTCGACCTTTAGTGTCTACTCACTAGCATTCAAGATTGGAGTCTCAACTCCTTACTTGATAACCCTGTTGAGTTAATCTCGACATGCTAAAGAAGAAAAACAAGTTTAGTGTTAGATTTGTAAATTAATAAATAGTTTGTGTAATTTATGTAAATTAGCAAAACTGAAAAGGTGCGATGGTTGGTTCACCATAAACCGCCGGTAACCTCTACCCGGACGAACTGTAACGTCCCAACCAAAAATATAAACAAGCGGATCGATTCTTAAAATAAAATTCTCAATTCTCAAAGATCGAATAATAATCCATGCCATAATGGTCCCAAACTTACAATAGTTAATTCAAGGTTTGCAGTAATAACTTATACACAACTGAGATAAATAAAAATTAGACTAAGTGCCAGTCTTCTATCTGCCCCGCTAGACCTTCTCTTTGCCCTTAGCTGCTTTATCTAAAACGCGACGGCCTGAAAAGAATTTTAGTTTGGAAATAGCGAGGGTTAGACCATAGGTCTAGTGAGTTCCCTCTACAGTTAAGCAACAAAATATACTTTCCAGAATTAGAAACATCTTTTAATAATGGCACACAAATAAAACACGTTACGGACCACACGACCGTCAAAGACGATGTGTCTAACTCGCGCTGCCTTAATGTTGGGACACGCCCCCAACGGCATAAACGGGCCACACTCCCCGGCACGAGTAGGCAGGCCACACTCCCCGACTTGGGTCACGTAACCCACAAATAATGTATGCATACATTTAAGCAACAACAATTTATAACACACTTGAACAATTTAATAAAATCATGCCATCATAAGTAATCAGTGTTGAAAATAAATTTCACATGCTTTCATCATCAAAAGGTTTAGTTTAGAAAAACTCACATGTCGTTCCTAATCTCAAAGCTCTTCGTCTACTTTTAGAAATCGAACTGAAACCTATCAAGGAAATATTGGTTGGTGAAATCCTTCGACTTTCTAAATTAATAAGATTGACTTTGACATCGACACCCCAACCACACATAATCTCTGAATATTTCATTCATCGATACGCGACCGAGACTTACCACTCTAATTAATCGAATTCCCGCTAAATAATTTGGGCCGCTAAGAAAACAAAACTCACAACCATTTAACAACACCTTAATTAAATGCCAAGTGGGCCTGAGCTCCGGCCCACAAAATTCACTTACGGACCGGGGCCACTTGGGCCGACCGGTAAGACTCCCAATCCGACCGGTAACATGAAGACCGGAAAATCTAATACCTCGACCGATATGAGACTAAGTCGACCGATATGTTTAAAGACCGGGGTTAACCCCCAATTCCACCGACCGGGGTCTTCCCTCGGTCTATCGACCGATAGTCACTATGGTTCTTAGACCGGTATCTCCCGATGGTCTTCGACCGGGGTTTAGACTAAGAAGGCGATCGGTATTCACCGACAGTCTACGACCGATATTCCCCAATCTTTCAATACGATTACACAGATGCAAATTAAACCCAAAATTTCACAGCAGATTAATCAAAACCCTTCAAAACAGGTGCAACAACTCAATCTCATTAACCAATCCATTAACTAAATAAAATTTTCCATTAGTTCTTGATTTCACCGGTTCCAACCCATTCCCTAATTTCCAATCATCAGAACCTACTTTAAATTCAATACCCATTTACGGTTTTAGAAGAAATTGCTAGACTCTTACAAAATAAGAGATTAAGGTTAAAGGTTTACCTGATAAAAAGAAGAATACCAATTCAGCTCCTTTTTTGCTCTCTCTCTCTCTCTCTCTCTCTCTCTCGATCAATTCTCTTCACTTTTCTCTTCTAAATCCAAAATGTATCAGCCGCCACCAAAATAACCCAAATCCCTAGGTTATCCTCTTATAACAACTATTTTCTCTTAGACCCCTTCAAAAAGGGTTTTTGACCACTCTCTACCCCAACTTTGAGAATATTGGTTTTTAGCTCTGGTTATTACACGAACCATCGTGTTGGTTCATTGGCACCGGTTCAGTGTCTATAAATATGTATCGATATGAACAAATTTAGTAAGTGTATTTTCTCGTTATAATCAATAAACTTTGGTTGATTCAATCTTGCAATTCTATATTTCGATCCAACATTTTGTATCAGAGCTTTGGGTTTAATCAAACCAAAGTTTCTCATCATCTACCATATACCAAATAGAACCCGAGAAAGTCACCGGAAACCGCCGATTCACAACAGAAGCAACCACCGTCAATAATTTCATACGGGGTTCGATTGGAATCATTCGGGGGATACCCAGGGCGGCCGAAATCTAGAAGGAAACTTACCACCTACTGGCACCCACCGGAAAAAAAGGGACTTACCTTAACCGGAACCGGAGAAAACACCCGGAAAACCAATCGGTCAGCAAGACCATCAAATCGAAGGCAGGGGTAACTGCCACTCGAAAAAGGAAAACCAAGCAAGAAGCATCGCGACCGTGAACCATAGAAAAGCAACCACCGCTCAAATCAAAAGTCGAGGGGTATTCGATTTGAACAACCGAAGAAGAAGCGGCGTGCACACACAACCGAGGGGTACTCGATTTGAACAGCCGAAGAAGAAGCGACGTATACACACACAAAGGTGCACAATTTTTCTTTCCCCGTTTTTAAAACAAAACCCTAATTCCTTATATTTAAAAATTAAGAGGAAACCTTTTATTATAAGTTTGTTTTAATTTAATATTTTATAATTCTTATACTTGTTTATTAAACAAATAATAAAGTTTTCTTTATTATTAGTTTTTTTTAAATCAACAAAATCATAAATATTTTCTTAAAACAAAATTTTAATATAAATTATATATTAAATCATGACGGGGAAATATAACGCGGAACAAGGAGTAATATACTGAGCTTAGGATAATTGACAGAGAACGGTTGCAAAGTAGTCATGGAAGAGGATCTATTATTACTATATGATTAAAGCAACAATATTCTACTACGGGTCATGCGATCAAAGAACCGACTATACAAGGCAAACTTGAGAATCGGTAAACCTGTTTGTTTATTATCCAATCTACATGATAAGGCATGGTTATGGCATGCAAGGTTGGGTCATTTGAATTTTGGCTCAATGAGGAAAATGTTTTCGAAGGATTTGGTTCATGGTATACCACCCATTAAACATACGGAAAGTATTTGTGACATATGCTTAATAGGAAAGCATAGCAGAGCACCATTCCTACAACAAGCAAAATCAAGGTCAAAAGCACCGTTGGATTTAGTATTTGGAGATTTATGTGGTCCAATATCACCGCCTACACCAACGAGCAAAAGGTACATATTTCTACTAGTAGACGACTACTCAAGATATATGTGGGAATACTTTCTAGATTCAAAAAATCAAGCATTTGAAATCTTCAAAGAATTTAAACAAAGGGTGGAAAACGAACTTGGAATCAAGTTGAAGATGTTCAGAACAGACAGAGGAGGAGAATTCACATCAAATGAATTGCTACAATACTGCAAAGACAATGGCATCACAAGACAATTAACTGCACCAGACTCACCTCAACAAAATGGAGTTGTTGAACGAAAGAATAGGACAATTCTTTCAGCAACAAGATGCATGATGAAGGCAAAGAATTTGCCACAAAATTTTTGGGCAGAAGCAGTTAGACATGCCATACTGATATTGAATTGCACACCAACAGAGACACTTGATGACATTACTCCATACAAAGCATTGAAGGGAAGAAAGCCAAGCCTACATTATCTAAGGATTTTTGGATGCATCGCATGTGCAAAGATACCTTCACAACACTTGACGAAATTAGATGATAGAAGTATACGAATGGTATACTTAGGCAGTGAGCCAGGATCAAAAGCATATCGCCTGTTTGATCCAATAAAGAATAGAATTTGCGTCAGTCGGGACGTAAAATTCAAGAAAGATGAGACAATGAATTGGAAGGAATATATATACCAAAGATTTCGATCTAGATAGACCGGAATGGTCTAATTTCATTATAGGGAATAATGAAACACCTGGTACTCAGTATATCTCGAATGAAAGTGAAGATTTCGAAAATGATGTTACACATGGTAATAATGATTCAGATGAAGAAGTACCTACTACACCCAATTCCGAGATATCTACTCATGAGTATAGCCCACAACAATCCACCATCCATTCACTAGATTCAGAAGCTGATACACCTTCAACAACATATTCAAGAATTGATCATACACCTGTAAGAGGTTACAGGGCCTTGAGTGATATATACACCAATACGGATGAATTATTACTAGTAGAAGACGAACCAAGAAACTACAAGGAAGCAACTAAGGATGACAAGTGGATTGAAGCTATGAAAGCAGAAATTGATTCTATCAACAAGAACAATACTTGGAGGCTAACTACCCTACCAAAAGATCATAAAGCAATTGGTTTAAAATGGGTGTTCAAGAGATAAGGGGGTGCTGATGGAAGGATATTAAAGCACAAAGCACGATTAGTAGCCAAAAGATATGTTCAAGAGCATGGAATAGACTTTAATGAAGTCTTCGCACCAGTAGCACGAATCGAGACAATACGATTGATATTGGCTCTAGCAGCATATAACAGATGGGAAGTACATCACCTGGATGTAAAGTCAACACTTCTACATGGAGAATTAAAGGAAGAAGTTTATGTCTCACAATCTGAAGACTTTATAAAAGAAGAAGACAAAGGAAAGGTCTACAGACTCATAAAAGCAATATATGGGCTAAGACAAGCTCCACGAGCATTGTATACCATGTTAGACAACACATTAAAGATACTTGGTTTAAAAAAATGTGCATTAGAGCAAGCAGTCTACACAAGAACAAATAAGGCATCAACTCTATTGGTTGGAGTATACGTTGATGACTTGATAGTCACTAGAACACCAAAAAAAGATATTAAAACTTTCAAGGATCAAATGCAAAAGAAGTTTGAAATGAGTGATCTTGGATTACTTGCTTATTATCTTGCCATTGAGGTTACACAGAACGGGGGTAAAATCTCAATAAAGCAAACTGGCTAAGCAAACAAGATACTCAGAGACACAGGCATGCTAGACTGTAATGATGCAAAGATACCCATGGAACCAGGTCTCAAGCTGACAAAAGTATCCGAAGAAAAATACGTAGACACCACTGAATATCGAAGCTTAATTGGATGTTTACGGTACTTACTACACACAAGACCTGATCTAAGTTTTTCAGTTAGATTACTTAGTCGTTTCATGCAAGAACCACAAGAACAACATATGAAAGCAATCAAGCAAGTACTGTGTTATATCAAAGGAACAAAGGACTATGGTATAACTTATGGGCATGAAGGAGGAAACAAGATACAAGGCTACAGTGACAGCAGTTACGGTGTTAACACGTAAGAAGGAAAAGGCACAACAGGAATAATTTTCTACTTTGGGAACTCACCTATCAGTTGGAGCACTCAATAGCAAGGAACAGTAGCATTATCCTCATGCGAATCAGAATTTATTGCAGCAACAGCAGCAGCAACACAGGCACTTTGGTTAAAGAGGCTACTCAGCAATGTTACTGATACAAAGGAAGTCACAATTTACGTGGACAATAAATCATCAATAACACTAATGAAGAATCCAGTGTTTCACGGACGGAGCAAACACATTGATACAAAGTATCACTTTATTCGAGAATGTGTCGAGAAGAACGACATAGTAGTCGAACACATTAGTGGAGAATTGCAAAAGGCAGACATACTGACAAAACCACTACCAAGAATAAGATGTGTCACTATGAGGCAACTACTTGGAGTTAAAGATCTTCTTCAACATGATCGAAATTAAGGGGGTGAATGTTGAGTTAATCTCGACATGTTAAAGAAGAAAAACAAGTTTAGTGTTAGATTTCTAAATTAATAAATAGTTTGTGTAATTTATGTAAATTAGCAAAATTGAAAAGGTGTGATGGTTGTTGAACCACCACCATAAACCGCCGGTAACCTCCACCCGGCCGAACCATCGTGTTGGTTCATTGGCACCGGTTCGGTGTCTATAAATATGTATCGATATGAACAAATTCAGTAAGTGTATTTTCTCGTTATAATCAATGAACTTTGGTTGATTCAATCTTACAATTCTATATTTCGATCCAACAAACCCATTATGACTAACATTCGCGCACAAGAATTAGACATCCAAACACAAGACCCATGGTCCTGAAGTATAACCCATAAAGGTTCCTCTTCGCCAAACAACCGGGACGACACCAATGCCAACACGACATTATTTCCCAAGGTGAGAATCTCAGGAGTCCTCACCATTAAACACGACTGACTTACATGCCTATGGATCCAATGCATTACAGTCTAAAACCCATGACTTCTATTGGATGACACACGCACTCAAAACATGTATTCCCAAAATAAAGTACGGTAAATGCAACTCACACTCAAGGCTCCACTTTAAATTATTAAAACCGGACAAATGTCCTCAAGACTCAATTTAGTCAAAACCGAGCCAGAGGCCCAACAATTTACGTAAACCCCCAAATGAAAGTCGGTATAAACATTGAAACATGATTGACCAACTATCATGCAAAAACAACGACCAAAAGTATGATTAACTCAAATTTCCTCCTTGGTTAGGCAAACCATTTTCTAAATGAACTTGTACCCCTATATTTCCAAAATGCCTCATGACACAATAATATGCATTTTTCGAAAAGGTTTATGAGGACAAATACACAAAATGACACTTACGTCAAATGAACTCCAAATATATATGTAAAATCATCGATGAAACATTTCAACATGATTTATTTACCAAAATTCCCAAAAGTCCCAAATGGGTATTTCACCATGTTTATAAAACTAAATATCTCAAAACAACAAAAACTTATCAGGTGATCAACAGTTAACAAATTCATGTAAAATACAAAATACTTTAAAGTGAACATTTTGGCATGTACATCGTTTTCACTAATCAACTTGAACTCATCTTGCTAGATTTAGGCTAAATCTAGATTTTACCCCACTTTGAGTTTCCTTGACGAAACTTGAATCCTCCAAGCCAAAACCTCCAAAACCTAGATCCAAACATTTTCAACCGTAAATAACCATATTCGACCATATAGAAACATTCCCCAAACATTTTACATAAAAACCCCAACTTATACCCAAAACCCTAACTTTGACCTAACTCCTCCAAAATCTTCCAAACCGAAAATGGAGAAACGTAATACTTAGGAAATCATCAATGGAGTATTTATATCACCTAATATGGTTTAGAGATGGAAAGGGTGAAGAACTTACCACTTAGGTTTTGGTGAAAACCTAGAAAACCCAAAATGAAGCTTGAGGTTGATGATGAAGATGGAGATGGTGCACCTTTGATCATAGCTTCCAATATTACCACTTGATGGTGTTTCATCTTCATAAAATACAAGGATTTGAGCCAAAGATAAGCTAGGGTTTGAAGGAGAAGGAAGGAAAACGTTTTGGGAGAGAATAGGAGAAGTTTGGATGAGAGGAAATGAGAATAAGGCTGAAATTCGCGACTTAACAGCAACCTGCCCTCTTTGGGCGACATTGCCATGCGACGTTGCCCTGGGCAATGTCGCTGGTCATAGTCGCTGGTGTGTACCTACACACGGTACACTCCATGCGATTGTGACAGTGCGACTATGACACTGTCATAGTCACCGAGCATTGTCGTGGGACCTCTCCGGAGCCCCGAAACTCGACTTTTTCACTACCAATACCCCCGATACTCCAAGGGACTTTACACAATACATTTCCCAACAAAACCCCACTGATTACAAGTTACGGAAACTTCCGGGTGACATTTACTTACCGAAAATTAGGGGTGTTACAGATCACCGACGGTCTTCATTTACCGATGAATTACTAACGGATCATTACCGACGGAATTAGCGACGGATTTCCTACGGATTATTAATAAAAAAAAATTAAATTAAAATACATTTATCGACGGATTATCCGTCGGTATTTCGTCGGTATGTTAATTTTTTATTAAAAAAATAATTAAAATTTAATAAATGTTAGTTTATAACCTAAATCAGACTTAGGATGCCAAAATATGACCAAATGAAGTGTTGGGAACTGAAGAATTGCTAAGTACAGTTAATGATGCTAGAAGAACATGGTTACTACTTATGGTTACTACTTCTGAGGTTAATGCTGCCAGTTGAAGTTAATGTTGTTGAATAAGATTAATACTGCTTGAAGAGATTAATACTGCTGAGCATGGTTAGTACTGCTGAACTTAGTACTGCTCAGAGTATTAATGCTGCTGAAGATTAATGCTGCTTATAAGATGAATATCCGTATGGTAAGGATGACAGCTGGATTGATTGATGTTATTCATGGAAGCTTGGAGATAATGATGGAAGATTATACTGAAGATCTTTTATTATTTTGTAATTATCTTTATCTTCAGTATATGTATAGAATAGTTTTGTTTCTTTAGTTGTAACAATTATTCTGAGTTTTAGCTTTCATAGAGAGAATCAACCTCAAGGTTAGAACCCTAATTCTAGAGAAGTAGAATTCGTATTGGTGAGCCTGTTCATCAATATTGAGGTTGTGTGTAAAAGCTTGTGACTTTTAATCATTCAATAAAAAGTTTACAAGTTGTGATTTTGATTCACTGTTTCATTGTTTTTCTGAATATTAAAGTGCTATTCCGCAACTTCTTTAATATTGTTTTCTGAGAGTTTATTCTTGTTAAGAATTTAAGATCCTGACAAGTGGTATCAGAGCCTGTATTCTCAGAAATCTTATTCATCATGGAAAACGCAGTTGAATCAAGCAGTACCTTGGTCTCAAAGGTTCCAATGCTCAGACCCAATGAATTCGACATGTGGAAGATCAGAATCAAGCAATACATTCTCCTCACTGATTACTCTATGTGAGACATCATTGAGAATGGCCCATATGAGGCAGGAAAGATTGATGCAGATGGAAAGAGAACACCACCAAAGACAGATGCAGAAAGAAAGACAAGACAGACAGAGATGAAAGCCTTGAGCACTCTGCTCTTGGCTATTCCCAATGAATATCAACACCAATTCTGCAATTGCACTGATGCACAAATGCTCTGGAATGCTCTAGAGAAGAGATTCTCTAGTACCAAAAGTACCAAGAGAAATCAGAAGGCTATACTGAAGCAACAATATGAGAACTTTATGTCAACTAAGAATGAGTCCATGACTCAAACTTTTGACAGGTTCAACAAGCTAATTGGTGAACTAGCCACTGTGGGAGTACAAATTGATCAAGATGATCTAAATAGGAAGTTCTTAAGGTCCCTGAGTGATGAATGGACCATGTATACTGTCTCTTTCAGACAGAATGATCAACTGGAAGAAAAAGAACTTGATGATCTATACAATGATCTAAGAGTTTTTGAATCTGAGGTAGAAGCTAAGAAGAAGCCTTCTGGGTATGTTCACAATGTTGCACTCCTATCAGCATCAATTGATTCTACCTCTAACTCTGAATCAGTTAATGCTGCCAATGGAGCAAATCAAGAGAAAGGCACTGAATCTGTGTTTGAAGCCTTTCTGTCCAGTCATGGAAACTCTTCTCTAATTAATGATGACTTGGAGCAACTCCATCCAGATGATCTTGAAGAGATGGACATTAAATGGCAGATGGCCATGCTCTCTATGAGAGTAAAGAAGTTCATCAAGAGAACTGGGAAAAACAACTTCTCCCAAAGAAGAGAAGATGGAGCAGGTTTTGACAAGTTAAAGGTGGAATGCTATAAATGTCATCAGAAGGGACACTTTGCTAGGGAATGCAGAGGTGGAGTGTCTCACAACAACAACCACCAACAAGCATAGTCTGGAAGCTTCAATAATAACATAAACTCTGCTCAAGCCCTAGTCTCTCAACAAGGTATGGGGTTTGATTGGAGTGATCAAGCAGAAGAGGCTATCCAAAACCAAGCTTTAATGGCAGAGGTGTCTGATCTCCCAGCAGAGGTAACTTCTAATCTTTGTTCTCAAAATTGCATTAACACTGTTAAAAGGTACAAGGATCACAATCAGAACATGAGTGATGACCTTAAGAGATTAGAAAAGGACATAAAAGATTATGTGAGGATTTTTGAGAGGTTTGAAGAGCAGATTAAGAGCTTTCAAGCCAATGAGCTTCAACATTCATATGACAAAAACTACTGGAAGTGGGAGAAGAATGATCTAGAACTCCAACTGGCCAAATCTAAAGAGGAGAGTGATAAGTTAAGAGGAGAGTTAGCTAAAGTCAAGTTAGATGTAGAAAAGTTTTCCAATGCTTCTAAAGCAATGGACTCTTTACTACAAACTCAGATTCATGATAAACTGAGAAGAGGAATAGGGTACAATAACACACCTCCACCCTACAACAACAACTACATTCCTCCTAGTTCAGACTTGTTAGAGACAAAGGATAGGAAGGACCTGCCTGAGGGAGCCACTGAGATAGATCCCTTAGATGAAGTAGTTGTTAAGGATAAAACTGAGAAAGAAACTGTCAAGAATAAGGACAACACTGTGAGTGGTGAGATTCCTATAGAAAACCACATAATTACCAATAAGGGATGTGGAAAGCATTGGATCAAGTCCAATGAGATAGAGAAGACTGAGGGCAAGACCAAGAAGGTTCATTATAAGCAGACCACTGTTGTGAACCCTATCCCTTGCAAACAGTGTGCATGCAATAAATCTGATCCCCAAAAACATGATAAACCAAGGGAAATCAGAGAAACTGGAATAATCAATGAGCACAAAAACAAGGGGTTGATCTGAGTAAAATCAATAGACCAAAACCCTGTTTTATTTGTGGAAAGCTAAATCACATTGCCAAATACTGCTATTTCAATCCTATGAACCAAAGGTTGAACTTTCAAAGACCTACTCAAAAACCCTTTGGTTATAGGAAGAAAGAAAATATCCATGTGGCTAAGAAAGTTGTTAAATCTAAAAGCCACATGAAGAAAAAGAATGTGGAAGACAGTGTCAAGATCTGGATACCTAAAAACACTAAAGCTGTTAGTACCACTAACACAAATAGTGTTGCTGACAGTGATAGTGCTGCTAGAAGCAATATTACTGCTACCAATGTTAGTGCTGCTAACATTGTTAGTACTTCTGCAAATGTTAATACTGCTAACTCTGTTAGTACTGCCAACAAGGTTAATACTGCCAAACTTGTTAGTACTGCTAACTCTGTTAGTACTTCTAAAGATAGTGCTGCTTCTAGTATTAGTACTGCTAGACCAATAATCTTGACAAAATACTCCAATAATAAGTGTTCTGATTTTAAAAACCTCATAAAAAAGGAATGTAAGTATTTTGATGAGAAAGGGAGACCCAAGACCACTTTGGCTTGGGTTCCCAATCAATACTAATTGTCTAATCTTATGTGCAGGGCAACCAACAGCTCAAGGGGAAGAGCATCTGGCATGTTGATAGTGGTTGCTCTAGGCACATGACAGGGAACATGTCTTGCCTCAAGAACTTCAAGAAGATTGATGGTGGGCATGTTGCTTTTGGGAATACTCCAGATGGAGGTAAAATCAGTGGTAAAGGTGATGTAACCAAAGGTAAAATGACCTTTGAAGATGTATTCTATGTTGAATAGTTAAGGTACAACCTGTTAAGTGTATCACAGGTTTGTGGCAAACAACATAGTATATTGTTTACATATTCTGAATGTATTATCCTTGCTCCTAGATTCAAGGTAGTTGATGAAAAGATGATACTACTAAGAACCCCCAGAAAGGATAATGTATACTATTTGGATATGGAAAGTGTATCATCTGATTCATCCCTAAATTGTCTTGTTTCAAAAGCTTCTCTGGATGAATCATCACTTTGGCACAGAAGGATGTGTCACATGAACTTTAAAAAAATAAATAAACTTGTTAAAAACAACCTTGTAAGAGGTTTGCCTTCTAAAGTCTATTCATGTGATGATCATTGTGTTGCTTGTCTCAAAGGCAAACAACACAAAACTTCTCATAAGTCCAAAGAGATGAACACAATCTCTAATTCTCTTCATTTATTGCATATGGATCTGTTTGGACCTACAAATGTTATGAGCATAGGGAAGAAATCATACTGCCTAGTTATTGTTGATGATTACTCTAGATTTACTTGGGTATATTTTCTAAGGACTAAGGATGAGACAAGTGGACTGATCAAATCCTTTATTCTAAGAATTGAAAACCAAACTAATCAAAAAGTAAAAGTCATTAGGTCAGACAATGGTACTGAATTTAAAAATATTAACCTAAACACCTTTTGTGAAGAAAAAGGAATTGAGAGACAATACAGTGCTCCTAGGACTCCACAACAAAATGGTGTTGCTGAGAGAAGGAATAGGACACTGATTGAGGATGTTAGATCTCTGTTAGTTGATTCTAAACTTCCAATAACTTTCTGGGCAGAAGCAGTTAATACTGCTTGCTATGTCCAAAACAGAGTACTAGTAGTCAAGCCTAAAAACAAGACACCTTATGAGCTTTTAAATAAAAGAAAACCCTTCATTGGATTTTTCAAACCTTTTGGGTGTCCTTTTACAATTCTCAATACCAAATCTCACTTAGGAAAGTTTGATAGCAAGGCAGATGATGGATTTCTTGTTGGTTACTCATCTCAGAGTAAGGCTTACAGAGTTTTTAATACTTCTTCTAGAATAATTGAGGAAAGTGACAATGTCAAATGCAATGAGAACACACCAAATCCTATTGGATCTGGTCCTCAGTGGTTGTTTGACATTGATTCACTAACTAACTCTTTTGGTTTCAGTAGTGACAATTATGCAGGTTCAGGAAGTGGAGGATCAGGGGCTACACAAGTTCAAGACATTATGCCTCAGTCTGTGATCTTTCCTATGCCTATAAAAGAACCTGTTGAATTATGTGAAGAAGAAACTATATATGAGCCAATTCAGAGTGAAGAAGAAAGAAGAGAAGAGGAATCTTCAGTGCATAAAGAGCTAGAAGTAGCTGAGGTGATCCCCTCAGCTGACTTAAATGATTCCAATCTAGAGGTGGGAATCAATGAAGAACCTAGTCATCATACTAGAACTCAAAAGAATCATCCTCCAGAGCTGGTAATAGGAGACATCTCTTCTCCTATGATTACAAGGAATCAAAGCAGACTTCAAGAGCTGCAGGATCAACAACACACAGTACTCTCCTGCTTTCTATCCCAGATTAAGCCTAAGAAGGCCTATGATGCAATGAAGGATTCAAGTTGGATAGAAGCCATGCAAGAAGAGTTACTTCAATTCAAACTACAGGATGTTTGGGACTTGGTGGAGCTTCCAAAAGGTCATAGAGCTATAGGCACCAAGTGGATTTTCAGGAACAAAAAGGATGAGAGAGGTATTGTGATCAGAAACAAAGCAAGGCTTGTGGCACAAGGGTACACTCAAGAAGAGGGCATAGATTATGATGAAGTGTTTGCTCCAGTGGCAAGGGTAGAGGCAATTAGGCTGTTCCTAGCCTATGCCACATACATGAAGTTCAAGGTCTATCAAATGGATGTAAAGAGTGCCTTTCTATATGGTACAATTGATGAAGAAGTATATGTATGTCAGCCACCTGGTTTTGAAAATCCTTCATATCCTGACAGAGTATACAAGCTGAAGAAAGCACTCTATGGTCTACATCAAGCCCCAAGAGCATGGTATGACACTCTGTCTACCTATATTTTGGAGAATGGGTTTGAAAGGGGCATCATTGACAAGACCCTTTTCATTAAAAGAAGTAAGAAGGACATTCTACTAGTTCAGATCTATGTGGATGATATCATCTTTGGATCCACAAAAGATCAGATGTGTAGAGACTTTGAAGAGTTGATGCACAAGAGCTTTAAAATGAGTTCAATGGGTGAACTTACCTTCTTCCTTGGACTTCAGGTGAAATAGCAGTCAGATGGGATCTTCATTAGTCAATCAAAGTATGTGCAAGACATCATGGAGAAATATTGTTTAAAAGACTCAAAGCCAGCAAACACACCAATGGAAACTCACAAACAGATCACTGCTGATCTTGAGGGGGAGGATGTTGATGTCCATCTATATAGATCAATGATTGGATCTCTCATGTATCTCACAGCCTCAAGACCAGACATCATGTTTCTAGTATGTGTATGTGCCAGATTCCAAGTCAAGCCAAAACAATCACATCTTCAAGCTGTGAAGAGGATTTTCAGATACTTAAGAGGGCAACCTAGATTAGGTCTTTGGTATCCATATGAATCTTCATTCGACTTGATTGCTTATTCAGATAGTGACTTGGGTGGTGCTAACATGGACAGAAAGTCTACTTCAGTGGGATGTCAACTTTTGGGTGCAAGACTATTATCTTGGCAGTGCAAGAAACAAACCACAGTGTCCTTATCAACAACAGAAGCTGAGTATATTGCTGCTGCAAGTTGCTGCTCTCAGGTTCTATGGATTCAAAATCAGATGCTGGACTATGGGGTAACATTTCTTCACACTCCAATCTTTATTGACAATAGCAGTGCTATAAGCATTGTTAACAATCCAGTCAAGCACTCCAAAACAAAGCACATCGAGATCAGGTATCACTTTATTAGAGATTGTAATGAAAAGAAGCTCATTCAAGTTGCTAAAGTCCATACTGACAACCAGTTTGCAGATCTATTCACTAAAGCTTTTGATGTGGGTAGATTCACTTTCTTGGTCTCAAGTGTGGGCATGATCAACTCTGAATGAGATCATGTGTTTAAAAGGTGGTTATATACCTGTTGTTTTGGGTACTTGTGTACTGCTAATCATCTTTTACAGAAAGTTATTGACTTGATCAGACCTTCATAAGCTTCAAAAAGAGCAAGTATAGTTAATACTGCCAGTGCAGTTTTAATACTGCCAGTGCACAGTTAATACTGCTAGTGGTTAATACTGCTCTCAGTTAATACTGCTAGTTAGTTAATACTGCTAGTGGTTAATACTGCTCTCAGTTAATACTGCTAGTTAGTTAATACTGCTAGTGGTTAATACTGCTCTCAGTTAATACTGCTAGTTAGTTAATACTGCTCTAGGTTAATACTACTTATGTCCCATATTCTATAAATACCCTTTGCCCGCCTAAAAGATCATAACGACTCTTTGAATACTGTTCATCGTCTCTCTAATCCTTTTTCTCTCAAGCTCCTTAGTAAGTTTCAGACAAGAACACTCAAGATCAATGGCATCCATGGCTTTCATTGATGAGCACAACGAGATTGCGATGCTACAGAAGCCAAAACAAGCTGCTGGATTCCACCAAATTGTGGATTTTCTCAAGTCGAGCCACATAGCCTATGCTCTTACTGTGTCACCTACAATCTACATAGAGCATCAAAGGCAATTCTGGGCGAATGCCACCATAGTCACAGAGAATGGTGTGCAATTTCTCAAGACAAGGGTGTGTGACAAAACCCTGTCAGTTTCTGAAGAGGTGATACGCATCTGTCTACGCCTAGACGATGTTGTAGGTATTACTTCTGTACCTAATGAGGTTTTGTTCTCAAATCTTTCAAGAATGGGGTATGGAGGCCAATTGGGTGGTTTTAAATTCTCAAAAGCAAAATTTTATACCCAATGGCGTTTTCTTGTTCATACCCTGATGCACTGCATTTCTAAAAAGACTACTGGATGGAGTGAGTTCAGCAGTCCCATTGCCTATGCTTTGGTCTGTTTGGCCACTGCCAGAAAGTACAATTTCTCCAAAATGATTTTCAGTGATCTTGTATCAAACTTGGGAAACAAAAAGAGTTTTTATATGTACCCAAGATTTGTACAGGTAGTTATCAACCATGACTTGACGGATATGCCTCACTTTGATGAGGTATATGTACCCAAAATCCCCAAAGGTAAAGGTCTTTTCAAACATGAAAAGATCCCCTTTGGACTCGGAAGGAGTTGACACCCCATTGTTCTCTACAATGATGGTGGTGTCCCACACTGAAGAAGGTATGGCAGCAAGGTCAAGGCCCTCATTAGACCATCCCACTGCTAGCCAATCCCAACCTTCCCACTCTATATCTATTCCCCAGTCTCTATTTCAAAAGCCAACCTCTCTAATTACCCAAACTTATATGAGGAAAAAGGTAAAGAAGGCTCCTTCCCTTCTTGTACCTTCACCCACAGAGCCTTTAAGCCCTCTAAGGGAGAATTCTCCTTTAGAGAATATCTACAGGGAAACCACAGGGGTGTCTCCCAACCCCAAGGAGGTGCTCAATAAAGAGATGTATGAGCATATGGGTGAGCAGGCTGCCACTACTCCTGCTAACACAGAGGAGGACAGTGGTAACATAAATAAGACCTCCCCCATGGCAACTTTGAATGAGCAATCATTCAAAGGTCCCAGGTGCCAAGAACCCAAGGAGGTGGATAGTGCCTCTGCTAGGCAGAAGACTTCCACTACTAAAAGATCCAATGATCCTTCAAAAGGGGGTAACACTCCTGGAGAAGGTGAGGACAAATATGACTATAATGAATTGATGGAAACAATGGGCAACATCAACCTGGATGTTCTTAAACAAGGCAAAGAGATAAATGAAATGAATCTGGTAATCTTGTCCCAACAAGTGCAAATTACCAAACTCAAGAAATTGGTGATAAAGCTAGTCCAGAAAAAGAAGAAGAGACAGTTTGTACTAAGGCGTAGGAAATCAGGGGATGATGCTCCCAAAAATGGGGAGTCAGAAGCTGAGTTCAACATGGAAGAAGCTACTGATAAGGGGGAGCTTGATGGGGTTAAACATGATGTTGAGGGGGAGCAAGAAGCAGAAACAGAAATAGAATCACAAGCAGCAGCAGTAACAAAAGAGAAAGCAGCAGAAACAAGTGAAGCAGCAGAAAAGGTGAAAGAAGTACTAACAGATCTTGAGATTGCAGAAACCTTAATCAAAGCCAAGCATGATACTCCCAAGGTCACCTCAAAGACCAAAGGAGTTGTCATCAAATAACAAGGTGAAGTGATCAAGAAAGATAGCATTAATAAAGTGATGAGTACATAGAAAGGCAAAGCAAAGCTAGTGGAATCTGATCAACCAATGAAAAAGAAAAAGTTGATTGAGTCAGATGAAGCTTTGGCTAGGCAGATTCAGGATGAACTTGAGCAAGAAGAACAGGTTCAAGTGTCAAAAGATTAAGAGATAGCAAAAGCTATGGCTGCAGAACTCAATAAAGCTTATCAACAGAGTCTTGGAACATAACTAGCCAAGAAGAAAGCCACATCTCTAAGGAAGCCTGGAAAGATCAAAATGGCTGCAAAGAAAAGACAAAGACAACCTTCAAAGACATACCTTGGTGCTCAAGAGAGAAAGAAGATGATCACTTTCCTCAAGGGTGCTGTAGGTGTCAAAAAGGAAATGTTTTCAAAAATGTCTTTTGAGCAAATCAAAGGGCTGTATGATGCAGAAATGATCAAGCTTCAAGAGAATGAAACTGCAAGGGTTGAAATGGAGAAAAGGATGAAAGAGAGCAATGATTTTTTACAAAAACCTTTTCCAGATGAGCAAGAAACTCCAAAGAAGGAGGCCACTCTTGGTGAAAGTCTAAGGACTCTAAAAAGAACCAAGATGATTGCAAGGAGAAAGTCAACCAAGAAGCCTATAATAGCCACAGAAGAAGCTGAGAAGGTTGCTGAAGAAGAAGAGGCACCTGAGTCATCTGAAAAGAAAGAGCCTTCAAGCTATGATGATGTAAAGATGTACATGGTAGTGATGGACAAAGTGCCTGAACCAATTTCAGCAGAACCTGTAGGAGTTAAGCCTCCTGAAGTCATTCACTGGGATGTAATGGAGGTTGATGGAAAGGAATACATAAGGCTGAAGAGGAAGGATGAAAAGTATGAGGTGTTCAATACTTGGGCAAAGATTGTTAGAATATGCTCTAGATCAGATCTTGAAGAAATGTTTGATATAGGAATGAAGTTATATGCAGATCAACTGAAAGCTCCAGAGATTTCAATTACAAAGTTAGTGATGGAGTATCTGTGTATGATGTTCAAACCTGATGAAGTGGAGGAAGGCATAAGAAATGTGTTTCAAACAGTTAACAATTGGACTCTATATGAAACTAGTGGAGTATATGCAGTGACTTTAGACATAAATCACATAGAATACTTCCTAGTGGATAGAGTATACAACCATAGCAGACTGAAGCTTCATGCAATGTTGAAGAAGAAGCTTGGATGTGTTGAAAACTCAGAAATGGCAAAATATCTGATTCAGAGAATGATCAATCAAAGTTTGGGGCTAAATGTTGATACAGGGATCTGAAGAATGGTATTTTGGGAGCATCTGAAGAACTTGACTTCTCTTCCTAAAAGTCAAGTTAGGGGGAGATTGTTGGGAACTGAAGAATTGCTAAGTACAGTTAATGCTGCTAGAAGAACATGGTTACTACTTCTGAGGTTAATGCTGCCAGTTGAAGTTAATGCTGCTGAATAAGATTAATACTGCTTGAAGAGATTAATACTGCTGAGCATGGTTAGTACTGCTGAACTTAGTACTGCTCAGAGTATTAATGCTGCTTATAAGATGAATATCCGTATGGTAAGGATGACAGCTGGATTGATTGATGTTATTCATGGAAGCTTGGAGATAATGATGGAAGATTATACTGAAGATCTTTTATTATTTTGTAATTATCTTTATCTTCAGTATATGTATATAATAGTTTTGTTTCTTTAGTTGTAACAATTATTCTGAGTTTTAGCTTTCATAGAGAGAATCAACCTCAAGGTTAGAACCCTAATTCTAGAGAAGTAGAATTCGTATTGGTAAGCCTGTTCATCAATATTGAGGTTGTGTGTAAAAGCTTGTGACTTTTAATCATTCAATAAAGAGTTTACAAGTTGTGATTTTGATTCACTGTTTCATTGTTTTTCTGAATATTAAAGTGCTATTCCGCAGCTTCTTTAATATTGTTTTCTGAGAGTTTATTCTTGTTAAGAATTTAAGATCCTGACATGAAGAATGGCCCTCAAAATGTCACTTAAATCGTCCAGACCTTTCCCACGGCTTGAGGCCGCGTGGTAAGCCGCACATGCCTTCTGGGTCGACAACAACCACTTGGGCGGCCTGAGCCACGACCTAAGGTCGCGCACCAAGCCGTGGGGATCCATTTCTCCCATTCTCCTTCCGTTTTTTACGTCCAACTCGATCCTCGATAACTCCGCTACGATAGGGAAGTAACCTTACTAAATCTCCATTATGATGGTCATACGATTACGATAGCATGGGTTAAGGGCTTCCAAAATCATGGTTGTTACAATCAACTTGGATGATATAGGAATCGACTCAAGAGAATGATTTGTTGAAAAAGATTTATAAATCCATATATTTTGAGGACTCTATTCTGCACTACCACTAGTTGGATACTACATAGAGATATGTTGGTTGAGTTTAAACATTAGTGCAAATATTGAGTTCCAAGAGGAATACCCTCAAAATAGATGGTGGAACTAGTTATGGCCAAATCATTCTGTAGCATTTCTACGACATAAGTCTACTGGAAATTGTGTTTAAGTCTCATGTAAAAGTCTTACACCCTTGCTTGTTTTATTATATGTTAAGTTTATTAAGTTATACCTCAAACCAATCAAAGTCTTCAAAATCGTCATCTGAAATCATATCTTTCTTTGACTTTTTATTAAAATTTTACAACAATCGCCTTGGACGATAATTGGTTTCTTGCCACTTTATTACTTGAGAGACGATATTGGACCACATTGTATACTTGCTTTGAGGTCTAATTATTATACGTCTGTAGGTGTGTAAAAAGCAACTATCATCAAGCAAGGGTATTGGGGGTTTTCATGGCTGTTCTCCAGACCCTGAGCTTAGTTGAGGTGTACACAAGTTAGCCCAGACACTCACGGTTAAACAAAATCAAATAAGATATGACTACTATTCAGACCTCGATTATGCCAATCAGATATTATTGACACATTAATAGTGACCGTTTGTTGCCCCAAGTTTACCTTCAACACATTCAAGTTGTTGAATATATGCAGGCAGATACTGCGTCATGGAGTAGTTACAAGAACAACGTACCATATGGAACATGTTGCTCCAACTCTAGAACGGTATGGAATCAAGACCGCCCGCCACACGTCTTTGCATCCTCTCTTGGCGTACCTAAAGCTTCTGATGATGACTTTAACAAAATCAAGATAACTAAATTCAAAACTTGAAAGTGCTTCATCTTGTTGAACAAAAGCTATATTGAAAGCAAGAAAATATAAAAATTAAAACCCAAAAAGAATTGTAATGCTGAAATATGCGGCATGACTTGCTTATCTAATGGAAAATTTTTAATCATGGTTCACTTTTAGTCAACGAAGGCAAGCTTTTGCATCTCTCCTTGTCCAAAAACAAGTTCACATATGACATAACAATAAAATCAAATTTGTAGGATGTCAAAAATCTCCAAATATACAAATAGACTGCTTTATAAATTTTAATTTCACAATAAAAAATATTATACTCTTTAGAGTTGATCACGTCCTTATATATCGTATTAAGAATCAAAATAAAAAACTAATAAGATGCTATATTTAAAAAGTGTCCTAAAAATAGTGAAGACATCTAAAACGAGCTATAACTTATTCTAGCACTTCTATATTGGACGTACAAGTGTTTGGGTTTAAGCTCGAGTCTTACGGGTGTGCCGTTTGCAGTGCACAAGTGGAGATGTCAAAACATTTATTTAATGGATGTAGTCTCATAGCAGAAGTTTGGAATGCCCTAAATGTTTGGTGGAACATATTCCCGGTCGATTACTCTGGAGTGGAGCAGCTCTTAATCACCTCGAACGGCAACAATCCTAATTCTAAGTTGAGCCTGAGTCTAGACATGGTGGTACAGACGTTCTTCTGGAAGGTTTGAGAATACAGCAACGAGAAAATATTCAAGAACAAGTCGGTTAGCCCCCTAACGCTTGCTAACGATATTCAATTCATTGCGTTTGATTGGATTAGTAATCGGGCCTCATTTGGTAGGAATCTTGTTGGACCGATTGGTGTGAGTGCGGCCTTGGCTTCGTGTTTGTAATCTAGCTGCTCGCTAGTTTTCAGGGTTTTTTTTTTGGTTTTTTGTTGTTAAAAAAAAAAACAAGTGTTTGGCTTTATAAATTCAACTTTTATAAGTTAGATTATGAAGACAATTAAACATATTTGTTGTCCTATAAATCATAAATCTGATTATGTTATAATGGCATAAGAATCTCTTTTAATTAATTATATAGGTTTAAAAATATTATATCAATTAAATACCACAAAATTATACATCAAATGAATAAGAATACAATATTTTTTATGTTTTGGTTTGCTTTAAAAACAACATTTCCATTTCTAAACGAGTATTGCGGATTTACATATTTACTTATTATTAATGATTGCGAACTATCTGTGATATTGGTTAAAAAAAGCTTCTCATGTTTCAGTTCTACTATCTTGCAGGTAATGTTCGTTCATCTTATTGGATTTAAATATACAACGGTGTCATTGATAAAAACATGAACTACGAACTCCTTGTTAGGATTTGTGTAACTTCGAGATGGTATCGAGACCGGATAAACTTAAGAATCGTGTTGGAAAGCACTTTCCAAATACAACAATTCGACCCTATAAGCCTTGAGTTCACGAACTTTGTATTGGGATAATTCTTAAGATTTCTCTCTTTTTCAAAGACTGTGAAAAGAGATTTTTGTATATCCTCAGATTCTCACATACATGTTTAAATAGGAGATCGACGGTTATTGGCGGTTAGGCGGTTATACAACGGTTATAACCATAAATGGATAAGATTAAAAAGTAGTTACAACCGAATTGCATAAGATATCAACGACAACAATAAGCTATCAACGACCAGCTATCACCTATCAGTGACAACAATCAACCATCAGCAACACAGCGACAACTATCAAACTTTCAGCGATAGCCTTCCGATTTTCAGCGATAGCTTTTAGATTTTCAGCGATAACCTTTATAATTTCTAAAACACGACTTAAATAAATTTACAAGTCCTTTAGAACTTTAACCCCTCTTAAGATAATAAAGGTAACATTTGTAAGTGTGCACTCCGCACCTTCTAACTTATGTACGTTTACCTTATCGTCTTAATCGATCTCAAATAAATCACAATTACACCAAAATGTTTGATGACACTAAAATCACCAACATTCCTCCCCATTTTAGTGTAATCCTTTGATTCACTATTCAATCATAAATATGTAAAATTCAAATAAATGCATAAATGAAAATGTCACGAAGATTGAATTTTCATTTTAGTATATTACACATTCCAAATATTCGAGAATCGGGGTGTTCTAAGAATTGAACTCATCAACCCATTTGAATACATGAAGATAATATACACATATGTTCGTACAAATCTAGATAACACACTTGACACATTTGTAGAGGCCTTGCGTCCTTATCCATTCTTGAACGTATAGAAAGCCAAGTCGAAAACTTTCTTGAAGCGGCCACACTTCACGTCCACTTAGGTGATTCTTTTATGTTTTGCACCTGCATATGCAATTTTTCAAAAGAATCATTAAGAAATAATTTTTCAACCTTACAGCACTTGCAGGTCTAAGCACATGCCTTGGGATGATATTATCATGTGCTTCAATTTTATTAATAAGCCTTCCACATTGAATTCAACCTTTAACGTTGTATTAAAGGGGAATTGGGTATCTTATTAATAAATATTTATATGGACTTTAAACCCATCCCGATCACGGACTTGTGCACTAAGTCTCTAGCCAACCTCTTTGTTAAATGGTCGGCTAAATTATTATGAGTTCTAACGAATTCTACTGATATCACCCCATGCATGATTAATTCTCTAACCATGCTATGTCTTACTCCCAAGTGCCTTGACTTTCCATTATATACTTGGCTATATGCCTTAGCCAAAGTTGCAGCACTATCACAATGAATACAAATCGGTGATATCGGTTTCGGCCACAAAGGAATCTCGTATATTAAATTCCTTAGCCACTCCGCCTCTTTACCCGCGGCCGCTAAGGCCACAAATTCAGATTCCATGGTGGAATTTGTGATACAAGTTTGTTTCTTTGAGGCCCAAGAAATGGCACCTCCACCGAGCAAAAATGCCCATCCACTAGTAGAAGAATGATCATCTACATTGGATATCCAACTCGCAGCCATGTAGCCTTCAATTACCGAAGGAAACCCGAAATAAGTGATACCATAATTCATGGTTCCTTTCAAGTACTTGAATACTCTTCTTACCGCTTGCCAATGATGAGCACTCGGTCTACTAGTAAACCGACTCAACCTACCAACGGCGTAGGCAATATCCGGGCGTGTACTTGTCATTGCATACATCAAGCACCCGATTGCTTTAGAGTTTTCTAATTGTGAAACCGCTTCACCCTCGTTGGGCATAAGATTCTCACTTGGATCCAACGGAGTACTTACGAGGGAACAATTCAACATGTTAAACTTCTTTAACACTTTCTCTACATAGTGAGATTGTGTTATGTCCAAACCTTTGTTCTCCCGTTTAATCCTTATTCCAAGGATCACTTCGGCCTCCCCCAAATCCTTCATCGAGTATTGGGATGACAAAAGTTCTTTTGTCAAGTCGACTTGTCCTTGGTCCATGCCAAAGATTAACATGTCGTCTACATATAAACAAATTATAACGCCTCTAGCGGAATCGTCAAATTTGCTATACACACACTTGTCCGATTGATTTAAACGAAAACCATAAGACAAAACAACTTCATCAAACTTTTGATGCCACTGTTTTGGGGCTTGTTTCAAACCATAAAGTGATTTAATTAATTTACACACTTTATGTTCATTCCCCAGCATCACAAAGCCTTCCGGTTGCTTCATGTAAACCTCCTCCTTTAAAGCACCGTTAAGGAATTCCGTCTTAACATCCATTTGGTGAATTACCAAGTTATTAATAGCCGCCAATGTTATTAATAATCGAATAGTGGAGATTCGAGCAACCGGTGCGTAGGTATCGAAATAATCGATGCTTTCTTTTTGCCGAAAACCTTGTATTACCAATTGAGCTTTAAACTTATCGATAGAACCATCAACTTTCATTTTCTTCTTGAAAATCCATTTGCAACCCAATGGTTTGCAACCCGGTGGTAAGTCGGCCAACACCCACGTGTTATTACCCATGATAGACTCCATCTCATCATTTATTGCCTCATTCCAAAATGCAACATCTTGAGACTTCATAGCCTCATCATAGGTTCTTGGATCTTCCTCTATGCTATTACAATAAGCATATTGAGATCCAATTTCATCTCGTGAAACTTCAACTAAATACAGTTGAAAGTATAGACCAAAAGATTTCTCAATCCTTCCTCGTTTACTTCTTCGAAGCTTGAGAAATTCCAAAGGAATTTCCTTTTCTTTTCCACTATCTTTGATTCCACTCGTACTTGGAATCATGTCTTTTGGTCTCGGTATCGAAGTAAATCGATTCTCATCGAATATCGCATCTCTCGATTCTATTAACAGAATCGTTGGGTTCGATGACATAGAACCGATATGCCTTAGAATGGTCGGCATATCCGATAAATATATAATCGATTCCTCTTTCCCTCAATGTCTTCCTTTTGGGATCCGGTAATCTTACCACGGCTCGACATCCCCAAACTCGTAAATAATTCAAGTTTGGTTTCTTCTTGAACCAAAGTTCATAAGGAGTCATCTTACTCCTTTTGTTTGGTACCCGGTTTAAAACGTAACAAGCCGTCAACATGGCTTCACCCTAAAATCCGTCACTAAGACCAGAGTAGGATAACATCGAGTTAACCATTTCTTTCAAAACTCGATTTTTCCGTTCCGCAACACCGTTTTGTTGAGGTGTGTATGGTTTCGTGGTCTCGTGAATAATTCCAACAGACTGCAAAAATAGAGGATCGAAATATTCACCGCCTCTATTGGTTCTTAATTTTTAATTAAAATATTTTGCTGCAATTCCACTTCGGTTTTATAATTTTTAAATTTTTCTAAAACTTCATCTTTCGAATGAAGTAGAAAAACGTAACAAAATCTCGAAGCGTCATCTATAAATGTAGCAAAATACTTTTTATTTCCAAGTGAAGGACTCGCATGCAAATCACACAAATCACTATGGATTAAATCCAAAACCATAGATGATCTTTTAATTTTAGGAAAAGGTTGACGTGTGATTTTTGTAAGCATGCAATTCTTACACTTTTCAATATTTAAATCAAATGAAGGAATCATGCCATCCTTGGACATTTTATGCATTCTTTTATAATGCACATGTCCAAGTCTGGCATGCCACAAATATGAATTTTCATTCTCAACCAAACACACAGAATTATCACAAGCAAATTTATTAATTAGATTCAACATAAACATACCAGAATTCAAATATCCAAATCCAACAAACACACCACGTCGCGATAAGGTATAACTATCACTTTCGAATACTTGTTTGTAACCCAACTTGTTCAACATACTACCGGAGACTAGATTCTTCCGGATTTTATGTAAAAATAAAACATTATTAAGAGTTAATAAATTCCCAAAGCTAAAAATAAGATTCACACGACCACGATCCAAGATTGGAGCACTAGACTCGTTGCCCATATGCAAGACCGATCCATCTTCCACCAGTTCGAACTTCTTGAACCATTTTTTATCCTTGCACACGTGACTTGTGGCACCCGAGTCTATCCACCATGCGATATCATCATCCTTGATTTGGGGGTTGGTCGTTCGACCCTTGTCCCGCCCCACTCGTACTCGCTCCATTATTGTTTCCTTTACCAACTCGACAATCTCGTTTGAAATGTCCTGTTCGACCACAAATCCAACAAGTCATTTTCGACTTTTTGTTGGGTCCGTGTTTGGGGTTGTCGAACATCCACTTCTTACATTTGTCGAACTTTCTTTTTGTCGTGTTCATACGCTCCTCAACCATGTTGACATTAGATGAACTTGGGACATCCTTATCCTTGGTCTTACCACTTTCTTGTACACGTAATGATTCCTCAATACGTAAGTGGCTACCAAGTTGCACCAAAGAAAGTTCTTCCTTTTTGTGTTTAAGTGTGTGTTTGAAATCTTTCCATGATGGTGGCAACTTGTCAATTATACTAAAAACCGATATGGATTCATCCATATTCATATTCATATGGTGTTGAGTAAATTGACCAATGATCCAAAGCAATTCGTTGTATTGCTTCATAACGGGCCTGGAATCGATCATCTTGTAATTGTTAAAATTACTTACGAGGAACTTCTTACTCGAAGCATCCTCGTCCATGTATTTTGATTCCAAAACATCCCATAATTCTTTGGATGTTTCTACATTCTGGTAAACATCAAATAAAGCATCAGACATACCGTTAAGAATATGCCCACGGCATATGTAGTCATCGTTCTCCTACTTGTTTCTACGTCGGACCGCCTCCAGAGTTGATTCTTCAAGAATCTCGGGCATCGGGGTGCTAAGAACATACACGACCTTCAAAGTGGTGAGAAGGAAGTGCATCTTCTTTTGCCACCGACGAAAGTCGTTTCCTTGAAATTTCTCTAGTTTGCCAAATTTCGAAGTCATATCGCTAACAGACTCCTCTCGATTCGCCATCGTTAATTAATCAGAAAATGTTGTATTTGAATGTTTGGAATTGTGTAACTTCGAGATGGTATCGAGACCGGATAAACTTAAGAATCGTGTTGGAAAGCACTTTCCAAATACAACAATTCGACCCTATAAACCTTGAGTTCACGAACTTTGTATTGGGATAATTCTTAAGATTTCTCTCCTTTTCAAAGGTTGTGAAAAGAGATTTTTGTATATCCTCAGATTCTCACATTACATCTTTAAATAGGAGATCGACGGTTATTGGCGGTTAGGCGGTTATTGGCGGTTAGACGGTTATACAACGGTTATAACCATAAATGGATAAGATTAAAAAGTAGTTACAACCGAATTGTATAAGATATCAGCGACAACAATAAGCTATCAGCGACCAACTATCACCTATCAGTGACAGCAATCAACCATCAGCAACACCTATCAGCGACAGCTATCAGACTTTCAGCGATAGCTTTTAGATTTTCAGCGATAGCCTTTATAATTTCTAAAACATGACTTAAATAAATTTATAAGTCCTTTAGAACTTCAACCCCTCTTAAGATAATAAAGGTAACATTTGTAAGTGTGCACTCCGTACCTTCTAACTTACATATGTTTACCTTATCGTCTTAATCGATTTCAAATAAATCACAATTACACCAAAATGTTTGATGACACTAAAATCACCAACACTCCTCATGTATGATTTATAAATTTGATCCATAAACAATACTAGATTAATACTGAATATTTGTGACGGCCGGAAAGAATCATCAAAATGACAATATATGTTGGCTTAAAATCCCATAAAAATCACACTTTTTTATGAACTTTGAAGAGTAAGTGCGATAATAACTTTTATAAAGGATGGTAAGCAAATCACACGGTGACGTTCAGCAGAAAGTTCTTTTACGTTCATTTATTTATTAAATGAACCAAAATGACATATTTTTTATTCGTTTAGTAAAACTTAAATAAATGAACGTAAAAGAACTTATTTTTTAATTCGCTTAGTTAAACTTAACGAACGAAAACAAACACATCATCTTTTATGTCTAACTCCAGGTATAGATTGAAATAAAAATAGGCTCTACTAGTAAGAAGATTTTTTTTATCTCCTTTGCGATTACTTCAAGATTCACACTTTCTTTTTTGTCTGGAGCACTCAAATTTTCCCTGACTCGATCAATAGCCCGGTGGATACGATGGGACTCGTCTTCAAGGGGCCTTTTTTCTTCTTTCATTTACATTAGTGAACACGTTCAATAATCTGTTCAATGGCCACATTGATGTTTGTCATGTTAATTACGGCAAACTTTCTAGATTCAAAAGTGAGTTCTTGAATGAAATAAGCTCTCCTTTTTTTGGTTTTGATCAACAATGGCGGTATTAAGGAGAAAAAAGAAGCCAAATAATGCATGAAAGATTGAGAAGCTTGAAACTCCATAGCCATGGAGTTTTAGATAAAGAAAGCGAGAATCAAATAAGTAAAAAAAAAAAGACTTGAGGTAGCTTTATATATAGATGAAGACTTCAATGGTGTTTTTCTTTGAAACAAATTTTACTTTTCTTGGATTTAATTTCGTATTCCATAAACAGTGAGTTACTAATTAATACGTATCAAAAAAATGGCAATCCATAACTACCATATATACATGTTTTAATTATATAAAAAAAATATTGTCCTTATCAATAAAATTAACAATTTAATAAAAAGAAATTATGTGATTGGTCCAATGCAGTGTGCAACGTTTGCATCATAAGAGTGGTTTTTAAATAATCGCTCCCCTATATATATATTGCTTATTTAAAACAATTTATACTTATTTTAAAAAGTGTTTATCAACTTATGCGGTGTCAAACCGGAGTTTTTAAAAAAAAGGTTTGAATTAGCTTATTGTGGTATCAAAATGTAATAAGCTAATAAGTTGTTATTTAAAGGTGTTTGAAATTGCTTATACATATAAAATAACCAAAAAAGTGATAAACACTTTTCAAATAAGTTGATAAGTTAAAACCAAATGACTTATCAAAAAGTGTTTTTCAGCGGTTTGGCACCGCTATAAGCCATTTTAATTTTTCCACATCCAAACACTTAAAAGTGCTTATTTCCGGTTCCAAACCGCAATTAGTTAAAAAAAACACCTCAAATAAGCAATCCCAAACACCCCATATATGTTTGTGTGTGTATAATGCATGCATCTCAAGCCGCAGGAATTACATGATCAAACAGTTACGTCTTATCGATTGATCCAGGTGCAAATGACCTTTTTGCAAGAACAATATCGTCAATAAAAAATCATTGTGATCACAGGCCATGGTGTCATCAAATCCAACAACTTATAACTTTCAATAGGTTTCATGATCTCGCCTAAAATTTCTTTGTTTCATATTTTGTAGTGTTGTGCTGATATGTGATCATAATGTTAATTAGTCATAGCAAAAAAATTGTTACCTTAGGTAGCTTTGGCACGCAGACATGACATGACAGGACAGGACAGGACAGGACTGAACTGGACAGGAAAGAACTGGACATGGCTAAACAAGAGGCTAGGATTGGACTGGACTGGACAAGACAAATGTCTATCTTGTGTTTGGTACGACTAGGACTGGATATGACAGAACTGGACAAAGTTCTCTAAAAGTTGTTTGATATTTTATATGTTATATAATAGTTATAAATAACACAAATAAAATATATTTTTAAATAATTTGATTAAAAAACATTTTTATATTTTTATACGATTTTCATACATATAAATACATACAAAAACAATGGTAGGAAATTTGAATGGAGAATCTGAAATAATTGATGGTAGTTCGAAAAAATCATATTCATATACAGAAAATATCTATACTACTTTATAAAGCAGATTTCAAAATCTCTTAAAAACAACTTTTATTGCACAATATACCGTTGTTTAATGTACAATCTCTTAAAATCTCTTAATTACAACATAGGAAGCTAAATGTACAACTCCATCAATACATAACACGTTTCACAACTCATACTTCTCTATTTTCAAGATTGACGCTTCGGACGATTCAGAGTTCTCTCTTTTCAAGATCGACTTATGGTTATCGATTCCTATGTATTCTTCTCCCCTCCATCCTCAAGACAAAGACACAAATCGAATTGCAGGTAATATTCATATCTCGATTTAGGTTTTTTTTTATTTTCCTCATCTCAATCGATTTTGAGTTTATGTTTTTTCAATTTATCTCAATCAATTTTTCTCCTCTCAATCGATTACAGAATCGATTTTCAATTTACAGAATTGATTTTCATTTGATTTTCATTTTGTTTACTCAATTATTTTGTGTTGGAGTTTCTTTTTTACATAATCGTTTTTTGATTATGGACATCTCCACATCGATTTACAGATATCGGTGTCACAGTCTAGGTCCTAATATAGCCAAATACAAGTCCTTCGAATAACCGGTTTATAGTTGATTTTATTTATTTTGTTGTTTGAAGAATCGTTGTACATTTCCACATAAGCAGGAAAGGTGAAACCTTGTAAGAAACCCATGACATAGACTTATATATGTATTATTGATTCCTTTTGTATGATTTTCTTCAGTTTCGGGTGTTTATCTTGTGTACTCTTTATGAAACAGGATATCACCCATCATCTTGGTAGATGTTTACTGCTATATATGATAAACTTGTGTTGAATAGATGGTGTTTTCAAAAGTTTTTTTGTGGTCAAAATGATCATTCTTGGATCCTAATTAATGCTTCATTGCTCCTTCCTTACTCTCGATTTCAGTTAAACAACTGAAAACAAGTCAAGGAGCTTTGATTAACAGGTTCGTACTTGATTTTCATATATTTTGTTTGATTTTAATTTGTAATTGATTAACAGGTTTGCAACCGAAACACACCTTTTTTGTCGGTCATTATATGAAATATGAAGGCTGGGAAGATGTGAGTACTAATCTACAACTGCCATATGTAATAACCGGGTTCGAAAATTTTATTATTTTTAGAGTTGGGTGAAAAGTTAATCAAGACCCAAAGTTCAAGGGGGTCAAATGAAATTTGGGTTGTATATAAAGGTTTTAACCCTGAGATATTTATTTCATTTCATTCCTGAGGTTTGGATGAGGGCGGCTAAGGGAGAAGGAGCAGGAGAGAAAGAGGGCTAGGTTTGAAGGATCGGTCGTTTTTCTTCAAATCAAGGTATGATCCTAGTCTATTTCTCTCTTCTAAGTGTTGTAGTCGGTAAATGATCTCGTTGTTGAGCTTTTTATCCGTGTCCTTGGGCGATTTGAGGATCTGAGGTTGTTTTCTCGAAGTTTTGAAATCGCCCTGGGCGAGTTTTGAATGTCGACCGGACCGGACCGGGGAGACCGGTGCCGACCGGTGTGGTTCGACCGGACCGGGGAGACCGGTGTCGATCGGACCCGGGGAGACCGGTGTGTCGACCGGGGTGTGTCGCCCGGGGTGGTCTCGACCGAGGTGGTCTCGACCGGGGTGGCACAGTGTGTCGTGTTTTATGTTTTAGTCGGTGAGAGAGTGGGTTATCTGTGTTTTGGCTTACCGATTTATCGGTGTTGTCGTAGGTAGTGAATCGTTAGAAAGCGGGCTATTAAGCAGGAAGGATCTGAGGTAGTGAACTCGTTTACGATTTCGAAAGCTATTTGATATTTGTGAGTTTTCTGAACTGCACGTTTTTATTATCAAAAGTTTTGCAGGTTTAAATTACACGTTGATTTAATTATGTTGGCATGTTCATGCTAAGTTTATATAAACGCGCTTTATATATTATTGGGAATTAAATGTGTGCATACATTTAATTCGGAAGTTTTGACCTAAGTCGGGGAGTGTGGCCCGCCTGATCGTACCGAGGAGTGTGGCCCATTTATGCCATTGGGGTGTGTCCCCAAAATAAGGCAGTACGAGACAGACATACCATCTTTGACGGCAGTGTTGGTCAGTAGTTTGAGTTGCGCTCACGAGGCGTAAAGTGTGGTAAATGTGTTGGTCAGTAGAGTGAATTACGCTCGTGAGGCGTAAGGTTTTTGTCAGGATCGAATTCTTAACAAGAATAAATTCTCAGAAACTAATATCAAAGAAGTTGCGGAATAACACTTTGATATTTAATGAAAACAGTAAACCAAACAGTATATAATCAATAACTTGCAAACTTGTATTGAATGCTTGAAGTTACAAGATTAAACACACAACCTCAATATTGATGAACAGGCTCACCAATACGAATTCTACTTCTCTAGAATTAGGAACTATGCCTTGAGGTTGATTTCTCTCTCGAACTTAGAATGAATAAAAATTCTCTCTATTATCTATTCTATATATTCTATACATATACTAATCAAAAGATAATTATAATAAATAAACAAATCTTCAGTATATCTTCCATGTATATCTCTAAGCTTCCATAATCTTTAGTTTATCCAGTTGTCATTCTTTCCATCCGGATCTCATAAGCAGCACTAACTATGCTCAGCAGCATTAACTTCTTCTAGCAGCATTAACTACCAAGCAACACTAACTACTAGCAGTACTAACTAGCTAAGCAGTACTAACTTTGTTCAAGCAGTACTAACTTTAACTAGCAGTATTAATTCTACTAGCAGTAGTAATACTCAGCAGTATTAACCTTTAAGTCTTCTAGCAGTAGTAACTCTGAACCAGCAGCATTAACCATACTTGATCTTTTCTTCAGTTCCCAACAGTTTTGTTTAAATGTATTAAATAATATTTGAACTGTTGCAGTAGCGCTTGGAGGGGACTCACTAGACCATCGGTCTAACCCTTGCTCTTTCAAAACTATAACCCTTTTTCAGGTTATCGCAAGGTAGCAGGTATCAGTAAGGGTAAGGAGAAGATGTGAGCTATTTCCAGAAGCTAGAAGACTCCTTGTAATAGTTTCTTTATAGACTCAGTTGTGTAATAGGTTGTTTTTTTTTTTTTGCAAAACCTTGTTTGAATTGTAGGCTTGGGGCTATCGTTTGTTATGGATAATTACATTTTGATGTAATTAAAGTTTGGGCTGTTACAGTTGGTATCAGAGCCATAGTTTATGGGATTTAGGTGACCGGGTGGGCCTAAACTTAAACTTTGAAATAGAGGGACACAACTGAGATTTAGGAAGCCTTTAAGGAGTCTTTGGTCATCGAGATCGGGACGACAATAGTGAGGACTCTCATATAAGGTAAATTCAGAATTGCATCTGGCCAATGCCATTATGAATCTACAGGTGCATGGGTATACTCGAGTACTATTGTTAGGTTAGTCGGAGGGTGTAGTTTTGGGTAGTGAGCTCTATCATTGTAATGATAGCGTTGGTCTGGCGTGCTGTGCGAGCACGTTCATGGGTTTAAGGTTAATACCTTCTGGGATGAGTTTTGTGTGGGATGTAGATGTTTTGTCTGGAGGAAGAACTTCTTGGGTCTGAAAACGAAAGATTGACGATTGGAGGTGAGCTGGTCACTCCAAGGGAGTCGTCGGTTTGGTAGTTTGTGTTGTCGATCAATGGACATCAGGAGATTTCACCCCAAGAATCGAATAATAGATTTGAGCCTTTTGAATCAGTAGTTAACTGAAAGTTGGCGAGGGCGGCTGAGAGACGATATCCGTGTCGACTAATAAAATGGATTAAAGACAGAATGGAAATAAGCTATTGTTGGTAAGCTTAGTTGGATCAACGTAAGGATGCAGAATTTCGAATCTATAGTCGTGGCAGTTACTGGTAGTGGACAGAATGTTGGGAATCGTTGGTGCTGTAGATGGATGCAATTGTGAGGAACCTGACTGGTTGGTTGGAAGTAAGGGTCGGTGGCAAATTGGTGTGAGTGTAAGCGGTCGACCTTACGAGAGCGAATAGCCTTCATTGAAGTGGGAGTATCATGCATGGTGTTTTCGAATATGTTGCTTGAGTCTTTCATGTCAGGTTTATTGGTGTGTGTGCACCTTTGGGTCATTTGTTTTGAAAATGAGTTAGCGTGTGTAAACATGTGTGGGTTTTAGAAAAAGGGCAAGTTTATTGCGTGGTGCGCTAAATTTTGAACTCAGTAATTTGGGAGTTATTGCATTTCTTTTATAAAAGAGTCATCTTTTGTGGAAAATATAGCATCTTTTGACCGTGTGATGTTATAAGGAAGACTGGTATGGACTTAGTCATGCCAGCAAAGGGGGGAGTCGACTAACTCACTCAGCATAAGTCATTTTGTTAGAACTTCTATAAATCGCTTGAGTAAAGTTTCATTGAAAATATTTTCAAATGTGTCAAATGATTTCAAACTAATATGTTGTCATGCATGAAGGCTATGAACTTGTTAGGTCGTAAGGAAGCTTCGAAGTTAAGGATGAGGAAAGTGGTGGAGGATGAGAGTGTGACGTTTGGGCCGTTGTTGGTCGATTCATGATCCTGGTATTCCCGCTAGGGAAATGCGGAGAATGACAGAAGCTTTGGCCTTTGAGTGTTAGGAATGATTCGTTTTGTGGTAGCATGCACTCCTGTCAGTAACCTGAGTTGGGGTAGTCGGCGAGTGGTGTTGTTTGGGGTGGAATTCGAAGTCGTTAAGGTACGCCTTTCAGCAGCAAGTTGTTACGTAACGTTGTGGTTTTTAGACGAAAAGTTTTTGACGTCGATTTGGAGTTTTGAGTTGGCCTGGTAACCAGATTCTATCAAGTAAGTCATGTGCCTTCAACGTGTGAATTCGGTGGGACACCGAGATAGTTATGATGCGTTGGAAGGAGTAGGTTCCTTTGGGAATCCTTGTTAGTCGAAAACATTGTTGAAGTATCGCTATGTCAACGGTGATGCTGAAGTCATCGACAAATTGTTGAGGCCATTGCCGGGACGCTGAAAATGGGAAGTGGTTGCGGTCATGTTTTTTTTCTGAGTTTCTTAAGGAAGCTAGAGGTCGTTCGGGAACGGTGTGTATCTGGAATGGTATAGGACCACCTCGAGGGGACTTTTCAAAATGGAAGACTGTTAGTTGGTCAGGTAAATTCCCATGAGGTTCTGATGGTTCGTGTAGGAGTAAGGTATAGGGAGCAATCGGGGTGGTTGCACTTCGAGCAAGATAATCCGTGAGAGAGTACGCTTAATCTTATCGACTGCCCGACTTTGTATATGGCAGATCGCGATAAGCCGATCAGAAACGAAATCGTGTTGAGTGGTTTAAATGTTCGAAAGTTTGCGGGCGGTCCAGATTTGAGCAGGACAAAGTCGTGAAACGGCTTTATCTCAAATATTGGTGTTACGATCGACATGATGAGGAGGGTATCTGTTATGTGTACCAAGTGTTGTGGAAATTTTGGTGTTATGGTGATGATGTGGTAGGGAGATGAATGGTTAGATAAGATGGTGTTACTTTTTATGCCAAAGTGGACGGTCAAGTCATTATGGTGGTAAGGAGCTTCTTTGAAGTTAAGTTTTAGACTTGTGTTAGTGTTATAGGATGAGCATTGGTGGAAACCCTTGCTCAGAGATTATCGGGGAGTTGTTTGAAAGTATCAAGTATGTGGCAGAATTGCAGGGATGTTGGTTGGGTTGGTGATTTTGCTAATCTAAAGTTTATGGGTTCGAGCGATAGTTGGGGGCAACTTCATGGAGGAACCTTGGGTTCCTGGGTCGCGGAGAGGTGTTGGACAAACTCATCTTCTTCCAGTGGCATATTGTTATGAATGTCGAACGATTTAGTTCATGATGGGTTGTAGGAGAAAGGGAAAATCCGTGAGGTGTCTTCGATAAGTGAGTAATGTTTGGGAGAGAGTGGTTAATGTCTCGCGTGTGGATTGTCGGTAACCGTTTGGTGAAGTGTAGTAATGTAGTTTGTGTTTCGACGAGTTGGAATTGTTGACCTGAGATTAAGAAGTTTGGCAAGTGGCACAGGATTTGGTAGTTTTTGTTTTCAGAATTTCTGATAGTGAGTTTATAAACCCTAGAGAGGGTGTGAGAAAGGGGGTTAGAGTGTATGCTATGGTTCGAGAGTGGATAAAGCTAGAACGGGCGGTTGGTCTAAGGATTGGACTAGCTAGTGAGTCTATCACTAGAGGCATGTTCGTGTTTTCGAGAAGGAAGGGGAAGAAGCGGTTGGAGGTAGTGCCGGAGTGAGTCAACATGGTAATCGTGTAGGAAAGGTTCCAAGTGAACCTGTCTTCCAGCATTAAGTTGGAGTGATGGTAGGAGCATGGTCACTCGATGTTAGGACGGGTAAAGTTTAGTTTATTTAAATTGCGTTCGGACAATTGTTGGATGCGACGAGAATTGAAGTAGGAGTCATTATGATTTGTTCAGTTGGAGTTAGTGGGCTATGAGGGTAATACAACGTGGAATTTTCTTTTTATGTGGAGGTGGAGTAATGGCCTTTGGGGCGATGTATGTTACTGCGTATGAGTTGAGTATCACCGTGGAACGATGAACAGTATGGTGTGGGAAAGAAAGTTCTGTTACGTTCAACATATGTCGAACCGAGAGAAGTTACTATGCAATGGTTGGCTACCGGATGAAGAAATTCATAATTCTGAGGTTATTGTGATAACAAAGGTTGACTATATGTATGTTGGCGCAAGAGTTTACCTAGGATGTTACGACCTTGGTTTTGGAACAGAATGCTTGGAGCATTTGAGGAAAGTTAAGTCGGAATGGGTGAAAGAACGCGAGTCTTGTGAATCTTAAGATTCGAAAGGGCGCGACTTGATGCTTAAGTTGTTCCCAACAACCTAAAACAAACTAATAATTAAATTATAAATTCTAATAAATAAAATACGTAAACCGACTTTGACTATTTATTACAAAAGGACCCTAGACTATTTGTTGAGACGACTTTATCAGCTTTAACTTCAGATTTCCATCTTCAGATAATTATGATCTTGAATCCAATAAATATGTGCTTTAACAGGTATTTTTGTCCATTTTGATTTCCCTCCTTTTTTTATTCTTCCCCAATTTGAATATAAAATTGATATAAATAAAAACTAATTTAAAACATAACCTACAACGCTACAAAATTAAAGACGTGAAAACCAAGAGCATCTCCTCTCTCCATTCTCCAATGCCACCAATTACACACACTAAAACACATACATACATTGACTTTGTCCCTCTTTCATGGCGGCATCCAATCGCCACCGGAAATTACTAGAAGACGCAACAAACGGCACCGCCAAAGATCGGTATTGTATGCTTCACCGTATCTGGTTGCTACTTCATGTTAGTCCTTCGATTTCTCACATCATCTACTCCACCATCGTTATCGTCATCGTTTTCACCAACATCTTTACCTATCAGTATCTCTCTCATCTTCCTCTCGTCATGTTCTCCTCCTTCCTCTACACCCTCTGCAAGTTTTACACTGTGGGTACCAATCCAGACACCACCGCACTACACCGCCACCCTCTCCGGAAAATTATGAAACCAATGATGTGTGTTGATTTTGGTTAATGAATTTGCTTAACGGGCCTGGTTAAAAAATAAATCTAAATGGACAAAAATGCCCCTGCCACTAACAGATAAAATTAATGGAGTTAGTGGAAGGGGATCTTTTTCGGAGCAAAATGAGAACCATAGTGACGATTTCTAGAGTTATTAAAGTTAAGCTCTCACTTTCAAATATTTCAGTAAACCACAGGGATCGAAATTAGAGTTTACTCTTTTTTCATATGAAGATTCAATATTTTCATGTAAATGTTCATTTTGTTTATGGAAAATTGTATCAAAATCGAACCAACTTTATCCTGCTGAATAATAACCTTTTCGTTTATTTAAGGATTTCAAACAATCTTTTCGTTTATTTAAGGGTCTTGTTGACCTGCTGAATAAGTAACCGGTATCCTCAAGATGACGTGGCAATACAATAAAATTTTAAAAATTATATAATATCCACATCATTTATAAAATAAAGAATAAATCTTTTTTTAAATAAATAAAAAGTAATTCTTGTTTCTTTTCATGTTCTTCGTCAATACCAATAAACCCCAAACTCAAAATTGAACAAAATCAAACCTAAAAAAACAACAACTAAGGGGGTGTTTGGGATTGCTTATTTAAAACAACTTATGTTTATTTTGAAAAGTGTTTATCAACTTATCTACCTAGTGTCAAACCGCAGTTTTTTAAAAAGTGTTTGGATTAGCTTATTGTGGTACCAAATCGTAATAAGCTAATAAGTTGTTATTTAAAGGTGTTTAGGATTGCTTATACATATAAAAGAACCCAAAAAGTCATAAGCACTTTTGAAATAAGTTGATAAGTTAGAACAAAATGACTTATCAAAAATGGATTTTCAGCGGTTTGGCACCGCTATAAGCTCTTTTCTTTTCTTTCCATCCAAACACTCAAAAGGGCTTATCTCCGGTGCCAAATCGCAATAAGCTAAAAAGCCCCTCAAATAAGCAATCCCAAACACCCCCTAAGGAAAGATTAAATAAATTTCTCAATCATCTAAACTTAAAATCCCTTGACATATATAACCTTTAATCGATGGAAACCCTCTCCACATAAAACTTCATAATCAAAATGATATTTTCATGGTGAAATTGAAGAGTTAGGGCTGCGAACACACACAGAAGTCGAGTTCTACTGCTAACACATACAGAAATCGAGTTCATCTACGTTGCATTCATGACAGGGGAACAGAGGGAGGGCTACTGGTTCGTGAAACCTCTGGGAACAGGGGAGTTTTCCGACCATAGTATTCCGGCTGTGTTTTCTGACCAAGATAGAATATGGGTTTTCAAGAGCCTCAATCTTCATCTTCTGATTTTGGTTTAGGGTTTCATTTAGGTTTTGATCAAGGATTTTGATCTGGAGTTCTGGTTTTGATTTTGGTTTTGGTTTGAGTTGCATTAGATATTCTTCATTAATATTGTTATTTCCTGGAAAAAAAGAAGAAGAAGAAGATATTCTTGATTTGTTTTTCTTTCTTTTTCTTTTGAAGTATATTAGAAAAAGTTCTGCGATACCTTAAAAACATATATATTAATATAAATTTTGAGTTTGTTAATTTTTTATTTAATTAAAATTATGTATAAATGAAATAATAATTTTTTTGATTATTTATTATCTATGATATAACGTGGAATTTTAGTTATCAAATATAAGAAATATGTGACATGTTATAATTATTGATGTCATGTTATTTTTTAGACTTGTTATTTTAATTTTAAATAAGACATGGAATATTATGTTGGTGTTTACTTAGGCTATGTCATCATTAGTAGGTCATCATGTCAATAAGACCCTTAAATAAACGAAAAGTTTGTTTGGGATCCTTAAATGATAATTTTAAAAGTTGGTTCCTCAAAATAAAAATTATGATAAAGTTGGTTCTATTTTTATGCAATTTTCTCTTTTATTTATATCAATGATACTATTTAATGTTTTACTGTGAATAGTTGACTTGTACAAATCCATCTATAGTAATTTTGTATAAACTATTTAATTAATATAGTATTGTATTAGAGTTGTAGACCATTCAAACTTATTAAAGTCTCTAAATTTATTTATTTATTTTATAATTATAATATATTTGTTTTAATCAAATGATAAAAAAAAATACCTAAAATAACCTAAGGAAAAAGTCATAAAAATATATATTGAATTTGTCTGAAAATCGATTGAGATCGTTACCAACTATTGGATGGTAAAACAACGTATTTCCGCCATGTTAAATTAATAGGGATGGAGAAAGAAAATTAATCAAGAAGAAGCTAGTTAAATAACATGCATAATTATATAAGTATTTTGTTATCCATATATAGACAAGATGCATGTATTTACAAATGTGAATAGATAAACCTATAAATAAGAAAAATGCTTTGAAAATACAAAAAACTTTATCATAAAACTTTGTTTATTCAATAAAACGTCTAGGGAGTTAAATCGTCTTTAATGGATACCAAATATTATATCTAGGAGTGTTCAAAAAACCGATCGGCCAACTTGATCAATCCAATGAAAAACCTCGAAAAAAAATCAACCCAAGATAACTCGACATATAATCGATACAATATTAGGATAAAATAAATGTATTGGGTTGAAATTGAGTTAGGCCCAAAGTAACTCAACCAACCCGAATACCCGATAACCCGATGAAAGTTTTAACGGGTTTTCTAAAACTATTTGTGTAACACCCGAATTTTTCGATATGTTCTATTTAAAGCTCCATATTTATATTTCAACCTTGACGTTTGGTTCGCAGATTCTGAATTAATCTGATGGAATTGGAATGTTGAATTCCATTGACCAAATTTCATTCCTTTGTTTGGTTCATCCTTTTTCACGGAAGAAATATCTAAATTCCATCAAATTCCACAAATGCAGGAATTTAACATTACTTAGCAACTACAAGGTATTTTGATGAAATGAAATTCTTATTTTTCATAATACCACATATGCCCTCAATCCAATATAACCTAATCACCGTCGATCACCGCTGATTTAAACCACCGCCGACCACCGCCGATCAGAACCATACCACCGCCAATCACCGCCGATCTAAACCACCATTGACCACTGCCGATCTGAATCACCGGCGACCACAGACCACCGCCGTTCTGAACCACCGACGACCACTATTGACCACCGCCGACCACTGCCAATCTGAACCACCACCGACCACCGCCAACCACCTACCACCGTCGTTCTGAACCACAGCCGATCTGAACCACCACCGATCTAAACCACCGGCGACCACCGCTGTTCTAAACCACAGACAACCGCCGACCATTGACGACTGCCGTTCTGAACCATCGTCGATCTGAACCACCGTCGACCACCGATCTGACCACCACCGACCACTTCCAATCTGAACCACCATCGACCACTGCCAATCTGAACCATCGCCGACCACTGTCATTCTGAACCACCGTCGACCACCGACCACCACCGTTCTGAACCATCGTCGATCTGAACCACCGCCGACCACCGGTCACCGCCGATCTGAACCACCGCCAGCCACCGACGATCTTAACCACCGCCGACTACCGCCGATCTGAACCATTACCCACCGCCGACCATCGTCGATCTGAACCACTACCCACCGCCGATCTGAACCACCACCGACCATCGCCGATCTAAACCACCATCAACCACCACTGATCTAAATCACCGCCGCCCACATCTAAGTTGAACCACCGTTCTAAACCACCACCAATCTGAACCACCGTTACAAATAAAGTATTTTTAATGGCTATTTTGTTAAAGCATGTTTTGTTTATAAAAATTAAAATTATCAAAAAAGGGTATTTTGGTCATTTATCAATATTTCATTCCAATTCCAAAGCTACATTCTATAAACCAAATAGACAAATTCCAATTCCTTTAACAGATTTCATTCCAATTATGTCAACCAAATAGGTGGTCAAACCTAACAACATTCCATTCCAATTCCTTCAAAGTCAAATTCCTATGACATATTCCATTCCATCCAAAAACATTATGCGAACCAAACGCCACCTTAGTAGCTCTTGGTATGAATTTTGAGTTGCTATAATATTTTGGGTCAAAATCAAGTAATTTAATTTTTCTCAAGAAGCTTCACGCCCGGGGAAAAATCTTCACGTCTAGAGGGTCGCCCTTCACGCCAGAGGAGTTTTGGCAGAAAATGGGCATGGGCCTGGAACCTTTAAAACCGAGATTTTTGGCATTTTCTTCATTTCTTTCTTCGCCAACTCAGTCTTAATCTTCTATCTAACTATGGTTCTAACATCCCTCTTTCTCTAAATCGATTTTTTCAAGAGCATCAAAGAGCTTGCCAACTAGATATTCAAGTCTTGTCGGTTGAAACTCAAGATCTTCACCTTCTTTAAGATCGTCATCTTCCTCACCAAGCTTTCTACCATTGTTGACTTAGTTTTTTGTTTTTTTTTATAAAAACGAATTGTAAGTCAATCTTAATCTTTTAAACCTTTATTCTTGTTAAAACCTTTCACTTTAACCTACCAGAACAACATTTTTGACGTATCTTCCATATTTTGAAGTTTTGGCCAATTTTGGGTATTTTGGGTGGTTTGAGGATTTGACAAAGATTTATATGGATCTGATTTTGGGAATATTTTTGGTGTATTTCTAGGCTTAATTGTGACCTATATAAAGTTTCTAGAGGTGGGTGTTTGTGGATCTGAAGCCTTCACCATTTTGGAAGCTAGAGATGGATATGGAACCTAGGTTTAACCTAACTTAGCAATGTGAGTTCAAGTTGCTTTGTGAAAACTATGTACATGTCAAAAATGTTTATTTTGGAGTCTTAAGATGTTTTCTTGAAGTTTATCAAGTGTATTGGTCGTTTGATAAGATTTGCAGTTTGGATATATACTTTTGGTCTTATTAATCTCGTTAAATGCCACATTTGAGGTTATTGGATATATTGATAAATGAATCATAAGAATATGTTTTTTTGTGGATTTACCGTATAAAAGAACATTATTTGGTGGAAACACACTCTTAGTGTATTTGGTTTTATAAACCACTTCAAAAATGCATATTTTTATGTCATGAGACGTTTTGGGAAATATAAATAGTATGAGTTCATTTTAAGGATGCAAATGATGATTCATTTTTGCATAAACGTCGTTTAAATGCATTTTATTTCTTGTGTTGACTTTTATTGAATTGTCAATCGCCGATCTGAACCATTACCCACCGCCGACCATCGTTGATCTGAACCACTACCCACCGCTAGACCTAACAAAAACTGACACGACACGCTAACCCGACACGAACTCGACACGAAATAAACGGGTTTGGGTAATACATTTCAACCCGTTTAAGTAAACGGGTTGACACGACACGACACGAAAATTAAACGGGTAAGGTCAGGGTCAAAAATTTCAACTGGAAAATGACCCGAATAACCCGTTTATATATATATATATATATATATATATATATATGTTTTCCTTTTGATGCTTTGGATTTTTAGTGTTTTAGATTTGATTATAATTTTGAACTATAAATTTTGGATTTATAATGCTTTCATTTGAATTTTGTATTTGCATTTTTTTGTGAATTTTTGATTTTTAATTTTAATTTTATAAAGGTTAGACGGGTTAGGCGGGTTAGGCGGGTCGTGGCGGGTTAGGCGGGTCGGGTTAGGGTTGGGATTTTCTGACCCGTTTATTAAAAGGGTCGGGTTAGGGTTAGACACTTTCAACTCGTTTAACTTTGAACCCGACACGACAAGACACGTTTGTCAGGTCTACCCACCGCCGATCTGAACCACCATCAACCACCACCGATCTAAATCACCGCCGCCCACATCTAATCTGAACCACCGTTCTAAACCACCACTGACCACCACCAATCTGAACCACCGTTACAAATAAAGTATTTTTAATGGCTATTTTGTTAAAGCATGTTTTGTTTATAAAAAATAAAATTACCAAAAAAGGGTATTTTGGTCATTTATCAATATTTCATTCCAATTCCAAAGCTACATTCTATAAACCAAATAGACAAATTCCAATTTCTTTAACAGATTCCATTCCAATTATGTCAACCAAACAGGTGGTCAAACCTAACAACATTCTATTCCAATTCCTTCAAAGTAAAATTCCTATGACAGATTTCATTCCATCCAAAAACATTCTGCGAACCAAACGCCACCTTAGTAACTCTTGGTATGAACTTTGAGTTGGTATAATGTTTTGGGTGAAAATCAAGTAATTTAATTTTTCTCGAGAAGTTTCACGCCCGAGGAAAAATCTTCACGCCCAGAGGGTCGCCCTTCACGCCAGAGGAGTTTGGGCAGAAAATGTGTGTGGGCCTGAACCTTTAAAACCGAGATTTTTGACATTTTCTTCATTTCTTTCTTCACCAACTCAGTCTTAATCTTCTATCTAACTATGGTTCTAACATCCCTCTTTCTCTAAATCGATTTTTTCAAGAGCATCAAAGAGCTTGCCAACTAGATATTCAAATCTTGTGGGTTGAAACTCAAGATCTTCACCTTCTTTAAGATCTTCATCTTCCTCACCAAGCTTTCTACCATTGTTGACTTAGTTTTGGGGTTTTTTTATATAAAAACAAATTGTAAGTCAATCTTAATCCTCTAAACCTTTATTCTTGTTAAAACCTTTCACTTTAACCTACTAGAACAACATTTTTTTATGTATCTTCCATATTTTGAAGTTTTGGTCAATTTTGGGTATTTTGGGTGGTTTGAGGATTTGACAAAGATTTATATGGATCTGATTTTGGGGATATTTTTGGTGTATTTCTAGGATTGATTGTGACTTATATAAAGTTTCTAGAGGTGGGTGTTTGTGGATCTGAAGCCTTCACCATTTTGGAAGCTAGAGATAGATTTGGAACCTAGGTTTAACCTAACCTAGCAAGATGAGTTCAAGTTGTTTTGTGAAAACTATGTACATGTCAAAAATGTTTATTTTGGAGTCTTAAGATGTCTTCTTGAAGTTTATCAAGTGTATTGGTCGTTTGATAAGATTTGCAGTTTGGATATATACTTTTGGTCTTATTAATCTCGTTAAATGTCACATTTGAGGTTATTGGATATATTGATAAATGAATCATAAGAATATATTTTTTTGTGGATTTACCGTATAAAAGAACATTATTTGCTGGAAACACACTCTTAGTGTATTTGGTTTTATAAACCACTTCAAAAATGCATATTTTTATGTCATGAGGCGTTTTGGGAAATATAAATAGTATGAGTTCATTTTAAGGATGCAAATGATGATTCATTTTTGCATAAACGTCGTTTAAATACGTTTTATTGTTTGTGTGGATTTTTATTGAATTGTCAAATTGAGTTGTTGAGCTTTTGGCTCGGTTTTGACTCAAATGAGTCTTGGGGGCATTTGTCCGGTTTAATTGGCCCATTGTTGAACATTTGGAGTTATTTGCATTTATGGCATATTCATATGTAAATTACATGTTTGGAGTGAATTAGTCATTTAGTTGGAGTCATATAATTTTAGATTGTAATGCATTGGATCCATAGGCATATGAGTCAGGCTTGTGTTAATGGTCATGCCGATGTAGTGGGGTTGCACTCCGGGACTACCAACATTGTGGGGTTGAACCCCGAGACCTTTGTTTTGAGGCTTTTGGCCTAGTTGAGTAGAAACTAAGGACTTTAGACTAGGGGTGAGTTGGTCAATCATCATTTTTTATTCTTCTTTACTACAAAAAACCTGGCCAACATAAAAATTCACTCACTTTTCAAGTCCTATGTTTGGTCGCTTTTCCTTTCTTAGCTTCTTCAAGTAATTAGATCTTTTCATCTCCAAATCAGATTCATCGGTGTTGCTTTCAAAATCTTCCAACTCCAATAATGCATCATCATGATCATCATTTACCTCACTATTAACTATACCATCATCTAATACATTTTGATCAACAAATACAAATGCATCACTATCACTCTCTTCATTTACCGCATCGTCTTGACGACCTATTGTTTCATCGAATGAATTGAAGTCATCATCAAATGGGCTAAAGTCATCAAATAGATTAAAACCTTCAACATCTTGATTCTTATCAACCCATTCAAGGAGCATCGCCCTATTTAGCTCTGGACTCACTTCAGTGTAAACCTCTATTATTTTGTACTCGGGAGCATATTTTAAAAGATTCAACACATCAAGATCATTACCTAAAGCTTGTAGGCCAAAATCTAAGTCTTTGCCTGGAATTTTAAAATGACAAATGGTAGATGCATCATATTTGATACACTATTTCTTTCATCATAGTTCTCAACTCCTGTACTGAAAACTCCTCAGTGTCAACTAAATCAATAAACTGAAATTTACCATTTATGTACTCCCTACCCGGACAAGTCGTGAAAACACCTCCATGATAAATCTTCAATTAATCATCTAGGAACAAAAGCAATGAAACCTACCATTAGAACAAAAGCAGTGAAAACCTATCATTCGAATAAAACCAATGAAAAAAAATCAACAAATAGACTAGGGTTTAATTCTTCTTCCATTCTAATAAAATCAATGAACAAAAGCAATTAAACATTGGAACATCCGAACACAAATACAAATAGAACATGTCATTATCCTAAGTGAAACATGAACAAAACCAATGAAACTTATATATCATTTGAACAAAACCAATGAAACCTATATATCATTCCAAAAAAACCAATGAAACCTGTAAATCATCCGAATAAAACCGATGAAAAAAATCATACAAACAGACTAGGGTTTAATCCTTCTTCCATTTGAATAAAACCAATGAACAAAAGCAATTAAACCTATCATCCGAATACAAATAGAACATGTCATTATCCTAAGTGAAACATGAACAAAACCAATGAAACCTATATATCATTCGAACGAAACCAAAACCTATAAATCATTCGAATAAAACCGATGAGAAAATAAATCGCGAGTTTTTAAGAACAAGCCATTGAGTTTTAGATGAACCCACCATAAACTTCAAGAACATGTTGCTCTGTTAATGTTCTTCGAAGTAGCCACGACGTAGCCCCCATTTTCTTGAATTTTAGATGAACGATTGCATTGAAGATGAAGATTTCTGTTCGATTGGTTTATTGTCCACGATATGTTTGATGAAGATATGTTCATGTAGGGTTTAGAGTATGGACGTGATCACATATGTATATAATTTATTTATTTTTTTAATAAAAAAGGCATATTTAGAAGGACAAAATTGCCCCTCACATGGGAGGCATGTGAGGTGTTTAACGGCTCACGATTAAACAAGGTTAGATAGAGGAACTTGATCCGCAACAAAACCAAAACCACGGTGATGTCATCTATAATTAATTTGTTAGGGGGACCCAATCCAAAATTTCAAAGAACCATAGGAACCAAATCCGTAATTTACTCTTTGATTTTTGTTGACTAAATATATTGAATAAAAAATAATTATTATAATAATTAGAGTAAATTACGGATTTGGTCCTTGTGGTTTTATGAAAGTTTGGATTGGGTCCCTTAAACAAAATAATTACAACCATGGTCACTATGGTTTCATTTTTATTATGGATTGGGTGCCTTGACCTAACTCTATTAACCTAAACTCAGTTAAATTAAGGGCATTTTGGTCATTTTATAAATATTTTCTTTTAAAAAATAAAAAAACAATATATCTCATATACACACGTTGTGCAACAAGATCTCCATCACTGCAACTTCTGTTGTACAACAACCGTCTCACCTTCTTACTCACCCACTCTGGAAATTCCTTGAATGTTTACTGGAAGCTTCCGACATTAATAACCTTCCTCGCCGGTTCTCAATCGGAACCTCACTGGAATCATCATCGTCACTCTCCGACGAGTATATCGCCAGGCTATTGCTTACGATCCCCGACAAGTCCTTAAGCTTCTCCTGCATCAGCTTCTTGACCTCACGGTCCTCCACCTCCAATAAACCGTCCATACAAGTGTCTTGATTGGTGAGCGACGCGCTGAGTCACGTCATCACGTCCTCAGTGGATCCCACGCCGGAAGAAGAAGAATAAGGCACAACGGTGGTCAAGGACCATGAGAGTTGATCCACCGAATCCTCAAGTAACTCAACGCAATCGTTATACGCCGACTGAACACGTATGTCCATCTCCACGTTGTTGATATCGGTGGACGTATACAACGCGCTCCCCAATCGCTGCAGCGACATGTTGATCGAAATGTGAACCAGGTCTTTGGCCGACGCCGTGAGTGAACCCGTAAATCAATAAACGAATTAAACGCAGAGGTTCTGGTAAATGGTACGTCTACAGACTCTGGATATGGCTTTGGTGGGCTGCGGTCGGACCATCGAACCACCGGAGGCTTTACCTCGAAGGGCCACCACTAATGCCACCGATACCGCCGATGCAACAATGAGTGTGATTCCGACTATAAGCAGGAGCTTTAGCTTTGACCTTCAATGTCTGGTGGTTAGTATATATATTTGTACAACCACATCCAGAAGTTGCAACGATGGAGCCGACAGGGATGTGGTTGATCTTGTTGTTTGTAGACGGACGATGGACGATGACCGGAGAAGATAAGGTGCCGGCAGGTGAGGATGTTTAGGGTGGTGAGTTTGCACAATGTGTGTGTGTGTATATATATATATATATATAAGATATATTGTTTTTTATTTTTTAAAAGAAAATATTTATAAAATGACCAAAATGTCCTTAATTTAACTGAGTTTAGGTTAATAGAGTTAGGTCAAGGGACCCAATCCATAATAAAAATGAAACCATAATGACCATGGCTGTAATTATTTTGTTCAAGGGACCCAATCCCAACTTTCATAAAATCACAGGGACCAAATCCGTAATTTACTCTAATAATTATTATACTTAATAATAATTCCATTTAATATTAACTAATAATTACAACTAATATTAATTATGATTTATAGTTAAATTGATTAATAATTTACAGTTAATATTAATTATAAATAATAGTAATCAATATTAATCAGTTGTATAATTAAAAAAAATGAAAAAACTCTTATAACTTATTGAAACGCTACTCCAAATAGTGGAGTAACGATTTCAATAAGATGGCTTATGGTAAATTAGAAGCTTTGCTAAAAGCTCGAAAAGCAAGATAGGTTATGATCGATAAAAATGCCCTAAATTGTGGTTTGTGTTAATATTGTTGTCAAGGAAATCAAAGATATATAAATTGGTATTTGCGCCAACAAGAATTCTTTGTTTTAAGAATTATTTCATTGTATTATCAGTCATAATGGATTGGAACAGTTGGCAATTGTACAAAGTTAATCAGACTCGATCGGTTGTCAAAATTCAACATCCAATGAATAATTGAATTGGATTGGTTCCATCAAATCCATTGGATATGAACCGATTAACACCCCTACAACATAGTCTTTAACAAAATTGTAAAATTCAGATTTAAAACCTAATAATAAGAAAATCATGTACTACTTGTGGAAACTTAACCACCCAATTTATTACAATAATCCATATATAAGTTTAAACATAAAATGTCAAGATAGATATTATAGTAACAAACTTGCATTGAATTAAATTAATCAATCAACAATGACGATTTTGGATACCAATAATCTTACCCGGTAAGGGCGAAAGCATGGTCGAGAGTCTTACCCGGTAAGTGACGCAACGACACTAACCCAATTTTACCGGGTAAATTTTTGCATACGATACCGTTTTAATGGACTTAAATCTTACCCGTTAAGGTAAGTGATAGCGCCGAATTTAACCGGTAAGTGCTTACCGAGTAAGTGTTTGGGTAAACGGCCCCTAACTCTTTTTCCCAAACTATATATAATTGGATTTGAGCATAAGTATATAAATACTAGTTTTCAGTCTTTTCACTTCAATGCTGGAGCCTAGAAAGTTGGGAAACATATACTTATCTTCCTAAGGTGCCGTTTACCAAACGCTTATCGGGTGTTACTTACCTTCCGGGTGAACATGACAAGGACCTAGAATCTTACGCAGTAAGAGGCATAACATGGAAGGAGGCTCTTACCCGGTAAGTGAGGGAGAAGACTCTTCTCCGGTAAGTAAGGGTAAAAGTTACTTACAAACAATCCATTTTGATTGCGAATAATGTTAACCGATAAGGTAAGTGAAGATGGCACCCGCAGTTAGGTGTCGTTTGTTTTTTAAGAGGTCTAAAGTCTTATTCTAGTTATGATTAATAAGAGGTGGTGTGTAAAAAGGTCTGGACGATTCAGACTTAAGAGTCATTAAGAAGTTTTTTTTTTAAAAACAAACAACCCCTTAGTGTTCGTTAAACAGCCTCTAAAACACACTTTTATCATCCCTGAAAGCCTTTGTGCCCCATTTTTGGACCACCATGGACAAGGGTTGTGCGTCCAGGTCATGGGCATTTGAGACATGGAAGGTAGGTGGATGGAAGTGTATGATTTGTGAGTGCAAAACCTGTTCCTAGAACTTACCAAATCATAAACCCTTGGAGACATTGGGTTTGCTTCTCACAAGTCACGGGTTCGAGTCCCGTGCCAGTGGGGTTAGTCCAGGTGCACGTAAGTTGGTCCTAACACCATAGTTACCAAAAAAGAAGAAAAAAACTTGCTAACTCATTTCATTTGAATTTTACTACATAGACTGCATGTCATATGATACGTATTGCGTACAAATAACCGTAAATGATCTTGATAGGTATCATTTAGTTTGGTTTCATACCTTTGAACTTAGTAGTGAGACTTCAACAGTCACTTTTGCATGAAGTCTACACGAGACCAAGTCTTCTTGTTAACATTAAAGAACCGAACAACATCCTGCACATATGGTCATACATGCACCAGCAAATGACTTCAATCGGTAAATTCACCAAAACTAACATACATGACACAGTAGCATGTAAAAGGGTAAAATTGGACCATTTATTTGACATTCTGCAAGTTCATTCAGAAACTTGCTCCAATATATTTGCAGGCAATCATGGTGTACCAAGACCAATCAATATTGTGAGGGTTAGACGGAGCCTTTTGTTTTCTACTCCCCGGGGTATGTTGGTTAAATGACCACCTAACAAGTTTTTGTTAAATTCACGACCTTCCGACAGGTTTGAGAATGTCGGTGCTTAAGAAAAAAAATGTCGCTTTCGTACACAAGAATACCTAGAAACCTGTAAGAAGGTCATCAGGAGGTCATTTAACCAAATAACCCTATGAAGAGGATGGTATATATTCTATGGATTACTACATTACCTGGCAAGATTTAACAACATCCGAAACGAATAAAGTATCCTGACATCTGACTACAGGATGAATCAATCTCCGCTATTTCCTATATTTGGCCATCCTTGATCTGCTTGTGACTTCACAAAATCAGCCAGAAGTTTTATTTCATCTTCATGTAGACGGGCTCCAAATGTGCATTGACCCCTCGGAGTACACATCTCTCCAAATCCCTGCAGGCACCATGTATATTCCCCAATGTTCACTTCAATTTCGTGAGATATCAATGCTTTCTTTTCAAGATGAAACTTACCGGCATTCTTCCCTTTCCATAATATGTTATGCGGTATATTTCCTCTTCGGTGTCGATTCCATTTCTGTAAAAGCACAAGACCATTTACGCAAGCCAATAAATCATTCAATGGATAAAAATATTGACTATATAATCCAATAGCTAAATATATAGACCTAAATGGTTACAGACTAAGGAAATCATATTCGTCTTTTGGCTACCTTTGCAGATCTTTTAGAAAGAGAGTTGCACCCTGCAAGAAAACATAAAAATGGGGGTATGAGAAGTGATAAGCTTGTTAGGACTTTCTCCTAGAAAACAAAACTAAATTCAGCGAAGCGATGATTGATAATGTTTATGTATTGTTTGCAGAAACTCACTGGTTGTATTATGTTTCCACCTGCATCATGACATCCTATGCAAGCACGGCGAAACAATGAAGCTCCTCGTTGTGCATCTATTGTTTGACCATATGAAACTGTGAATCATGGAAATAAAATGAGAAACTATAGTCTCGGTCACAGTAAAGAACATTATTTATATCATATGTCAACAGATGAGAGGTGATTTATAATCCATAATATGATAGATTGTTTATCACAAAGGAAAAACCCTCAGACTAAGATAACCATTTTATGTTAGTCTATTTTAATTGATGGCAAATGATCACGTAGAATCAGCAAAGTCTTCATGAATATTACAGCAAATGTATGAACAAACAATTAAATTGGATTTTAGGAGTTGATAAATGCTAATATCTTTCTTCAATCCCAAAACATAGTCCCCTTTTGACTTTTAGCTATGAATAGGGGGCGATTATGTTTTAACCTATAATTTGTTAAAATTGGCAGTTGGAAATTATCATCAAATTTGATCCATAATGCACTTTGGGTGCGGGAACTATCCATATTCTCACATCAACATTAACATTTGTGCATTATTGAGCATATTGCAATCGAAGAACAAAAAGTAAAAACACACACTCCCCACATAGAGCTTGGAATTTTGGAGGTAATCATTCTAACAACATTTGGGAATCTCATGATTGATAATATTTTACGACGGCAATGTGAAACTTCAAATCGATGTATTGCAATTTTGATAGTAAAAGAGGTAGGTTTCAGTTTAGATGAAAACCGGGTTGTAATTCAACGATTGATTGGTGTTCACCTGGAGGAGTGATGATAGGTGATAAGGCTAGAAATGCAGCAAATACAGGTGGAGCCAATCTTTGTAGAAACTTGAGTTTTTGGCGTGGCCTCACGCATTGTGCTTCATCATCTCCTTGCTTCCCCTTTTCCTGTTGCCATCAGATTAGTGATTCCATCAGAGACCAAAATCCAAACCCTAGAAACCACGAACTTATTGCTCTGTGTGTGTATGAGAGAGAGAGAGAGACCTGGTTTAAAGCAGCAGGGGGAAACAAGGTGGTGTTACAGTTGGAGATGGCGGATAAAACTAGCATTCTGTGTGTTTTCTCTTCCAAGATTGTAATGTAATTTTGGTACTCCCCTCGGTAGTTGATTCTGTTTTATCGTAATTTCTTCTATGAAACCATATTTAATTTATTAAATATTTAGAATATTTAAAAAGGAAAAATTGCATCAAAATGGAACCAACTTTGGTTTGATTCCTATTTTGAGGAACCAAGTTTTAAAATTATCATTTAAGGGTTTGTAACAAACTTTTTGTTTATTTAAGGGTCCAATTGACCTATTAACCTATTAATTATCACATACACCAAGTAATTTGCCAACTAAGATTCCATATCATTAATAAAATTACGAAAATAACAATAAAAATAATGACATGGAACCAATAATCATGACATGGCATAATTTTTTTTAATTTAAAAACAAAAAAATCATCATATGTACAAGAGTATAGGTTCTGATTAAACTAATAAACATTAAATTTAAAAAAAAAACTAATCAAAGCCCACCCTTCATCTTCGCCTCTTCTCCACCTACCTGCTATCCTCCTTGCTTCATCACCAAAATCAAAATCCACTTACTCCCTTGGTCAATAATCCTCATCTCCTTTCTCAGAAAATTGATGGATGCTCCAACGAGAGAGAGCAAAGATTTCGAAAAGTGTGTTTGCCCCTATTTTGGTATTATTCCACTGTTGCTCCATCGCAGATTGAAATCTGAGTTCATACTGCCACCAACATCTTCATCTCCTTCTGATCCGATGTCTTCCTCCCTTTTGTCCCGACGTCTTCTTTCCCTTACACCACCGTTGCTCCAATGTAACAACCCCTGCTCCCGACAGCCCTCCTTCATGTTCCTACAAACCGAACTGCACAAATTTAACAACATCGTTGACGAGAAAATTAAAAATTTTACTCTAAAATAAGAAATTAAACAAAGCTTGGGTAGAACCCCTCCAATGATATTTGTTTAGAATTTGAAATCAAACCCACATGTAATCATGGAAGCCATGTTCGATTTTGGTTGCTAGTCTTTGTTATTCCTGTGTTTCAACAATTATTAGCATTTTTATGTATGAAGTAGGTTTGAATATCTTGGTACACAATTCAACATTAGGAGACAGATGGGTGCCGTCGTAGCAGCGGGAGGGAAGGAGATCGAATGGTGAGACGGTGCAGGAGAAAGTACAGGCAAGAGGGAAGACGGTGAGATGGAGCCGGAGAACGATGATTTGGCAAAATAAATTTCCAGACAATTTTATTTTAATTTTTGATTTGCCACATCATAGCAAATTACCTGTTACCTGTTTAACCTGTTAACCAGACCCTTAAGTAAATATAAACTTTGGTCCAGACCCTTAAATGATGGTTTTGAAAGTTGGTTCCCTAAAATAGGAATTTGATCAAAGTTGGTTTCATTTTAATGCAATTTTCCCATTTTGTTTTTAAATAGGAAATCTGGATTTTGCTATTTTATATACAATTTTATCTTATTTCTAAGCCATGATATTCATTTTTAACTCAACTTATACGTCAGTTTTTATCCTTTTAAACAGAGTTTTATAGTAAATTCCAAAAATAAATTAGTGTATGAAAACAATTGTAACCGATTATCGAAAACGTTAGAAAACATAAACTTATCCAAAGTTAAAATACTAACAATAAATGGTCGTTTATAATACTTTATTATTTTTATCAGAAAATGTTTAAAAATAAAAAATTATACTTTATCAAATATACTAGAAGCGTACTTGCACAATGCAGCGAAATACATCATAATTTTAATGTTTCATTTTATTTTATCTTATATATTTTAATGACATCTAGAAAGAATAATCAATTACATATTTAATAATATTATTAAAACAAATTTATAGTAATATAATATATTAATTAATAGTGATACATGGAAATGTCTGCATAAAAGAAAAACCCTGCACATACCAAATTGGTGGCTGTTAGAAGTCTGCAGTAGTAATATATATCTTGTGCTTTGATACTTGTAAATTAAGAGATTTTTAAAATCTTGCATAAAATGATGATACCTTGTGTCTAATAATTTGTATTTAAGAGTTTTTTATCCCTGCTTTATAATATAGTATAGATAGATTATTTTAATAATATAATTAATAGTATAATATTTAAAATAGGAAATTTAGTAAATCTAATGTACATGTTTTTAATAAATTTTAAGAACATTTGGTTTGCATAATTAAATTTGATAGAATTGGAATTTATCGAAAGAATTTAACTTTAAATGAATTTAAATAGAATTTGATCATACGGTTAGTTGGTTGGAATTTAAAATCGTTCACTTAAGCTAAAGAATGATTAATTCCTTAAATTGTGAAATTTAATGAAATTCAAAGAATTCTATCATTTCATTATGTGAACCAAAAATAAGATTTGGAATTTAGTTAAATGAATCCATTCCAATTCAACCACAAGGGTTATGACGTACTGGTTAAGGCCCTGGGGATGTGGTGGAATATCCCATCTGTACAGGGTTCGAATCCAGACGTACACAACATCTGTGACCACTGAGGTTTATTCAAGTCTCATGTCTTACAGTTATAATTTGTCAAAGGACTAGTCTAGACATAACCTATAACACCCTTCCAAAAAATAATCCATTCTAATTATTTCAAAATCCATGAACCAAACGCCCCTTTGACTTTTAACTTATAATTATGATAAAATAGTTGGTGTTTGGGATTGCATTTGTAAAATGTTTATTGACTTATTTCGGTATGGTACAGACCGTACAGTAATAAGAAGTTTTTAGTGTTTGGATGAAAAAAGAAAAGGAAATACTTAAACGGATTGGGCACCGGTAATAAAAAGTTTTTGATAAGTTATTCTGTTATGACTTATTAACTTATTCTGGTGTGGTACCGCAATAAGCTACTCCCTAACTTATTTGATTATTTGTTAAATACTAAAAAACAATTTATCAACTTATTACATTTTAGTATCATATAAACTAATGCAAACATTTTTTATAAAACTCAAATTTATTACTTACATAAGTTGATAATGACTTTTAGAAAAACACTTTTTAAATAAACAATCACAAACAAACACCCCTCGGTAACATTGATATAACTTCATCAGGAGTGTGAGTGAGTGACCTTCCAATCAAAATCCATGGCGGCCTCTACCTCCTCTCTGCTACGGTAAAACCTCTCACTCTTCCCCTTTATCTCTTGCTTGTTCTCTTTCTGACTTTGTTGTGCCTAATTATGAAAGGAGGAGTGCCCTAACACTCGGAGCTTTCAATTCCTTCAACCTACAACATTCCATTCGTCAAATTCAGTCAAGCTTCCAACCCCCAATTCGTCAATCTACACGCAGGTATTCAATCACCCACCCACTGATTCATTACGCCTTTTGCTTGATTACTGCATCTATTTCTATCTATACCCATGGGTCTCTGCTTTCGCTTTTTGTGGTTCTTCGGCTATGACAGCAATTCATTTTCCCCAATTAGGTGAAAACAAGTATTGCAACTTTTGGGGGTAAGTTTATATCTGAATAACCGGTGTTGCAGCCCGTTCAATCTGTAATACAATTGCTTTTGGGTCACTAAAAATAACCTACAAGTTAGATTATTTGCTGGACCTTTGTTCTTAATGTAGCAATTAATATAACATTCACGGTTGTAATCATGATTATTATTATTATTGGTACGAAAACACGTTTCCGTGTTGAAATTGGACAAAATTATGCAGTGTATGTATCAAATTCAAATGATGATCTAATTAGCTGTATGAGTAACAAGACAGTAAGATAATTGCATATTTAACTACACTTGCTTATAGCCATAGCCATGTGGTAATTTTTGACCTAGTAAGGGTTGGTTATATCAGCCTTGCTAAGTTGCTACAGATCAGATTATATACTTAATGACCTTGTAAATCAAGCTCAATTACTCAACTTTACAAGCAGATCCTATACAACTCATTTTTAGTTTCCGAGGCATTTTTCAGCTTCTCAAACACTTCTTTCTGGAGGTTTTAAGTATATGAAGATAGTTGTTGCCAAGATTATTTATGCAAATACGATAGATAGTACATGATTATTTTGTTTTCTTTGTATCTATGCCTTGTTTGAGGATTGATGGACAATGTGTTTTGTTATGTGTACTAACAATAATATGTAGTTAACTTTAACATAAGGTACCATATGACTTTTACTATTTTCCTATGTAGGAAGCTTGTTGATAGTATGTCTCTTTGATCTCATGTCTCTATGTTCTCCTTAGTTTTTGTTCTCTGAATTTAACTATCCTTTTTATCTACAACGCCAACTGACTTAATAGGTTCTCATTTAACCAAACCAGCCTGACATATCCTACCGGAGGTGGGGTCTTTCTTTTTTTCTTTAGATAAATGTCATTGTCTTGTATGAGGAAGGTAGACATAACACAATAAACTATTGATGTATGAGCACTTCCTGGCTGTGAATGACAAAATTAATACTTGCTTTGAGTAATTTTGTTTAGAAATCTTAAGAGGCTGCAAAGTATCATTCAATTTTAAAAAGACTACTTGTGGTGAAAGTATTGCATCCAGATGGTGGTTAAAACACCATTCCTTGTAATTAAAGCCGAATGAACACCCTCCTTAAAAAAGTTTGTAGCTCTGTCCACATGTGATCTAAAACACCCTTCTTATGCCAACTGATCTATACTTTACTCCATCATCAAACCTCATATACCTGAACTGTTTCTACATTGTACTTATCTTGTTTTTTCTTTTCTTATCCATATTTGTGTAATACTAGGACCATGTCTCGTGTGAGTGCAACACATGACGAAGAGGCTTCTGCTAGAGCAGCTGCAACTGAAGCCAACACTGGAGCTCCAACCATGTACTATTGGCCTTATCTTGCTAAATGATGATATCATATGTTTGTGCTACAGTTTTGAATATTAATATGTGACAAGCTTTTCAGTTTTAAAAACCTTCAACGATCGTTCAGAGTCTTTGGGGCTTAGCTGCTCCTACTCAGATAAAAGTTCTATACTGGGGTTCTCGGCGACTCTGAATACTACTAAAAAACTCGCCCTTTCCTCTTGCTTTTTCTGGAAATGAATCTTGGGAAATGTTAATATACGTCTGGCTTATTTTTTAGACGTTTTATTCCCTCAAAGTTATGATGTTTATTTTCTGGTTGTGTAACTTGTAGTAGTTTTTTCCACGTGATGACTAGTTCATATAACTTTGTAGATTTGAGTTTGTGTCAGATTTGACAAGATTATTTCAAAGGAGATCCCTTCCACCATCATATATGAGGACGAAAAGGTTCTAGCTTTTCGTGATGTTAATCCTCAAGCACCTGTTCATGTTTTAGTCATCCCAAAGCTCAGAGATGGGTTAACAGAACTTGGCAAGGTTATTTCTTTCAACTTCCTGTATACAATTTTTACACCTGTCCTTTTATTTATTTGTAACATTTACGAGCAACATCATTGCTATATAGTTCTTATTTTCCTGTTGCTATTATTTAGGCTGAACCAAGACACGAAGACATATTGGGTCATCTTCTTCATGCATCAAAAATAGTAGCAGAAAAGGAAGGGATAGTTGATGGATTTCGTGTAGTTATCAACAGCGGTGCAAGTGCATGTAAGTTGTTGTTTCTCTTTGTTTTTTCTTGTAGTAGCAGAATTAACTAATTGGTACCAATGATCTCAGGTTTTGATTGAACATATATAATTATTGTAGGTCAATCGGTTTACCATCTTCACTTGCACGTTCTTGGTGGAAGACAGATGAAATGGCCACCGGGCTGATCGATGTGAGTTAGGTTCAAACTATCATCTCATTGCTTCCCAATTCCCTTTTCATTTTGGTAGCTTATGCTGGTTAACTTATGTATGCATGTTTTCTCAAGTTGAATAAAAAACTCTTGCTTAGAAAACACGAAGAGTATATTTGTAATAAAACAAAGTCAATTAACGAAATCCAAAGTTTTCACAAACCATGGAGAATTGGAGAGATTGTCAAATAAGCAAATAGTGCCGTCTCAACAACGCTGCAGCTGATTGAACCAGATATGTTTCAAGCTTTGATCTCTCTTTCATGGACAATCTCTCAAATATTTCTTTTTCCAATCATACCCACCACATTATTTATATATGTGTACATAAACCCATAGTTGTGAAAAGCACGCCAGAGGCGCATAAGGCGCAAAGCCTTGGGCTTTTTAGAGGTCAAGGCGAGGCGTGTTCCATAGGCGCACCAAGGCGCAACGCCTTGGGCTGAGACGCATTTTGGGCTTATTTATCTTTTTTTCTTTAAAATTACTTGCTTTGCCTCTTAGAATTCTACAGAAAAAACTTAATAATCAAGTCAACTTTAATATTAATGATGCCTTTTAAGTTTTAACCTCCTAGACTTCAACAAAAAGGAGTTATGAGTCTATGATCTATTCCATTCTTATCTCCTATAAATAAGAGTAACTAGATCATTCTCCCTATAAATACAATCCTTATCTATTCTTCTCCCTCAAGTCTTAAGCCCAATAAATACAACCCATATCTCATTCTTCTCCCTCACGGCTTTAAGCCCAAAACCTCTTTCTCACGTCCTTAAATACCTATCTGCTGTTGCTGACTTGCTGCATTGGATGCTTGTATTTGCTGCTGACTTGCTGCATTGGATGCTTCTTTAAGCCCTATAAATGCAAGTATGTTTTTACTATTTTCTGTCTTGTGTCTTCTATCTTCTGTTTAACTTCTACTACTAAATTTTTTTGCTTGTAAGTTGTAAGTAAATAGACACAGCCACACACGCTTTCGCTAATGGATGTTTGCAGCTTAAAAATCATAATTGATGGAATAACCTCGTAGATGGGAAGTGAAGTTTGTGTTGGATAAACTACATTATAGTATAGGTACTGCATCCTAGTCAAACATTAATGCCCATTTGACTCATGAGTGTCAGATGTGTATTACTATGTGTGTATGTATGTATGTATTTATGTGTGTGTGTATATATATATATATATATTATTTTATTATTCGATGCGCCTCGCATTCGTGAGGCCCGCGCCTGCGTCTGCACCTGGCGCCTAGGCCCCAGGACCCCTTTGCGCCTAAGTGTGTCTTGCGCCTTTAACAACTATGCATAAACCCTTTCTTAGGTCATCTTCTGTTCATCCCGAGTACCTTAGTCAAAGATACATTTGGTTACCTAGATCCCGAGAACTTACATCGGTCCAGTCAGTTCATTGAAAAAAGTGACGTTTATAGCCTTTTGGAGTTGTGTTGGTTGAACTCTTAACGGGAGAAAGGCCAACTTCCTTGCTAGATTTGGTGAAAAGTAGAAGTTTGGCTAAACTTCACTTTACCTTGGCTATGGAAGAAGGTCGTCTTATGTCTATTATTTGCTAGATATCATAAATTGGAGATGGTACACAGATAAGATTAATCACTTGGATCGCGAATGGTCGTTTTCCGAATTTCGTATTGGGATAATCCAGATGAAAACTCTAACCTTAAAGCCTGTAAGATGAAGTCTTTATATACACTCATATTCTTTTTTGTATATTTATTTGAGAGATTGACAGTTATGGGTAAGATCGACTAGTACTTACAACTGTCTCAGAACTCAGAGTAGGAAGAGCCACGGCCAGAGCCACATTCATAGTACTTGCAACAAATTTGGATTTATAGGACGCCTAAAATGTTTAGGCATCCTGATAAAATACTTTATAGTACTTAAGTTTATATGACCAAACTAAAAAGCGTCATATATAAAAATGTCACAATAGGTTTACCCGACGCTTTTAGGCGTTTTAACAAGTTTTTTATAACGCTTTTATAATAAAGTGTCATATTAGCTATTTTATACGATATTATTTTGAAAAGTGTCATATAAAAAGATAGGTTTATAGGACAATTTTCAAAATTGTGTTAAAAAAAAAGCTAATAGGGCACTTTATTTTATAAGCATCCTAAAAAGCTTGTTAAAACACCTAAACACGCCCTGTAAATTTATTGTAATGCTTTTAGATATGATGTTTTATAGCGCGGTTCTATAAACTTATATTCTATAAAGTATTTTATTAGGACGCCTATACATTTCAAGCATCCTATAAAGTCAATTTTGTTGTAATAAGAAGCTCTTAGTGCAAAGACTCAGAGCTCTGAGTATGCTTCTAATCAACACTTAGGCAATTTCACCAAGTTGAAGAACAATTAAGAAGGTTTTAACTTGCCCTGCCCCTAGAGCCCCGCACGGGGGGCAACCCCCTTCACCCCGCCTTAAGGCGATCCAAGTTGATAGAGGCAACATTTGTGAGAATGCATTATGTATTTCTTAACTCACTTTTGTTTGCCTTATTACCTAATCGATCTCAAGTAAATCACAATCACACTAAAATTATTCATTCAAACGTGATCAAATAGAGGGGGAATGAGGTTATGGCAACAGCTAACGTTGGAAGGCAATGATTATAAACCATTAGGATATCACATATACCATTTATATATGGTTCAACCCAATTTCGTATATATAAGCCATGTTTAGAATGGGAATGTTGATACTAACGTCAACATTGAAGAGGAATCTGATGGAATTAGAGTGTTGAATTTCATTGATCAAATCTTACTTTATCGTTTGGTTCATTCTATTTCATGAAAAAAATCTTCAGAATTCAATGAATTTCACAAATAAGGGATTTGAACATTTATTGACTATAAGGTGTTATTTTGATGGAATGAAATCTTCATTCTTTACTTTCTGCTCGATTTATGCTCTTTTGATTTAAAATTTAAATAATGTATTTAGAAAAAAAATACAATTTAATAAACAATTTTGACTTTTATTTTTTGCATATTTATGTCAATTTGTTTTTTTGAAGCATGTCCAATTTTTTAAAATGTCTAGAAAATAATCAAAATGAAAATTAAAGAAAATTGATGTAGTTATTTAAAATATATATCTACAAGTAAAAATCAAGTATTATTTTTCTTAGAATCTAATTCAATTAAAAAGAAAAAATATTCGTTTGCATTAATAAATGTTGGGATCTGAAAAATCTGTTTGAATCATATGTATTATTTTTAATGAAGTAATTTTAATTTATGAAAAAAATTCAAAATTTTCAAAAATGGTATTTTGGACACTATCAACAATTTATTCTAATTCGAAAACTACATAATGTGAAACAAACAAACATATTTTAATCCATTTAACATATTTCAATTCATTTAAGAGATTCCATTACAATGTTTGCCAACCAAACATTGGTCGGACTTGATCACATTCTCTTCTAATTCTTTCAAAGTCAAATATCTTCGACAAATTATATTCAATTCAAAAACATTATAGGAACCAAATGCCACCTAAGTCAATGATAAGATTAATGTAGATTTTTTTTCTATATATGTTTTAACAAATCCAAAATTTATAATATATATATATAAATTATTCAATTAAAAGTTCTTTTGATTAACATATTACATTATTTAATTGTTCTTTACTATCTTGTTTGTATTAATTAAGGATTTGTTTTAGTTGTGAAATCTTGTGATTGACTTATTTTTTCAAGATGTTTTTTTTATCATTTTATATTTCTCATCTAACTTATAAGCTAATTTTTGTCAAATGTAATATGTTCATTAGCTACCTTATCAGCTGGTTTGCCAAAATAGCCTAAGGTGGCGTTTGTTTTCTTAAGAGGTTTTGCAATCTCAAGTCTGATTTCACTTCTGATTTTTAAGAGGTGGTGTTGAAGTCTGAAATTCACGACCACTTTTACCGTTTCATAGATTAACGAGGTCCAGGAGGTTTGAATACAGAGGCGGGTACTGTAAAGATTGTTACCATCCGAATCATCCGAGAAGACAATTTGTCCCCACTTACTAGCTATTTTCGAGAACGATTTTGAATTCCACGCTTTCAATGGAAGACCCTCCACATCGATCCAAGCTAGCCTATCCTCCACCTTGAAATTATTGGACCATTTTTCGAGCATTTGAAACCAAGAATTAACTCCCGTATGTGCAAGAAATTTATCACGGGAACCAATATTATCGAAATCGAGAAGGACCCATAGACCTCCAATGTATTTGATCTTTACGTTCAAAAAACCTTCATTTTTGCAAGAGAATGGACATTAGGAAGAGTTTTGAACTCAACAACACACCCCACTAGTGCTAATGGAAAGTTATTTTCAACTAGTCCATCCATGTCAAGTACAATGGCAACCGAATCGTCCTTAGCTTCGTGTGATGAATCCTTGGGAGTTCCTTTGACAACGTCCGCATAAGTGCCACATTTGCTATTTCCAACGGGTCTATGGTGCACCTTAAACGAATCCCGACCTTGGTCCCACCCCTCGGAGGGTTTACCGTTGCGATCAAAACGAGCTATATTGGCCATTAAACGTAATTTACCAATCCATGTAGAACAAAGCTTATTGATCACAACATGTATGTCGTCGACTTTACGATATCGTACAAAACCAAACATTCTCCCGGATTTGGTCTTTCTCTTGGCAATAATAAACACATCGACCACCGTACCAAATTTAGAGCACATATTCCAAAGTTCTCGTGTGGGAAAGTGCGTGGGAAAGTTAGAAACGTATACAGTAGTGGAAATATTGTATAATTGAGTTTCCTTGGATCTTATGAACCGTGTTCCAACATGATTCCCCACGTGACGAGAAACATGTTGTCGGCTTCCCTTACGATAGAGGACCTCCTTCCATTGTTGAGCATCCATCTCGAAATGTCCTAAGCACACCTACCGAAAAACTCACAAAATATCCGGGAAACCAAAGACTGGTCCCTTTGGAGGTTGGCGCCCTAGATGATAACTTAATCCCACTTGAGAAATTAATTGTATAAAAAAAAAAAGGGTTGATGGCTTTTTGAAAATTAAAGGGTTCTTGAAAAAATCTGCAGACTTTTAAAAAACAAAGTCAAAAAGAGATTGTTGACTTCTCTAACACCCATTTAAGGAAACACTAAAAACAGAAAAAAACAAAAAATGAAATAAAAAGCTGATGTTCTGCAGTGCCATGCATCAACTAAAGACAAAGAAGTAGAATACACCTATATCCCAACTTCCGGCCAAAAGGACGCCGGAAAAGCCATCGAACCGCCGTGAGAAAAAAAATATAAGCTTCTCTCCTTTAGATCCCACAACACTTCCTCTGCAGAATCGAAGTGTGTATGAAACTGTGGTGTGCCGATTATCTGCCTCAGAAGGTGGTGGTGGTGGTACAAGTAGGGGGCTGCTGGTGGTGGTGGTACAAGCGGAGGGGGTGGTGACGGTAGGGAACTGCTGGCGGTGGTGGTATAGGCGGTGTGGTGGTGGTACAAGCTTTGGGGATGGTGGCGGTAGTGGGCTGGTGATGGTGGTGGTACAAACGGAGGAGTTGGTGGCGGTAGTGGGCTGGTGGTGATGGTGGTACAAGCGGAGGAGGTGGTAGCGGTAATGGGCTGGTGGTGGTGGTGTTACAAGCGGAGGAGGTAGTGGCGGTATTGGGCTGGTGGTGGTGGTGGTGGTGGTGGTACAAGCGGTGGAGGTGGTGGTGTGCCGGTTACCTTCAGATCGCCGCTGCAGGTCGCCGCTGCAGACAATTCTTCAACGGAGAGAGTATGAAACTAATGAGGCGCTGAAAACGAAGACCGACGACAACAAGAGCTGGAAGCTAAACCGGCAGCTGTGAGGGCTGGAACCAGGTGGTGGTACAAGCGGTCACTTTGAGATGTATCCGATGTGGTTCGTGATGCTCTAGTTATATCTTGCTTTTTGATCACTATATGTATTGATATATAATTCCCACTTTTATTTGTAACATACTTATTGAACTGTTAAAATTTAATTATTTAAAAGTTTGATTTAATACCATTTAATTTTAATGGTGTTTATTATAGATTTTAAGATGTCAAATATGTTATTATTATTTGTTTTGGCTATGAGTGAATCTTATTTGGTTTGCTAATTTACGAAGAGTTTCATAAAAACTATTTAATTTTGATCTATGAAAAAATAACCTACTTGCAATAAAATAACTGAATATATATATATATATATATATATATATTATGGTCCTAAATTAAACCTTTTCCTTTTCAGTTTTAAAATAAATTGTTTTATTTAATCTATAAAAATATATTCAGTTGTTAAGGTTTAATAATTATAGAACACTAGTTGTGTACCCGTGCAATGCGGCGGGGTGTAAAATCATATTGTAAAATAAAAAACATAGATCGTTGAGATACATTTAAAATAGGGAAAAGTCCATAATGGAGGCGACCAAACTCGACATTTTTTGAAGACGGCCGATGAAAACGAAGAAGCAAGAACCGTCTATGTATAACGGAATCGATAAATGAAGGTGACCAAACTCGACATTTCTTGAAGACCAAGTGAGTTATAGCAGACCGAACTCGAGAATGGAGGCAACCATTGTAATAACTCGGACCGGCACCTCGTTAACTTCCGACCATTGATCAAACCAACATTCTTTAGTTTCCATCCATTTATTGAACCAACACCTCGTTAAATTCCTCATTGATTGAACTTGTGCCTCGTTAACTCTTGGTGCAATATCCATCAATTGAGCAAAAACCTAATGCAGACATCAAACAACAAAAAAACAACAACGAACAATCAAAATAAATCACCAAATAACCAACGATCAATCAAAATCCATGTGATTTAGAAAACACAATAAATCCATGTGATTCAGAAAAGTTAAAACATACGTAGAAAGATAAAATTGAAACACTTATCAACAGTTATTGGTTGCATCAACACCATCATCTTCTTCTCCCGATGAGAGAAACAACCCTTTTTTATCCAATTATATTGCAATATTCATGTTATAATTTGTTTTAATACTAAGTTTCACATATAGGAGCTATAAATAGCAAGAACAAATATCACAAAAATGTCTTTGAGATATAATTGGGTTTGTGTACCATTTACAAATGATAGTGGGACACTCATGATGGCTTTCCAAACACCAAACTTAAAAGATCATAGGTTTGACTACCACTTTCTGTAATTTTCTACAAAGTATGCCACTCACAATACCTTGGTTCTGGTACTCACTTTTTTAGAGTTCATCTATATTTCCTTATGTTTCAAATGTAATTTTGAAAGCCATAAATGGATATAAAGTATGCACGACAGTAGTAATTTTTTAACAATGGCCAAAATGGCTAGACAGTTCTCATGTCTTAACTTTGTAAGATAAGTTTCAATGTCAAATTGGAATTTGTGATGGTTTCCAATGCAAGGTAAGTATTTAATAATATTAAAATTCAAAGACATAAATTTAGATAATCACAATTAAACTGAAGGCCATTACTACATTTAAGAATTGTAACTGACCATACCATGGTGTAGCTGAAGAACAACAAAAACTCAATTCCACATCATCAATGCTCTCATAGATGTTCATTTCTTCACCCAGTCCAACATTCCCATTGTCAAGTTTACTAAGTTGGTAATCAATCTGGTGCTTCTCTGCAACAATTCTTATGACATGGTCAACTGCTTCAAGAACTTTATATCCCCTGCGAAAGAAATGCAACTGCTCTAGAGAGTAGAGAGGAAAACCAAAATAGAATTCATGTCCACCTCACAAAGAAGGATCAAAGATAATTACGTATAAACCGGTCATATTAATAAATAAAAAGGTGGCACCTGTGCAACATGATGGCGAGTAGCCTATGTCAAAAGGCTACGACACAATCCCTCCTTGAGTGATTTTCCCGGAATTCACAGTAATGTAACTACGACATCTCAATATTTCCACTTTTAAACTTCCCCTTGTTGTTGAGAAATCATGTATTCGTACGCCTCTCAAAAGTTAATGTATGCAGTCAACAAAGCTTCACTTCAATGACAATAATTCGAATGGGATGAAAAATAAAATATACCTTTTTCATCACATTGAAGTTTCATCTAGTGCATCTGTAATAGAGAAACAAGATAAATGCCCCATTTTCTTGCTGATGCAAGGATAGTGGCAGGTAATAAAAGATATGCAATAGTTATATTACTTCCTTCTTAAGCAATGTAGTTCAAGGAAAAGTAGGGAAGAACAACTTAAAGGGTTTTACCTCCGTTTATAAAATAAAAGATGTGTTTTATCAAGTTCGGAGAGGTCATAGAAGAGAGTATCAAGATTCTGTATCTTGGGACCTTCAACCATCTTCAACAAGCTCTTTAACTCCTCTATAACCATTCACCTAAAAACAATGTTAAACAATCATATACTTATTATTTCAGAGTTAAAAACAAAATGAAAAAACAAACATTTAAAGAAAAATTCTACAACTAAATTTGATTGTTTAATAATTCAACCAAAAGAGAGAAAAAAATCAATAGTGCACCCACATTAGAAGTTGCTGCCTCGGCAGTTGAGGCAACCATTCCCCTACTTCTTTTGGTTCCTTGGTTGAGGTTTCCTTGGGTTGTTAACACCAATTGTTATTTTCATTGGGTGTTAACAACAGTTGTTGTGTATTATTTGATATTTAAGATAACATATAGTTTAATTAGTTTAGTTGTTACCTGGATGTATTTTTGAAACTGACCATATGTTGATACATTTTTATTTTATTTATTCATCATTCTGGGATTTTATTACTTTACTCAGGCACACAGAAGTCATTATGATGATCTGGTTCAACTTTATTCATCATTATATGATGTTTTAAACACTAAAAACATATTAGGATGGGGCTGACTCTACTTGGCATGGTGATCTGGTTCCAACTTTACCAAATGGTATATCTGGTTCCAACTTCAAATAGTCAACGTCCTACTCCTCGACCCTTCAAGATAAGGTAGTAAAGATTTGAACTTGAAAGGAAAATAAAAGAATGGAAACAAAGATTGTGTATGATATCTCACATAATAACAACAATCTGCAACATTCTAAAGCATAAGTGACTTAAACCTATCTGAGGATATTAAACTCAATGACCACCAATTCAAGTGCAACATAAGAAATATTGTGAACCTATTAATTGCTATATAGAAAAAATTATCGAGTATCACTCTAGGGAACACCTTGACCATGATTTACAACATGTCTCAATAATTTTTCCTGTTCTTGAATCTTTGCAGCTTGTGCCTTATCCAAAGTCAGGATATTGGTGGCCCCTGTCGAGTGCCAAAGTAGGTTTTTCGAGTATCAGCAATGACCTTTTCAGCACTTTCACAAGCTGCACCGATCATGAATATTGTAGACTTTAAGGTATTTACTTCATGTCTCTCATTAGTGATGTACCCCCAACAGAAAGACTCAAGTATGCCCCCAACCCAATACATCACTAAATTTCTTAAAAACATACATTCCTAACTCACTAAATGAGCCAACCAGTCAATAAGAGTTTTAATTTAAAATTAAACCTCCTTGGCTAGAGTTCACATAATATCAAGAAACCATGATCCTTATTATAAAACAATGAACAAGAAAAAAAAAATCAGACTCCATAAATCTTATTGGTTCTTCCCTGTTATAATTCATTCGTCCACAACCGTCTACCATGAAAGAATCAAAGTTATATGTACATTATACAATATTGCTTGACTTAAGTACAATACCACGAATATGAGCAGAAGAAAACAGGATGATATCATTTGTGCTAGGTTTGTTTCTTGCACTCTGTTTGTTTCTACTTGGAGCACCAATTTCAGCTCCCATTAACAGTCTAAACGCTACAGATTCACAACTAAAATCCAATCAAAGCAAGATTAAATGGGAGAAAATAAACTAACAGGGAATATATCTTATGCAATAAAGCAAAGCAAAAAGAAGAAAATCATTAGTAAGAACACCTCAGAAATGGAGTTCTCTAAGTCAATGTCCGGATGAGGAACTCTATCATACGATTCATCGAAATTCACTGACACCTATATTAGAAAAAGTAAGAGAAAACACAAATTATTATGAACAATAACTTAAAAAGGACAAAACACCTGAAAAAGTGAATGAACTCAATTATCCAGAGTCCACAGATCACTATGAACTAATCGAAAAATAACAAAAAGAATCGAACATTCAATGTGTTCAAATTGGTAGGGGAACTTTGATTATCATTCGTCATTTTGGAGGAAAACTGAAGCTTTTACCTGTGAAGAAGAGAGACCAGAGGGACATGAAAGGAGAAGATTGAATGAATTCTCCATGATCACCTTCCAACTTCCACAGATCTTCTCACAGTATGAAAGGCCTTTGATACGATCACAGATTGGGTTGGGCCTCGTTTTGGGTTTGAACCGAGTGGTTTTTATGTGATACGATTATAGATTGGTTTTTATTATGATTGGTTTTATTATCGGAAAAGACATAATGGTGCATACGTTCGGTTATAGGAAATAGAAGGTGGTCACTCTTATGCAGAAACACCAGATATATTACCTTTAACTTTTCAATCTGTGCGGGTACAGACAGATTCTGCATTGCATAGAGCAACTGCTCTCGCTTGGAATTGTCATCCGCTTCTATCTCAGGCAATAGCTTTGATGAAATCATAACAGGCAAAACTACACAATAGAAGTAGAAATCATTAACTACATCTTCAATTTTAATACTATACAAAGCTTCACTACTATGCCGATCGTGGGATATAAAAGCATTTTGAAATTATATTCAGGAGAGCAATCTAGATTTTGAGGGGTAACTTATATTTAAAAATATAAAACAATGACAAGGTTATGCTGATTTATAAAACATAAAATTCTTACTCGCAGCATTTTCAGCATTGACATTCTTTGGATGAACAACAAAAGCCTTTGAAACCTTCTTAATATCTTCCACAATGTTATAGAGCTCAAGGTTTACCATAGAAAATTGACCTAGTACATCCTGCCTGGTGCATCCAAATAAAAGGTCAGCAATTTTAAATTTTTTTCAGATGCCAATGATGTCCAGCTTTCTAAATTGGAAAACTTTGCTAGATTCAAATAAGTTATAATGTGGGAATTCAAATTATTTTATCGCTTAAAGATGTGTAATTGGAGAAACTAACCATTTAGGTACGGAATTGGTGCGGGCAATGAGATCCAAAACATATATGAGAAGAGAACCAAAAAACATATTGCAACAACCATAACCATTTATGAAAATCACCAAAAATAAGTAATATACGAATAAGTAATAACCTCTCCTCGCTCTCTTCCATCAGTACCCTCAAGATCCATTACTATGGTGCAAGGTTCAATACCAATGCATCTAGCCATCCAAATGCCTTTGGTGGTTTGAGACCTGTTGAAAGGGAAATGCATTAAGTTCTAAAAAAATCTATAGATTGAATAAGTTGTATGTACGAATATGGCTACATTTTTATTTGGTTGTGCTGAATAAGGTGAGACAGAACTCACAAAAAGAGACATGGAAATTGGAAGATGGCTTTCAGTTTTGTTGGCTGACATACTTCATTGCCAGAAAATATACGAGGGGGTTTAACAACGGTTGGATAAATTGAGCTTTAAAAAATCATGCACGAGGATCAGACCTATAGTTTTATATACCGCAATTGGAATACATAACCAAGTAATGTTCCATCAGCTAATATCATTCATGTCTAACCGAAGGGAAAAATACATATCTTGAACTACCATGGAAAAGACATAACCAGTCGAGTAACATATTCATCCATTAACATCATTAATATAACCAACAAATAGCACAATATAGACATTTAATCCTCAAACGGTCAAACTCTTAAGAAATGCATTGCAGTATGAATATTTACAAAGTAAGGTAGTATGCAATTAAAAGAGAAACCGAGACAATGAGACCAATTAAAACTGCCAAGTGTCTTCCAGAAGATGAATGCATAATTTGTGGGAACTGGACAACTATAAATGGGTGCACAGAGAATGCAAACAAAAACCAAAATTGATTTCAGGTAAGCAATCGATTTCAATAGCCATCAAATAGAAAGCAAACAGAAAATCTATAACAAACCAAAATCGATCTCAAGAATGCAAACCAAAATCGAAATCGATTTTAGTAGCCATGGATAGAAAAATGGAAATCGATTCCAGTAGCCATGATATCAAATTAAAATCGATTAGCATCAGTGAGATCATCATAGAAACTAACCTGCAAACAAGAAATATAAGCTACTCATAAAAAGATAAAAATCGATTTAGCAAACAACGTAGTTAGAAAGCAAACAAAAACCAAAATTGATTACAGGTAAGCAATCGATTTCAATAGCCATTAAATAGAAAGCAAACAGAAAATCTATAACAAACCAAAATCGAGCCCAAGAATGCAAACCAAAGTCGAAATCGATTTTAGTAGCCATGGATAGAAAAATGGAAATCGATTCCAGTAGCCATTATATCAAATCAAAATCGATTCCAAGATAGCAAACCAAAATCGATTTCAGTAGCCAATCGATAGAAAGCAGAAAAAAGTAGAGAAAACTGATCAGAAACCAAACTTTTACCTTTGAGAGAAGCAGAACCCTAGAATCACTTAATGGTGATCGGCGTTCGAGAGAAGCAGGCGATTGAGAAGGCTACGAATTGTTGCCTTGGAGGGTGGAACTGAGAGGTTGGAAAAACAAATAATGGATGGAGGCGTGAATCAGTTATTGGGAATATAAACCCTAGTTTAGCATTAGCAACTGGTACATCATGCTTATAATATTGTAATTTAAGAGATTATGTATAAAATAATAGTACATTATGCTTAAAAACTTGTCTTTAAAAGATTTTTATATCTCTTTTATAATATAGTATAGATAATATCTTCGACTAAAAAGATGTAGATACCTATCCGTCTTCAAATTTATACATATCTTGAATTTTTAAAACAAATTTAACTTCATTACAATATGGTATTTCTTTTAACAAATATCATTCGAAAGAAAATATTCTCAAGTAACCCAATTTGATAAATAAACACATTATATCTTGGACGTTGGATCTTCTTATTTAAATATTTATTTAAGCTTATACATTATATTGTTTCTGGTGTAATTTATTAGTCTTATTATGATATTTATGAGTTTATGTTATTAATACACATTAATGTTATTTTGCTTTAGTTTGATGTTTTATTAATTTAAATCGAGTACTTAATTATTTTAATCAAATGTTTATTTTAATTCTTAGTTTTTTTACTTATAATTCTTAATCTTATGAATTGTTAATTATAATTATATTATAAATTATAATTGTTATAATTGTTATAATTGAATTCAAATGTTTATCTTATTCAAATATTTACCTTGATTGTGAGTTCCTACTCATAATTTTCAACTTTATAATTACTTTTTGGAAGTTACAATTTCAACTCTCAATATATTTTGGCTTTTTATCAAAAACTCCAAAAATACTATTAATATGTTAAAAGTTTGAATTTGACTTAATGTCAAAACCAATATTACTTGTCTAATGACAAAATCTCTTAAAATACTATTAAGGTATTAAACTATTAAAATTGGCTTCATATGTCAAACTCATAGTCAATTTGGACTCGTGTCAAATGCTCTATAATCTCTATAATTAACAATGTTATATTTAAATTAAATAAATCATAAGATATCGAATGTGTTTTGTCAAACGGGTGTAAACAACCCTAAAGTTTGTAGGGACTTAAGAAATCAATGTGATTCTCCTACTACCTAGAAATCCATGTTATTCTCCTACTACCTAGAAAATCCAATAGATTGAGTGATTTATTTTTCGCAAATTGAAGTATTGATGAAATATTATTAACAAAATGTAAGCATACAAAATCCAATATTGTTTGATAAAGAAATTTCTTACATAAAATAATAATTATAACAACATTCCATTGTCTTATCACACAGAAAATCATATATTATCCCTTATATATGTAAATGGTTGAAACAACTCATCCCGAAATCAACGTCGTACACTCAAAAGAATCTGCGTACCATAAATGAGTATATAAATATCTTTTTGAAGGTACAAGAAAATACCTAAAGTCCATCAACTACCTATTGACCCTAAAACCAACCTCTTAAAATGTAACACCCGTGATTTTGGTGAACTCTTAACTCACGCTTATCTGGTTAAGCTATGATTATAAATCTTACACAAGTTGTGTTGGCGTATGTTGGGTTTCGTATCGAGAGCACATTGGTCAAAAAATCGGATTTTAACCTTCGGTACTGTTAGGGCGATAGTGTCCGACAACTATTCCCTCTGGCATAGTCGCGTGTCATAATCGTGATCCCCTCCCTGCTATCGGTACACTTTGGGAGACAGTGCCTGGCGATAGTGCCAGGGTTAATTTTGCGAGGCATACTCGCGGGTTTTGTACCGCGACTCCTTTCGAGCGGGCGACTATGCCTTGACTATGCCAAAGGCATAGTCGCGTGTCACAATCGTCGGCGGACCCTAGACGTTTTTAAACTCCTTTCCTCACTCATTCTCACTCACTTATTCACTCACCTTCTTCAAGAACTATAACACCCGTAATTTTCGGTAAGTAATTGTCACCCGGATGCTTATGTGACTTGTAAACAGTGGGGTTTTGTTGGGAAATGTTTTGTTTAAAGTCCCTTGGAGTATCGGGAGTATTGGCAGCGAAAAAGTCGAGTTTCGGGGCTCTAGAAAGGTCCCGCGACAATGCCCGACGACTATGACAGTGTCATAGTCGCACTGTCACAATCGCAGAGAAAGAACAGCGGCCTGGGGGATCCTGGAGACATTGACAGGAGACATTGCCCTGGGAGATGTCGCTGGTCAATATCGCACCAGAGGCCCAGGGTGCTGTTAAGTGCGAGTTTTCAGCCTTTTTCTCATTTTCTCCCAAATCGTTTTCCTTCTTCCCCCTTCAAACCGTAACTCATTTTTGGCTCAAATCCTTGGATTTTATGGAAGTAAAACACCATCAAGTGGTAAGATTGGAAGCTTGGGTCAAGGATTCACCACCTTCATCTTCATCTTCAACCTCAAGCTAAATTTTAGGGTTTTCTAGGCTTTCACCAAAACCTAAGTGGTAAGTTTATCCCCTCCTTTTCTAAACCTTAATAGGTGATGTAGATGCTTCATTGATGATCTTCTAGTGTTTAATTTCTTCAATTTCGGTTTGTAAGATTTTGGAAGGTTTGGGGTCAAAATTAGGGTTTTGACCAAAATGGAGATCTTGATGTTATGTGTTTGGGGATCGATTCTACTTGGTTGGATGTGATTATTTATGGGTGAAACTTGTGTATCTAGGTTTTTGTAGGTTTCGACTTTGAAGATTCAAGTTTCTTCAAAGGAGATCAAAGTGGGGTAAAATCTAGATTTAGCCTAAATCTAGCAATGTGAGTTCAAGTTGATTTGTGAAAACGGTGTACATGCTAAAATGTTCATTTTAAAGTGTTTTGTGTTGTACATGAAATTGTTAACTGCTGATCACCTGATAAGTTTTGGTTATTTTGAGATGAGTAATTTTATAAATATGGTGAAACACCCATTTTGGGATTTTTGAGAATTTTGGTAAATAAATCATGTAATATGCTTATTTGGTGATTGTACATATATAATTGGAGTTCATTTGATGTAAGTGTCATTCTGTGTATTTGATCTTATAAACCTTTTTCGAAAAATGCATGTTATTGTGTTATGAGACATTTTGGAAATATAAGGGTATAAGCCCACTTGGAAAATGGTTTGCCTCAGCCAATGATGAGATTTGAGTTAATCGTACTTTTGGTCGTTGTGTTGCATAATAGTTGGTCAAACGTGTTTCAATGTCTATACTGACTTTCATTCGGGGGTTTACGTAAATTGTTGGGCCTTTGACTCAGTTTTGACTAAATTGAGTCTTGAGGACATTTGTCCGGATTAATAACTGTTGTGGGGTTTTGAGTATGATGGAGCATTTTTCGTGTCATTTTGGAGTTACATGTTTTGGGATCTTTGGTCTTTCACTTGGAGTCATGTAATATTAGACAGTGTTGTAATGGATCCATAGGCACGTAGTCTGTCTGTTTTGGTAAAGCGGGTATGGTTGGTTATGACCGTTGACCGCTTTAGTTTGCTAGCGAGTAGGCAATAGGTGGCTCGACCCTCCAAGTTGTAACTCGTCTAGATTGGATAGGCACCCATGTATGTAAGTCCTTGAGGTGGAACTCGACGGAGTATGGCCAGAGGCATAACGGTCCGAGGATTGTGATGTTGGTGGTGGAATGGGAACTAGATTCGGGATATGTGGTGAAATCCAATAACATCACGGGTGGCTCCATTCACGTGTTCTCGCCACCCAAGATGGAAACGTTTAGATGACATGCGAGGAAGTTGTATGAACGACCTACTTGCGTGTTCCTCTATTCTCAATGTATACGGGTCTCTCCGTCATAGATCCGTGGTATTTTTAAATGTTAATGTCGTATTTTTACCAACTTTGGTTTGTGGGGTCGACGATAAATGATGGCCTTAATATTGGGTTTTTCCCACGTATATTAAGGTTTGAATGGAATGCGTCATTTCCACGTTTCGGTATTTGATTACGTCCATTTCATAATCGTGTGAGTTTTGGGTCTAATGTCCGTGTTCACGGCAATATTTATTTATATAGATTTTCATCTATGGTTTATGAGTTGTGTATCAGGTTCCACCCTTGTTGGGTATTTCGGGTTATAACATTTTACCCGTGTTTTAAGATTGGGAGTCCTTTTCCTATTCTCATTTTGAGCAAGTTTTGAGTTGAACTTAAATTTACGAAAAAACGTTTTATGTTGGGATCTTTGCCTTTAAAACAGTTTGGTTTGGTTAACGATTACTCGGTGTCTCTTTCGTTTAAAATGCATAATTATAGATAAACGAGTCGTGTTCATAAGTGAAGCATATCATTTTGAAAGATCATGATTTTAGTTGCATTCTTCCTTTCTAAATGATGAATTTATATATGTTGAAAACTCTTGAGCTCACTAGGCGTCAAGCCTAACCTTTTTATTTGTCGGCATGTGCATCAGGTTCCAGTTAGGGGTTTGGTTCTAGCTATTCTATGAAGAGATGCGATGTGCTTTAGTTTTTCACGAGTGTAAGTATTTGGTGAAGTCTTCCGCAGCTTGGAGATAGTGACTATTATTGGGTTTTAGTAGCACCCGTCCTTGTTATAGACTATATGTAGAGATTAAACCGTGTGTGTTGAGGTTAAACCTTAATTTTGTGATTGTTTATGAATCAAATATTGATTATTTAGAAAATTTTAATTTAGTTGCTATTTACTAATTTGAGGGTGTTACAAGAACTCTCTCTCAAACCTCTACCCTCATTGAATTCGGTTTTAGAAGCCACCAAGTGTTCATCCACACTCATTTACTTCAAGATCTTGTGTCTCTATCAAGTTTGGAAGCTAGGGTCAACTTCCCACCATCTCCATTGTTGTCTCCTTCAAGAAAATTCTAGGGTTTTGAGTTTTATCAAAACCCATCATTGTAAGTTCGTCCCTTCTTCTTTCTAACGCTTTAATCAAGTTTAAATGCCATATTTATGACTTTCTAGTGCTTTATTTCTTAAGTTTTCAGTTGGGTGATTGTGGAGAAACTAGGTCAAAATTAGGGTTTTGGCCAAAGTGGGGATTTTGATGTAAGTTATTTGGGGAACAATTCTATATGGTTGAATATGGTTATTTACGGTTGGATACTTTTTTTTTGGTAAAGGAGTATCCCAGACCACTTTGGGCCTGGACTAATCTCCTGGAAAACAGGCCTATGGCCCGCGGGCATTCATCCTGTGGCCATAATGCTGCGAGTGGGGCTCGAACCCGGGCAACCGCTATGAAGTCCTCAGGACGGTTGGATACTTGTGGATCTAGGTTTTGGAAGACTTGGCTTGAGGATTCAAGTTTCTTCAAGGGAGCTCAAGTTGGGGTAAAAATCTATATTTAACATAAATCTAGCAAGGTGAGTTCAAGTTGATTTGTGAAAACGCTGTACATGCCAAAATGTCCATTTTAAAGTGTTTATGTGTTTTACATGAAATTATCAATTGTTGAGTTATTTGGTAATTTTTGATTATTTGAAGTGTTTAGCTTTATAAACTTTGTAAAACACCCACAATTGGGATTTTTGGGTATTTTGATAAATAAGTTAAGAATGAAGGTGTTTTAATGATTTATTCATAACTGAAGATTATTTGGATCAAAATACACTTTTAGTGTTTGTTGGAAATATGCATCATGCATGTAATGGGACGTTTTGAAAGTACGAATGTGTGAGTCCTTTGAGTTTGGTAGTTCCCGACTTTGCAAACATTTTAGAAATTGTAAACTTTTTAGTTTTGGGCCGAAGGCTAATTGTGATTGAGAGATAAAGATTTTTGGGAAAAGATGTATTTGGTTTATGTAACCTTATTGGTTCATGTACTTTAGTCAAATGTTCATTATGCCTTTTAGGGCTTGGTTTATACTCAGATGAGTCTTTGGAACATTTGTTCAGTTTTGGTAGCTCGTTAATGAGCCTTGGACGTATGGTGTACTTAGTTGATATCTTATTTGAGAGTTACATGTTTTGAATGCGTCAGTTCATTTGTTTGAGTCATGTAGTATTTTAGACTCTAATGCATTGGATTCATAGGCATATGAGTCAGTCCGTTGGTTTAGTTGGGGACTTTATCCCTAGTTTGGGACTGGAAATTATTTATGGCTAGCGGGACCTCAAGGTATAGATCGTGGGTAGTTGAACTCGATAATTAGTGAAGGGCTTAAGGTATAGATCATGGGTGGTTGAACTCGATGCCCACTTGCAGTCCAGTCTGGTTATTCATTATGGAATTTAATGTCCGCGTTTGAAGTCTAGTGAGTGGTCCCCAAGTCATGTTTTTTATGTAAGTTTGTGATGGTGCTCTGTAGAGCCGTATACGGTGGTGCCCATGGTGATCCAGATACGGGGACTTGTGGTTTTTGTGGTGACACTCATCTAGAGGTCGAGTAGACACTAGGGTCATTTGGGTATCTTGCGGTGGTTGCTCAGTAGGGAGCCATATACGGGTATCCATGGCTCTATGTGAAGCTCGAGAGCATTGAGAAGTGACTTAACTTTGTGTGCCCACCACATTCGATGGAATTTGGGTCTCCCCCGTCACCGAAAGGTGTTGTTTTGGGTATTGAGTTTTATTATCCATGTCTTCGGTGACTTTTGTTTATATGGGTTTATATCCGTGGTTTATGGGTTGAGTATTATGCCCACCCGTGTTTTGTGTGTTTTAGGATATAAAGTTTTATCCGCGTTTCATAAATTGGGAGTCCGTTTCTATTCCCATTTTGAGTGAGTCTTGGGTCAAATTTAATTTACGAAAGAACGTTTTATATTGGGATCTTGGTCCTTAAAACAGTTTGGTTTGGAAAATATTTATATTGGTGTCTCCTCCGTCTAAAATGCATATTATTGGAAAACGATTCATTTTCATATTTGAACCATATCATTATGAAAGATTGTGAATTCAATTGTATTCTTCCTTTTTAACGATATATTTATTAATGTTGAAAACTCTTGAACTCACTAGGCGTTAGCCTAACCTTTTTATTTGTCGGCGTGTGCAACAGGCTTCGTTGGGAATAGTTCTAGTGACACTGTAAAGAGAGGAGTGCTAGTTGTGCTCGGAGAGTGATTAGCTTGTTGAAGTCTTCCGCCTTGTTTTGGGAAGAGCAACTTGTGTTTGGGGTTAAGTAACACCCGACTTCGGTTTAGTACTTGTATATTATTTGAGATTATATTTGTTGAGGTTAGTTATAGAATTTTAACTTGAGGAATATTTTGATTTTTGAATTGTATGAGGGAGTTTAGTTCCTTATGTTGATATCATACCAAAATTTTAATTAGTTGCTCTTACCAAATTTGAGAGTGTTACATGAAAAGGTACAAGCAAATACCCTCATGTTTTGAGACACCATATAAATCGCCTGGCAAACGTGTCGTGTCCTGTTAGGTTCGTGTCAGGTTCAAAGTTAAACAGGTTGAGAGTGTCTAACCCTAACCTGTAACACCCCGAAAATCCTCAAGTAACTCCATAGCATTTTTGAACACTCGCTTTATCTACACATACACACACACAGATATATATATATATATATATATATATATATATTATTCGTGTCACACTCTGTTTAAACTCGTGTTTTCGTTTTAAGACTGTCACACCGTACGTAAAGATGTGCCTAGCATAATACTTTGGGTTTGTGCATAGTTATGTCTGTTGTAAAAGAGCTTATGTGCATTGTGTATAAAGTATACTTGTGCATGTGTGCGTGTATGAACGTTTGTCAATCGTATGAAATCGTATAGTAGCTTACCGTGAGAATCTTACACATTCGACCACTACTCTAACCCATTAAGAACATCGAATAGAGACTTTAGCAACCAAAAATGGGTTCGAGAGAAGTCGGGTGATGGACCGTGAACATTTTAGCGTTGACCAAACCGCAGACTGGAGGGCTTGGGCCACAATGCCCAGCGAAAATGCCATGGCAAAGTCGTTGGGGCAATGTCGCAGGAAGGGGGTGAGGTTCTGCCATTTTTTAGCCGAAATTCCAGTGAGCAGGGGCATAGGATAGTCACGTGGTCAATGTCGCCCGTGTGGGTGCGAATTCGGATATTTAAATCGACCAAACCTCTCAATCTCCACACACTTTGCTTTTTTGCTCGACTTCCAGATCTTCTCCCAAGAGGTAGGCGATTTTCTCACTTTTCTTTCTCTTCCTCTCCTCATTTAATGAACTAGAAGAAAACCTAAACTATTTCTTGGCTGGTGGCCATTAAATGTGTACCACCCCGATTTCGAAAATGTATCGTTTCAAATTAAAACAGAAATCGATAGTTTTAAGAGAAAAATAAGATATAGGATTTTGGACTCTAATCCTAGATTTGATAGCCTTGATGGATGAAGGATTCAATTAAGAGTCCAACGATTCTTTCCGGAGCGAAAACGGAGCTATAACGAAGAAGTTATGGCCAAAACAGTGATCAGACGCGAGAAATGGGGATTTCGGAGCCTCGCGGGTTGGTGGGCGACCCTAGGCCGCAACCTAGGCCGCATAACCCTCTGGATGGGTGTTTGGGAAGCGCGCGGCTTACCCCGCGGCTTCCAAACCGCGAGCCAAACCGCGGGAAACCATCTGGGAGTTTTATACGCGATTTTGGAGGTCTAACTTCATTTTTCTCATAACTTTCTCATCCCAACTCCGATTTCAGTGATTCAAGTTGCCATGGATTCGTATTTGAGATATTTTAAAGGTTATATTTTTAGTTTTGGGAATATCCAAGAGTATTTGGTGGTGGAGTGGAAGCAAGGATCAAGAGTTCATCATCATCACCTCCTCCTTCAAGAAATTTGGGGTTTTGTAGGTTTTGCATCAAAACCTAAGTGGTAAGCGTATCCCTTCCATTTCTAAACCATGAAATAAGTTATAAATGCTCCATTGATGGTTTCTTAGTGTTTGATTTCTCTAATTTCGGTTTGTTAGATTTTGGAAGATTTGGGTTAAAATTAGGGTTTGGATCAAAATGGGGATTTTGGTGTAATATGTTTGGGGAATGTTTCTACATGGTTGGATATTGTTATTTACGATTGAAAATGTGTGGATCTAGGTTTTGGAAACTTGATTTGAAGAGTTGGAATGGATGTCTTCGGAAAGCTTTGGGTGAGATCCATGCTTTTGAAGGCTAATGGTTGTGGATTGAAACCTAGGTTTAACTTAACCTAGCAAGGTGAGTTCAAGATGCTTTGTGAAAACTATGTACATGCCAAAATGTGTATTTTAAAGTAAAAATATATTTTCTTAGTATTTGTCAAGTGTGAATATTTAATAAGTTTTCATATTTGTTAAACTTGGGTCGTTTAGTTCCATGAAATGCTCATATTTGGGTTTTGAATGTTTCAACAAGTAAATGACATGTTTTACATATTCTTAGCGGTTTGGTACAAATAAAGCCCATTTTATGAATTATGCATCTTCGGTGATTTTTGTACAAATGAAGTCTAATTTATGACGTACGACATTTTGGGATATTTGAGTTCATAAACTATTGGGTTAATCCTTGGTCCCAATAAGTGATGAGTTTTGGGTTAATTACCTCTTTGGGGTATGTGTCTGCATAAACATCGTTTAAAGACATTTCTTTATTTTGGGGGACCGTTATTTGTTGGTCAGATGGATTTCGAGCATTTTAGATCGGTGTTAACTTGAGTGCTTTAGTCATTCATCTGTAGTCATGTAATCTTAGACTGTGTTGCAGTGGATCCATAGGCACGTAAGTCAGTCTTAATTGATGGTCAGTTGCGTGGTACGGGGTTGGACTCCGGGACTCATGTTTTATGACCTTTACTTTACAAGTAGATACTAGGAGGGCTGAGTCCGGGTGAGCTATTATGACTATGGGTAGTCATCTGATGGGGGTTTGGGACCTTCGCCATGTGGGGCAATGCCTTCGTTGTATCCCCCGTGTGCCGAGCCTTTGGCGGTAATCCCGATGGTATTCGCTAAGGTCAGATGTCTCTTTGGGTGGAACTTGTCAAGAAATCGTAGGAACACTTGGGAGTTTATGTCGTGAAGTGTTATACGATTAACGTTGTTGAGTGGCATACTTTTGTGTTCCTCCACTCTCAACGGATACGGGTATCCCCCGTTGTCGGTCCGCAGTATTTCGGATATTTGATTGTCTATGCTTTAATATTTGGATTTCATTCCATTTCATGGTCGCGTTAGTATTAATTCGAGTTACATGTTTTTGATGACGCACTATATCTTTATGGATTGTTTTCCGCTATTTAAGGGTCGAGTATTATGTCCCACCCGTGTTTGGGTGTTTTGGGCGTTAAGCCTAACCTTTTTATTTGTCGGCATGTGCATCAGGTTTCAGTTGGGGGTTCGGACTCTAGTAGCCTCATGAAGAGTTGAGCCTTAGCTTTACGCAAGAGTAAGTTGTTGATGAAGTATTCCGCAGGTTGGAGATAGTAACTGTTATTGGGTTTTAGTAGCACCCGTCTTTATTAAAGATTGTGTGTATTGAGGTTAAATCTTAAATTGTGATTGTAGATGAAGCAATTATCGATGTATTTAGAAAATTTTAAATTAGTTGCTATTTCACAATTTGAGGATGTTACAAGTTGGTATCAAAGCTTAAGTTTGAGAGAATTAGGTGTTGATTTTGAATGCCTAGACTCAAACTAGCGTAATTTTAAGTGATTGAATATGAGTTTGCACAATTAGGCACTTTAAGATTTGATGATTCGAGGTGAGTGGAGTCACTAGGAACGGGAGTCACACCGAAAATGGCAAGGATGATCATGTACAGTACGTTCATAATGGCACCTGGTCAGTGTTATGGTGAACCTATGAGTCACATGTGTATGCTTGAACTGCCTTGGTATGACGACCGTTGGGGTAGTGAAGAAGTTCTAAATGGGTAGCCATTAGAAGGAGTCGATGACCTTAGTATTCGTCCCTTGGGGTGACGGTAAGTATGGTGATTGCATTAAGTGGACCATTTCTGGTCGGATTGATTGGTTGGATTAGAACCATAGACTCTTGAAACCGATGTTATTTCGAGGAAAAATTGTGAGGTGAACTTATGAACTCCCTGGTCTTCGCCTTAAGATGTTGAACACCTGGATGACGATAAGGTAACTAAGAAATCGAGGAGCGTGGTTTCGAGGCGTTGAGTGCCGATCAAATTCATGCACGAAATGTATTTCTGAAATAAATTGCATCGACTATTTCTCATGTCTCCAAAAATCACCATGTGGATCACATCACAAAATCTTGAAATGTTTAGCACACTCAAGTTTTTATACCATGATCTTAAACATGCATAAATTTATTTTATTGCATATGGTTGCAAGCTTTGTTGAGACTGTGTTTATTCTCATTGCTGCCAAACGCTATTTTTGATTATTGTGGTGTTCGTATTTTGACGTTGCGTAGAGTCTTGGATAAGTAACTACGACTATGACCTTAACATTGGATCTCCTCCACGTATGTTAAGGCCTTGGACGAAGAGTTGTCTTCCTCTATTATGGTGTTTGAGTTTTCTTGGGTATTATATTCTGTGTGAGTTTTGTTAAGTTTTATGATGTATTACGACGTTCACGACGCTTGGGTGAACCTCAAAATGCACAATTTAAGTTCTTTGCGTGCGTTTTTTATGGGTTGTTGGGAAATTTATTTCATAAGAATTATGTTGGTGGATGTCACCCATATGTTATTTTGGTAGCTTCAATGTCGTGTGAGTTCATTTTTGAGTTTTATGCAAATGTAGGACGTTGTGTACAACATAGTGGCTGAGTTGATTTAAACTTTTAGTGTGAGTAAACTTACGAAAAACTTAGAATGGGTTTGTGTTGAACTGAGACTTTGAGCATTCTTTGATTGTCGTTTTATCATTGTTGCATCACGCAATCTGTTGTATTGATTTACTCGCATGCATGACATAATAGTCACTATTTTGGGCCAAAAAACGTTTTATCCGAGCGACTAAAGTTGAAGTCGATTTAAATTATTTTATGTTTGACCAAATCGCAAGCACTTCTCGTTTTACTAAGTTTGAGAAATAAACTGGTGTATGTGGGCCGTATAGGAGTTTTGACCCCACGTCATTTTTTGGTTAAATGAGAAATTTTGGAAATTTGATTACGTAAATTTCTCCCTCCGGAATATATACAAACTTTTGTTGCACACCGCTTTAGTGTGGGAAATTATTTTAAGCACATAACATAAAGTGATGCATATTCGAACCGTGGCGATTCATTTGAAAAGGTCGTTGCGCTTATTTTATCATTGTCGTTAATAGCATGAATAGGGATCAAGTGATTTCGAAATATTTTCTTATCTGTGTGACGTTGTGATCGCTTTGTGCACCTGCCGAGTAAACGGTAGTGGATTTTTACTCGCATGTTTAATTGTATAAAGCTAATGAACTTGGAATTTTATAAAATGTTAAATTAGCATATTTAGCTTGGAAAACCCTTGAACTCATTAGAACCATAGTTTTAACCCCTCCTGGCGAAAGGACAGTAATAAGGACTAGAGGCGTCCTTGAGAATTTGAAGCGTCGGATGAGACGACATGTGGTCAGTCCGAATTTTGGGACTTCGGGTTCATGGCTTAGTTCACGCGGAAGTAATTGAGACGTTAGGCTTGTGCCTTCTCTTAGTTAATTAAGTGATGATCTTCTCATCTCGATAAGCCTTTGGGTTAAATTTGTGTATGGTCGTGTGGGTATGGTTGGTTTTGAATTTGTGGGTTATTGGTACGTCGGCATATTAATTATCTGTGGTGTGCCACCTTATTAGGTATCGGTGAATAAGGATGATATTATGGTTGGCTAATAAAGCGGTATGATTTAGGGTTTAAATTCCATGAGTAAGCGTCAACTTTATTCGGCATTGCAACTCGGAAGCGAAATGTTTGGTGGATTTCCCACGTTGCAAAATGGCCATTCCAAGAATAGGTGTCGACACTCTATTTGGAGGACAATAAATGTTGGTGTGCTTCAGTGTACTTCCGATAGATCTAGTGTGTCTGCAGGTCAAGCGGTAACCTTAAGGAAATTAGATGTTGTTGATTAATAATCAATCATTGGTGTTTTGATAATTGTCAAGACTTTAGCTGATTTGGCAATCAATGCTTGAGCGCATGGCGGGAGTTGTGTAACCTTGGAGTTTGGGTTAAGTGACTATCTGTAGAGTGTGTTGGTACTTTTCTGGGGGAAACATCAGACCAATGCTTGAATCTATGGAAGTTTGGGAGCCCTGTAAACATCGTGTTTGTGTCAGCTTTGAGGAGCGAATTTAAGGTTGTGTCGATTCAGATCAATCTAGTCGTTAGAAAATTTCGTCGAAGGACGATAACTCTTTGGTGGTAATGATTATTGGAGGCATTTGGTGAGAATGTCGAGGTAGACCTTAAGTATGAATTCATTATTGAGGAGACCTTGATGCGTCGTATTAGAGGTATCTAAGGGAAAGGTTAGCTTTGGGGTATTCTTGGTGGAAAGGACTAAATAAGGTCGTGAGTTACTCTTGAGGCTTTATGAGAAACATAAGGTTGGGAGGCAACCGAGATCTAATGTTAAGAAAGTGACTAAGCCAGGACTCAACGTTCATCCCGACTTGGGTGAGTTATATAGAAAGTTGAGGTGGAGTTTGTGATGGCTCGTTATGAGAAACGCAGCGACGACCTCAACCGGGATGTAATCGGGTTAGTATATGAAGTAAGGTTTCGTGAAGGGGATTCCTTTTTGGATAGGAAATCAATTGATCTTTCCAAGTGAGATGCTGGTTGCTTGGTTGGTTCCATATTTCAAGGACGAAATCTCTTTTAAGGTTGGGAGGATTGTAACACCCCGATTTCGAAAAGGTATCGTTTCAAATTAAAACAGAAATCGGTAGTTTTAAGAGAAAAATAAGATATAGGATTTTTGACTCTAATTCTAGATTTTATAGCCTTGATGGATGAAAGATTCAATTACGAGTCCAACGGTTCTTTCCGGAGCGAAAACGGAGCTATAACGAAGAAGTTATGGCCAAAACAGTGATCAGACGAGAGAAATGGGGATTTCGGAGCCCCGCGGGTTGGTGGGAGACCCTAGGACGCGTAACCCTCTGGATGGGTGTTTGGGAAGCACACGGCTTACCCCGCGGCTTCCAAACCACGAGCCAAACCGCGGGAAACCATCTGGGAGTTTTATACGCGATTTTGGAGGTCTAACTTCATTTTCCTCATAACTTTCTCATCCCAACTCCAATTTCAGTGATTCAAGTTGCCATGGATTCGTATTTGAGAGATTTTCAAGGTTATATTTTTAGTTTTGGGAATATCCAAGAGTATTTGGTGGTGTATTGGAAGAAAGGATCAAGAGTTCATCATCACACCTCCTCCTTCAAGAAATTTGGGGTTTTGTAGGTTTTCATCAAAACCTAAGTGGTAAGCGTATCCCTTCCATTTCTAAACCATGAAATAAGTTATAAATGCTCCATTGATGGTTTCTTAGTGTTTGATTTCTCTAATTTCGGTTTGTTAGATTTTGGAAGATTTGGGTTAAAATTAGGGTTTGGATCAAAATGGGGATTTTGGTGTAATATGTTTGGGGAATGTTTCTACATGGTTGGATATTGTTATTTACGATTGAAAATGTGTGGATCTAGGTTTTGGAAACTTGATTTGAAGAGTTGGAATGGATGTCTTCGGAAAGCTTTGGGTGAGATCCATGCTTTTGAAGGCTAATGGTTGTGGATTGAAACCTAGGTTTAACTTAACCTAGCAAGGTGAGTTCAAGATGCTTTGTGAAAACTATGTACATGCCAAAATGTGTATTTTAAAGTAAAAATATATTTTCTTAGTATTTGTCAAGTGTGAATATTTAATAAGTTTTCATATTTGTTAAACTTGGGTCGTTTAGTTCCATGAAATGCTCATATTTGGGTTTTGAATGTTTCAACAAGTAAATGACATGTTTTACATATTCTTAGCGGTTTGGTACAAATAAAGCCCATTTTATGAATTATGCATCTTCGGTGATTTTTGTACAAATGAAGTCTAATTTATGACGTACGACATTTTGGGATATTTGAGTTCATAAACTATTGGGTTAATCCTTGGTCCCAATAAGTGATGAGTTTTGGGTTAATTACCTCTTTGGGGTATGTGTCTGCATAAACATCGTTTAAAGACATTTCTTTATTTTAGGGGACCGTTATTTGTTGGTCAGATGGATTTCGAGCATTTTAGATCGGTGTTAACTTGAGTGCTTTAGTCATTCATCTGTAGTCATGTAATCTTAGACTGTGTTGCAGTGGATCCATAGGCACGTAAGTCAGTCTTAATTGATGGTCAGTTGCGTGGTACGGGGTTGGACTCCGGGACTCATGTTTTATGACCTTTACTTTACAAGTAGACACTAGGAGGGCTGAGTCCGGGTGAGCTATTATGACTATGGGTAGTCATCTGATGGGAGTTTGGGACCTTCGCCATGTGGGGCAATGCCTTCGTTGTATCCCCCGTGTGCCGAGCCTTTGGCGGTAATCCCGATGGTATTCGCTAAGGTCAGCTGTCTCTTTGGGTGGAACTTGTCAAGAAATCGTAGGAACACTTGGGAGTTTATGTCGTGAAGTGTTATACGATTAACGTTGTTGAGTGGCATACTTTTGTGTTCCTCCACTCTCAACGGATACGGATATCCCCCGTTGTCGGCCCGCAGTATTTCGGATATTTAATTGTCCATGCTTTAATATTTGGATTTCATTCCATTTCATGGTCGCGTTAGTATTAATTCGAGTTACATGTTTTCGATGACACACTATATCTTTATGGATTGTTTTCCGCTATCTAAGGGTCGAGTATTATGCCCCACCCGTGTTTGGGTGTTTTGGGACATGAAGCGTTATCCACGTCTTCACCGTTTTGGGTGTCAAATTATAATCCCGTTTTGGGCGGGTTATGGGTTGCATCGTTTTATAAAGAGTGTGTGATTAGGAGCATTGTCTTTAAAAATGCATATTATGGGGAAAATGTGTTGTTTCCATTTTAAAGTAAACCATTTCTAAGGATCTTGATTTGAACTGAATTCATTTCTTTTAAAGATATATTTATTCATGTTAAAACTCTTGAGTTCACTAGGTGTTAAGTCTAACCTTTTTATTTGTCGGCATGTGCATCAGGTTTCAGTTGGGGGTTCGGACTCTAGTAGCCTCATGAAGAGTTGAGCCTTAGCTTTACGCTAGAGTAAGTTGTTGATGAAGTATTCCGCAGGTTGGAGATAGTAACTGTTATTGGGTTTTAGTAGCACCCGTCTTTATTATAGATTGTGTGTATTGAGGTTAAATCTTAAATTGTGATTGTAGATGAAGCAATTATCGATGTATTTAGAAAATTTTAAATTAGTTGCTATTTCACAATTTGAGGGTGTTACAAAATGCAAGTGTAGAAGTCTTCTTAAGGATAAATCTATAGAGAACCAAGTCTTATTCAAGTTCACCCATCTCTAGGGTTTTACCCTACAAACCCTAGTTGGTGAGTTTCTCTATAAACCCTAACTTTTGCACTTGTATGCTTATTAAAATACGACTATGATCTAATCTTTGTATTATTATGGACTAGAAGCGTACTCGCGCAATGCAGCGAGATACATCACGATTTTAATGTTTCATTTTATTTTTTTGTCGATTTACAGTACGATTTTGGATGGTTTTGAGAAAGTGATAATGTTTTTCTTATAAATTTGTTTAATATAGGCTTGATAAAAAATTAAGTATTTTGTTAGAATTCAATGATTATCTTATATATTTTAATGACATCTACAAAAATAACCAATTACATATTTAATAATATAATTAAAAAATATTTATAGTAATATAATATATTAATTAATAGTGATACATGGAAAGGTCTGCATAAAAGGAAAGTCCTGCACATACCAAATTGGTGGATGTTAGAAGCCTGCAGTAGTAATATGTATCTTGTGCTTTGATACTAGTAAATTAAGAGATTTTTAAAATTTTGCATAAAATGATGGTACATTGTGTCTAATAATTTGTATTTAAGAGTTTTTTATCCGTGCTTTATAATATAGTATAGATAATCCTTGATGAAACTCTTACATTATGGGTTGACCTAGCTAGCCAAGTTTTCATGGAAATGTGGAAGAAAAATACCACCCTCTATCACATTGGATAATAAGGCATTGTAGATGTTGGGAACTGAAGAAAAACTCAAGTATGGTTAATGCTGCTAGTTCAAAATTACTACTGATAGAAGACTTAAAGGTTAGTACTGCTGAGTGTTACTACTGCTAGTACTATTAATACTGCTAGTCAAAGTTAGTGCTGCTTGAACAAAGTTAGTACTGCTTAGCTAGTTAGTACTGCTAGTGGTTAGTACTGCTTAGTAGTTAATGCTGCTAGAAGGAAGTTAATGCTGCTGAAGATTAATACTGCTTATATGATGAAGATTCGTATGAAAGGATATACATGGAAGATTAGAGATATACATAGAAGGTATACTGAAGATATTTTATTTATTGTAATTATCTTTGTATTCAGTATATATATTGTATTGTTTAGATTAGTTAGAGAGAATTTTCTGAACTTAGAGTTTTCATTCTTTTAGAGAAAAACAACCTCAAGGCATAGATCCTAATTCTAGAGAAGTAGAATTCGTATTGGTGAGCCTGTTCATCAATATTGAGGTTGAGTGAGAAATCTTGTAACTTCAAAGCATTTAATAAAAGCTTACAGTTTGTTATTCATATTTTATGTGTTGATTTACTGTTTCACAGAATATCAAAGTGTTATTCCGCAAACTTCTTTGATATTGTTTCTGAGAGTTAATTCTTGTTGAGAATTCGATCCTGACAAGTGGTATCAGAGCTTGATTTCTCAGAAACAACTATTCATCATGGAAAATCTTGCAGAATCAAGCAGTACTTTGGTCTCAAAGGTTCCAATGCTTAGACCCAATGAATTTGATATGTGGAAGATCAGAATCAAGCAGTACATACTCCTCACTGACTATTCCATGTGGGACATCATAGAGAATGGTCCTTCTGAAGCAGGAAAGATTGGTGCAGATGGAAAGAGAACTCCACCAAAAACTGATGCAGAAAGAAAGATCAGACAGACAGAGATGAAAGCCTTGAGCACCTTGCTCTTGGCTATTCCCAATGAATATCAACATCAGTTCTGTAACTGCACTGATGCAGAGATGCTCTGGAATGCTCTGGAGAAAAGATTCTCTGGTACCAAAAGTACCAAGAGAAATCAGAAAGCCATTCTGAAACAACAATATGAGAACTTTATGTCAACCAAGAATGAGTCCATGACTCAAACTTTTGACAGGTTCAACAAACTCATTGGTGAACTAGCTACAGTAGGAGTACAAATTGATCAAGATGATCTGAACAGAAAGTTTCTAAGGTCTTTGAGTGATGAATGGACCATGTATACTGTGTCTTTCAGACAGAATGATCAACTGGAAGAAAAGGAACTTGATGATCTTTATAATGATCTAAGAGTTTTTGAATCTGAGATAGAGGCTAAAAAGAGGCCTTCTGGGTATGTTCACAATGCTGCACTCCTTTCAGCATCAACTGATTCTACTTCCAACCTTGAATCAGTTAGTCCTGCCAATGGAACAAACCAAGAGAAAGGCACTGAAACTGTGTTTGAGGCCTTTCTGGCAAGTCATGGAAACTCTTCTCTCATTAATGATGACTTGGAACAACTCAATCCAGATGATCTTGAAGAGATGGATATTAAATGGCAGATGGCCATGCTCTCCATGAGAGTTAAAAAGTTCATCAAAAGAACTGGGAGGAACAACTTCTCCCAAAGAAGAGAAGATGGAGCAGGATTTGACAAGTCCAAGGTAGAATGTTACAAATGCCATCAAAAGGGACACTTTGCTAGAGAATGCAGAAGTGGAATGTCTCAGAATAACAACCACCAACAAGCTCAATCTGGAAGCTTCAACAGAAACTCTGCACAAGCCCTTGTATCTCAACAAGGTATGGGGTTTGATTGGAGTGATCAAGCTGAAGAGGCTATTCAGAATCAAGCTCTAATGGCAGAGGTGTCTGGTCTCACTACAGAGGTAACTTCAAATCTTTGCTCTCAAAATTGCATTAACACTGTTAAAAGGTATAGGGATCACAACCAGAACATGAGTGATGACCTTAAGAGATTGGAAAAAGACATAAAAGATTATGTGAGGATTGTTGAGAGATTCGAAGAACAGATTAAGGGTTTTCAAGCTAATGAGCTTCAACACTCTTATGACACAAATTACTGGAAGTGGGAGAAGAATGACTTAGAGCTTCAACTGACCAGATCTAAAGAAGAAAGTGAAAAGCTAAGAGGAGAGCTAGCTAAAGTCAAACTTGATGTAGAAAAGTTTTCTAATGCTTCCAAAGCAATGGATTCTTTGTTACAAACTCAGATTCATGATAAACTGAGAAGAGGTATAGGGTACAATACCACACCACCACCCTATAACAACAACTACATCCCTCCTAGTTCAGAACTGTTAGAAACTAAGGATAGGAAGGATCTACCTAAGGGAGCCACTGAAATAGATCCCTTAGATGAAGTGGTTGTTAAGGATAAAACTGAGAAAGAAGTTGTCAAGGATAAGGACAATATTGTGAGTGGTGAGATTTCTAAAGAAAATCATATTATCACCAATGAGGGATGTGGAAAGCACTGGATCAAGTCCAAAGAGATAGAAAAGACTGAGGGAAAGAACAAGAAGGTTCACTATAAGCAGACCACTGTTGTGAACCCTATTCCTTGCAAACAATGTGAATGCAATAAAGCCAAGAGCCTAAATTCTGGTTTAAAAAGAGGAAATCAAAGAAACTGGAATAATCAATGGGCTCAGAAACAAGGAGTTGATCTGAATAAAATCAATAGACCAAAACCTTGTTTTATATGTGGCAAGTTGAATCATTTGGCTAAGTATTGTTACTTTAACCCTATTAACCAACAGATGAACTTTCAAAGATTTGTGCAAAAATCTGTGGGTTATAGGAAGGCTGGAAAGAAACAAGTGATAAAGAAGTATGTTGAAAGTAAAGGCACTTTAAAGAAAAAGATTTTAAAAGAAAGTATCAAAATATGGGTGCCTAGAAGTACTAACAGTATTAGTACTGCTAACACAGTTACTACTGCTAACAGTGTTAGTACTGCTGAAAATATTAATACTGCTAATACTGTTAATACCTCTTTAAAAGTTAATACTGCCAACACAGTTACTGCTGCTAACACAGTTACTACTTCTAACAAAGTTAGTGCTGCTAAGCATGCAAGTGCTGCCAAGGTAGTTAGTACTTCTAAAACTAGTACTGATACTAGCAAACATAGCTCCAAGCCTATTATTGTAACAAAGTACTCCAAGAATGAGGAGTTAAAGTTCAAAAATCTTGTCAAGAAAGAGTGCAAATATTTTGATGAGAAAGGGGTACCCAAGACCACTTTGGCTTGGGTTCCTAAATCATACTAATTGATTTATCTAATGTGCAGGGCAACCAACAGCTCAAGGGAAAGAGCATTTGGCATGTTGATAGTGGTTGCTCTAGGCACATGACAGGCAACATGTCATGCCTTCAGGATTTCAAGAATATCAATGGAGGACATGTTGCATTTGGAGACAATCTTACTGGTGGTAAGATAAGTGGAAAAGGTAATGTCACCAAAGGTAAGATGACATTTGAGGATGTCTACTATGTTGATCAATTAAAGTACAACCTGTTAAGTGTATCACAGGTTTGTGACAAACAACATAGTATATTATTCACAAATACTGAGTGTATGATCCTTGCTCCAGGGTTCAAGGTAGTTGATGAAAGCATGATACTACTTAGAACTCCAAGGAAGGACAATGTTTACTGTCTTGATATGGATAATGTTAATAGTGATTCTTCTCTAAATTGTCTTGTTTCAAAAGCTTCTGTAGATGAATCCTCTCTATGGCACAGAAGGATGTGTCACATGAATTTCAAGACTATGAACAATCTTGTTAAAAATAACCTTGTAAGAGGGTTACCTTCAAAAGTCTTTTCATGTGATGATCATTGTGTTGCTTGTCTTAAAGGCAAACAACACAAAACTTCTCATAAGACCAAAGAGTTAAATTCTGTTTCTTCTTGTCTCCAGTTATTGCATATGGATCTGTTTGGTCCTACAAATGTTATGAGTATAGGCAAGAAATCTTACTGCTTAGTTATTGTTGATGATTACTCCAGATTTACTTGGGTATATTTTCTAAGGACTAAGGATGAAACAAGTGGTCTTATCAAATCCTTTATTCTAAGATTTGAAAACCAAACCAATCAAAGAGTAAAAGTCATTAGATCAGATAATGGAACTGAGTTTAAAAATCATGATCTAAACACCTTTTGTGAAGAGAAAGGTATTGAGAGGCAATATAGTGCTCCTAGGACTCCTCAACAGAATGGTATTGCTGAAAGGAGGAATAGAACACTAATAGAGGCTGCTAGATCTCTGTTGGCTGATTCAAAATTGCCAATTACCTTCTGGGCTGAAGCAGTTAATACTGCTTGTTATGTCCAAAACAGAGTTCTAGTGGTCAAGCAAAAGAACAAGACCCCATATGAGCTTTTAAATAAAAGAAAACCTTTTATTGGTTTCTTCAAACCTTTTGGGTGTCCTTGTACAATTCTAAATACCAAATCTCACTTAGGTAAGTTTGATAGCAAAGCAGATGATGGATTTCTTGTTGGATATTCATCTCAGAGTAAGGCCTACAGAATATTTAACTCTTCTTCAAGAATAATTGAAGAAAGTGACAATGTCAAATGCAATGAGAGCACACCAAATCCTGTTGGATCTGGACCTCAGTGGCTATTTGACATTGATTCACTAACTAATTCTTTTGGTTTCAGTAGTGATGATTCTACAGGAACAGGATGTGGAGGATCAGGGATCACACAAGTCTCAGAAAGCATACCTAAATCTGTGATATTTCCCATACCCACAGTGCATTCTGTTGAAGACTGTGAAAAGGAATCATTTACTGAACCAAATCAGAGTGATGAAGAAACTAGAGATGAGGAGACTCAAGAAAGTAAAGAATCAGAAGTGGCATCTGAAAACACTTCAGTTGAATTGCATGACTCTAATCTAGAGGCTGGACTAAATGAAGAACCTAGTCATAACACAAGAGTTCAAAAGAATCATCTTCCACAGCTGGTAATAGGAGATATCTCTTCTCCTATGATGACTAGACATCAAAGCAGGCTTCAAGAAATGCAAGATCAACAGCATACAGTCCTTTCTTGTTTTCTATCCCAGCTTGAGCCTAAAAAGGCACATGATGCTATGAAAGAATCTAGCTGGATAGAAGCAATGCAAGAAGAACTGTTACAGTTCAAGCTACAAGATGTATGGGATCTAGTAGACCTTCCTAAAGGTCACAGAGCAATTGGCACAAAGTGGATTTTCAGAAACAAGAGAGATGAAAGAGGTATTGTCATAAGGAACAAAGCAAGGTTGGTGGCTCAAGGCTATACTCAAGAAGAGGGTATAGATTATGAAGAAGTTTTTGCACCTGTGGCTAGGATAGAAGCAATCAGACTATTCCTAGCCTATGCTTCTTACATGAACTTCAAAGTCTATCAAATGGATGTAAAAAGTGCTTTTCTCTATGGATCAATTGAAGAAGAAGTATATGTCTGTCAACCACCAGGGTTTGAAAACCCAAGCTATCCAGACAGGGTATACAAATTAAAGAAAGCACTTTATGGACTACATCAAGCCCCAAGAGCATGGTATGACACTCTGTCATCCTATCTCTTGGAAAATGACTTTGAAAGAGGAGTCATTGATAAGACTCTTTTTATCAAAAGAAAGAAGAAGGATATCTTGCTGGTCCAAATCTATGTTGATGACATTATCTTTGGATCTACAAGAAACAACATGTGCAAGGAGTTTGAGGATTTAATGCATCAAAGGTTCAAAATGAGTTCCATGGGGGAACTTACTTTCTTCCTTGGACTCCAAGTTCAACAGAAGTCAGATGGCATTTTCATATGTCAATCCAAGTATGTGCAGGATATTCTAACCAAGTTTGGTTTCTCAGAATCAAAACCTGCCAGCACACCTATGGAAACACACAAGCAGATCACAGCAGATCTTGAGGGGGAGGATATGGATGTGCATCATTATAGATCCATGATTGGCTCTCTCATGTATCTCACAGCATCAAGGCCAGATATAATGTTTCCAGTCTGTGTATGTGCAAGATTTCAAGTTAGGCCAAAGCAATCTCACTTTCAAGCTGTTAAGAGGATATTCAGATATCTCAAAGGGCAACCCAGATTGGGACTTTGGTATCCTCATAACTCACCTTTTGACCTAATAGCATACTCAGACAGTGATCTAGGTGGGGCAAATTTGGACAGAAAATCTACTTCTGGAGGATGTCAGTTTTTGGGTGCTAGACTAGTCTCATGGCAGTGCAAGAAACAAACCACAGTATCCACATCTACAACAGAGGCAGAGTACATAGCAGCTGCAAGTTGCTGTTCTCAAGTCTTATGGATTCAGAATCAAATGTTGGATTATGGGGTAACCTTTCTACACACTCCAATCTTTATTGACAACAGCAGTGCTATTAGCATTGTAAATAATCCAGTCAAGCACTCAAAGACAAAGCACATTGAAATCAGGTATCACTTTATAAGAGATTGTAATGAAAAGAAACTTATTCAAGTTGTCAAAGTCCACACTGATAATCAGTTTGCTGATCTATTCACTAAAGCTTTTGATGTGGGTAGATTCACTTTCTTGGTAACAAGTGTGGGAATGATAAACTCTGAATAATCTTCTTCTCAAAAACTGGTTTTATACCTGTATATTTTTATTCTTGGTGTTACTAATCTTCTTTTTCAGGATATGCATAGCAGTACTCAGTGTTTGCAAGTTTAAAAGGAGTAAGTACAGTTAATACTGCTAGTGGTTAATACTGCTTTCAGTTAATACTGCTAGTGGTTAATACTGCTTTCAGTTAATACTGCTAGTTGTTAATACTGCTTTCAGTTAATACTGCTAGTTGTTAATACTGCTTTCAGTTAATACTGCTAGTGGTTAATACTGCTTTCAGTTAATACTGCTAGTGGTTAATACTGCTTTCAGTTAATACTGCTAGTGGTTAATACTGCTTTCAGTTAATACTGCTAGTGGTTAATACTGCTTTCAGTTAATACTGCTTGTGGTTAATACTGCTTTCAGTTAATACTGCTAGCTAGTTAATACTGCTAGCCGTTACTACTGCTAGTAGTTAATACTGCTCTAGGTTAATACTGCTTATATTCCGAATACTATAAATACTTTTTGCCCGCCTAAAAGTTCATAACGACTCTTTGCATACTGTTCTCTTGCGCTCTAAACCCTTTCTCTCTCAAAGTTCAAAGTTTTCAGGCAAGAATCTTCAAGGTCAATGGCATCAATGGCGTTCATTGACGAGCACAATGAAATCGCAATGCTCCAAAAGCCAAAACAAGCAGAAGGCTTTCATCAGATAGTCGACTTTCTGAAGACTAGCCACATTGCCCATGCTATCACTATGTCTCCAACTATCTTTATAGAGCATCAGAGGCAATTCTGGGCACATGCCACCATTGTTACTGAGAATGGTGTGCGAATGATCAAGACGACAGTATGTGGCAATCCATTGACAGTTACTGAAGAGATAGTTCGCATCAGTCTACGTCTAGACGATGCCTCTGGTATAACTTCTATCCCTAATGATGAACTGTTTTCTACTCTGACAAAAATGGGGTATGGAGGCCCATTGGGTGTTTTTAAGTTCTCAAAAGCTAAATTCTCACCTCAATGGCGTTTTCTTATTCATACCTTGATGCACTGCATTTCTAAAAAGACCACTGGATGGAGTGAGTTCAGCAGTCCCATTGCTTATGCTTTGGTCTGTTTGGCCACTGCCAGAAGGTACAATTTTTCACAAATGATTTTCAATGATCTTGTCTCAAACATGGGAAACAAAAAGAGCTTTTATATGTATCCCAGGTTTGTTCAAGCAGTTATCAACCATGAATTGACGGATATACCTCAACCTGTTGGGGTATATGTACCTAAACCCCCCAAAGGCAAGGTTTTCTCAAATATGAGAAGATCTGCTGGGGACTCTGAAGGAGTTGACACCCCATTGTTCTCTACAATGATGGTGGTGTCCCAAACCAATGAAGGTATGGCAGCAGGGTCAAGGCCCCCATTAGACCAACACACTGCTAGCCAAGCCCAACCTTCCCTCTCAAAATCAATTCCCCAGTCCCTTCTTGAAAAACCAACCTCTCCCATCACCCAAACCTACAAGAGAAAACAGGTAAAGAAGGCTCCTTCCCTTTTTGTACCATCATCCCCCAAGCCTTTAAGCCCTCTATTGGAGCATTCTCCAGTAGAGAATATTCAAAGGGAATCCACAAGGGTGTCTCCCAACCCAAAGGAGGTGCTCTCTGAGGAGGAGGTAGAGCATATGGGTGATGAGGCTGCCACTACTCCTGCTAGCACAGAGGAGGAAAGTGGTAACATCAATAAGACCTCCCCCATGGCAACTTTGAATGAGCAATCATTTGAAGGTCCCTGGTGCCAAGAACCCAAGGGGGTGGATAGTGCTTCTGCTAGGCAGAAGACTTCCACTACAAAAAGATCCCATGATCCTTCAAAAGAGGGTAACACTTCTGGAGAAGGTGAGGACAGATATAACTATTATGAATTGATGGAAACCATGGGCAACATCAACATGGATGTACTCAAACAGGGCAAAGATATAGAAGAGCTTAAACTCATAGTTCTGTCACAACAAGAACAATTATCAAGTTGAAGCACATGGTAAGGAAACTGATTCTACAAAGGAAGAAGAAGCAATTTGTACTTCGAAGGAGGAAACCAGTGACTGATGCTCCCAAAAAGGGGGAGTCAGAAGCTGATGCCAAAGCTAAGGGGGAGCAAGAGGAAAAACATAATGTTGAGGGGGAGAATGAGCAAGCAGCAGAAACAGAGCCAGCAGCAGAAACCATTAATACTGCCAGTTCAAGTAAAGCAGCAGAAATGGTTAATACTGCTGAGCTGAAAGAAGCAGCAGAAACAGTAAAAGAGGTCCTTACAGAGCTTGAGGTTGCAGAAACACTCATCAAAGCCAAACATGATACTCCCAAGGTCACCTCAAAGGCCAAAGGAGTTGTCATAAAAGAAAGAGGTGATGCAGCAAAGAACTCTAGCATTGAGAAGGTGATGGGTAAAGAGAAAGGTAAGGCAAAGCTAGTTGAATCTGATAAACCAATGAAAAAGCAGAAGCTGATTGAATCAGATGAAGCTCTAGCTAGGAAGATACAGGCTGAACTTGAAGAAGCAGAAACCATGCAAGTGCAAAAGGATAGAGAGATAGCTAAAGCAATGGCTGCAGAGTTAAACAAAGCCTATCAATAAAGCTTAGCAACAGAACAAGCCAAGCAGAAAGCCACATCTTTGAGGAAGCCTGCTAAGATCAAAATGGCTGCAAGGAAAAGACAACCTTCAAAGACATACCTGGGTGCTCAAGAGAGAAAGAAAATGATTACTTTCCTCAAGGGTGCAGTAGGTGTCAAGGTAGAGATGTTTTCAAAGATGTCTTTTGAGAAGCTCAAGAAGATGTATGATGCTGAGATGATAAAGCTTCAAGGGGATGATCTTGCAAGGGTTGAAATGGAGAAAAGAATGAAAGAAAGCAATGATTTCTTACAAAAACCATTCCCTGATGAGCAAGAAACTCCAGAGAAGGAAACAACAATTGGTGAAAGTCTAAGGACTTTAAAAAGGACAAAGATGATTGCCAGGAGAAAGCCTACAAAGAAGCCTAGATTAGTGGAAGAAGAGGCTGAAAAGGTTGATGAAGAAGAAGAGGCACCTGAGTCATCTACAATGAAAGAACCTGCAAGTTCTGAGGATGTCAAGATGTACATGGTTGTGATGGACAAAGTGCCTGAACCAATTGCAGCAGAACCTGTAGGAGTTAAACCTCCTGAAGTCATTCACTGGGATGTTTTGGAAGTAGATGGCAAGGAGTATATCAGACTGAAGAGAAAATATGAAAAGTATGAAGTCTACAGTACTTGGGCTAAAATTGTCAGAACTTGCTCAAGGTCTGATATTGAAGAAATGTTTAATATAGGGATGAAGTTATATGCAGATCAGTTGAAAGCTCCAGGGATTTCAATTACAAAACTGGTGATGGAGTATCTGTGTATGATGTTCAAATCTGATGAAGTAGAGAAGATCATAAGGAGTGTTTTTCAAGCAGTTAACAATTGGACTTTGTATGAAACTAGTGGAGTATATTCAGTGACTTTGGATTTAAATCACACTGAATACTTCCTAGTGGATAGAGTGTATAATCATAGCAGATTGAAGCTACATGCCATGCTGAAGAAAAAGTTAAGGTGTGTTCCAGATTCAGAAATGGCTAAATACTTGATTCAAAGAACCATCAATCAGAGTTTGGGATTGGATGCAAACACTGGGATTTAGGCATTGATAGAGTTTTGGGAGCATCTTGAAGAAAATCTGAAGAACTTGACTTCTCTTCCTAAAAGTCAAGTTAGGGGGAGATTGTTGGGAACTGAAGAAAAACTCAAGTATGGTTAATGCTGCTAGTTCAAAATTACTACTGATAGAAGACTTAAAGGTTAGTACTGCTGAGTGTTACTACTGCTAGTACTATTAATACTGCTAGTCAAAGTTAGTGCTGCTTGAACAAAGTTAGTACTGCTTAGCTAGTTAGTACTGCTAGTGGTTAGTACTGCTTAGTAGTTAATGCTGCTAGAAGGAAGTTAATGCTGCTGAAGATTAATACTGCTTATATGATGAAGATTCGTATGAAAGGATATACATGGAAGATTAGAGATATACATAGAAGGTATACTGAAGATATTTTATTTATTGTAATTATCTTTGTATTCAGTATATATATTGTATTGTTTAGATTAGTTAGAGAGAATTTTCTGAACTTAGAGTTTTCATTCTTTTAGAGAAAAACAACCTCAAGGCATAGATCCTAATTCTAGAGAAGTAGAATTCGTATTGGTGAGCCTGTTCATCAATATTGAGGTTGAGTGAGAAATCTTGTAACTTCAAAGCATTTAATAAAAGCTTACAGTTTGTTATTCATATTTTATGTGTTGATTTACTGTTTCACAGAATATCAAAGTGTTATTCCGCAAACTTCTTTGATATTGTTTCTGAGAGTTAATTCTTGTTGAGAATTCGATCCTGACAGTAGACGTGTCATTTGGAATCTAAAGATGGTTGGTCCTCATTTTAAATATGTTGTCTTATCATTACAAAACCTTGTATGATGAACATGGTGTCAATAAGTTGTTGTGTGAAACATATATATATACTGTTGAGTATATTTAATCAAATGTGATCACTTGATAAGAATGGAGGTCTCTACACCTTGTGCACGAGGATGTAGTTATATTCTTTTTGGACCATTGTTGTTGGTCATTGTGGTTTACTAGCGAGTAGGAAATAGGGGGACGTGGGCCCTTGAGGTGTAACTCGGCTAGATATGGATAGACAATAATGTCCCGTAAGACCTTGAAGTGTAACTCGACGGAGTAGGCAATAAAGGAAATGTTATGGTTTGAGGTTGTGATGTCTTAATGGCATGGGAACTAGGACCGGGACATGAGGGGTAATCCAATAACATCATGGGTGACTCCACTCCCATGTACATGTCACCCCAATGGGAACAGGTCTCTCTCGTATTTTTCAAGGGTTATCTCTTGTGTGTTATGTCCAGGTTTGGGAACATCGTTGCAAGTGGGAATAACAATGTGAGACAATGGAGTTCGGTAACACAAGCTTTATATTATGATATTCTTGTTCATGAATTATGTAATGTATGAAATCTCACTAGGCTTCGTCCTAACACTCGTTATGGTTGTTGTTTTCTCACAGATCCCACTAGCGGTGGAATCTAGGATATCGGGCTTGTCAACCGGGCACGTAGGAGATCTTGTAGTGCCAGTCTTTTGGGGATTTAGTGAAGAGAGAATATAGTGGAATAGCAACACCCATTTTAATCTAGTTTGAATTATTTCTAGATTAAGTAGGTTGTTGTAATCTTTATGTCCCATTCTTTTGCAAACTTTATGGTGCAAACTAACCCAAGTAAATGTGGGTCTTTAGTTGCCTTATTGGGAATTGTTTATATTATGAGGTTCTCTGTTTACAGGGTATACTGGACCTCCGTATTTTAGACGTCATATTGCCACAATTTTGTTTTTATTTGCCTAATTTTTAGGGTGTTACATAACCGACCCGTTTAATAAACGGGTCAGAAAATCCCAACTCTAACCCGACACGACAAGCCTAACCCGTTTAACATTTATAAAACTAAAAATTAAAAATCGAAAATTCACAAAAAAGTACAAATCCAAAGTTCAAATGAAAGCATTGGACATCTAAATTTTATAATTCAAACTTATAAGTTCTAACCAAATCTAAAACATTAAAAATCCAAAGCATTAAAAAGAAAGCTTATATATATATATATATATACACTATTCAGGTCATTTTCGAGATGAAATTTTTGACCCTGACCTTACCCGTTTAATTTTCGTGTCGTGTCAACCCGTTTACTTATACAGGTTGAAATGTATTACCCAAACCCGTTTATTTCGTGTCGCGTTCGTATCGGGTTTGCGTGTCGTGTCAATTTTTTTTGGGTCTAATAAATCCTAACTTTCATAGGAATACCTTTACTAGAAACCTCCAAAGAACTGTGGGATGCCCCGAAATGGAGAATCGAGAGTATTCATGAATATGTACTTCCCGAACTAATCATACAGTTGAATGAAACCCACTTACTCGATTACAAAAAGGTAAATGATTTCAACAAAGAAATGTTATATCCAAAATGCGTCTCAATCTTTGTGTCAAGAAACTCACAGAGGATGACATGATTTCTAACATTATTCCCACCTTTCATATATCAGTAAATATTAATGAAGCAATAAGTTGGAATGTATATAACCTTCAGACAATATAGATCCCAGAAACAGTGCAATCAACAGTAATAATCAAGAAACAATAAGGACTAAATCACAACTGTTGATCATATGATTAGATTTATCAATAAAGGGTTAAGGTTTACAGAGAAAATTTATGATGCATGTAAGTAAACCTAAATGACCATTCTCACCTTCAAACCCTAATCTCAAACTTTAAATACCAAGGGCTTTGGTCTAAAGCCCAAAGCCCATTACAACCAAATAAGCCCAATAACTGTTAAAGGCTTTTTACAACTCATTAAATAAAATCAATTAAACTCTATAAATGCGTTATACAACTTTCAACGCACTAGGACTTTCACTCCTAACAATATCCCCCTAAAGTTGGATAAGGCATTTATCATCTTGAAATCTTCAGGCCTTTATCTTCTTTCCCTTTTGAATCTTTGAAAATTTTGGTGTTGCATGTCTTCATGTCTTTCCTAGCTACCCCTTGAATAAAGTTCTTGGTCTTCATAGTTTCAACTTTGTAACTAGATTCAATGTACAATAGCCTCGACTGAACGCACTATCAAGTAGCTTTCAACTTTAGAAACTCAACACATCGGATCAGCACACAAGAAAGATAATGTGCGAGTTACGTGGCATTCCACGGTGCATCTTCAGTTTAAAAACAAAGAATATGTCTTTGAATCGCAAGTTGAATATGCTTTCAACTTCAGAACTTGTTTCAATCATCTTGTAGGAAGAACAAACTTGTAGCATACACCACATGATAAGGGATAGAAGAAATGCCCTCTTTGAATCCAAAGACTTTTCAACCTTAGATTTAAGAAATTCTATTAATCCCCCTCAGATTTTGCTAACTCCCCTTCAACATGATAATCTGTATCTTTGAATTTTGTGTCGTTGGCCCTCTCATGATGATTAGGAGAATTATGAGCATCATGTAACTTCAAAGACTAAATGGATGTGTAGCAAAGTACCAGATAAAACGATTCAGTAACCAAGGGTAACAACTAACACATAAACACAATAGTAACTGTTATCACAACAATTGAAATAATTGTGTGGCCTATTTTCAGAGTTGGCAAAGGGTTATCTTTAATAGGACTTCCAGTTATCACCGAAGTAAAATATTAAAAATTACTTCTCAAACTGTTCCGACAATATCACAAAGATATGCGATTGGAATCACAAAGATTCGTGCGTGTGTGAAAGAAATATAATCATGTATCGATTAGGCTCAAAAATTGATTCAACCTGGGACGCAGGTTGGAAACCAATAGACACAGTGAGATGAATATGAAGTTTGGAGACAAGAGAAAACGTCTTCCTTTTTCAATATCTAAGACCTCTGAGTGAGAAATAGATAGATTATGTGCTAAATCTCTGTGCATATATGAAACAAGTATCTTTTGTGAGACACTTGAGTGGCTAGGTGGGGTGACACGAGTTATCGACATTGGGTCCCTGTCTGTTTCAATATCCATCTCCAAAGAACGAGAATGAATAGATTGTGGGGTAACCTGGATAACTGACTCGGTTTGGTAAGGACCAATAATTCTTTTATGTCCTGTCATATCCTCACCATATTCTTTTCACTCCGAACTCATCTATCAAGCTAAGACCCCTCACTGATATCTATGAATAGGATGCGTTTCTTGGGTAGGTCCCTACGATTTCAGATTGACCATAGAAACATTAAAAGCCCTAACACTCCTTTAACTCACCAAGATAAAACATTGAAGTAAAGTTTCTGATTTGAGATAATCAGAAGTAAAAAACATTTAAGAACGAGTCCTGAACTGAAATGTTCAGAAGTCGATATGAAAATTTAAACAAAAATAATGGTACTCCCCCTCAAAAGTGACATAACCCTTTATTGTAGTTATGTAACGTGAATAATCTGAATTAAATCACACATGATATTCCTGCAAAACAGATTAGGAAGATTTTGATTTTGGTATCAATGTTGTGATTGATCCTTGATGGTTAATTGCCTTGGCTTTGAAGCTACTAAACTGAGGATTAAGGATGCTATTAGTACCATACCAACTATTAACGTACCTTGGATGGACAAAGTCACTCTTTCCACAGTGAGTGGAACAGATCTTTGCTCGGTTTAGAGTGATCAGCTTCGCTATAGAATAAACATAGGTAGGTGAATTAGTCTTGGAAATATATGACTTTGTATCAACTACAGGAGAATCATGAGGCTTGTTTCCATCACTACTTTATGTAGTTGGTTACTTTCGCCAAACCATTTTGATTTTTTGAAACACTTGATTATTTGAATCATCAACAAGAGAACTATTGAAAAGATTTGAAGGGTGAATCCGTTCTTTTGAAAATTCATTTGATTTGACAAAGCTCTTCGAGGAAATAGTTGTAGAAGTTGAACTTGAAGAATAAGGAGACTGAACAACAGTATCGGGACTGGCTTGTTCAGATAAATCAGCTTTAGCATTTATTTCTTCAAGTTTCTTGACTTTTGCGGGTAAAACATTTATTTCTTCTAGAATCAAGTCAACTTGTTTTTGTAAATCATATTTTAACTTCTGTTCTTTCAAAATCTCTGTTACTAATCCAGATAATTTCTTTGAAAGCTTATGAATCTTAGTTTTGAAAATCTTTCTTTCACTTTCAAAATCCTTTTCTATAATGTTGCGTTTATCATATATCTCTTTAAAAACCGCAACATTCTTCTTTTCAATCATTTTCTTTTCACTCTCAAAACCCTTTCGCTCTTTCTCAAAAGAATCTCTCTCAATTATCAAAACATTTTCAAAATCAGAAATCTGTTTTGAAAGTTTTTCATTTTGATCCTCAAAAACCTTTCTTCCATCGAAAACTTTCTTTGAAAGCTCGAGAATCTTTCTTTCAAGATTCTTCCTTTCATTTGAGAAATTGAATTTTTCTTGTTAAAAAATAGAAAGTCTATTCTTCAGGTCGAGATTTTCATTCTCCAACACGCTTCCTCTTTCTTCAAGCGTCAGGTTCTTCTCTTCTTTGGCTTCAAAATCAGCAACTTTTCGTTCAAGTTCAGATATTTTCTTAGTGTAATCTGAACTATTTTCTACTGCCTTTTCAAGTTCTGAATTCCTGTGCTTAAGCCAGTCATTATTTTTCTGTAACCAACAAATATACTGATACGATTCGTTTTCCGATTTCGCATAGTTCAGCTGTACCTGAAGACCTGCTTTCTTTTCAAGCAGTCTGTCAACAGTCTTTAACATGTTCTCCAATTTCATTTCGGGAGCTGCAATCTTTGAGTTGTGTTCAGAAAAAGGTACATAAGACATTGTTACTTGCAAAGCTTGAAGTCTAGGGACTAAACTTGCCAAGAAATGAAACTCTAAAATGCAAGGACCAAAAGTGACAACGAGGACCAAAAGTGACAACTAGTGAAACTTTGAAACCTTTGAAGTACGAGGGCCAAAAGTGACACAAACTGAAACTTAAAACTACAAGGACTAAAAGTGACAAAAGATCAAACTAACAATTATAAGGACTAAAAATATAAAATCTGAAACTACTAACGGACTTAACTGAAAAAGGACTAAAATGTAAAAAAAAAACTAATGGAAAAACTAATTAACAGTTAACTGACAACTAATTAACGACACTAACCAAAGAAATAACGAAAACGGACTAAAAAGTTAAGAAAAATAATCGAATCTGATGGATTTTAACAAGACTTAATGGAGATTGGACCAAAAATGTCACAAACTTTACGGATCTAACATAATTTCGTTAAGTTACTATTCATCATCTTCTACCTCTCGCACCATCCTTTTGATCGTATCGAATGAAAATTAATTCGATCCCGCTCTGATACCAATTGTAGATCCCAGAAACAGTGCAATCAACAGTAATAATCAATAAACAATAAGGATTAAACCACAACAACTGGTCATATGATTAGATTTATCAATAAAGGGTTTAAGGTTTACAGAGAAAATTTCTGATGCGTGTAAGTAAACCTAAATGACCATTCTCATCTTCAAACCCTAATCTCAAACATTAAATACCAAGGGCTTTGGTCTAAAGCCCAAAGCCTATTACAACCAAATAAGCCCAAAAACAATTAAAGGCTTTTTATATCGCATTAAATAAAATCAATTAAACTCTATAAATGCGTTATACAACTTTCAACGCATTAGGACTTTCAGTCCTAACAAACAAACTCATCAACTTACTCCAAGTGGTTGAGAGACATAACAATGTTCTTTCGAATAACAACACCACATATGTATGGACAAAAAAAATTCTCGAGATAAATAATGAATATGTTAGAGGTGGAAACCACTCCAAAGGATTGTGAGTTAAAAACAATTTAACACGTGTGACATTTACGCACCATGTGGACGAGACCCTAGAAAGGGTCAGGGTTATGGTAAGAATCGGGGATGATTTTTCAATACTTGGAGTAGATATACATCTACCGCCCTAGGTGATAATGGACCATCAAATAATAAATGCACTAGAGGGTGCTCCTATCGAAAAGGGAACAAGATGAAAATGAACTATATCATATTAAGTTAAGATTGATTAAAAATAGGGTTCCATGAAATTTATTTTAAGTATTAAAATTAATTTCTTTTGCTTAAGTAAAATTGAATATGTAACCATTATAGATGTAAAGAAATACATCTAAATAAATAACAAAACTATCAATATTATCCGTTCCGTGTAAGAATGTATCGAGGAGAACTTGAGAGCTTTTGTAGAATATTCCACACAATCTAAAAAGATAGATAAACATTTATTTTATAATTCATCCAACCAAAATACTTAGACGATGAATTGTAACTTGTTGCTTAATGACACAAGATCAGTCACTAAAGCACTATATGCATCAAACCTTGTTAAAATATTTTTTTAAAATGCAAAGCCATATTATGAATGGAAATAAATATATCACCTCTAATAAAATGGAAGGAAACATATATTAGATAAGTTAATGTGCCAAACTAGTGGATTATCTAGGTCATTGAATCATATTTTGTCACCATTAATGAACTTTGGGACACTAACACATATATGTTTCGGCATGACTAGGTCGGACACCATGGTCATGACATAATGACCCGGTTGTTGAAAAATACACATAGACACATTTTTTCAAGTGAAAGAAATGATCCAAAATAGCAGTTGTTGACTTGTGCAACATAAGAAGCAACACCATCATCATAATATGTCTTCTCGAATGCCTAAAACTTTTGTATACCCTAATCTTAGCAAAGACAGGAATGAGACCATCCTAAAGCTAAGGACATAATACAAACACATTTCATCCTTACAACGAATACAAGGTGATATTATGGACATAAACATCCAGAATGCGGGACATTAAAGTACTTTATGGTTCTAGTTTCGACATGATGAATGCATGTCGTATCATTGTCCATATGAAATGTTGCACTCCTAGCACTAGCTATACGTTTAATGGATTACCAACCCTGATTATCTCACCAAGTCTACATGACTTGGAATGCTGGAGGATTTACATCATAAGGATTTGATGATTATTGCATATGTATTGGGATCAATGTAGAGTTTCCTATACCATGTGTATATATGAAATGGTCTCATAGAAATTGTTATCAAAAGAATGTGATGGTATCTATGGTATCGGTAATGCACGCCAATTCACCCACATCTACTTGGGGTTATGAAATTACTATATGCAGTTTTTTATCGTTTTTACACCCACTACTAGCTAATCAGCCCACAATTAAGGGTGTGATTTATAAACCCAAGGGATTCTTCTACCAAAAGCAATATTCCCAAATCTCTCACCCAAGTACCATGCCCGCTTAGAACCGGTGTCGCTCTAACCTGAGATACACATCGACACCAAACAAGTGTTAGGCCAAAAATCCTAGTGAGTTGAACAATAAAATAGCATGGTATAACATATTCGACTCTTATCCGCAGTTAATCGATTAATCACGTAAATGTGGAGTCAACGGGAGCAACTCATATCTCCGATCCGGTTCACTCTAAGAGGTAATGCGCCTTGAAGCCGAATACCGTGGCAACCCAAAGGCCCGACACGCATCGAGGACTACCACTCATGAAATTCCCCGACGGAGGAGGTCTAGGTACATATGGAGACTACCGCACAAGGGAATTGCCCATATATCACCCACCTACATTCCTATAATGAATCACACACTCGGTCCGATCCGGTTCACTCTAAGAGGTAATGCGCCTTGAAGCCGAACATCGTGGCAACCCAAAGGCCCGACACGCATCGAGGACTACCAGTCATGAAATCCCCGACGGCGGAGGTCTAGGTACATATGGAGACTACCGCACAAGGGAATTTCCCATATATCACCCACCTACATTCCTATAATGAATCACAGACTCGACTCGTCCACATTACGCAAATAGGAGGTCCTTAGGTATATTTCCAACCAAACATAATTCAATACCCATCATGGACACAATATCACCCTCCTAATATCAAAAGTCCAACATAAGACTTACATATCCACATAGCCACATTGTAGATACAATTTCACCACAATTATATTCCAAATGAAAATCACCATGACATACCAACATATATTCCATATTCACGTCAAATACCCATTGTGGCACACATAATTGTAATCCCCAATTAATTACCCAACAACGAGTAAATCATGGAATAATACCCCATATACCCATATTTCACATAATCTCATGAAAATACCATCAATACATAAACCCGTAAAGATGACCATATTGAGCAATTATGTAATAATATCAACAAATAAGCAAATATGATGTGTATCCAGTTTTAACAAAAGTTTAGTAAACTCACCTTGCTAGATTTAAGCAAAATCTAGTATTTACCCACTTAGAGCTTTCCTTGAAGAAATTTGGTTCTTCAAACCAAATCTTCCAAAACCTAGATCCACAAGGTTCTAACCATAAATATACATTTTCTACCATAATTAAATGATCCCCAAACACTTAATCATCAAAATCTCTATTTTGGGCAAAACCCTAATTTTGACCCAAAACTCCCAAAATTATCCAAACCGAAAATTAGAGAAATCAAACACTAGGAAACCATCAATGGAACATTTGTAACTTATTTCATAGTTTAGAAATGGTTAGAATGACTTACAAGTAGGTTTCTTGGAAAACCCCAAAATATGGTCAACAATGGTGAGAAGGTGATGAAGAAGATGAAGATGGAGATGGAGCTTCCAAACCAAACACTTGGATGAAACACCCAACTTCTAGCAACAAATGTTGATGATTTGGTGGTTGAAAGAAGATTAGAAGAAGTAGGTGAAGAGGAAGGGTTTGGGAGAGAATTATTGAAATGAAGAAGATGAGAAATGAGAAATAATTGGGAAAAAAAATGCATAAAAATCGTCCAACCATCCACGTGGGTTACTCCGTGAGTTCAGCTTCAGCAACCCATATAACAAGGTACCCTAATTTTCATTCTCGTTGGTTGCTCCGTGGGTTCAGCTTCAGCAACCCACGTAACAAGGTACTTCAGTCACTGATCTTGGCCACCATTCTCGTGGGTTGCTCCGTGGGTTCAGCTTCAGCAACCCACGTAACAAGGTACGTCAGCCACTGATTTTCTTCTTATTTGGTCAAATCCCGTTTCGGTCATAACTTCTTCGTTATAGCTCCGTTTTCGCTCCGGAAAGAACTGTTGGACTCGTAATTGAATCCTTCATCTATCAAGACTATAAAATCAAGGATTCAAGTCCAAAATCAAATACCTTACTTTTCCTTAATAACTCGGTTTCTGTATAAACTTGAAACGATACCTTTCGAAAGTCGGGGTGTTACAATACTCCCAACCTTAAAAGAGATTTCGTCCTCGAAATCTAGCACCAACCAATCACCCAATATCGCCCTTGGTGAGGTCAAATGATTCCCTGCCCAAAAGGAATACCTTCACTAAACCTTAACGTTCAATATATTTTGCCGATGTCAGGATGAACATTGAGTCCCTGATTAATCATTTTCTTAATCATTAAATCTCGGTTGCCTCCCAACCTTAGATTGATCGTATTACCCCAAATCAAACATTTCGTTTAGATACCTCTAAATACGACGTTTTAAGGTCTCCTTGATAATCGATTTGTACTTAAAATCCACCTCGACATTCTCACCAAATGTATCCAATAAACATTACCACCAAACTACCACCATGCTCTCAAGCATCGATTTTCAAATCAACGAAAGTACTTACAATTATCACAATACCAATGGTTGATTTTCTTAATTAACAACATCTAATTTTCTTAAGTTTACCGCTCGTCCTACAGACGCACCGGATCTAACGGAAATACATTGAAGCACACCAACAGTCATTGTCCTCAAATTACGCGCCAACACCTAACCTCGAGACAACCATTCTGCAAATGTGGGTATACTACCAAATATTTCCTTCCCGATTAGTAATGTCGATTCAAAGTTGACACCTACTCTTGGAAATAGTCACCCAAATCCAACATCCTTACTAGTCAGCCATAACATCATCATTAATCACGGATACCCAACAATATAGTACACCACCGACACATAACATACCGTTGTATCAAAATCCCACAATTCCAAAACCAACCATACCCAAACAACCGAACACGATTTTAATCCGTAGGTTTAACGAAGCATTGTTGGTCCCAAATAGCAGTAAATAAACAAGCAAAGTATTGTAGAAGGGGGGGGTTGAATACAATACACACAGTTTTTCACTTACTTTAATTCTTATTGATTTGAAATCAAGAATTACACATAGAAAACTTTTGATTGTTGCGGAAGAGAATAGATGAAATCTATTCAAACAATCTTACACTAAGAGAAATGAAGAACAATTGTAAAACACTCAGAAAACAATAAGAACTTCTTAGAGAGAGAATGCTAGTGCACTTAGAGAGCTTGAATGCTTGAAAGTTGGTAATCTTGCATGTTGAACCATCCTCCATATTTATAGTGCCTCATGCATTAAATGCATGGGACACCTGTTGAGCAAAGGATGGACACAGGTCTTCAGCAAGGTACAGGATGTACCTTTTGTCTTGAGGTGTTTTGGCTTGAAGTGTTGACCTGCAGAAGGATGGTAGAGACCTTTCCTTAAAATGGTGTAGTAGACAAAACTTACTTTATCTGATCTCCAGATGAGGTCCACGTCAATGCAAGATATCACAATATACTTTGTCAGATAAGTATAATGTGTTAGAAGGAAATCTTCAGCCATCTTCGGCTCCTGAAGATGTGAGAACATCTTCAGCTTCTAGGGAGAGGTCATCGGCTGCCGAAGGCTTGAGAGATCTTCGGATTTTCTCGAAGATGTGAGATCTTCGGATTTTCCCGAAGATGTGAGATTTTCGGATTTTCCCGAAGATGTGTGATTGACACCATCCTGGCTGATGGTGTTGATCACTTAGGCATGCTTGGCTTTAGGCTTAGGAGACTATCTTCAATCCGCTTTGAGAGATGTACTCCTACTTTGTCTTCTTCGGCTGATCTTCGACTTCACCGAACATTTGTATAGAAACCAAGCTGCTAAAAGAACCTCAAACATATTCTAAGTAGGATGATATAAGATGGAAGATTAGGAGGTCATCTTCAAATCTTTAGATGACCCAACAATCTCCCCCTATTTGATGATGACATCCATACTAAAGAATGAAACAAAGAGTATACAGAATAAATTCATTTTGACCCGTATTTACTCTTTTTGGGTTCTTTTCACATAGATTTTTTTTTGTATGTATAAGGATTTATAAGATTATCCGACATTTACAAAAGAATAAAAGAATGAAGTATATATGTACAAACTAAATAAAAGAAATGAACTTGTATTAAATATGACTTAACAAAGCAAAGATTACAAGTACATAGGTAAGATAGAGCATTGCTTCATTCCTTCTTCTGTCTTTTATGAAGTTCACCCATAATGTCATGTCGAAGAAATGCAACTTGAGAATTAACGGGGATAAGAGAGAGAATGGCTACCAGAAACTCGGTGTGAGCAATAGATATTTCTTCATGTCTGAAGAATCTCTTAGTTTCCGTTTCATCCAGAAAATAGACTCCTTTGTATGGGCGCCCTGTCACAGTGCCTGGACCCAAGGACGGACCACCTGGTATCTTTAGATTCAGATTTTGAGAATTGGGAGTCATTCCTTTGGCAGCGAGATCCTTGAAGATGTGTTGTTTGTCAGAATGAGAGATTTGTGGAGGGGAGGAGAGACACATCTGCTTTAGAATCTCAACTTGAACTTCTTCATCATGAGAATGCTTGTATTTCCTGCCAATGTTCTTCATTCTCTCCAGAAGAGTGTTCAGAGACCTTTTGACCGAAGGCTTGTGTCGACTAAGGGACTTGGATAAAAGTTCAGAAATTTCATACCATTCAGAAAGTCCGTAGTCGTCCAAGTCGCAGAATCTGATAGCCTGCTGAGAGTCGTCGTCTCTGCGGATGACAATTCTGATATCTATCTCTGATCGTTTGGAGGTGCCAAACTTTACTTCAACAATTTTAGATTTCAACTTTCGTTCCATCAAAGATTTTCGGTACCATAGAATGTCATCAGAATCAAGCTCAGCTACCTGCTGGATGTCAACTTTAGGAGGATGTTGAAGTTTTAGCCGATCAGCTTCACAAACAAAGCCTTTTATAGCAGAAGCCTTTTGTTGTTGGGAAAGCATGGCCTCTTCATCAGCAGATAGCTTTTTCTTTCCTTTGTCTATCCCTTGTCTTGGAAGCAGCTCCCCCTCAGTTGGAGCATCAGTAGAGACAACAGGAGTGGGACCCTGACGACCGCTGTCTGAAGAGACTTGAACCACCAGCTGTTTCTCCCCCTCAGCGGCAGTCGGGGGAGTAACCAAAAAAGAATCCAACCGCTGATGAAGAGACAGAAGAGACTGAAGAATCTGAGTGGAAATGGCACTGTGAGCCTGCGAAGCTGCCTGAAGACGTCGGACCTCCGCATCATGAGCATCAGAGGCCGCTTGAAGAGCAGCAACTGAGGTCTCAAGAGATAACAACTTTTCGCAAGTGACCTTCATGAGGGAGCCCAGAACGTTCTGATGTTCGCGAAACTGAGCACCAATGAGACGATGTTGATTGTTGGCTTCCTGAATATCTGCTAGGATTTCCAGGGGAATGACAGGAACAGGAGGAGTGTCCCGCGCTGCAGCTGAGGCCTGGCACCGTGAAGGCGTCGGTGGATGATGAGGAAGAGGATGAATCCGAGATGGTTCTTCGTAGGATGCATTGCTCTGGAGGAGAGAATCGGTGGCAGGTGATCGTGGTGATGGAGAAAAGTCCTCGGAGGAGCTACAGTCAGCGGAGGTAGCCATAGGAGAAGAAGAGCTCTCTGGAGAATGTTGAGGAGAGCGGTAGGCGGAGGTAGAAGGGTCTGCGTGAGTTGTCACCTTGTCTTGACCCTGTTGCAAGTAATCTAAATACCGTGAAATACCCTCAGCACTGGCCTTGGGTAAGACCAGAGTCTCACCGGGTCGTGCACAAGTGTCGACCATGAAATGGTCGGGTGATAAGCCGTGCAGTGAGAAGTCAGAGCCTTGGTCCGGGGAGAAGACCAAGTCATCCTCATCCCCTAAGGAGGAGGGGGAAAAGGGAAGGTGAGGGTCCCCGAAAGTCTCACACGCATCCTTTGGAGAGGATACAGAGGGGTTGGCAATAGGTGTAGCAGATTCCCCGGGCCTGGATGGGACAATTTCAACACCGGCCGATTGTGAAGAATCGGTGGGTGGAGAATGTGGGGTGGCCCTAGAAACCTTCCTCTTTCTTTTGGGAGAAGAGGGAGGGGAAGAGGTAGAGTGCCGCCGCTTTGAGGGGTGGGGGGTGACCTGGGTAACCACCGAAGGTCCTTTCGGTGGTATGGTCGATTGGGCAAGTGCGGCGGTGTCGGTAGCTGAGGATGAGAGCGTGCTAGCCGACGTCACTAAGGGTGAGGGAGAAAGGTCTACTACAGAGGAGGGACCTTTGGACACCGGAGTGTCCTTAGCATCTCCCCACTGTAGATTGGGAGAAGTAAGGAAAGAGACCATACCTGGAAGCAGAGGACTGTCAGTTGCCAAATGCCCCTTATGAAGAAGAGGTTTGGTCACAATGGGCGCCTTGTAGTCGAAGGTGATGCTACGAGAGGCATCAATAGTAGTAGCAAACTTTTGGTAAAGAATGAGCCAGATAAATCGAGGAAAGGCGACATGCGGCCGCTTGTGGGGGGTGATGACACTGACTAATTCATGGAAGAAGTATCGGGCAAAATCAATCTTTCTTTGAAAGATAAGAGCATGAGCGAGCTGGGTGATGTAGGATGGACATTGATCATGGCCACCTGTTTTCTTGCTAAGGCATAAAAGAACATGAGAGAAGAAGAAATGCCATATACCTCCCATGTTTTTGCGTAGCAGTGTCTGCGGACTCCGGGCATGGTCGCCAGGGATGTAGTTCAGTGCTGCAACAACCTCCTCGTGCTCGTTGCCAAGTGGGAATGCTTCATAAGACTGGTACACAGAAAGGTGAAGAGCCGAACGAACGTCATCAACACCAAAAGTGAGATCGGGTGAAGTGGGGTATGAGAGAATGGAAGCAGACACCTTCTGGGATATACTATCATAGACACACGTAAGCCAAAAATTGCCAATGAGCAGTTTGCTCATTTTTGGTGGGTTGTGTGTCAAGGCAAAGTGAAGAGGGGATTTAAGGAGGAAGGAAGCTATAGGGTTAAATTCACTGTGTTTGGGATCACTTTCCAACCTTGCAACATGGTTGCATGGGTTGAAAATGAGATCTGCATGAGAGGAAGGAGGTGTCATCATATTTTTCTTGACAACCTTGGGAGAAGAAGGGGAAGCCATGGAGGAGAGAAAAAAATGTAGGTTGTTGATGAGAGACAGGATGATGAGAAAAGGATGAGGGGTGGTTATATTTATAGTGGGAATAGGAGGGAAAAAGAAAAGGAAGGGATTTGAAAAGGTAGGTAATAATGGTAGGAGATAATAGTGTGTAAGAAGATTTGATGGATGATGTCTAGAAGTTGGGGAAAGAAAAGAAGAGAGGAAAAGATTATGGAAGGAAAAGGTGAGATTTGGTAGGATGGGATAGATGGAGGAAAAAATAAATAAATAGGGAAGGAAAAGTGTTGGAAAGTTTTAGAGAAGGAAAGGTAGGATATAGTAGGTGGAGGAAGGGATGGGATGGGTGAATAGAGGAAGTCTAGGGAAGTGGGAAAAGAAAAGGAAGGGTTGGAAAATAGGGAAAGGTAGTAGGGTAAGGAGTGGGAGATAGGACAAACAACAAAAAAAGGGGGGGGTTGTTCGGCCGATGGGGATGGGGGGGTATCGGCTGCCGATGGGGTGGTGGTCGGCCGCCGACGTGGGTTGCGAGGGTCGGTGGGTGGGGAAACCGAAAAAGGAAAAGGAGGGATAAGGGGGTGGGGGTCGGTAGCCGACGGGAAGGAGGGAGGGGGGGGGGGGGGGGAAAGAGAGAGAGCGCGAGCGAAGGAGAGAGGGGGAGGGGGTAGGTCGGTAGCCGATCGGTAGCCGATGGGGTGGTGTGGGTGGTCGGCTACCGACGGAGTTATAAGGGGGGTGTTTGTTCGCCGAACATGGGAAAGGGAAGGGGGATCGGTGGCCGAATGGGTAAGGGAAAGGGAGAGAGGTCGGGAGCCGAGCGAGTGAGGAGAAGGGCCGACAAAAAATAAGGAGGGGGGATGAGGGAGTCGGCTACCGAGGGAGAGGAGAGGGGAGGGAGAGTCGGTAGCCGACGGGAAGGGGGTAGTCGGCTAGGGGGTGTTTGAGTGAGGGGGGGGGGTCGGCTAGGGAGGTATATAAGGGGTTGATTTGGTTCGATGGTATAAAGGGAGGGGTAGGTCGAGAGAGAGAGAGAGATCGGCTAAGAGTGAGAGAGAGAAAGAGAGAGTTGGAGGTGGAAAAAAAATGAAGGAAAGAAAAAAACGTGATGATGTCGGCAAGATGACATCACCTTGATGATTCCATCAAGTCTAAACAAAATGACTTGAGGTTATTATCAGTATAAAAGGAAACTGATGACAATTTTTTTTTTTATTTCTTTTCTTTCTCTTTTTTTTTTATTTCTTTTCTCTCTTTTTTGTTTTTTTTTTTGTTTTTTTTTTTGGATTACTTTTCTTTCTCTTTTTTTTTTGTTTGATTTCTTTTCTCTCTCTTTTTTTTTTGATTTATTTTTTTGTTTTTTTTTATTTCTTTTCTTTCTCTTTTTTTTTGATTTCTTTTCTCTCTTTTTTGTTTTTTTTTTTGTTTTTTTTTGTTTTTTTTTTTAAGAATAAAACTAAACATCGGCATTTAACATACCGAGTTCGCCGATTAGGAACTTGAACCGAGCTTCGTCAAGAGGCTTGGTGAAGAGATCCACCAGTTGGAGGTCGGTAGGGATGAAATGTAACTCGATATCACCTTTGGAGATGTGATCCCGAATGAAGTGATATCGGATGTCAATGTGCTTGGAACGAGAGTGTAGCACCGGATTGTTTGCGATGGCTATCGCACTTGAGTTGTCACACAGAATCGGGATGTGAGAGTACAGCTGATTGTAGTCTCTAAGTTGGTTCTTCATCCAAAGGATTTGAGCACAACAACTTCCAGCAGCTACGTACTCAGCCTCAGCGGTAGAGGTGGAGACTGAGTTCTGCTTCTTGCTAGACCAACTAACAAGCTTGCCACCAAGAAGTTGACAGCTGCCAGTGGTGCTCTTTCTGTCAATCTTAGAGCCTGCAAAATCAGAATCTGAATACCCTATTAGATCAAAACCTGAGTCTTTGGGATACCAAAGACCCAGATTCATGGTACCTTTTAGATACCGAAAAATACGTTTAACCGCAGCCAAGTGAGATTCCTTCGGATTGGCTTGGTAACGCGCACACAGGCAAGTAGCAAACATAATATCCGGTCTACTCGCAGTAAGATAAAGAAGAGAGCCGATCATGCCTCGGTAGCTGGTGATATCCATAGATACACCATCCGGATCAGCATGGAGTTTCAAAGGTGGTGCCATAGGAGTTTTCATGGGGGAGGAGTTTTCAAAATTGAACTTTTTCAGAAGATCACGTATGTATTTGCTTTGATTTATAAAGATTCCTTCTGAAGATTGTTTAACTTGAAGTCCTAAGAAAAAGGTAAGCTCCCCCATCATACTCATCTCATATTGGCTTTTCATGAGAGAGGCAAACTCATCACACAGTGACTCATCAGTGGCACCAAAAATGATATCATCCACATAAATTTGAACAAGAATAAGATTACTTGAGGTTTGCTTGATGAACAAAGTGTTGTCAATTTTACCTCTTGTATACTTGTTCTTCAGGAGAAAGTCAGCAAGAGTGTCATACCAGGCACGGGGAGCCTGCTTTAGACCATAGAGAGCTTTGTCCAATCTGTACACATAGTCAGGATGGACTGGATCTTCAAAGCCAGGGGGTTGTTTCACATAGACTTCTTCAGCTAGCTCCCCATTCAGAAAAGCACTCTTTACGTCCATCTGGAAGACTCTGAAGTTCTTGTAGGCAGCATGAGCAAGGAAGATTCTGATGGCTTCAAGTGTGGCAACTGGAGCAAATGTTTCATCATAGTCAATTCCTTCCTCTTGCCTATATCCTTGTGCAACCAGTCGGGCCTTGTTTCTGATCACCGTGCCTTCTTCATCCATTTTGTTCCGAAAGACCCACTTGGTTCCTATGATGGTTTTTCTGGAAGGACGAGGAACCAATATCCAGACTTTGTTCCTTTCGAACTGAGAAAGTTCTTCTTGCATGGCAGTGATCCAACATGGATCAGTTAGAGCTTCGTCAACTTTCTTTGGTTCAATGAGAGAAAGGAAGTTAACATAGAGACAAATGTTACCAACACCTCTTCGAGTCTGTACACCAGCCTGTTGATCACCAATGATTTGATCAATGGGGTGATCTTTTGTCCACTTGAGGGCAGGAGGTAAAGGAGGAGGGTAAGAGATTTGTAGAGGAGAGTTGGAAGGGAAATTTTGAGGAGAGATAGATGGAAGATCGGCTTGTATAGGTGAGGGGGGAATGTCAGATTGAGAGACCGGGATGATTTAGAGTGTATGTTGAGGTTGGGTAGGCTGAGGATCATCCTCTTGACGAGAAGAGGGGTTGTGAGATGTAGAGGGTTCATTGTTTTGGTAGAGAGAAGTGGGAACTGTGTAGGGAATGTCTGATGATGTTGGAAGAGGACAATCATCAACACAGGAGGATATCCATCTGTTCAATTCTTCATCATCACAAGAGAGTGATGATATCTTGAGGTCATCAAACTTGACATGGATGGATTCATCAATACACTTCCTTCGGAGGTTGTAAACTCTGAAAGCTTTGGAAGTGAGAGAATATCCCACGAAGATTCCTTCGTCAGCTTTGGGATCAAATTTTCCCAAATTTTCTCTATCATTAAGAATGTAGCAGACACACCCAAAGACATGAAGAAAACAAATGTGGGGTTTTCTGCCATAAAAGACTTCATAAGGAGTCTTATTATGTCTTTTTACAATGATAGACCTATTTTGGGTGAAGCATGCAGTGTTGATTGCTTCGGCCCAAAAGTAGGTAGGGAGATGAGATTCACTCAACATGGATCGGGCAACTTCACATAACGTTCTGTTCTTTCTCTCCACTACACCATTCTGTTGTGGAGTTCTGACGGCAGAGAAGTTTTGAGAGATGTCTTTTTCATTGAAAAAGTCATCCAACATACTGTTCTTGAATTCTGTTCCATTGTCACTTCTTACAGATCTTACCAGCTGCCCATTCAACACTTCAGACTTTTTGATGAACTTTATGATTTCTTCAGTAGTGTCACTTTTATACCTGAGAAAAAATACCCAAGTGTAACGAGTGAATTCATCAATAATAACCAGAATGTACCTTCTACCACCAAGGCTTGGAGTACTGACTGGTCCACACAGATCCATGTGGAGCATCTGAAGAGGCTGAGTGATGGAGAAGCATTGCTTGGACTTGAAGGAAGATTTTGTGAGTTTCCCTTTCTCACATGCAGCACACAGCTTTTCTTTCACAAAGGACAACTTTGGCATGCCCGTGACAAGCTCCTGGTTTGAAAGGACATTCAAAGTCTTGAAGTTGAGGTGAGAGAGACGCTTATGCCAGAGCCAGCATCTTTTGGCAGAGTTTTCAGAGACAAAGCAAATGTTTGTTCCGAAGGATGAGCTATGTCCCATGTCTATGACATAGACATTCTCTTTGCGGTAGCCAGAGAGTACAGTTTCCATCTTTTCGTTGAAAATGATGCATGAAGATAATTCAAACATCACCTTGTACCCCAGATCACACAGTTGGCTTATGCTTAGGAGATTGTGCATCAAGCCTTCAACATAAGCTACTTTATTAAAGGTGATGGAACCATTTGAGAGTGTTCCATAACCTTTAGTCCTTCCTTTAGAGTTATCACCAAAGGTGACAGAAGGACCTTTGGTAGGCACGAAGTCAACAAGGAGAGATTTGTTGCCGGTCATATGTCTTGAGCACCCGCTGTCGAGATACCAGATTTGTTGGTGCCCTAGACCCTGCAATCACAAGAAAATCAGTTCTTTGGTACCCATTTGGAAATGGGTCCTTTTGAGTTAGAATAAGAGGAAGAATCCTTGGAAGCATTTTTATCAATTCTTTCCATAGGACAATCCTTAGCAAGGTGAAAGGTATTACCACAGTTATAACATTTTCTATAGGTAAAGACCTTTTTGGAGCTTTGACCAGATTCCTTGTGATGACTGGTCACATTGACTTTCATGGCCTTGGAGGTTAGAGGAAAGTCAAGAGGCTTAGGACCCAAGATACCTTTGCCAGAGTCAGTTGAAGGAATAGAAGAGGGTGTCTTGGAATTTAGCTTATTTAACATCACAGCTCTGGGGATTGGAAGAGAAGATGGTTTCTTTGAGTTTTTCTTGGGAAGTTTCTTTTGGGGAGGAAGATTGGCAACAGATTTTCCCTTTTTGGAGAAAGAGATTTTGTTTGAAGAAGGCTTAGGAACTTTGGAAGGTTTGGGTTCAGAAGAGGAAGGCTCATTTATTTTTAAGGAACACATAGACTCAGTAATGGGTTTAGAAGGGTCATTTGAGTCTTGGGTTTCCTCACTCTCATTGGGTGAATCAATGCTCTTAGCTTTGATGAACATTCCAAACTTGAGATCTTTAGAGGGATCAGAAGAGTACAAAGGTTCAGAGTTGTCATAGTTCTCTTCAGAGGATTCATAGAATGAGGGAAGAGAGAAAGGAGCATGAATGTCAGAAGGAGGTTCAAGGTCATATTTCCCGAAGCCTAGTCCAGACTTGTCATCACAAGATATTTGATCCTGAAAAATCCTTTCTAAATTTTTGGACGAGCTTGTCCACTTTTTCACAGTTTCTTGCTCCTTTTTAAACTTTTTAAGAAGTTTATTTTTCTCTTTAGCAAGAGTAAAATTTATAGTTTTCAAATCTTCAAGCTCAACCTTGATTTTATCAAAGTGTTTTAGTTGAGAAAGACAGATTTGCAGTTGAGAAGAAAGAGATTTTATCTGAGCATTTGCCTTCTTCTTTGCATCCTTGGCTTCATAGAAGTCAATGGTCAAAGAGTCAAAGGCTTCAATTTTCTCAGCATCAGAGAGAGAGAGAGAAATGGATGTACCTGAGTGGATGAGGTAGAGCACTCAGCAGACACAAGAGCCATGGAGGTGGAAGAGGTTTCACCATCATCAGCATCATCTATTTTAGCCATAAAGCAGAGATTGGCCATTTCCTTGTCACTTTCGGAAGTTGGTTCATCTGCCCAATCATGAGATTCGGCAAGAAGACCTTTTCCTTTGTTGGCTAGAAGAGCATTCCTTTCCTTCTCTCTCTTGTATTTGGCCTTGTACTTTTCAGCACGGTCAAAGTTTGAGGGAGCAGAAGTTTTTGATTTTTGAAAAGAGGGTTGAAAGGAATCAGACTTGGTTCTGACAGACCTAGAGGATGTACGGTTGGAGGAGGGCAGTCTAGACTTATCAGAGGACCTGCTTCTGCATTCAGAAGCAAAGCGTCCCTTCCTCCCACACCTGTAACATTCCTCATTTGATTTGTCAGAGGAAGCATTTTTTGAAAAAGTAGAGGAGGGTTTTCTAGAAAACCTGGGTTTTCTAGAAGGGAAGTGAGGTTTGCCTTTAGAAAAGCCAGCCAGCATGGCAACACCATCTGACAGCTGAGCCACAGAGGTCTCCTCTCCTTCATCATCAGCCTCACTGAGATAGGCTTCTGAAGGGTCATTGGGGTCCTCTTGACTATCGTTGTCAGATTCAGAAGGATAGGTGATCCTAGGGACACACACAGTACTTTTGGAAGATTCACCGACAAGGGCTAGAGAAGATCCTTTGATGTCTTTTGTGAATGACTTCCTAAGCAGTTTAGACTGCTCATAGTTGAAGAGGGTGCCATACAAGGCAGTGAGAGGCATAGAGTCAAGATCCTTGGTAGACTTGATACAAGTACAGATGTTTTCCCAAAACTCAGGAAGACAGTCCATGAACTTGCACAAGACTTCCTCATTGTCATATATGCGACCCACAAGTTTAAGATCATTGAGAAGACTGTTAAAGCGATTGTAGTAGTCTGAGAGAGACTCACCCTTCTCATGAGAGAAGAGTTCATACTTTCTTACAAGAGCAATCTTTTTGCTCTTTTTCACCTCAGACGTACCTTCATAAAGAACACACAGAGTGGACCACATTTCTTTTGCAGTAGAAAGGTTAACGAGAGAATGATAGACCTCATCAGGCAGAGAGAGGGCAATGATGGCTCTGACTTTAGTATCAAGAGCTATAAGACGTCTGTCTTCATCATTGTATTTACTGGGGTCCTTTAGAATGTATCTCCCAGTAGCTGGAGTCCTTTCTTCTTCAGAAGAGTCCTCATCAGCTTTTCCCTTGTCTGCATTATATCGGTCCCAAACTCTAGGAATAAAGGGACCTTCATGTAAAATAGTTGGATATCTGCTGTCAACTCCTTCTAGAAAGAGTATCATACGACTTTTCCACAAGAAAAAGTTATTGGGGTTAAACCTTGGTGGTTTGGCTATAGAGCCATTGTCGTATGAAACAGCATTGAAGTTTTGAGAAGAATCATTTTTTAAAGAAGAAGAAGAGGTTGCCATCACGGATCTAGTTTATTGAGTTAAACTAAACCGCTTTGATACCACTTGCGGGTCCCAAATAGCAGTAAATAAACAAGCAAAGTATTGTAGAAGGGGGGGTTGAATACAATACACACAGTTTTTCACTTACTTTAATTCTTATTGATTTGAAATCAAGAATTACACATAGAAAACTTTTGATTGTTGCGGAAGAGAATAGATGAAATCTATTCAAACAATCTTACACTAAGAGAAATGAAGAACAATTGTAAAACACTCAGAAAACAATAAGAACTTCTTAGAGAGAGAATGCTAGTGCACTTAGAGAGCTTGAATGCTTGAGAGTTGGTAATCTTGCATGTTGAACCATCCTCCATATTTATAGTGCCTCATGCATTAAATGCATGGGACACCTGTTGAGCAAAGGATGGATACAGGTCTTCAGCAACGTACAGGATGTACCTTTTGTCTTGAGGTGTTTTGGCTTGAAGTGTTGACCTGCAGAAGGATGGTAGAGACCTTTCCTTAAAATGGTGTAGTAGACAAAACTTACTTTATCTGATCTCCAGATGAGGTCCACGTCAATGCAAGATATCACAATATACTTTGTCAGATAAGTATAATGTGTTAGAAGGAAATCTTCAGCCATCTTCGGCTCCTGAAGATGTGAGAACATCTTCAGCTTCTAGGGAGAGGTCATCGGCTGCCGAAGGCTTGAGAGATCTTCGGATTTTCCCGAAGATGTGAGATCTTCGGATTTTCCCGAAGATGTGAGATCTTCGGATTTTCCCGAAGATGTGTAATTGACACCATCCTGGCTGATGGTGTTGATCACTTAGGCATGCTTGGCTTTAGGCTTAGGAGACTATCTTCAATCCGCTTTGAGAGATGTACTCCTACTTTGTCTTCTTCGGCTGATCTTCGACTTCACCGAACATTCGTATAGAAACCAAGCTGCTAAAAGAACCTCAAACATATTCTAAGTAGGATGATATAAGATGGAAGATTAGGAGGTCATCTTCAAATCTTCAGATGACCCAACAAGCATAAAGATCGTTATCTAACTAACTGAGAGAAAACACATGTCTAACGCCTCAAACTCCGAGGACTCTTTAAATCCTTAATATCGACTCCTAACAGGAGGGGGCTTACACCTATAGCCCAATGAGTTCAAGGTTTTTCACACTATGATGTCAATTTGAAATTTATAAAACTCTCAAATACATAAGTTTTATAACAGTTAAACGTGCGGTGAAAATACACTATCGTGCATTCGATAGTTTTCAAAATTGATCGCCAATGCCACACATATAAAACCATTTTCAAAACTCATTTGCTCATTACCTACGCTAATAAAACGATAACGAAAAATGCGTAACAAAATTTTCAACGGACTACCATGGTCTTAGTATGCATCGATTTATGCCATGCATATGAAAATAACTTTCCGCCCTATAACACGAGCAATAAAAGTTTGTACAACTCACAAAAGAGGATTTCACAACTTCAACTTTAAAATCTTTTAATTTAACACAAAAATCGAAAGATAACATTTCCAACATGTCCTATATACGTCCGATCATTTCCCAAATGTAAAAACACAATAGGAACGTAAATAAATAAATAAATATATATATATATATATATATATATATATATTCGCGTTTCAAATTTAGGCCGCACCGATAAAATGTACTTACCCAAAATTGTAATTACTACGACATGCAAACCGAAAATTCATTTCATGCATTGCGAAAAAACTCCTATCAGTAAAATCAATAACTGAAATATGTTCTGGGCAAAAGTTCCATCCGAAGTACCATAAATCTTTCATACAAAACTACAGAAGGGAAATTCACCAAAATCGATCCCCAAAATTTCTGCAATTAACCATGAAATGTCATGAAATAAAACTTCCCATAGTGACTCGCATACATCGGTTTATTCCCCAAGATTTAGTAAAGACATATGTATGCGATTTGAGCAATTGTAAGAGCATTTAGTTTAATTCCAAACTGTATAAATAAAATGTTCGCAAAATCCAAGACCACATGCTCATAATATCGAACTTTTAAAGTTTTCTCTCTTTCAGTCACAATGCGACACGAAATAAGATTTCACTACAAAAATTGCATGTGACCATTTATTTCACAAAGCTAGCAGATTGACATGTGTATGCACCCGGTTAAAACATAACATAATTTATGTCGGTTTCGAGTTCAAAGCCAAAGATAAACATGGTCTCATCGTTCTAAAACATGGGTTAAAACACCATGACAGAAATTTCCAATAAAATATGCATACATGTTATGTGCAACTGAACTGCTCCCACTAAACTCAAAGGGAAACAATACCATTGTTTTTAAACCGGACAATTTTCTTCAAAACTCCACTTAGTTAAAACCGAGCCAACGACCCAACGGTTTCCATAAATACCCAATGAAAGCCAGTAGAGACATTGAAATACGTTTGACCAACAATTATGCAAACATGACCAAAAGTATAATTAACTAAATTCTCATCGCTGGTTGAGACAAATCATTTTTCAAATGAACTATTTCTCTTCATGTTTCCAAAACGACTCTTAGTTCAATGACATGCATTTTCCAACGGTTTATAAAATCGTATGCACCAAATGGACAATTAAATATCCAAAATACAGCGGCCAACAACGGGGATACCCGTATCCGTTGAGAGCGGAAGAGCACGAAGTATGCTACTCCTACAACGTTCATCGTATGATACCTAACGACATGAAAGCCCAAATGTCCCTACGAATCCTTGACAAGTTCCACCCAAGAGACGAGATACCTTGATGCCACAAAGGACACCCGAAAGGCCTGGCACGTCCGAGGACTACGACTGAGGAAATTCCCCTACGACGGAGATCTAGGCGCACACTTTCACAGTGTCGCCCAAGACTACCTCATCCTAGTGCCTACTTGTCAAGTTTTGGTCATAAAACATGAGTCCCGAAGTCCAACCCCGTACTACCCAATTGACCATCCAATAAGACTGACTCACGTGCCTATGGATCCAATGCAACACAACCCAAAAATACGCGACTACACATGAATGACAAAAGCACTTGAGCATGTAACGATTATGCATATGCAATGAAATGCATTAAGATGTACGTCATAAATTAGATTCTACATCGAGCCATTAAAACCGGATCAATGTCCACAAGACTCTTTTAAGCCAACACCGAGCTAAAATGCTCAAAATCCATTTGACCAATAATTATCGGTCCCCCAAATAATGAAATGTCTTTAAGCGACGTTTATAAAGACACATGCCTCAAAGACGTGATTAACCCAAAACTCAACACGTATTGGGACCAAAGAGTTTCAAAAGGGTTTATGAATGCAAATTCACAAAAATGCATACAACATGTAATAGACTTCATTTGTACCAAAATTACCAAGATGCTTAAGTCATGAAATGGGCTCTATTTGTACAAAATCCCAAAATGCTATAATCATGCTACTACTTATCAAGATGTCCAAATTTCAAATATGAGTATTTTATGGAACTAAAATAAGCCAAGTATATCAAATATGAAAACTCATTAAAATACTCACACTTTGACAAATACCAAGTAAAATACATTTTTACTTCAAAATACTCAAAACTTATCAGTAGTTAACCAATTCATGTAAAACACTTTAAAATAACCATTTTGGCATGTACACCGTTTTAAAAAATCAACTTGAACTCACGCTCCTCGATTTCTATAGTTACACTATCGTCATCCAAATGCTCAACATCTTCAGGCAAGGCCACAGACTTCATAGGTTCACCTTACAATTTCTCCTCGAATACACCGATTCAAAAGTCAATGGTTCTAATCCAACCAATTAATCCGACTCGAAACTGTCCACTTAATGCAATCACCATACTTACCGTTACTCCAAGTAACGAATAATAAAATCATCAACCTTTTCTAATAATTACCCATTCAGAAACTTTCTTATTACTCCAACGGTCGACATACCAAGGCAATTCATACAAGCATGAGGATGAATAAGAAAGAGATTAACAGAATTGAACACGAAGGAAACGTACTACCACATCTACAAATATCATGCCATTAGTAAACCAAGCACAAGAGAACGTACTACTACATTTCCAATTGTCACAGTAACGGCACTTCAAGCACCATCACGTATAAATATCCTCATAAGAACATTAGCTAGGTGAGATTATGAACATATAATACATAAAGGTTCTCGTTACCATCACCACAACGCTTGATAACCATAGTTTCCGTCGACTCTAAGACTAACTCATCTTAGAAATTCTACCCATCTCACAATCAATACTTAACATACTCAGTCTAAGTCTAGACATCTTACATTCATGCCTAGTTCACTTAAACTAGAGCTCTGATACCAACTTGTAACACCCTAAAATTAGGAATAACAAAAATCCGAAAACGGACAATAAATAACCACCAACTAATCTAATTTCCATAATCAGAAAGGAGATTACAATTAAGGGTGTGATTTATAAACCCAAGGGATTCTTCTACCAAAAGCAATATTCCCAAATCTCTCACCCAAGTATCATGCTCGCTTAGAACCGGTGCCGCTCTAACCTGAGATACACATCGACACCAAACAAGTGTTAGGCCAAAAAGCCTAGTGAGTTGAACAATAAAATAGCATGGTATAACATATTCGACTCTTATCCGCAGTTAATCAATTAATCACGTAAATGTGGAGTCAACGGGAGCGACCCATATCTCCGATCCGGTTCACTCTAAGAGGTAATGCGCCTTGAAGCCGAACACCGTGGCAACCCAAAGGCCCGACACGCATCGAGGACTACCACTCATGAAATTCCCCGACGGAGGAGGTCTAGGTACATATGGAGACTACCGCACAAGGGAATTGCCCATATATCACCCACCTACATTCCTATAATGAATCACACACTCGGTCCGATCCGGTTCACTCTAAGAGGTAATGCGCCTTGAAGCCGAACATCGTGGCAACCCAAAGGCCCGACACGCATCGAGGACTACCACTCATGAAATCCTCGACGGCGGAGGTCTAGGTACATATGGAGACTACCGCACAAGGGAATTGCCCATATATCACCCACCTACATTCCTATAATGAATCACAGACTCGACTCGTCCACATTACGCAAATAGGAGGTCCTTAGGTATATTTCCAACCAAACATAATTCAATACCCATCATGGACACAATATCACCCTCCTAATATCAAAAGTCCAACATAAGACTTACATATCCACATAGCCACATTGTAGATACAATTTCACCACAATTATATTCCAAATGAAAATCACCATGACATACCAACATATATTCCATATTCACGTCAAATACCCATTGTGGCACACATAATTGTAATCCCCAATTAATTACCCAACATCGAGTAAATCATGGAATAATACCCCATATACCCATATTTCACATAATCTCATGAAAATACCATCAATACATAAACCCGTAAAGATGACCATATTGAGCAATTATGTAATAATATCAACAAATAAGCAAATATGATGTGTATCCAGTTTTAACAAAAGTTTAGTAAACTCACCTTGCTAGATTTAAGCAAAATCTAGTATTTACCCACTTAGAGCTTTCCTTGAAGAAATTTGGTTCTTCAAACCAAATCTTCCAAAACCTAGATCCACAAGGTTCTAACCATAAATATACATTTTCTACCATAATTAAATGATCCCCAAACACTTAATCATCAAAATCTATATTTTGGGCAAAACCCTAATTTTGACCCAAAACTCCCAAAATTATCCAAACCGAAAATTAGAGAAATCAAACACTAGGAAACCATCAATGGAAAATTTGTAACTTATTTCATGGTTTAGAAATGGTTAGAATGACTTACAAGTAGGTTTCTTGGAAAACCCCAAAATATGGTCAACAATGGTGAGAAGGTGATGAAGAAGATGAAGATGGAGATGGAGCTTCCAAACCAAACACTTGGATGAAACACCCAACTTCTAGCAACAAATGTTGATGATTTGGTGGTTGAAAGAAGATTAGAAGAAGTAGGTGAAGAGGAAGGGTTTGGGAGAGAATTCTTGAAATGAAGAAGATGAGAAATGAGAAATAATTGGGAAAAAAATGCATAAAAATCGTCCAGCCATCCACGTGGGTTACTCCGTGAGTTCAGCTTCAGCAACCCACATAACAAGGTACCCTAATTTTCATTCTCATTGGTTGCTCCGTGGGTTCAGCTTCAGCAACCCACGTAACAAGGTACTTCAGTCACTGATCTTGGCCACCATTCTCGTGGGTTGCTCTGTGGTTTCAGCTTCAGCAACCCACGTAACAAGGTACGTCAGCCACTGATTTTCTTCTTATTTGGTCAAATCCCGTTTCGGTCATAACTTCTTCGTTATAGCTCCGTTTTCGCTCCGGAAAGAACCGTTGGACTCGTAATTGAATCCTTCATCTATTAAGACTATAAAATCAAGGATTCAAGTCTAAAATCAAATACCTTACTTTTCCTTAATAACTCGGTTTCTGTATAAACTTGAAACGATACCTTTCAAAAGTCGGGGTGTTACACTTGACTAGTGATATCTTTACGGCTAGATTTGAAAAGTATCACTTTCATGAGACAGTCTTCCCGTCATTAATTAGGGGGAGATATGAATGATTTTCCATGGGAACGACAAGAAGTGTCATTGAATATTTCCACTCTGTCTCATTTTGATCCCCAAAACTTCACAACATAATGTTGAAGTCAAACGAATCAGACTCGATACATGATACGTTTAATGTTATTCCAAAAGTGACAAGATCACATATACGAGCTGCAAATATACTCGTAAGGTTAAAAGTCCCCAAACAAGGGCACAACGTCGCTGGAAAGTGCGTTGCAATCATACATGGTGGAGTTGTGGTTGAGGTCGTAGCTCCTAAAAGGAAATGGGGGATGCTACTTGGTTCGATAGACACTCATTTAAAGGAAAAAAAAGTAAGGCACAATTATTTATCCTCAATACATAAAACTCTCATGAGATTGTCTCTAATTATAACTATGTCCATGAATCATCACTGGAGGACGCTCCAAAGTTAATATTGATTCCATAGATCAAAGAAATCTCAAATGAATTATGAGAGTTCATATGAGTTGATAGTGTAACATCCCAAGCCAACCGTACCAGATATTGTCCGCTTTGTCCACACACTCAGACTCACGGTTTTAAAACGCGTCTCGTAGAGGAGGTATCCAATCCCTTATAAGGCAACTTTTGTTCCCCTCCCCAGCCAATGTGGGATTTTACAATCCACCCCCCTTAGGAGCCCAGCGTCCTCGCTGGCACACTAGTCCGGCTCCCGACTCTGATACCAACTTGTAACACCCTAAAATTTAGAGTAATTTAAAATTTTGAAAATTCTGCAATATGACGTTTGTATTTGAAGTAAACCACCCAAATGGGCAAATGTAAGCGTTTACAAAACCTGGGAACGAAAATCGAAATCAACAACAAACTAATCTAAACAGATTCTATCAAGATTACATCGGTTCTCAACCCAAATTCTCAAAATAAAGAAATCATTTAAACGCCAAGTTGTGAGCTCAATACTTGGAACAATGGCCACGAACAACGCCGACTCGTACTCAGATGTGGGGGGCGGGACCCGAGGATCCAAGTCATACTCATTCACTAGGATTACATTTACGGCCCATGGCTAGTAACTGGTCCCACATAACCATACCAAATTGCCTCCGATGACCCAATGTCTCAACTAGCTACAAGGGGTAAAACATCCCAAAAATAAACCGACTCAATACATATGGATCCACTAGTATAGTCTAAGGCTTGTCACAATTTCATTTATGCTAATATTTAATCACATAAATGTAAAGACAACATTTTTAACACCATTAAAGGAACACATACATCATATTCCAAAATACTCATATTTTCCAAGTAAAACTCACCACATAGAAAAATTATGAAAATAACTAACATGAGTTCAACCAAGTATCGAATCTCCAAAATTATAGCCAATAACATTTTATAACTCAAATATAGAAGTCCTTGAACATACTTGAAAAGCATTAGAAACCCTAAAAATCTCTAAAATAATAAGTTAGGTCAAAAATCGTTTTTAAATGAGAATAGGTAAACAAGGGGATGCTTATAAGTTTAAAATCATTATTTTGATATGTATAAGGTTTTAGAAATGGGAATGTACTCACAAATCTAGGGTTTGGGTGAAACCCTAGTAATCTTGAAATATATGAGGTGAACTAAAAGATGGTAGAATGGAGGAGTACTTCCAATCCTAAGTTGAAACCCTTGATGAAGAAGATGAAGACTTGGAATTTCAAGGTTAGAAGCTTTGAAGAACCATAAATGCACCAAGAACCCTAAAAAAATCGCCTATAGAGAGAGAGTTAAGAGGTGGGTGGAAGAAGTAATGAGAATTAAATGAGAGAAAGGGGCATTTAATCCATCAGGGCCCATCGGCGAGAGTGACTCGGTGAGAGTGCCCTTGTCACTCTCGCGGGGCATATTCGCCGAGATGGTACTGCAGATATCTCAGGGTTCGACGATAGTGACAGGGAGAGAGTGCCCCTGTCATAATCGCGTGGCATACTCGCGCCACCCGTACCGAGACTACTTTGACCCCGGCGATTGTGACCACGACGATAATGCCCATGGCAAGGTCGTCGGGCACTGTCGCCCAAACCTCCAAAACTTCAAAATTGAGGTTTTTATCACCCGATAGGACTTTCTCGCAAGACATCCGACTAACGGTAAACGAAAAGATTAAGATCTGAAATAAAGAAGATTAAAACACTTAAGACGGATATTATTTATTGAAATTTGAGGTGTTACAGATAGACATATCATACCTACTCATTAATGATATATTTGTATATACTATTGCTCATGAGATAATAACACATATTGACATTGAAACATGCCCAGTTGAAGAATGTCAACAAAGAGCAAATTGGCCTACCCAAGCAATCAAGAAAAATTATTTTATTTGACAAATGAACATGTATTTGGTTTGGTAGTGCTAACCCACCAAGTGTAAAGCCTGTAATACATAGATAAATCATTTGTCATAAAGTGTAATGAGAATAATGAATCCATAATGTATGAGGCTCTCCTTTGGCACAAGGTTTCTCACAACGCCCTGGATTGACCACGAGAAGAATGACTCTCCTATGATAGACGTTATAACATTATGCTAATTAATTAGCCTAGTAGTTTTCGAAGGACTGGAAATGAAACTCATGAATGTGGTTACCATATATCTCTATGGGGATCTAGATTCAGAGATATATAAAAGTGTTTGATGGGATTACATTACCAAAATCAAGTAACTCTAAACCAGGAAATGCGTTTGCAATAAAACTGAAATGCTCACTTTATAGATTAAAGCAATCTATACGGATGTGGTATACACGCCTACGTGAATACTTGATATGGAAAAGATATATAAGAACGATGAATTGTGCTCTTACGTCGATGTTATTTCAGGAAAACAAGTTCCTAATTTTCAAAGAAGCTTTATATGTCGATGTTATGAACATAATAGGCACTCTTGATGAAATAAGAGAAACCACAAGCTACTTGAGATCTAATCTTAGGAAAACTTGGTTTTTTCTAGCTATTTGAGCTTAAACATCGAGTTTGTGAAATATTAATTCACCGATCACATATGTCCAGAAAATAATTAGACAATTTATACTGGACAAAACACATTCGGTTAGCACTCACATGATCGGTCAAAGTGTTTTTTTTAAAGGGTGTCCTAGGCTATGCCTAGACTAATCCCTTGGCAAATTATTGACTGTAAGACATCAGCCCTGATTAAACCTCGGTGGCCACAATTGTTGTGTACGCCAGGATTCGAACTCTGGGCAGATGGGATATTACACCACATCTCCCAGGGCCTTAACCAATACGCCACAACCCTTGCGGTTAATCGGTCAAAGTGTTGGATATAAGGAATGATCCATTTCATCTAAAGGATGATGATGAAAAAGTGTTGGGAGCTGTAATTCCCTATACAAGTACAACATGCACATTATCGTACTTAGCACAATACACTTGATCGTATATTGTATATCTCAGTGAACTTGTTAACTAGATTTAGCTCAACGCCAACGCAACGTCATTGAAATGATATCAAGTTAATCTTTTGGAACCATTGACATTAGCTTATACTTTCCCTGTAGAAAGAAAAATGAGATTGATAATGGAACTTCAATACCCATTTAGAATGTAAGCAGCAAAAGTACTAACTCTTATGAAGAAAAAAAAACCAAACAATGTCTTGGTATATCTTTGCTGATATTAGGTATCTGTCTGACCCATACAAAGGTTGTTCCCAAATTGGATAAGGAATTACCACAAGGAACACTTCGATTGCTTGGAAGTAAGTTAAGCAAACCCTTCTAACTACCTCTTTGAACTATTCTAATAATACTACTCTCCATGAGATAATTAGAGAATGTATATGATTAAGGACTATCATTACATATTTTAGAGGAACTAGTAATTTTAAGTTCAACCAATATCCTACTTGCATATATGGAAATAATGCATCATGTATCAAAGAAATGAAAGAAAGATACATCAAGGGTGATAACACAAAACATGTTCTGCGTAAGTTTTATACAATCAACAATAACAAAACTCTCCTCTAGATTCAAGTGAATCAAGTAAGATGTCAGGAGAACGTGACATATTTTACCAAATCATTACCTTAAACCGTATTTTGGGAAACATGTAGGAAGTATTAAAATGCAAATGTTTTTCAATCTCCCTTGATTCATGTACGAATCACGGGGAGTCTACTATACATGTGATATTGGTATGTTGTGCTCTTTCCTTCAACCAATGTTTTATTTTCCCATTGGGTTTTGTTCCTTGGTTTGAGGTTTTAGTAAGACAACAATTTATATACCATAATGCTTTCCTAACTCTCATGATTAATCTACGAATCTAAGAGAAAACTAGAACTAGACTGAAGGAAAAGTCTATGTATTGCAAAGAAACTGGTGCGTTGTACTCTTTTCTTCGTCCTATTTTTTATCCCACTGGGTTTTTGTTTTAGCTTAAGATTTTAACGAGACAACAATTGTGTACCACCACTCATTTGACTCGACACAAGGGGGAGTGTTGTAGGATAAGTGTGTCATCGTCTAAAGGATATGACGATAGAGGTAGAGATAGATTATAACTGAAACATCTCGTAGTTATCTACTTATAATTCATCCCCTTATTTAAAGGGTTTATGATTGTTTATGCCAAAAATCTCCCAAGGAAAATTTAAGGTAATCGTGAAGCTTAATCCAACCAAAGAAAGTAACGACAATAATCGTACGACTATAATAGAAATAAAGTAAATAAGACGAGAGAATTGGTGACGCGGAAAACCCCTAAAGTGGGTAAAAACCGCGGACGAGTGTAAGTCGTCGTGCACTATGGACGTCAATCAGGGACGTCGTCCTTGTTAACAAGTGTTACAAATGAAATGTAATGTAAAATAATACAATAAAATAAAGTCGGTCGTGCGTTGTGTGTAGTTTAGACTTCGGTCGTGCGTTGTACGACAAACAGCGGAAAACTATGAACTTCAAGAGAGATTTAGCAAGCTTGAGAGTATAATTTGTGAGCTCCTAAGGTATGAGAATTAGATGTCCGAATGTGAGGTTTCCTCTTCGTATTTATAGTGCATTTTTCCGTTAGGATGTCTTTAATGTGTATCTTACACATTAATGGGATGACCGTTTTGACATTGATGATAGCGTCCGTTATGTCCGTTATGTCCGTTGCTATTGATGAAGGTTTCCGTTATGATCTTTAGTCATAAATATCCTTGAATCCTGCATTAAAACATGGTATAATGTATATTGTAGATTAGTAACTGAAATCAAGTCATACGATGGTATTCGTCGAATGGATGTTTGGTCGTCTAAAGAAAGAGCATCTATTATCTATTTGGTCGCGCAACATAGTAAGTTCTGACTGTTGGAATTCCTTACCTGTTGTCCAGTGTTAATCGTACGACAATGTACTGTTGAAATTTTTACCCAAACAGTTTGCCCCCAAATTTAAAGTTCAAGCGGCAATTTTTTGAAATTTAAATTTAAGATTAAAACAAGTGTTGCAAAAGAAAACGCGGGTCTTTCGATTAGAATCAAATCGGTTCATTTCTAACTAAATAATGACGTCATTACCTGCACAAGTAATCATCAAGACAGCTAATTAGGGACAGGTGTCTCATATTGGAAGGACGTACTCGAGTATTTCCTCTGACACAGGTGACACATGTCAAAATAACGACTGGCGATCTATTTTCTCGGTCGATTCGGTTTCCAAATTTACAATATAAATAAGGATTGTTGCTAATCCTTTCCTTTTTTACGCTTACATTTCCTTAGAAAATATATATCTTCGGCGAGATTTCCGAGCGATCAGAATCCTTTCCAATCTAAATTCGAGGTTTAGACTGTTATTTAAGGTACGATTTTCAGTCCTCCCTTTGTATTTGATTTATGCATAGAAAATCTATAGCTAGAAAACCTAGGAAAGCTTGGGATATTTTGAGTTATTGGTGTGCAACTCTTAACATCCCTGATTTCCAAATGTCGAGTGAGCCAGTAAGTCTGTTCAGGGAAGAAGAACATATAGATTTTTTCAAGAGTTTGGCTAAACTTCCAGATGAGATAAATCTAGTGTCGCCGGAGGATTTAAGGCCGGACGAGGTTCCGAGGGGATACTGCGTCTTGTACGAGTACCCCTTTAAGATAGGTTTCTCTTGGCCTTTTAGCCCTTTAGTCAGGGCGTTTTTAGATGCCTTAGATTTGACACCTGGACAATTAATGCCTCAATTCTGGCGCATTATCCAAGTGATCGATCGTCTCACAACTGAGTGGGAGGTACCATTCAACGTGAACGACCTCTTGACAGCTTATAGCGTGCGACCACATGGTTATCACCATTATAGCTTATTCCCTCGTTCAAAGGGGGATAACGTATGGATACTTAACACTGCGGTGAACGACCGTGGATGGAAACATCGGTATGTTTTCCTTCAAGTGGCGTCCGTAAGTGACGAAGACAGCCAATGGTTGTCGTCAGGCTGGAACGAATCGGGTAGGTTTATTGTCGTGCGTTTTTGTCGTGCGTTTTTATTCGTGCGTTTTAGCCTAATGTTTTTCTTTGTTTTGCAGTGATCGACTTCAGTGTAGTGAAGCCAAAGAGGGATTCTCTCAATAAGGTTCAAAGAATCTTAGAGAGAAGTATTGCCGATCGTTCCTTCTCCCTTCGGTCGAACGACGAAGAAGACGAAGTCGTCCTAGTCACTGAAGTTGCACCTACTGAGGATCCCTCGAAGGAAGGAGAGGATATAGAAGAGGAGAGAGAAGGAGAAAGAGAAGATTTTTCTCGTCTCACAGCCCGAGCTGCTTTGATGAGACGTCATCTGAGTGGGAAGAATCCCATGGTGTCGGCCGCCGAGGAGCTCAAGACTTATCTTGACACTGTGGGAACAGAAAGGGACCTCGATGAAGATGATGACCTTGAGGGGAGCGATGACGGAAAAGAGGCGGCAACAGTAGAGACCGACGTCGTGCAGGAACAACTTGACGTTCCTCCTTCTTAGCTTATTTTCCTTTAGATTTACAAATAAGAGTCGGCCGTCTGTGGTAGTCTCTTATACTTGTAATTTTTTGGTAATGAAAAAAGTTTATTTTGTTTATCAATACTCGTCACTTGCTTTGTTTTTCCAAAAGTACGTCAAGTAAATTTAAGAAGATATAAAGTCACTATATATTATACATTCGACCAAACCATCATTCATTAACATTCTATAATGAAATCAACTGAGCTTTACAATCGAACGAGTGCAATCGTAATAATGGTTTTCGTATATATAAATATACATACTGGGAGTCAAGCGTAAAAAATTAACCTTTAACAATAATTACAACCAACCATCTACATGCGATTGTATGAGTATTACTTGACATGAAAATCTTAGTTAAGTCGTGCGTCCCTGCGAAGAACAACATTAGCGGGGTGGTCGTTGGTTTGACCAACGACCCTCCGATGCCTAAGTTAGTAATTTTTCTTAAAAAATAATCGAAGGAACTAAATATGAAATTTAAAAGAAATACCTCTTTAAATGAACTGCATTCCAACTTCGTGGGATATCTCGACCATCAGAGGTTTGGAGTCTATAAGCTCCTTTACCCATGATACCAGAGATTTGATAAGGCCCTTCCCACTTAGTGGAAAGTTTACCTGCATTAGGTTCTTGAGTGTTTTGAAACACACGCCGCAAGACGTAGTCGCCTTCTTGAAAAACTTTGACCTGGACATTTTTATTGAAATGTCGCTCGACAGCTTGCTTCTGCGATGCCATGCGAATGTAAGCAGCTTCCCGAAGTTCTTCTAGGGCGTCGAGATCATAACTTAGATCGACTAAGTTATGTTCAACAGACGTATGTCTTGAAGTCGGTAGTCGTACTTCGATAGGTAACACAGCTTCACATCCATAGACTAAGGAAAAGGGAGTTTGTCCTGTGGACGTACGAGGTGTCGTACGATTAGACCATAGAACGGAAAGCAATTCTTCCACCCATTTTCCTTTGGCAGCTTTAAGTCGTTTCTTAAGTGAATTAATGATAGTTTTATTGCTCGACTCAGCTAAACCATTCGACTGTGGATATCGAGGCGTCGATGTTACTAACTTGATATTTCTTTCTTCACAAAACCTTCGCGTTCGGTCACTGATGAATTGTGTCCCATTGTCGCACGTTATTTCAGATGGAACTCCAAACCTGCAAATGATGTTAGTTTGGATAAAAGAAACGACTTCTTTATCCCGGACTTGGGAAAAAGCCGCTGCTTCGACCCATTTAGAGAAATAATCAGTTAAAACTAAAAGGAATACCTTTTGCCCGGGAGCAGGTGGTAGTTTCCCAACAATATCCATTCCCCATTTCATAAAGGGCCATGGGATCAAAGTCGAGTGCAAAGGTTCAAAAGGCTTATGATACATACCTGCGTGTCTTTGACATGCGTCGCATAACTGTACATACCTAGTCGCATCTTGTCTTATCGTCGGCCAATAGTAACCTTGTCTCGATATCCGGTTAGCTAAATTGCGGCTTCCGGAGTGATTTCCACATTCACCATCGTGCATATCCTGTAAAATTTTGTGTACTTGTGCCTTGCTGGTGATACACCGCAAATTCAGACCAGTTGAAGATCGTCGATACAATTGTCCTCTGATCATAACGTACCTCGACGCTTTGAATCTAATTTTTCTCGCTTCCATTTTATCATCGGGAAATTGATCGTGCTCTAAGTAATTTCGAATGTCGTCCGACCAAGAATTTTCTTCTTCATTTGGTGCGACTGAAATATTATCATCCTCCTTGATGGAAGGGGTTGCAAGATGAACTATTGGGATATTGTCGAATGTCGTTCGACTAAGTGCTGACCCCAAATTGGCTAATGCATCGGCTTGAGTGTTCTGATCTCTTGGTATTTGCTCGATTACAAAGTGACTAAACTTCTTTGCTTCTTCTTTGACTTTTTTATAATAGGCAATCATCCTTGAATCTTTTGCTGCGAACTCTCCATTAATTTGGTTAACAACTAGGGATGAATCACTTCGGACGTGCAGACGTGTTGCCCCCAATTCATGAGCAATTTTGATTCCTGCAATCAATGCCTCATACTCTGCTTCATTATTTGTTGCTTTGAAATCGCACCGTATGGAATATACCATTTTGCCCCCTTGTGGGGACTGTAGGACGACACCCAAGCCTGTGCCACGTATATTTGCCGAACCGTCAACGTCGAGCGTCCATGTAGTGTCGTGCAAAGTCGCCACAATTAATTTATCGGACGTCATCATGCTTTCTAGTTCTGGACTAAAATCTGAGATGAAATCGGCTAAGACCTGCTACTTGATCGTTGTTTTGGGCTTGAAATCCAGATCAAAATTGCTGAGGTAAATACTCCACTTAGCTAATCGTCCTGTTAATTCGGGCTTTCTTAACACAGATTTTAAAGGAAAATTAGTTACCACAATTATAGGATGTGACTCAAAATAATGTCGTAACTTTTTAGCAGCCATGACTAATGAAAGTAAAAGTTTTTCTATAGACGAATACCTGGTTTCAGCATCTAATAGAGTCTTACTTACATAGTAAATTGGCAGTTGTCGTCCGTCGGTTTCTCGTATAAGAACTGCACTTACCGAATTATTGCTGACTGCTAGGTAAAGTTGAAGGACTTCACCTTGCTCAGGTTTAGAGAGAAAAGGAGGCGACATCATGTATTTTTTGAGTTGCTGCAACGCTTCTTCATGCTTGTCTGTCCATTCGAACCCTTTATTCTTTCATAGGACATTGTAGAATAAATGACATCTGTCGGACGACCGAGAAATGAACCGGTTCAGCGCTGCTACACGTCCTGTAAGACGTTGGACTTCTTTAAAATTTCTGGGCGATTTTAGCTCGACAATTGCTTTAATCTGTTCTGGATTAGCTTCGATTCCTCGTCGTGTGACTATATAACCGAGAAATTTTCCAGCTCGAACTCCAAAGGAACATTTCGTAGGATTCAACTTCATCTTGTATTCACGCAAGATGTCGAACGACTGCTTCAAATGTCCGATATGATCGTCCGCATGTTTTGATTTGACAAGCATGTCATCGATGTATACTTCCATAGTATCACCCAAATGTTCTTTGAACATCATATTCACCAATCGTTGATATGTCGAACCTGCATTTTTAAGACCAAAAGGCATTACTTTGTAACAATAAATACCTTTATCCGTCATGAAGGTTGTTTTCTCCTGGTCGTCTGAATGCATCAATATCTAGTTATACCCAGAATATGCATCCATGAACGTGAGTAGCTCATGTCCTGCAGTAGCGTCGACCATAGAGTCGATATGTGGTAATGGAAATGGATCCTTCGGACATGCTTTGTTAAGGTCTGTGAAATCGATGCAGACTCGCCATTTGCCATTTTTCTTTTGGACGACTACAACATTAGCGAGCCAATCTGGATACTTGAATTCTCGTATTTTTCCTGTTTTAAGTAAATTATCAACTTCGTCGTTGATAACCTTATTCCTCTCAGGAGCAAATTTTCGTCTTTTCTGTTGAACAGGTTTAAATGATGGATCAATGTTGAGTTTATGAGAAATAATACTCGGATCAATACCCACCATGTCTTCGTGCGTCCAAGCAAAACAATCATAGTGTTCCTGCAAAAAAGAAATTAGTTGCTTTTTAAAGAAAGGGTCGAGCGTAGAACCTATGTAAACCATCTGGTCAGGCTTATCCTGGTTTAAGACGACAGCTTCCAAGCGATAATCGTCGTTAGTCCCAGGAACGTCCTGGTTCTGTAATTGCTATACTGTCTGCTTCGGGGGCTTCAAGGAAACTTTGTAACATTCTCTAGCAACCTTTCTTTCGCCTTTGATTTCCTGTACTCCCCATTGTGTGGGAAATTTCAGGGTTTGATGATATGTCGAAGGCACAGCCTTCATGTCATGAATCCAAGGTCGCCCAAGAATAACATTATAAGCTGATGAACAATCGACGACATTGAATTTCGTCTGTCTGTTGATTCCTTTAGCATATACTGGGAGTGTGATTTCCCCCATGGTGTTTGTCGCTCCACCATTAAACCCAACGAGTGTGGTCAAACGTCGTGTAATCTCGGATTTGTCGATGCCCATTGCTTTCACTGCATCAAAAAAGATAATGTTAGCTGAACTACCTCCATCGACGAGTATCCTTTTGGTCAGACAATTCCCAATGCTCAATTGAATAATTAGTCCGTCATGATGCTTCTGATGTACGTCATCGAGATCCGCCTGGTCGAACGTTAAGGGCATAGCCTCCAATTCTGCGTCCTCTTTGAGTCGTGCCTCCTTTGGAATTGGTCGGTCGTCGGGACCGCGACTGGCATGTCTTTTAGCAGCTGAATAGGTGGTCCCACAGATATCTGAACCTCCAGTGATACAATTAATCACCTTGGCATACTCTGGGGATGTGGGACGTGCGTCTTTCTTTTCCTTCAATTCCTGCAAATAACCTTTCGAATTGAGCCAGGACAACTCTTTCTTTAAGGCGATGCAATCTTCCGTTATATGACCGAAGTCATCATGGAAGTCGCACCATTTAGTTTTATCCTTCTTGTCACTGTCTTTGTCACTTTTCTTTGGCCATCGTACGTTTTACTGAAGTTGCTTCAAGGATACGACAACGTCTTTAGCTGATCCAGGGAAACCATAAGATGATACCTTAGGATATTGGACAGATTTAGAAGTCGTCAGTCCTTTCTTTTCAAATCTAACGTTTGAAATCTGCCGAGTAGGCTCTGATCGATTGGTTGACTTTGATTTGAAGTCTGGCTTTTTAACACTTAGGCTTTTTCGGTCACCCGAGTGTTTGTTTCTGAATGCAAGGTCATCCTCGACCCTCATATGGGCAAGTGTCCGTGCTCGTACGTCTTCAAAGGTTTCCGGAGGATATTTTGTAAGATCGAGATATAACCCGGAACTATCATCCAGACCTCGTTTGTATGCTTCAATTGCTGTTTTTACATCACAGTTACGGATACTAATCATCTCCGCGTTGAACCGATTAAAGTAGCTCCGGATGGACTCTCCACTCTTCTGCATGACGTAGTAGAGGTCACTTGTTTGCTTCTCCATTTTTCGGTTGCTGGCGAATTGTTGAGTGAATTGATTCACCAGTTCTGCAAAAGACCCAATAGTTTTAGGTTTGAGATTTATTAACCATTGTAAAGCTGCCCCGGTCAAGGTCGCCCCAAAACTTTTGCACATGCAAACTTCTTGGAATTGGTGTGGTATTGAGACAGTCCACATAAGTTGCTTGTATTGAGCGACGTGTTCCGTTGGATCAGTGACGCCTGAGTACTTTGGACTGAAAGTTGGAATGCTATACTTCTTTGGGACATCCACCAATGCGATCTCGTCAACGAACGGTGATGCCTGAAACCCTGTACGAGGCTCGACATCGACTGGAACTGCTGCCCCCGGTAATTTGGCCAACATTGATAGGACACGTTCATTTTGCTCTTCCAAAAGTTTTAATCTTTGTGCAACGGGATCTAAGGGAACACCATTTGAAGTGCCCAATGGAACATAACCAGTCCCATTGAGGCTATTCTGCTGCGAGGCATCAGAGGCATATCCATTGAATGGAATAGAGGCCATAGGCATAGTTGGAATCATAAAAGTTGCAGGGTTAACTGATGGTGGACGAGGATAGTTTGGTAATGGAGGGGGCACATTCCAAGTACCAACATAAGCATTTGTAGTCCCCATCATATTGTTCCCATTTTGGTTTCTCAAATTCTCGATGGTTTCAGCTGCTTGTCGAGCTTGAGTTGTTAAGGCGTCAATACGAGCACGAGCAGCTGTTAGCTCCATGTTCATTTGAGCTACGACATGATCTTGAGTTCCTTGGAATGCCATTATCCTGAACAACTGGACAAGAAAACACTAAGAGAAAACGTTAGTCTGTCGTGAGATTATTGAAGATTTCCTTTGGATGGGGTCCCACGGATGGCGCCAAACTGTTTATGCCAAAAATCTCCCAAGGAAAATTTAAGGTAATCGTGAAGCTTAATCCAACCAAAGAAAGTAACGACAATAATCGTACGACTATAATAGAAATAAAGTAAATAAGACGAGAGAATTGGTGACGCGAAAAACCCCTAAAGTGGGTAAAAATCGCGGACGAGTGTAAGTCGTCGTGCACTATGGACGTCAATCAGGGACGTCGTCCTTGTTAACAAGTGTTACAAATGAAATGTAATGTAAAATAATACAATAAAATAAAGTCGGTCGTGCGTTGTGTGTAGTTTAGACTTCGGTCGTGCGTTGTACGACAAACAGCGGAAAACTATGAACTTCAAGAGAGATTTAGCAAGCTTGAGAGTATAATTTGTGAGCTCCTAAGGTATGAGAATCAGATGTCCGAATGTGAGGTTTCCTCTTCGTATTTATAGTGCATTTTTCCGTTAGGATGTCTTTAATGTGTATCTTACACATTAATGGGATGACCGTTTTGACATTGATGATAGCGTCCGTTATGTCCGTTATGTCCGTTGCTATTGATGAAGGTTTCCGTTATGATCTTTAGTCATAAATATCCTTGAATCCTGCATTAAAACATGGTATAATGTATATTGTAGATTAGTAACTGAAATCAAGTCATACGATGGTATTCGTCGAATGGATGTTTGGTCGTCTAAAGAAAGAGCATCTATTATCTATTTGGTCGCGCAACATAGTAAGTTCTGACTGTTGGAATTCCTTACCTGTTGTCCAGTGTTAATCGTACGACAATGTACTGTTGAAATTTTTACCCAAACAATGATCAATGAGAATTACATATTTCATTCTCTTTATTTTATTGTTGTTCTATTTTGTTTTTCTTTTAACAACAAAATATTTTTATTTTTATTGCATTTTGAGTTTAAAAAAATTACAATAACAAGTAACGAGTTATACTTATGACTTTAAGTGGGTCGTTTAACTATTTGAGATGCTTATTATCGATTTAAAAAATAAGCCTCTAATAAATGGTCCATTCAAAATAAAAACGAAAAGGAATTAAATTTTATTTGGATACATTGTCCATTTGACAACTTCCAAAATCATGGTGGAAAAGGTTTGTGTATATCGGCCACACAATTTTTCTTTCTTCTCCATCGACATTAAATATATAGTGACAAGTTTGAATGGGTCAATGTACGTGAATCTTCAAAAAGTGACACTTTTTACTAAATTAAAAAACTATCAAGTTGTGCAATCAGGTTTTATTTAGAGTAGTATCATTATCATGTGTAATAGTACATTGTTGTGCATCTGGGTCATATTACAGTAATAGTACCCGGTTTCAAACCTAGAAACGGGTAGCATATGTTCGAATGAGTTCAATTCTTTTTTAAGTAATCGAGTACTATTTTTAATATAAAAATTACTTCTAAATGGACCCCGATTTCCTTTAAGAACGAAGTATCATATTTGTTCTTATACACTTTAGTACCCGATTTATTGGTTTCCTGGTTATATTTAGGGGGTTTCATTAAATGTTCTTTAGTAGCGACTTTCTAAAAACGTATGTATATATATATATATATATATATATATATATATATATATATATGTTTTGTATGAGTATGTTAGTTTGAGGAGAGCATGTAGAGCAAATTGGATCATACACAAGAAGTACATTAATTATCACCAAATAAAAAGAAATAAAATATAGACATCTATAATTTACAATTTGACTTAAATATTATAATGTACTTATTACGATATAACTAGAAGCGTACTCTCGCAATGCAACGAGATAGATCACGATTTTTGATGGTTTTGAGAAAATGATAATGTTTTTTTATAAATTTGTTTAATTTAGACTTAATAATATAATGTTTTTTATATAAAAAAATTAAGTATTTTGTTAGAATTCAATGATTATCTTATATATTTTAATGACATCTAGAAAAAATAACCAATTACATATTTAATAATATAATTAAAACAAAATTATAGTAATATAATATATTAATTAATAACAATACATGGAAAGATCTGCCTAAAAGGAAGACCCTGCACATACCAAATTGGTGGGTGTTAGAAGTCTGCAGTAGTAATATGTATCTTGTGCTTTGATACTTGTAAATTAAGAGATTTTTAAAATATTGCATAAACTGATGATACCTTGTGCCTAATATTTTGTATTTAAGAGTTTTTTATCCGTGCTTTATAATATAGTATAGATAAAAAGAGTAAATTGTACCTTAGGTCCCCGTAGTTTGCTTAGAATCCGGATATGTTCCCTCTTTCAAAATAAGTACACCCAACATCCTTGTGGTATGCATTTCGCAACGAGCTGGTCCTAACAATAAGACTGTTAAATCCAATCCATTAACTAAGGGCCAAATTGGTCAATTTCAATTTTTGTCTACTTTTTTTTTTTAAAACTAGTTTCGAACCCGTGTATTACATGGGGTAATTTACAAAAATTAAATCATGCTAGAAAACTTATCTTACAGATATGAATGATCATCGAAAGTACGATGCTACTTTTCCAAGCTTTTTTAAGTTGTTTTTTTGTATCAAATCTCATACTAATTTCAACAAATCTCATACTAAGCACGACATATTAATTCGTATATATTTATGATATTTAATAATATAATTAAATTCAAAAATATTCAATATTGAGCTCATTTTGAAGGTATTGATGAAACAATTACAATGATATAATTTGTAAAAAATAGAAATGTTTTTTAATGCATTTTAGTTCATATATATTATTTATGTTTATATGATAAGAGTCTAAAATAAAAAATAAAAAAGTAACAGATTAAAAGTAAACTACATACCTAATTATAAAGGTAGTAAATGTAACGTATAATTAAAAAAATTGAATTAAGGAAAGATTTAAGGAGGAGTGAATGTGGGTGTGTTATGCGTCCAGATACATGTTAAATTGAATTAAGGAAAGATTTAAGCAGGAATGAATGTGGGTGTGCTATGCGTCCAAATACATGTTTAGACGGAAAAATACTGAAATTGGCTCAGCAGAAAACGACACATGGCACTCCAGTTACTTATTTATTATATGTATAGATAGATTAAAAGATTATGTTTTATTAATATATATATATTTTATTATTCATACATACACACAATGTCTTCCCCACGTCGGATGAATACAATTCACCTTCCATGCCGTCGGCATCCTTCCTCCATTCAACTCGCCTACCTCCGGCCTCCTTCTCCATTCACGTCTCCACCACTAGAGAAGGTCTCCCCCTTCCACCCTATTCCCACTTGCAATTTGTCATACACTCTCTTTCCCTTTTAAAAAAAAATTAAATCACACCAACTGATAAACATAATAATCCATTTTAATAAGAAACCTAATTTTTGAATGGAAATGTTAATAAAAAAACCCAACAAACTATTCCGTTTTGAATGATTAAGTTCTTAAACAAATTTTTTGAATTAAAAAACCATTAAACTTTCTCATTTTGAATGATTAAGTCCCTGAACTATTTTTTTGAAATGAAACACCCATTAAACTTTCTCATTTGGAATTAAAAACCCATTAAAATTTCTCATTTTAAATGATTAAGACCTTGAACATTTTTTTTCAATAAATTAAATTATCGAACTTGTAAAAACTGGTTACTTATATTATTTTAACCCAAAAAACTACCGGTTATCTTTTGATAGATAAAAATAGATCAAAAAGAGGGAGATCGATGGCAGGGTCATCAACGTGTTAGACGACATGGAGAACGGACAACGTTCAGACAACGGAGAGTGGCGAGGCGGAGCGATACGATTGTTTGTGAGGGGTTTTAATGGCGTAGCGTTTGAGAATGGTAAAACTTATTTAGATTTGTTTTTACTTTATAACCTTCATAATCAGTTCTATATATCTTTAAAAAAAGGTAACAAATTTTTATATGTTCGATGCTTTATTTATTCAAAAAAAATGTTTAGGGACTTGATCATTCAAAATTAGAAAGTTTAATGGTTTTTTCATTCGAAAAAATAGTTCAGAGACTTAATCATTCAAAATGAGATAGTTTATTAGGTTTTTTTAAATTTTTTCCTTTTTGAATCTATATTTCACAAAATCTAGTGAGAAGTGAACTTGCTGTAAATTCAATTGACGATTCCATAACTTCCACAAGAAACATAACAATTTTCATAGTTAGAAACTTAGAATAGAAGTTTAATTGATCTACAAGTCGATGTTAAAATGTTCTAAAATGAATAGAAATCATAATTGGTCGAACCCGTACCAAAACCTACACGATCAAGAGGTTGTACTAAATTGGAACTCGTTTATTGATTAAAGTAAAACTACTAAATTAAAAAATTAAATTAACAAACAATAAAATAATATTCAAACTCATTAAAAAAATGTTTTGTTTTATGGATATGTTAGTTTGAGGTCAACATTAGGGATATACAAAAAACCGTTAATCCGTGAAGCCTATTCAACCCAACCCGTTAACAACTCAATTAAATTTAACCCGTCAAACCGTTAATTAAAAGGGTTGAAATTGGGTTAGAATAACTCAAGCCAACCCAACCCGCATTTCGATAAAATTATATTTATATACATACAATATTTATAGCTATTCTAATTTACAACCCTTAAAATATATACACGTGTTAGTCTAATTTACAACCCAAAAAATATAGACATACATTTGTCCAATTTAACTTATAGCCCAAAAAATATATACATATATTAGTACAATTTACACCAAATCCCAAAAAATATATACATATATTAAAAGTTGGAACCATAAATTTTTGCTTTCATTGCATTGATGTTGTTAGAACCTCGAACATTTGGGATCACTTTTCAAAAAAAGACTCTAGATATGTTCGTAACTATTGTGGAAAAGATTATGTTTATTATAGTAAGAGAATTGGTACAAGTTCTTGGTTGAATCACTATCAATGATAATGAAGTCTCATTTAATAAAGAAAAATGTCAAAAAGTCATGGCCAGTTTTGTTGTTAAGGATGAACCACTCTTTAGTATTGTATACGGTAAAGGATTTATAGAACTTGTTAAAGAGTTGCAACCTAAATTTTGTGTCCCTAGTAGAGTGATTGTTGCTAGAGATATTTATCGGTTGTTTTGTGATGAGAGGATTAAATTGATTGATGATCTGAATATGATGCTATCATTCAAACTTTTGAAGTTTAATTCTCAGACTTAAAATTTTTAATATATAGTTGGATGATTGTAATTACTAATAACTTTTTTAGGTATATTTTAGTATTATTTATTGTATTTCATTCATCAACTTTATGTATATTATTAATCCGCCAACCCAACCCATGCAATCCGTCCTAACCCGCAAGGGTTGGGTTGGTTTGGGTTATACTTTTGAATGAGTTGAGTTTGGTTGAAATTTTTGAAACTTCCATAACTGGGTTGGTTTGTAAAATATCAAAAACCACCCAACCCGCATACACCCCTAGTGAGCATGTAGAGAAAATTGGGCAATATACAAGAAGCGACATTATTACCAATGAAAAGGAAATATATAGAATATAAACATCTATTATTTGAAACCACAAGGATTGTGGCGTACTGGTTAAGCCCTGTGGGGGATGTGGTGGGATATCCCATCCACCCCGGGTTCGAATCCAGGCGTACGTAACCTGTGGCCACTGGGGTTTATCCAGGGCTGTCGTTTTAACAGTAAAAAATTGTCAGAGATTAGTTTAGGTTGTGCCTAGGATAACCTTTCAAAAAAAAAACATCTATTATTTGATCTAGATATTTTAAACTTATTTTTTACGATATAACAAAAACGACAAATAATTATATATTTTTGTTTTTCTTGATTAATGAAATTTGAGGGCCTTAAATTGACGAGACCGAATAACAAATGTTGTGTCTATGATGGAAGACCTTCTCACTCTACATTGAGACGATCTCCAACCTAACACTAAAAACATAAAGACATAAAAATGTAGGTGTTTTGCTCTTCAATTCAACACTAAAATTAACACTAAAAAAATAGAGGTCAATAAAGGTGACCTATATATTTGAATGCCAATAAAGTAGACCTTTAAAACTAAATATTATTGTATTTTATTCAACTTTTATACATTATATATATAGATTGATAGTTTAATACATTAGATAATATTATTTCATTATTATTATAATATTAAGGAGGAAGCTATTTGCACCATTTGAAATGCTAAGTGCACCCTCATGATTGAAAATCATGATTATTTTTTTTTTGTTTTTTGTCTTTTTGTCGTCTTTTCTTTTTCTATTTTATTTATTTGTATTATATTTTGAGTAAACTCCAATTTTGGTCCCTGACGTTTAGTTATTTCTTTGAAAGAGGTCCCTATGGTTTCATAATTCAAGTTTACGTCCCCATGGTATGGATTTTGCTTTGAAAGAGGTCCTTGGACACTAACGACGTTAAAAATCTCTGTTAGGGTCAGGGGCATTTTCGTCCAACCATGTTTTTGTCCTTTTTCTGCACTTTTTTTGTTTCATTTTATTGTTGTAATATCATAAAAACTTAGGGACCAAATATGTTAACTCTAATATGTTATACTTATATATATATATATAAATAAATATATATATATATATATATATCCATTGTTACAGATTGCAAGTGTAATACCCAGTTTCGAAATTTTGTTAATTTTGGAAGTTGGGGGAAAAAGTGTAAAGAAAATCAAAGTTCAGGGGGGTTTATTGAAAAGTTTGGTTTTTATCACATAAATATCAGATTTATGAGATTTAGATCTCATACTGATTTTATGTGAGCCGACTTAGTTTTTGTAAAGAGAAAGAGTGAAAGAGAGAAAGAAGAGAAGAAATCGTGAAGGATTCGTTCGTTTTGTCAAATAGAGGTATGTTTTTAGCTTCATACTTCTATCTGCATGTTATAGTCGGTAAATAGACTTGTTAATCAAGCTTTTAACCGTGTATTTGATTTATTTAATCGATCAAAAGTTTTCTGGGTCGAACTGGGTTTAGCCGACTTATGTTCTTGATAAGACCGGGAAGATGAGGTATCGGTCTTATGTTAAAGACCGATATAGTGTGTTCGACCGATAGGGTGTAAGACCGGTGATGTGTAAGACCGGTGGTATTTTCGACCGGTGATGTGTAAGACCGGTGGTATGTTCGACCGGTGGTATTTTCGACCGGTGATGTGTAAGACCGGTGGTATGTTCGACCGGTGGTATGTAAGACCGGTGGTATGTTCGACCGGTGGTGTGTAAGACCAGTGGTGTGTAAGACCGGTAGTGTGTTCGACCGGTAGGTTGTAAAGGACCGATAGAGATTCGACCGATGTGTTGATTAGAACAGTGTTATTCGGTATATTTGTTAGACCGATAGTTTGATATTTGATCCAAGAGGTTTTTAATCAGATTGGTTTTGACCGGGTTAAAAACAGTAGATTTCAATTGATGGGTCTTTTGAAAGAAAGAGTGTTAGTTGCAAGTTAGCTTAGCTTTGTTTTAATACCATCGTAGGTGGTGTTAATCGATAGAAGTCAGAGTTAATTCAGAAGAATTAAAGGTGAGTCTTTCAACTAAATATTTTATGATTTGAGCAGTTATTTTATAAATGTGAGTTTTTATATACTGCGCATTTATAATATTGAAAGTTAGCATAATTATTTCAAATGATTGATTTAATTAGTTGGGCATGTTTATGCTCAGGGTATATAAACTTGTTTTATATACTGGCAGGACCAAATGTATGCATACATTTGAGTCAGATTTTGACCTAAGTCGGGAAGTGTGACCCGCCTGCTCGTACCGGGAAGTGTGGCCCGTTTATGCCATTAGGGTGTGTCCCTAAAATAAGGCAGTGCGAGACAGACATACCGTCTTTGACGGGAATGTTGGTCAGTAGTTGAAAGTACGCTTGCGAGCGTAGAAGTGGTCAGTGATGGCCAGTAGATTGATTTATGTATGTGAAGCATAAATGTTTTAAAGTGATTTAAAGAGCAAGTATGTATTAAGATATACAGTTGTGTTTAAATGTTTTAATTAATATTTGAACTGTGTAGTAGTGATTGGAGGGGACTCACTAGACCTTTGGTCTAACCCTCGCTATTTCAAAATTTTAAATCATGTTTCAGGTTATCGAAAGGTAGCAGATAAAGGTAAAGAGAAGGTGTGAGCTTTAAGCAGGAGATAGAAGACTTCCTGCCATAGCTATCTTTTTGATAAACTCAGTTGTGTAATAGTTGATAGTAAGGACATTGTAAGCTTAGGACAGTATTTAGTAATAAATGTTATTTTATTATGTAAATAAATGTTCAGGTTGTTACAGCAAGAACCAAAGAGGTCAAACTTTTTCTCCGGCCACTTTCTCGTCGACGATCTCCACCTCCACTATCCGACAACCACCTCAACCATCTCCCCATACACACAGGACGATATATATATATATATATATATACACACACACACGACGGTGGTGACGGGTTAACGGAATTATCGAAACCACAACGGCTAAACCACAGAGGACATAACAAGAGGGAAGATCGTGGGTCAAGGTGGAGTTTCACGGTGGAGATTGGTTATGGTTAAGATGGTGGGTCACAGTGGAGTTTTCATGGTGAAGATGGTCGTTCACCACAGGGACGATCGTTGATGGAGATCGTTGTTGGCCAAACCACCGGTTCACATTAACCATTTCGGATGTTCTTTCGGGGTTCTGCCGATGGCTTTTCCGGTGACTGACTACAAATGGTTTTGTTTTGTTTTCCGGTGGAAATCTTTGGATTAGGTTTCAAATTCATTATAAGAAACTGTTCAACTTCATTGAATCAAACATGTTACATCTTCAACTCTATGAATCTGTGAAATCAATAAATTAAGAAATCACATATCGTCTTTGTGGTGATATGGATCAACAAACTTGAGGTGGGGGAGAGGTTGTCCGGAGAAATTAAGATATCACAGAGCGTCCCTGTTCCCGTCGATTTCCAGAACGAGAACCCCCTCCTCTTCTCTGGCGATTGAGAGTGTTGTTAATGTTGGTTCTTATCCTCTATTTCTTTGCTTTTTTGGGTTATTTGGGTTTTTAGTTTGTGAGCTTTTGTTTGAATATGAAGAGAAAACCATATGGTCAAATCGATATAATATTTGTTGGTTTTTAGTTTGTGTGGTTATCCACCTTCTGTGTTTGGATTTTGGAGTTGGGCTGCTAGTAATGCTATGTCTGATGTTATCATATGTTTCCTTACCTTGCACCTTTTGAACTCCATATATAAATGCATTGAGTTATACATCTGTTTCATTAGCAACACATATTTATGTCTCTTATTGTTGTCATTTGATTTGTGAAATACAATAAAAATAAGAAACACTTGTGTTTGAGTTTGATTTTGGCCGGTGATGTTGCCGGAGATGTCGTCGGAGAAAATGGAGTTATCGCCGGAAAAATGGGGAAAGGGGTTATTGTATTAAATTTATAGAGTTGGTCCCTGAAATTTTTATGGTTTTTAAAAAATAAGAAAAAACATAGAAAAGTTGCAAAAGAGGGACAAAATATGATTGGACGAAAATGCCCCTGCCTCTAACGAACCAAATAGACGTCGTTAGTGTCCAGGGACCTCTTTCAAAGCAAAATCCATACCCTGGGGACATAAATTATGAAACCATAGGGACCTCTTTCAAAGAAATCACTAAACGTCAGGGACTAAAATTGGAGTTTACTCTTATATTTTTTATTTATTTGTATTATTTAGTTTAAAAAGGTCTTTTTTTCTTTTACTTTTTCGTTTTATTTAAAAATAAATAAATATTTAAAAATATAAATATTACTAATTTTTTATAATTATATAATTATAAAAATAAAACATAAATATTGTGATTTAACATATAAATATAACATAAAATAATCTATATTACATTCGATTATTCTAAAATAATATTATCCATAGTACAATTAACACGTAAAACCTGCATATACTTTTGTATCGCTCTGAATACGGGGTAGCCTATCCAGCAGCACACGGATAACTGTAATTGAAAAAATGTCCTACAATTTGCGGAAACGGGTATCCTTCTTCCATATCTAATTTCACATAATGGTTACCATTAACGTACCCAATTGTAAAAACAACATGTTTAGACCATACTGGCAGAGTGGACCTAAGCGGCAAGTACGTTGTAACACCCCGAGTTTCGAAAGGTATCATTTCAAGTTTATACAGAAACCGATACATTAAGGAAAAATAAGATATTTGATTTTGGGCTTGAATCCTTGGTTTTATAGTCTTGATGGATAAAGAATTCAATTACGAGACCAACGGTTCTTTCCGGAGCGAAAACGGAGCTATAACGAAGAAGTTATGACCAAAACAGTTTTGGTGCGTGCTAGGCTATAATGCCCGGCGATTGTGACAGTGTCACAATCGCCTGTCATGGTCGCCAGAGCCCGAAAACTCTTGGTACAATCTCAGCGATTGTGCCCGGCGATTGTGACATTGTCACTATAGCCTGGCACAATCGCCTGGGTGTATCAGAGTGTTAAAATCGCGATTTTCAGCCCCAAACTTCATTTTCTTCATATCTCTCTCATTTCAACTCCGATTTTGGTGATTCAACTTGCTACGGTTTCGTTTTTGAGAGATCTTCAAGGATCAAGCAAGAGATTGGAAGTTTATTGAAGTATTCTAGAGCATTTTGTGGTGGTAAGCTTCTCATCTCTCCCTATTCATCTTCTTCCCCAAAGTTTTCTAGGGTTTCATCCACCCTTTGTTCTCCCTTTCATAGATTGAAGGTTTGTAATCTTTTTGGTGAACTAGAAGTGTTTTGGTTGGTGAATTAAAGTTTGAGTTAAGGTAATCTTCTATTCTCTTCATTTATGAAAGTTAGGGTTTCGGTATCAGTTGAGGTATTCACGTATAAGGTTGGGAAATGATTCTTTGTGGTTGATTATGATTATCTATGGTGGAATATGTATATTTATGGTTGGAACCTTGTGGATTTAGGTTTTGGAAGTTTGACTTGAGAATCCAAGTGTTCTTCAAAGGAGCTCTAGTTGGGGGAAAATCTAGATTTAGCCTAAATCTAGCAAGGTGAGTTCAAGTTGATTTGTGAAAACGTTGTACATGCCAAAATGTCTATTTTAAAGTGTTTTCATGAAATTATCAAATGTTGGGTTATTTGCTAATCTTTGATTATTTGAATCATCTAACTTCACAAACCTTGTATAACACCCACATTGGAGATTTTTGGGCGTTTGATATATGTGTCACAAATGAATGTGTTTTGAAGTCTTTTTACATGAATGGATCTTTGGTCAAAAAAATATACTTTTAAATGTTTGTTGAGTCTTATGTATCGTCATGAAATGGAGTGTTTTATAAAGTATCACTTGCACATTTATGTGAGGTAACTTGAAAGAATGTTTATAGTCTCATTTTATGATTTTCATTCTTATCAGCAGTTAAATTTGGAAAATGCATATTTTGTGTTATGAGTTCATTTGGAAAAGGGATTGTCTCAACTAATGTTGAGTTTTGAACTAATCTCACTTTTGGTCGTGATGTTTGCATATCCGTTGGGTGAGTGCGTTTTATCGTGTTTTTATTCCATTTATTAATGAGTCAATGGGTTGCTAAGTCTGCGGCTTGACATTGTTATTTTGATGGGGTTTTTGGACAATAGTCCAGTTTTGGTAGCTCGACTTCGAGCCTTGTTGGACCTTATGCGTATTATTTGGCTCATTTAATGCATTTGGGAGTCATGACCCCGTATTTGGTTTATTATTGTCCGGCGTTGGGACGATTAGTTTTCCACGTCGAGGCACGTTAGGCACCGGATGTGGGTGTAAGTCCTTCGTGTTGCACGTTAAGGTACCGGATGTGGGTATAAGTCCTTTGTGCTCAAGTATTACGATATTGGATGAGGAACTCGACCTAGCAACCCTTCGGGGTTGACTTGAGTTTTCGTGGGTGTATGTTTAAAGCCACTGAGCCTGACATCCCTTGCGTGTACTTTTGTTTATATGACTAGTCATAACAACATAAAATAGACTTACTTTGTGGACCGTCACATTTTATGGAATCGGGAATCCCCCGTCACCGAAAGGTGTTGTTTTTGGGTAATGAGTTTTATTATCCAAGTTTTCGGTGACGTTTTGTATATTTGGGTTTTACCCTTGATTTATGGTTTGAGTATTATGCCCCACCCGTGTTTTGGGTGTTTTGAAATATAAGGTTTGACCGTACTTTCTTAAATGGAGAGTTCAAGTTATATTTACGCTTTGAGTGAGTTTTGGGTTAAAGCTAATTTATGAAGGGGCGGTTTACATTGGTATCATCATTTTGTAGTAGTTTGATTTAAAAATGTCCAAATTGGTGTTCTCCGTCTAAAATACATATTATTGGAAAACGAGTCGTTTGCATATTCAAAGCATACCTTTTGAAAGATTATGAATTTGAACTGCATTATCTATTTTCACATACATCTTTATATATGTTGAAAACTCTTGAGTTGGGTTCTAGCAGTTCTAGTTGGGAGTTGGGTTCTAGCAGTTCTATGAAGCGTAGAGTCTTAGCTTTGTGCAATTGTAAGTAGTTGGTGAAGTCTTCCGCAATTTTAGAGATAATGACTATTACGGAGTTTTAGTAGCACCCGTTCTTATCATAGGCTTTTGTATATAATGAACGTTTGTATTGAGGTTAAATCTTAATTTGTGGTTGTAGATAATTCCTTTATTGATGTATTTAGAAAATTTTAAATAAGTTGTTATTTCCATATTTGAGGGTGTTACATACGTCCCACTGCCGGTCATACTTATAACGTGTAATATCACATTATATTTTGAAGCAATCAAGACACCTATTCCAGCATTGTCATCCAGTGTTCAAATTATGCACCTTGATTTGATCGAAAGAAGTTTAAAGTGTTGTAAGTAATATCTCAATGTTCACCTCCAAAAACGTTGATGTACTCTGTCTTGTGTGTATCTAACTCTTCCATCATGTTAAACCGAATTGTGGGTCATGCATCTTCATTAAGACCTAGATAGACAATTATTGCTCGAAATCCGCAATTTCTATCACCTATCACATCATGTACCTGTTTGATGTAAGGGTGAAACAATTCTGGAAATTGATGTATGGATGTGCATTATAATAAAATCAAAAGTTACAAATTTATAAAATAAAATAAAATCAAATCAAAAGTTATAAATTTTATAAATTTATAAACAAATTTATAAAATCAAAACACACACACACACACACACACACACATATATATATATATATATATATATATATAAAGATAATGCGTATATATATAGGGTTAGGTTTTTTTGTTAACCTTACTTTTCTTGTTAACTATATGAACCAATCTAGACTATCAATCTTTGTAATGGATGGTTAAGATTAAAACTAGATTTTTAAACAATTAAATAGGGTTTATTTATTAAATAGATATATGAACATTTGTGGCCAAATGTATTTTGGGATTAAATCATTTACTCTTTTGAGGACCACATTAAAAGAACTTATTAATTTTTCCCTAAGCCATAAACTTAACATTAAAATGACTCATTAATTGTCATTTTAATGGTCATTCCACAATTTAATAAAATGGCAATGAAAACCCCTTTTCCACAATTTAATTTCATGACTTTTCCCAATGCATATATGTTCACCTCTGTTCACCTTTTAGTAGTTGATGATTGTTCACTTTTATGTAAAATTAAAATATGTTTTAATAGCAACGTTCATGTGCAAATATGTTAACATATTTGTTCATGATATGCATATATTTCATAATTTTTAACACCAAGCATATAAGTTCACCTCTTTTTGTGTTATGCATATAAGTTCACCCCTGTGCACCTTTTCGAGAAGAATGACTATACGATATAGGTTTTATCCAATCATGAACCAAAACTATTATAATAATATTGAAATGATTCAAAAAAGTAATATGAAAAAGGATGATCTTAAAAAATCGTAACCTACAAAGTAATTTTGGAATCTTCATTTTTTGTAACTTCCATGAAATTAATGACAAAAGATTACTACTGTTATGACGTTTATGCCCTTTTGGATTAAATAAATAAATAAATTAAACATCAAATAACCTTGCATTCTTATTGGTTGAACAAGGTTCACATAGTTAACAAGAAATACTTGGTTAACAAATGATCTTTGTTCTCTCTCTCTCTCTCTATATATATATATATAAATACAATAATATATATATATATATGTCAAGTGAAATGACATACGATTCCTTAAAAATAATTGACACAAAAACAAATGCATTCAACACCCATTCAAAGGGTGCAAATAGCATGACCATGATATTAAAGATGTTTTTAGTCTTTTATTTTAGTATGTGATTGGATTTTTTAATGACACCTTATTTTTTGTTAATGACATCCTTATAAATGATTTTCTTCTCATACACATCAACATCAAAACATGCTTTTTAGATTCTCAATGCCTGAATTGACCTGATTTTGACATTAATAAGGGTGTCATCAGGCCCGTTCCTGACATTCTATAGGCCCTGGGCAACATGTGAGAGTGGGCCCTCGATAAGTACGATAAAAAATTGAATATGTTGTTTTTATTATTAGATTAACAACGAATTTAGAAAATACTAATATTTCATATAAAACCGTTTTCCAAGTATTCCTAGACGTAGTCAAAAATTATTTCTAGATTAATATTATTTATCATATCATTTTTACATAGCACTGTAAATTTGTTCTACCAACGAATACATCATATGATATACCTTTAATATATAGATTGACATCATTTTGGGTCAGAGTTTTGACTATTCAGAGTTACACTTTATGTTAATCAATGTAAATCAGTTGGTTTTCCATGTCGCCTCATGTTAATGTTTTCATCACTAATTAAAATTTAATTTAGGGTTAAAACAAACTTTTTATTAACCATCAATCTTAGAATCTAAAGTCCACGTTAGTAATAGTTTGAGATCTTATTCTTGTTTTAGAGATATGAGTCAATATGGTATGAAAAACAAGGGTAGTTTTGAAAGTTATAGATATAAGTTGGATCGTCTCATTTTGTTGGTAAAAAAATTTCAAAATGTATAAGTTTTCTTAGTTAATAATAAGAAATTTACTATATTCTGATACAAAAATAGAATTCATTCAAATGCAAGGGCGGATGTAGCATGTAAAAGGTGGGGGGATGAGCCTCCATTAAAAAAATATTTTTTCCTAGGTTAAAAATCATTTTTTTAACTTCCTATCACAGTTCCTCCCAGTAATTTTTCGTCTGTGCCCCCACCAACCAAAAATTCTCTTGAAATCAACCGAAAAAGTCTCTCGAAATCGATAAAAAATACTAAAAAATCCCTTGAAATCAACCGAAAAAGTCCCTTGAAATCAAGCAAAAAACTTTAAAAAATCGTTCGAAATCGTGGAATTAGGCTAAAGACATATCAAACGATTTTGCGGGCCTTTAATCTACCTTAAAGATGCCCCCACTACCTTAAAAGAGTTAGTAAAAGATGAATGATGGAAAATATATCAAGGTTTGTTGGACAAAGTAGTTTTATATATTAATAGTGAATAAAAAAACTTAAAGAAACAATAAGCAAATAAGCAATACTATAAAATGAACGATCAATGAACTTTTACATATTTTATTCTCCAATTTAATTAACTAATACATGTTTGGGCCCTTAATATAATGTTAAATTCTTTTTGGTGATCTATTAGATACTTCAAAAAAATTGTCTCTTTAATTTAGTAGTTTTTTAACTACTACTATATATAGTATATAGTATATACAAAAAAATTTGGGCCCCTATTTCTTGTGGGCCTTGGGCGCACGCCCGACCCGCCCTCCCCCAGACACGGCTCTGGATGTCATTAGCATTGCGCTTTTCTTGTAAATAACAGTCTAAAAAGTATAACACTTTTTATTCAACAATTTTTATTTTATTATTGGTAGTCAAGTGCTTAAAAATACAACTTCATACAGACAAATACAAATTGTCATGTACCATAATCAAAATCAGCGATGTTTTGTAAAGATGATTCGACTACAATTAAATAAATAAAAATGTATTAGAATCTTTAGGAAAAACTAAGTAGTCTCATATTGATTAAATGTTTAATTACTTGATTAAATAGTTCAACGGTTATATAATAATATCATAGAACAAATATAAATGATATGATATTTTCAAATTCCAATTTTCCACGCAAGGCGAAGACTTGTTAGTCCATGGTTTATATCTTTGTTATTATTTTACACACACACACACAAATATATATATATATATATATATATATATATATATATATATATATATATATATATATATATATATATATATATAGTGGAAGGATATTTTGCAACCCACATCTTAACCGTTGGATTCATGATCGACGGTTATTTTATTTTTATTTTTCTTTTTTTTAATTAAAAATATTGAGCCCCATATCTATTGTAACCGCCGATCATGAATCCGACGGTTAAGATGTGGGTTGCAAGGTTTGCAACCTTTTTAAGGGTTGCAAATTAAACAACCCCTATATATATATATATATATATATATATATAGGGGAACGATCAATTGGAAACTTGTATTACATTGGAAACTTGGAAACCGAAATCAACCAATCAGTGAATTTCTTTTTTTTATTTTTATTTTTAATTGAAAAAGTTATTTTTGTCTTTTACATTATTTCATAATATATATGGTAACTGTTATTATTATTATATTAATAACTATTTAATTTTAATTTAGCTTATATATAGTAATAATAATCATTGATTAATTTAAAAATGAGATATTTAATTTAGGTAAATTATTTAGGAATTGGGTACCCGTCTTTACTCACCCCTAGACTACACGACTTTTTGTAAAAGTTTGCAAATATATATTCAATTATATATAATGATTATAAAATGTTCACATTATGTATTTATAATGTTTTTATTTTTATTTGAAAATGATAATTGTTTTTCTTGTAAATAACGGTCTAAAAAGTATAACATTTTTTATTCAACAATTTTTATTTTATTATTGGTAGTCAAGTGCTTAAAAATACAACTTCGTACAGACAAATACAAATTGTCATGTACCATAATCAAAATCAGCGATATTTTGTAAAGATGATTAGACTACAATTAAATAAATAAAAATGTATTAGAATCTTTAGGAAAAAGTAGTCTCATGTTGATTAAATGTTTAATTACTTGGTTAAATAGTTCAACGGTTATATAATCTATATATATAATAAATAAGTAACTTGAAGAACACGTGTCGCCTTCTGGTGAACCCATTTTTTCATTGTCCCGCCTGAACATGTATCTGGACGCATTTTACATTATAAGTTCATTTAACACATCCACATTCCTCCTTAAATCTTTCCTTAATTCAATTTTTTTAATTTATACCTTACATTTACTATTCTTATAATTAAGTATGTAGCTTACTTTTAATCTTTTATTTTTTATTTTTTATTTTTATCATATAAACATAAATAATGTATATAAACTAATATGCATTAAAAAAACATTTTTAGTTTTTACAAATTATACCATTGTAATCGCTTCGAAATAATCACTAAATTTTCTTAATTTTCTTTTTGGCTATTTCATATCAATTTTTACTTCAAGAGTTTTTTTATAAAAACCTCATCCTCTTTAAATTTTTATACAATAATTTTGATTTTTATCATAAAGTTTTATAAAATAACATTTTTTATTTTATTTTCTTGACATTATGATATTTTAATTTTAAAAATATTAATTATAGATGATGAAAGTATAATTAGCAATAAAAGAAATAATGTTGTATATAAAGAAGCATTTGGTAATATATAATACGTGATTCTTATTTTATTAATATTTTAACTATGCACTTTTCTATAATTTCATTTATGTTATATTATAAATTTTGTTTTATAAATTCTTAATATTTATTCATATTTTTTATGAATTTTTTGCAAAACTACCTAAAACAAGAACATTTTGTAATCAGCTGCACAAAAAAAAAACTCTGAAGGCAAAAAAGCTTGGAAAAATAGCATCGTACTTTCGATGATCATTCATATGTGTAAGATAAGTTTTTTGACATGATTTAATTTTTTAAAATTACCCCGTGTAATACACGGGGGCGAATCTAGTAACATAATAAAATAATATCATAGAACAAATATAAATGATATGATATTTTCAAATTCCAATTTTCCACGCAAGGCGAAGACTTGTTAGTCTATGGTTTATATCTTTGTTATTATTTTCCCCACACACACACACACACACACACATATATATATATATATATATATAAACTCCTCCAATGGGTATTGTTATTCATAACAAAAATGAAGTTATTCTTTTTGATCTTGCTTTCGTTAACAACATCATCAATAGCGGTCCTCAAGTACGCCCAGCCAGGATGCAATGATATGTGCGGGAAAGTGAGGGTTCCATACCCTTTTGGGATCGGAGCAAATTGTTCTGTCAATAGATGGTACAATGTTGATTGCAACTCCTCCACACCATATCTATCTGCACTCAACAGTCTGGAGGTATTGGGCATAAACTTGGATTACCAAACGGTAACCGTTAATGTTTCAATGATCTCTGATTGTCGGAATCCAGTCTGGAATAGCAGTCAAAACGTCAACCTTGATGGGAGTCCGTTCCTGTTTTCCAGATTTCACAACAGATTCATTGTGGAGGGGTGTGGTAATGCCTTCATCTTGGACCATGGGAGAGTGCTCACAGGGTGTGCGACGACTTGTCGCAATAGTTTAGTTAGCGAAATAAGCAGCAACTGTGTTGGCATCAATTGTTGCCAGACAACAATCCCTTATAATCTAAAGTCGTATAGCATTAATGTGACGAGTTTAGAAAGGCAGGTGGATGGAGATGATTCAGTTTGTGGGTCGGCCTTTTTGGTGGATGAGAATTCACATGTCCGATCTGTTGCTGGAAATTATGTTCCCATATCACTTTTGTGGACCCTACGTGACTCATCTCTAATTAATTGTTGTCTAAGCCATGAGAGACTAAAAGTGGATGTGGGTAATGGTAATTCAGTTACGTCCTATAAATGCCTCATCAACGGTTATTTTTATGAAAACGAAGGAAACCCTTATATAGAAGATGGATGTGAATGTAAGTAATTCTGCATTTAATATTTGTTTATTAGTGTTTTTCAGCGTATTAATTAAGGATCATACGAGAAGTTAAACATTTTGCGAGAAAGCGAGAAGTGTGATATATCATGTATTATTACACGACATGTATGTGTGTTTAATCATATATGATTAAACGTCTATGTGTTGTCAATATAACACATTAAACACTTTTCGCCTTCTCGCAAAATGTTTAGCTTCTCGTTTGAACTTGCTCCTTCTAACATGATCTACACTTTCTGTTATATAGACCGAGGTTTTTATACCCAAGAATGTCAAAGGTGTCGAGCAAATAGAGGTTACTGTGACTTTGACGATTCAACATATGATGAAGATGGCAATATGGTTACTAGCAAGTGGAACATGACATGTAACCTACTTGACGAGCCTTATGCAAAAAAATCCGTGGGTGTTATTCTAGGTAATTAATGACTCTTCTCTATGCCTAATCTATATCATATATTTATTTATAAAAAAAACTTTTAAAAACAATCGCTAAAACATAGTGTGTATCATTATTTAATGTTAATTACTTATAATCTTTTAAAAACAAACTTTAAAACTTTATGTACTACATTTAATGTTATTTATTAACTTTCAATCTATCTTTAACCACTTTAACTCTCCTAAAATCACTTCTCAATTCAACTCCCCTAAAATCACTTCCCATATAATTAAATACAGAATAAAAATCAAATTTTAAATATAAAAAATCTAAAATATATTAAGAAAAAATCTAACAGAATATTTAATGTTTATTTTATAAAAAACATTATACTATTATTAAACTATCGAAAAAACTTTTAAAAACAAACTTTGATGCATTAAGTACTATTTATTAATACATATTAATTAAAATTCAAGATTAAAAGTGATGTGAGTACAAATTTTCTAAAACTATATGTTTGAATTCATAACTAACTGATAAACATCTCAATTTAAATATAAATAATTTAAAATATAGAAAATAATATTTGAATTCTAACAAAATACTTAATTTTTTTTAATAAAAAAAACATCATATTATTAAGCCTCACTTTTTTTATATGATGCATCGAATGCTTCCTCTGCTCTCTCAAAACCATCCAAAATCGTATTGTAAATTGACAAAAAACAACAAATAAAATAAACATTAAAATTGTGATGTATTTTGCTGCATTGCGTGAGTAAGCTTCTAATTACCTATAATCCGTCTACACATACACATACACATACCGGAACACGTGTCTATCAATATTTAGTATCAATATATATATAGGGCAATTCAAATTAATTCGTATTAATTAGGCCAGTAAGAACTTGAAAAAAAGTCGCAACACAACAAAATCTAGTTTTTATCATTCTAAAAATGTCAATTTTTATGATAGGATTAGACAACTATGTGTTTTATGTATAAATGATATAATAAACTTATGTGAGACTCTTAAAAAGATTGCAACCCTTGCAACCCATATCTTAACCGTTGGATTCATGATCGGCGGTTACAATAGATATGGGGCCCAATATTTTTAATTAAAAAAACAGAAAAATAAAAATAAAATAACAACCGATCATGAATCTGACGGTTAAGATGCCTTTTTAAGGGTTGCAAAATATCCTTCCACTATATATATATATATATTTTTTTTTTGATGCTACTAATTATTTTAGATTTATCGTTTTTAATTTTATATATGATATGGAAGCTTAGTTGACATTTACTTGGACCAAGTCATCATTAATAGGTTAACAGGTCTATATCAAAAGTTCGGTTTAAACCCTAAAACGATTTTTTTAAAGTTGGTTCCTTAAAATATGTGGGTAAAAGTTGGTTCCATTTGATGCAATTTTTCACTTTTTTTTATCAATAATTTTTACAAAGTATCTTATAAACGTATCTTTTTATTACACTTGTTGAAAATTGCTATTATGGTTTGATGTGGTTTTGAAATAAAGATTTTGCATTGTACTTTGGAGTTTCTTTCTTTTTTTCATTTTTGATACTAACTCGGTAACTCCATTAAATTTGGAGCATTTTAGTCTATTTCATTATTTTACAATATTTTTGTTTTTTAATTAAATAAAATTCCAGGTACACATGCTTTAAGCATGCATACAACCGATTATTCCACCCCCTCCCCTTCTCCCCCTCCCCCGATATCAACTAATAGATATTTATTGTCCCAAAATTTCATATCTTATTCCTATCCCATCATGGAAATTAAAACACATCTAGTTTTATATTATTTTTATTTGATTCAAGTTCATATACTCTTTTTTATAATGCGTATTCTTGTGATTGATGAATATGAATGAGACGTGATAATTTGAGATATGAGATATCAAATTTGGGTCATACCCAAATTTAAATCACATCCCGTGAGTTCAAACCCAGTGAACAATACTTTCACCCAAACTCAATTTGAACCCGCCTTTGAGATTGCATCCCTCCCATCCCCACCCCAAGATGGGTTTCATAGTCCATTTATATTTACCTTTTTTCTTTATGTTGCTTCTTTTTCGTCATCACTACCACCGAAGCTAACAAGGACTTCGGTGAATCTAGGCTACCAACTGTCGGTGAATCCGGGATTTTGTGGTTAATAATAACTTGGATAATGTCCTAGATCGTGAATTTGGAATCACTTTTCCAAATACTATATTTCACCCTTATTAATCATATGGACGGACCTATAGTGGTGCCGATGATGGCACGAGCCACCGTATTGTTTCTCCGCTGTAAGGTAAAAGAAATTAGGTTTGTTGTAGATCCCAAAACTATCAACAATTTATGATGAATTTAATAAGAACAAGATGAGATTGGGAGAGAAAACCTTTTGTTCATATTGAAGACGAAGAACACCAACAAAACCTAGAGAGAGAAAGTGTTTCTCTCTCTAGAACACACGCTCTCTCAAAGACGGCTACATTGTGAATAATGACTTAACCCTAAAACCTTAAACACATAAACTATTTATACATCCCCCTCTCTCACTTGTTTTAACCTAAAGCCCAATTACACTTTAAAGCTCATTTACAATTACAGCCCCAAAACAAATATTAATTGTAAACCCTGTACAAAACTTTCTAATTTGGACAATTTATGTCCTAACAATCTCCCCTAGAAATCATCGTCTTTGAAGCGCCAACTCTTCTCCCCCTTGATTTCTTTGAAAAAACTTTAGCGTTGCACATCTTCAAAAAAAGCTCAGGCTCCCCCTTGAATAAAGCTCTTATCCTTCAAAGTTTCAACTTTAAAACACCAGATTCGATGTGCACAATAACCTCGACTGAGTGCACTAAAGACAACTTTTATCTCTATAAACTCAACACATTCGTTACGCCCACAAGAAAGAAATGTGTAAGTTTTGCGTGACCACCATAGTGCATCTTCAGTTTATAACAACGAATCTGTCCTTGAACCGCGAGTTGAATATGAGTTCAGCTCAAGAACTTGTACTGATCAGCTCGTAGGAGAAACATCATGTAGCAAACACTATTCGACAAGGGTTAGATGAAGCAATCAACAACAACTGTCGACAAAAAAAAATGAACGCGAAAATCCCGGAACAGATACAAAATATTCTTTGGAGAATCTGTATCACGGATCACACGGTCAAAGCACAAATAAATCTGGAATATACGCTCTTCGAAACAATAATCGGTTCTCAATAATTGCAAGACTAAAATCCGGTATTAATCTCCAAACAAAAATTCAGACGGCAAAATGATTTGTCAAAAATATATCACTTAAGCCCAATTGAATGTACACGATTAAGCCCAAAAATATGGTTAACAATCGGCCCAATAAAAATTTGGGGTCCAAATAATAATAAAGCCGGGTAGGCAAGCCCAATCAAACCCGGTTTCCAATTGTTTTAAAATCACACCCGGATCCCAACATGGGATTAAGACCGGATGTCATGGCATCAATTCCCGGATACGACTTTCAAAGCTGGAAGTCAATTAAAAATAACCCACATCCGCCTTTCACAATATAAACCATAGTCGTCGATCATAACAGCCAATCACAATAACTCTCGGATCATGTGTGTTACGAATTAAATCAAAAAACGATTGCATTTTTGCAACCACCGCCCCCACTAACTTGGATTATCAAATCACATTTAAATCCATTGAGGGTACGTTTGGTTTGCGGGATTGGAATGAATTTGGAAGGATTTGGATTTCAAATCCATTCCAATCCTGCGTTTGGTTTGCAGGAAAGGATTTCGTTGATCGGATTTCAAATCCGTTGACCATTTTAAAATCCCTCATATGATGGATTTGGAAATCCTTGGCATAGGCCTGGATCTGAAATCGAAATCCGATGGATTCTAAATCGTGATCCATACTTCAAATTGTATCGACCTAAATTCGACGTTTACCAATAAAAATAAATTCTTTATAAAACAAACAAATAATAAAAATAAAATAAAATAAAAACTCAATCCAAATCCAAATCCTACAAACCAAACAAAACTTGTAAAAGAATGGATTTTAAATTCATTCCAAATCCTACAAGCCAAACACATGAAGAGATTTCAAATCCCCCAAAATCCAAATCCCTCCAAATCCAAATCCCTCCTTGAAATCCAATCCACTCCATTTCAATCCCGCAAACCAAACGCGCCCTGAATATCACAAAATTTGGAGACCCATTAAATTACTCCAATCACACTTGAATCAAATTGACACGGGCTTTGATCCACCGACCCACAAAATTGAATCATCCAATCACTTTTGAATTAAAACTCTTGGATGACATGCGCTAACATCAAGTCTGGATGCAAAACTAAATTGAAGACAGCCACCGCCGATTACATTTTGTTTCCACCGTGAAAAAGCTTAGCCGCAAATCTCAATTAAATCCACACAAATTCGATCCAATTTCTGGAAATCGATAACAACACGGTCGCAATTCAAAACTTTTCCAAAATCCACAGATCTGATCCATATTACTCCAAAAATTGATAAACTTGAAAATTGTAATCGATTCAAATAAGATAAATAAGTAACATAAAATCGATTTAATCAATAAGAACACAGATTAGCTCCAAACTTCACCAAATCAGATCCAAAATCAACCGATTACCTAAAACTGGGCTGTAGATCAAAAACTGTTGAAAATCGATCGAATCAAAGAAAAAAAAATCGATCCGGCTCTGATACCAATTGTGAATCCCAATTTGCAAGTGTAACGACTAAATCAACGAAGAACAATCAATATATTTCATCAATTATGGTCATATGATTATATTTATCTGATAAAGCTCAAAAGCTTTACATAGAGAATCGAACGAAAAGCGTGTAAACCTAAACTCACCATTAACCTAATTTCTAGGTTAAACAAACTATTTATACTTAGGGCTTAGACCTAACAGGCCCAAAGCCCATTTAACAGGAAAAACCCATTAGTAAAACAATAAAATTAAAACATTACATTTTGCATCCCCTCTACTTCAATTCAACATATAAAATACACCCTAACATTTGTGAAAGGTGCAACCGTAACATTTTAGAAGGTGAAAACGTATTATTTTAGAAGTGCAACCGTATCTCGTAATCAACAAAAAAAAACTATTGAAATCAACCAAAAAAACCGAGAAAAAAACTCGTGAAATCAACCAAAAAAACTGAAAAATCTCTCGAAATCGATAAAAAAAATCCTTGAAATCAAGCAAAAAACTTTAAAAGTCCTCGAAACGATAGAGTTAGGGTAAAAACACATTGGGCAATATTAAACATTGGTAAAAAGATGAAGACACGTTGATAAAAAACGTATGACAAAACAGTACCATATGAAAATTTTCGTGGGTCCGTCCCTGTTATCAATGCCTTAGGTTAACACAAAATTGGTAACGGATAGAAATTTTCGTACACGAATTAAGGCACTAATTCATATATTTATATATTCACCAGACATCAACCGTTTATATATTTATAAGAGAGATCGATGGTTACGAGCTGTTTGACGGTTAAATATGTTACTACACAATAGTTACGACTGCTTACAAATAAGATTAGAAAACATTTATAACTGAATCAAAAGCTTTGAAACTTGTCAAAAGAAGTACAAAGCTTTGATCAAAGAGGCTCTAATTACAAGCCTTAATAGAATACATCAACAGAGAGCTGGACAAGCTCTGATCGCCAAACTAGTTAACTAGCTCAAGGTCTAGAAGTTCTGTGTCAAGAGACTCTGATCACCAAAACTTAAGCTATTGACACTCAACCTCTGTTCAAAAGGATCAGACGCTCCGAGTCCAAAGGCTCTAAACTATACTTAGACGAATTTTCACCAAGTTCAGGAATAAGTTCAAAAAGGGTTTCTAACCTTCTGAATTTTGACCACATTGTCTCGAAACTTAAAATTCTTAAGTAATACTCTTCTTAAAATCCTAGGTTTTGGGATGTTGTCTTAGGACCTCGTTAGGGAGCGCAACCCCCTTGACCACCGCCTTTCGGTGATCTAAGGTGATAAAGGCAACATTAGTGACTGTCCGTACTTTGCACTTCCTAACTCACATTATTTGCCTTATCACCTTAATCGGTCTTGAATGATTACAATTACGCCAAATGTTTTTTTTGGAAGGGTGTCCTAGGCTATGCCTAGACTAATCCCTAGACAAATTAATGACTGTAAGACACAAGCCCTGATTAAACCTCAGTGGCCACAACTGTTCTGTACGCCTGGATTTGAACTCTGGCAGATGGGATATTCCACCACATCCTACAGGGCCTTAACCAGTATGGCACAAACCTTGTGGTTAATTACACCAAATGGTTGATGACACTAAAATCACAAACATCAACGAAATCCAACTCTTTTCTTCAAAGAAAGACAAAGGTGGTTATAATTGAAAATTTTAGAATGTTACCACTGCGTTTCCAACACCCCAATCTCTCTAAAACAATGTGCTCAATTTTTAAAAATAATGAGTTTCTCTCCAAACGTGAATTATTGAAATCCTTGATAGTCAATTCATTAACCACAAGTTTATCTGAGGCTAGGTTTTGTACTAGGTTAAGTAAGACTCGCGATCCTTGTCTTCGCTTTTACCAGGTAAGATTCTCGGTTCTTATTACATTCACGAGGGTAAGGTAATTGAACCCTTAATGAGGCTTGATAAACTTTACTTCTTATTTGTGCTAAATCAGAACACATGTTGGGTTGGGTTGGGTTTGGAGGGCAGCAAATTACGAGTTAGTTAATAAGGTAGGATAAAACGATAAAAATATCGTTCTTGAATTTCCAGCCATGCATTACGGACAATTTCTACGTTGAAAAGTAAAAACTAAGAAAAAGAGCCAGAACGGTACGTAAGAAGATTACAACTCTAGTTATAAAGGTCTTTTGGTCTATATGAATAGTTTCCAAGACGACCAGAAAGAAAGAAGGTTACAAAAAGATGAAACTTCTTATTTTTTTGAAAGTAGATAGTATTTATATACAACACATTCTTACAAAGTACTTCTCACCAAATGACCTTTTAGAAGCCTTGAGTTCTGCTGATAATGCTAGGAGGTAAGTTATGGAAATTTCAAATCCCTTTGAACAAGAATTTTTAACTTCTCTTAAAAGTTTCGGCTACTTCTAATTTTCCATTTTGTACTGGTTTTCATTCAGGTATTAGCATAAGCATGGGTGTACTTTTTCTTGTGGCAACAAGCTATACATTGTACAAAGTGATCAAGAAAGCAAAAGCAAGGAGAAGGAGAAAGAGGTTTTTTAAACGCAATGGTGGTTTACTTCTAAAACAACAAGAGGAAGCTGACCCATCTTTCTTTGATAAAACCATACTTTTTACATCACGTGAGTTGGAGAAAGCCACCGACTATTTCAATGAGAATAGAATTCTTGGTCGAGGAGGTCAAGGTACGGTCTACAAAGGTATGTTAACTGATGGAAGAATTGTTGCAGTCAAGAAATCAAAGGTAGTTGATGAAAGCCAATTAGAGCAATTCATCAATGAGGTGGTCATTCTTTCACAAGTCAATCATCGGAATGTGGTCAAACTATTGGGATGGTGCTTGGAGACGGAAGTCCCTCTACTAGTTTCAGAATTCATTTCAAATGGGACCTTGTATGATCGTATTCACAATGACACCAAGGAGTTCCCAATGTCTTTGAACATGAGACTGCAAATTGCTACAGAGGTTGCAGGAGCCGTTGCTTACTTACATTCAGCAACTTCCATTCCAATATACCACAGGGACATCAAAACCACTAACATACTTTTGGATGATAAACACAGAGCCAAAGTTTCTGACTTTGGAACTTCAAGGTTCGTATCAATGGATCAAACTCATCTCACTACCTTAGTCAAAGGCACATTTGGCTACCTAGATCCTGAGTACTTCCAATCTAGCCAGTTCACTGAAAAGAGTGATGTTTATAGTTTTGGAGTTGTCTTGGTTGAACTCTTGACGGGTGAGATGCCCATTTCCCTAACTAGATTTGGTGAAAACAGAAGTTTGGCTACACACTTTATGTTGGCTATGGAAGAAGGTCGTGTCATGTCTATTATAGATGCAATGGTCATTAAGGAGGGTACCAGAGATGAGATCTTGATAGTAGCTAACCTCGCAATGCGATGCTTGAATTTGAATGGAAAAAACAGGCCAACAATGAAAGAAGTTGTTGCAGAGTTGGAAAGTATCCGAGTGTCTCATGTTCCCTCGATGGTTCAAACAAATTTTCAACAAGTAATGCAGGCAGAGGAATTACAGATCATAACGTACGATGAGTCAACGTCAACATTCATGAGCGTTGAAGATAACTTTAGTAAATAATGCAAAAATGTCATTTGCTTTTAATTGCTTAATTAAGTTACCTTGTTATATATAGTTAAAGGGTATGGTATATAACCTAATGTAATTAATAAATTCATGAGAAGTACCAAACTTGATAAAAGGCTCGTAGGACTCGTGGCCTTTTGGTAATAATTTCGTTTATGTCAATGTATCTAAAGTTTTTATTATCATTTTTGATTCTCTGTTATATTAGGTTTCTATTATAAATTTTAAGACTTGAAAGTTTTAAAGATGCTTTAATTAAAATATGGTATTTTTAGTGATATCGAGCGGCTTGAAGTACCAAACTTTGTACGTTTGTAGCTAAAGAAATGTTGTATTTTTCGTGTAACTTAAATACGTTTCTTGTACTCTTTTTGTAAAATAAATACTATTTATATGATCTTGTAGTAGTTGTTATTCCTTTAAAAAAAATCTAAAATTTCCAAACAATCGATTCATTTCTAGAACAACCAAAAATTAAAAATGATAATAAATTTGGGGTTAATAATTCGAAAAGCTGATAACCATCGTGATCTTATGAAATGATAGACCTTGTGGACGTAAAGGCACCCACGATCCCCTCATTCAACCTTCTTACTGACGTGTGATCCGTTGGTCAATCAAACTAAGGGGTTGTTTGATTTTTTATCTATTAAGTTCTGAACCTATTACGTTGTCTTTAAACATTAATATGTCTTGATAAATTAAGATAAATTGTTGTTTAATTTTTATTCTGAATATATGAATAGTTTGAACAACTTATGACTACATAAGTAGTGAATGCAAATAAACTGTTTGATGAATATTTAAAATGACAAAAAATTATAATAATGTGAATTATTTACAATATATAAAATATGAATTTAACGAGTTCATAACACGATACTTAATAACTTAAAAATATATTAATTTAAAACAATAAAGTATCGTTGTTTGTAACATTTTTCTTAATTTATGCATGTTGGTAGACTACTTATTTTTTAATGAGTAGTGTGACGAGGGTAATTTTAAAAAAAATTCTAACTTAACGTATTAAGATAGGATGAGCTAACTTAACATGTTAAGTCAATCTCTAAGTATTAAGTTAAAATCAAACACCTTAATATAACTTAACCAATTAAGTTAACCACCCATTAAGCTTATTAAGTTGAAAACAAACATCCAAAGGCTTCTATCCATATATCTATCACCTTTCAATCTCTCCAAACTTGATATCAATTTATTAGTATGTTTTTTAAGTCTGGACTTAATTTGATACATCTTTCAAATCAGAAAAAAGGTTCAAGATTCGTGATAAGGGTCATTCTTGGGAGAGAGTGGTACGAACACCTACCTAGGGCCGAAAAGAATAGTGACTCAAATTTATTTTTAGTACTAGTTGTGTACCCGCACAATGAGGTGGGATGTAAAGTTCAAATATATATATTTGTAAGAATTTGAGAACAAATTAGTGTTATAGTTATGAAATACATATATATATCCTTAGGTGACAAACATTTAGCGGCTATTTACCAAATGTTACCGAGTAAATGTGTACCGACAAGACTCGTTACCCTTATTTACCTTAACGATTGACAATCTTGGCCATCAAAATGGATTGTTACTAAAGTCTTTTAGCCAGTAATCGCTAACCGAGTTAAAATATCCTCCCTCACTTACAATATAAGATTATTGGTCCTTATCTAGGCCAGCTTGCATGCACTCCGCCTAATCCCAAGGGTCCGAGAGAACAACTACGAAATCCCGAGTAGTGGTCTTGCAAGACTCAAACCAATGAGCTCTGATGAACATTGAAATTTGATACTGTGTAAATATGATCCTGTTTATTTGAGTTCTTTTAATTGAGGCATATGTTAGAATAAAATGGAGATGATGCATGTGGTGTTGTGGAAAGAAGCAAGTAAATCATACAAAACACAACTTAATTGATGGTATTTATTTAAAGGCCATTTACCCAAACCACTACTAGAAAAAAGACCATTACCGACGGTAAAATCCGTCGGAAATCCGTCGGAAAATCGAATTACCGGCGGATTTCTGGCGGATTACGCTGTCAAAAAATGCCCCGCCAGAAAATGGATTTTCCGACGGATTTCCGACGGATTTTATCATTTCCGACGGATTTTCCGTCGGAAATCCGTCAGAAATTAATTTCCCATTTTTTTTAAAAAAGTCAGATTAATCACCAAACTCTTAATCTGATTAATTAGTTTCCGACGGATTTCCGACGGATAAAATTTTTATTAATTATTTTATTTTTAACCGTTTATTTATTAAAAAAATACAAAGAAAAATTTTTAAAAAAGAAAAACAAATTTCCGACGGAAAATCCGCCGGAAATCTGTCGGTAAGTCCGCCGGAAATCCGTCGGAAATTTGTTTTTCTTTTTTAAAATTGTTTTTTAAAATTATTATTAAAAATATTTATTTAAATTATCCGCCGGAAATCCGTCGGAAATTTCCGTCGGAAATCCGTCGGAAACGTTTTTAAAATTATAATTTTAATATATTTCTTTAATTTCACCGACGGATAATCCGTCGGAAATCCGTCGGAAATTAACTGAATATTTAAAAAAAACAATTTTAAAATTTTAAAATCCTGTAAATGCAAAAAAGCTGTAAAATAAAATATTAAAATAAATTAACGCCGTCATCGATTATAAAAGACGCTAAAAATACAAATTGTCCCAATTGTTCACTAAAGCAAGTTCATGTACATTAATTTAAATACAATATAGGTCATAATACTCAACCATCAAGACTCTGGGGGTGGGGGAGGCGGAAAATGCGATTGAGTAAACTGACTCTGGGTTAACCTGGTCACCATCTCCATCATTTCCTGATGCTCCTTCCTGCGGACCTCGTCTCTTCGACGCATCTCCTCCATCTCTTTGTTGCGGGCCTCTTCTGATTCGAGCAGTCGGGCCTCTAATGCTTGAATCTACAAAAAAAAACCACATTAGAGTTTATAATAAGAAGTATATACGAAGTAAATAAACATCAAAGGAAAAAGAGGTACATACCCGAGCATCAGAAGAAGATGCACTACTCGAATATCCACTTGAGGGCACCCCGGTCAAGACCAAATTCGGATCCCTTGTGTTCCCAAAGCCGTATGTTCGGCCTTTCTTGCTTCCCCCGACCGCCTGTTGCCACAATTCTTCATCTATTATGGGATGGGAAGTGGCATCCTCGCCATATTTTTGGGTGAGATTGGCATTATAGTTACCCTGTGGTTTAAGACACAAGTTAATTTCAACAGCATAACGGCTGTAATTGGGACATTTCCAAATAAAACAATCCTAACGTTTGCCCAACAAATGGCAACCCAGACTAAAATGGAGATATATATACCAACATTTAAACTAAAACAATATTAATTTCCGCAAACAATGAAACCAAAGACAGATATAGCCTCTAAACAATAAAATGTATGCCCCAAAAAATGGCAACCCAAACTAGATATAACACTAACATTTTAACTTAAACAATCCTAACGTTTGCCCAAGAAATGGCAACCCATACTAAAATGGAGATATATATATATACCAACACTTATACTAGACAAATATATATAGATAGATATAATAACATTTTAACTTAAACAATCCCAACGTTTACTAGAAAAAGATTTGGAATTAAAGGTAAACAATTATATAAACTTACCGCAATATGACTATCCCTTGAAGTCACGTAATCCCCTAGTGATAAACCGCCATCCGAAGAAGATGACTCTGTGCTCGACCTCTTCCTATGTGTATAATCGAAGAGGAACCCACATGTCGGTGGCACACCATTTCTAGCTTTTGTCTACAAAGGTAAATACAAACATGTATTAATTGTCAAATACTAAAAATCAAGCTACTAAAGTAATCGTTGTTAAGAACCTACCAAACGAGCACGATGCGTAGTGATCGTGATCGACCCGGTGGTGTGTTTGGAAATTTCACCATCAATCTCTGTCATTTTGTTATCACTGGCCTTCTTGGATACCTTCTTCCAATGTTCAGTGTTCCATCGATCGATCATCTCGCTCCAGATTTCCTTAGCGAGCCATACGGGAGGGAAGTCCTTCAATAAATTCATATCTCGGTCCCTGTTCTTGGGATCATAGGGTCTTCTATCTTTGACGGCCTTTATGCCTGCATTTGTCCTTGCAGAATTCAAGCCGTCATTGTAATTTTTCATTGATTTGGCCTCCCAAATCTGCAACATAGCGCTATCTAACGCCGAATCCCAACAATAATATGCCTGTACATAAAGTGTTAGTTGATATTTATTTTCAAAACGATTACAAATTAAATACATACTACAAACCTGAAATCGCTCCCACATCTTAGCCCTAACCACCCTAGGGATCTCCAACCAAGAACACCAGGGATGCCTAATAAATGATCGATTGATCTCGCTCATACGGCGAGTGGCATGCGTATCGTCGAAGCTATATATATACATATATTGACTTGAGTTAGTATCGATACCCTAAAACAATTAATTTGATCAATTAATTAATATGACACTTACTCGGTGGCGTTTACCCCAAGTCGATGTCTTTGCAAAGGAGGCTGTTGGGGATTGGTGATGCCACGACCATTTCCCGACTCGAGTTCATCAGCTATGGGTGTTGAAGGTAGAGATGTCGAATCTTGAGGTGCCGAAGCACTACTAGAGGCTCCGGGAGTAGAAGAGTCTTCTCCTCGGTTGCTCGAACTACCCCCTACCTCCATAACGCCATGTGCGTGCCATGGTTGGAAGTCTACAAAACAATGTTAGAAAGTATAGAACAATGATGCAAGTATACAAAACAACGTTAGATTTAAAAGACCTAGAAAAATAAAAAACACAACATTTTGTCTCCAAATTCATAAGGGTAACAAATAAACAATTAAGCATGTTTGCCAAATAAAGATTTAAAACATCTAGGCAAAGTTTAATAAGACTAAAATTAACCTAATATTTAATCATCTGATCCTTCAAACTCTTCTTCTTCGTCACCACTCTCGTCACCATCCGAGTCTTCAAACTCTTCTTCTTCGTTACCACTCTCGTCAACATGCCAGTTTTCGGGATCATCATTGGCAATTTCCATTTCTTCTTCCTCTGTGACAAGACATATAGGTTCATCCACATCTTCATTTCTACCTCTGGATGTTATTCTATCATTTTCTTGGAAAAATTGTTCATCATCCACATTTTCATCCGACGATACTTCGACCGCTAACTCGTAAACCCCTCTTGGCTTTGTTTTCACCACAGACCACCAATCTAAAAATACAAGAGGGAAACTTAACCTACAACAGCCTTGATCCAGCATAGGAGCTAAAGAAAAAGCCACATAGAATAATTAAGAAAACTCAGAAAATCCGCACAAAAACAATCGTTAAGCGAGGAAACAGACCGCACATGCATCACTAAAAGAGCAGTACTTTGGTGTATCTGGTGCACCTAGGGGAGGTAGAGCAAAGCCACTAGGGGGAACTGCATGTTAATTTCATCTGGGGGTCCTTAATCTCTAACCATGCATAAGGTTAATTTCCTTTGCAGAGATAATGGGAGGGAAAAGAAGAATTTGAGGGTGGACATTATATTGCACTTTTGTCAACCCAATATTCCTAAAGAAACTATTTGTTCTCCATCCTATGTTAGCTAGGGGGTGAGTGATCAAAGGCCATTGAACAAAGAGGATTCGAGGTTAAACTTCTTAATTGAAGCTAGCTCGACCGGAAGTAGCACAAACTCTTGATGACAAAGATCGAAAGAAGAAGAAAGCGCTAGCTTAGTCGCAATTTCACAAAAAGCCTTAGCCTTGGAATCTATTAAGTATTATATAACTTGCACATTCGTGATAAAAAGTAGGAATATTATGCATTCATTGACGATCATGTATAAACGGAGTTTGTATTTCTTAGCTGCTTGAGACATCATTATGATTTGGATTATTATTTCTGTTCAAAATTTTCTTATTTTTGGTTCCATCAGACTCTGGCTAGCTAAAACACGTAAAAAACATCAGAAGCTAAAAAACTAATAGATAGAAAGACGTAAAAAACAGAAAACAGATAACAGAGATCACTAAAAAACGTAAAAAACAGAAAACAGTAGGCTAGCTAAAAATCTTGTTTTCTTTTGTTTACTTTTGTTCATGGATAGAAAGAAATAAAAAAAGCAGTAGGCTAGCTAAAAATCAAGAAAAAAAAATCAGAGACCGAATGAGAAATCAGAAAACAGAGATCACTAAAAACGTAAAATTGTATACCTAGTTGAAGCTCTTGAGTTATGAGTTGATCGACGACCTCAGAAGCTCTTGAGTTCGGAGAGGGGAGGGAGCACCGTGGGAGGGAGCCGCGTGGGAGGTCGCCGAGAGCACCGGAGGGGGAGAGGGGAAGGAGCACCGTGAGAGGGAGCACCGTGGGAGGGAGGTCGCCGAGAGCACCGGAGGGGGAGAGGTGAGGGAGCGCCGGAGGAGGGAGAGGGAGGTCGTGTGTTAGGGTTGTTTTGGGGGAACAAAGGAATTGGGATTTGGGAGCGGGATTGGGATTGTTTTGAGACCCGCCCAAATCATTTTCTTAAAAAAAAAATTAGATTTTTAAATAATAATAAATTTGAATCAGTTTAAATTTATTAAATGTTTTCAAAGGTTTTCAAATAATACATGTTTTCAAATAATAAAGGTTTTCAAATAATATTTTTTAAATAATAATAAACGTTTTTGAGACCCGCCCAATTTTTAAAAGGTTTTCAAATAATAAATGTTTTTTTGAAAAAAATGAATTATTTTCCGACGGAAAAATTAAATTATTTTCCGTCGGAAATCCGTCGGAAAATAATTGATCTTTAAATTTTTTTTTTAAAAAATAACTCTTATTAATAGAAAAGGTTTTCAAATAATAAATGTTTTTTTGAAAAAAATGAATTATTTTCCGACGGATTTCCGACGGAAAATAATTTAATTTAAAAAATTAAATTATTTTCCGTCGGAAAATAATTGATCTTTAAATTTTTTTTAAAAAATAACTCTTATTAATAGAAAAGGTTTTCAAATAATATTTTTTTTGAAATATTTAGTGTTCTAATATTTTTGAGACCCTGCTTTTGGAATTATCATCGTTAGTTTTTCAATTAACCGATTCACACGCAATATAGCCCATCAAAGAGCAATACAACTGATTTAAGCCCAATTGAACCAGTTTAAGTCCAACTGAACCCATCAAAGCCAATTGTGATTGTTGGTGACTTGTTAAGACCAATATACCCAATTGAACTTATTTAAGCCCAATAGAACAATCAAAGCCAAATAAAGACCATCAAAGCCCATTACGAGCATTGTTGACTTGTTAAGGCCCAATATAACCGATTAAAACCCAATTGAATCGGTTTAAGCCCAATAGAACCATCAAAGCCCAATAAAGCCCATTACGAGCATTGTTGACTTATTAAGGCCCAATATAACCTATTAAAAACCCAATTAAACCGATTTAAGCCCAATAAAACCATCAAAGCCTAATAAAGCCCATTACGAGCATTGTTGACTTATTAAGGCCCAATATAACCTATTAAAACCCAATTGAACCGACTTAAGCCCATTTGAATCAGTTTAAGCCCAACACCAGTGGTGACTTATTGCGTGCTTGTGTGCATGTATCAACTGCATAGATGCATGTGTTATGTATTAAGGTCAATTAGACCCAATATAACCTAGTAAAAACCCAATTGAACCGACTTAAGCCCAATATAACCTAGTAAAACCCAACTGAATCGATTTAAGCCCAGTTGAACCGGTTTAAGCCCAATATAACCTAGTAAAACCCAACTGAATCGATTTAAGCCCAGTTGAACCGGTTTAAGCCCAACATACCCAATTTAAGCCCAATTGAACCGGCTTAAGATCAATATAACCCATCAAATCACAATTGAACCCATCTAAGCCCATTATGATTGTTATCGACTTAACAAGGCCCAATATAACATAATAAAACCCAATATAAATGATTTAAGCCCATTAGAACCGATTTAAGTCCAGTTGAATCGATTTAAGCCCAATATAACCTAGTAAAACCCAATTGAACCGATTTAAGCCCAACAAAACTGATATAAGATGAATATAACTCGTCAAATCCCAATTGAACCCATCAAAGTCTGTTATGATTGTTATTGACTTATTACTGCCCAAACACACAAGTAATGACTTATTATATGCTTATTTACGTGTATCGACTTCATAGATGCATGTGTCGTGTATTTATGTTAATTAGACAACTAAGAACCATTATGTGTGTGGTGTGCAGTCAGTTTGATAATAAACTAAACCACCATAGCCCAATACGAACCACTAAGACACAAAAAAAACCCTGTAAAGCTCAATTAGATATAAATAAGAATAAATGGAGATGAGTTTTGAAAAAAAAATACACAAAAACGTAAAAAAAATTTACAAACCGCTACAAAGTTCATTAAATTAATTTCCGTCAGAAATAACTTGGAATTTTAATTAAATTTTAAAATAACCATTACTCTAAAAAATGCTTTTTAAAATAAGATTTTTTTTTTGGAATTTTTAAACCCATAGAAAAGGTTTTAAAATAAGAATTTTTGTTTTTGAAAAATTCAAATTATTTTTCGACGGATTTCCGACGGAAAATAATTCATCCTTTTAAAATTTTAAAATTAACTCTTATTTATAGAAATGATTTTTAAAATAGGAATTTTAAAATTTTAAAAATTCAAATTATTTTCCGTCGGAAAATAATTTGAATGTTAAAAAAAAATTATTTTAAAACCATTTCTATAAATATGAGATTTTAATTTGAATTTTTAAAATTTTAAAATTCTTATTTTAAAAATCATTTCTATAAATAAGAGTTAATTTTAAAAATTTAAAAGGATGAATTATTTTCCGTCGGAAATCCGTCGGAAAATAATTTGAATTTAAAAAAAAAATTATTTTAAAACCATTTCTATAAATATGAGTTTTTAATTTGAATTTTTAAATTTTTAAAATTCCTATTTTAAAAATCATTTCTATAAATAAGAGTTAATTTTAAAAATTTAAAAGGATGAATTATTTTCCGACGGATTTCCGACGGAAAATAATTTAATTTTAATTTAAATTATTTTCCGTCGGAAATCCGTCGGAAAATTAAACAAATTATTTTCTAATTTGCTTGTTTAGTTACTAATTTATTTAATTAAGTATTTTAATTTCAATTAAACAAATATTTGTGACGGATTTGTGGCGGATTTGTGACGGATATTTTATCCGTCACAAATCCGCCACAAATATTAAAGAGAATATAAGTATTTATTTTCCGTAAAATTTCAGTGGCGGATTTGTGGCAGATTTCCGACGGATTTAAGATGATGTTGACTTTTGTTGACTTTTTTGAAATCCGCCGGAAATCTGTCGGAAATTTTTCCGACGGAAAATCCGTCGGAAACGTCCGTCGGTGATAGTGATTTTTCTAGTAGTGAACACTTATCTGGTAAGCACTTACGGGTTAAATTCAACCATATCATTTACCTTATCGGGTAAGAACTTACTCCATTAAAACGATATCGTAGGCAAAAATTTACCTTGTAAGCACTAACCGAGTAAGAACCGTCACCATTACTTACCAAGTAAGATTCTCGACCATTGCTTTCGCTCTTACCGATTTAGGTAATATAAATTGGTAAGCTTGGTAAACGCTTACCGATGTAAGCATTTGGTAAACGGTCCCCCTAATTTCACAAATTTCTTTTGTTGTGTCTTAAATATTATTGAAGGGTAAGTTCTTCATATCTTTTCAAAATAATTAAACAATACTTTGAAACTATCTAGTAAAACATTGCAATTTTCATTGGATGGCAGGTGTTCGATAGCTAGAGTGTTATTTTAACATGCACGATGTTTACTCCAACTCTTTGAACTTTTAAATCTTTCTCCATATTGTCTGTAAATATCATGTAATAATAATTATACAAGTCCAACTATTTAAATGGAAGAAAGCACGTTGAAAGGGATGACAGACATAAGGTGGTGAAATATGACTTCCTTTCTGGGTGATGTTGAAAAAGGGAGAGACCATAAACTACATGAGAAAGACCTGGAGATAGAAATCGTAAAAACAAGAAACTCGTGGAAAAAATTAAAACATGTGGCAAACGAAGCCATAATTGGCAATACAAAGCAAAACATGTAGGATTATAAAGGTTTTTTTTTTCACAGGATCTTGATCAAACAAAGTTTCATATATTGAGAGAAAAGTACATTGAAATCTGTTACATATGCTTCCTATTTATACTAGTTCAACCGGTGCCAATGAACCAATGTAACTGTTTGGTTATGGTAGTTATCCGACGGTTATGGTGGCCGACGGTTGAGGATGAAAAGTCACACCTTTTCATCTTTGCCCTATTTACATATCAGGTATGATTGAGATTATCCCAACATTCACCCCCCTAATCTTGATCATGCTGAAGATGGTTTCTAACTCCAAGTATTTGTCTCATTGTGACAAATCTTATCCTTGGTAGTGGCTTTGTAAGTATGCCGGCTCTTTGTTGCTCTCCGCTGATGTGCTCGACCATTAAATCTTCCTTTTCGATGCATTCTCGTATGAAGTGATACTTTGTATCAATGTGTTTGCTCCGTCCGTGAAACACTGGATTCTTCATTAGTGCCATTGCTGATTTATTGTCCACGTAAATTGTGACCTTCTGTTCCTTTGTATCAGTAACTTTGCTGAGTGGCCTCTTTAACCAAAGTGCCTGTGTGTTGTTGCTGCTGTTGCTGCAATAAATTCTGATTCGCATGAGGATAATGCTACTATTCCTTGCTTTTGAGTGATCCAACCGATAGGTGAGTTCCCAAAGTAGAAAATTATTCCTGTTGTGCCTTTTTCTTCTTGCGTGTTAACACCGTAACTACTGTCACTGTAGCCTTGTATCTTGTTTCCTCCATCATGCCCATAAGTTATACCATAGTCCTTTGTTCCTTTGATATAACGCAGTACTTGCTTGATTGCTTTCATATGTTGTTCTTGTGGTTCTTGCATGAAACGACTAAGTAATCCAACTGAAAAACTTAGATCAGGTCTTGTGTGTAGTAAGTACCGTAAACATCCAATTAAGCTTCGATATTCAGTGGTGTCTACGTATTTTCCTTCGGATACTTTTGTCAGCTTGAGACTTTGTCACGATCGAAATTTGAAACAAGAATTTAACAAAACACTCAGAAACTATGTTAAAGAAGTCGCGAAAAAACACTTTAACAGTAAATCAATCGAACAGTGTATGGACTCAAATCACAAGTTATATTGAATTAACTTAATGATTACAAACAAAACCTCAAGACGTTATATACTTCTCTAAAGAAAGGATTACTAACAATCTTGAAGTTAATTCTCTAAAAACAAACGTATATGCGTATCAATAAGACTATGTCATCTAGACTATATATACAGAACATATGACAAGATAATTACTAAAGAAATATTGATCTTCAACATCCATTCCACAATTATCTTCATCATTATCTTCAACTCCTAGCCTTTCGTTCAATCCATCTTTATCTTCATAAGCAACATTAACTTCATCCTCAGCAGTACTAACCATGCTTGCAGTAGTAATTCTTCAGCAGTACTAACTACTAGCAGTATTAACTTTCAAGCAGTATTAATACCTCTAGCAGTAGTAATCCTACAAGCAGTAGTAATTATTCAAGTAGAAGTATTAATGTAATCAACAGTATTAATCTTTAAGTCCAGAAGTAGTATCCATCCTTAGCACATTTCAGACCCAACAATCTCCCCGTAACTTAACTTTTCAAAAAGAGAAGTTAAGTTCTCCATAAAAGGATGTTCATGATGCTTTCAAAACTCCAGCTCAATTTCCAAGATTAGGATCCAGACCTAGACTTTGATTGCTAGTCCTTCTGATCACTATTCTGGCCATTTCTGATCCTTTAGGGCAGACCAACTTTGCTCTCAACATCCCTTGCAGCTTTGCCTTGCTGTGGTCATACACCTTGTCAACGAGGTAATACTCATGATAACTTTTGTCAATTGTAATCACGTAGACTCCATAATTTTCAAACAACATCAAATGATCAATCTTTTTAAATCCATATTCATGATGCAAATCTTTGATCATATGTTGCACTCTTTCAGGCTCAAATATCATGCACAAGTACTCCATGGCTATCTTGATTAAGTTCATTTCTGTCCCTTTCAACACATTCTCATACAGTTTTATCCCAACTTTGTACATTTCTTCCAAGTCAGCTCTGGAACAGCTTCTGATTACTTTGCCCCAAGTTGAATAAACCTCAAACTGATCACCCATTCTCTTGATTCTAAAATATTCTCTTCTGTTATCCTCCAGAGTATCCCAATGAATTATCTCTGGTGCTTTCATTGAGATAGGGTCAACTTGCATGGGTTCTTCATCAGTCACAATCATGTACAAATTCACCTGCTCATCAGATTGTTGATCAGACTGCTCTTGACTCTTCTTTTGAGTTTCAACCTGTTCACCCTGTTTCTGCCGCTCTGATGGTTTTGTTTCCATTTTATCACTTTCCTGGTCTTTCTTTACTTCTTCAGTTCTAGGCCTTTTTGCCTTTGGCTTGGTATCTATGGACTTCTTTCTTTTAATAGCTCCAATCTTTTGAGCTAAGGTCTCTTCTTTCTTCACTTCTGCCTTGTCTTTGATAGGAGTGCCTTCTTCACTGTCAGGGAAAGGCTGTTGTATGTTGAGATCATGTCTTTCTTTCAACTTTCTTTCAACCTCAACCATTTGAGTAAAATCCCCTTTCAGCTTGGCCATCTCCTTCTTGTATAGCTCTTCTATCCTTCCAAATGACATACTGGTAAACATTCCTTCAGGGACTCTAATAGCTCCTTTCAGAAAGTTTATCATTTTCCTTCTTTTTTGATTGGCTAGGAATGTTTTAGATGGCTGTCTTTGTCTTGTCTTTAATGACAGCCTTTTCCTTGATGCTTTCATGGTAACTTTCTGAGCAGCAAGCTTTAAATTCTTCTGATATTCTTCATTTAGCTTTTTAGACAAATCTAAGGCAATTTGTCTGTCTTTAGCTGTTTGGATCTCTTCCTCCGTTTCAATCTCTTCTTGCATCTTCTTAGCTAACTCTTCATCCAGTTCTATCTGTGAAGATTTCTTTGATGGTTTCACAGGTTCAACCACTTTTTCTTTCCCTTTCCTTTTGGCCTCTGCCTCACTGACTTCTTTTCTTTTCTTTTCTGATCCTCCTTCTTTGATCACCACTCCTTTAGCCTTTTGAGTGGCGTTGGGAGTGTCAGTCTTTGCCCTCACCAGAATCTCTGCAATTTCTATTTCCTCTGCAGACAAACCAGTTTCTGCTGTTACCTTCTCTGTTTCTACTGCTGGTTCCACAGTTTCTGCTGTTGACTCAGTTACTGCTGCTTTACCAATTTCTGCTGCTTTCACAAAAGTTTCTGCTGCTTGCTTCTTTTCTGCTGCTTGTTTGGTTTCTGCTGCATGGGCAGTTTCTACTGCTTCTTTCTCTATTTCAGCACCATCTCCCCCTCAAATTGAGATTCCATGCCAACAGGGCTTTTCTTTTCACTTTCATCCTCTTGAGTCTCCCCCTTTTTGGAAGCATCATGATCAATGCTCCTCATCTTCAAAACAAATTGGGTTTTCTTCTTTTTATGCACCAATTTGAATACCATCGTTTTGAGTTTGGAAATCTGCAATTGTTGAGAAGTGATCACCTTTTTCATCTTATTTATTCGTGATTGTGAACTTCCAGACTTGTTGTACCAAGATTATCCAACAATTCATCATAAGTATATTTGTCCTCACCTCCTTTAGGTGTTTTTACCACATTTGAAGGATCCTTGGATCTTTTAGTAGAGGCCTTCTGCCTAGCAGAAGCACCTTCTACCCCATGGTTTCTTGGCACCTGGGACCCTTAGATGATTGCTCATCTAAAGTTTCCGTGGGGAAGGTCTTAGGTATGTTCACACTGTCCTATCCTACACCTTGTGCAGAAACAGTATTGTGAGCCTTGTTGCCCACATGCTCATCCTTCTCCTTAGAGAGCACCTTCTTGGGGTTGGGAGACACCCCTGTGGTTTCCCTTTCGATATTCTCTGATGGAGAATGCTCCATCAGAGGGCTTGTAGGCTTTGGGGGTGAAGGTACACGAAGGGAAGGAACCTTCTGTACCTTTTTCTTCATATACGTTTTGGTGATGGGGGATTTTGGCTTGACAATAGGGATCTAAGGAGCATTAATTGAACTGATTGGTGTGGGTAGGTCATCAGTTGGGTGGTCAGATGTGGGATGTGACCCTGATGCCTCACCATGGGAATGAGACACACCCATCATTGTAGAGAACAATGGAGTGTCTTGTCCAGAAAAGTCCTTACTAGGTCTTTTCATGTTAGAGAACACCTTCCCTTTGGGAGGTTTAAGTACATACACCTCTGGAAAAGAGGGTAAAACCGTCAATTCTTGGTTAAGTACTTCTTGTACAAACCTGGGATACATATAAAATCTCTTTGTTTTGGTTTTGGTATCCAGGTTTGACAGCAAATCATTGAAAAGCATTTGTCAAAAATTAAACTTTGGGGAGGTTGCTAAGCAGACCAGAGCATAAGCTATGGTACTGCTGAACTCACTCCATCCAGTTGTTTTGCGTGAAATGCAATGCTGAAGGGTATGAACAAAAAATCGCCATTGAGGTGAAAATTTTCTTTTAAAGAACTTATACACCTCATTGGGACCTTCATACCCCATTCGACTAATGGCTTGGAAGAGATCTTCCTTGGACAGAGAAGATATACATGTGACATCATCTAGACATAGATGAGTGCGTACGCATCCCTCTGTGATTGTGATGGGTTTATCACAAACCCTGGATTGGATGACCTGATTGCCATTGATAGTCTGAACGGAGGCATTGGCCCAGAACTGTCTTTGATGTTCCTCATAGATAGTGGGATTGACTATTAACGCATAGGCAATGTGGGATGCTTTCAGGAAATCCACAATTTCTTCAAAACCCACTGCTTGTTTGGGTTTCTGTAGCATTGCGAGTTCATTGTGTTCATCCACAAATTCCAATCCTGCCATCGTTCTTGGGATCGAATCAACTCTAGGATTAGACACTGGGAAACAAGAATTCGAGAGAGAGAGAGAGAGAGAGAGAGAGATAGAGAGAGAAGTAGGATTCAATAGAAATTCAAAGAGTTGTTTGTGTTTTTGGCGGACAAGGAGGGTATTTATATGGTGAGGATTTCAGTTAAGAGCAGTACTAAGTACCCTAGCAGTATTAACACATACCCGCAGTATTAACTCATATTAGCAGTAGTAATGCATACCGGCAGTATTAACACAAACTAGCAGTATTAACACAGACTAGCAGTATTAACACATACCAGCAGTAGTAACACTGATTAGCAGTAGAAATAAGGTAAGCAGTAGTAACTTTGCACTGGCGGTATAAACCACCTAGCAGTAGTAACCATACTTAACCATATTTGAACTATCATCATGAGTAATATAGAGAGCAGTATTAACTTTACCAGAAGTACCAAGTATCCAATCAAAGCAATCTGAAACACTTAAACACACAGGGTTAGCAATGGTAAGCAGGAAGGAATCTATACAGAAATGGTACATGAAGTTAGTGCTGCTTGAACAAAGTTAGTACTGCTTAGCTAGTTAGTACTGCTAGTGGTTAGTGCTGCTTAGTAGTTAATGCTGCTAAGACCAAGTTAATGCTGCTTGAAAAAATTAATGCTGCTGAGCATAGTTAGTACTGCTTATGACTTAAAGATCCGGATGGAAAGGATGACAGCTGGAAAGAATCAAGATATTCATGGAAGGCTTGAAGATAATGATGGAAGATATACTGAAGATATTTTATTTATTGTAATTATCTTTTTGTTCAATATATGTATAGATTTGATAGAATAGTTAAGAATTAATTTTTCATTCTAAGTTTTAGAAAAAATCAACCTCAAGGCATAGTTCCTAATTCTAGAGAAGTAGAATTCGTATTGGTGAGCCTGTTCATCAATATTGAGGTTGTGTGTTTAATCTTGTAACTTCAAGCATTCAATACAAGTTTGCAAGTTATTGATCATATGCTGTTTTGTTCACTGTTTTATTGAATATCAAAGTGTTATTCCGCAACTTCTTTGATATTAGTTTCTGAGAATTTATTCTTGTTAAGAATTCGATCCTGACAAGTGGTATCAGAGCCAAGCTCCCTCAGAAACATCTATTCATTCATCATGGAAAACCTTGCAGAATCAAACAGTACTCTGATCTCTAAGGTTCCAATGCGCAAACCCAGTGAGTTTGACATGTGGAAGATCAGAATTAGACAATACATTCTTCTCACTGACTACTCAATGTGGGATATCTTTGAGAATGGCCCTTCTGAAGCAGGAAAGATAGGACCGGATGGGAAAAGACCTCCACCAAAGACAGATGGTGAGAGGAAGATAAGACAGACAGAGATGAAGGCCTTGAGCACTCTGCTCTTGGCCATCCCCAATGAATATCAGCATCAATTTTGCAACTGCACTGATGCTTAGATTCTCTGGAATGCTCTAGAGAAAAGATTTGCTGGAACTAAAAGCATCAAAAGAAATCAAAGAGATGTTCTAAAGCAGCAGTATGAGAACTTCACTTCTTCAAATAATGAGTCTATGACTCAAACTTTTGATAGGTTCAACAAGCTCATTGGTGAACTGGCTACTGTAGGAGTGAAGATGGAACAAGATGATATCAACAGAAAGTTCCTCAGATCTCTTGGGGATGAATGGACTATGTACACTGTCTCATATAGACAGAGTGACAATCTGGAAGAGAAGGAACTTGATGATCTATATAATGATCTAAGAGTTTTTGAAACTGAGGTAGAATCCAAGAAGAAGCCCCCTGGTTATATCCACAATGCTGCACTTCTTTCAGCATCTACTGATACTACTGCCAACCCTGAAGCAGTTAGTACTGCCAGTGGAGTAAATTCAGAAAAAGGCACTGAAACTATCTTTGAAGCCTTTTTGTCCAGTCATAGCAACAATTCATTGGTTAATGATGATCTGGATCAACTTCACCCTGATGACCTGGAGGAGATGGACATTAAATGGCAGATAACCATGTTATCTATGAGGGTGAAGAAGTTTATTAAAAGAACAGGAAGGAACAACTTCTCTCAAAGAAGAGAAGATGGAGCTGGTTTTGACAAAACTAAGGTGGAATGCTATAAGTGTCACATGAAAGGACACTTTGCTAGAGAGTGCAGGAGTGTTGTTCCAAACAACAACCACCAACAAGCTCAGAATGGAGGCTACAATCAAAACAAGAGTCCTGCTCAAGCCCTTGTTTCTCAACAAGGAATGGGATTTGACTGGAGTGATCAAGCTGAGGAAGCCATTCAGAATCAATCTCTTATGGCAGAAGTGTCTGATCTCCCCTCTGAGGTAATTTCTAATCTTTGCACTCAATCTTGCATAGACACTGTCAAAAGATACAGGGATCACAATCAAAGTATGTGTGATGACCTCAAAAGATTAGAAAAGGACAGAAGAGATTATGTGTTGATAGTAGAGAGATTTGAAGAGCAAATCAAAGGCTTTCAAGCTAATGAACTTCAACAATCTTATGACACAAACTATTGGAAGTGGGAAAAGAATGAGTTAGAGACCAAACTGTCTAAGTCCTTAGAAGAGAATGATAGGCTGAAAGAGGAACTGTCTAAAGTTAAGCTTGACATAGAAAAGTTTTCATATGCTTCAAAAGCAATGGATTCTCTTCTAAAGGCTCAGATTCATGATAAGATGAAGCCGGGTATTGGATACAACAATACACCTCCTCCTTACAACAACAACTATATCTCTCCTACTCCTGACTTGTTAGAAACCAAGGAGAAAAAGGACTTGTCTGAGGAAGCTTTTAAGATAGATCCTTTGGATGAGGTAGTAGTTAAGGATTTGACTGAGAAAGAAGCCAGTGAGAATAGGGATAATGCTGTGAGTAAAGAGATACCATTAGAAAACAACATTATCACCAATGAGGGATGTGGGAAAATCTGGGTCAAGTCCAAGGAGATAGAGAAGACCAAAGGAAAGGATAACAAGGTCCATTACAAACAAACCACGGTTGTGAATCCTGGATCTTGTAAACAGTGTGCTTGCAATAAAGCTAAGAGCCTAAATTCTAGTATAAAAAGAGGTAATCAAAGAAACTGGAATAATCAATGGGCTCAGAAACAAGGAGTTGATCTGCATAAAATCAATAGACCAAAACCTTGTTTCATATGTGGCAAGTTGAATCATTTGGCTAAGTATTGCTTCTTTAACCCTATTAATCAACAGATAAACTTTCAAAGATTTGTGCAAAAACCTGTTGGTTATAGAAAGGCTGGAAAGAAACATGTGATGAAGAAATTTATTGAAAGTAAAGGCCCTATGAAAAATAAGGCTTTAAAAGAAAGTGTTTTCCTATGGGTGCCTAGAAGTACTAACAGTGTTAGTACTGCTGAAAATATTAGTGCTGCTAACACAGTTACTACTACTAACAGTGTTAGTATAGCTGAAAATATTAATGCTGCTAACACAGTTACTACTGTTAACAAGGTTAGTACTGCTAAGCATGCAAGTGCTGCTAAGGCAGTTAGTACTTCTAAAACCAGTACTGCTTCTAGCAAAAATGTTTCCAAGCCTATTATTGTGACAAAGTACTCCAAGAATGAGGAGTCAAAGTTTAAAAATCTTGTCAAGAAAGAATGCAAGTATTTTGATGAGAAAGGGGTACCCAAGACCACTTTGGCTTGGGTTCCTAAATCATACTAACTGATCTATCTTATGTGCAGGGCAACCAACAGCTCAAGGGGAAGAGCATATGTCATGTTGATAGTGGTTGCTCTAGGCACATGACAGGCAACATGTCATGCCTTCAGGATTTCAAGCATATCAATGGAGGACATGTTGCATTTGGAGATAATCTTACTGGTGGTAAAATAAGTGGAAAAGGTAATGTCACCAAAGGTAAGATGACATTTGAGGATGTCTACTATGTTGATCAGTTGAAGTACAACCTGTTAAGTGTATCACAGGTTTGTGACAAACAACATAGCATATTATTTACAAATACTGAGTGTATGATCCTTGCTCCAGGGTTCAAGGTAGTTGATGAAAGCATGATACTACTTCGAACTCCAAGAAAGGACAATGTGTATTGTCTAGATATGGATAATGTTTATAGTGATTCATCCCTGAACTGTCTTGTTTCAAAAGCTTCTGTGGATGAATCCTCTCTTTGGCACAGAAGGATGTGTCACATGAATTTCAAGACCATGAACAAACTTGTTAAAAACAATCTTGTAAGAGGTTTACCTTCAAAAGTATTTTCATGTGATGATCATTGTGTTGCATGTCTTAAAGGCAAACAACACAAAACTTCTCATAAGACCAAAGAGATAAACTCAATTTCTTCTTGTCTCCAGTTACTGCATATGGATCTGTTTGGTCCTACAAATGTTATGAGTATAGGCAAGAAATCTTACTGCTTGGTTATTGTTGATGATTACTCTAGATTTACCTGGGTATATTTTCTAAGGACTAAGGATGAGACAAGTGGACTGATCAAATCCTTTATCCTAAGAATTGAAAACCAAACTAATCAAAAAGTAAAAGTCATTAGATCAGATAATGGGACTGAGTTTAAAAATCTAGATCTAAACACCTTTTGTGAAGAGAAAGGCATTGAGAGACAATATAGTGCTCCTAGGACTCCTCAACAGAATGGAGTTGCTGAGAGGAGAAACAGGACACTAATAGAAGCTGCTAGATCTCTGTTGGCTGATTCAAAACTGCCAATTACCTTCTGGGCTGAAGCAGTTAATACTGCTTGTTATGTCCAAAACAGAGTTCTAGTGGTCAAGCAAAAGAACAAGACCCCATATGAGCTTTTAAATAAAAGAAAACCTTTCATTGGATTTTTCAAACCATTTGGGTGTCCTTGTACAATTCTCAATACCAAATCTCACTTAGGTAAGTTTGATAGCAAAGCAGATGATGGATTTCTTGTTGGTTACTCATCTCAGAGTAAGGCTTACAGAGTTTTTAACTCTTCTTCCAGAATAATTGAAGAAAGTGACAATGTCAAATGCAATGAGAACATACCAAATCCTATTGGGTCTGGTCCTCAATGGCTATTTGACATTGACTCACTAACTAACTCTTTTGGTTTCAGTAGTGATGATTATGCAGGTACAAGGAATGGAGGATCAGGGACTCCACAAGTCTCAGAAAGTATATCTCAATCTGTGATATTTCCCATACCCACAGTGGATCCTGTTGAAGACTGTGAAAAGGAACCATCTACTGGACCAAGTCAAAGTGAAGAAGAAAGTAGAGATGAGGAGACTCAAGAAAATAAAGAACCAGAAGTGGCTACTGAAAACACTTCAGTTGAGTTGAATGACTCTAATCTAGAGGTGGGACTTAATAAAGAACCTAGTCATCACACAAGAATACAAAAGAATCATCCTCCACAGCTGGTAATAGGAGATATATCCTCTCCTATGATGACTAGAAATCAAAGTAGGCTTCAAGAAATACAAGATCAACAACACACAGTGCTTTCTTGCTTTTTATCCCAGCTTGAGCCTAAAAAGGCACATGATGCTATGAAAGAATCAAGTTGGATAGAAGCCATGCAAGAAGAGCTACTGCAGTTCAAGCTGCAAGTTGTTTGGGATCTGGTAGACCTTCCTAAAGGCAAAAGGGCAATAGGAACAAAATGGGTCTTCAGGAATAAGAGAGATGAAAGAGGTATAGTGATAAGGAATAAAGCAAGGCTGGTGGCTCAAGGGTATACACAAGAAGAAGGAATAAACTATGAAGAAGTATTTGCACCTGTGGCCAGGATAGAAACAATTAGATTATTCCTGGCTTATGCTTCCTATATGAAATTCAAAGTCTATAAAATGGATGTGAAAAGTGCATTTCTTTATGGTTCAATTGAAGAAGAAGTATATGTCTGTCAACCACCAGGGTTTGAAAACCCAAGCTATCCAGACAGAGTATACAAATTGAAGAAAACACTTTATGGACTACATCAAGCTCCAAGAGCATGGTATGACACTCTGTCATCCTATCTCTTGGAAAATGGATTTGAAAGAGGAGTCATTGATAAGACTCTATTCATCAAGAGAAAGAAGAAGGATATCTTGCTGGTCCAAATCTATGTTGATGATATTATCTTTGGATCAACAAGAGACAACATGTGCACGGAGTTTGAGGAACTAATGCATCAAAGGTTCAAAATGAGTTCCATGGGGGAACTTACTTTCTTCCTTGGACTCCAAGTTCAACAGAAGTCAGATGGAATCTTCATCTGTCAGTCCAAGTATGTGCAGGACATTCTAACCAAGTTTGGTTTCTCAGATTCAAAACCTGCTAGCACACCTATGGAGACACACAAGCAGATAACAACAGATCTTGAGGGGGAGGATATGGATGTTCATCATTATAGGTCCATGATTGGCTCTCTCATGTATCTTACAGCCTCTAGGCCAGATATAATGTTTCCAGTCTGTGTATGTGCAAGATTCCAAGTTAGGCCAAAGCAATCTCACTATCAAGCTGTTAAGAGGATATTCAGATATCTCAAAGGGCAACCCAGATTGGGATTTTGGTATCCTCATGACTCATCCTTTGACCTACTTGCATACTCAGATAGTGATCTAGGTGGAGCAAACTTGGACAGAAAATCTACTTCTGGAGGATGTCAGTTTTTGGGTGCAAGACTAGTTTCATGGCAGTGCAAGAAACAAACCACAGTATCCACATCTACAACAGAGGCAGAGTACATAGCAGCTGCAAGTTGCTGTTCTCAAGTCTTATGGATTCAGAATCAAATGCTGGATTATGGGGTAACCTTTCTACACACTCCAATATTTATTGATAATAGCAGTGCTATTAGCATTGTGAATAATCCTGTCAAGCACTCAAAGACAAAGCACATTGAGATCAGGTATCACTTCATAAGAGACTGTAATGAAAAGAAACTTATTCAAGTTGTAAAAGTTCACACTGATAACCAGTTTGCTGATCTATTCACTAAAGCTTTTGATGTGGGTAGATTCACTTTCTTGGTAACAAGTGTGGGAATGATCAACTCTGAATAAGCCCCTTCTCAAAAAGTGGTTCTATACCTGTATATTGTTTATTCTTGGTGTTACTAATCTTCTTTTTCAGGATATGTATAGCAGTACTCAGTGTTTCGCAAGATTAAAGGAGTAAGTATAGTTAATACTGCCAGTGCACAGTTACTACTGCTAGTAGTTAATACTGCTAGTAGTTAATACTGCTAGTAGTTAATACTACCAGTGCACATTTACTACTGCTAGTAGTTAATACTGCTAGTAGTTAATACTGCCAGTGCACAGTTACTACTGCTAGTAGTTAATACTGCTAGTTAGTTAATACTGCCAGTGGTTAATACTGCTCTCAGTTAATACTGCTAGTTAGTTAATACTGCTAGTAGTTAATACTACTCTCAGTTAATACTGCTCTCAGTTAATACTGCTCTCAGTTAATACTGCTCTCAGTTAATACTGCTCTCAGTTAATACTGCTCTCAGTTAATACTGCTAGTTAGTTAATACTGCTAGTTAGTTAATACTGCTCTAGGTTAATACTGCTTATGTTCCGAATACTATAAATACTCTTTTCCCGCCTAAAACTTCATAACGACTCTTTGCATACTATTCTCTTGCGCTCTAAACCCTCTTTCTCTCAAGTTCAAAGTTCTCAGGCAAGAATTTTCAAAGATTCATGGCATCAATGGCGTTCATTGACGAGCACAATGAAATAGCGATGCTCCAAAAGCCAAAACAAGCTGAAGGTTTTCATCAGATAGTCGACTTTCTGAAGTCTAGCCACATTGCCCATGCTCTCACTATGTCTCCTACTATCTTCATAGAGCATCAGAGGCAATTCTGGGCACATGCCACCATTGTTACTGAGGATGGTGTGCAAATGATCAAGACGACAGTGAGTGGCAAGCCATTGACAGTTACTGAAGAGGTAATTCGCATCAGTCTACGTCTAGACGATGCCTCTGGTATAACTTCTATCTCTAATGATGAACTGTTTTCTACTCTTACAAGAATGGGGTATGGAGGCCCATTGGGTATTTTTAAGTTCTCAAAAGCTAAATTCTCACCCCAATGGCGTTTTCTTGTTCATACCTTGATGCACTGCATTTCTAAAAAGACTACTGGATGGAGTGAGTTCAGCAGTCCCATTGCTTATGCTTTGGTCTGTTTGGCCACTGCCAGAAGGTACAATTTTTCACAAATGATTTTCCATGATCTTGACTCAAACATGGGAAACAAAAAGAGCTTTTATATGTATCCCAGGTTTGTTCAAGCAGTTTTCAACCACGAATTGACGGATATTCCTCACTCTGAAGGGATATATGTACCAAAACCCCCTAAAGGCAAGGTTTTCTCAAATATGAGAAGATCTGCTGGGGACTCGGAAGGAGTAGACACCCCATTGTTCTCTACAATGATGGTGGTGTCCCAAACCAATGAAGGTATGGTAGCAGGGTCAATGCCCCCATTAGACCAACCCACTGCTAGCCAATCCCAACCTTCCCTCTCTCATATTTTTCCTCAGTCCTTTGCTGCTAAACCCACTCCGAGAATATCCAAGACTTATGTCAAGAGAAAGGTACACAAGGCTCCTTCCCTTGGTGTACCTACTATTAACCAAGAGCCTCAAAGCCCTCTATTGGAGCACTCTCCAGTAGAGAATATCCAAAGGGAAACCAACAGGGTGTCTCCCAACCCTCAGGAGGTGCTCTCTAAGGAGATGGAAGAGCATATGGGTAAGAAGGCTGCCACTACTCCTGCTAGCACAGAGGAGGACAGTGGTAACATACATAAGACCTCTCCCATGGCAACTTTGAATGAGCAATCATTCAAAGGTCCCCGGTGCCAAGAAACTAAGGGGGTGGATAGTGCTTCTGCTAGACAGAAGGCTTCCACTACTAAAAGATCCCATGATCCTTCAAAAGGGGGTAACACTCCTGGAGAAGGTGAGGACAGATATGACTACAATGAATTGATGGAAACAATGGACAACATCAATATGGATGTCATCAAACAAGGCAAAGACATAGAAGAGATGAAAATGGTGATTCTGTCTCAACAAGTACAGATTACCAAATTGAAGAAAATGATCACAAGATTGGTGCAAAAGAAGAGGAGAAGGCAATTTGTTTTGAAGAAGAGGAAAACTGCTAATGATGCTTTCAACAAGGGGGAGAATTCAGAGGCTGAAGCAGAAAAGGAGAGTATTTCTGAGATGGGATTTGATGTTAAGGGGGAGAAAGCTGCAGAAACAGAAGCACAAGCAGTGGAAACAGATAATATTAAAGCAGCAACAGTAACAGAACAGGTAGCAGCAGTAACAGGGCTATCTGTTGAAGAATTGGAAATAGCCGAAACCTTGGTAAAAGCCAAGAATGATACTCCTAAGGCTACTCAAAAGGCCAAGGGAGTAGTCATCAATGAAGGAGAAATTCAACAGAAGGAAAAAGAAAAGGAAAAGGAGTCAAAGGGAAAAGGAAAGGAGAAGATGGTTGAAGCTGAAATGCTTGCAAAGAAGAAGTCTCAGATTGAAATGGATGAGGCAATAGCAAAGCAACTTCAAGACCAAATGGAGAAGGAGGAACAGTTGCAAACAGAAAAAGATAGAGAACTTGCAAAGATTATGGCCAAGAAGTTAAATGCAGAATACCAAAAGAGCTTAAAAGAAGCAGCTCAGACAGCAGCTCAGGCCAAGAAACTTCCAGTTAAAAAGATGGCAACTCAAAAACAGAAACAGAAAAGACAACCCTCCAAAACATTTTTGGCCAATCAGGAAAGAAAAAAAATGATAAATTTCTTGAAGGGTGCAATTGGTGTTAAGGGGGAGATGTTTACCAACATGGCATACACTCAGGTTGAAGAGTTGTATCAAAAGGAAATGGCCAAGCTTCAAGGGGATTCAGCACAAAGGGAAGAGGCTGAGAGAAGAATGAAGGAAAGGCATGACCTGAATATTCAAAAACCATTCCCTGAGGAGACCACACCCTCAAAAGATAAAGTAGAAGAGAAGAAGGAAGAACATGAGAGTGTTGGTGTATAAGCCAAAGCTGGAAAAAGGGTGAAGACAATTGCTTCCAAAAGGCTGTCTAAAAGGCCTAGAGTGGAAGAAACAGCAGAATCTGCAGCAGAGCATTCAGAGGTACCTATAGTAGAATCAGTACAAATTCCAGAACAATCAAGTAAGCCAACTACTGAGAGTATGGATCTCTACATGACAATAGTAGAACCTTTGAAGGTTGTTCCAATCTCTATGAAAGCTCCTGAGATTACCTTCTGGGACATTATAAGAGATAATGGAAAGGACTTCTTTAGAATAAAAAGAGCTGATGGTTCATTTGAAGCATATTCAACATGGGGGAGAGTTGTCAGAAGTTGTTCAAGAGCTGACATAGAAGAATTATACAAAGTGGGGATAAAACTCTATGAGCCTGTGTTGAAAGGTACTGAAGAGAATCTTCTCAAGATAGCAATGGAATACTTGTGCATGATGTTTGATCCAGAAAGAGTGGCTTATAGGATTAAAGATCATCAGTATGAGTTTATATTCAAGAAGATTGATAAATGGATACTTTTTGAAAACTGTGGGGTATACATGATTACTATTGACAATTGTTATCATGAATACTACCTGGTAGACAGAATTTATGAGCATAGCAAAGAGAAGTTAGAAGGGATGCTGAAAGCTACACTAGTATGCACAAAGGATTCAGAGATGGCCAAGATTATGGTGAGAAGAACTGTCAATCAAAGTTTGGGCTTAGATCCAAATTTGGGAAACTGAATCTGAAGTGTTGAAAGCATCTTGAAGATCAATTTCTAAAGAACTTGACTTATTTTCCTAAAAGTCAAGTTAGGGGGAGATTGTTGGGAACTGAAGAAAAGCTCAAGTATGGTTAATGCTGCTAGTTCAGAATTACTACTGCTAGAAGACTTCAAAGTTAATACTGCTGAGTATTACTACTGCTAGTAGAATTAATACTGCTAGTCAAAGTTAGTGCTGCTTGAACAAAGTTAGTACTGCTTAGCTAGTTAGTACTGCTAGTGGTTAGTGCTGCTTAGTAGTTAATGCTGCTAAGACCAAGTTAATGCTGCTTGAAGAAATTAATGCTGCTGAGCATAGTTAGTACTGCTTATGACTTAAAGATCCGGATGGAAAGGATGACAGCTGGAAAGAATCAAGATATTCATGGAAGGCTTGAAGATAATGATGGAAGATATACTGAAGATATTTTATTTATTGTAATTATCTTTTTGTTTAATATATGTATAGATTTGATAGAATAGTTAAGAATTAATTTTTCATTCTACGTTTTAGAAAAAATCAACCTCAAGGCATAGTTCCTAATTCTAGGGAAGTAGAATTCGTATTGGTGAGCCTGTTCATCAATATTGAGGTTGTGTGTTTAATCTTGTAACTTCAAGCATTCAATACAAGTTTGCAAGTTATTGATCATATACTGTTTTGTTCACTGTTTTATTGAATATCAAAGTGTTATTCCGCAACTTCTTTGATATTAGTTTCTGAGAATATATTCTTGTTAAGAATTCGATCCTGACAGTAACACCATAGTCCAGCATCTGATTCTGAATCCATCACACTTTTGAGCAGCAACTTGCAGCAGCTATGTACTCTGCTTCTGTTGTAGAGGTGGACACTGTGGTTTGCTTTTTACACTGCCATGAAACTAGTCTCGCACCCAAAAACTGACAAATTCCTGATGTAGACTTTCTATCCAAGTTTGCATCACCCAAATCACTATCAGAATATGCAAGTAGATCAAATGGTGAGTCATGAGGATACCAAAGACCCAACCTAGGTTGTCCTTTGAGATATCTGAAGATCCTCTTGACTGCATGAAAATGAGATTGCTTAGGTCTTACTTGAAATCTGGCACACACACAGACAGCAAACATAATATCTGGCCTTGAAGCTGTTAGATACATGAGGGAGCCTATCATAGATCTATAATGATGAACATCTACATCCTCCCCCTCAAGATCTGCAGTGATCTTTTTGTGTTTTTCCATTGGTATGCTTGCGGGTTTTGAATCTGAAAATCCAAACTTTGTAAGTATATCATGCACATATTTGGATTGGCTGATGAAGATACCATCATTCTTCTGTTTAACGTGTAGCCCAAGGAAGAATGTAAGTTCACCCATAGAGCTCATCTTGAATCTTTTGTGCATCAGCTCCTCAAACTCCTTGCACATATAATCTTTTGTGGATCCAAAGATGATGTCATCCACATAGATTTGCACAAGTAGGATGTCCTTCTTCTTCATTTTGATGAACAGAGTCTTGTCAATTATTCCCCTTTCAAAACCATTTTCCAAGAGATAGGTAGACAGAGTGTCATACCATGCTCTTGGTGCCTGATGTAGCCCATAGAGTGCCTTCTTTAATTTGTATAATCTGTCAGGAAAGTTAGGATTCTCATAACCCTAGAGGCTGACAAACATATACTTCTTCATCAATTGTCCCATATAGGAATGCACTCTTGACATCCATCTGATAAACTATGAACTTCATGAAAGAAGCATAGGCTAGAAACAGCCTAATTGCCTCAATTCTGGCTACTGGAGCAAATACTTCTTCATAATCTATTTCCTCTTCTTGTGTGTACCCTTGTGCCACAAGTCTGGCCTTGTTCTTTATTACTATCCCTCTTTCGTCTTTCTTATTCCTAAAGATCCATTTTGTCCCTATAGCCTCGTGTCCTTGTGGAAGTTCAACCAGATTCCACACATCTTGCAGCACAAACTGCAGCAGCTCCTCTTGCATTGCTTCTATCCAGCTTGGGTCTTTCATTGCATCATAAGCCTTTTTGGGTTGAATCTGGGATAGAAAACAAGATAACAAGCCTGATTGTAGGTCTTTCAACCCCCCTAACTTGCTTTGTTGCCTTGTGATCATTGGGGAATTGATGTCACCAATCACCAACTGAGGAGGATGATTATTCCGGGTTCTTGTATTATTGTCAGCCTCCTCATTAAGATTTGCTTAAAGATTGGTGTCATTCTTTTCTGGAGTGCTTCCACCATACACTGAAGAATTGTCATCATCAGTGTCATCTTCTGACAGTATGGGCATCTCAGGTCCTGTGTTTCCTGAATTATGAGCATCCTCTTTATCACTCTTATTCTCTTCATCACCTTTGTCCTCTTCATCTGCTTTAGCATCTTCATCCTGATCTGGATCAGAATCTTCTGATTCTGAATCATCTTTCTTTTCTTGCTGGCAAAATTCAACAGTATCTGCTGTAGGTATTGGAAACAGCACAAACTCTGGACTCTGTGCTTGTACCTTTTCTGAGCTTATTCCTGCATTTTGCACATTACTAAAACCCAAAGCATTAGTTAGTGAATCAATGTCAAACAACCAATCAGGACCTGTACCAATTTGATTTGGTGTGTTCTCATTGCATTTGACATTGTCACTTTCCTCTATAATCCTTGAAGAACTATTAAATACTCTATATGCCTTACTCTGAGAGGAGTATCAAACAAGAAATCCATCCTCAGCTTTGCTTTCAAACTTGCCTAAGTGAGATTTGGTGTTGAGAATTGTGCAAGGACAACCAAAAGGTTTGAAAAATCCAATAAATGGTTTCTTCTTGTTAAAAAGTTCATAAGGTGTCTTGCCTTGAGATTTGACAACTAGAACTCTGTTTTGGACATAACAAGCAGTATTAACTGCTTCTGCCTAAAAAGTGATGGGTAGCTTTGAATCTGCCACCAGAGATCTAGCAGCCTCAATTAGTGTCCTATTTCTCCTCTCAGCAACACCATTCTGTTGAGGAGTTCTAGGAGCACTATATTGTCTCTCAATACCTTTATTCTCACAAAAGTTGTGTAAGTCATTGTTTTTAAATTCAGTTCCATTATCAGATCTGATGACTTTAACCCTTAGATTAGTTTGGTTTTCAATCCTATGAACAAAAGATTTGATCAATCCACTTGTCTCATCCTTTGTCCTCAGAAAATATACCCAAGTAAATCTAGAGAAATCATCAACAATGACTAAGCAATAGGATTTCTTACCAATACTCATCACATTTGTAGGACCAAAGAGATCCATATGCAATAATTGAAGAGGTGAAGAGATTGTATTTATTTCTTTGGACTTATGAGAAGTTTTGTGCTGCTTGCCTTTAAGACAAGCAACACAATGATCATCACATGAAAATACTTTTTGAGGTAAACCTCTTACAAGGTTGTTTTTCACAAGAATGTTCATTGTTTTAAAATTCATGTGACACATCCTTCTGTGCCATAGAGATGATTCATCTAAAGAATCTTTTGAAAACAGACAGTTTAATGATGAATCAGATGAAACATTCTCTAAGTCCAAACAATAAACATTATCCTTTCTAGGAGTTCTAAGTAGTATCATATTTTCATCAACTACCTTAAATCCTGGAGCAAGGATAATACATTCAGTCTCAGTAAATAATATACTATGTTTCTTGTCACAGACCTGTGATACACTTAACAGGTTGTATCTCAATTGCTCAACATAGTATACATCTTCAAAGGACATCTTACCTTTTGATACCATACCTTTTCCACTGATCTTACCTCCTGCTGGATTGTCACCAAAAACAACATGTCCTTCATCAAACTTTTTGAAGTTTTGAAGGCAGACCATGTTACTTGTCATGTGCCTAGAGCAACCACTATCTACATGCCAAATGCTCTTCTTCTTGAGCTGTTGGTTGCCCTGCACATAAGATAAAACAATTAGTTTTTAGAGGGAACCCAAGCCAAAGTGGTCTTGGGTTGCCCTTTCTCATCAACATATTCATAATCAGTAATCTTAGTCTGGATGAGATGATCAGAGTTAGGAATTTCATGGCTGGAATATTTTGTCAAAATTATAGGCTTAGCAGTATTAACACTGGTAGCAGCACTATCCTTGTTAGCAGTACTAACTTGGTCAGCAGTAGTATTGCTATCAGCAACACTATTTCTGTTAGCAGTACTATTTGAGGTAGCAGTACTAACAGGTTTCTTGACTTTTGGAACCCAAATCTTGACAAAGTTGTGTGCTTTCTTGTTCTGTGAGTTACTCCTTGACTTGCTTGGAGTATTTTCTTTTGATTTAGCAAACTTATTCTGAATATGAGATTTTGCAGTCCCAGTTTTCATTGGTACTGTTCTCATATTAGTAGCCATGTGATTTCTTGATTGCTTCCTATAACCAATTGAATTTTGTTTTTGTCTTTGAAAAGAAAATCTTTGGTTAATAGGATTGAAATAACAGTGTTTGGCTAGATGATTTAACTTGCCACAAATAAAACAAGGCTTTGGTCTATTGACTTTGCTTAGATCAATTCCCTGTTTTTGAGACCACTGATTATTTCCGTTTCTCTGATTTCCCCTTATTTTATCATGTTTATGGGGCTTGTTCTGTTGACAAGTACAGGGATTTACAATAGAGGTTTGCATGTAGTGAACTCCTTGTACCTTTTCTTTTCCTTTCCTGGATGTCTCAGCTTTTTCACTCTTAACAGTTTCTTTCTCTGTCTTGGACATCTCCACTTTATCACTCTTGATAAATGGTTTACCTCCCCTCTCATTTGTAAGAATGTGGTTTTCTAAGGGAATATATTTATGGTCTTCCTTATGCTTAACCTCAGAGTTCTCTTCTTCAGAATCTTCCTCAACCACTACTTTGTCTAATGGATCTACTTCTGTGGCTTCTGCAGGTAAGTCATTCTTATCTTGTCTTTCTAAGAGGTCTGAGGTGGGTGGAATGTAGTTATTGTTGTATGGTGGAGGGGTGGTGTTGTATCCTATACCTCTTCTCAATTTGTCATGAACTTGAGTTTTGAGTAAAGAGTCCATTGCTTTAGAAGCATTGGAATATTTCTCAATATCTAATTTGGCCTTCTCAAATTCACTCCTTATTTTCTCACATTCCTCTTTGGCATTCTCAAGTTCAATCTCTAACTGATTCTTCTCCCACTTCCAGTAGTTGGTATCATATGAATGTTGAAGTTCATTGGCCTGGTATGCCTTAATTTGTTCTTCAAAATTCTGAATGATCAACCTATACTCTCTTCTCTCTTTCTCCAACCTTTTAAGGTCATCACACATGCTCTGATTGTGATCCCTGTACTTTTTAACAGTTTCTAGACATGTTTTAGAGCAAAGGTTAGATTTTACCTCTGTGGGAAGTGCAGTGCTTGATGACTCTGAGACCTCAGCCATCAATGCTTGGTTCTGAATTACCTCCTCTGCTTGATCACTCCAATCAAAGCTCATCCCTTCTTGTGAGACAAGAGCTTGAGATGAATTCCTGTTATAGTTAGTGGACTTTGGTTGTTGATTATTGCTTCCATGTTGTTGAGCAATTCCTCCTCTGCACTCTCTTGCAAAGTTTCCCAGATTATGGCATTTGTAGCATTCCACCTTGGATTTATCAAATCTAGCACCATCTTCTCTTCTCATGGCAAAATTGTTTCTACCTGTTCTTTTGATGAATCTTTTGACTCTCATGGTGAGCATTGCCATTTGCCACTTGATATCCATCTCTTCAAGGTCATCAACATTGATATGCTCCAGATCATCATTGATAAGAGCAGATTTAGCATGACTAGCAAGGAATGCTTCTAAAACAGAATCATTAGGTCCATCCTATTTTGAGCTATATGTAGCACTAACTGATTCTGTATTACCAGTAGAATCAGTAGTAGATGATAGGAGGGCAGCATTATGAGAGTATCCAGATGGCCTTTTCTTAGATTCAACTTCTGCTTCAAACACTCTTAGATCATTGTAGAGATCATCAAGCTCCTTATCCTCCAGATTATCATTTTGTCTGAAGGATACAATGTACATCACCCATTCTTCACCAAGAGATCTTAAAAATTTTCTGTTGACATCATCCTGGTCCATCTTGACACCAACAGTGGCCAACTCTCCAATCAACTTGTTGAATCTATCAAAGGTTTGAGTCATAGACTCATTCTTTGTAGACATAAAATTCTCATATTGTTGCTTGAGAATTGCTTTTTGATTTCTCTTAGTGCTTTTAGTACCTGAAAATCTCTTCTCCAATGCATTCCACAGGATTTGAGCATCAGAACAGTTGCAAAACTGATGTTGGTATTCAGTAGGAATTGCCAAGAGCAGAGTGCTCAAGGCTTTCATCTCAGTCTGCCTCATCTTTCTTTCTCCATCAGTCTTTGGTGGAGGTCTCTTGCCATCTGCTCCCATCTTTCCTTCATTGGAGGGATCATTCTCAATGATGTTCCACATTGAGTAATCTGTAAGAAGGATATACTGCTTGATTCTGATTTTCCACATGTAAAACTCATTGGGTTTGAGCATGGGAACCTTTGAAACAAGAACACTGTCATGAGATCCGTCCATGATGATTTTTGATTTCTAAGTTCAAGGCTCTGATACCACTTGTCAGGATCGAAATTCGAAACAAGAATTTAACAAAACACTCAGAAACTATGTTAAAGAAGTTGCGGAAAAACACTTTAACAGTAAATCAATCGAACAATGTATGGACTCAAATCACAAGTTATATTGAATTAACTTAATGATTACAAACAAAACCTCAATCTGTTGAACAGGCTCAACAAACGTTCTATACTTCTCTAAAGAAAGGATTACTAACAATCTTGAGGTTAATTCTCTAAAAACAAACGTATATGCGTATCAATAAGACTATGTCATCTAGACTATATATACAGAACATATGACAAGATAATTACTAAAGAAATATTGATCTTCAGCATCCATTCCATAATTATCTTCATCATTATCTTCAGCTCTTAGTCTTTCGTTCAATCCATCTTTATCTTCATAAGCAGCATTAACTTCATCCTCAGCAGTACTAACCATGCTTGCAGTAGTAATTCTTCATCAGTACTAACTAGTAGCAGTATTAACTTTCAAGCAATATTAATACCTCTAGCAGTAGTAATCCTACAAGCAGTAGTAACTATTCAAGTAGCAGTATTAATGTAATCAGTAGTATTAATCTTTAAGTCCAGCAGTAGTATCCATCCTTAGCACATTTCAGACCCAACAGACTTGGTTCCATGGGTATCTTTGCATCATTACAGTCTAGCATGATTGTGTCTCTGAGTATCTTGTTTGCGTAGCCAGTTTGCTTTATTGAGATTTCACCCCCGTTCTGTGTAACCTCAATGCCAAGATAATAAACAAGTAATCCAAGATCACTCATTTCAAACTACTTTTGCATTTGATCCTTGAAAGTTTCAATCTCTTTCTTTTGTGTTCCAGTGACTATCAAGTCATCAACGTATACTCCAACCAATAGAGTTGATGCCTTATTTGTTCTTGTGTAGACTGCTTGCTCTAATGCACATTTTTTGAAACCAAGTATCTTTAATGTGTTGTCTAACTTGGTATACCATGCTCGTGGAGCTTGTCTTAGCCCGTATAGTGCTTTTATGAGTCTGTAGACCTTTCCTTTGTCTTCTTCTTTTATAAAGCATTCAGGTTGTGAGACATAAACTTCTTCCTTTAATTCTCCATGTAGAAATGTTGACTTTACATCCAGGTGATGTACTTCCCATCTGTTATATGCTGCTAGAGCCAATATCAATCGTATTGTCTCGATTCGTGCTACTGGTGCGAAGACTTCATTAAAGTCTATGCCATGCTCTTGAACATATCCTTTAGCTACTAATCGTGCTTTGTGCTTTAATATCCTTCCATCAGCATCCCTTTTTGTCTTGAACACCCATTTTAAACCAATTGTTTTATGATCTTTTGGTAGGGTAGTTAGCCTCCAATTATTGTTCTTGTTGATAGAATCAATTTCTGCTTTCATAGCTTCAATCCACTTGTCATCCTTAGTTGCTTCCTTGTAATTTCTTGGTTCGTCTTCTACTAGTAATAATTCATCCGTATTGGCGTATATATCACTCAAGGGCCTGTAACCTCTTACAGGTGTATGATCAATTCTTGAATCTGTTGTTGAAGGCGTATCAACTTCTGAATCTAGGGAATGGATGGTGGATTGTTGTGGGCTATACTCATGAGTAGATATCTAGGAATTGGGTGTAGTAGATACTTCTTCATCTGAATCATTGTTACCATGTGTAACATCATTTTCGAAATCTTCACTTTCATTCGAGATACACTGAGTACCAGGTGCTTTATTATTCCCTATAATGAAATTAGTCCATTCCGGTCTATCTAGATCGAAATCTTTGGTATATTCCTTCCAATTCCATGTCTCATCTTCCTTGAATTTTACGTCCCGACTGACGCAAATTCTATTCTTTATTGGATCAAACAGGCGGTATGCTTTTGATCCTGGCTCACTGCCTAAGTATACCATTCGTATACTTCTATCATCTAATTTCGTCAAGTGTTGTGAAGGTACCTTTGCATATACGATGCATCCAAAAATCCTTAGATGATGTAGGCTTGGCTTTCTTCCCTTCAATGCTTCGTATGGAGTAATGTCAATAAGTGACTTTGTTGGTGTGCAATTCAATATTAGTATTGCATGTCTAGCTGCTTCTGCCCAAAAGTTTTGTGGCATCTTTGTTGCTTTCATCATGCATCTTGTTGCTGAAAGTATTGTTCTATTTTTTCGCTCAACAACTCCATTTTGTTGAGGTGAATATGGTGCAGTCAATTGTCTCATGATGCCGTTATCTTTACAATATTGCAGAAATTCATTTGATGTGAATTCTCCTCCTTTGTCTGTTCTGAACATCTTCAACTTGATTCCAAGTTCGTTTTCCACTCTTTGTTTAAATTCTTTGAAGATTTCAAATGCTTGATTTTTTCAATCTAGAAAGTATTCCCACATATATCTTGATTAGTCGTCTACTAGTAGAAATATGTACCTTTTGCCTGTTGGTGTAGGTGGTGATATTAGACCACATAAATCTCCAAATACTATATCCAACAGTGCTTCTGACCTTGATTTTGCTTGTTGTGGGAATGGTGCTCTACTATGCTTTCCTATTAAAGCACATGTCACAAATACTTGCCGTATGTTTAATGGCTGGTATACCATGAACCAAATCCTTCGAAAACATTTTCTTCATTGAGCCAAAATTCAAATGACCCATCCTCGCATGCCATAACCATTCCTTATCATGTAGATTGGCTAATAAACAAACAGGTTTACCGATTCTCAAGTTTGCCTTGTATAGTCGATTCTTTGATCGCGTGACCCTTAGTAGAATATTGTTGCTTGAATCATATAGTAGTAATAGATCCTCTCTCATGACTACTTTGCAACCGTTCTCTGTGAATTGTCTTAGGCTCAGTATATTACTCCTTAGATTTGGAATGTAGTATACTTGTGAGATAACCCGTTGTTCTTTGTTTTTGCATTCCAATAGTATATATCCTTTTCCTTTGATCTCTACGTATGATCCATCCCCGAATCTTACGTTTCCGGTAATCTTCTCGTCAATATCCTTGAAATGGTTTTTGACTCCTGTCATGTGATTGCTTGCACCATTGTCTAAATACCATAGACTTTCATCATTTGTAGTTGTCTTGCTTGATTCGTGATTCTTCTCGGTTAAGAAAACTTTATGGTGCTCTTCAATAGTTGCCATAAGCAATGTTGGTTCTAAGTCTTCTTCAATGAGATTAGACTGTTCTTTCTCTTGTTCATTCTGTGGACATTTGCTTACATAATGTCCATACCCTTTGCACTTGAAGTACTATACTTTACTCTTATTAGGAGTAAATTTCTTTGCATTGCAATTTGTTTCTTTCTTGAAATTATTCTGTGAGGGTTCCCAGTTTTTTCTTTCTGATCTGAATCTGTTATTCTCTCGGCCTCGTGATTGGTTAAATCTACCACGACCACGTCCTCTGTAAGATTGGCCTCAATCTTCATGTTGTGTGAACATCAATCCTTCTTGAGTGTCCGCATGTTTTTCCTTTTTATACTTGAGTCTTTCTTCGAAAGTCTTCAATCTTCTGATTGCTTCGTCTAAAGACATAGTATCTAAATTCGAGTATTGTTCAATGGATGCAACAATTTGAAGGAATCTGTCGGGTACGACATTTAATAGTTTCCGTACGAGAGTAGAATCTTCATATGTTAATCCCAAGCTTGCCGCTTTGTTGATAATACCTGTCAACTTTGTAGTAAATGAATCGATTGATTCATTTTCTTTCATCTGTAACATCACAAATTCCGTCTTGAGTGTTTGTAGTCTTGCTTGTTGGACATTGTTTACTCCAACGTGTCTTGTCTTCAAAGCATCCTAAACTGCCTTTGCAGTCTTGTATTTTGAAATGAGAAGTAATTGATCTTCTGATCTGGTAGTGATTGATAAATATAGGCGATAGCGGTTTTATCTTTCTTTGCATCGGCTTGTGTTGTTGGTTGTGGTTCAATCATTTCCCAAAGACCATTTGCTTCCAATATTATTTGCATCCGAATTGTCCAAGTAGTGTAATTTGTTGCCTTCAACATCGGGCATTGGAAATGGGTAGTAGAACCTATTTCCTTATAAATTTTGGAACCTTCTCCTTGTTCCGTGTTATTTTTCCCCGTCATGATTTAATATATAATTTATATTAAAATTTTGTTTTAAGAAAATATTTATGTTTTTGTTGATAAGAAAAACTAATAATGAAGAAAACTTTATTATTTGTATAATAAACAAGTATAAGAATTATAAAATATTAAATTAAAACAAACTTACAATAAAAGGTTTCCTCTTAATTTTTAAATATAAGGAATTAGTTTCTTGTTTTAAAAATGGGGAAAGGAAAACCGTACACCTTTGTATGTGTATACGTCGTTTTTTCATCGGCTGTTCAAATCGAGTACCCCTCGGTTGTGTGTTTACGCCGCTTCTTCTTCGGTTGTTCAAATCGAGTACCCCTCAACTGTGTGTGTACGCTGCTTCTTCTTCGGTTGTTCAAATCGAGTACCCCTCGACGTGTGTGTACGCCGCTTCTTCTTCGGTTGTTTTCTCCGGTTCCAGTTAAGGTAAGTCCCTTTTTTTCCGGTGGGTGCCAGTAGGTGGTAAGTTTTCTTCTGGATTTCGGCCGCCCTGGGTATCCCCAGGGACGGACTTGAAGCAGTGGCGACGGTGGAACGTGCCACCGTATCATTTCTCCGACGAAGGGTAAAATTTTGACGTTCGTGAAAGGTGCAACCGTATCGTTTTCGAGTGTGCTACCGTATTTATTTTCGAAACTTCAAAGGTGCACCAAATCCTAATCTGAAAGCCCAATTCTTCACTTCTATTCTAGCCCAACTCTTGAAATCAACCAAAAAAACCGTAAAAATCTCTTGAAATCAACCAAAAAAAACCGAAAAAATATCTTAAAATCAACCAAAAATACCGAAAAAGTCTCTCAAAATCGATAAAAAAACTTAAAAATGTCTTGAAATCAAGCAAAAAACTTTAGAAATCCCTCGAAACGGTGGAATTAGGCTAAAAATACATCGAACGATATTGATCGCCGGTAAAAAAAATTATGACATGTCGATAAAAATCGTATGAAAAATATGGTGCCACCATATGAAAAAGTTGTTGCGTCCGTCCCTGGGTATCCCCCGTATGATTCCAATCGAACCCCGTATGAAGTTATTGACGGTGATTGCTTCTGTTGTGAATCGGCGGTTTCCGGTGACTTTCTCGTTTCCTATTTGGTATATGGTAGATGATGAGAAACTTTGGTTTGATTAAACCCAAAGCTCTGATACCAATAGGATTATAAAGGTTTTTTTTTCACAGGATCTTGATCAAACAAAGTTTCATATATTGAGAGAAAAGTTCATTGAAATCTGTTACATATGCTTCCTATTTATACTAGTTCAACCGGTGCCAATGAACCAATTAATGTAATTGTTCGGTTATGGTAGTTATCCGGCGATTATGGTGGCCGACGGTTGAGGATGAAAGAAAAGTCACACCTTTTCATCTTTGTCCTATTTACATATCTATTACTAAACCAATATATACTGAGGTATGATTGAGATTATCCCAACATTCACCCCCCTAATCTTGATCATGTTGAAGATGGTTTATAACTCCAATATATACTGAGGTATGATTGAGATTATCCCAACAAAACACAATGAATAAGTGGTTAACATACTTGAAACAAACCTTAAACAAGCACTGAACAGAGCCAAAATTGGTTCATGCCACAAACTCCTTTACAAAAGTAAATTAAAGCAAGAACGATCTACAGTAAATGGCACAAGCTATAGCACGTGCAAGCCTTCATCGTTTCAAAAATGGGAAACAGGAGACTTGTTGAGTTGTTGTTGCCTGCTCAACTTGTTTTTCCCCACCACTAACTTTCCCATCAATTCGTTCATATAGCAATTCTTAAGAGCTTGTAAGAAATTTTGAAATCAGATCAAAAGTTCAAATGAAAAGAAAATTGGTTTAGCACACATACCTTGTAATTACGATAATCTTCAAGCAAATCCATCATATGTTGTATTAAAACTCGATGTCCTTTATGTATCTAGGTTTTTGGTAATAGTAACGTTTTTATAAAAAAATGTTACTAAAACAATTCTCTAATTTTTTTTTTATGACTTTTTGTAACGGTTTTTTTTATCAAACCATTACAAACCTATTTTTTCAAAACCGTCACAACACTACTAGAAAAAGGCTTATCACCGACCAACCATTTCCGACGGATAATATCCGTCGGTAATTACCGACGGAACACTGACGGAAAAGTAATTTTTGCGACGGATAGAAGATCCGTCGGTGATCCGTCGGTAAATATATATATTTCCGACGGATCACCGACGGATATTAAATTATTTTATTATTTTTTTAATATTTAAATCCGTCGGAAATCCGTCGGTAAATTTAATAATTTAATAAATATTAATTTTTTTCTGATGTCCGTCGGTGATCCGTCGCAAATTACCGACGACATTTAGAATTTCGTCGGTAAAACCTCTGTATATATTAAATTATTGTATGTATGTATGTGATCTTGTATGTATATATGTATGTATGTGTGTATGTATGTATGTATGTGATAATGTATGTATATATGTATGTATGTATATAAATCATGTATGTATGTATGTATGTATGTATGTATGTATGTATGTATGTATGTATGTATATGTATGTATGTATGTATGTATATGTATGTATGTGCGTACGTATGTGATCATGTATGTATGTACATCATCTATAGTACGTATGTGATCATGTATGTATGTACATGTACGTAATATGTATGTATGTACATGTACGTATGTGATCATGTATGTATGTACATCATGTATAGTACGTATGTGATCATGTATGTAATATGTATGTATAGGAACATGGTCAAAGAAATCACAAAATCACATAAACCAAATCCACAATTCACTCTAATAACAATAATAAAATAAAATAATATCATAGAACAAAAATAAATGATATGGTCATTATAAACATTGAAAAGAAGAGTGAATAACCATGCCAAAAAAAGAATATTATTAAAATATATTTTCATAAGTCATCGACTAAATGTAATCTTTTCAAATTCGGATTTTCCACGCAAGGCGAAGACTTGTTAGTCTATGGTGTATATCTCTGTTATTATATATGATATGTACATACATAAACCCCTCCAAATGGTTACTTATTCATAACACAAATGAAGTTATTCTTTTTGATCTTGCTTTCGTTAACAACATCATCAACAGCTGATCCCAAATATGCCAAGCCAGGATGCAATTATATGTGTGGGGAGGTGAAGATTCCATACCCTTTTGGAATCGGAGCAAATTGTTCCATTAATAAATGGTACAATGTTGATTGCAACTCCTCCACACCATATCTATCTGCACTCAACAGTCTGGAAGTATTGGACATAAACTTGGATTACCAATCGGTATCCGTCAATGTTTCAATGTTCTCTGACTGTCGGAATCCAGTCCGGAATAGCAGTCAAATCTCGAACATCAACCTTGATGGGACTCCGTTCCTTTTTTCCAAATTAGACAACAAATTCGTTGTGGAGGGTTGTGGTAACGCTGTCATCTTGGACCATGGGAGAGTGGTCACCGCGTGTTCCACAATTTGTCACAATGATTCCGTTAGTGAAATTATAAGCAGCAGCTGTCTTGGCATCAATTGTTGCCAAGCAACAATCCCTTATAACCTGAAGTCGTATAGCATGAATCTGACGAGTTTAGAAAGGCAGCTGGGTGGAGATGGAGTTTGTGGTTCGGCCTTGTTGGTCAAGGAAAATTCACATGTCCGGTCTGTTGCGGGAAACATCTCTTATGTTCCAATATCACTTTTGTGGACCCTAACAGAACGTGATCAATTTAACTGTTGTTCTTCGAGGTTTAGAGTCGATCTGGATCTTGGTAATGGTAATTCACTTGCGTCCTATAAATGCCGCAGTTACGAGGGTCATCTAAAAGGAAATCCGTATATAGTTGATGGATGTGAATGTAAGTAATTATGCATTTAATATTTGTTTATTAGATATATTTTCAGCGTATTTGTGTGTATATATATGTTTTCTAACAGGATCTACACTTTCTCTTATATGACCCAAGTGCTTTTAGATACCCAAGAATGTCAATGGTGTAGATATCATGGAGGTGACTGTCACTATGAAGATGTATATCATGAAGATGGCAATATGATTATTAGCAAGCTGAACATGACATGTCATTATTACCCTTTATACAACCATTATGAAGGAAAAATTTCCCTGGGTGTTATTCTAGGTAATGACTTTGTTTATAATCCATCTACACACATACACAATAAAATCAGGTTTATTATCACTCTAAAAATGTGAAAGATAATAGACTACAATATAATATTTAAGTTTATACTATCAGTAGACAATCAGGGACAAGTTCAAACAAGAAGCAAAATATTTTGCAAAAATGCGAGAAGTGTGATATCATATATGATACACAAGCTTAATCATATATGATTAAACACATGTTACATTGACAATACATACACGTTTAATCATATATGATTAAACACACCCACAGGTCGTGTAATCATATATGATATAACACTTCTCGCCTTCTCACAAAATGTTTAACTTCTCGCATGATTTTTCCTCTAGACAATTATGTGTTTTATATATATAGATATAGTAAGTTTGTATGACATTCTTAAGTTTCTTAAAAGTATTTTTAGTAAAATGTTGAAATAAAGTGTCATATTAATTTTTTTATCGTATATTTTTACAAGTATCCAATTAGCAATCGATCTTTTTACCATATACTTGTTTTTTATAAACATTTTCCCAAATTATATCATAAATGAGTAAACCAAAATCTAATGAAAATAGAAATAGAAATCATCTTTCGTGAGTTTGTACCCAAAACTCCCGGCAAAATTGGTAAATCACATCCCCTTGAACTCATTACCCAAAAGGCCAAAACCCCGTCAATGAAACCAAAACTCCTACGAGTTCATACCCAAGACCCAAATTTAAATCATATCCCCGAGTTCAAACCCAATTAACAATATTTTCATCCACAGTCAAACGAAACAAATCAATTTGAACCAAACTCAATTTGAACCAAAGTTTTTAATAGAGTTATAGTCTCAAGAACGAAAAGCAAAGGGAATTGCAAACCAAAAGAATGACAATCGTAATTTTGAAATCATAAGGATGAAAGTAGCAATTTTCAACAAACTATAGGGACGAAAAACATAAATGTTCTCAAAAACTTGTTAAATGACACAAAAACTATCTTATAAACTTATTGTTACACTTTTATATAAGATATACAAATGTATGATTCTATAAACTTAAATGTTATAGAACAGTCTAGTTATTAAGGGGACTTAGGGGCTGTTTGATTTTTTATCTATTAAGCTCTGAATCTATTAAGTTATCTACAAGCATTAATTTATCCGGATAAATTAAGATAAATTGTTGTTTGATTTTTGTCCTGAATAATAGTCTGAACACCAAAAATTACCATTTTAACCTTATGTCTACATAAGTGTTGGAATGAAAAAAATTATTTGATAAACACTTAAAATAACAAAAAAATTAAAATAATATGAATTATTTAAATTAACATAAATAATATGAATTCAATTAGCTCAAAACAATATTTAATAACTTAAAATATATTTAAAACAATAAAGTATTAATGTTTGATTACAAGTTAGAAAGTAGTTAAGAAGGTAGGATATAATAATAAAAATTTCATTTTTGAAATTTCTTGCCATTAGGGACAACTTCTATGTTGAAAAGTAAAAACAAAGAAAAAGAGGCAAAATGGTATGAAAATAACAACTCTAGTTATAAAGGTCTTTTGGTAGGTATGAATGGTTTCCAAGACAACTAGAAGGTTACTAAAAGATGAAACTTTTTATTTTTTGGAAATAGATAGTATTTATATACAACACATACTTACAGAATACTTCTCACCAAATGACCTTCTAGACCAATGACCCTTTGTTGAACCTTCTTACTTGATAACATCAATATTTTCATATGATTAATTACTTGTAAGAAAGGTGTAGTTTTTTAGAGACTTCAAACAGACTATGAGGTAAGTTATGGAAATTCAAATCCGTTTGAGCAAGAACTATTAACTTCTCTTAAAAGTTTCGGCGACTTCTAATTAATTTTCCATTTTGTATTGGTGCTCGTACAGGTGTTAGCATAAGCATGGGTGTACTTTTTCTTGTGGCAATAAGCTATGTATTGTACAAAGTGATCAAGAAAACAAAAGCAAAGAGAAGGAGAAAGAGGTTTTTTAAACGAAATGGCGGTTTACTTCTAAAACAACAAGAGGAAGCTGACCCATATCTCTTTGATAAAACCATACTTTTTACATCACGTGAGTTGGAGAAAGCCACCGACTATTTCAATGAGAATAGAATTCTTGGTCGAGGAGGTCAAGGCACGGTCTACAAAGGTATGTTAATTGATGGAAGAATTGTGGCGGTCAAGAAATCAAAGGTAGTTGATGAGAGACAATTAGAGCAATTCATCAATGAGGTGGTCATTCTTTCACAAGTCAATCATCGTAATGTGGTCAAACTTTTGGGATGTTGCTTGGAGACGGAAGTCCCTCTACTAGTTTCAGAATTCATTTCAAATGGGACCTTGTATGATCGCATTCACAATGTGACCGATGAGTTCCCAATGTCTTTGAACATGAGATTGCAAATTGCTACAGAGGTTGCAGGAGCCGTTTCTTACTTACATTCAGCAACTTCCATTCCAATATACCACAGGGACATCAAAACCACTAACATACTTTTGGATGATAAACACAAAGCCAAAGTTTCTGACTTTGGAACTTCAAGGTTCGTATCATTGGATCAAACTCATCTCACTACCTTAGTCAAAGGTACATTTGGCTACCTAGATCCCGAGTATTTCCAATCTAGTCAATTCACTGAAAAGAGTGATGTTTATAGTTTTGGAGTTGTCTTGGTTGAACTCTTGACGGGTGAGATGCCCATTTCCCTAACTAGATTTGGTGAAAACAGAAGTTTGGCTACACACTTTATGTTGGCTATGGAAGAAGGTCGTGTCATGTCTATTATAGATGCAATGGTCATTAAGGAGGGTACCAGAGATGAGATATTGATAATAGCTAACCTCGCAATGCGATGCTTGAATTTGAATGGAAAAAGCAGGCCAACAATGAAAGAAGTTGTTGCAGAGTTAGAAAATATCCGAGTGTCTCATGTTCCCTCAATGGTTCAAACAAATTTCCAACAAATAATGCAGGAAGAGGAATTACATATCATAACGTACGGTGAGTCAACGTCAACATTAATAAGTGTTGAAGATAACTTTAGTAAATAATGCAAAAATGTCATTTGTTTTTCATTGCTTAATTAAGTTACCTTGTTATACGTAGTTAAAGGGTATGGTATATGACCTATTGTACTTAATAAATTCATGAAAAATACCAAACTTGATAAAAGGCTTGTAGGACTCATGACCTATTATACTTATGGCTTTTAGTGGGTCGTTTAAATATTTGAGATGCTTATTATAAGACTTAAAAATTAAGGGCGCGTTTGGTTTGCCGAAATGAATTGGAATTGGAGGGATTTTGATTTCAAATTTATTCTAATCCCGTGTTTGGTTTGCAGGATTGTTCGGATTTGAAATTCTAGGATTTATTTGAAATCCCTCCAACATAGGATTTGAAATCCCAAGGAAATGGCTAAGGGGGAGTTTGGTTCGCTGGATTCCGCCGGAATCTGATGGAATTGGAATGGTCAATTCCATTGACCAAATTCCATCATGATGTTTGGTTACCCATGGAATGGAATTGAATTCCATGAATTCTTTCAAATGTGAATTTGGTCATTCCGTCACAAAAGTGATGGAATTGAATTCCATTCCATCCAATATTTTGAAAATGACAAAAATACCCTCTTAACAAAATTAAAACCCATCAGATGTGGATTTGGTCTCCTCTCTCTTTCTCCTCTCTCTCTCCTCTCTCTATATCTATCCTCTCCTCTCTCTCCCTCTCTCTCCTCTCCTCTCCCTCTACCCTTTCTAGCTCCTCACTCTATCTCTCTCCTATCTCTTTCTCTTATCTCTCTCTGCTCTCCCTCTCTCCTCTCCTCTCTCTCTTCTCTCTCTCTCCTCTCTCTCTCCTCTCTCTCTCATCTCTCTATCTCTCTCCTCTCTCTGTATCTCTCCACTCTCTCCTCTCCTCTCTCTCTACCCTCTCTCCTATCCTCTCCTCTCCTCTCTCTCTCTCTCTCCCCCTCTCCCTCCCTCTCTCTCTCCTCTCTCTCTCCCTCTCCCTCTATCTCCTCTCTCTCTCGGCATTTAATGATTATTTTATTAAAGTAATTTTTGTTTAAAGAAATTAAAATAATTAAAAAGGGTATTTTGGTCATTTATCAAAATTCCATTCCAATTCCGAAGCTACAATTTGTGAACCAAACAGAAAAATTCCAATTCATTTAACATATTCTATTCCAATTCTGTCAACCAAACAGGTGGTCAAACCTGACAACATTTCATTCCAATTTCATCAAAGTCAAATTCCTTTGACATATTCCATTCCATCCTAAAACATTATGCGAACCAAACGCCCCCTAGGATTTCAAGAAATTTCGTAGAATTTGTATATATAATAATGTTTAAAAATATTTTAAAAGCACTTGTTTTCTAATAATCAGTTAAATAAAAGGTAATTTAATTACTTTTATATTTTTTAATAATTTTTTAATAAATAATGGAATTCAAATTCATTCCAATTCTACAAACCAAACACACAAAAGAATTCTAAATTCTCTAAAATTCAAATTCCTCCAAATCCAAATCACTATATAAAATCCAATCCATTTCATTCCATTTCTACAAATCAAACGAGTCTAAGCCTTTAATAAATGGTTCATTCAAAATAAAAACCAAAAGAAATTAAATTTTATTTGGACACATTTTCGACTTTGACAACTTCCAAAATCATGGTGGAAAAGGTTTGTGTATATCGGCCACACAATTTTTCTTTCTTCTCCGTCAACATTAAATAGTGACAAGTTTGAATGGGTCCAATATACGTGAATCTTACTCTCTTTTAAAAATGACACTTTTTAGCAAATTAAAAACTATCCAAGACGATTTTAAAACAAATATATTGATGAAAGTAAAACTACTAATTTGAAAAATTAAATTAACAAACAATAAAATAATATCCAACTTCATTTAAAAAAGAAATGTTTTGTTTTATAGATAGATAGATTCTCTAAGTACACTACAAATAAAACTCGATTGTAAAACCACATGCTACGAGGTTGTGCAATCGAGTTTATTTAGAGTGGTATCATTGTCATGTGTAATGGTACAATGTTGTGCATTAGGGTTCTATTATAGTAATAGTACCCAGTTTCAAACCTAGAAACGGGTATCATATGTTCAAATGAGTTCAATTCTTTTTAAGTAATCGAGTACTATGTTCAATATAAAAGTTACTTCTAAATGGAACCCGGTTTCCTTTAAGAACCAAGTATCATATTTGTTGTCATACACTTTAGTACCCGATCTATTGGTTTCCTTAGGGTGTTTCATTAAACGTTCTTTAGTAGTGACTTTCTAAAAACGTAAATGTTATGTATGGGTATGTCAGTTTGAGGTGAGCATGTAGAGAAAATTGGACAGAGGAAGTTTATTAATTAGTAGTCAAATGCTTAAAAATACAACTTCATACAGACAAATCTTACAAATTGTCATGTACCATAATCAATATCAACAATCTTTTGTAAAGACGATTTGACTACAATTAAATAAATAAAAATGTATTAGAATCTTTACGAAAAAGTAGTCCCATATTGCATTGCTCTTGGTAAAGACGAGTATAATTTATGATCATCTATGTACACATATATCTTTTGTTAAAAGGTAAAGTTAGTTTTGTACCAATCTTGACAATGTATTAACTTAATCTGTTTGGTTTATATATTTTTGGTTTTATAGGGTCTAAATTGTCAAGTTGTGGATAGATGAGGACATCAGGAACTGCGCCTCACTTCTACTGAAGATAAAGGGTAGCGGAGCAATTTGTCAAAGTTCTGAGGACTGAAGTGCAATATCTTGAAATATATATAAATGTGCATTGTCAGCTAATTAATTCATTCGATCATTTTCTTACTGATTCATTTTAGAGATTAGGTTTTCTCTCTCAAATTAGGGTTTACGTTTTCATCTCCTTCAAATCTCTTGAAGGAGATTTAGCTTGTAATATTGTAATCTTTGTAATAATCATTCGATTAATGTTTTGAAGATGGTATCAGAGCGTCGCTGTGTCTTCTCGTCGGCGTTCAGGTGACTCTCATCGTCATGAATGGTAAACCCCTTCCTCTCTCTCTTCATCTCTGAGTTTTTTCTTTTCATCTCAGTAAGGTCGTTTTGTTTTTCGATATCATACATCTGTATTATGTGTGAGTTTCGTTTTATTTTCTTACGACCTTTATTCTTCCCTTGGATCTGATCTGTTTAGATCTTGACCGAGTGTCTCTTGTTTTCTTCTTTTTCTTCATTATTGACTCTTATTTATTCAGATCTGACCTATTTGTGGTTACATCTATGTACAATAAGTGTTTTCTTTTCACCTCATGCGTCTGTTATAGATCTGTGTTTAAGGCGCTCTCTGAGGTTCATTTGTTGTAATCATTGTTCCCTCATGTACCTAGGATTAGATCTGCTGTAGATCTTAGTCCAAAGCGTTTTTTGAGGTTATGTTCTTGTTTGTGTGATCACTTAGATCTGTCGATCTAAGTATTGTTTTGTTCTTTCTATTTCCTCTTGCTAAAAGGAGATCCTAACGAAGCAAATCGTGATCTGGTTCATGTGACCACTTCTTGTTCGACTTGCTAAAGGAATATTATCTCTATTTCTTTTTTTGTTCTCTCAGATCTGATGTTTGTCTATGATTGGTAGCTTAGATCTGTTTTTCATTTAAGCTTAGATTTGTTTTTCCTTTTTTCTCACTCGATAAAAGAGAGGTCCTAGTGAAGTGAGTCGTGATCTGGCTTCTTGAGACCATTTCGTGGAAGATTTACTAAAGGAAATCTATCTCTCTTACTTCGTGTGGTTCCTTAGATTTGTTTTCTTGTCTAAGATCCTTGTTGTAAGGAGAACCTCTAATGATTTGAATCGAGATATGGTTGTTATCTACTGTATCTTGTACGATTCATTAAGGGGTTGTTCTCCTGCAGATCTGATTGTTCCTTGTGTGTGATAGCTTTTTGTTTATCTACCTTCTGTTTTTGTAAATTTTTTTAGTGTGTCACTCTCATTTCTCGATCTCTCTTGTTATTGTTGTATCATTATCTTGAGCTCCGTTGGAGTTCTTTTCTTTGATATTGTGTGTTCAGGTTGTTTAGTTGATTTCTTGGTATCTTGGTTATCTGTGCCTTGATCTGGACACTCTGTGAGTTTCCAGATTTGTGCTCATCATAATCTGCTGCTCACTTCTCCAAAGGTTTGCTCTGTAAGTCCGTTCCTCTCTTATATCTGTTCTTTTCCACTGTGAGTCCTTATATCTTTCTTCTCTCTTGTGTGTTTGCTTTTTTTTCGAATATCTAAGTGGTTGGCTTGACTTACCATCAATCGAGTGGCAAGGAATCCTGCCTCTAAGCCTTTAGAGTTTTGTCCTTGTGTGTTGTTTCTTTCTCCTAGATATTCACTATGACTGGAGCTGAATCCTCCAAAGAGCCAAAACAACGATCTCTGATCGTGTAACACCCCGAATTTTCGTTGTAATAATCCTAACATTAGACTCCTAATCTTATTTGGTAAAATCTTAGTTACCTTTCGTTTACCATTTTTCGTTAGCACCGTGCGGTTGGAGCCAAGTTTGAATGCGTAGAAATTTCTGGGTTTTAGGCAGGCAGTGGCTTGTGCGGCTTTCCCCGCGGCTTTCCCCGCGGCCTGGAAGTCGCGACCTAAGCCGCGTAACCTCCTGGAGGTGGAAACCTCAGTGGCACGCGAGGGCTACGCCGCGGCTTGGTGGTCGCGGCCAAAGCCGCGGGCGTGCCCTGATGGTCTTAGTCGAGTTTTTCCCCCTTTTCTCATTTATTTCTCTTATCTACCCTCTCTTCACTCTCTCTCAACCCTCATTACTTCACCATACGAAATTAGGGTTTCACCAACCCAAATTTATCTCACTTATTGCTAGAAGTTGGGTGTATCAACTAGAGATTCGAGTCTTGGTCACTAAATCATCACCTCCATTGTCGTCTTCTCCAAAGGATCAACTAGGGTTTGGGTTTTCTTCAAAAACCCACTTGGTGAGTTCATACTACCATTGTTTTCTAAACCTTATACATGTCAAAGCATACATTTTAAACTCCTACATATCTCCTTGGTTTTGGATTCATATTTATTACATTTTGACCTAACTTGAGTTTTGGGAGATTTTAGGGTTTTTGCTACATTTACTAAAAGGAAGGGTTCCATTTTATAGGTAGTAAATCTTTGTACTACTTGCACATTTTGGTGAGGTACTTGAAAGTATGCATAAGATCTCATTTTATGATTTTCATTCTTATCAGCAGTTAAACATAGAAATGCATTTTGGAAATAATTATTATTGGAAGCTATATGTTTAGCTTTGGTTATTCACAAATGAAATTGTGACAAGTCTAGACTATTACTAGTGGATCCCTAGGTATTGAGTCGGCTTTTATTTTGGGATGTTTTTCCCCATTGTAGCTACGGATACATTTGATCCTTGGAGGCCCTTTGGTACTGTTATGTGGGACCGGTTACTAGCCATGGATCATAATGTAGTCCTAGTGAACGACAATGACTTGGTTTCCTCGGGTGCCCTCCCCCACATCTTAGTACGGACCGACGTTGTTCATGGATTCCAAGTATTTAGCTCATAACTCGGATTGTGGCTTACTCGGTGTTTCTGCTATAATCCTTGGTAAAATGGGTATCCCCTGTCATCGCAAGATGAATTTTGGACCGAACAGTCTTTATGTGACAAAATTTCAATTGTAAACTCAAATCACTTGCAAAGATTTCCTTTTATTACAATTGTCTATATTTCTTCGAATTATAAACTGTATGTTCTCAATAGGCTTTAAGCCTAACACTTTTCCTCAAATGATGTGTATAACAGATTCCCTTAGTGGTGGGTTGCCAAGGGTTTGAGTGACGAGGTTGGGCTCGAGGCATTTTTGAGATGACTAGTATTTGGCGATGGGCAATTTAATTAAGTCCCCTATTTTTGGTGATTTGGGTTGACAACCGATGTAATTTAGATAGTAAATGTTTAGATTAGTTTGTTGTTGAATTCCATATCCATACGCAGTTTTTTATGTAAATGCTTATACATTTACCCTTTTGGGTGGTTTATTCCAAATACAAACGTCATTTTGCCAAATTTTCGAATTTTAAATTACTCTAAATTTTAGGGTGTTACAAGTTGGTATCAGAGCTCTAGTTTAAGTGAACTAGGCATGAATGTAAGATGTCTAGACTTAGACTGAGTATGTTAAGCATTGATTGTGAGTTTGGGTAGAACTTCTAAGATGGGTTAGTCTTAGAGTCGACGGAAATTATGTTTACCAAGCGTTGTGGCAATGGTAATGAGAACATTTATGTATTATATGTTCATAATCTTACTTAGCTAATGTTATTATGAGGGTGTTTTACGTGAATGTGCTTGAAATGTCGTTACTATGACAATTGGTGATATGGTAGTACGTTTTCCTTCGTGTTTTATTCTACCTCTCTCTTACTCTTTCTCGTGCTTGTGTTGCAGCCATTATTCCTTTATGGTGAACACTCGTAATCGTCAGTTAGGCGACGGAGACCTTCGCGATGTTAGTTCGCCTAATCAAAACTAGGTGGTAAGGGTGCCGACTGTCGTTCCTCCTGGTATGCCAACGATATTCACTAGGGAAGTGGAACAGGTGCCTAGAGTGGATTTGACATCTACGAACCCAGTTATTCAAGAGGCAAACCCTCAAGCTGATATGATGGCCAGTGTCATGCAGATGGTGACGTCGACTATGGAGAAGCAGCAAGAGACGTTTCTGAAGATGATGGAAGACCGGGATGCGAGCCTCAGAAGGCACGAGGCAGTGGAAGAGAACGTGTTAGTTGGTTCTGGAGACACCGGGAATAGACTCAGAACTGAAGAGCACAGGGTAGTTGGTGCTCCGAGAAGTGGGAAGAGTTGCTTCTACAAATATTTTCTCGGTTGTGGACCACCAGAGTTCTCGGGTTCTGAAGACCCGATTGCGTGCATTAAATGGATCCAAGCGGTCGAGCAGGCTTTTGGCTCCTCCGAGTGTGGAGACGATCATAAAGTGAGATTCGGTTCTCAATTACTCAGAGATACGACACTCTCATGGTGGACTGTCACTCAGGCCACCCTCTCTTCTACTGTGTTAACTCAACTATCTTGGGCTGAGTTCAAGAAGAAGCTTCTGGAGGAGTACTGCAGTGAGAGGGCCATGGATCGAATCGAAGCGGAGTTTCGGTCGCTTGAGAAAGGAAACTTGACGGTGAGGGAGTACACCCGTCAATTTATGGAGAAGCTGGGGTTAGTGGGGCATGTGGCCTCAACTGAAAAGGAGAAGATAAAGGCCTATCTGAAGGGTCTGCCAGTGGACATGATGTCTATGGTCCGCAACTCGAAGGCTTCTAACCTTCGTGAGACGATCGAAGAGGCGCAGTTCATGGAAGAGGTTTACGCGAAAGGTATACCGAAGAAGGATGTGGCGGTTGTGGACAAGAGAAAGTGAGAGAGCAATTTTGTACCTCCCAAGATAACCCGACCTTTTGTCAGGAACCCAAGCTTCAATGGCTATCAAGAACCTAGATGGTGCCGGAATTGTCGTAGCAAGCACCATGGCAACTGTAACCCCACTCCTCAACCTTGCAGCAAGTGTGGGAAGTCTGATCACGCCACCAAAGATTGCCAGATCAGAGGGCTTATCTGCTTCGAGTGCAAGGCACCAGGGCATATGAAGAGAGATAGCCCGAAGCTCAAGTCGGGAAGTGCACCGAAGAAAAGAGAGAACCCACCTAGTAGGGGTGTTCGCGGTGCGGTTTGGGGTAAAACCGCAAACCGCACCGCATATGCGGCTTGAGCATTTTTCCAAACCGCAAACCGCATCGCATATACCTCAAACCGCAGCAAACCGCAACAAACCGCAACGCAAAATGCGGTGCGGTGCGGTTTATGCGGTTTGCACCTTACGCATTTTACACCTACAATTCAATAATCATAAGATCAAAAATTCATTTTAAAATCAACGATAATGTGATCGTATTCCCTAAAAATAAAAATATTCAATACGTCTGATTCTAAAATACATATTATATAAATATTGCAATTATTCTATATATATATGTGTGTTTAATATATAAATTTTAAAAAATATACATATTTATAATGTGCGGTGCGGTGCGGTTTGAACCGCGGTTTAATAACTCAAAACCGTAAACCGCACCGCATAGTGCGGTTTGGTAAAAATGCAAACCGCAAACCGCACCACGGACGTTCTAAACCGCGCTTTGCGGTGTGGTGCGGTGCGGTGTGGGCGGTTTGTCGGTTTAGATGAACACCCCTACCACCTAGGGTTCCGGGTCGAGCTTTTCAGATGACGGCCGATGAGGCCAAGGCATCCGTCGATGTGGTATCGGGTACGTTTCTTCTAAACTTTGTACCTGCTCGTGTGCTATTCGATTCGGGTGCCAGTTTCTCTTTTATATCTGAGTTATTCCGTCAAAAAACTTGTTATGCCCACTATTAGTCTAGAGAATGCATTAGTGGTAGAGATAGCAGATGGTAATCAAGTTCTAATTCGTGATGTTCTGAAGAAGTGTGCTCTCGGAATCGAGGGAAGAGAATTCCCGATCGATTTGATGCCGATGGTTATTGGAGGTTTTGATGTGGTGGTCGGCATGGATTGGTTAGCGACCAATCATGCCGAGATCGTATGTTCCAAGAAATTGATCCGACTCCCCAATCCCTGTGGTGACGTTGTGATCTATGGCGAGAAGAGGAAAGGCGATGTAGCAATCATCACCATGGCTAAGGCGCGTAAATGCTTGGTGAGAGGATGCTCATCCTTCCTAGCCTATGTGATTGACGCCAAGCTCGAGAAGTTAAAAGCTGGAAGATGTGAAGATAGTGCGAGAGTTTCCCGATGTCTTTCCGGACGACTTGCCCGGGTTACCACCCGATCGTCAAGTGGAGTTTCGGATTGATCTCGTGCCAGGAGCGGCTCCTATTGCTAGAGCCCCTTACCGGTTAGCGCCATCGGAGATGCAAGAGATATTGGCTCAACTCCAAGAGCTTTTGGAGAAGGGTTTCATAAGACCGAGTTCGTTGCCTTGGGGAGCTCCGGTCTTGTTTGTGTGATTCCCAATACACCACTTGCTCTCTCACTTTGTCCAACAAAAGGAGCCTTTGTCATCTTTCCAATTAAACAAGCTTCACACGTCCCATATGATTCAAAATCTAATTTGTTCAATAATCCATCTTTATGGGGTTTGGAAATGCGAGTTTCGTTTATATGACCAAGACGACAATGCCAGAGATAGGTTAAATTTGAACTATTCGATTTGACCTCCCTTTTATCTATGTTATAAATCGGATTATCCATATTAAGAACATAAAGACCATTAATCAAACTTGCATCACCATAATATATATTACCAAAAGAGAATGAACACCATTTGTTCCCAATATTAAAAGTAAAACCTTTCTTGTCCAAACAAGATACAAAAATTAAATTTCTAGAAATAGATGGTACGCAATAACAGTCATCAAGTTCTAATAATAATCCGGTCGTAAAATTTAACAAAATAGATCCTACGGCTATAGCAGCAACCTTTGCCCCATTTCCAACACTTAGATCAACTTCACCTTTGCTCAACCTTCTAGTCCTTTTTAGTTCCAGCACGTTTCTACAAATATGAGAACCACATCCAGTATCTAATACCCATGATGTATACGAAGTAGAAAGATTAGCTTCTATCACATAGATACCTGAAGTGGAAGTTACACTTCCTTTCTTCTTTTCATGAAGGTAGAGAGGACAGTTCCTCTTCCAATGCTCGAGTTTGTTGCAATGAAAGCACTCACCCTCCTTAGGTACAGTTATCTTGGGTTTCTTAATGCCTCCTTTTGGCTTCAAAGATTTAGAAGTAGGTTTGGCAATGGACTTTCCTTTGCTTTTCCCTCTCTTGTCCTTACGGACCATCAAAATGGTGGACTTGTTCTTTGCAAGCTCTTGATCGGTTGTTCGTAACATATTGAGCAATTCTGGAAGGGATTTTTCAAAGTCATTCATGTTGTAGTTCATCACGAATTGACTGTAGCTATTTGGCAATGATTGCAAAACTACATCAATGGCCAACTCCTTTCGTAAAGAAAAACCTAGTCCTTCAAGACGCTCAATATGCTCAATCATTTTAAGCATATGAGTGCCAACAGGACTACCTTCGGACATTCTACAACGGAATAGTTCCTTGGATGTTTCGTACCTCTCATGTCTAGCTTGCTCTTGGAATAGCAATTTTAGGTGTTCGATCATATCGAAAGCCCCCATGTTTTCATGTTGCTTCTGAAGCTCAGGTTCCATGGTTATTAGCATTAGACATGAGACGTCCAAACCATCTTCATCATGTTTTTTAAAAGTGTCCCTACAGTTCTAGGAGCACTAGAATTAGGTTCTTCAGGGATTTGTTGCTCCAAGACATACAGTTTCTTTTCAGATTTGAGGACAATTCTCAAATTACGATACCAATTGATGAAATTTGTTCCATTTAGTTTTTCTTTCTCGAGAATCGATCGCAAAGTGTTTTTGTTTCCATTGTTGGTTTGTGCCATTGGTAATCTACAATAGAGAAGCAAAGTTCTTAGTGTCATGAATTTTTATTGTTTAATAAGGACTTTCATCAAACAAGCTCCCACTATTTTAATCAAAACAACAACCTTCTTTTATTGTTTCGGAAAACGTAATAAGCTTTCTAGCGGGCCAAGATCCATATTCTCATTATCGATCAATTTAACTTTAGCTAACCGATCAACCAATAATGTTTTAGGTAAGCAAAAACATTGCTAATTACATCTCTATGTAACTCTTGGATAGTTAGGTAAATAACTTTTATTTAAATTCATCATATGAATGTTCCCAACACATGCCTCCAAATCCCCAATCCTATTAGGCTTAATTTGGTTAAGTCCGACCCAAAATAGCTTGTAGGAATCCTACGCTTACCTTATCTTACTAAGATTAAAGAGAGTACCCAGCTTTAGCATGACCCACCCTTGATGATCAAAGTCTTGACAAGTGCCATGTTTGGAAGACATCTTAAACTTAATATTTTGGTGAGGGATTTTAGTTAGTATGATTTTTACCATTCTTTCTTTTGTAATAGATCGTTTCCTCATAGTTTGATTTAACCGGAATCCAGATTGGAGGAGGATCACGAGGATCACTTAAATACCTTCCTTTCTTTGGCGGTTTAGGCCTTTGTGACAAAACCGGTTGAAATCTAACTATGATGTACTAAGACCTTATCACTCAAGATCGACGGTCCACTTTATATCTTATATAAATACCAATTTTTATTTTATCAAAACTCATATTGATTTGTAAAACTCCTTTTACTTATATATTTTAAAATCATATTTTGTTTTAAAATGTTGTAACAAGTATCACATACATACAACCACGCATAATATATCACAATATATGTAAAGCGTAAAATAAAGCATAAAAATAAATGTGAGATGGTTATAGCCCCCCTATGCGATATTCATAGAGTCAAGTATGAATATCATTACATAAAATAAACTCTTATGGTTCTAAGTCTTCTCATCTTCATCACTTCATAACGCCTCCATCTTTTGCTATCTTTTATACAAAATATTTTACATTTCAAACAAAGAAACCTCGAGTTACATTCGAGGGGATTGGATGAGAGGAGAATGTACAAAGAGAGTATATAGAGAAAGGCACAACATGCAAGTCGTATTTATCAAATATAATACATCCATGACTAAGCGCTATAACCGTTCACCAAGCAAATCAAATTATACATATTCAATCACATTGAAACATAAAGCCGATTTGCAACACCACCGTATAAAATTAATACAAAATTCATACGATATCGAAAAAGGGTGATTCAAAGTTCTTTAGAAAACTAACAAAAACATGCACATATTTTGTGAAGAGAGATTGCCCGAAGCTGAAGTCGGGAAATGCGTCGGAGAAAAGAGAGAACCCACCTAGTAGGGGTGTTCGAGGTGCGGTTTGGGGCAAAACCGCAAACCGCACCGCATATACCGCAAACCGCACTGCATAAACCTCAAACCGCAGCAAACCGCATCGCAAAATGCGATGCGGTGCGGTTTATGCGGTTTGTACCTTACGCATTTTACACCTACAATTCAATAATCATAAGATCAAAAATTCATTTTAAAATCAACGATAATGTGATCGTATTCCCTAAAAATAAAAATATTCAATACGTCTGATTCTAAAATACATATTATATAAATATTGCAATTATTCTATATATACATATATGTGTGTTTAATATATAAATTTTAAAAAATATACATATTTATAATGTGCGGTGCGGTGCGGTTTGAACCGCGGTTTAATAACTCAAAACCGCAAACCGCACCGCATAGTGCGGTTTGGTAAAAATGCAAACCGCACCGCAAACGTTCTAAACCACGCCTTGCGGTGTGGTGCGGTGTGGTGCGGTGCGGTGTGGGCGGTTTGTGCGGTTTGGCGGTTTAGATGAACACCCCTACCACCTAGGGTTCTGGGTCGAGCTTTTCAGATGACGGCCGATGAGGCCAAGGCATCCGCCGATCTGGTATCGGGTACGTTTCTTCTAAACTCCGTACCTGCTCGTGTGCTATTCGATTCGGGTGCCAGTTTCTCTTTTATATCTGAGTTATTCCGTCAAAAACTTGCTATGCCTACTATTAGTCTAGAGAATGCGTTAGTGGTAGAGATAGCAGATGGTAATCAAGTTCTAATTCGTGATGTTCTGAGGAAGTGTGCTCTCGGAATCGAGGGAAGAGAATTCCCGATCGATTTGATGCCGATGGTTATTGGAGGTTTTGATGTGGTGGTCGACATGGATTGGTTAGCAAACAATCATGCCGAGATCATATGTTCCAAGAAATTGATCCGACTCCCCAATCCCTGTGGTGACGTTGTGATCTATGGCGAGAAGAGGAAAGGCGATGTAGCAATCATCACCATGGCTAAGGCGCGAAAATGTTTGGTGATAGGATGCTCATCCTTCCTAGCCTATGTGATTGACGCCAAGCTCGAAAAGTTAAAGCTGGAAGATGAGAAGATAGTGCGGGAGTTTCCCGATGTCTTTCCGGACGACTTGCCCGGGTTACCACCCGATCGTCAAGTGGAGTTTCGGATTGATCTCATGCCGGGAGCGGCTCCTATTGCTAGAGCCCCTTACCGGTTAGCGCCATCGGAGATGCAAGATATATTGGCTCAACTCCAAGAGATTTTGGAGAAGGGTTTCATAAGACCGAGTTCGTTGCCTTGGGGAGCTCCTGTCTTGTTTGTCAAGAAGAAGGATGGCACAATGAGAATGTGCATCGATTACCATGAGTTGAACAAGGCAACGGTGAAGAACAAGTACCCGCTTCCGAGAATAGACGACCTATTCGATCAACTTCAAGGAGTGGGGTATTTCTCCAAGATCGACTTGCGTTCGGGTTACCACCAAGTGAAGGTGAGGGAAGAAGACGTTTCGAAGACGGAATTTAGAACGCGTTATGGCCATTACGAATTCCTTGTAATGTCGTTTGGCCTAACGAACGCATCGGTGGTGTTTATGGATTTGATGAATAGGGTGTGCCGACCATTCCTCGACAAGTCGATCATCGTATTCATTGATGACATACTCGTATATTCTAAGAGCGAGTTGGAACACGAGCAACATCTTCGTGAAGTTCTAGAAGTGTTGAGAAAAGAAAGATTGTACGCCAAGTTTTCCAAGTGCGACTTTTGGCTTGAGGACGTGCAATTCTTGGGTCACGTTGTCACTCGAGACGGAGTGAAAGTGGACCCCTCCAAGATTGAAGCCATGATGAATTGGGAGTCTACCAATAGTCCGTCCGAAATCCAAAGTTTCTTGGGATTAGCGGGTTATTACCGGAGTTTTATTAAAGACTTTTCGAAGATCGCTTCTTCCTTGACGGCGTTGACTCGGAAGAATGTGAAGTTCGTATGGAACGAAGCGCAAGAGAAGGCGTTCCAGAATTTGCAAAGGAAGTTGTGTGAAGCTCCAATCTTGTCGCTACCCGAAGGGTCGGAAGACTTCGTGGTCTATAGTGACGCTTCAAAAATGGGGCTAGGATGCGTGTTGATGCAAAGAGGCAAGGTGATCGCGTACGCCTTGAGGCAACTTAAAATCCACGAGAAGAATTATCCTACCCACGATTTGGAGTTAGCGGCGGTGGTGTTCGCCTTGAAGCTTTGGCGACATTACCTTTATGGCACGAAATGTACACTCTACACAGATCATAAGAGATTGAAATACGTCTTTGATCAAAAGGAGTTGAACATGAGGCAAAGACGGTGGCTCGAGTTACTCAAAGACTACGATTGTGAGTTGTTCTACCATCCCGGTAAGGCAAACGTCATGGCCGATGCGTTAAGTCGGAAGGACTAAAGTGAAAGTATTCGGGCTACCCTTTCGAGAATCGAGTTTGTGTCAAGTCTTGTTGAGAAGATCAAGACATCTCAAGTAGAAGCTTTGTTGGAAGAAAATCTTAAGGATGAAGTGATGACCAAGTTGTTGGGTTACAGGATCTCAAGCACAGCGGAAAATAAAACCGTAACCCTCCAAGGACCCATACGAACCGAAATAAATCGGGTGTTTCGAAATTATACCTCACAGTTAACGAGACTTTGAATCACAGCAACAAAGCAAGCTTGATGCCTCCACGGTATCCACGCGAACAATCCGAATCTTTTGCCTTCTCGTGATGCTAGTTGTAGTTGGTTTTAGAGAGAATTGCAAGAACAAAAATTTTGCATACAATGTCATACATTATATATGCACATGAGAGGCATGACATGAAAGCACCACCATCCCTACACCTTACTTGAGTGTAGAAGTATCCATGCACCATAACTCATCTTTTCAAGACCATACTGTCGGTCCACAATGTTAATCAAGTTCTTATCAAAACAACAACATATGATTTACCAACCTGTTTGATTAATAACAATGTATTACAGGATTGATCTCTTGAAGCTCTCGATGTTTTTCTCTCTGTTTTACACCGTGAGTGTGTGTGTTGTGTGTGAACAGTGTTCTGATTGTGAGTTGTGTTGAGATTGATAATGAGATAATAGATATCTCACCTAACTTAAACCAAACATAATATCTAAACTAGAGATATTATCAAAACATAATGTAATATCTAAACTAATATCTAGATATTTAGGAACTAATAACTAATACACTAAAATACAATAAAACAAACTTTGACATTTATTACAAATTAACATTAGACTAATATTGAGAGTGGCTTTTTAGCTTTAGCTTCAGATTGCAAACTTCAGATTAGATGATCTTGAATCCAATAGATCTGTGCGCTAACAATCTCCCCCTTTGGATCAAGATTATTACTAAAAAGATTTTAGCAATTCAGTTTTCTTTTTCAGCTCAGAAGATGCAATCTCCCTCTTAGTCTTCAACAAGTAGCAATCTCCCCAAAAGACGTAGATAAACTCTCTTTCAGATGATGGGAAGAAATTATCTTCACATTTAGCTCAGAATGCTGTAGCAAAGTATCTTCAAAGAAAATTTCTCTCAAATCAGCATGTCTTTAGAATACTTGCTCTAAACTTATGTGTTCCCCATTTCTTGTGTAGCTCTTCTCCCCCTTTTTGATGAAAAGTGCAACGACTTCATCAAAACTTTTTAGGTCAAGAAATGTCTATCTTAAGGAGCTTCTGATCCGTCAATTCAAAAGATATTCATCCAGATCTTTTCAAATCCAGACGAAATAGTCGTGTAACACCTGAATCAACAAATGAATCAGTTAAAATGCCTGTCAGTAACACTAAGTTACTGTGTGTAACGAATACACATTGGAAAGGAGCTTTTATGATGTTCACTCCCCCAGGGCTTCCATTCAATCATTGAAACACCACAAAGGTAATTTCTATAAATGTTATGACAAAGAAACAAATTCCTTGTGTGTTCGTGCATGTGATAGAAAGAATTAAGCACTTGATGATTGCTTATAAGTTATAAGGCTCAATATTGTGTAAACCACTGAGACAACAGTAAGTTAAACACAGACTCAATGTGCATGATTGAAGTGCGAAGGTGGGGCAGACTTCCTTCTTTTAAATATCCAGATTCTCCAAATGAAAATCAGATAGTAAATGTGTTGCTTCCCCTTTGAAAATGAAACATTTTCTATTTGAGTAGAAAATGAGTAGCTGGTGGGGTTAATCAAGAGTTGGCATGGGCTAGTTGACTGTTTCAATAATGTTCACCAAAGAAATGTGAAACACCAGAAATGTGGTTGCCCGGATCAGAAAGTAGTTGGTGTAGAGTTCTGATATTCTTTTAACTCTGTTCTCACACCCTCTTTCTTTTTAAACATTTAGTTTACTCTAACCAAACTCTCTTTTTCAATTTATACCTCGTCACACATCCCACACTCATTTCTTTTCGACTTCTCACACTCAATCACTATGGATTAACTTCTTGGGTAGAAATCACTGGTTAAGGTGATTCCATAGAAGTCGTGTTAAGTCCTAGCACAATGAAATCCGATGTTTTCCTAGAAAGCATATGATGCTCAAAATGGTTTAATTATCTCAGTTAAAGCACAAATTAGATCTTGAAAACATTTAAAATCACACTTCCAAATTATGAAATCAGTTTAAGATTCGGGAAGTGGTTTGAACATTTAAGAATAATGTTTTCCTATGATTGAAAGTTGTCCTCTTTTCAACCATATATGAGATGAAGATAAATAAGTATACCTTTACGTGCAATCTTCCATCTCATGAAGTCAAGCTTAAAGTCATAAAGATATGAACATGTAAGCGTCTCTCAAAAACTGCAAAAGTCTTATGTCTTAGTCAAAGCAAATTTATTCACTGAAATTAAAAAAACAAAAAAACAGTATAACAATGAAAGTACGAGTTCTGATCAGAAATAATCAGAAGTCATCACCTTTTTACTCCCCCTGAAATTATGCATTTGAAAATTATCATTGAAAAAGATATGCATTTATAATTTCAGACAAATATGTACTCCCCCTTGATGGTTGATTTCCTCATTCGAGTATTGGAGTACAATCTCTTATCAGCACAGGAGTAAGGTCTTTTGATCACTGAAGTGCGGGTCTTGAACTGCATTATTCAAGAGCCATTTTCCTTGACATTTAAGTCCGGGTCTTGAACTATTTTGTTCAAAAGCCTACATTCTCCTACTCCCCCTTGACAGTAGGTGCCTGCAACACAAAATCATCCTTTTTCTTTGGTACCCACTGGTATTTGGGTCTATGAGTGTTAGTTGCAGTTCTTGTGGGGGTTATGGAATAAGAACCATACCAGTAATGGTCACTAGTCTTATGTACAGGATCATGTGTACGACAATAAGAACAATATAATTTATTACCTGACAAACTGATTAATTTATCTCTTGTGTAAACAAAATCAGGTTTATCTATTCGCGCATTGTTCTTCTTGACATTAGGCGTATGTACACACGAGTTTTTACATTTTAGCTCATATTTCTTCTTTGCTTCAACTGGTTTCCTGTTCCAGACCAGTTCAGCTTCTTTGTAGCTGCTTCTCCTTCTTTGATGTGTATTTCTATCAAAGAAAAGGTTAGAATTACGAATTTGATTAGAAGATTTTACTGACCTTTTTGAAGAAACAGGTTTGGATGTTGAACTTGCAGCTGACTTGAAAGAGCATTCTGAATCAGCTGAATCATCTCCAGGTGAGTGGATAATTGACTCTGGAGTCTTGTGCTCAGTCACCACCACCATCGAGATAATCTTTTCAAGCTCATTAATCTTTGAAGAATAACTGTCTCTTTCTTTGACAAGAAGGTCAATCTTCGTCTCAAGCTCACACTTCTTTTTCTTCTCTTTCTGTGCACACTTAGAAAGTTCAGATAGCTTTGTATTAAGCTTTCTAATTGCAGCTTCAAAGGTGCTTCTCTCTTTTTCAAATTCCTTCTTTGCACCTTTTCTTCCATCTGATATCTCTTTTAAGAATCCAACGTTCTTCTGATCAAATGCCTTCTTCTCTTTGGCAAACTGATCTCTTTCTAAAATGATTACTTTCTCAAAGTTACTAACTTGTTGAGAAAGATTTAAACTCTTAAGCTCAATCACCTTCTTCTCTTCAATACTCTTCTTGGAAAAATCTGAGAACTTCTTCTCAAACTCTGATATTTTCTTTTGAAGATTAGCATTTGTACTCTCCAAATCCTTAGATTTCTTCTCATTGTTCTCAACAAGATCTAGCTTTTGTTTTTGAGCTTCCAAATCAGAAATCTGTCCTTTTAATTCAGAGTTCTCAGCTTCCAAAACCTTATCTTTTTCTATTGGAGACAATATTGATTTACCTTCAAGCTGATCCCATAACTTTTTTGTTGTAGCCCATTTGCTATTTATTTGAATAGAAATCTCTTCTGAAATTCCTTTCAATATAAGAATTTTGGCAAATTTATCAGCTTCATGTCTCCTTCTCTGCTCATCTGTGTATTCATTAAGGTATACTGGAACCTCTTTCATTTCCATAAATCCATAAGCTCCTCGAAAAGAATTGAACTTGGTTGGAATTTTCACCATTCCTTCCTGCAAAGATAATCTGATATAAGTATTCAATTCATGTTTGTCAATAAAGTCTAAGAAATGGATTTTCCACTGCTCATATTTTCCTCTGACTAAAACAGGAGGTTTCATATAAGTTCCAGATGATAAAAAATCTTTCGAAATAGACATCTGGTCTAGGTGGAGCAAAGAAATCATCAAGATCCATGATTCCTGTAACAAAAGAACTTGACAGATATGATCGTTAATCCAAATAAAATCAGATAAAATTCAGAAATAAAATTTACAAATTTAACCAAGTCTGGATCTGGCGTAAAAACCTAAGTTTGCGTTAAGAGAGGTTGGCGCAAAAATCAACTTTGCGAGATAAGAAGTTGGCGCAAAATAGTTTTGCGCGAGAAGCGGGTCGCGCGAACTGAGAAGTTTTGCGCGAGAAGTGTATGGCGCAAAGCAAAGTTTGCGTGAGAAGTGGTTGGCGCGAAATATAGATTTGCGTGAGGAATGGGTCGTGCGTTTTGAGTTTTGCGCGAATAGTTGATGGCGCAAACCGGAGTTGTCGACTGGTATACTGTTGACCGGAGTCTTGTGTGGCGCAAAGGTGGATTTGCGCGAGACGAAGCTGGCACAAAAGAGTTTTGCGCGAACAGAACGTGGCGCAAAAGTCACTATGAACTGGCGCAAACTTCGTTTCTCGCGAGTTCGTCCCTGTTCTTCGAAAATCGGCTTTGTTTGCTCAAATAACCTTGATTTTCGATGATTAGCAGTCCCAAATTTTAACAAATTGACCACAAACAGTTTTAGAACAGATTAGGGTTTAGGGTTTAGGGTTTAGGGTTTAGGCTCTGATACCAATTGTCGGTCCACAATGTTAATCAAGTTCTTAGCAAAACAACAACATATGATTTACCAACCTGTTTGATTAATAACAATGTATTACAGGATTGATCTCTTGAAGCTCTCGATGTTTTTCTCTCTGTTTTACACCGTGAGTGTGTGTGTTGTGTGTGAACAGTGTTCTGATTGTGAGTTGTGTTGAGATTGATAATGAGATAATAGATATCTCACCTAACTTAAACCAAACATAATATCTAAACTAGAGATATTATCAAAACATAATATAATATCTAAACTAATATCTAGATATTTAGGAATTAATAACTAATACACTAAAATACAATAAAACAAACTTTGACATTTATTACAAAGTAACATTAGACTAATATTGAGAGTGACTTTTCAGCTTTAGCTTCAGATTGCAAACTTCAGATTGGATGATCTTGAATCCAATAGATCTGTGCGCTAACACATACCTAGCTATCTTTATTTATGTCTAACATAAATAATATCTTATTTTATTTAATCAGATTAAATCATTACAAATCAGATATAATAATTAAACGTTTTAATTATTAAAACTCTTTATTCGAATATGTTCAATGCGTGTGACTCAATGGGTTCTCGACATGTTGGTAATAAATATAAATATCGTATTTATAGTTATAAACAATGAGCGGTATCTAGCAATACATCATCATCACCCAAATGATGAGAATTGGTGATACAAACAATTACCGATATATAATCAATTTTAGTGTACATATTTAATTCTTTTGTCCTTGATGTCCAGATTGAACACGGGACATTGAATGTGTCATTCTCGTTATGTCCAATCTCTAGTTTCTTGATTCCCTAATATAGTAATAAAAACAGAAATTGATATCTCATATCATTTATCTGAGCATGCATGCATTTCCTTTGTATATATTTATCAAGGGGCCCAGAGACATCACTCCCGTCATAAAGGAGGGACAAATAATATTACTAATAAAATCATATTACTTCAACCTTAAAACCCAAAATAATATTTAACTAGGGACATTTAGAATACATTATTCTAAGGTTATTTATTATGAATAATTAAAAACACAGAATATAACATAGACATAATAAATTGGGCAATGCCTTTTATTTATTTATTAATTTCATGAAACAAAACTCAAAATTATAATCATCGTATGATTAGCTTTTGGGCATTCACTAACACAAGCAACGATTTCTCTTAACGAAAGATAGTCGTGGGGTGAAACTGTTCAACGGTCGTGTGTGGGTGCCCAAAGTTGGGGGTAATCGAGAGCTACTTCTTAAAGATGCCCACAATTCCAAGTATTCCATTCATCCGGGGAGTACAAAGATGTACCGGGACTTGAAGTTGCATTATTGGTGGCCGGTAATGAAACTTGATGTGGCGCGTTACGTGGAGCGTTGTGTGACGTGCTTACAAGTAAAGGTTGAACATCAACGCCCGTATGGGAGTCTGCAATCCTTAGAGATCCCCGAGTGGAAGTGGGAGCATATTACCATGGACTTCATGACGAAGTTGCCTAAAAGTCTTCGAGGTCACGATACCATTTGGGTAATAGTAGATCGATTGACTAAGAGTGCTCAATTCTTGTAACACCCTCAATTTGGTAAGAGCAACTAATTAAAAATTTCGACATTACATCAAGTAAAGATAACTCTCTAAAATAAAACTTTCTATTTAACTTCAACATATATAAACTCCAGTCTTATATAAGGACTAGACCAAAGTCGGTGTTACTTAATCCCAACTATAAGCTGCTCTTCCCGGAAACAAGTGCGGAATACTTCACTAAAATTTCCACCTCATGAGCACACGTCTAGCACTCCTCTCAACACAGTGTCACTAGAGCTATTCCCAACCGGAGCCTGTTGCACATGCCGACAAATAAAAAGGTTAGGCTAACGCCTAGTGAGTTCAAGAGTTTTCCACATGAATAAAAATACCTTTGAAAAGAGTTAATGCAGTTTAAATCATAATATTTCCAATGATATACTTTGAATATGAAACGACTCGTTTTCCAATAACATGCACTTTGAGCAAAAACACCAATATAAACGTTTTCAAATTCAAACTATTTCGGGGACAAAATCCCAATATAAAAAGTTCTTTCTTAAATAGATTCCAATCCAAAACTCACTCAAACATGAATAGAAATCGAACTCTCCATTTATGAAAATGCGGTTAAAACTTTGTATCCCAAAACACCCAAAACACGGGTGGGGCATAATACTCAACCCATAAATCAAGGCTAAAATCCATTTACACAAGACGCCACCGAAAACTTGGATAATAAAAACCCAATACCCAAAGTAACACTTTTCAGTGACGACGGAGACCCGATTCCATAAAATGTGACGGTACACAAAGTAAGCCCATTTTATGTTGTTAAGACTAGTCATATAAACAGAAGTACACGCAAGGGATGTCAGGCTCAGTGGCTTTAAACGTACACCCACGGGATATCAACTTCAACCGCGAACGGTCCTTACGTTGAGTCCCTCATCCAATATCGTAATACTTAGCACGTAGGACTTATAGCCCAATCTGTTGCCTAAACGTGCCTCAATGTGGAAAACTATTGTTCCATCATTGGACGTAATGATTCCAAGCGCAAGGGATGTCAGGCTCAGTGGCTTTAAACGTACACCCACGGGATATCAATTTCAACCGCGAACGGTCCTTACGTTGAGTCCCTCATCCAATATCGCAACCAAAGCTCGAAGTCAAGTTATCAAAACTGGACAAATGTCCTAAACCCAATCATAATAAGATATCGAGCCACGAGCTCAAACAACCAAATGACTCATTGTCAAAAGAAATATAATGCAATAAAACGCACTCGACCAACATTTATGAAAAATACGTGCTCCAACGTACACGAACAATTCCAACACAACATAGAACAAGGTAGATAATTTTCCAAACAAGCTTATACCATAGACACGTGTTCAAGTGCTCGGAATTTATTCTTTGAAATACTTAAAATGCATCTTTTCCCCAAAACAAAGATTTGAAGTTTCCAAAATGATTCACAAGGTCGAAAATGACCAAAACCCAAGGACTCATCCATTGTTGTTTTCAAACCTCTCATAACCCAAATTATGCCTATTTCCAACCAACACAAGAATGCGTTTTACCAAATAATCTTCATGCATGAAATGAAATAATAACACACTTTAGTTTATGACTTATTTATCAAAATGACCAAAAGTCCCAAATGTGGGTGTTTTATAAAGTTTAATAAGCTAGACACTTCAAATAGTAAAAAGTTACCAAATAACTCAACAGTTGATGATCTCATGTAAAACACCTAAATGCTTTAAAATAGACATTTTGGCATGTACAACGTTTTCACAAATCAACTTGAACTCACCTTGCTAGATTTAGGCTAAATCTAGGTTTTACCCCCAAAACTTGAATCACCATGGATGAAGTCTTGAAATCTCTAAGAAATCTCCCTAGATCTTAGATCCAACACATCTACAAGATCACCTTCACCACACAAGTCATCAAAATCACACCCAAGATGAAGGATGAAAGGAAAAAAGGGTGAAACCATCAAACCCTAGCTTAACATTGAGAGAGATGAGGAACTTACCACCACAAAATACCCTTGGATCTTCCAATAGACTTCAAATATATTTCTATATCCTTGAAGAACTCTCAAAAACGAAATCGAGGCAACTTGAATCACTGAAATCGGAGTTAGGATGAAGAAGATATGAAGAAATGAAGTTTGGTGGCTGAAAATCGGGTTTTAAGCTCGACAGGGCGTTTCGCGACTTACCACGCGACTGCAAGTCGCAACGTAAGTCGCCCGCTTCCCTAAGTCACGGCACAAGTCACGGCATGCGCTGTCCGCCCAGTTTTCTTCTCGTTCACTGTTTTGGCCATAACTTCTTTGTTATAGCTCCGATTTTACTCCGGAAAGAACCATTGGACTTGTAATTGAATCCTTCATCCAACAATACTATAAAATCTAGGATTCAAGCCCAAAATCCCATATCTTATTTTCCCCTTAAAATACCAATTATGTATTAACTTGAAATGATACATTTCGAAATTCGGGGTGTTACACTTCTTGGCCATGCGTGAAACCTTACCGATGGACAAGTTAGCAAAACTCTACATCGATGAAGTGGTCTCGAGGCATGGAGTACCTTTGTCGATCGTGTCGGATCGCGATAGTCGGTTCACTTTGAATTTTTGGGATGGCTTTCAGAAGGAGCTTGGTACACGAGTGAAGTTGAGTACGGCTTACCATCCGCAAACCGACAGTCAAAGCGAGAGAACGATCCAAATGCTTGAAGACATGTTAAGGTCTTGTGTCATCGATTTTGGGGGTAGTTGGGACTCTCACCTACCTTTGGTGGAGTTTGCTTACAACAATAGCTACCACTCGATCATCGGAATGGCACATTTTGAGGCATTGTACGGGCGAAAGTGCCGAACTCCTATGTATTGGCTGGAGGCGGGAGAGAAACAATTTGCCGGACCCGAAATTGTGCAAGAGACGACCGATAAAGTTAAAGGCATTCGAGAGCGTTTGAAGGCGGCTCATGATCGACAGAAGAGCTATGTCGAGAAGAAGAGGCGGCCAATGGAATTCCAAGTGGGCGACCGCGTGATGCTTAAAGTGTCACCATGGAAGGGCATCATTCGGTTCGGAAAACGTGGGAAGCTGAGTCCTCGTTTCCTCAGACCATTCAAGGTGCTCAGGCGTGTGGGACTGCAAGCCTACCAATTGGAACTGCCGTCGGAGATGAACGGGATCCACAATACGTTCCACATCTGTTATCTCCGAAAGTGTTTGGCGGAAGATGAGAGCGTTATTCCCCTCTCGGAGATAAGGGTGGACGAAGGAAATCGTTGTGTCGAGGAACCCGAAGCTATCTTGGAGCAAAAGTCAAATAAGCTTCGTCACAAGGAGGTCACGATGGTCAAAGTGCAGTGGAAGCATCATCGGGGAGCCAATGTGACGTGGGAACCCGAGGAAGATATGAAGTGTAGATATCCTAATCTTTTCGAGTAGTTAGGATTTCGGGGACGAAATCATTCCCAAGTTGGGGAGGATTGTAACACCCCGAATTTTCGTTGTAATAATCCTAACATTAGACTCCTAATCTTATTTGGAAAAATCTTAGTTACCTTTCGTTTACCGTTTGTCGTTAGCACCGTGCGGTTGGAGCCAAGTTTGAATGCGTAGAAATTTTTGGGTTTTAGGCAGGCAGTGGCCTGCGCGGCTTTCCCTGCGGCCTAAGCCGCATAACCTCCTGGAGGTGGCAACCTTGTTAGAGCATAAATCTGTTGGATACAAGATCAAGAATACTGAAGGTCAAAGGTTCAAGAAGTCAAAGCTGGAAAGTCAACTCTCATTAAAAGTCAAAGTCATTTTGTTAATAAAAGTCAAAGTCTAGTTGTATTGTGTTTGTTTTCTTTGTATTTGTTGCTAGTATAAATAGTTGTTTTTGCTGTTTAATAGATAGATGACTAGAGATTGAGTTTGAATACGCAGAGAGAGTTTTAGAGAGAGAAACAGAGTTGTATAGAGAGAAATAGAGAAATATATTTGTAATATGTGAATTTGAGTTTGAATCAAATCAGGTAGTGATTTCATCTTGTTTGTTTGATTTGTTTGCAATTAGAATCTTGATTTCAAGGAATTACAATTGGTATCAGAGCAGATCCAATTGAAATCAAATCAAGAAAAACTGAATTCGCATTGTGTTCTTGAGCCGAGGATTGAATTTGAATTCTGAGTCTGTTTTCGAATTGAAATCAATGGATTTGTATTCGAATTGTATTTTAGATTGAGTTTAGTTTTTGCATTCTGCGAGTTTAGCTTGCGAGTTTGGTGAAACACGCAAGTAGGCATCTGCGAGTTATCCAAACGCGCACGACTCATCTTGCGAGTTTCTCAGTGAACAGTGATCTGCGAGTTTATATGTTTGCGAGTTTCAAGTTTTCTTAGTGATATGCGAGTTTCTCATTATAAACTACTATTTCAAAGATTTTTGTATCTTTGTGATTTCATTTGAACTAACGGTCAATTTCAAGTTTCTTATTGCTTATATTTTGAAACAGGATGACATCAAGAGAAGCTCTCGCTATTGGAACTGACACAAAGCCACCAGTACTCTTCAAAGGAGAGTATGAGCAGTGGAAAGATCAATTCTTAGATTTCATTGACATAAATGAATTAAGAGATGAAATCAGAAAGTCTTTTGTCAGGATCTGAATTCTTAACAAGAATAAACACTCAGAAACAATCTTAAAGGAGTTTGCGGAATAACACTTTAATATTCAAAGATCAATGAAACAGTGAATCAGAAATCACAAATTGTAAACTTTATTGAATGATTTAAAGCTACAAGATTTCACACACAACCTCAATATTGATGAACAGGCTCACCAATACGAATTCTACTTCTCTAGAACTAGAGTTCTAAACCTTGAGGTTGATTCTCTCTATGAAAGCAAAAACTCAGAATATTGTCTAACTTGATGTTACAAAACTATTCTATACATATACTGAAGATAAAAGATAATTACAAAAAATAAAAGATCTTCAATATAATCTTCCATAGTTATCTCCAAGACTTTCCATGATTATCTTCAGTCAATACATCTGTCATCCTTGCCATACGAAGTCTTCATCTCATAAGCAGCACTAACTTCATGAGCAGTATTAATTTCATTCAGTAGTATTAACTTTGATCTGGCAGTACTAACTCCAGCAGTACTAACTACTAGCAGTACTAACTCCAGCAGTACTAACTACTAGCAGTACTAACTCTTCAAGCAGTACTAACTATTGAAGTAGCAGTACTAACTTGTCAAGTAGTAATAAATCTACTAGCAGTAGTAATCATATAGTACTGGCAGTAGTAACCAGTTGTGCTAGCAGCATTAACCATACTTAAGCAATTCTTTCAGTTCCCAACAATCTCCCCCTAACTTGAATTTTAGGAAGAGAAGTCAAGTTCTTCAGATGCTCCCAAAACTCCATTATTCATATCCCTGTATCAGCATTCAACCCCAAACTTTGATTAATTGTTCTTTGGATCAAATACCTTGCCATTTCTGAATTTGGTGCACACCCAAGCTTTTTCTTTAACATAGCATGCAACTTTAATCTGCTGTGGTTGTAAACTCTATCCACTAGGAAGTATTCTATGTGATTTGTATCCATAGTCAGTGCATATACTCCACTAGTTTCATATAGAGTCCAGTTGTTAACTGTTTGAAACACATTTCTGATAATATCCTTCACTTCTTCTGGCTTGAACAACATACATAGATACTCCATCACAAGTTTTGTGATTGGTATCCCTGGAGCTTTTAGTTGATCAGCATACAATTTCATTCCTACTTCAAACATCTCCTCTAGATCAGATCTGGAACATGTTCTGACAATCTTGGCCCAAGTATGATATACTTCATACTTCTCATCTTTCCTCTTGAGCCTGATATACTCTGTTCCATCAACTTCCAGTGTATCCCAGTGAATGATCTCTGGAGGCTTAACACCAACAGGTTCAGTTGATATAGGCTCAGGCACTTTGTCCATCACTACCATGTATAGATTCACATCAGCAGTACTTGATGGTTCTTCCTGTTCAACAGACTTAGGTGCCCCTTCTTCTTCAGCTACCCTCTGTTCTTTCTCAGCTTCTCCCTTATCCACTCTAGATTTCTTTGCTGATTTTCTCCTAGCCATCATTTTTGTTCTTTTTAAAGTCCTCAGACTTTCACCTAGAGTAGCTTCCTTCCTTGGTGTTTCTTGCTCATCAGGGAAGGGTTTCTGAATTAGAAGATCATGTCTTTCTTTCATCTTCTTTTTTGCTTCAACTCTTGCTCTGTCATTTCCTTGTAATTTGGTCATCTCAGCTTCATACAAACCTTTGATTTGTTCAAAATACATCTTTGTGAACATTTCCTTTTTAACTCCCACAACACCTTTGAGAAAAGTAATCATCTTCTTTCTCTCTTGAGTGCCAAGGAAGGTCTGTGAAGGTTGTCTCTTCTTTGCACCCATTCTGATCATTCCAGGCTTCTTTAGAGTTGTAGCTTTCTTCTTTGCTATTTCTTTTGCAAGACTCTTTTGATAAGCTTCATTAAGTTCTGCAGCCAGAGCTTTTGCCATCTCCCTGTCTTTTTCCACTTGAACCTTTTCTTCTTGCTCAAGTTCAGCCTGAATCTTTTTGTCCAATGCTTCATCTGACTCAACCAACTTTTGCTTTTTAATTGGTTGATCAGATTCCACCATCTTAGCTTTGCCTTTGTCCTTGCTTATTACTTTATCAGCACTAACTTTCTTGATAACTTCAACATTGTCTTTGATGACAACTCCTCTGGTCTTTGAAGTGACCTTAGGAATATCATGTTTAGCTTTGATTAATGCTTCAACTGTCTCAAGTTCTTCCACATTGCTGCTAAGAAGGTCTGTTAATACTTCTTGAACCGTTTCTGCTGCTTCATTCAATTCAGCAGTATTAACAGTTTCTGCTGCTTTGCTTGTTTTAGCAGCATTAACTGTTACTGATGCTTGTACAAATTTTGATTCTGTTTCTACTGCTTGCTCCCCCTCAAAATCAAATTTCTCCCCCTTATCTTTAGCATCTTCCATGTTTTCATCAGCTTCTGACTCCCCCTTTTTGGGAGCATCATCCACTGGTTTCCTTCTTCTGAGCACAAACTGTTTCCTTTTCTTTTTCTGTACCAATCTCTTCACCATTTTCTTCAGTTTGGTAATCTGTACTTGTTGAGACAGAATTACCAGTTTCATCTCTTCTATGTCTTTGCGTTGCTTGATTACATCCAGATTGATGTTTCCCATAGTTTCCATTAATTCATTATAGTCATATCTGTCCTCACCTCCTTTGGGTGTTTTTACCACCTTTGGAGGATCATTGGATCTTTTTGTTGTAGAGGTCTTCTGCCTAGCAGAAGCACCTGCTACCCCCTTGGTTTCTTGGCACCTGGGACCTTTGGATGATTGCTCACCCAAAGTTGCCATGGGGAAGGTCTTATTGATGTTACCACTGGCCTCCTCTGTGCTAGCAGGAGTAGTGGCAGCCTTTGCACCCATATGCTCATTCATCTCCTCAGTGAGCACCTCCTTGGGGTTGGGAGACACCCCTGTGGTTTCCCTATAGATATTCTCTAATGGAGAATTCTCCATTAGAGGGCTTAAAGGCTCTGTGGGTGAAGGTACAAGAAGGGAATGAGCCTTCTTTACCTTTTTCCTGATGTAGGTATTGGTGATTGGAGAAGTTGGTTTTTGAATAAGGTACTGTGGGATTGATATGGTGATTGAAGGTTGGGATTGGCTTTCAGTGGGATGGTCTAATGAGGGCCTTGACCCTGAAGCCATACCTTCTGGATTGTGGGACACCACCATCATTGTAGAGAACAATGGGGTGTCAACTCCTTCCGAGTCCAATGGAGATCTCTTCATATTTGAAAAGACCTTGCCTTTGGGGATTTTAGGTACATATACCTCATCAAATTGAGGCATATCCGTCAATTCATTGGTTATAACTGCCTGGACAAATCTTGGGTACATGTATAAACTCTTTTTATTTCCCAAGTTTGTCACAAGGTCATTGAAAATCATTTTTGAAAAATTGTACTTTCTGGCAGTGGCCAAGAAAACCAAAGCATAAGCAATGGTACTACTGAACTCACTCCATCCAGTAGTCTTTTTGGAAATGCAATGCATATGGGTATGGATAAAGAAACGCCATTGGGGAGAAAATTTTGATTTTGAGAACTTGAAAACACCCAATGGGCCTCCATACCCCATTCTTGAAAGATTGGAGAACAAGTCCTCATTAGGAAGAGAGGTAATACCTGCAGCATCGTCTAGTCGTAGACAGATGCGAATCACCTCTTCAGAAACTGACAAGGGTTTGTCACCCACCCTTGTCTTGATTAACTACACACCATTTTCTGTCACAGCGGTGGCATTCGCCCAAAATTGTCTCTGGTGCTCTATGTAGATTGTTGGAGACACTGTAAGAGCATAAGCGATATGGCTGAACTTGAGAAAATCTACTATCTGGTGAAATCCATCAGCCTGCTTCGGCTTTTGAAGCATTGCGATTTCGTTGTGCTCATCAATGAACGCCATGGATGCCATTGAGCTTGAGTGTTCTTCCCTGAAACTTACTAGGTGCTTGAGAGAAAAAGGGTTAGAGAGAAGATGAATAGTATTCAAAGAGTCGTTATGAGCTTTAGGCGGGCAAAAGGGTATTTATAGTATTCGGGACAGAAGCAGTATTAACTTAGAGCAGTATTAACTAACTAGGAGTATTAACTGAGAGCAGTATTAACCACTCGCAGTATTAACTAACTAGCAGTATTAACTGAGAGCAGTATTAACCACTAGCAGTATTAACTAACTAGCAGTATTAACTGAGAGCAGTATTAACCACTCGCAGTATTAACTAACTAACAGTATTAACTTTGCACTGGCAGTATTAAAACTGCACTGGCAGCATTAACTGCACTTACACTGTTGAAGCTTGTGATAGTCTGAGCAAGGTAATAACTTCCTGAGAAAGATGATTAGTAGCACTAAAGAATAATAAATAACAGGTATGTAAACACTTTTTAAAACATGAGCTCATTCAGAGTTGATCATGCCCACACTTGTGACCAAGAAAGTGAATCTACCCACATCAAAAGCTTTGGTGAATAGATCAACAAACTGGTTGTCAGTATGAACTTTAGCAACTTGAATGAGCTTCTTTTCATTGCAGTCTCTAATAAAGTGATACCTGATCTCAATGTGCTTTGTTTTGGAATGCTTGACTGGATTGTTAACAATGCTTATAACACTGCTATTGTCAATGAAGATTGGATTGTGAAGAAAGGTTACCCCATAGTCCAGCATCTTATTCTGAATCCATAGAACCTGAGAGCAGCAACTTGCAGCAGCAATGTACTCAACTTCTGTTGTAGATAAGGACACTGTGGTTTGCTTCTTACACTGCCAAGATACTAGTCTTGCACCCAAAAGTTGACATCCACCTGAAGTAGACTTTCTGTCTATGTTAGCACCACCCAAGTCACTGTCTGAATATGCAATCAAGTCAAAGTTGGATTCATAAGGATACCAAAGACCTAATCTAGGTTGCCCTCTTAAGTATCTGAAAATCCTCTTAACAACATGAAGATGTGATTGCTTTGGCTTGACTTGGAATCTGGCACACAAACACACTAGAAACATGATGTATGGTCTTGAGGCTGTGAGATACATGAGAGATCCAATCATTGATCTATATAGATGGACATCAACATCCTCCCCCTCAAGATCAGCAGTGATTTGTTTATGAGTCTCCATTGGTGTGCTTGCTGGCTTTGAGTCTGTTAAACCATATTTATCCAGGATGTCTTTCACATACTTTGATTGACTTATGAAGATCCCATCTTTCTTCTGTTTCACTTGAAGCCCAAGGAAGAAGGTGAGTTCACCCATTGAACTCATTTTGAAGCTCTTGTGCATCAACTTTTCAAAGTCTCTACACATCTGATCTTTTGTGGATCCAAAGATGATGTCATCCACATAGATATGAACAAGTAGGATGTCCTTCTTACTTCTTTTAATGAAGAGGGTCGTGTCAATTACTCCCCTTTCAAACCCATTTACTAATAGATAGGTAGACAGTGTATCATACCATGCTCTTGGGGCTTGATGTAGACCATAAAGTGCTTTCTTTAGTTTGTATACTCTGTCAGGATATGATGGATTTTCAAATCCAGGGGGCTGACAGATATATACTTCTTCATCAATTGTACCATATAGAAAGGCACTATTTACATCCATTTGATATACCTTGAACTTCATGTATGAGGCATAGGCTAGAAATAGCCTAATTGCCTCTACCCTTGCAACTGGAGCAAAAACTTCTTCATAATCTATGCCTTCTTCCTGAGTGTACCCTTGTGCCACAAGCCTTGCTTTGTTCCTGATTACAATTCCTCTCTCATCCTTTTTATTTCTGAAAATCCACTTGGTGCCAATAGCTCTATGACCTTTTGGAAGGTCTACCAAGTCCCAAACTTCTTGCAATTTTAATTGCAGTAACTCTTCTTGCATAACTTCTATCCAACTGGAGTCTTTCATTGCATCATAAACCTTCTTAGGCTCAATCTGAGATAGAAAGCAAGAGAGTACTGTGTGTTGTTGATCCTGCAGCTCTTGAAGTCTGCTTTGATTCCTTGTTATCATAGGAGAAGAGATGTCTCCTATGACCAGCTCTGGAGGATGGTTTTTTTGAGTTCTAGTCTGATGAACAGGTTCTTCATTGATTCCCACATCTAGATTGGAATCATTTAAGTTAGCTGAGGTGATCTCATCAGCTGCTTCTGGATCTTCATGCACTTGATTCTCCTCATCTCTTCTTTCTTCTTCACTCTGAATTGGTTCAGTCATAGTCTCCTTTTCACAGAAATCAACAGGTTCTATTGTAGGTATGGGAAAGATCACAGACTGAGGAATAATGTCTTGTACTTGTACTTGTTCATCCCCTGAGCCTCCACTTCCTGAACCTGTATGATCATCACTACTGAAACCCAAAGAGTTAGTTAGTGAATCAATGTCAAACAACCACTGAGGACCTGAACCAATAGGATTTGGTGTGTTCTCATTGCACTTGACATTGTCACTTTCCTCAATTATTCTAGAAGAAGAATTAAAAACTCTGTAAGCCTTACTCTGAGATGAGTAACCAACAAGAAAACCATCATCTGCCTTGCTATCAAACTTTCCTAAGTGAGTTTTGGTATTGAGAATGGTACACGGACACCCAAAAGGTTTGAAAAATCCAATAAATGGTTTTCTTTTATTTAAAAGCTCATATGGTGTCTTGTTCTTAGGCTTGACTACTAGAACTCTGTTTTGGACATAGCAAGCAGTATTAACTGCTTCAGCCCAGAAAGTAATTGGAAGTTTTGAATTAGCTAACAGAGATCTAGCAGCCTCAATCAGTGTCCTATTCCTTCTCTCAGCAACACCATTTTGTTGTGTAGTCCTAGGAGCACTGTATTGCCTCTCAATTCCTTTTTCCTCACAAAAGGTGTTTAGGTCATGATTTTTAAATTCAGTACCATTGTCTGACCTAATGACTTTTACTTTTTGATTTGTTTGGTTTTCAATTCTTAGAATAAAGGATTTGATCAGTCCACTTGTCTCATCCTTAGTCCTTAGAAAATATACCCAGGTAAATCTAGAGTAATCATCAACAATAACTAAGCAGTATGATTTCTTACCTATACTCATAACATTTGTAGGCCCAAACAAATCCATATGAAACAACTGAAGAGAATTAGAGATAGTGTTCAACTCTTTGGACGTATGAGAAGTTTTGTGTTGTTTGCCTTTGAGACAGGCAACACAATGATCATCACATGAAAAGACTTTTGAAGGTAAACCTCTTACAAGGTTGTTTTTAACAAGTTTATTCATTGTTTTAAAGTTCATGTGACACATCCTTCTGTGCCAAAGTGATGATTCATCCAAAGATACTTTTGAAACAAGACAGTTTAGGGATGAATCAGTTGAAACACTTTCCATATCTAAGCAATAAACATTATCCTTTCTGGGAGTTCTTAGTAGTATCATCTTTTCATCAACTACCTTGAATCTAGGAGCAAGGATAATGCATTCAGAATCAGTAAATAATATACTATGCTTTTTGTCACAAACCTGTGATACACTTAACAGGTTGTACCTTAATTGCTCAACATAGAATACATCTTCAAAGGTCATTTTACCTTTGGTTACATCTCCCTTACCACTGATCTTACCTCCATCTGGAGTATTACCAAAAGCAACATGCCCACCATCAATTTTCTTGAAATTCTTGAGGCAAGACATGTTCTCTGTCATGTGCCTAGAGCAACCACTATCAACATGCCAGATGCTCTTCCCCTTGAGCTGCTGGTTTCCCTGCACATAAGATAAAACAATTAGTATTGATTGGGAACCCAAGCCAAAGTGGTCTTGGGTCTCCCTTTCTCATCAAAGTATTTACATTACTTTTTGATGAGATTTTTAAACTCTGAGCACTCTTTACTGGAGTACTTTGTCAAGATGATTGGCTTAGCAGCACAAACACTAGAAGCAGTACTAACCTTAGAAGTACTAACAGAGTTAGCAGCACTAACAGGTTTAGCAGTACTAACCTTGTTAGAAGTACTAACAGAGTTAGCAGTATTAACATTAGAAGAAGTACTAACAATGTTAGTTTTAGCAGTACTAATACTCTTAGCAGCACTAACATTGGTAGCAGTAGTATTGCTTCTAGCAGCACTATCATTGTCAGCAGTACTATTTGTGGTAGCAGTACTAACAGTTTTAGTGCTTTTAGGAATCCACATCTTGACACTCTCCTCAACAGTCTTTTTCTTCATGTGGCTTTTAGATTTAACAGATTTCTTAGCCACATGGTTCCTTTCATTCTTCCTATAACCAAAGGGTTTTTGCACAGATCTTTGAAAATTCATCCTTTGGTTCATAGGATTGAAATAACAGTATTTAGCAATATGATTGAGCTTTCCACAAATAAAACAAGGTTTTGGTCTATTGATTTTACTCAGATCAACCCCTTGTTTTTGTGCCCACTGATTATTCTAGTTTCTTTGATTACCCCTCCTTTTATCATGTTTTAGGGGCTCAGATTTAGTACAAGCACACTGTTTGCAAGGAACAGGATTCACAACTGTGGTCTGCTTATAATGGACCTTCTTAGACTTTCCCTCAGTCTTCTCTATGTCCTTCGATTTTACCCAAATCTTTCCACAACCCTCATTGGTAATAATGTTATTCTCTAGAGGAATCTCACCACTCACAGTGTTCTCCTTACCCTTGTCATCTTCTTTCTCAGTTTTGTCCTCAACAACTACTTCATCTAAGGGATCTATCTCAGTGGCTCCCTCAGGAAAGTCCTTCCTATCTTTGGTTTCTAGCAAGTCTGATGTAGAAGGGATGTAGTTGTTGTTGTATGGTGGTGGTGTGGTATTGTACCCAATTCCTCTTCTCAGCTTGTCATGAATCTGAGTTTGTAGTAAAGAGTCCATTGCTTTAGAAGCATTGGAAAACTTTTCTACATCTAGCTTAACTTTGGCTAGCTCTCCTCTCAACTTTTCATTCTCCTCTTTAGACTTTGTCAGTTGGAGTTCTAGATCCTTTTTCTCCCACTTCTAGTAATTTGTGTCATATGAGTGTTGAATTTCATTGGCTTGGAAACCTTTAATTTGTTCCTCAAACCTCTCTACAATTCTCATATAGTCTTTTATATCTTTTGCTAACCTCTTAAGGTCATCACTCATATTCTGGTTGTGATCCCTGTACCTTTTAACAATGTCTATGCAAGTTTTAGAACAGAGATTAGAACTTACCCCAGTTGGGAGATCAGATACCTCTGCCATGAGAGCTTGATTTTGAATAGCCTCTTCTGCTTGATCACTCCAGTCAAACCCCATTCCTTGTTGAGAAACAAGGGCTTGAGCAGAGTTTCTGTTCTGGTTGAAGCTACCAGTCTGAGCTTGTTGGTGGTTATTGTGAGACACTCCACTTCTGCATTCCCTGGCAAATTGTCCCTTCATATGACATTTATAGCATTCTACCTCTGACTTGTCAAAGCCTGCTCCATCTTCTCTTCTTTGGGAGAAGTTATTCCTCCCAGTCCTCTTGATGAACTTCTTTACTCTCATGGAAAGCATGGCCATATTCCATTTAATATCCATCTCTTCAATATCATCAGGATGAAGTTGTTCCAAGTCATCATTGATTAAAGAAGAGTTTCCATGGCTGGACAGAAAGGCTTCAAAAACAGATTCAGTGCATTTTTCTTGATTTGCTCCATTAGCAGCATTAACCGATTCCGGGTTAGCAGTAGAATCAATTGATGCTGATAGGAGTGCAGAATTATGAACATATCCAGAAGGCTTCTTCATTGCCTCCACCTCAGATTCAAACACTCTAAGGTCATTGTACAGATCATCAAGTTCTTTTTCTTCTAGTTGTTCATTCTGTCTGAATGAAACAGTATACATGGTCCATTCATCTCCAAGGGACCTTAAGAACTTTCTGTTTACATCATCTTGATCAATCTGTACTCCCATAGTAGCTAGTTCACCAATCAGCTTGTTAAACCTGTCAAAAGTTTGAGTCATGGACTCATTCTTAGTTGACATAAAGTTTTCATACCATTGCTTCAGTATTGCCTTCTGATTTCTCTTGGTACTTTTGGTACCAGATAATCTTTTCTCTAGAGCATTCCAAAGCATCTGTGCATCAGTGCAATTGCAGAATTGGTGTTGATATTCATTGGGAATAGCCAAGAGCATTGTACTCAATGCTTTCATCTCTGTGTGCCTTATCTTCTTTTCTGCATCAGTCTTTGGTGGAGTTCTTTTTCCATCTGCACCAATTCTTCCTTCATCAGATGGTCCATTCTCAATGATGTCCCACATAGAGTAATCTGTGAGGAGAATGTATTGCTTGATCCTTATCTTCCACATGTCAAACTCATTATATCTGAGCATTGGAACCTTTGAGACAAGAGCACTGTTTGATTCAACTGTGTTTTCCATGATGAATAAAGGTTTCTGAGAATACTAGCTCTGATTCCACTTGTCAGGATCTGAATTCTTAACAAAAATAAACACTCAGAAACAATATTAAAGGAGTTTGCGGAATAACACTTTAATATTCAAAGATCAATGAAACAGTGAATCAGAAATCACAAATTGTAAACTTTATTGAATGATTTAAAGCTACAAGATTTCACACACAACCTCAATATTGATGAACAGGCTCACCAATACGAATTCTACTTCTCTAGAACTAGGGTTCTAAACCTTGAGGTTGATTCTCTCTATGAAAGCAAAAACTCAGAATATTGTCTAACTTGATGTTACAAAACTATTCTATACATATACTGAAGATAAAAGATAATTACAAAAAATAAAAGATCTTCAATATAATCTTCCATAGTTATCTCCAAGACTTTCCATGATTATCTTCAGTCAATACATCTGTCATCCTTGCCATACGAAGTCTTCATCTCATAAGCAGCACTAACTTCATGAGCAATATTAATATCATTCAGCAGTATTAACTTTGATCTGGCAGTACTAACTCCAGCAGTACTAACTCTTCAAGCAGTACTAACTTGTCAAGTAGTATTAAATCTACTAGCAGTAGTAATCATATAGTACTGGCAGTAGTAACCAGTTGTGCTAGCAACATTAACCATACTTAAGCAATTCTTTCAGTTCTCAACATCTTTGACTGAAGGTGTCATGCCAATTCCAGTAAAGACCCAAAAAAAATTTATGTCAAGATTGATAGCTACAATGCTACTGGAAAGGAAATGTGGGATTAATTGGAGAAAATGATGTTAGGATCAAAGGTTGGTAATCAGCTCAAAATCTCCAACTGTCTCAACAATTATGAAGAATTCAAGGCCAAAGATGGTGATTCTCTAGAGGCAACTTATGACACATTTGTGACCTTGCTAAATGAGCTAAGCAAGAACAAAGTCAAAAAGTCACAGATTGAACTGAATGTCAAATTCCTTAGCATACTTCAGCCAGAGTGGAAGAGATTTACCAGGCAGATGAAGCAGATGAAGGATTTGAATGAAATACCACTTCATGAAGTCTATGAAACTCTTAGACAGAATGAGGAAGAAGTAGATGAGATTAAAGAGGAGAAGAAAAAGGATGATAAGGCAGTTAGTGATCCTATTGCTCTTGTTGTAAAGAAGAAGTCGGTGAGTTTGAAGAAGAAAAAGAAGGTGATAGTTTCTGAATCAGAAGAGGCTGACAGTGAGAATAACTCTGACTCGGATGACTGCGAGAACCTGAAGCGGGCAATGCTTATGTTGACCAAGGCTTTTCAAAAGAGGTTCTACAAAAAGCCTAACTCGAACAATCAGAGATATTCATTTGGTTCACGAAATTATGAGCACAAAGAGAGAGTTGAAGGAAAGAGAATGGAAGAAAAGAAGCCTGAAGAAAGGAAGTACAGAGCTGAAGAGACAAAGCAGCCATAATAGACTAAATGCTACAACTGTGGCAAACTCGGACACTTTGCAAAGGACTGCAGAAAGCCGAAAGTTAAGAATTCCGAGTATTATAAAAACAAGATGCTCTTGGCCAAACAACAAGAGGCGGGCAAAGAACTTATGGCAGAGGACGAGTTCTGGCTCGACCATTCGGATGAAGAAGTTGAGAAAGAAGAGGATGCTCATATCTGTCTCATGGGAAAGACTGTTACTGAAGATGAAGCAGATTCTGAATGTGATGAAGAGAATGAAGAGGTATGTGACATGACTGAATCGGATTTTCTAAATCAAATGCATGCTATGATGATTAAACTCCAAGAATTAGAGTCTAAACTTAAGCGTGAAAAAGGTGTCATTAAAGATCAAAACCAATCAGAAACTTAGCAATGATGTTGCTGATAAGAATGTATTGATTGAAGCTTTACATAAGAATATTGACACCAGCGCGAAAGAGAAGACTATAATTCACAAAGAGCTGTCTGAAACAATTTCAAAATATAGACTGTGTGAGTTTGATTTAAAAGAGCTTAACAAAATGTATTCTTCGCTTTCAGAAGAAAACAAATCTTTAATTGAAAAAGTGAATGCTTTGGAAGGGAAATTACACAGTTTAGGTCAAACTGAACAAACCATTCATCTAAATAAACCCAAAGAGAACAAAGAGTGTTGGGGACTTGGTTACGAGAATCCACACTATCTCAAAAAGGGTATTACAGAACTGCCTGCTCTTTATGATTTTGGATTTTTTAAACTGGTACCACAATATCCTGAACTTCATGTTGAGTATACTAGATTATCTGAAGAGGATGAAGCTAAGGAAACAGAGAAAAGACAGAACACAACTAAAGTTCAACTTCCATTTCGATATGAGAGGTTGAATAATAGTTATAGTTCTGATAAATTGAAATTTCTTTCAAATGATTATTTTGAGAGTTATTCTTCAAAGGAAATGAAGGCTAAGCCTATCGAAGGTAAGCTTTATGTTCCTCCTCTCATTTTGGAAAGTAAAATTTATGAACTTGAGAAAACTCTAGCAGAAGAAAGAATTTTGATGGATTTAGAACTAAATGTATTTTTCACTGTTTTTAAAAATTCTGATTTTTCTAAATCATCCAAGGCTTCAAAATTTGATGATCTGTCTGGTCTATTTGATAATGAGTTTGATTTCTTAAATTCTGATGGTGATTTAGATGAATGTGTTGCTCAATTTGATTTCAATGCTAAACTTCCTGATCATTCAAAATTTGTCATAAATTCTTTTGCATTACCAAGTGTGTATACGAAAGTTGATAAATCAGTTTCTGTGAAAACCAAAGTTGCCAAAGGCAAAAAGAAGAAATCTAAGTATTTACAGAAACCGACTACAACTGGTAAGCCAAAGAAGAAGCATTTTGTTGATTCTCACAAGTCTGACTCTAAAATTTCAAATGTTTCAGATCTGAGAAAGAAAGAGCTTGGAGTTAAATCAACATGGTGACCAAAGTAGAAAGTTGATGAGAAGGCAAAATCAGTTTCTGAATCGTCATGTAATAGGAATACTAATAGTACTTCAAGTGTAATTGTGGATATTGCTTTTAATAAACAAAAACTTGTAACTCATTACAAGAAATATTCTATAAAGCAATTATTCCAATTATCTCCGTATACTAGAAGGTCTTCTAATTATCATCGGAATGATTTTGCTTCTCGACAAAATTCTGTTGGTTGGTTTGGCACATATCATGTTTATTTTTCTTATTCTAACTCTTCATATGGTTTTCAAAAGAAAAGCGGGCCCAAATTTAAATGGGTGCCAAAATCTTGCACTAACACTGAAGGTCCCATTTATAAATGGGTACCTAAACTTCTTGTTTCGTGATTTTCTCATGTGCAGACCCGTCATATGTGGTACTTGGATAGCGGATGTTTCAAGCCTATGACTGGGCAAAAAGATATGTTATCTAATTATACAGAGAAGTATTGTGGCACAGTTAGGTTTGGAAATTACCAGTTCTCGCCAATTCTGGGGTATGGCGATGTAATTCATGACAAAGTGACGATTAAGAAGGTGAGTTACGTAGAAGGACTAGGACACAACCTTTTCAGCATTGTCCAGTTCTATGACAAATATTTAGAGGTGAATTTCAAGGCCAAGAGGTGTTCTGTACGAACTGAAGACGACAAGGAAATCTTGGTCGGCACTCGCAAGTCAAATCTTTACACAATCAATTTGTCAAAGGTCCAGACTGACAATCAAGTGTGTCTACTTTCAAAAGCCTCGATGCAACAAAGCTGGCTGTGGCATCGAAGGTTATCTCATCTGAATTTTCTCTACATAAATAAGTTGGTCAGTGGAAAGCTAGTGAATGGACTTCCTGAGTTAAAGTACGTGAAAGAACACTTGTGTGCAACATGTGAAAAAGGGAAGATGAAGAGAACTCCACATAAACCAAAGCTTGAACCTAGTACCAATTCTCCATTAGAGTTGTTGCATATGGATCTTTGTGGTCCGATGCGAACGCAAAGTTTAGGCGGAAAGAAATATGTTCTTGTTATCGTGGACGACTATTCGCGATACACGTGGGTCAAATTTCTACGTTCAAAAGATGAGACGCCCGAAGTACTCATTACATTTCTGAAAATGACTCAGGTGAATCTGCAGAAACCAGTCAAGCTTCTCAGAACGGATAACGGCACAGAGTTTAAAAACAGAATTGTTGAAGAGTATCTCGAATCGGTCGGGATATCACATCAATACTCTGCTGCTCGTACGCCAGAACAGAATGGAGTAGTTGAAAGGTGAAATCAAACGCTAGTCGAGGCCGCTCGAACTATGCTCAGCCAATCAGCCTTACCTCTATTTATGTGGGCAGAAGCTATTTCGACTGCGTGCTACACTCATAACCGTTCCATGATACACCGCATATTTCAAAAGACTCTGTATGCGTTGATCAACAACCGAACACCAACCATTAAATATTTTCATGTTTTGGTTGTAAGTGTTTTGTGCTAAACGACAGAGAGAGTCTGAACAAGTTTAGTGCTAAGGCGGATGAGGGCATCTTCATTGGATATTCTTCTACATCTGTTGCATATCGAGTTTATGTGACGAAGTCGAAAACTGTTATTGAAAGCGTAAATGTCACATTTGATGAGGAGATGGCTTCTGAACAAGTCAGTTCAGAACCCGTGATAACCGGAGTGCTAGCTTCTGGACAAATCAGTTCAGAACCTGTACCTGAAAAGAACAAATTAGATGAAGCATCAACGTCTACTAATCATTTATCTGATTTAGATCTTTTATTTGAACTGTTTTATGATGAATTTCTTGGGTCTAAATTGACTAAACCTGTTGTGGTTGACAGGATTGAAGATTCAATGATTACTCATCCAACCACATCAGATATTTCAACTGAATCAAATTCCCCAATTCAGCAAGATATTTCAGTTCAAATACCTACTCCAATAGTTGAAGTTGTATCTATTAATGAAGAGCCAGAAGTTACTGAATCAGTAGGGTGTACTGTAAGGACTGATCAACAGACTGAACAAGCTATACCTACTGAAACTTCTGCACCAAATGTTTCAACTGAGAACCTCCCTCATACTGTACAAAATGATGAAGCTAATAGTGGATTCTTAGATGATAATCATGATCAATCTTCATCTAATCCACTCCCTCATGAACATCGCTGGACCAAAGAGCACCCTTTACATAAAATTATTGGATATCTAAACAAGCCGGTGCAAACTAGGTCAGCAACTTTAAACCAGTGTCTGCATGACTCATTCCTCAGCAAGATAGAGCCTACTCGAGTATCAGAAGCTCTAGCTGATTCGGATTGGGTGTCTGCTATGCAAGAAGAGTTAAATCAGTTTGAAGCCCTGAAAGTCTGGAGACTAGTGCCAAAACCAGAAGGAAAGACTGTTATCGACACTAAATGGGTGTTCAAAAATAAAAAGGACAAAGATAGTATTGTTATAAGGAACAAAGAAAGACTTGTTGCCAAGGGATATAGGCAAGAGGAACGCATAGATTATGACAAGACGTATGCTCCAGTGGCGCGTATAGAGGCAATCCACAAGTTTCTAGCCTACGCAGCTCACAAGAACTTCACAGTCTATCAAATGGATGTGAAGACTGCCTTTCTGAATGGCATACTTAAGGAGGAAGTCTACGTCTCTCAGCCAGAAGGGTTTGTAAATCCAGATAAGCCAAATCACGTCTACATCTTGGATAAAGCCTTATATGGTCTGAAACATGCACCTAGTGTCTGGTATGATGTTTGTTAGCTCCACTCTCATTGTATAGAAGTATTGAAAAATAGGCTAAGTATGTGAATTGCAGAAGCTTGCCGCTGAACACTCAAATACACCACAGAAGGTGCAAAGATCAGAGGTTACTCAGCAGAAGATCTACCAGAAGTCAAACCTGAATAATTCTTGGATCACAGAGCCTCTGTGATCACTCACAGAGCCTCTGTGAAGGCCAACCTCTGGAGATCAATGTTGAAGCTTTTCTAAGAGTTCAAGACAAGACCACGTGCAGAACACATGAGACCTGCTGTACGAAGATCCTCAAGATCAAAGTAATGGGCGTCCCACGTTGTTTACTTTCCAGGTGGCATTCCGTTTATGGAATGTCAGTTTTTGTCTTGTACTAAGGGGTTCATCCCTCTTGTATATTAAGGGAGCACCACCTTAGAGCACGATAGGCGAGCACACACAAAAAATAGCAGTCTGTATAATCCTTGAGCACTTTTTGCACATACCAGTGCGTGTTCTTGGTGTTCTTCAGTAATCAATGAAACAGTTCTTTGAGTAACTTTCTTGTAATATTTTACTTCCTGTTCATTAATTACTTGTGTGTTTACTACCTTGCATGTTCAATCTTTTCTACACGTATTAAACGCTTCCGCACTCTAATTATATAATATGTGTGTAGTAAAAGTTTAAATCAAGTTAAAGAACATCAAAACTGGGATCAACAATTGGTATCAGAGCAAACTTTGATTTTCAATATCAAAGGATCTTGTTCTATACTTGTTTCCAGTACTCAAGGTAGTAGTTTGAATCTGTTCTTCGTTCCAAACTCCACACAGTCACACTCTGTTTTCTGAAGCTATATCAACCTGTTTGATATAGTAACAGGTACAAGTGTATTCCTCATTCAAAGACAGATTCAAAGCTAGTTGGTTGATCATCTGTTATTACCAATTCATATTCTCATCATCTCAAAAAAAACCATCACTGTTATACTCTTTCTGATTCGTTCCATACTCTGCTTTCCTCTCTAAACCAAAATGGCAAACACTGTCAACTACTTCAGTGTTGGATCTCAGTCCAAACCTCCCACTCTTCTAAGGGATGAATATCCTCAGTGGAAGATCAGGATGGTGCACTTCCTTGAAGGTGTGGATCCTGGTCTGGTTGAGTTTCTTCACAATCCTCCTTTCATTCCAATGACAACTGTTCCTCGTGTTCCTGCCATTTTTTTTTTAAGCCGAGGTCAAAAATTTTGGATCGGTCAAGATGCATATTGTTTGTACAAATAGCTTAAGCATATTTTGTGTGCTTGATAAGAAAAGTATAGATTACACACTTGACTAGGCGGTCATCATCATCCTCTTAATCATCATCATCATCATCATTTGATACCCGTTGTTGTACGAAGATGTATGTCGCTACAACCATCATCATTCCCGTCCTCGTGTCATCATTTGACACTGGCATTGGATATGGTAGATGTGCATGGTCCAGCAGATGTCATGAATGGGACTCCCTTGAATGTGGCCACTCCTTTATCATCCGTGAAAAGATTCGGTGTTATCTTGTCAAGTTGTTTCTTCTTTGGGTTCAAAACGTCTTCTGGCTTCCCTTCATGCCCAGAAAATGTAACTCATTCACCAATTTTGGCCCCTTGGGGAACGATCAAAGGATCTACAGCTGTATGATCTGCATTTGAAGCGCATAGCACCAGTCCTTCTGAAACCACATCTCTTAACTTTCCAGGTTTCACATTTGTAATTAACGCCGCAAGACGGTTCGTCAACTCATCTGGACTGCAATACTTTGCCAGGACACTGACCACCTGCCGGCATTTACCCTCCCCAACATCTATTTCCTCAACCAATAAACTGTCAGCTGATGGATGTTTGGACGCTTTACGGATGAGTCCAATCTGTATCTTTAATAAACTGACACTTAACTCTTTATCTTTGTCATCTGGAACCTTTTCAGGCAATTTCTTCTTCTCTGTGGCAGCTTCGGTATTTCCTGTTGCTTGTTTCTTTGGCATGTCAGATTTTTTCTCCGAGTCACCTCCTGAAGTTGCTGCTTTCGCATTTAGGACAACCTTTTTCGTATTTGGCTCAACTTCCACCTTTGCTGCTGGTTTTGCCAATGGAGGGTCGAAAGGGGCCTTCTCTAGCACAATCCACTTAAATAGATCTCCAAAGTCATGCTTATTCTGGATGAAATCCATCCATCTCATCATATGTGGCAGTTTATTCTTGTCAGAGGTTGGAAGACCAATCACGTCTGGATGAACAGTAGAAAAAACAATTATATCAGCTTCCGAAGGTGTGGATCCGCCACCCACAAGAACAGATTTCCCAGTCAAATATTCGTTTAATTCGCTTAGACCATCTGAACACCCCTTAGAATCGGATGGAAATTTCTCGGCAAACGTCACCCACGTGTTGAACTCCTCGTTGTTCTCAAGAGCAGTCTTCATGATGTTAACACTCAGGCTTTTTAGGTCATTCCCCACATCGTCCAAGAATTTTGCAGGTTCTAGCGATCGGGATTTATAGAGAGCCGAAACGATTGTTCGCTTTCTTTCCAAAACTACGCCTTCATTATTAGCAGACGCCATTGTCGAGATTACACGCTCGCCTATGTTTCTGCTGTTGAAGGAAGATACAACCACAGAGCTTCTGCGAGCCAAAAGACGAGGTGATTTATACCTCATAGACTTTAAATCAACTAACAGAGAAGAAAAGCTCTGCTTAGTCTCAAGTAAGAATGAAGAAGCTTGGCTCTGTCACAACAGGTTCTGTCATCTAAACTTTCACACACTTAACAAACTTGTGAAATTAGAACTAGTAAGTGGTCTACCAAGTATTAGATTCGACAAGGATCATCTATGCTCAGCTTGTGAGATGGGCAAACTCAAAAGGGATGCCCACAAAACCAAGTCCGACATATCTTGCACCAGACCTCTGCAGATGCTTCATGTTGACCTCTGTGGTCCCATTTCTGTGCAGAGTCTTGGTGGCAAGAAGTACATCCTTGTACTCATAGATGAATTCTCCAGATATACTTGGGTTGAATTTGTTCGAAAGAAATCAGATGTTTCTGAAGTACTAATCAATCTTATCAAGAGAATACAAGTTCTTTATGACTGCAGGGTACAGAGAATCCGAAGTGACAATGGAACAGAGTTTAAGAATTCAACCATTGAAGCCTATCTTTCGACAGAAGGCATATCACAGAACTTCTCTGCTGCAAGGACTCCACAACAAAACGGTGTTGTTGAACGAAAGAACAGAACACTAGTGGAAGCCACAAGGACTATGATCACTGCTTCAGGGCTCTCTATTTCTTTCTGGGCAGAAGCCATTTCAACCGCATGCTTCACCCAAAATCGATCCTTGATCGTGAAGAGACATGCAAAGACACCATATCACTTACTACACCAGAGGAAGCCAAACATTGAGTACTTCCATGTCTTTGGCTGCAGATGTTTCGTACTGAACGACAGAGACCAAATAGGGAAATTCAGTCCCAAAGCCGATGAAGCCAAATTTGTTGGCTATTCATCAAACTCCAAGGCATACAGAATCTATGTACTCAAATCCAAGCATATACTAGAAAGTATTAATGCTTCATTTGATGATTCTTTTCAGGTGACTTCTAAGCAGATCAGCTCAGGACTCAAACTTCAGGATGAAGATTCTGGTGGATCATCACGAACAAATGATCTTCATCATCTATTTGAAGAGATGTTCAATGATGATGAACCCTTTGAAGGTGACCGCAGAGCCTCTGAAACCGAACCCTCTGAGGACCAAACAGGTACTTCTCTAACTGGTCCTAGTGATGCTTCACCCTCTTCCAGTAATGCTGCAGGTGCAACCATCGAGGGGGAGCACTCAGAGAACAATACAACTCAAGGCCCCAAGCTCAATCAAGATCATGGTCATCTTCAAAACCTCTCAGAAGAGTCAACACCTGATCAAGGCTCTGCAGAGCTCTCTACCTCCACTCATGATGAACAACCAAGTCCTGTGGAAAGTACAAATGATCAATTTCTTTCAACAGAAGATGATCTACATCAAAACGAAGGTGCTCCTGAACTAACCACTGAAGTTTCCAATGATCACCTACCCCGCATGATAAAGTGGACCAAGAGTCACCCACAGAGCCAAATCATTGGTAATGCCTCTGATAAGGTCCAAACTCGATCGAGTACTGCTAATTTTTGTTACTATACAAATTTTGTAAGTATCATCGAACCCAAAAAGATATCTGAAGCTCTTGAAGACCCAAATTGGGTAGAAGCTATGCAAGATGAGCTTCTGCAGTTTGAAAGAAACGAAGTATGGACCCTAGTGCCTCTGCCGAAAGGCAAAACCGTAATAGGGACCAAATGGGTCTTCAGGAACAAAAAGGACGAGGATGGTGTGGTGATCAGGAACAAAGCAAGACTGGTGGCCAAGGGATATTGCCAAGAAGAAGGCATTGACTACGAAGAAACTTTTGCCCCTGTGGCAAGACTCGAAGCAATAAGAATCTTTCTTGCCTTCGCAGCCCACAGAGGTTTCAAAGTATATCAAATGGATGTCAAGTCAGCCTTTCTGAATGGGCAAATTCAAGAAGAAGTATATGTCCAACAACCACCAGGGTTTGAGAACTCTAAGTACCCAAATCATGTCTACTTCTTGGACAAGGCTCTGTATGGACTGAAACAAGCTCCCAGAGCCTGGTACGACAGACTTTCAAACTTCCTCCTTGCAAATGGTTTCGAAAGAGGTACAACTGATACTACTTTATTCTATAAGAAGAGAAAAGGTGAGATTCTACTTGTACAGATCTATGTTGATGACATTATTTTTGGGTCTACAGGTGATTTATACTGCAAAAAATTTGAATCATTGATGAAGAGTGAGTTTGAGATGAGCATGATGGGAGAACTCACATTCTTCTTAGGATTGCAAGTCAAACAAACCACAGAGGGTATTTTCATAAACCAATCAAAATATGTCTCTGACATACTTGAAAAATACAAGCTCTCTGACTCTTCACCAATGAAGACTCCTATGGCCACTGGATCCAAACTTCATGCAGATCCAGAAGGCAAGCCTGTGGAGTGTAAACTCTACAGAGGTATGATAGGGTCTCTGCTATATTTAACCGCAAGTAGACCCGATATAATGTTTGCCACATGTCTCTGTGCAAGATTTCAAGCTAACCCCAAAGAATCTCATCTTTATGCTGTCAAGAGGATCTTCAGATACCTAAAAGGGACCAAAAATCTCGGTCTCTGGTATCCGGAGAGCTCTGGCTTTGATCTCGTGGCTTATACAGATTTAGATTACGGAGGATGCAAGCTCGACAGGAAAAGTACCTCTGGGAGTTGCCAATTCCTAGGAGGGAAACTAGTAAGTTGGACTTCCAAGAAACAGAACTGTGTCTCGACCTCTACGGCAGAAGCAGAATATGTTGCTGCTGCAAGTTGTTGTTCCCAAGTTCTGTGGATGAGGACCCAACTTAGAGACTATGGGTTCGATATCGAAAAAATTCCCATCCTCTGTGACTCCAAAAGTGCCATTGCGATCTCTGACAATCCAGTGCAGCACTCTAAGACAAAGCATATCGATATCAGGTATCACTTTCTGAAACATCATGTGGAGCATGGAACAATAGAGATGTACTTTGTGCCCACTGACTACCAACTTGCCGACCTTTTCACGAAGGCACTGGATGAGAAAAGATTCACTTTTCTAGTTGGCAAGATTGGTATGCTCAACATGAGTTGACCACAGAGCCTCTGTACCCTTGCACAGAGCCTCTGTTGTATATATTTGTATGTAACTTATTCCTTGTTTGTAAATAATCTTTTCAGCTTTCTTTATGATACATTCCTTTCTGCAAATCTATGTCTTGTGAAAAGCTTATCTTTATATGATCCAAGCATAGTTGAAGGGGGAGCAGAACGAACCATCAAAGACCAATCGTGATTAGTTAAGGGGGAGCAAGACAGCTCTGCGCAACACAGACTGCAGAGTGAGGTTAGCCCATCTGAACCAAGGGTCAAAACTCTTTCTCGAGCACTATGTCCTCAGAAAGATCTCTCTTTATACTATCTTTTCTGTCAAAACTTTGAAATGATCAAATCTTTGAAAATCTTTCCTAAAAAGGAAATTTTTGGTCTCAGAACCTCTGAGGTCGACCACAGAGCCTCTGCGATCAATCACAGAGCCTCTGCACCTCTAAGCTAAGGATGTTTGACCAAATGCACTTTAAATAGAAATCGATCATTTCATCGCCCAACCTTGCCTATGATCCCAGAAGCCTCTTATCCACAGAGCTTCTGTCATTCTCATCACTTGAGAAACTCAGGTCATGTGATGCGGGTTATTTTTGAAACTCACTGTCACGTGAGAATAGAAAATGCCAGGCGCGTGAGAATAGGGTGGCGCACGTCCCACTAAGACCCAGCTAAATCTAAAAAGATACTCTGACGAGCCCTCTGATGATGAGATTCTGGAGTTCCTTCGGTTCATAGGGTACGCTGCACCAATTTCCAAAAGGACCGACTTTAGACGTCAGAACCTTCCACCCCTGTGGAACGTTCTCTTCTCTATCCTAAATCGCTTCTTGACCTGCAAGGTAGGCAGCCCTGACCAATCTAGCCGTACCATACTCGCAATAATGTATGGTGTGTACTACGATTTGCCTCTGGACTATACAACTCTAATATTCAGGGAAATCAGAAACGCGGTCATAGCTAAGCAAGAGGACCAAGCTCGAGGCACAGAACCCAAAAATCTTGTCTTCAACAGATTTTTTGCCATTCTGCTAGGAGACGCTCTGATAGGCGAAGGGAAGTTACCTACAGAGGGTAAGATGATCAAGGTCTACGACATGAAGTCGCACAAGCCCACAGTTCTCCAATCTGGGTATCCTGGAGCAAGACCTCTGCCAGCCCGAATCTTGGCCTACCTGAACAGTGAAGATGGGGTAAGAACTTACATTCGTGGGCACAGGACTCCTGCACCGAGTCCTGCAACCCCCCCACGTGTAGGATTCCAAGTGGGTGAGATAGCAATCTACCTTAGGACAGAGATAGGTGAGGGAGCTGTTGTTAGAACAGAGGATGATGAAGGAGCTGAAGTACAGACAGAAGTTGTGGTTGAGAAACAAGAAAAGAAGCTTAAAAAGAAAAGAACTCCTAAAAAGAGAGTCGCAGAAGAAGAGGCTCCAAAATCCCCAACAGAGGTTGCCAAGCCAATGAAGAAGGCTAAGAAATTGACCAAGGCAACAACCTCTGAACCTATACCCTCTCCAGCCGTGAGTGAACCTGCAGAGTCCGAACAACCTCTGCAGAGGAGAAGAAGAAAAGCCCGTGTCATTGAAAGCTCTGAGGAAAGGCCATCCAGCCCTCTCCGAGTCGCAATGGCCATAGCTGAGGAGATCCAGAAGCTGCACTCGGGAACCTTAGGAGAATTCGCAGATTTTGCTGTGACAGACGTTACGGGGCTGTCAAGCTCTGACGATGAGGGTAAAAGAATCACGGAGAAGGAGAAGGAGATAGGAGAAAAAGATGCCCTTGGCACACCACCAAAACCAACTCCCAGTGTAACCCACACTTCTACCCCTACAGTTCTAGTGCATAGGGGTATTGAAACAGGACCGCACAGTCCGAACCCCGCCCAAACCATCCGGACAGAGGATATTCCTTCATCCTCTGTGCCACCATCTGGGGAAACTAAAACCACCTCACCCTCTCAAAAGGGTGAGAGTGTTGCTCTGCGTGTCCATTTGCCCCAGGACACATCTCTTTCACACACAGAGGTATTCGTTACCTCTGTCACACACAAGAGTGACACCCAAACCACCTCAGAGTTGGTGGTGCGAGAACACGATGATTCTGTGGCTCTAGAACAACCACATGATCCATTCAACATCGATCTTAAGGGAGTCTCTGAACCCTCCCCCAAAGAACGTGTTGACAGAACTTCCATAGGTGCTTCCTCTGTGGAACATCGAGGATTGAAAGGAAATCCTCCAGAGCTCATCATAAAAACAGGCTCTGAAGGTGCCAAAGACTCGTTGGCTAAATCTGGAACATGTGTTGTTCCAGAGGTTACCTCTGACACCTTTGTCACAAAGGCCGAGTTTAAAAGCCTTTGTTGACATGGTGCTCAAAAAACTTGACGAGTTGCAAAGCTCGATCTCCAGAGAGTCCCAAACCAACTCTCAAATCCTTGCAGAGGCCCTAAAAGCTAATACTGAAGCTCTGCAAGCACTCAGTACAAACTGCGCGAAAAAGGCTGATCTTCAAGCTTATGGAAATGCCATCATTGCACACTCCCATCAGATTCAAGTTCTGGGGGATCTTTGCACAGAGGAATTTCCAAAATATGCTTCGAACGGAGTTCAGACCGAAGTGGTCGAAATGGCCAGGCTCAGAGAGGAAATAAAGGACATAACTCGCAGTGTTATGGTCCCGGCTCCCACACAGATATCAACCTCTGCCCCAGACCCCTCTGCGTTTGCAACAAAAGCCAACTTGGAAGCCATGGGCAATCAGTTTCTGCAAAACCAAAACCTCCTTCGATCCGACTTCAACGACCAAGGAAAAAAGGTGGCAGCAGACTTGAAGAAAACCGTCGCCACATTTCGATTCAAGTCTGATGTGGAAATCAACGCCCTATCTTTGGCTGCAGAAGACGCCCTACAGAAGATCAACCAACATGCTGAAGACCACCTCTGCAAGAGGAAGAAGAGAAAGGCCCCTGCCACTTGCCAAGCGGAGGCCTCACAGAAAAGGGTTCACCATGATGATCAGGACCCAGATGCCTCTGACCCTGGCCATCATGAGGGGGAGAAGGCCTTAATACTAAAGGCACCTATCATCTCTGCCACTCCTCTCCAAGCCCTGCCCTTACAAAAAACATCTTCAGAGGCACACAAATCACAGAATCTCATGCCTAGTGCTTCTGCAGACCCAATACCGTCTTCAACTGTCCAAGGAACAACCTTTGCAGGGTCTCAGAAAGGGAAGGTCAGTATGGTCTCTGAACAGATCGCAGAAGGACTCACAAAGTTCGTTGAACCCTCAAGTCCTGAACTCATGCCTACTGCACCCACACCTACTGTACAGTTTCAAAGCCTTGATCCAGTAAACGCTGCAGATACTTCAGAGACCTCTCCACGGAAGAAAGATCAAAAGGACAGAGTCAAAGAGATTGTTCAATCGATGGACGCCATGAGAGTTCCAATCCCAAGACCTCTACCGAAAGAACTTAAATTTCAAGAAAACATTCATACCTATCTTTACAGCGCAGAGCCCGAAGCTGTCTTCTTAGCACCAAATCTACATCCCTTAATCAAAGAAGACATCAGAAGACGCTTCGAGCAAACTGCATTAGAAAGGGATGAAGTATTTTCCACAGAAGATATCAAAACCGTGATGAGTATCTCTCTGCACTCCTTCGCCAACAAGTCAATCATGTATGCAAAATACTTGGTTGAGAGAAAAGATGGGAAGCAATACACGTTCACAGATGCAGACTTGAAGAACCTCTGTGCCTACGATCTTCCTCAACTACATGCCTTCACAGAGCAAAGACTTGAAAAGCGTAAGGAGTACATGATAGCGAATGGCAGGATCAAGGAGGTGATGCGCGAACATGTAAAATATCACAGCAAAATGGACTTCGAGGTAGCTCTACAACTCGGAGTCGAGAAGCTGTCGATCACCAAACCACATGACCAATTCCCCAGAATCGAGAACGTTCCTTCCAACTCCTTAATCACAGAGCCTGAGTTCGGATTCATCTACAGAGACGATGATGGGCTTAAAAAGATGTATCGGCCAAATCAAAGTCACAAGTATTCGAACAATACTCTGCAGAAAATAAAGAATACGATTCTGAGGAAGAATGGCTCTGAGACTGTGCAAGCGGGACCTGCAGAGACAATGATCGGACAGATTGATGCACAACTGAAGTACAGGGAACTCATTCTATCGATGAGAAAAACACTAGCTGAAAGCTTTACCAACCCGATAAATGATTTTCCCCAATGACTTCTGTAATCTTTTGTTGTTCATTCATGTATTTCAATGCTTAATGTAATTGCCTTTTGGAATTTTTCTTTTACGAATGAATATCATTTTTCAGAGGTTGAGTTCCTTTCACCTCTTTTGTTTCTAGCTTAGCCATCGCTCCAAATTCCATTTTTTTATTTTATTTTTCAATACTTAGGGGGAGATTGTTAGCTCCACTCTTATTGTATAGAAGTATTGAAAAATAGGCTAAGTATGTGAATTGCAGAAGCCTGCCGCTGAACACTCAAATACACCACAGAAGGTGCAAAGCTCAGAGGTTACTCAGCAGAAGATCTACCAGAAGTCAAACCTGAATAATTCTTGGATCACAGAGCCTCTGTGATCACTCACAGAGCCTCTGTGAAGGCCAACCTCCGGAGATCAATGTTGAAGCTTTTCTAAGAGTTCAAGACAAGACCACGTGCAGAACACGTGAGACCTGCTATACGAAGATCCTCAAGATCAAAGTAATGGGCGTCCCACGTTTTTTACTTTCCAGGTGGCATTCCGTTTATGGAATGTCAGTTTTTGTCTTGTACTAAGGGGTACATCCCTCTTGTATATTAAGGGAGCACCACCTTAGAGCACGATAGGCGAGCACACACAAAAAATAGCAGTCTGTATAATCCTTGAGCACTTTTTGCACATACCAGTGCGTGTTCTTGGTGTTCTTCAGTAATCAATGAAACAGTTCTTTGAGTAACTTTCTTGTAATATTTTACTTCCTGTTCATTAATTACTTGTGTGTTTACTACCTTGCATGTTCAATCTTTTCTACACGTATTAAATGCTACCGCACTCTAATTATATAATATGTGTGTAGTAAAAGTTTAAATCAAGTTAAAGAACATCAAAACTGGGATCAACAATGTTCTATCTCAATTCTTGGTCAAGTCAGGTTTTTCAAAAGGTAAAGTTGATACCACTTTGTTTATTAAAAAGGAAAAAGTCAATATCATTCTTATTCAGATATATGTAGATGATATTATATTTGGTTCTACAAATCCTAAATACTGTAAGAATTTTTCAAACCTTATGGTGTCACGTTTTCAAATGAGTATGATGGGAGAGATGAATTTCTTTCTCGGATTACAAGTAAAACAGTTTTCAACGGGGATTTTTATAAATCAAGCAAAGTACATTTGTGATATTCTTCGGAAATTCAAAATGGACAATTGCAAACCAATTGGAACCCAATGGCACCAGGTACTAAGATCGGCACTGATCCTTCGGGAAAAAGTGTTGATGTTAGGACATATAGAGGAATGATAGGTTCTTTAATGTATCTTACTTCAAGTAGGCCAGATATAATGTTTTCAACATGCTTATGTGCAAGATATCAGGCTGATCCTAAAGAATCCCATTTGGCTGTTGTCAAAAGAATTTTTAGATATCTGAAGGGGACTTCAGATCTTGGTCTGTGGTATCCTAAGGATATAGGATTTGAACTGACTGCTTATTCAGACGCAGATCATGCTGGGTGTATGCTGGACAAGAAGAGCACTTCAGGTCATATTCAATTCCTTGGAGACAAGCTCGTTAGCTGGGCGTCAAAGAAACAACTTTGTGTTTCCACATCGACTGCTGAAGCAGAGTATGTAGCTGCTGCCAATTGCTGCTCTCAAGTATTGTGGATGAGAACACAGCTTCGAGACTATGGATTCAAGTTTGATAAAATACCGATCTATTGTGACTCGAAGAGTGCTATCGCCATATCAGCTAATCCTGTGCAACACACTAAGACAAAGCACATTGATGTCAGGTATCATTTTATCAAAGATAATGTAGAAAAAGGTACAATAGAACTTTACTTTGTAAAGACTGATTATCAACTTGCAGATTTTTTTACCAAAGCTTTAGATGAAAAGAGATTTAATTTTCTTGTATCTAAGCTTGGTATGCTAAATCTCAAGGTCTAATCAGTAATAATCTATTAAAGTTTCTTTTATTGTAATTTTTCATCATGTCTTTATCATTATTTCTGAAAGGATATCTGCATTTTAACATGTTGTTCATGTTCTCAGGGGGAGTGAGACAAGATTCTAAGATGATCAATATTCTTTTGAGGTGGAGTTTATAGACTTGTTGCATTTACTTAACTGATAATTGTTTTTTGTATTGCATGACTTTAGGGGGAGTTTATGCGTACAATAAAAGGAGTAAGAATATGATTTCTGATTATTTCAGATCAGAACTCGTATTTTAATCGTTTTACTGCTTTATGTCTTTTTATTTTGAATAAATTTTGTTAATAAAAGTTGCTTTGACTAAACTTTGAGACTTGTGCAGATTGAGAGGATGCTTACAAGATCATATCTTTATGACTTTAAGCTTGACTTCATGAGATGTAAGACTGCACGAAAAAGGTTAATTACTTATCTTAATCTCATATATGGTTGAAAGAAGGACACCTTTCAATTATAGAAAAACATGTTTTTAATTGTTCAAACCACTTCCCGATTCTTAAAACAGATTTAATGGATTGAAAGTTTGTTTTTAAATGTTTTCATTTTACTTGTGCTTACATGTTTACAAACCGTGTGTTTCCAAAGATAAATACTTGCGTATTGTCTTTTCTATATACTTTCAAGTATTCACACACACCGGTTTGATTTTCTATTCAAATTGTTCTTACCATGTCTCAAATTTGAAACATATTTTTCGATGGTAAGACACCCCGCTTGAACTTCAATGATTATTGAGCGTCATTTCATTTCGAAGTGTTTCATTCAATAATGTCTGTATTTTGATTCATATGGACAATATCTATTATTCTTGACCATAAGCCCTGATTGCTATATCATTTAATTCTGATCATTTTCATACAATGTCAGATTTTCAAACAAATTCGTGTATTCATATTCATTCATTCATTATACTTGTTTGAAAATACTTCAATGTTTAAAATGCTCAAATCTTCATGATTACATCTACGAGCATACATATATCTGACCCATATTTTCCATGTCTTAATTGTTCAAATTTAAACTATCTTGAGCATCATGTATTTTATAGGACAATACGGGTTCTTTGTACTAGGACTTAAATGAACTTCTATGGATTCACGTTAATCAATGTTTCCTACCCAAGAAGTTAATCCATAGTGATTGAGTGTGAGGAGTAGAAAAGAAATGAGTGTGGGTTGTGCGTTGAGGTAAAATGAAAAGGAGAGTTTGGTTAGCAATGAGCTCAAATGATTAAAAGAAAGAGGTGAGAGAACAAAGTAAAAGAATATTAGACTCTGCACCAACTACTTTCTGAGCCGGGCAACCACATTACTAATGATTCACAACTGTTCGTGAACATTATTGAAACAGGCAACTAGCCCATGCCAACTCTTGTTAAAAACCCCACCAGCCACTCATTTTCTTCTTAAAAAGGAAATGTTTCATATTTTTAAGGGGACGCAGCACATACGCTATCTGATTTTCATTTGGAAAATCTGGATATTGAACAAAAGGAAGTGTGAATTAAAAATCCCAAACATATCAAGCAATTCTCATATGAAATGTATTTCAATCAAGAACTAGAGAGAAAATGTAGAGAGAGAAAGTAGATCTTGAACATTAACCACAAGTCTGAATATTACAATGACGAGCTTACAGAATTACAAAGACTAAAACCTATTTATACCACAAGCTAAATACAAGACTTAACCACTAAGTAAAACAAAACATACTTTGACTTCTATGACTTTGACATTGTTGACTTTTAGATCTTTGACTTTCCTTATTAAATCTTGGATACAATATTTAGACTTAACAATCTCCCCCTTTGTATTCAAGATTTAATAAAAATTTGACACTGAACTTCAGCACTTGATTCTTCAGCTTTTGTCTCTTTAACTTTGAACTTTGAAGCTTTCACAGTCTTCACTCTTTCAGCCTTTGAAGAATCTTGAAAAGTCTTTTGCACTTTGAAGCTTTAAAAGTCAACATGTCTTGAACAAGAACCAGAATTCTTGCAACTTCAATAAAACTTTGAACTTTGAAACATCTTTGAAAACTTTGATGAGTCTTTGAAAAATTGTATCTTCATCTCTTGTGATCTCTGGACTGTCTTCAGAGAAACAATCTTTCACAAATCTTGATTTATCTTTGAATACTCTTTCTTCAGAATCTTTTAACTTTGAATTAGCGGAAGCATTTTGAATTGACTTTTGAACTCTCAGAATTTCTTCACAAGTCCTTTCACTTTGACAACTCTTCATGGCTTTGAAATTGAATCTTTGTAAATTTCTCCCCCTTTTTGATGATTGTGAGCATCATGATCATCAAAACATTTGCATCATCTCAAGAAATTCTAAGTTTGCGCTACAAGGTTCTCACGCAAAAGTTACATTTGCGTCTTATTCTTCTCACGCAAAGATACATTTGCGCCTTCTGCATCTCACGCAAATCCTACTTTGCGCCACCGTTGTCTCGCGAAAAGCTTACTTTGCGCCATACACTGATAACAAAAAAAGCTTACTTTGCGCCATATACTGATAACGAAAAGCTTACTTTGCGCCATTCTCTGCTTGCGAGAAGTTTGGTTTGCGCTACCTACAGTTCACGCAAAACTCAATCTTGCGCCTCCAACTGTTAGCGCATAACAAGTGTTCAAATCTTAAATTTTGTACAAGATTTCAATTTGATCTGATTTTTGATTTTCTGATTTACAGTTTAGGAACGATCTTTCATATCAAGTTGATTACTCATTCAATATGGGATATTTTGCTGAGCTTGAAGAGAAGAATAGAAAGCTTGAATTAGAGAAAGTAAATATGGGTTATGCTGTTGACTTTCACTCGAAAAAGTCAAAAGAGTATTATGAGGAAAACATCATACTGAAAGAAGAAATTAGTGCTTTAAAGACAATCAATGAAGATCTTCTGAAAAGAACTTCTGGAATAAATGGTGAGAAGATAATGAAATTGGAATCTGAGAATGCTGAGCTTAGAAAGAATATATCTGTTTTAGAACAACAGCTTGCTGAAAATAAAGCTGATTTTGATAATGAAAAGAAAAGTTTTTCAAAGAAGTTCTTAGATTTCTCTAAAAAATGTTTTGAAGAGAAGAAGTCAGTTGAGCTTAAATGCATAAAGCTTTCTCAACAAGTTTCCGATTTTGAGAAAGTACTTATATTGGAAAGAGAGAAGTTTGTTAAAGAAAAGAAGGTCATTGAACAGAAGAATGTGGGATTCTTCAAGGAACTATCTGGCCAGAGAAAGGATTCAGAGAAAGGATTTGAAGAAGAACGATGCATATTTGAGAATGAAATTAAAAAGCTGACTTCAAAGTTATCTGAACTGTCTGCTAATGTTCTAAAAGAGCAGAAAACGAAGTCTGAGTTATCGAAGAAGATTGACCTGCTTGTTATAGAAAGAGACAACTTTGCTTCAAAGATCAAAGAGCTTGAAAAGTCTGCTTCAAGTTCAAATCAGAAATATGTCTCTTCACAAAGGTCAGTTAAATCTTTTGATCAGATTCGTAAAACTAACATTTTCTATGATGGAAATTTAGATGGTTTAGGTACATATCTGAGAAGAAGAAGTTACAAAGGAGAGAAACTGGTCTAGAAGAAGAAACAAGTTAAAGATGAGATGTCAGATGAGCTGAAAGGAAACACATCATGTGTACATGTACATAAAGCAAAGAAGAACAAAGAGCATAAAGGTAAACATGGCCATATATACACAAAAGATCAATTACTCAGGTTTTTAGGTAATAAATATTATTGTTCTTATTGTTGTACACATGATCATATTCACAAGACAAGTGATCATTACTGGTATGGTTTTTACTCTATAACCCCCACACGAACTGCAACTAACTTTTCTGGACCCAAATACCAGTGGGTACCAAAGCCGAAATCTGATTCTGTGTTGCAGGTACCTCAAGTCAAGGGGGAGTAGAAGAACTATGGCTCTTGAATAACACAATTCAAGACCCGCACCTCAATGTCAAGATTATGGCTTCTAAGTACACAGCTTAGGACCCGGACTTCAAAGGAGTTTGACTTCTAAACACAACAGTTTAGGACTCGAATCTCAATGATGAAAGACTTTACTCCTGTGATAATAAGAGATATTACTCCATCACTCAAATGAAGATATCAACCTTCAAGGGGGAGTATAGTCTTTTTGCATCCGATGGATATGACGGTCTACATCCCAAGAGAATTGATTTGATCTCTATCCTGTACTTTTTCACTGATAGATTTTACTGATATGATGGTCTACAATTCAAAAGGGAGTGTCTGATCTCTATCCTATTTTCACTGACATATTTTAGATGCTTAATTTAAGGGGGAGTAAAGATGACTTCTGATTACTTCAGATCAGAACTCTTACTATAAATTGTTTTACTGCTTTCTGTCATTTTTTTTTGAATAAATGTTCTGAATAAAGTGGCTTCTGATCACATAACAGATCAGGACCCGTTTTTCAATGATCAGAGAAGGATATTCTGCTAATATCCAGGGGGAGCTTAAAAGATCTAAATCAATCTATCATGATTTAAGGGGGAGCTTAAAAGGGAAATATCTTCTAATCTAGATCTCTGATTGTTTGAAAGAAGAACAACTTTCAAGCATGAAAAACAGTTTCTGAAATGTTCAAACCACTTATGGTTCTCAAAAGATTTTATGAATTTAGAAGTGTGATTTTAAATGTTTTTCAAATTTCGAGCTTAATTATTAACTGTCCGTGTGTTTCTAAAGATCAATACTTGTGTATTATCTTATCCATATACTGTAAAGTATTCACACACACAGGTTCAGTACTTCATTTGAATTTGTTATTACCATGTCTCATAAAGAACAAATTTTTTGATGGTAATACCCTCGTTTGCTTTCATTGTTGTTGAGCATCAATTATCATTTCATTCATTGCGCGTTTATTTCTAAATTGTTTATACTCGTTCATATAAACAAACTATCCAGTTCTTTGATACCCTACCCATTTCATTTGATCTGATTGATACATTGTCATATTCTCAAAACAATTCTCTTGATTTCATTTCATTCATTCAATATCATTGTTTTGAGAAATCTTCAAAGTTCAATTGTTCAAATTTCATGAGCATACATTTTGACAATGATATCATACACTCTGTGCTTAACTGTTCAGTTAAATTGTTGAGCAACCATGATTTTTAGGACTTACATGGGATTCGTGTGTGAGCTTAAACAAAACTTCCATGGATTCACGTCAACCAGTGTTTCCTACCCAGGAAGTTATCCTTGAGTGATTGAGGGGTGAGGGGTCAAAATCAAAGAGTGGGGGAGATAACTCATCCGGTTGAGTTTTTCTCATTGCGTGGAGAGGAAAAATGGAAAAGAGAGTTTGGTTAGAAGTGCGCATAATGTTAAAAAGAAAGAGGGTGTGAGATTAGAGTTAAAAGAATATCAGAACTCTGCACCTACCACTTTCAGAGTCGGGCAGCCACATCTACTGATTGGTTCACATTCTTTGGTGACCATCATTGAAAAAGGCAGTGAGCCCATGCCAACTCTTGCTATTACCCCACCAACCACTCATTTCTTTCTTAACAAAGAAATGTTTCATTTTCTTTGGGAACGCAACATATATGCTATCTAATCTTCTCTCGGAAGATTTAGATATTGAAAAAGAAGGAAAGTTGCCCCACCTTCGCACCTCTTTCATGCACATTGAGTCCGTGTATTATCTGTTGCTGTCTCAACAGTTTACACAATTTGAGCCTTATGAAACACAATCATTGTGCTAAATTCTTTCATACACAAGCATGAGCACACAGAAAATTTGTTTTTCTGTCAGAACATTCATAGATAAACCTTGTGTTTTTCAATGATTGAATGGAAGTCCTGGGGAGTCATCATCAAACCAACTCCTTAAATTGTACATTCGTTGTACACAGTAACTTTGTGTTACTGACAGACATTCCTAACTGTTTCATTTGTTGAATCAGGGTTACCACGTTCATTTTATCTGAATTTTAAAAGATTCGGGTATATACAGTTCTTGATTCAGTTACTCAGATCAAAGCGCGTCGACTGTCAAATTATCATTGAAAGGGGAGATTGTTATTCGAATACAAAGGGGGTGATCAAAGACTGTGTTGAAGTTGAAGATGTTTTGATGATCATGATGCTCACAATCATCAAAAAGGGGGAGAAATTTACAAAGATTCAATTTCAAAGCCATGAAGAGTTGTCAAAGTGAAAAGACTTGTGAAGAAATTCTGAGAGTTCAAAAGTCAATTCAAAATGCTTCCGCTAATTCAAAGTTAAAAGATTCTGAAGAAAGAGTATTCAAAGATAAATCAAGATTTGTGAAAGATTGTTTCTCTGAAGACAGTCCAGAGATCACAAGAGATGAAGATACAAATTTTCAAAGACTCATCAAAGTTTTCAAAGATGTTTCAAAGTTCAAAGTTTTATAGAAGTTGCAAGAATTCTAGTTCTTGTTCAAGACATGTTGACTTTTAAAGCTTCAAAGTGCAAAAGACTTTTCAAGATTCTTCAAAGGCTGAAAGAGTGAAGACTGTGAAAGTTTCAAAGTTCAAAGTTAAAGAGACAAAAGCTGAAGAATCAAGTGTTGAAGTTCAGTGTCAAACTTTTATTAAATCTTGAATACAAAGGGGGAGATTGTTAAGTCTAAATATTGTATCCAAGATTTAATAAGGAAAGTCAAAGATGTAAAAGTCAACAATGTCAAAGTCATAGAAGTCAAAGTATGTTTTGTTTTACTTAGTGGTTAAGTCTTGTATTTAGCTTGTGGTATAAATAGGTTTTAGTCTTTGTAATTCTGTAAGCACGTCATTGTAATATTCAGACTTGTGGTTAATGTTCAAGATCTACTTTCTCTCTCTACATTTTCTCTCTCTAGTTCTTGATTGAAATACATTTCATATGAGAATTGCTTGATATGTTTGGGATTTTTAATTCACAATTGGTATCAGAGCTGAACCAAACATTTTCAGAATTGATTTGATTAGTAAATTGAATTGAAATCTTGAATTTTGGATCGAAAAATTGATTTTCTGAAAAATTTTCAAGAACACGTATTGTTCATTCAAATTTGATTGAAAAATCGTATTTGATGCAAGAAAATGGAATTATTGGATACGATTTGTGTTTTTGATTGATTCTTGTATTGATTACATCTCATAATTCGAACTAATTCGATGTTAATTTTTGATTTTTGAAATTTTCTTGAAAAGTCAAGTTCGAACACTGTTCTTGATCGTTTTTGTGGAAATTGTTGATTTTAATCGGAAATTGATAGTAAATTTGTGTTTAGTATTGTTTTTCGATGATACTGATAAATTTTTGAGAACCAATTTGCAGATTTGAATCGTTTTGAATCAATGTCTGGTTCACAGATACAAGTTTGCGCTAGATCTACGATTTGCGCGAGTTCATATCCATTTGCGCGAGTTCATCAGATTTTGCACGAGCTTTTCAGGGCTTTAAGACAAAATTCAGTTTGCGTCTTCTTATATTCACGCAAATCAAAGTTTGTGTTACAGTCTGGTTGCGCAAAGTCTATCTTGCGTCAACCATATATCGCGCAAATCACCAACCTTTATTCACGCAAAGATCAGTGTGCATCATCTCAAGAAATTCTAAGTTTGCGCTACAAGGTTCTCACGCAAAAGTTACATTTGCGTCTTATTCTGCTCGTGCAAAGATACATTTGCACCTTCTGCATCTCACGCAAATCTACTTTGCGTGAGATGCAGAAGGCGCAAATGTATCTTTGCGCGAGCAGAATAAGACGCAAATGTAACTTTTGCATGAGAACCTTGTAGCGCAAACTTAGAATTTCTTGAGATGATGCACACTGATCTTTGCGTGAATAAAGGTTGGTGATTTGCGCGATATATGGTTGACGCAAGATAGACTTTGCGCAACCAGACTGTAACGCAAACTTTGATTTGCGTGAATATAAGAAGACGCAAACTAAATTTTGTCTTAAAGCCCTGAAAAGCTCGCGCAAATCTGATGAACTCACGCAAATGGATATGAATCCGCGCAAATCGTAGATCTAGCGCAAACTTGTATCTGTGAACAAGACATTGATCCAAAACGATTCAAATCTGCAAATTGGTTCTCAAAAACTTATCAGCATCATCGAAAAACAATACTAAACACAAATTTACTATCAATTTCCGATTAAAATCAACAATTTCCACAAAAACGATCAAGAATAGTGTTCGAACTCGACTTTTCAAGAAAATTTCAAAAATAAAAAATTATCATCGAATTATGAGATGTAATCAATACAAGAATCAATCTAAAACACAAATCGTATCCAATAATTCCGTTTTCTTGCATCAAAAACGATTTTTCAATCAAATTTGAATGAACAGTACGTGTTCTTGAAAATTTTTCAGAAAATCAAATTTTCGATCCAAAATTCAAGATTTCAATTCAATTTACTAATCAAACCATTCCTGAAAATGTTTGGTTCAGCTCTGATACCAATTGTGAATTAAAAATACCAAACATATCAAGCAATTCTCATATGAAATGTAGTTCAATCAAGAACTAGAGAGAGAAAATGTAGAGAGAGAAAGTAGATCTTGAACATTAACCACAAGTCTGAATATTACAATGACGTGCTTACAGAATTACAAAGACTAAAACCTATTTATACCACAAGCTAAATACAAGACTTAACCAATAAGTAAAACAAAACATACTTTGACTTCTATGACTTCGACATTGTTGACTTTTACATCTTTGACTTTCCTTATTAAATCTTGGATACAATATTTAGACTTAACAGGAAGTTTGCCCCACGTTCACACTTCAATCATGCACATTGAGTCTCTGTTATACTACTATTGTCCCAGTGGTTTACATAATGTTGAGCCTTATAAAAGCAATCATCATATACTTAATTCTTTTTAACACTTGCACGAACACACAAGGAATTTGTTTTCTTGTCATAACATTCATAGTAATTGCCTTTGTGGTGTTTCGATGATTAGATGGAAGCCCTGGGGGAGTGAACATCAAAAATCTCCTTTACATTGTGTATCCGTTACACACAGTGACTTAGTGTTACTGACAGACATTTTAACTGATTCATTTGTTGATTCAGGTGTTATCTTTGTTATTTTGTCTGGATTTGAAAAGATCTAGATGACTATCTTGGCGACTTGACAAGTGAATCAGAGGCTCGGTTCAAAAGATCAGCATGGTCAATGACATTTCTTGGAGAAAGTTTTGATGATATCGATGCTCGTTTCATCAAAAAGGGGGAGATGTTTTTAAAAAAATGTCCAAGTTAGAAATTTCAAAGTGAAAGATTTGAAGAAGATAAAGTTAAAAGTTTGAGAGTTTGGAAGTTTGTACGAAGAAATTTTGAAGATGTGTTGATTTCATTGAAATTTTCTTTGAAGATTATTTGCTGAAGCAAATCCGAGCTAATTCTGAAGATAATTTATTTCCAAAGTCTGAAAGGTTCTTATGACAGTTTTGAAGAGATTATTGAAGATTGTTTCTACCATATTTGGGGGAGATTGTTAATTTTGTTCAGAGACAGACTTGGGAAGAATACAGTCAAAGAAAGGAGATATTGCAATGTTTGTGCTTAAAGAAGACACTTGTTGCAAAGGGAGAAATTGTCCAGATTGAACAAAAGGGGGAGATTATTCTGCAAAATCTTTTTGTGATGATCTTGAATCAAAAGGGGGAGATTGTTAGAGCATAAATCTGTTGGATACAAGATCAAGAATACTGAAGGTCAAAGGTTCAAGAAGTCAAAGCTGGAAAGTCAACTCTCATTAAAAGTCAAAGTCATTTTGTTAATAAAAGTCAAAGTCTAGTTGTATTGTGTTTGTTTTCTTTGTATTTGTTGCTAGTATAAATAGTTGTTTTTGCTGTTTAATAGATAGATGACTAGAGATTGAGTTTGAATACGCAGAGAGAGTTTTAGAGAGAGAAACAGAGTTGTATAGAGAGAAAGAGAGAAATACATTTGTAATCTGTGAATTTGAGTTTGAATCAAATCAGGTAGTGATTTCATCTTGTTTGTTTGATTTGTTTGCAATTAGAATCTTGATTTCAGGGAAGTACAAACCTCAGTGGCACACGCGGGCTACGTCGCGGCCAAAGCCGCGGGCGTGCCCTGATGGTCTTAGTCGAGTTTTTCCCCCTTTTCTCATTTATTTCTCCTATCTACCCTCTCTTTACTCTCTCTCAACCCTCATTACTTCACTATATGAAATTAGGGTTTCACCAACCCAAATTTATCTCATTCATTGCTAGAAGTTGGGTGTATCAACTAGAGATTCGAGTCTTGGTCACTAAATCATCACCTCCATTGTCGTCTTCTCCAAAGGATCAACTAGGGTTTGGGTTTTCTTCAAAAACCCACTTGGTGAGTTCATACTACCATTGTTTTCTAAACCTTATACATGACAAAACATATATTTTAAACTCCTATATATCTCCTTGGTTTTGGATTCATATTTATTACATTTTGACCTAACTTGAGTTTTGGGAGATTTTAGGGTTTTTGCTACATTTTACTAAAAGGAAGGGTTCCATTTTATAGGTAGTAAATCTTTGTACTACTTGCATATTTTGGTGAGGTACTTGAAAGTATGCATAAGATCTCATTTTATGATTTTCATTCTTATCAGCAGTTAAACATGGAAATGCAGTTTGGAAATAATTGTTATTGGAAGCTGTTAGAGCATAAATCTGTTGGATACAAGATCAAGAAGACTGAAGATCAAAGTTCTAGAAGTCAAAGCTGAGAAAGTCAACTCTCATTAAAGTCAAAGTCAATTTGTAATAAAAGTCAAAGTTATTGTATTTGTATTTTGTTTTTCTTTGTATTTCTTGTAGGTATAAATACCTTGTATTTTATGTTTTTAATAGTTGACTTGTTGAGAAGTTTGAATATGATAGAGAGAGAGAGAGAATTGTAGAGAGAGAAAGAGGAGTTCTAGAGAGAGAGAGAGAGTTTGTAAATCATTTGAATTGAGTTGAATCAAACAGGTAATTGAGATATATTGTTTGTTTGATTGTTTGATTGCATTTAGAAACTAGAAACATGACACATAATTGGTATCAGAGTTAATCCAGATCGAAATTCAAGAAAATATAGAAAGACGACTCTGTGTTCGTCGAAGTGGGAATTGATTTCGAGTTCTAGTGCGAATTTCGAATTGTAATCGATTAGGTTTTGTTTGCAAAGTATAATCGATCGAGTCTGTATAGAATGTTTTGTTAATTGCACTGTAATTTTCTCGAATTTGTGGATTTAGTTGAGTTTTTGTTTCACGAGTTTAACACACTGTATTCGAATCAAATTGTATATTTTTGTGTTTTAGATCGAAATTAGTTGTTAGTAATGTGTTCTAGATGATTAGGCGAGCAAATTCTCAAAGTTTCAATTTGAAATTCGAGGTCTAGATGAGTTTTTGATGCAGATCTGTTCGATTTTAGAAGGTTTGCGCTAGATCTAAAGTTTGCGCCAGTTCATCATGGTTTGCGCCAGTTCATCACAAAAATTTGTCAGTTAAGTAAAATGCAGAAATTAGATATGCTCCCCCTCAAAAGAATGTAGATCATCTTAAAGTGCATCTCATTTATCTTTGGTTTGGCATTGGTTATATATGTTTAGCTTTGGTTAGTCACAAATGAAATTGTGACAAGTCTAGACTATTACTAGTGGATCCCTAGGTATTGAGTCGTCTTTTATTTTGGGATGTTTTTCCCCATTGTAGCTATGGATACATTTGATCCTGGGAGGACCTTTGGTACGGTTATGTGGGACCAGTTACTAGCCATGGATCATAATGTAGTCCCAGTGAACGAGTATGACTTGGTTTCCTTGGGTGCGCTCCCCCACATCTTAGTACAGACCGACGTTGTTCGTGGCCATGGATTACAAGTATTTAGCTCATAACTCGGATTGTGGCTTACTCAGTGTTTCCACTACAATCCTTGGTAAAATGGGTATCCCCTGTCATCGCAAGATGAATTTTGGGCCGAACAGTCCTTATGTGACAAGATTTCAATTGTAAACTCAACTCACTTGCAAAGATTTCCTTTTATTACCATTGTCTATATTTCTTCGAATTATAAATTGTATGTTCTCACTAGGTTTTAAGCCTAACACTTTTTCTCAAATGATGTGTATAACAGGTTCCCTTAGTGGTGGGTTGCCAAGGGTTTGAGTGACGAGGTTGGGCTCAAGGCATTTTTTAGATGACTAGTATTTGGCGATGGGAAATTTAATTAAGTCCCCTATTTTTGATGATTTGGGTTGACAACCGATGTAATCTAGATAGTAAATGTTTAGATTAGTTTGTTGTTGAATTCCATATCCATACGCAGTTTTTTTTGTAAATGCTTATACATTTACCCTTTTGGGTGGTTTATTTCAAATACAAACGTCATTTTGCCATATTTTCGAATTTTAAATTACTCTAAATCTTAGGGTGTTACAGATCGCTAAACTGGACTTTGGAGATCCTCTCTATCTCTATCCTAGTGATACCCCAGGAGCCTCTATATTGACCTTGAAACTTACGGGAACTGACAATTATAAAGTGTGGTCTTATGCTATGATTTTGGCTTTGGAAACTAAAAATAAACTTGGCTTTATAGATGGTTATGTGCTTCGATCTGTTAATAATGATGTGTTAGGCAAACAATGGGACAGGTGTAATTCGGTTGTTTTATCTTGGATCCTAAATTCTATTTCTGAGGATTTGTTTGTCAGTCAAGTTTTCTCTAGAGTTGTGTCTGAGGTCTGGCTAGAATTAAAAGAAACATATGATAAAATTGATGGATCCGTTACTTTCAATTTACATCAAAAAATTAACTCTCTTACTCAAAATGGATCTACTGTTTCAGACTATTATCACAAGTTAAATGCCTTGTGGAAACAGTTTGATGCTCTAATCAAACTACCTTCATGTACTTGCAATGTTGCTCATGATTTTTCAAAACACAATCAATTGATAAAGCTTATGCAGTTTTTGATGGGATTGGATGACACTTACATACATATACGTAGCAACATTTTAACCACTAATCCACTTCCTTCAGTCAAAACTGCATTCTCTCTAGTATCAAGAGAAGAGTCACACGGTGGTGTGACTCGACCCTTTGATACCAAAAATCAGAATACCGCTTTCTTTGGAAAAACTAATGATAATAAGAGGAGGGGTGGAACATCTCCTCTCTTATGTAAGCATTGTGGGGTAACAGGGCATACAATTGAAAGGTGTTATAAATTAATTGGTTTTCCTAAGGATTTCCAATTTACTAAATCTAAAATAAGTCAACCTTTCAAGTCTTCATCAAACAATGCCAGTTCCTCGGATGCCTCTGGTTGTAAACAGAACACTTCTACATCTCTTACAGAGGATCAAGTTGTCAAGTTACTTTATCTCCTTGATCAGAAACAATTTGAAAACATTTATGTCAATATGGCAGGTATGCTTCCTGTTAATGTCATAAATATGTCTAATCTAGAGTCTAATGATTCTTATTCTGGTTGGATAATTGACTCTGGAGCCAATCAACATATGACCTCTTCTACTTCTAAACTTGAAAATATTATTGATGTTTCTGATTTAAATCTTAGATTTACTCAACCCAATGGAGATGAGGCTAAAATAAATCAAATTGGGAATTATAGACTTAATGACAAAGTTTTTTTGTTTAATGTGCTTGTAATTCCTGATTTTCATGTTAATATTTTGTCGGTCCATAAAATTGCTAGAGATAGCAAAATCTTTGTTGGGTTTGATGAGTATAAGTGTTACCTTCTTCATGGTTCTCTTCCCAAGAGAATTATGGGGACTGGTAGCGAACAAGGAAGGTTATATTTTTTTTTTGACAAATGGTCTAAGGGTGAGTCGTCTGTCTCCCTAAAATCAAAGAATATTTCAAATATGACTAATGTGACCATTGTTTGCAATATGTCGCGCCAGTTGTGGCATAGTCGGCTGGGTCATCTAGCTGATCAAGTTTTTGGTGTTCTAAAGGGAACTCTTGATATTTCTGGTGATTCTGTTTCTACCCCCTGTGATATTTGTCACAAGGCTAAACAAACGAGAGACAAATTCCAATTAAGTAATCATTCCTCTACGATGCTTGGTGATCTTGTTCATTTAGATTTATGGGGACCATATCGTGTTCCCAGTAAGGAGGGGTGCAGATTCTTTTTAACTATAGTTGATGATTATTCTAGGTCTGTATGGGTTTATTTGTTGAAAAGCAAAGATGAAGTGTTTGATAATATTGTTGCTTTTCACAGCTTATTGATCACTCAGTTTGGTAAACATGTTAAAATCTTTCGAAGCGATAATGATATTGTGTTCACTAATAGTAAGGTAGGCGTTTTCTTTAATACAAATGGAATAATTCATCAAAGTACTTGTGTGTACACTCCTCAACAAAATGTGGTAGTTGAACGCAAAAATAGACATTTATTGAATGTAGCTAGAGCATTAATGTTTCAAGGAAACCTTCCACTAAACATGTGGAATAAGTGTATTTTAACAACTGTCTATCTTATTAATCGTACTCCTTCTTCCGTGTTAAATGGAAAGTGTCCATATGAACTAGTTTTTGGTTTCGCACATGTTTTAACTCATCTTAGAAACTTAGGGTGCTTATGCTTTGCTGTAAGACCTAATGTATCTGACAAGTTTTCTTCAAGATCTGAAAAATGTGTTCATCTTGGTTATGCAAATTCAAAAAAGGGATACAAACTTTATAGTTAATTTGGATTCAAAACAAATCATCATTTCCAGAGATGTTAAGTTTTATGAAACTATCTTTCCATTTAAAATGGGTGCAAACTTTCCTAGTGATGATTCTAGTAACATAAACTCATTAAACTTTTTTGATTATGTTATATTTCAGTCTAATGATCTGCCTGATGATGATACTAGGGAAAATCCTCAATGTGAAAATTTTTCAAATTCAAATATTTCTGACAGTTCTAGTAATCGGGATCATCTGAGTAGCCAAAATAGCGTTGTTGGGTCTGTGGGCCGTGGTAGTACTAGTAGTACAAATGAAATAAACAGAGTCGCCGGATCAAGTGGTCCTGGTGGTACTGAGGCTGCCAGTGATTCCCATGCTGCTGATTTTCAACACTTAACTGTTCAAAATTCAAATAATTATCATTTGGGGACCCCTCCTGAGGGTGTTGAAAATCAAAATCAAAATCAAAATATGTCTTATGTTCGAAAATCTAATCGTTCATCTGTTTTTCCTCGTCATTTTGATGATTATATTGTAGAGGGTAAAGTCAAGTATGGTTTAGAAAAGGTTGTGAACTACTCTCATCTGAATTCAAATAATTTTTGTTTTGTTTTCACTGTTAATAAGTCTTGTGAACCTGAAAACTTCTTTGAAGCAAGTAAGGATCAAAACTGGGTAAATGCTATGAATGATGAGATGGAAGCTTTATATAGAAATGGTACTTGGGTTCTAAGTAATTTACCTCATGGTAGAAAACCATGTTGGGTGTAGGTGGATTTATAAAATCAAATATAAGTCCACTCGTGAAATAGAGAGATATAAAGCTCGTCTTGTAGCCAAAGGCTACAGTCAACGAGAACATCTAGACTATGAGGAAACATTTTCACCTGTTGTGAAAATGGTCACAGTCAGATGTGTCATTAGCTTGGTCGTGCAAAACAAGTGGCCATTGTGCCAACTAGATGTAAACAATGCCTTCTTGTATGGAGATCTTGTTGAAGATGTTTATATGAACTTACCTCCAGGCTATTTTTCTGCTAATGATAAAAGGGTTTGTAAATTAGTAAAATCTCTTATGGTCTGAAACAAGCACCACGACAGTGGTATGAAAAATTGTTCACTTGTCTTCTCCATTATGGTTTCTGTCAGAGTGTTAGCGATTATTCATTGTTTACAAAATATTCTGAAAATGTTTTCCTTGTTCTTCTTGTGTATGTGGATGATATAGTTCTTACTGGAAACTCTTATTCTTAAATTAAAAAGGTTAAGGATCATTTACAGTCTAATTTCAAAAATAAAGATTTAGGCTTGTTGAAATTTTTCTTGGGTATTGAAATATTAGAAACTGATAGTGGATTGTGTATGTCTCAAAGAAAGTACTGTCTTGAACTTTTAAATGATTTTGGATATCTAGGATGTAATCCAATTAATACCCCAATGGATATGAACTTGGTTGTTACAGATTCAGCTGGGTCTAAATCAAAAGATCCTCCTTTAAAGGATTTTACTGGGTATCAAAAGTTAATTGATAGACTCATCTATTTGCTAGCTACTAGACCTGGCATTGCTTTTGTTGTACACTGTTTGAGTCAATTTATGCATTCTCCACGTCATTCTCATTTAAAACTGGCTCTTCGAGTTCTAAGGTATTTGAAGAGTTCTCCTGGTAAGGGTGTTCATTTCTCATCTTGCCCTCACTCTGATTTTAAACTTTCTGCTTTCGTGGATGCGGATTAGGGTAAATGTTTGTCCACAAGGAGGTCAGTAACTGGTTACTGTCTTTTCTTAGGTAATTGTATGATTTCATGGAAAAGCAAGAAGCAGCCCACTGTTTCACACTCTTCTGTTGAGTCCGAGTACATGGTTATGGCCTCTACTCTTTGTGAGATTATTTGGGTTTTAAATATTTTAGAAGATTTAAGAATAGATAACTTACTTCCAATAAGTCTAAACTATGACAATAAGTCTAAACTATGACAATAAATCTGCTATACAAATTGCTAATAACCTAGTGTTTCACGAGCGGACTAAGCATATAGAGATAGACATATATCAAGTGAGAAATAAAATCTCAACTGGAATGTTAAAAACTGTGAAAGTTTTATCTTCAGAAAATCCAGCTAATATTTTCACAAAATCGCTTGGTGTAAATCAACATAACTATCTCATTAATAAGTTAAATATGTTGGATCTTTTCCGTTGTCAAGATTGAGGGAGGTGTTAAAAGATAAAGTTAGTTTTGTACCAATCTTGACAATGTATTAACTTAATCTGTTTGGTTTGTATATTTTTGGTTTTATAGGGTCTAAATTGTCAAGTTGTGGATAGATGAGGACATCAGGGACTACGCCTCACTTCTACTGAAGATAAAGGGTAGCGGAGCAATTTGTCAAAGTTCTGAGGACTGAAGTGCAATATCTTGAAATATATATAAATGTGTATTGTCAGCTGATTAATTCATTCGATCATTTTTTTTTCTTACAGATTCATTTTAGAGATTAGGTTTTCTCTCTCAAATTAGGGTTTACGTTTTCATCTCCTTCAAATCTCTTGAAGGAGATTTAGCTTGTAATATTGTAATCTTTGTAATAATCATTCGATTAATGTTTTGAAGATCTTGATTTTATTATTATGTAACACCCTAAAATTTGCGGAAATAAAATTTCGAAAATTCTACAATAGACTAACTTGCGGAATAAGGTGCAACAATCCCAATATACAAAATCATCCCAAACGGGGTATAGAGTAGACATAAACACGGTCATTAAATGAAGCATAAGACGACAACCTACTAATCTACAATATAACAACTAGATTAGGGTCGGGTGTCGCTACACTTCCAAAATGTATCTTCAAAAAATCACTGTATGATGGTCACTAGATATCCTCAAAAAGACCACTCACGACCCCAAGGTCGCTCCCTCAGTCCCGGCGTGCCCCACTGTTAAGATGACCTGCCAACATGACAACCAAGAGCAAGCGTTAGGCTAAAGCCTAGTGAGAACAAGCCAAATAAAAAGGGAGTACTAAACCCAAACAATGTCACGCGGTGAGTATAGCCATGAGTTAAGTCAAGAAATCAAACAAACCATTAGTGATTAAACATGGTACAAATAACACCAAATCACATAACGAGTTCAACCCCTCTAGATCTGTTGCTCAAAACATCAAGTCAACCCCTCTGGATCTATTCTTAAGAGTTCCCAAAACAGGGGGAACTCAAGCACATAATGGAATTACACCTTACTGCACCATGAGACGCTGCCCGACCGTAAAGGCCCACATCTTACTTATCATGGCAACCCGATGCCTATTCCGTGCTAAAAACGTGAACCAATTGCCCAAAATGGGGACATAGGAACATTGTGCCTATGGATCCATTGCACTAAGACTCAAAGCCAGAGCATGTCATTTCATAACATACTCATATTAAATTAAGCACATAGGCAATTCATATGAATAATGATTCAATTCAATAAATCTTGATTCTTGTAAATGATGTCGTAAATGATGGGATTTTAGAAAACATTACCCAACAACACTATGCCATATTGAAATCGTGATTTTCCACATTTAAACAATTACAGTTAACACATAGCCTTCGTAATACAAACGGATTTAGCTTAAAGGACTCACCTCAGATTTCTTCCTGTTTATAGACTGCTTCTTACGATTGCTACCTATGACAACACCGATAAATCGGTAAGCCAAAAATATAGACAACTCACTGACTTACAATTTTCGAATACAAAACACAACACACTGTCGAGACCAGTACCGGTCGAGTACCACATTCGGTCGAATGCCAATATCGGTCGAATACAGTTTACCGGTCGAAACAACATATCGGTTGAACCCACTACCGGTCAAAACCCCTACCAGTCGAAGCCACTACCGGTCGAAGCCACTACCGGTCGAAACCAGTACCGGTCGAAACCCCTACCGATCGAAAGAACTTCCGGTCGAGACCTCTTTCGGTCGAGACCTCATCCGGTCGACACCCCTTCCGGTCGAGACCATCTTCCCGGTCTTATACGATGGGACGTTTACAGAACCCAGATCCAACTCAAAATACGTAAATCTCAAAATTAAACGGTTAAAAACCTTAACAACAAGATTTTATATGGCAGATAATACTTAGATCGAAGCATTAAGCTAGATTCGTACCTTGATTTGAAGAAAAACGATCGATCACTTTCTTCCTGCTTCCTTCTCTCTCTCTCTCTCTCTCTGATTTCTTAAAAGGATCAGTAATGAGATATTTAGAAAAATATCTAAACTTGATTTATATTTATATAACCCAAGTTACATTTGACCCCCTTGAACTTTGGGTAAAGGTCAACTTTTCACCCAACTCCAAAATTGCGGGTGTTACAATCCTCCCCAACTTGGAGAAGATTTCGTCCTCGAAATCTCGGCTATAGAAAAAGGTGAGGGTACCTCCGCTTCAAGTCCTCTTCCGCTTCCCAAGTCACATTGGCACCCCGATGGTGCTTCCACTGAACTTTGACCATAGTGACTTCCCGGTGACGAAGCTTCTTCGTCTTTCTTTCCAAAATCGCTTCAGGTTCTTCAACGCAACGATTTCCCTCATCCACTCTGATCTCGGAGAGTGGAATGACACTCTCCTCCTTTGCTAGACACTTCCGAAGATAGCACACGTGAAATGTGTTATGAATTCCCTTCATCTCCGGAGAAAGTTCCAGTTGATAAGCTTGAAGTCCTACCCGCTTAGTCACAGTGAACGGTCCAAGGAAACGGGGGCTCAACTTCCCACGTTTCCCAAATCTAATAATTCCCTTCCAAGGGGACACCTTCAACATAACCCGATCTCCCACTTGGAACTCCATTGGCCATCTTTTCTTATCGGCGTAACTTTTTTGTCGATCTTGGGCCGCCTTCAAACGTTCGCGGATGCCCTTGACCTTGTCCGCCGTTTCTTGCACAATTTCAGGTCCGGCGAACTGCTTTTCCCCTGCCTCGAGCCAACATACGGGAGTTCGACACTTGCGATCGTATAACGCTTCAAACGGTGCCATCCCTATACTCGAGTGGTAGATATTGTTGTACGCGAACTCTACCAAAGGCAGGTGCGTATCCCAACTACCCCCAAAGTCGATCACACACGATCTTAACATGTCTTCCAGAGTCTGTATTGTCCTCTCGCTTTGGCCGTCAGTTTGAGGGTGGTAAGTCATGCTCAACTGCACACGTGTACCCAATTCCTTTTGTAAACCGTCCCAAAAATACGACGTGAACCGACTATCCCGATCAGAGACAATAGATAGCGGCACACCGTGACGGGATATTACTTCATCGATGTACAACTTCGCCAATTTATCCATTGGCAAGGTCTCCCGCATGGCCAAGAAGTAAGCGCTTTTGGTCAAGCGATCTACTATAACCCAAATGGTGGCGTGACCTTTCAAGGTCCTTGGTAGTTTCTTCACGAAATCCATCGTGATGTGTTCCCATTTCCACTCCGGAATTTCCAAGGATTGCAAACTTCCGTAAGGTTTTTGGTGTTCAGCCTTCACTTGCAAATAAGTTACACATTGTTCCACATAGTGCGTCACATCAAGCTTCATGATTGGCCACCAATAATGCAATTTCAAATCTCTATACATTTTCGTGCTTCCTGGGTGAATGGAGTATTTTGACTTGTGGGCATCTTCGAGAAGAAGTTCTCTATTACCCCCAATCTTAGGCACCTAAATTCGCCCATTGAAAAGTTTCACCCCTCGACTATCTTCAGTCAACAAAAGATGTTGTTTTGCCATGACTTCTCCTTTGAGATTTTCCTCTAGCAAGGCTTCGGCTTGCGATTCCTTGATTCTGCCAATGAGTGTTGAAGTTATTTCAATCCGTACAAAGGTAGCACGAGAATTTTCTCCGCAGACTTTTCGACTGAAGGCGTCGACAACAACGTTTGCCTTACCCGGATGGTAGAGCAACTCCCAGTCATAATCCTTCAACAACTCCAACCATCTCCGCTGCCTCATGTTTAGCTCTTTCTGATCAAAGATATGATTCAGACTCTTGTGATCAGTGTAAAGAGTGCATTTCGTACCGTAAAGGTAGTGTCGCCACAACTTCAGTGCAAACACCACCGCTGCCAATTCCAAGTCTTGAGTAGGGTAGTTGACTTCATGCACTTTAAGTTGCCTTGATGCGTAAGCGATCACCTTCCCTCTTTGCATCAGGACACAACCCAAACCCATCTTCGACGCATCGCTGTACACCACAAAATCTTCCGTCCCGTCAGGTAAGGATAGGATAGGAGCTTCACAAAGCTTCTTTTGTAAGGTGCGGAACGCCTCTTCTTGCCTCTCGGTCCACACAAATTTCAGGTTCTTTCGGGTCAAGGCCGTCAACGACGAGGCTATCTTCAAAAAATCTTGAATGAATCTCCGTTAGTACCCTGCCAAACTTAGGAAACTTCGGATTTCAGACGGACTCTTGGGAGGTTCCCAATTCGTCATCGCCTCTATCTTTGAGGGATCCACTTTTACTCCTTCCATTGAAACCACATGCCCCAAAAACTGAACCTCTGGGAGCCAAAAGTCGAACTTTGAAAATTTCGCGTAAAGTCTTTCTCGCCTTAATACATCCAACACTTCACGGAGATGTTGCTCATGCCCTTTTTCATTCTTGGAGTAAACTAGGATGTCGTCGATGAACACGATTACCGATTTGTCGAGGAATGGTCGGCACACTCGGTTCATCAAGTCCATAAATATTGTCGGTGCGTTGGTCAGGCCGAATGGAATCACCAGAAACTCGTAATGTCCATAGCATGTTCTAAATGTCGTCTTTGGGATGTCGCTCTTTGATACCTTCACTTGGTGATACCCCGATCGAAGGTCGATCTTTGAGAAACAACCTGCTCCCTGAAGTTGATCGAACAGATCGTCGATTCTCGGAAGTGGATACCTGTTCTTCACCGTCACTTTGTTCAGTTCTCTGTAGTCGATACACATTCTCATTGCACCGTCCTTTTTCTTGACGAAAAGGACCGGAGCTCCCCAAGGTGACGAGCTCGGTCGGATGAAACCTTTCTCAAGAAGGTCCTGGAGTTGTACCATCATCTCTTGCATTTCGGTAGGAGCCAAACGATAAGGAGCTCGAGCAATTGGAGTCTCTCCTGGAATGAGGTCAATACGAAAATCCACAACACGATCGGGAGGCAACCCGGGCAAGTCTTCCGGAAACACATCGGGAAACTCGCGCACCACCCTAACATCTTCCAGTTTCCGTTGGTCGAGTTTGGTATCAATAGCATAAGCCAGGAAAGATAAACATCCTTTCGCCAAACACTTCCTAGCTTTTATCACTGAAATAATCACCACATCGCCTTTCCTTCTTTCGCCGTAGATTAAAGTCGCTCCTCCATTTGCCACGGGTAATCGAATCATTTTCTTGGAACATACAATTTCGGCTTGGTTCTTTGATAACCAATCCATACCCACAACCACATCGAACCCGCCAATTTGCATAGGTAATAAGTTAATGGGAAATTTCTTTCCTTCAAGCTCTAAGATGCAATCTCTAATGATATTATGGATTAGAATTTGACCTCCATTTGCTATTTCTACAGCGATAGCATTCTCTAACATACTCTTAGACATAGCAAGCCTTTGACAGAACAAATCGGATATGAACAAGTAGCTAGCACCAGAATCAAATAACACACGTGTAGGTACGGAATTTAGAAAGAACGTACCCGACACCACATCGGTCGATGATTTAGCTTCCCCTGACGACATCTGGAAAGCCCTTCTGGTCGACCGCGGAGGTTCCATCTTCTTCCCGCCAAATCCCCCGGTCTTGAGCTTCGGGCATTCCGCCCTTACGTGCCCCGGTTCCTTACATTCGAAACATAATTTCCCCTTGAGAGGGCAATCTCGGAACGTGTGACCCGTCTTCCCGCACTTGTAGCACATTTCGGGAACAAAGTTTCATGGGCCGAAATGCTTGCTTCGGTACTTGGAGCACCATTTGGCATCACGTCTAGGATCGGCTCCTCGCTGAGCGCTGCTGTTGGCATAAAAAGGTTTCTTTGAGGGCATCGAGCTACCCTCCCATTTCCTCTTCTCGACTTGGCGACCACTTTGATCCCTGCCAAGACTGTAAGCATCCTCCATGAGTTGAGCTTCTTCCATTGCCTCCCGAAGGGTGGAGGTCTTTGTTACACACACCATCGACATCATGTCCGATGGGAGGCCCTTGATGTAAGCCTTGATCTTATCTTTCTCTGTCGGGACCAAACGTCCCACAAAACCTAACTTGTCCATGAAGAGATGGTTGTACTCCCTCACAGACATACCTCCTTTCTTCAAGTTCTGAAATTCCTCCTTGATTCGGTCCAACGACCTCTCGTTACAGTACTCCTCTAGCAGTTTCTCTTTGAAGGTAGATCAAGACAGTTGGTTCAGAACAGTCGGCTCCATCGAAGCAGAGTACACATCCCACCAAGTAAGAGCCATACCCCATAACATTCGGGAACCAAAGATAACCCTCTGCTCCTCCCCACATTCACTTGAGCGAAAAGCTTGCTCCATCTCTCGAACCCTGCCCATACAATCTAGGGGATTGTCCGATCCCTTAAATTCTGGCGGTCGGCAACCCAGAAAATCTTTGAACGGCAAGTCCGCGTCGCTTGCCTGACACCCAGGGCTGCAGTCACCACAGGGGGAATTACAGGTCCAACACCCCCAGATCCTGCAACAATCACATTCTCGCCAACCGTTTTGTACCAATCTTGAACTATATTTCAAGATAAAGTTAGTTTTGTACCAATCTTGACAATGTATTAACTTAATCTGTTTGGTTTGTATAATTTGGTTTTATAGGGTCTAAATTGTCAAGCTGTGGATAGATGAGGACATCAGGGACTACGCCTCACTTCTACTGAAGATAAAGGGTAGCGGAGCAATTTGTCAAAGTTCTGAGGACTGAAGTGCAATATCTTGAAATATATATAAATGTGTATTGTCAGCTGATTAATTCATTCGATCATTTTTTTTCTTACAGATTCATTTTAGAGATTAGGTTTTCTCTCTCAAATTAGGGTTTACGTTTTCATCTCCTTCAAATCTCTTGAAGGAGATTTAGCTTGTAATATTGTAATCTTTGTAATAATCATTCGATTAATGTTTTGAAGATCTTGATTTTATTATTATGTAACACCCTAAAATTTGCGGAAATAAAATTTCGAAAATTCTGCAATAGACTAACTTGCGGAATAAGGTGCAACAATCCCAATATACAAAATCATCCCAAACGGGGTATAGAGTAGACATAAACACGGTCATTAAATGAAGCATAAGACGACAACCTACTAATCTACAATATAACAACAAGATTAGGGTCGGGTGTCGCTACACTTCCAAAATGTATCTTCAAAAAATCACTGTATGATGGTCACTAGATATCCTCAAAAAGACCACTCACGACCCCAAGGTCGCTCCCTCAGTCCCGGCGTGCCCCACTGTTAAGATGACCTGCCAACATGACAACCAAGAGCAAGCGTTAGGCTAAAGCCTAGTGAGAACAAGCCAAATAAAAAGGGAGTACTAAACCCAAACAATGTCACGCGGTGAGTATCGCCATGAGTTAAGTCAAGAAATCAAACAAACCATTAGTGATTAAACATGGTACAAATAACACCAAATCACATAACGAGCTCAACCCCTCTAGATCTGTTGCTCAAAACATCAAGTCAACCCCTCTGGATCTATTCTTGAGAGTTCCCAAAACAGGGGGAACTCAAGCACATAATGGAATTACACCTTACTGCACCATGAGACGCTGCCCGACCGTATAGGCCCACAGAGAGTGAGTCCAGTCCATCTTCCTTCCCTGGATATGCTGTGTCCTCTACATTCACTTCGTCCTCTGCTTTTGACTCCTCTACTGCGCAAAGATTTTGATCCCCCGTTTAGTGAGTCGTGAAAGCACCTGTCCGTTGTTGTTTGATCTTTTACTCGGACAAGTGTGGGGATAATAAGGGCTTCAGTTGTTGAAGAAAATATCCCGATGAACCTTTATTCGCACTTACTTATCATGGCAACACGATGCCTATTCCGTGCTAAAAACGTGAACCAATTGCCCAAAACGGGGACATAGGAACACTGTGCCTATGGATCCATTGCACTAAGACTCAAAGCCAGAGCATGTCATTTCATAACATACTCATATTAAATCAAGCACATAGGCAATTCATATGAATAATGATTCAATTCAATAAATCTTGATTCTTGTAAATGATGTCGTAAATGATGGGATTTTAGAAAACATTACCCAACAACACTATGCCATATTGAAATCGTGATTTTCCACATTTAAACAATTACAGTTAACACATAGCCTTCGTAATACAAGCGGATTTAGCTTAAAGGACTCACCTCAGATTTCTTCCTGTTTATAGACTGCTTCTTACGATTGCTACCTACGACAACACCGATAAATCGGTAAGCCAAAAATATAGACAACTCACTGACTTACAATTTTCGAATACAAAACACAACACACTGTCGAGACCAGTACCGGTCGAGTACCACATTCGGTCGAATGCCAATATCGGTCGAATACAGTTCACCGGTCAAAACAACATACCGGTCGAAGCCACTTCCGGTCGAAGCCACTACCGGTCGAAGCCACTACCGGTCGAAGCCACTACCGGTCGAAACCACTACCGGTCGAAACCCCTACCGATCAAAACAACTTCCGGTCGAGACCTCTTCCGGTCGAGACCCCTTCCGGTCGAGACCATCTTCCCGGTCTTATACGATGGGACGTTTACAGCACCCAGATCCAACTCAAAATACGTAAATCTCGAAATTAAACGGTTAAAAACCTTAACAACGAGATTCTATACGGCAGATAATACTTCGATCGAAGCATTAAGCTAGATTCGTACCTTGATTTGAAGAAAAACGATCGATCACTTTCTTCCTGCTTCCTTCTCTCTCTCTCTCTGATTTCTTAAAAGGATCAGTAATGAGATATTTAGAAAAATATCTAAACTTGATTTATATTTATATAACCCAGGTTACATTTGACCCCCTTGAACTTTGGGTAAAGGTCAACTTTTCACCCAACTCCAAAATTGCGGGTGTTACATATTATAATCATGATTGTCTTCAATATAGATTATTGATGATAAGAGATTTTTGGTTTACAGGATTCTCCTGAAAACGCTATTACTTGCTCAAGATCAATGTTGGATTTCAATGTGCACCCATTGATACAACCTATGGTAAATACATCTTGGTGATACTTCTTTATGGGGAAATTAGCTTTTTTTTTCTTTCGCTATAAGATATTTTCAAGATTCTAGAACATGCGTGTACCTCCTTATTCAAACCAGTTAAGTTGAAAAAATAGTATATTGTTACAGAGTTATGATCCTTTTTATCTACAAACAATCTTTCTATGGAATAATCAAACATTTGCTCTTAAAGTCTTCAAGCATAAATACAAAAATTATACATAAAAGAAACCAAGGGCCCGTTTCCTTTTTATTATTCACCATATTTTGTGACGAGAAGGCAACGCTTGAATTATGTTTTATTTTTTCATCGTTTATAATATACTAGTTGTGTACCCGTGCAATGCGGCGGAAGTTGTGAATGTAAACAATTTTGAATAAATCTATACTATATTATAAAGCACGGATAAAAAAACTCTTAAAAACAATTTTTAAAGCATAATGTACCGTTATTTAATGCTAATTACTTAAAATCTTTTAAAAACAATCTTTAAATCTTTATATATTACATTTTGCAAGTTTCTTCTTCACTCATCCCTAACTCTTGATGTTAGAGCACATATTTATTGAATTCAAGATCATCAAGATTGAAGGAAGAAATCTGAAGTCAAAGCTGGCAAAGTCAACTCTCAATAAATAGTCTAGGTTATTTTGTAATAAATTGTCAAAGTTATTTTTCTTGTTATTTTGTATTTTCGTTTTTAGTCCTTTTTCCCTAAAATAGGTATATAGTTTATATTAGGTTTTTAGGTTTTTGCCGTGTGTGTATAATCATTGTAATTTAGCAGTCGCACTTAATAGAGAGAGAGAATACAGAGAGAGTTGCGGCTAGAGAAAAACAGAGAGCTTGATCGAGATTCAACATTGTAACCATTCGAATTGAATAATCATACCAGGTTTGTTTATCTTGATTGTGTTAATTGTTATCTGATTATATTGTTTAGAACTTGAATCATTATTGGGACAATCAATTGGTATCAGAGCAGATCTGATTTGAAATCGTTTTTTCATAAAAGTTTTTCGAACACTGTTCATCGCATTGTTTCATTGCAAGTCCAGAACTGATTTTTGAGTTTTTATGTGTTTTTCGATTAGAAATTATCTGGGTTTTGTTCGAAATCAGTATTATATTGGTTTGTATTGGTTTATTTCAGTTTTGCATTGTAATCGATTCACATTTTGGTGATTTTTGGTGTTTTGGTGTTCACGAGTCCTGTGCACTGTTCTATCGATCGAATCTCATTTAGAGTATTTAATTTTGAAATTACTTGATTGTAATCAGCTCTAGATGTGTTTATGGTCCTATTGTCAAAGTTTCGAGTTGTAAATCGAAGTCTAGATAGGATTTGAATGGTTCAGGGTTGATTTTTCGAAGTTCAGTGTGAAGAACTCGCAGGTAAAGGGGTAGATTTCGTAAGTTCTTCAAGAACTCGCAGGTTCTTAAAGGATTCGCAGAACCTTTACGTTTTAAATTCACAATGTGCTTATTTTCTGAATTTTCTTAAGTATAGAATTCGCAGGTCTGTTGTCTGCGAAAGGTACAAGTTTGGCAGGTGTGTTGCTTGAGAAAATTAAAGATTTCGCAGTGGTGTAGTTAGCGAATTTCTCAGGTTTTCGCGAGCCTCAGTTAGCTCAAACTTCAGGTTTTCGCGAGCCTCAGTTAGCGCAAACCTTAGTTTTCGTGAGCCTCAGTTAGCGCAAATCCTTAGAATTCACGAACCTCTTCTAGCGCAAACTTCAGACTTTCGCAAGTTTCAGCTAGCTCAAACTTCAAAGTTTTCGCGAACCTCGTCTAGCGCAAACCTCAGTTTTCGCGAGTCTCTTCTAGCGCAAACCTCAGAATTCGCAAGCTTCCTTTAGCGAATTCTACTTTAAAACTTGCGAATTCTGTGTATGATTGAGTTGTTTGCGAATTCCTTGCTATTTCTTTCTATAGGTTGTGAATTTTATGTGTTTATCTGTGTTGGTTGCGAATTTTGTACATTTTTTGCGAATCCTTGACTTGAAAATTTTGGAAATTTCAATTTCTGACTTTCATTTCAAGTTTTTCTGATTTGATTGATTTCATTCGGACTAACGATTTTTTTTCTTTTTTCAAGTTCTTATCTTATATCAATCAGTTCTTATCTTAAATCTAATCAGTATAAGGATGTCATCTCGGGAAGCTCTTGCTATTGGAACCGAGGTGAAACCACCAGTACTCTTCAAGGGAGAGTACGAGCAATGGAAAGACAGATTCTTGGATTTCATCGACAGACATGAGTTGGGAGACTACATAAGGCTATCCTTAAAGGAAGGAAAAATGACAATTCCCACCAAGACAATCACAGTAGTTGGAGAAAATGGTGCAGAAGAACATAGAGTGTTTCCTGTTTCGCTTGTTGAATATTCAGATGAGCAGTTAAGATGACACAAAGCTGACAGATTGGCTAAATCTTTCATTCTACAAGGCATACCGAATGAGATTTATGTCAAAATAGACAACTTTAATGCTACTGGTAAGCAGATGTAGGATCAGTTGGAGAAGATGATGATCGGATCTAAAGTCAGCAACCAACTCAAAGTATCCAACTGCCTGAACAACTATGAAGAATTCAAAGCTAAAGTTGGAGAATCACTAGAAGCCACCTATGACAGATTTGTGACATTGTTGAACGAGCTAAGCAAGAACAAGATCAACAAATCTCAAGTTGAGCTGAATGTGAAATTTCTCAGCAACCTCCAGCCTGAGTGGAAGAGATTCACTAGACATATGAGGCAATTGAAAGATCTGAACGACATTCCACTTCATGAAGTCTATGAAACCCTCAGACAGAATGAGGAAGAGGTGGATGAGATCAAGGTTGAGATGAAAAATGCTGACAAAGCAGTTACTGATCCAGTTGCACTTGTGGTCAAGAAGAAGTCTAAGAAGAAGATGATGATAGCATCTGAATCAGAAGAGGCTGATAGTGAGGCGAATTCTGACTCTGACGATTGTGAAAATCTGAAGGAAGCTATGCTAATGCTAACCAAGGCCTTCCAAAAGAAGTTCTATAAAAAGCCTAGCTCCAACAGTCAGAGGTACTCGTCTGGTCCAAATAACTACAAACACAAGGAGAGAGTTGAAGAAAAAAGACCAGAAGAGAAGAAGAAGGATAGAGCCGAAGAGCCCAAGCAGGAAGAACCGACAAAGTGCTACAACTGTGGCAAACTCGGTCACTTTGCCAAGGACTGCAGAAAACCTAAAGTCCAGAACTCCGACTACTACAAGAATAAGATGCTTCTAGCCAAGCAACATGAGGCTGGAAAAGCATTAATGGCCGAGGATGAATACTGGCTCGACCATTCGGATCAAGAATCTGAAGAAGGAGAGAAGGACGAGACAGCACACCTGTGCTTGATGGGTAAGCAGCAGTCAGAAGTTGAAGCTGATTCTGATGAAGAAGATAATGAAGAGGTATGTGACTTAACTGAATCTGATTTTCTGAATCAAATGCATGTTATGATGTCTAAGCTCCAAGAATTAGAGTCTTAACTTAAGCATGAGAGAGGTGTCATTAATGAGAAAAATCAATCTATACATAAACTTAGCAATGATATTGCTGAGAAAAATGTATTAATTGAAACTTTGCACAAAAACATAGACACCAACGCGAAAGAGAAGACTATAATTCATAAGGAGTAATCTGAAACTGTCTCCAAATACAGAATGTGTGAGTTTGAGTCAAAAGAGATTTCTAAAATAAATTCTTCGCTTTCAAAGGAAAAGAAATCTTTAGTTGACAAAGTGAATGTTTTGGAAGGAAAGTTATATACTTTGGGTCAAACTGAACAAACTATTCATCTAAACAAACCCAAAGAGAACAAAGAGAGTTGGGGGCTCGGATACGAGAATCCACATTGTCTCAAAAAGGGTATATCTGAAGTGCCTGTGCTTTATGATTTTGGATTTATGACATTGGCTCCTCAATATCCAGAACTCAAACCTTTTTGGACTAGACTGTCTGAAGAGGATCAAGCCAAGGAATATGCAAAAAGAAAGAACACAACTAAAATTCAACTTCCATTTCGTTATGAGAGGTTGAATAACAGTTATGGTTCTGATAAATCAAAATTTCTTTCCAATGATTATTTTGAGAGTTATTCTGTAAAAGAAATGGAGGCTAAACCTATCGAAGGTAAGCTTTACGTCCCTCCTTTAGTTTTGGAAAGTAAAATTTCTGAACTCAAGAATACTCTTACAGAAGAAAGAATTTTGATGGACTTAGAACAAACTGTATTTTCTACAGTGTTCAAAAATACTGAGTTTTCTAAATTCTCCAAGGCATTAAAATCTGATGATAGATCTGGTTTACTTGATAATGAGCTTAATTTCCTAAACTCTGATGGTGTTTTAGATGAATGTGTGGCTCAATTTGACTTTACTACCAAACTTCCTGATCATTCATCTTGTGTTGTTAATTCTTTCGGGTTAACCAGTGTGTTTGAAAAGGGTGAAACATCAACGAAAGTTGATAAATCAGTTTCTGTGAAATCGAAGAATGCAAAAGGTAAGAAAAGAAAAACTCAGCATTCACAGAAACCGATCACCACTGGTAAGCCACAAAAGAAGCATTCTTTTGATTCTCACAATTCTAACTCTAAAGTTTCAAATGTTTCAGATTTGAGAAAGAAAATGAATGGAGTTAAGTCTGAATGGCAACCAAAACAGAAGATCGACGAGAAAGCTAAATCATTTTCTAGTTCTGATTGTAATAAAAAGACTACTAGTAAAGATGATTTGATTGCGAATGTTGCTATTTCTAAACCAAAACTTGTCGATTCTCGCAAGAAATATTCCATACAACAATTATTCCAGTTATCTCCGTCTGCTAGAAAGTTTTCAAATTATGATAGATATGATTATGCTTCTCGAAAATATTCTGATGTTTGGTTCGGCACATATCATGTTTACTCTTATCGTTCTAATTTTTCAAATGATTTTCAAAGGAAAAGCGGACCCAAGTTTAAATGGGTGCCAAAATCATGTCCTAACACAGTTGGACCCAAATACCAATGGGTACCAAAGAAGAGGGATGAATCTGTGTTGCAGGCTCCTACTGTCAAGGGGGAGTAAGAGAACCAAGGCTTCTAAATAAATCAGCTTAGAACCCGTACTTCAACGAAGGTTGACTTCTAAACAGAACAGTTTAGGACTCGTACTTCAGTGATCAAAAGACCTTACTCCTGTGCTGATAAGAGATTGTACTCCAATACTCGAATGAGGAAATCAACCATCAAGGGGGAGTACATACTTTTCTGAAATTTTATGCATCTGACAGATATGGTGATCAACGTTTGAGGGGAGTTAATACATATCTTTTACACTGATAATTTTTCTGATGCATAATTTCAGGGGGAGTAAAAGGCTATGACTTCTGATTACTTCAGATCAGAACTCGTACTTTCATTGTTTTACTGCTTTATGTCATTTTAATTTCTGTGAATAAAGTTGCTTTGACTATGACTTTAAGACTTTTGCAGTTTGAGAGATGCTTACAAGATCATATCTTTATGACTTTAAGCTTGACTTCATGAGATGTAAGATTGCACTCAAAAGGTATAATTCTTTATCTTCATCTCATATATGGTTGAAAGAAGGACAACTTTCAATCCTAGAAAACATGTTTCTTAAATGTTCAAACCACTTCCCGATTCTTCAACAGATTTTATAATTTGGAAGTGTGATTTTAAATGTTTTCATGATCATTTTTGCACTTTAACTGATCAAGTTAAATCATCTGAGCAACACATGCTTTCTAGGAAAACATGGGATCTTTGTGCTAGGACTTAATTGAAACTTCTATGGATTCACGTTAACCAGTGTTTCCTACCCAATAAGTTAATCCTTAGTGATTGTGTGTGAGGAGTCAAAAAGAAATGAGTGTGGGATGTGTGATGAGGTAAAACGTAAAAGAGAGTTTGGTTAGATGTGAGCTTAATGATAAAAAGAAAGAGGGTGTGAGATCAGAGTAAAAGAATATCAAACTCTGCACCAACTACTTTCTGAGTCGGGCAGCCACATTTCTAATGTTTCACAACTCTTTGGTGAACATTATTGAAACAGGCAACTAGTCCATGCTAACTCTTGACAATACCCCACCAGCCACTCATTTTCTTCTTAAAAAGGAAATGTTTCATTTTTCAAAGGGGAAGCAGCACATGTACTATCTGATTTTTATTTGGAAAATCTGGATATTGAAAAGAAGGAAGTTTTCCCCCACCTTCGCACTTCAATCATGCACATTGAGTCTGTGTTTACCTTACTGTTGTCTCAGTGGTTTACACAATGTTGAGCCTTCATAAGCAATCTTTCGTGATTAATTCTTTCTATCACTTGCACGAACACACAAGGAATTAGTTTCTTTGTCATAACGTTCATAGAAATTGCCTTTGTGGTGTTTCGATGATTGAATGGAAGCCCTGGGGGAGTGAACATCAAAAAGCTAATTTCCATTGTGTATTCGTTACACACAGTGACTTTGTGTTACTGACAGGCATTTTAACTGATTCATTTGTTGATTCATGTGTTACATTCCTATTTTGTCTGGATTTGCAAAGATCTGGATGAACATATTTATGAATTGACGGATAATCAGAGGTTCTGTATGCAAGATCAGTGGTCAGACATTTCTTGAGAAAAGTTTTGATGAAATCGTGGTTCTTTTCATCAAAAAGGGGAGAAGCGTTAACCAAGAAATGGGGAATAACGCCAGTTTTTTTTTTTTTTGAGAAAATATTATGAAGATATGTTGAATTTGGAGAAATTTTCTTTGAAGATGTCTTGCTAAAGCATTCTGAGCTGAAACTGGAGATTGCTACATTCTGAAGAAAAGAGGGAGATTGCATCTTCTAAGCTTAAAAGAGAAGATTGAATTGCTAAATCTTTTTAATAATGATCTTGATCCAAAGGGGGAGATTGTTAGTGCACATATTTATTGAATTCAAGATCATCAAGATTGAAGGAAGAAATCTGAAGTCAAAGCTGGCAAAGTCAACTCTCAATAAATAGTCTAGGTTATTTTGTAATAAATTGTCAAAGTTATTTTTCTTGTTATTTTGTATTTTCGTTTTTAGTCCTTTTTCCCTAAAATAGGTATATGGTTTATATTAGGTTTTTAGGTTTTTGCCGTGTGTGTATAATCATTGTAATTTAGCAGCCGCACTTAATAGAGAGAGAGAATACACAGAGAGCTGCGGTTAGAGAGAAAACAGAGAGCTTGATCGAGATTCAACATTGTAACCATTCGAATTGAATAATCATATCAGGTTTGTTTATCTTGATTGTGTTAATTGTTATCTGATTATATTGTTAAGAACTTGAATCATTATTGGGACAATCACTTGATATTTTCTTCATAGGATTTATGGTCTTATGTTTGTTTTATGCTCGATCTTGAATCCATAATATTACAATTTTCTAAGGTAGATTTTAGGTCAAATTATAGTCTTCACAACTTTCTGATATAATTTTATTCCATATATTGTTAGTACTATCTCAACAGATAGACTTGGCTGGATTTTTTTAAAAAGTTTCTATGAAGCAATTAAAAGATGGAAGTATATATATTTCATTTGGGATTTTTACATCTCATTGCTCTCTTCTGTAAAATGTAAGATAATTGTAGTAATAAGGTTCTAAAATTTGAATTAATATATAAAGTTTGAATCAATATATAAAGCTAAAAAAATTATTATCATTTAAAACATTATTAAAATTTACAACCAATATATATTAACAAAATTAGAATAAATATATAATTAAATACTTATTACATTTAACATCACTAACAATTCTTTAATAAATGAAATACTTATTACGTTCAATATCACTAAATAAAATTAATATATAATTAAATATGTACTGGTAACTCTCTCATTTAATAAATAACATATATACTTATTACATTTAACATCACTAATTAGAATCAATAAAAAAATTATTCGAATCAATATATATATATATATATATATATATAGTTAACATTATATTCAAAACTAATTAAAACTTATTAGAAACAATATAGCAGTATGTATAAAAAATGATAGAAACATATATATATAAATTAAATTAGAATAACAAAATATATAAAATTGGAAAGAATAACTTACTACAGTCATCAATATATGATTATTTCAATATAATTTAAATTGAAATCAAACTATGTATAAATGAAATTAGAATCAATATATGATTATTTCAATATAATTTAAATTGAAATCAAACTATATATAAATGAAATTAGAATCGATATAATACCTTTCATTTTACAAAATATGACTAAAATCTCTTTTTCAAGATTTTTTACCATAAACTAAACTATGAAGAAACAATCTCAAGCAGATCGAAAAAACTCGAACAAGAAAAAATTAACAATTTAATCGGAGCCTATAGTCGAAGTGGTCACAATACTTGCGACTATTGTTACTCTTCGTCCAACCGTAGGTTGGGAAAGGCTTCGAGGAGGGTTTTTAGCCAAAATTTCAAACGGGTACATAACAACAAATGTAAGCAAATTACCAAAATCACCTGCAATTATATAGAACTAGGTAGCAATACTACTGTTGCATGGTGAATATAAATATTTTATGCGAATATATGTTGGGGATAAATCGATATATTATGAGTTATGACAAAATAATATTAATCAATAGTCTCACACGTTTCCTTAAATCATTTTGAGTCAATTACAAAGTTTGATGACATAGAACTTATTAGTTACTTAGTTATATATATCAAAAGAAACAACTAAGGATGATGAAACAACTTCATACCAAGTGCAATATCAGTTATTATTAGTTTAATATATGATATGTGATCATCAGACCATTTAATTTCAATATTTTCTATATAAATTTATCGCTACCGCGCAACACGCGGTGCCGAACACTAGTATATATACAAGATACAGAAAAAAAATGTCACCTTCAAAAGAAAATGTATCAATAAACTCCAGCATCGTTAGCATCGTTTGTATGTAAAATGAAGAAGATGAAGGATCGGGATAGAAACAAATTTCAATTTTGAAATCGGTGTCTGGAATGGAAAATGAAAATGGAGCAGACATTTCAAATTTGAAATCTGTAAATGGAGAGAGCGAATCGTTTATAACGTGAAATTTGTTAAAGAATAGAAAGTGATTGATGAAAGAAACCTTTTGATCTTCCAAATTTGAGGTTAAGAGTTGGGAAAGCTGCAATTGGCAACTGAATTTTTCTTATTTTTGAATGTTAGACCACAGTCTCATTGGGTTCAAGATCATCCAAACTGAAGATCGCAATCTGAAGCTAAAGCCGGAACGTCGACTCTCGATATAAAAGTCTATGTCTATTTGTAATAAATGTCAATGTAATTGTATTAGTTTACTTAGATTAAATATCTAAGTTATAAGTATTGTAATAGGTAACTTAGTTAACTTAGTTAGTTAAAGTTAGATTCTAGTTTACTTTATATTAGATTTAATATCTAGATCAAATATCTAGATATTAACTTAGATTGTGTGTTCAACACACTTATTAGATTTAGATAATATCTATTCTAGATATTATCTAAGTGTATCTCAAATCTCTCAAGATCAGAAAAAGAATTCACACATAGAAACACACACTAAAAGGTGTAAAAGAGAGAAAACATAGAGAACACAATCAAAGCTTGAATCGATCAACCTTGTAACCATTTGTTATAATCAATACAGGTTGGTAATCTTTATATGTTGTTAATCTATAAAACTTGATATAAAGCATTGTTGCTAGGTCCGACAATTGGTATCAGAGCCTGATTAAGATCAAAACAAGTTTTATAAAAGAAAAACGTCTCTGTGTTCTTCAAGAAAATTTGAGTTTGTGATTTAAACTGTTTTAGGTGTTAGAATCGATCAGAGTGTGATCGTACTACACGCTAGATCGAGTTGTTGCTATTTATATTCACTTTTAAGCTTAAATCGAGTTCCAATTTGTGGATTTTGAGTGAAAACAATCGAAGTGGGTAAGTCACTGTGCGATCAGATTAAATTCTAAAAAGAGTGTTTTAGTGTGATCGAGTGCTTACATTTAGTTCTAGAAGTGATTCTAGACACATTGGTAGTGTTTGGTTGTGCTAATCGTTACAGGAACAAATTTTAGTCGATTTGTTGAAGTACAGGACGAACACCCGCACAACAGACGAATAATAACCCGCATACCTTACTGTGCGCGTCCCAAAGGAAACGCATTCCTTACTTCTCGGGTCCCAAAGCACACGCATACCTCAAACTTCTCGGTTCTCAAGCGACCCGCATATCTCAATTGTGCGGTTCCCTCTTGAAACGCACAACTCCATTGTGCGCGTCCAACTAGACCCGCACACCTCAATTGTGCCTCCTAACCTGACCCGCACAACTCCATTGTGCGCTTCCAACTACAAACGCATACCTCAGTGTGCGCTTCCCACTAGACCCGCATACCTCTCTGCTCCAATCCATACTTAGAATATTTTTCTGAGAAATTTTCGAAACTGCAATAGGGTCTTTAATTGTCATAAATTTTTTCTCTAGGGGCGCTGCCCCCATACCCCCGTGCTAAGTCTGCGAAGGGGGACAAAATTCTGATTGTGATCAAATTTTCTGAATTTTGAATTTGATTTTATTTGGATTAACGATCATATCTGTCAAGTTCTTTACATACAGGAATCATGGATGATGATTACTTTGATGAACCTCCTAGACAGAAAAGTCTGTCTCAGAAACTTTCAGATCTTCAGGATCAGTATAAACTAGATCAGATGTCTATTTCGAAAGAATTTTTATCAACTGCATCTGATATGAAACCTACTGTTCTAGAAAGAGGACAATATGAGCAGTGGAAACATCATTTCTTAGACTTTATTGACAAACATAAATTGAATACTTATATCAGATTATCTTTGCAGGAAGGAATGATGAAAATTCCAACAAAGGTCAATCCATATCAAAGAGCTTATGGAAATTTGGCAGGAAAAGAGGTTCCAATATACCTTAATGAATACACAGATGATCAACAAATGAGACATGAAGCTAATAAATTTGCCAAAGTTCTTCTCTTAAAAGGAATTTCAGAAGAGATAACTATTAAAATATATGATTGCAAATGGGCTTCAGCAAAAATGATATGGGATCAGCTTGAAGCTTTATCACAGTTGTCTCCAACAGAAAAGGTTAAGGTATTGGAAGCTGAGAACTTTGAACTTAAAAGAAAGATTTCTAATTTAGAAGCTCAAATACAGAAGCAAGAGTCTGTAAAGATGAACGGGGAGAAGTTCATGAGCTTGGAGAGTGTAAATACTAATCTTCAACAGAAAATATCAGACTTAAATCAAGAGTTTGTCAAGGACAAATCTGAGTTTGAACAGGAAAGTTCAAAGTTTGCACTGAAGTTCTCAGTATATTCCAAGAAAAGTGGTGAAGAGAAGAAGACTCTCGAGCTTAAATGTTTAATGCTTTCTCAAAAAGTTGAAGAATTTGAGAAAGTAATCATATTGGAAAGAGACCAGTTTGCCAAGGAGAGGAAGGCAAATGATCAGAAGGGTGCTAAGAAGGGATTCGAAGAAGAAAGAACCATCCTTGAAGCAAAGATAAAGAAGCTTACCGAGAAACTATCTGAATTATCTAAGAGTGTACTGACAGAGAAGAAAAAGAAGTCTGCATTTGAGAAGAAGATTGAGCTCCTTATCAAAGAACGAGACAGTTATTCTTCAAAGGTTAAAGAGCTTCAAGATATTATTTCAAAGACGGTGGTGGTGACTGAGTGAACGACTCCAGAGTCAAAAATCCACTCACCTAGAAATAATTCAGTTGGTTATAACAAACCAGCCGCAAGCTCACATCAGAAAACTGCTCTTTTCAAAAGGTCAGTTAAATCTTCTAATCAGATTCATTCTACTAATCTTTTCTATGACAGGAATAGAGATAGTTCAGGTACACATAGAAGAAGAAACAACTTCCAGGAAGAAGCTGAACTGGCCTGGAACAGGAAACCAGTTAAAGAAGAGCTGAAATGTAAAAGCTCATGTGTACATACGCCGATTGCCAAAAAGAACAATGCGCTGAAAGGTAAACCTGATTTTGTTTACTCAAGAGATAAATTAATCAGTTTGTCAGGTAATAAATTCTATTGTTCTTATTGTCGTACACATGATCCTGTTCACAAGACAAGTGACCATTACTGGTATGGTTCTTACTCAGTAACCCCCATACGAACTGCAACTAACACTTATGGACCCAAATACCAGTGGGTACCAAAGAAAACTAAACCTGTGTTGCAGGCACCTACTGTCAAGGGGGAGTAGGAAGTAATGGCTTTTGAACACAGCAGTTCAAAACCCGTACTTCAACGAAGTTTGACTTCTAAACACAACAGTTTAGGACTCGCACTTCAATGATCAAAAGACCTTACTCCGTGCTGAAAAATAGATTGTACTCCGATACTTGAATGAGGAAATCAACCATCAAGGGGGAGTACATACATATTTGTCTGAAATTTTATGCATTTCTCAGATATGTTGATCAATATTTGAGAAGGAGTTAGTGTTTATGTTTTTCACTAACATTATTGTCTGATGCATAATTTCAGGGGGAGTTAAAAAGGTGATGACTTCTGATTATTTCAAATCAGGACTCATACTTTAAAAAGTTTTACTGCTTTTTGTCTTTTCATTATAAGTGAATAAATTTTTACTTTGACTTGACATTAGACTTTTGCAGAATTTTTGAGAGAAGCTTACAAGTTCATATTTCTATGACTTAAAGCTTAGCTTCATGAGATGTGAGATCATACGTAAAGGTATAATTCTATATCTTCATCTCACATATGATTGAAAGAAGGACAACTTTCAATCATCGAAAACATTGTTTTTAAATGTTCAAACCACTTCCCGATTTTTCCACAGATTTTATATTTTGGGAGTGTATTTTTAAATGTTTTCATGATCAATATTGTGCTTTAACTGAAATAGTTAAACCAATCTGAGCATCACGTGCATCTAGGAAAACAAAGAATCATTGTGCTAGGAATTAACACAACTTCTATGGAATCACCTTAACCAGTGATTTCTACCCAAGAAGTTAATCCTTAGTGATTGAGTGTGAAAATAGACAAGAAATGAGTGTGATTAGAGAAAGAAAAAAGTTTAAAAGAAAGAGCGTGTGAGAACAGAGTTAAAAGAATATCACAACTCTGCACCAACTTTTTCTGAGCCGGGTAGCCACCATTCTAGTGATTCACAATTCTTTGGTGATCATTATTGAAACAGGCAACTAACCCATGCCAACTCTTGATCAAACCTCATCATCTACTCATTTTCTTCTCAAAAAGAAAATGTTTCATTTTCTTCTCAAAAAGAAAATGTTTCATTTTCTAAGGGGATGCAACACATTTGCTATCTGATTTTCATTTGGAAAATCTGGATATTGAAAAGAAGGAAGTCTGCCCCACCTTCTCACTTCAATCATGCACATTGAGTCTGTGTTTAACTTACTGTTGTCTCAGTGGTTTACACAATCTTGAGCCAAACAAGCAATCATCCGTGCTTAATTCTTTCTATCACAAGCACGAACACACAAGGAATTTGTTTCTTTGTCATAACGTTTATAGAAATAACCTTTGTGGTGTTTCGATGATTAAATGGAAGCCCTGGGGGAGTCAACATCAAACAACTCCTTTCACATGTGTATTCGTTACACACAGTGACTTAGTGTTACTGACAGACATGTTAACTGATTCATTAGTTGATTCAGGTGTTACACAACTATTTTGTCTAGATTTGCAAAGATCTGGATGAATATCTTTTGAATTGACGGATCAGGGGTTCTAACCGAAAGATAGACATTTCTTACAAATAGTTTTGATGAAGTCGTTGCACTTAACAACAAAAAGGGGGAGAATGACTACAGAAGAAATGGCAAAGATCACATGTTTCAAGAATCACGTCTACTCTTCAAAGGGAGAGTTTGTTAGATTGAAGACATGCTGATTTCAGAGAAAGAGATTGCATCTTCTGAGCTGAACAAGAAGACTGAAATGGATAAATATTTTTATTAAATGATCTTGATCCAAAGGGGGAGATTGTTAGACCACAGTCTCATTGGGTTCAAGATCATCCAAACTGAAGATCGCAATCTGAAGCTAAAGCCGGAACGTCGACTCTCGATATAAAAGTCTATGTCTATTTGTAATAAATGTCAATGTAATTGTATTAGTTTACTTAGATTAAATATCTAAGTTATAAGTATTGTAATAGGTAACTTAGTTAGTTAAAGTTAGTTTCTAGTTTACTTTATATTAGATTTAATATCTAGATCAAATATCTAGATATTAACTTAGATTGTGTGTTCAACACACTTATTAGATTTAGATAATATCTATTCTAGATATTATCTAAGTGTATCTCAAATCTCTCAAGATCAGAAAAAGAATTCACACATAGAAACACACACTAAAAGGTGTAAAAGAGAGAACACAATCAAAGCTTGAATCGATCAACCTTGTAACCATTTGTTATAATCAATACAGGTTGGTAATCTTTATGTGTTGTTAATCTATAAAACTTGATATAAAGCATTGTTGCTAGGACCGACATTGAACGTAATGAGGTGTTTTTTCATGCACAAAACCTTGTACCTTATGCATAAAAACTTGTGATTAAGAGATTTTTTAAATTTATGCTTTAGTATGTTGTACTCAATGCCTTAAGACTTGTAATTAAGAGTTTTTAATCCGTGCTTTATAATATAGTATAGATATAGATATAGATATAGATATAGATATAGATATAGATATAGATATAGATATAGATATAGATATAGATATAGATATAGATATAGATATAGATATAGATATAGATATAGATATAGATATAGATATAGATATAGTTTTTTATCCGTGCTTTATAATCGGTCAAAATTGAAGCGATGGTGATATCGGAGGCGAAGGAATTGGTTTCACGACTAAATTGACCTCGATTTTGGCGTTTTGTATCAAGTTTTGGATCAGATTATTGGGGTCGAAAGCTAATCGAATCATTTTGCGATCGGCATGGTCTAGCAAGTATATGTAATCAATTATTTTTCGAGCTATGGTTTCTGATTATGTTTCTAGAATTCTATTGTAAACAACTCTTGTGGTCCTTACTTTCACCCGAGTATAGATTAAAGGCTTAAATGGTGCTTTTGATCCATGGTTGATTCATAAAGAAAAAATTATTACATTCTATCATAAAAAACAAATTATAACATCATATGATACACGAATTGATTTAAATACAAAACTAAGTTTTGTGGTCAAAGGGTTTCTTGATTAAAAAACAAAGTATGTAAAAGGTTTGACCACAAGAATCAGTGGAACAAAAATCTGCAACTATTATGAAAACCAATCAAAGTTCATGTTGCACTTTAAAAATGCAATATGAGCTTAGTCCCTTGACTTGATTATCTGTTGTACGATGGTTTATGCATACTCCCACTAGGGTCTCTAAGGGTGCGTTTGGTACGTAGATGTGACGGGATGGACAAGACAGAACATGACAGAACAATTGTCCAACATTTGATAAGACATGACATGACAGAACAATTGTCCAACATTTGATAAGACATGACAGGAATGGACATGATAGAACAGGACAGGTTAAATGACTAGTTAAGTTTTATAAATATAATAGACTGTTTTACGAGATTTAAGTTTATAGCACCAAACAAGTTTGCATCATACATAATTTTAAAACAAAGCATTCTATTAGTTTTTTTCTATAAACTTAAATCCTATAAAGTAGTCTGTCAAGATATTTCGATATCTTTATATCGTCTTTCTAAAGATGATCTTTGTTTTTGGGCAGATGAGATTTGGGACAGTCAACAAACTGCTGAGCAATACCAGTGTTTTTGAGCATTTAGGCAAGTTTTACTCGGCAATCGAGAACCATTTGCCTCAAAAGATCGACATTCGAACACTAAATACACTTGGAAACTGGGATGTGAATGAATCTTGGAATCGACCATTCATAGCACACCCAAAGGTGAAATTTTGTCAATATATATTAACCTCCAAATCATATTTGACACTTATTTAATTTGTAGCTTAAACCATATATATGATTTATTCTAGTAGAAAGCTCCAGGTTCTTGGGAGCTTGTAATGATGGGAGTAATTGCAATGAAACCTTTCTTTGAGCTTGGCATCATCTCATGTACTTAAATTAAGTCATTTCTTTTCTGCTTATTTGATCGAACAGATGGAAAACCACGAAGCAGATCGATGGTGAAACTTTCGAAATAATTGTAGTTTCATTTTGTATTCGATGTATGATGTTTAAATGTACGTATCTGATGGAAGCAAGTTAGTTCACAAAGCAGTATGGGTGTTGAAGAAGAAATGAAGCCAAATGAGTCTCATGAAATTGGTGGTAAGAACAAGTGGAAGCTTGTTTGTGCTCAAGTTGCTAGAAGATGTGGTGTAAATGTTAATGCTAAATCTTTTAGGATGTATAGATAGACATATGTTTGATGATACATAATAGTGATGTGTTTCTTTTTGTTCGGATCAAAGAATTTTACGTTATGAAAATGGAATTAATATTTTAGATTTTTATTAGATTTTAATTTTATTGCAATACAATTGTGGTAGAAATTAGTGATAATTTTTGTTCATATCCTTTTAATTAGTGACTACCTTTTTGGTCACTGGAACCATTAGTGACCACATATTTGGTCTCTAAGGTAGCGTTTGGTATGCAGACATGATTGGACGGGACTGGACATGACTAGCCAGGACTAAACAAGAGGCTAGGATTGGACGAGACTGGACAGGACAAGACAAATGTGTCTGTCTTGTGTTTGGTACGGCTAGGACGGGATAAGACAGGACTGGACAAATTTCCTTAAAAGTTTTTTGATGATTTTATATGTTATATAATAGTTATAAATAACACAAATAAAGTATATCTTTAAATAATTTAATTAATTTTTTATTATTTTTTTAAACGATTTTTCATATATATAAATACATACAAAAACAATGGTAGGAAATTTGAATGGAGAATCTGAAATAATTGATGGTAGTTCGAAAAAATCCGATTCATATAAAGAAAAAATGAATCGAGGTGGTGCAGGAGGTTGTTATGGTTGATGTGGTGGAGGTATAGGTGGCCGACGATGGTAGTGGTGGTGGCGGTGGACAGGGGTAATAGAGGTTATTGTAGTGGAGGAAGAGGCGGAGGTCACCGACGGTGGTTGGCGGCGAGCGTCGGCGGCGGTGGCGGCAATGGGTGGTGGTGATCGGTGGAGGTGGCGATAAGCGGTGGTTGTGGATGTGGTGGAGGAAGTTGTTGTAGTAGTGGAGGAAGAGGTGGAAGTGGTCGACGATGGTTGGTGGTGGAGGAGGTTGTTATGGTGGAGAAATAGGTAGAGGTGGCCGACGATGATGTAACACCCCGAAATTTCATTGGTTAAATTAGATTTTTTTTTATTTGGGCTTGAATCTTTAATTTTATAGTTTGAATGAATGAGTAATTTAACTACGAGTCCAACGGTTCTTTCCGTAGCGAAAACGGAGCAATATCGAAGAAGTTTTGACCAAAACGGGATTTGACCAAATGAGAAGAAGTTGATGTGCTTCTGTGTGCGGCGCACGACCCGTGCGCCATCCTTCATTGAAAACGCACGGGTCGTGCGCATGAGGAAGTAGCCCAGTGCGGGCATTAAATGAATTTTCCCCAAATATTTCTCATTTCTCATCTTCTTCATTTATGGAATTTTCTCCCAAACCCTTCCTCTCAACCTTCTTCATCTAAGGTTCCTTCAACCACCAATCTTCCACCATTTATTGCTAGAGTGAAGATCATTATCCAAGGTTTCGGTTTGGAAGCTTCACCACCATCACCATCTTCATCTTCCTCAAGTATCCAAAAGCTTGATTTTGGGGTTTTTGTCTCCTACCTTATAATTTTCAGATTTTGGGTGATAAAAGAGATTTAAAAACATCATTGAAGGTTCATCCAAGTGATTTCATTGAAGCATCCTTCAAGATCTTCATCTTCTTCAAGTCTCATCTTCTTCAAAAGCTAGGGTTTCATCTTTTCTAGGTTTTGGGTCAAAAACCTAGATTGTGAGTTTACTAAACTTTTGTTACAACTAGATACACATCACAATTCTTCTATTTGTAATTTCATTCTCTATGTGTTCAAGTATTTGGGATTTCTTGATGAAAATGGTTATAAATATGGATATTGGTGATATGCTATGTTTTATGCTATGTGTACCATTATTTGGGGCTTTCCTCATGGATATATATAAAATGGGTACCTCGATATGTTAAATGTATGCATAAATGTGTGTTATGATGATTTAGTTGGAATGTCATTTTGGTGACCTAATTATATGCATGATGAATATAATTGTCATTTGGGACTTTTGTTGGACTTCATGAGGATAGGATGGTAACATTGTACCCGTAGTCGGTATGGAAATATGTTGGGTTGAAATATACCTAAGGACCTCCTATATGCATTATGTTGGACGAATCAAGGCAAGTTCACTAGGAGGATGTAGTCTTGGGGAACCACCGGAATGGTATGTGCCTAGACCTCCGCCATTCGGGGAATTTTCCTTTGGAGTAGTCTCCGGGTGTGTCGGGCCTTTGGGGTGTTCCTTGTTAAGGGCATCAAGGTGCATTGACTCTTTGGAGTGGAATTGATTGGTGCTTTGGGTCTCCCCTAATGACTTCACATATATTTGGACACTGGTTAACTGCTGATAAGAAATTGTAACTGTTCATGCATGCTTATTATTGTCCAACTCACTAGGGTTTTTGGCCTAACACTTGTTTGGTGTCGATGTGTATCTCAGGTTCTAGCGGCGGCGATCTTAAGCAGGTTTAGTTGCTTTGGGGTGAGAGCTTGGGGAATTGCACATGGACACGTTATACTTTTGGATATAGACCGTTTGGGTCTATAGATGACAACCCTTTTTGTAATCTCTTTTCTAGAAGTAGAAATTAGATTAGTTGGTTGTTTTTAGTTGTCCGTTAAATTACAATTGTGATTAAACAGGTTTTTTTATATATTCCCCATTCTTGGGAGGCTCTTGCTATGGCAATTTTAGTATACCACATGTCCGTTTTCCGGATTTTTGTTATCCCTATTTTTAGGGTGTTACAAGTTGGTATCAGAGCTTTAGTTTAAGCGAACTAGGTATTGTCTAGCATATCTAGACTTAAGCTTTAGACTTTATGACTTCACTGTCCATTTGGGGTAGAAATCCTAGGTGGGGAGAGCGATAGGATTACAGAATTACTTTAATTGAAAGTTGTGATGATGGTGACAAGAATTCTTGTGTATGGTTCGTTCATAATTTCACTTAGCTACTGCTATTATGAATGCATTGTTACGTGAGCATACTTGGTTTACTATTATTATAATAATTGATGAAGGTATTAGTACGTACAATGAGTTAAACTCGCTTAGTCTTTTCTCAATCTCCTTCTCGTGCTTGTGTGGCAGTGATCAATGGTAAACACTCGAAGTAGAGTACCGGACATGCCAGAGGGGCAACCAGAAGTGGAATCTGCAACAGTACGACCCCCGGTGGGGGCAACCTCCGATGACATTCCTATACCCAGAATCTTGGGAGGAAGGCCTGAGCATATTCCGCGCCGGAACCTCAGCACAGGTAACGCCATCCTGGAGGAAGTTACCATGGAGACCCGGCTTCGGGATAGCATGTTGTTGGCTATGAATGAGGCCCTGGCCCAACAACAGTTGGCCATGACTTCGGCCATGACCCAACAGCAAGAGTTTTTCATGAAACTCTTAGAGGATCGAGACGTTAGCCACCGACAACCTGAGACGATGGCTGAAAACATTATTGTGGGGTCGGGTGGACCAAATGTGGTAACGGTTGAGGAACCATCCGCTGAAGGGATTCGGACGAAGACTAAGGGGTGCACTTACAAGACGTTTATGGGGTGCCACCCTAAGGAGTTTGCGGGTTCAGATAACCCGGTTGCTTGTATGTATTGGCTCAAGGAGGTAGAGATGGCCTTTGAGTCAAGTGAGTGTGATCCCTCTCAACGGGTCAAGTTTGCTTCTCAACTACTTCGGGGAGAGGCTTTGATTTGGTGGAATCTCACTCGATCAGTCCTCACTCCTGAAGTTCTGGCTAAGTTAACTTGGTCGGTGTTCAAAGAGAAGATTATGGACAAGTATTGTAGCGAGCGTTCGATGGACAAGTTGGAGCGGGAGTTCCGAGATCAGAAGAAAGGGAACCTGTCTATGGTTGGCTACTCCAAACTCTTTTTGGAGAAACTAAACTTGGTGGGACATCTAGTCCCCGATGAAAGGTCAAAGAGTAAGGCCTATCATTAAGGGTTATCGGCCGGGATGCGATCGGCGGTAAGGAATGCTAAGTGTTCGACGTTACAAGAGGTTATCGAAGAGTCCTTGCTCGTTGAGGACGACATAAATGCCGAAAGGGAAGAGAAGAGGTTAGTTGGTGAGAAACGGAGGTGGGAAGGGCCGTCTGGGCCCGTTCGTCAGTCGAGACCCTTTGCAAGTGGGAAAGCGGGTGATCAGCGTCGTGAAGAGTGGTGGTGTTCCAAGTGCAGGTCAAAGCACTCGGGACCATGTGCTACAAGAACTTACTCCGGTCCAACCGGGTGCGCCAAGTGTGGTAAGAAGAACCATACGACTCGAGAATGTTCCATCCAGGGATCGGTATGTTTTGAGTGCGGAGAACCGGGGCATATGAAAAGATTCTGCCCAAAGCTAATTGGAGGAAATGGGGGAAATTCTGTGGGTTCGACGGCCAGAGTCGAGCAACCACAAAGGGCACCGAGTAGAGCTTTCCGGATGTCTACCGAAGAGGCAAAGGAGACCGCGGATGTCGTTTCGGGTATGTTCCTAGTAAACTCCTTGCCAGCTCGTGTTTTGTTTGATTCGGGTGCTACATGTTCTTTTGTGTCGGATACTTTCTGTAAATGATTCACTATTCCTATTAGTGTCCTTCCCGATGCACTAGTAGTAGAGATAGCCAATGGGGACCAGGTAATCATCCGAGACTGTTTTTGTAATTGCACTCTAGAGATCGATGGAAATTCTTTCGGCGTAGATTTACTACCTATGGCTATAGGAGGGTTTGATGTAGTCATAGGCATGGATTGGTTAGTGAGTCATAAAGCAGACATCTTTTGTTCCAAAAAGATGATCCAAGTGCCATTACCGGAGAATGGGGTGGCTACCATTTATGGAGAGAGAGGAAAGAGGAATAATCATATTATCTCATCTCTTAAGGTTCGCAAGTTTTTAGCAAAGGGCTACCTTTCGTACTTGGCCTACGTTGTGGACGCAAAGCAAGAAAAGAAGTCGGTAGAAGATGTAGAGGTGGTACGAGATTATCCGGACGTCTTTCCGGAAGACTTACCCGGATTACCGCTGGAGCGACAAGTGGAGTTTCAGATTGACCTCACACCGGGAGCAGCTCCAATAGCACGTGCTCCATATCGTTTGGCACCAACAGAAATGAAAGAGATGATGACGCAACTTCAAGAGTTGTTGGAGAAGGGCTTCATTTGACCAAGCTCGTCACCTTTGGGAGCACCGGTTTTGTTCGTAAAGAAGAAGGATGGATCCATGCGGATGTGCATAGATTATCGGGAGTTAAACAAAGTCACGGTGAAGAACAAGTATCCCTTACCTCGCATCGACGACCTTTTTGATCAACTTCAAGGCGCGAGATGTTTCTCGAAGATTGATCTTCGATCCGGTTATCACCAAGTGAGAGTGAAGAACGAAGACATTCCGAAGACAGCTTTCCGGACGAGATACGGTCATTATGAATTTTTGGTGATGCCTTTTGGCTTAACCAACGCTCCGGCCGTATTCATGGATCTAATGAACCGTGTGTGTCGCCCATTCTTGGATAAATCCGTGATCGTCTTCATCGACGATATTTTAATATATTCAAAAGATGAGTCTGAGCATGGAAAACACTTACGGGAGGTATTAGAAGTTCTAAGGAGAGAGAAGTTGTTCGCGAAATTTTCGAAATGCGAATTCTGGCTTCAAGAGGTGCAATTCTTGGGGCATGTGGTATCAAAGGACGGCGTAAAGGTGGATCCGGCAAAGATCGAAGCAATGATGAGTTAGGAGCCTCCAACAAGTCCGACGGAGATTCGAAGTTTCTTAGGTTTGGCGGGTTACTACAGGCGTTTCATCCAAGACTTTTCCAAAATAGCTACACCGCTCACTTCCCTTACAAGGAAGAACGTCAAGTTTCTTTGGACTGATGCACAAGAACAAGCCTTTCAGACGCTCAAAAGGAAGTTGTGCGAAGCCCCAATCTTATCCCTACCCGAAGGATCGGAAGATTTTGTTGTGTTTAGTGATGCTTCCAAGATGGGGCTTGGGTGTGTTCTAATGCAAAGGGGGAAAGTAATAGCTTACGCGTCGCGGCAATTAAAGGATCATGAGAAGAACTATCCGACTCACGATTTGGAGTTGGCGTCGGTAGTTTTCGCGTTAAAGTTATGGCGACACTATTTGTATGGGACCAAGTGTACTCTTTTCACGGATCACAAGAGTCTCAAGTACATCTTCGATCAAAAGGAACTCAACATGCGACAAAGGAGATGGCTAGAGCTCTTGAAAGATTATGATTGTGATTTACTCTATCATCCTGGTAAGGCCAATGTGGTGGCTGACGCATTGAGTCGGAGAAGCCATGATGGTGGTGTTAAATTGTCCTTTACAAGAATCGATGTGGTATCAAGTTTGGTGGAAAACATCAAGACGTGTCAAGTGGAAGCGCTCAAGGAGAAAAATCTCAAATCCGAGATCATGGTAAAGCAAAGTGGGCTTTTGACAGAAGATAGTCGCGGGCTCAAACTCTTCCAAGGTCGAATTTGGGTGCCGAAGTTGGGTGGAATTCGGGAATTACTTCTAGAAGACGCGCACAAGTCGAAGTATTCTATGCATCCCGGTAGTACCAAGATGTATAGAGACCTAAAGTTAAGTTATTGGTGGCCGGTGATGAAGTTAGATGTGGCTAACTATGTAGAGAGATGTGTCACGTGTCTTCAAGTGAAAGCGGAGCATCAAAGACCATATGGAAGTTTGCAACCGTTGTCCATTCCCGAGTGGAAGTGGGACAACATCACCATGGATTTTGTGACAAAGCTACCGAAGACCTTGCGCGGTCACGACACTATTTGGGTAATTGTGGATCGGCTAACCAAGAATGCGCATTTTCTTGCAATGCGAGAGACCTTGCCAATGGAGAAATTGGCCAAACTTTATATCGACGAGGTGGTGTCAAGGCACGAAATTCCAAAATCTGTGGTGTCAGATCGGGATAGTCGTTTCACTTCAAATTTTTGGACTAGCTTGCAAAAGGAGTTGGGCACTAGGTTGAATTTGAGCACGGCATACCATCCTCAAACGGATGGTCAAAGCGAGAGGACAATCCAGACTCTAGAAGATATGTTGAGGTCGTGTGTAATAGACTTCGGGGGAAGTTGGGATTCACATCTACGTCTAGTAGAATTCGCGTACAACAACAGTTACCATTCTAGTATCGGAATGGCACCGTTCGAGGCTTTGTATGGACGGAAGTGCAGAACCCCAGTTTGTTGGTTAGAAGCGGGCGAAAAGTAATTTGTCGGGCCAGAACTAGTGCAAGAGACGGCGGACAAGGTGAAAGAGATTCGGGAGAGGCTAAAGGCGGCACAAGACCGACAAAAGAGCTATGCGGACAAGAAGAGGAGACCGGTTGAGTTTCAAGTGGGGGACCGGGTCATGTTGAAAGTGTCTCCGTGGAAGGGGATCATACGTTTCGGGAAGCGTGGGAAGCTTAGTCCTCGTTTCCTTGGACCATTCGTTATTCTGGAAAAGATTGGTCTGCAAGCCTATCGGTTGGACTTACCGCCGGAAATGGATGGGATACATCCCACATTTCACGTATGTTACCTTAGAAAGTGTCTAGCCGAAGAGGAAAGCGTGATTCCTTTGTCGGAAATTCGTGTGGACAATGGGAATCGTTGTGTAGAAGAACCGGAAGCGATTTTAGAATCGAAGGTAAAGAAGTTGAGGCGTAAGGACGTAATTATGGTTAAAGTCCAATGGAAGCACCATCGGGGAGCTAATGTTACTTGGGAATCCGAAGACGATATGAAGTTACGATACCCTCACTTGTTTAGTTAGGGTAAGATTTCGGGGACGAAATCCCCGTTAGGTGGGGAGGATTGTAACACCCCGAAATTTCATTGGTTAAATTAGATTTTTTTGATTTGGGCTTGAATCTTTAATTTTATAGTTTGAATGAATGAGTAATTTAACTACGAGTCTAACGGTTCTTTCCGTAGCGAAAATGGAGCAATATCGAAGAAGTTTTGACCAAAACGGGATTTGACCAAATGAGAAGAAGTTGATGTGCTTCTGTGTGCGGCGCACGACCCGTGCGCCATCCTTCATTGAAAACGCACGGGCCGTGCGCATGAGGCAGTAGCCCAGTGCGGGCATTAAATGAATTTTCCCCAAATATTTCTCATTTCTCATCTTCTTCATTTATGACATTCTCTCCCAAACCCTTCCTCTCAACCTTCTTCATCTAAGGTTCCTTCAACCACCAATCTTCCACCATTTATTGCTAGAGTGAAGATCATTATCCAAGGTTTCGGTTTGGAAGCTTCACCACCATCACCATCTTCATCTTCCTCAAGTATCCAAAAGCTTGATTTTAGGGTTTTTGTCTCCTACCTTATAATTTTCAGATTTTGGGTGATAAAAGAGATTTAAAAACATCATTGAAGGTTCATCCAAGTGATTTCATTGAAGCATCCTTCAAGATCTTCATCTTCTTCAAGTCTCATCTTCTTCAAAAGCTAGGGTTTCATCTTTTCTAGGTTTTGGGTCAAAAACCTAGATTGTGAGTTTACTAAACCTTTGTTAAAACTAGATACACATCACAATTCTTCTATTTGTAATTTCATTCTCTATGTGTTCAAGTATTTGGGATTTCTTGATGAAAATGGTTATAAATATGGATATTGGTGATATGCTATGTTTTATGCTATGTGTACCATTATTTGGGGCTTTCCTCATGGATATATATAAAATGGGTACCTCGATATGTTAAATGTATGCATAAATGTGTGTTATGATGATTTAGTTGGAATGTCATTTTGGTGACCTAATTATATGCATGATGAATATAATTGTCATTTGGGACTTTTGTTGGACTTCATGAGGATAGGATGGTAACATTGTACCCGTAGTCGGTATGGAAATATGTTGGGTTGAAATATACCTAAGGACCTCCTATATGCATTATGTTAGACGAATCAAGGCAAGTTCACTAGGAGGATGTAGTCTTGGGGCACCACCGGAATGGTATGTGCCTAGACCTCCGCCATTCGGGGAATTTTCCTTTGGAGTAGTCTCCGGGTGTGCCGGGCCTTTGGGGTGTTCCTTGTTAAGGGCATCAAGGTGCATTGACTCTTTGGAGTGGAATTGATTGGTGCTTTGGGTCTCCCCTAATGACTCCACATATATTTGGACACTGGTTAACTGCTGATAAGAAATTGTAACTGTTAATGCATGCTTATTATTGTCCAACTCACTAGGCTTTTTGACCTAACACTTGTTTGGTGTCGATGTGTATCTCAGGTTCTAGCGGCGGCGGTCTTAAGCAGGTTTAGTTTCTTTGGGGTGAGAGCTTGGGGAATTGCACATGGACACATTATACTTTTGGATATAGACCGTTTGGGTCTATAGATGACAACCCTTTTTGTAATCTCTTTTCTAGAAGTAGAAATTAGATTAGTTGGTTGTTTTTAGTTGTCCGTTAAATTACAATTGCGATTAAACATGTTATATTTATATATTCCCCATTCTTGGGAGGCTCTTGCTATGGCAATTTTAGTATACCACATGTCCGTTTTCCGGATTTTTGTTATCCCTATTTTTAGGGTGTTACAGATGAGTAGTGGTGACCCTTATGACTAATACCATATTAGGATTATACATCAAATGGTGGTAGATCAATGATTTTTAGATTCTGTCTCACTTTTGTCCCATGTTGTTCCACCTATTTTGGTGGAACAAGAAAATACCATTTTTTATCCCATCTTGTCCCACCTTGTCCAGTCTTTGTCCCTATCCCATGTCGCGCCAAACATGGGACAATGAATTTTTGTCCTGTCCCATGTCATGCCAAATATGGGACAGTGAGTTTTTGTCTTGTCCCGTCCCATCCAGTCTGCAAATCAAACGCACCCTAATGGACGTTAACACCAACTAACAGATCTGTTATCTTGAACCCAAATAGTGACCTACTTTGTAGTGGTCACTAACTTGGTCACTATGAAAAATTAGTGACGACTTTCACTGGTTTAGTGACGATATTTAGTGATCAAGTTAGTCGTCACAAACACAGTGACCACTCTAGTTTTGTCACTAATTTGCGACTATTTTTGTATTTTGTCACTAACGCAAATCAGTGACGGACCTTTAGTGACGAAAGTGACCACCCAAATTTTGGTCACTAAAAGGCCTTAGTGACCATTTTTTATATTGGCAGTGACCAAAAAAATTTGGTCACTAATCAGGGTTTTTCTTGTAGTGCCACTTCAGTGCTTAAACTCTTCATATTTTGCTCCGCTACCCGGGCTAAACTCTAAGATATGAGGCGTAGTCCTCCAGTCCTCCAAGCTTTATCTATTTACACTTTTAACCCTTGTAAAAAGAAAATAACAGAAAATACCTTAAGTTAGTAAAAGATGACAAGATTTTAGATTGGTACGTAAACACAATATACTTTCAACATAAAGCTTGGCAATCGATCGAATCAAACTTTAGAAGAGGTGTTCATGGTTATTCTTTAAATCAACACGTTTAACCAATGGTTCGGTTATATATCGTACATTGCATCACGAAGGCTCAAGATTCGTGAATAAAAACGTTTTAATTAGTATCATTGTTGCATGTATGGGAACAAGCTGATCTAAAACAGAAAGCTTAAATGTTTTTAAGTGGTTGGGTGTTGGGGAAGATGGTTTGATGCTCTCTTTGGAAATGACTTCAATTTCCATGGCATCAAACATTGATGTAAGTCTAGAATAGATGATTATTGCAAAAGATATGCCACTCCAAACGCCATTTTTATAATTTGATAGTCTATATATGGGTTGTATATATATATATATATATATATATATTAATATATATATATATATATTAATATATACACACATATATAAAGTTAAATACTTGGTAGGTATCAGTCAAAATGGCAAGGTTTGTAAATTATTTTAAATATTTTGTGTCTGTTAGCAGCATAACTATAATTTACAAAATGCCCTATGAGGATGATGTGTGTGTATGATAGGAAGCGAAAATAAATTGGCAAATGGTACATTACATCATTAAACCTAAAAAAAGTTACATTGTTATTAAACCTAAATTAAATTATAATAAAAATATGAATTAAACAAATTTTACATCATTATTAAACATAAAATAAATTATGATAAATTACTTTATTAATAAATAAAAAATTGGTGCGTGAATCACCTACGACTATGTGCTTGGATTGATGGGGAAGGCGGAAGGTTTTGGGTTGGAGAAGACACAGTCATTGAGATGCGATGCATGTTAAGGGATTTTTATTTTATGCTTATATAATAAAAATAATTTTTATAATATAACTTTTATTTATTTAAATTAGAAAATGAAAAAGTTATAAATGATCGAAATGTCATTTACTTAACGGTCAGGAGCTAACAACTTTTAGTTTCGAGGACCAAAACGTTACGTAAATGCAAAATCGAAAGTCTATTTTGGAATCAACAAATTATGGGGACTAAATCCAAGAGGAAAATAAAACTATAGGGACCAAATCTATAACTCTACAAACATAGGACTAAATCTAACAGGGAGATAAAACCTCAAGGACCAAATCTGTAATTTACTAAAAACCTGAAGGACCAAATCTGTAAGTTACTGTATGAAAAAAAAAACATGTTATGATAAATGTTATAATATATAATATGGGATACCATGCAAGAGTTGGTGTTGGATGGTTCTTTTTTATCTTTAATTACTTGGTAAAGATTGGTATAATTTGTGATTTGATAAATGTACATCTTGATTTTATTATTATAATCATGACTGTCAAGATTATTAATGATAAGAGATTTTTGGGTTACAGGATTCTCCTGAAAACACTAATACTTTCTCAAGATCAATGTTGGATTTCAATGGGCACCCATTGACACAACCTATGGTAAATACATCTTGGTGATACTTCTTTATGCAGAAATTGTTTTTTTTCTTTTTTCTTTTTTTTTCTATAAGATATTTTCAGGATTTTAGAACATGCGTGTACCTGCTCATTCAAACTGGTTAAGTAAGCTGAAAAATATTATATTAATTACAGAGTTATATAGAAAAAATCTTTCTATGGAATAATCAAACATTTGTTCTTAAAGTCTTCAAGCATAAATACAAAAAATATACATAAAAGAAACCAAGGGTCCGTTTCCTTTTTATTATTTACCATATTTTGTGACGAGAAGGCCGGCAACACTTCTTGAATTCTCTTTTGTTTTTTCATCGTTTATAATATATTCTAATGGTAAGAAATTGACCAAAAAATAACTTAAAAATAATGTTGATATATACATGGCAAGTTTTAAATTAGTCACTAATAATTCCGGTAGTTGGTAACTATCATAATCTTTGAAGTTTTGACCTTTCAAAAGCACGACTAGACTTTTCAGTCTCCAGTAATACCTCCGATCCCATCCACCATTATAATTCCATTACCATGATAATCAAGTAGAAGAAGTCCATTTTCAAGTTTCCATTTTTCATGCATGGTGGAGTAGATTTCTTTGTAGCTTTCTGGATCCAATCATACCCACCAGGCCATTATCAACATAAACCCCTTCTTGTGGTACTAATCGTTAAAAATGAAGTTATTTCGAGTATACCAATTTCTTATTTTGCTTTCCTCAATAACAGCATCGACAGAAGTTCCGAGTTACTCCAAGGCAGGATGCGAAGATACCTGTGGGAACGTGACGATTCCATACCCTTTTGGAATTGGAGCAAAGTGTTCCATCAATGAATGGTATGTTGTTGATTGCAACTCTTCCACACCATATCTACCTGCACTCAACCACCTGGAAGTTTTGGGTGTAAGCTTGGAAAATTACACGGTCACTGTTTATGCGCCAATGATCTATGATTGCCAAAACCAAGTTCAGAATAGGAGCCAGATCATCTCAGGCATGGATCTTGGTAGGAGCCCCTTCTTTTTTTCCCAAAAACAAAACAAATTTGTTGTTGAGGGTTGTGCCACTGCTTTCATATCAGACAATATTGGGAGTGTGGTGGCTGGGTGTTCAACTTCTTGTCGCAACGACACTATTAGCGAAAGTAACAATTGTTTCGGCATAAACTGTTGCGAAACCAAAATTCCTCATTATGTTAAGTCATACAAAATGAATTTCACGGGGCTGGGAAGGCAGGGTGGAGAGGGTGCTTGTGGGTATGCCTTCTTGGTGGATAAGAATTCATATGTTGAAGGAAGCTTTTCAGGCCAATATATTGCAACCGACAATGGTTCTGTTCCCATATCACTTTTGTGGACCCTAACAGATAACGAATTCAATCCGTTATCTTGTTGTAATGAGGCATATGTATTTCGAGACGAACTGGATTTGGGTAATGTTACTTTACCATATCAAGGATGCTTCATTAGGGAAGAATATGAAGGAAACCCTTATTTATTCTCTGGATGCTATGGTATGTAATATTTCTGTGACTATTTTTTTCTATTTTGATTGTTTTTCTAGCATACTTTATCTTATATGATCATGTGCTTTTAGTAAAGGAAGAATGTGCAAGGTGTAGAGATAGTGGAGGTTACTGTGACTACTTACAAGATAATCGTGAGTACGGTTTGAAGATGAATTGCAGTACTAACAATCATCCTTACAACAACTTTGAAAGCAAATCATCCCAGCTGGGTGTTATTCTAGGTAATGCCTATTCTCTCCGCTCAATCAATATATTCATGGCAAACTTTTAAAATTCATTTTGTTTCATTTAATATTAATTGGAGCAAATACTATAAATATTTAGCTCTAGGAGCACACTTGTGTATAATTATGCACAAGGACAAGTTGGTGCCTGTGTGAAAAGCAAAAGCTTGTTGCGTTTGGTACATGATAGAACAGGATGGGACAAAACTCATTGTCCCACGTTTGACATTGCATGGGACAAGACGGGACAAAAAAAGAGTCTTTTCTTGATAAAATAATTAAAAATTACTGATATACCGTCATTTGACATATAATCCTAATATGGTATTAGTCTTAAGAGTCACTGCTACTCATCGCCGCCGCCACCACCACCACCATCGGCAGCCACTAGTAGCCACCGCCAACTACCGTCGGCCACCTCTACCTATTCCTTCACTATAAACCGCCACCTCCACAACCATCGGCCATCGCCACCACCACCACTAACACCGATCACCATCACCGATGGCCACCCACCATCGACGGTCACTCGTAGCCGCCGCCAACCATCGTCGACCACTTCCATCTCTTCCTCCATGACAACTTCCTCCACCACCTCCACAACCACCGCCCATCGCCACCTCCACCGATCACCACCACCCATTGCTGGCACCACCACCGACGCTCACCGCCAACCACCGTCGACCACCTACGCCTCTTCCTTCCCTACAACTTCTTTAACCACTGTCCACCGCCACCACCACTACCATCGTCGACCACCTATACGTCTGCCACATCAACCACAACTACTTCCTGCACCACCACTATCTACTGTCCTTCACAGCTACCGTCCTTCACCAACCACCCACGCGTTTATCTTTATCTGTCCCTGCAACTATGCCTCTGACAATTCATAAAGATTTTCCAAATTGAATTAAATATTATATTTTATTTGTGTGAAGATTTTTCGAACTACCATCAATTATTTCAGATTTTTCATTCAAATTTCATACCATTGTTTTTTATGTATTTATATATATGAAAATTGTGTAAAAAAATAAAAATGTTTTTTAATTAAATTATTTAAAAATATACTTTATTTGTGTCATTTATAACTATAACTATTATATAACATATAAAATTATCAAACAACTTTTAGGAAAACTTGTCCAGTCATGTCCTATCCGGTCCTAGTCGTACCAAACACAAGATAAACATTTGTCTTGTCTTGTCCATTCCTGTCCAGTCCCGTCCAAACATGTCTACCTACCACACGGTACCTCTAAGGACAGGCTCGGGTCATGCAAACAAGAGTAAGTCTCCCGCTTTCAAGAAGTACTAATATAACCCTTGACCGGTCCTTGACCAGTTTTTCTTCGAACAACTCATTCACCATTAAGGCTCAAAAAATGGGTCCTTTTTGGTCCAATCCTCATGCATGTCCAGATTCAAATAACGGCCATTTTGTGCATCTCTATTTGATTATCGATTACTATATGTCGTTTATTTGCTGTAGTTTCTAAGTAGTTGTTTTTTTTTTTTTTTTTTTTTTGTGAAAAGCCAATCTTTATTAAAAGCACAGAGAAAACAAAATATAAAAGCAACCAACAACAAAAAAGCAGGAACAACCAAAACCGAACAATCCCGAGAAAAAAATGAAAAACAAGGCAAAGGGCAAGACAAGAAACCAAACACCACACAAACACAAACACATTAAAAGCCCACAAGCAAGCCATGACAAGGAGCCTTCAACCCAACCGCCATAAGAGCCAATCAAAACCGAGCAAGAGAGCAAACAAAAAATAGCATTCAAATGATCCAAATCAACCCAACCATAAATTAAACTCTACTGCTACCCTCTCCCCCCAAACCCCTCCGGACTGCAACACCACTCCGACCACAAGATATTAAAACCTTTAGCACGATTAGCCAATCACTCGAAAGAAAGGAGTTGAATCTCAAATTGTAAATCAGAATGTGGAGATATCCTTTCTTCAAAGACCACTTTGTTTAGAAAGTACCAAATGACGTATAACGTTATCCATATTACCGCTTGCAACCGATCTCTACAAGTAGAAGAGAGAGAGGTAAGATCTTGTAGGGAAAAAATGTTCGTTATTGAATTCACAGTTATTGAATCGAGACCCCACCATCTAAATACGCCCGATCAAATGAAACGCTCGAAGTACAAAGAACAAAACAATGATCAACCGAATCAATGTCTTTCCCACATCACGGACATAGAACCGAGTGGATGTCAAATCCCATGTTTCCAAGCACATCCCTAACCGGAAGAGACTTAAGCGTCAAATAAAAATATTGACTTTTCTATCGGAACCATCCGATTCCACTTAGTTTTAACCGAGTGCGCCTAAGATGCTAGGGAAGGATTGTCTATCAACTCTCTAAGACCCTTAACCGTAGATACCCCTCCATCGCCCAAAAGCCACACCCATTTATCACAAACATCAACACCTGGAGAAGTGAAACTAACCAATCTCACTAACTCCTCTAGTTCACTTAGCGTCCTGTCTCTTGGTTGCCTAGGTAAATTAGCTTTTAAGTTGTTGTTTTTTTCCATTTTCAATATTATTAATTTAGACTAGGTAACCGTAAATATCTGATTTTATTTATGTGCAATTAACATATATACAGTTAATAGGAAATTGCAAGAAAATGCACCAGGAGAATGATAATATCAATACTTGTAAATGAAAGTGGACGTAGTCCTTCGAGGCTTTTAGTAAGACTATAGATACATTTACAGGAATTCCACATCCTTTTTGAGTATGATTAATTTATCGACTTCTATTAAATGTTTTAAGGTCCATATTAAATTTACCATCTGCATAGGGTTTATTCAGGTGTCAGCATAAGCATGGGGTTACTTTCTCTTGCAACAATCATTTATGCATTGTACAAAGTAATTAAGAAAACCAAAGCCAGGAGACAAAGGAAGAAGTTTTTTAAACGCAATGGTGGTCTACTTCTAAAGCAACAGGAAGAGGCTGACCCGTCTCTAGTTGATAAAGCCATACTTTTTACGTCACGTGAATTGGAGAAGGCCACTGACTACTTTAACGAGAATAGAATTCTCGGTCGAGGAGGTCAAGGTACAGTCTACAAAGGTATGCTAGTTGATGGAAGAATTGTTGCAGTAAAAAAATCAAAGGTAGTTGATGAAAGCCAATTAGAGCAATTCATCAATGAGGTGGTCATTCTTTCGCAAGTCAATCATCGGAATGTGGTCAAACTTTTGGGATGTTGCTTGGAGACCGAGGTTCCTCTACTAGTTTCTGAGTTCATTTCAAATGGGACCTTGTATGATCGTATTCACAATGGGATTGATGAGTTTCCAATTTCTTTGAACATGAGACTACAAATTGCTACAGAGGTTGCTGGAGCTCTTGCTTATTTACATTCAGCGACTTCCATTCCAATATATCATAGGGACATCAAAACCACTAATATTCTTTTGGATGATAAATATCGGGCCAAAGTTTCTGACTTTGGAACTTCAAGATTTGTATCAATAGATCAAACTCACTTGACTACTTTAGTCAAAGGTACATTTGGCTACCTAGATCCTGAGTATTTCCAGTCGAGCCAGTTCACTGAAAAAAGTGATGTTTATAGTTTTGGAGTTGTTTTGGTTGAACTGTTAACAGGAGAAAAGCCGATTTCCCTAACTAGATTTGGTGAAAACAGAAGTTTGGCTACGCACTTTATGTTGGCTATGGAAGAAGGTCGTGTAATGTCTATTTTTGATGCAATGGTGATTAGGGAGGGCACTAGAGATGAGCTCTTGTCAGTAGCTAATGTCGCAATGCGATGCTTGTTTTTGAATGGAAAGAATAGGCCAACAATGAAAGAAGTAGCTGTAGAGTTAGAAGCCATCAGAATGTCGCATGCTCCCTCTGTGGTTCAACCAAACACAGGACAAGTAATTTACGGGGAGGAATTTGCCACCCTAACATATGGAGATTCAACATCAACGTTCATGAGCTTTTCTAATAACAGTGGTCGATGATGCAATAAGGTCATTCGTTTTTGCTTAATCATGTTACTTTTTCATATAGTTGCGAAGCATATATATATGGTTTATAAATCCATCAAAAGTATCGAATTAGATGGATAGATGATGCTTGGTTGCACTCATAAGGCCTTTTGTAAAAATTTCGTTATTATATATGCACTTAATTACTTTTTTATTATCGTTTTACTCTTTAACTAAAGGGTTTGTGCGTAACTTCTTTTCAAGTCGTCAAGAAAATGGTTTTGAAGGTTAGGATGAGTAGAGGCTAATTTCAAAAGATTATATGTTGGTGTATTGCTAAACCAATGGATAAAAATCTCCAGTCCCAAATTACACTACTACAAATTATGCTTTTATAAACGGTTGTTTTGGGCTTTTATACGCGGTTTTGAAACCGCATATATTGCGGGTGTTTGTAAAAGTATCGGGCTTTTTTACGCGGTTCCAAAACCGCGTATAAAACTCAACCTTTGTACACGGTTTCAAAACTGTTTAGAAAAGTAATATTAACCGCGTATAAAAGTGACCATCTTACACGGTTTTTAGATAAAACCGTTTAAAAAATCCCTGCTAACCGTTTATAAAAGTATTTATCTTAAACGGTTTTTAGATGAAACCGTTTAAAAAAGTCATACTAACCGTTTATAAAAGTCTATATCTTACACGGTTTTTTGCTAAAACCGTTTACAATTATATTAATTTTTCACGGTTTTCATAACAAAACCGCGTATAAATGTAACCATTAATAAAAAAAATTGCACACATTTGTACACAGTTCTTTTACTAAAACCGCGTATAATGAGATATATTTATATTTTTAATATTTTTCTCGATTTTGTTACCATCCATTATTCCAAATGTTTGTGAAGTTGCATTATATCGATATGCTAAATTTTCAAATGCAGTTCCTATTGGAATAATGGAACATTTCAAACACAATTCCAAATACAAAAATCATCTATACACATAAATGTAGCATCTCAAAGTAACCATTAACCATTAAACTTTAAAGATCGTCAACATAAATGTAATATCTCAAAGTCACCAAAGATTCTAATACTTTTCATCGTATAATAAGTCTAATAATTCTTAAAACAATCCCCCCATTTATTACCACATTTTACCCTCTTTCAAACGCTTCACAGTAAACGATGTCACGATATTGCAAGCAATCTCCTCTACTTGTATAATTGTGAAAGGAGTCGTGGTTGTCCATGTGTCCTATATATAAATTTGAAAGTAGGTGTTATTATAAATAAAATAAAGTGTTTTTTTAATATATAAATAAAATGAAATAAATTTAAGAAATACGTACCTTGAGAGATGAAGCATATTGTTCATGCATCAGAAAGTGGAAGATTTACTTCACTACATAGTAACCACACTCCCAACCATCTTGTTGTTGATTACACTAAAGTGTAAAAAAATTAGTGATTAAACAAATTAAAGTACGAAATAAATTGTTGGGATATAATGCACAAGAAACACACATAAGAGGGAGTTGTATATTTTAATCAATATTGTTTTTAATTCACAACAGTAAGGGTGTTAGTATATGGATTTTAGTCTCCTGGACAATGAGGCCTTATACAGTTATACATCCCATGTAGTAGAGGAAAATGCTTTGACATTGCAAGTAGCAAAGGAAGTTGTAGAAATATAATTCATATTAATAACCATGATGTAGAAGTAGGATATAAACACTAAGGGGCCGTTTATCAAACGCTTACCGGAGTAATGCTTACCAAGCTTATCAAGTTATATTACCTTAATCGATGAATATGACAATGATCAATAATCTAACCCAGTAAGAATGAAAGCAATGGTCAAGAGTCTTACCCGGTAAGTGAGAGTGGCGGCTTTACCCGGTTAGCGCTTACCAGGTAAAGTTTTGCCTATGATACCGGTTTAATGGACGAATATGCATCATTGATAGCCCTGAATATGCATCATTGATAGCACACAAGCCAATACACAAGTATGAAAGTTGAATCCAGATGTCACTGCCTAAACAATCAGTTATTAGATATAATCCAGATATCACTGCCTAAACAATCAATTATTAGGTATACATGTTAAAAAACTAAAACTCTTTGAGTTTTGAAGCATGACATGGTGTCAGCATATACTCTCCACATACTCTCCACAAGAGTTATGGTCTGAATGAAGACTTTTAAGTTAATTCGTAACTAGTGAATATTTGGGTGTGAGCCATTGAAGACATTTAATGTTAGAAATACAGATTAAACATATCTATTTATATTTGATGTGTTTTGTCCATTTGTATGTAAAAGAGTATATATATTAAAACAAATACAAAGTTATTAACTATATTATGTCTATACACATCTTCGTGGATTCTATATTTATTTGTATTTCTTTATGTCCATCTCTCATTGATTTAATCCCGCTTTGTTCTTGTGGCTTTTCATGGTAGGACTGGATTATGACAGCTAATTTGCAATTTTAGATGTTATAAATGAAACCCCTTTGGTTAACGCTTAAGTATAGTCACAAAAAAATTAAATGCCAAATACATCAAATCCAAAAGAAAAAAGAACTTCGTAAACCAACTTTTTATCTTGATAGTAACACTCACTACCTCTCATTCATATATACCACATAGATTTAAATTGGTTAGTGGTTGGTGGATGTTTCTAGGACCTTATGCATGTGAGCTAAGCAAAGATCATCAGCAAAGATCAAGTCTAGAGCTATGGAACATTCTGCATGTGAGATAATTAGCAAACAAAGGCATGGTTAAACCAGGTTTAGTTTTATTTTAAAATCATTAAAAGTTCAATTTATTTGACAGATTCCATTCATATCCTAACATTTTTTGTTCAATTCACTTGACCTGTTTTGTATATCTGATGAATTCTCAAGCACTTAAAACCTAAGCTACTGCTGACCCATTTTTATATTTTGAAACAACATACAGAAGAAGAAAGTTTATGAGCAAATATGAATTCCACCATCAAAACTATTATGAAGCTTTACAACATCACAACTAACTAAACTAAACAACACACTAAACTGTGAAGTTCTGTCATCAATGAAGAACAAAAAGATAAGACATGCTAAAGATAAAATTAGTCGACAAAAAAGTGCAGATTCCCTAACCACAACACAGGAAGAAGTATGGATTCCTACCCTACCAAGAGAAACTAATTCATTTATCAATCAATCAAAGACTCAAAGCATTATCTTTGAACACAATGAATAATTAAAGATAAACCCTATAAAATTCACATAATTTGGTAACCTAATTACAAACTAAAATAATCAAAATTGAAAGAAACCCACCTCAACTTGGTATTCATGCTTCTCACCAGAAGCCTCAGTGGCTTATTTTTCAGCAACGGCAGAAGGCTAACACCTCGCTCTTTTGTTGGTCTCGAAAACGAACCTGCAAAACGAACGAGAAATCAATTTAAGTGAAAAACATATCGAAAATGAACCTGCAAAACGATGAATCCACCGTTGAGTTCCTCTTCCATCTTCTCCGGCGCCGGACTTCTGCCGTGGGAACCACCGTCCAAATCATCAGATTTGGAACACTTGGTAATCGTTTCTGCCAATGCCACTTGCTTTGTTAATGAAAGATTTGGTAAGTTGGGTGTAATTCGAATTCGTTTCACCAACAAATGTTTGATCAGCACAAATTTCAAACAAATCATAACCCTAAACTGAGTAATCGAAGCTAAAATCGTCACAAACAAAAGTTTGATCAGAAACAAAACCGTTAAATTGAACACAAAATCCAAACAATCAAAACCCTAAACTGAGCAAACCTTTCATTAATCAAACATTTTGGGAGAAATCGATGGCTGATTTAAGGGAGAAGGAAAGAACAGAATAAAATTTTGGGAGGAGTCGGGTCTTTTGTTTAACTATGTTACGGTTAAATTCTTGGGAGGAAAAGGAAAAGAGGGGGAAAGGAAAAATAAAAAGGGAGGGAATACTTAAAATTTTGGGATTTTAGGAAGGAATGTTTAAAAGTTTTGATAAAAAAATTTCTTATTTGTCTTCAAGAAATATAAAAGTTTAAAATTATTATTATTATTATTTTAAACTTGAGATTTTTCATTGTCTAACATAAGTAGTGAATAAAGATTAAATATTTTGATTAGTTTTTCATAATTATTAGACATAATTAATTAAATCTAAAACAATTATCTCATATTTTTAAAATCTTTTTAAAATTCAAGTTTACAACTTATTATGTCTTGATGTTCATATTAGACTCACTGGTTATTTATGAATTGTATTGGACATTCATGTGTCCATTAAAGCCTAATGAAATCCTTTAAAACCCGATAGATCCATTAAGGCCCAATGAAACCTTTTAAAGCTCAATAGAACCGTTTAAAACCTGATAGATCCATTAAGGCTCAATGAAACCCTTTAAAGCCCAATAGATCCATTAAGGCCCCATGAAACCCTTTAAAGCCCAATATAACCCCTTAAAACCCGATAGATCCATTAAGGCCCAATGAAACCCTTTAAAACCCAATAGAATCCCTTAAAGCTCGATGGATCCATTAAGACCCAATGAAATCCTTTAAAACCCAGTAGAACCCCTTAAAGCCCAATAGATCCATTAAGGTCCAATGAAACCCTATAAAGCCCAATAGAACCCCTTAAATCCCAATAGATCCAATAAGACCCAATGAAACCCTTTAAAACCCAATAGAACCCTTTAAACCCCGATAGATCCCTTAAGACCTAATGAAACCCTTTGAACCCCGATAGATCCATTAAGGCCTACTAAAACCCTATAAAGACCGTTAGATTCATTAAGGCTCAATGAAACCCTTTAAAAGCCCAATATAACCCCTTAAAGCCCGATAAATCCATTAAGGCCCAATGAAACCCTTTAAAACCCAATAGAACCCCTTAAAGCCCGATACATCCATTAAGGCCCAATGAAGCCTTTTATTGGACATTCATGTGTCCATTAAAGCCTAATGAAATCCTTTAAAACCCGATAGATCCATTAAGGCCCAATGAAACCTTTTAAAGCTCAATAGAACCGTTTAAAACCTGATAGATCCATTAAGGCTCAATGAAACCCTTTAAAGCCCAATAAATCCATTAAGGCCCAATGAAACCCTTTAAAACCCAATAGAATCCGTTAAAGCCCGATGGATCCATTAAGACCTAATGAAATCCTTTAAAACCCAATAGAACCCCTTAAAGTACAATAGATCCATTAAGGCCCAATGAAACCCTTTAAAAGCCCAATAGAACCCCTTAAATCCCAATTGATCCAATAAGACCCAATGAAACCCTTTAAAACTCAATAGAACCCTTTAAACCCCGATAGATCCCTTAAGACCTAATGAAACCCTTTAAAGCCCAATAGAACCCTTTAAACCCCGATAGATCCATTAAGGCCTAATAAAACCCTTTAAAGACCGATAGATTCATTAAGGCTCAATGAAACCCTTTAAAAGCCTAATATAACCCCTTAAAGCCCGATAAATCCATTAAGACCCAATGAAACCCTTTAAAACCCAATAGAACCCTTTAAATCCCGATAGATCCATTAATGCCCAATGAAACCCAATAGAACCCCTTAAAACCTGATAGATCCATTAAAGCCCAATGAAACCCTTTAAAGCCCAATAGAACCCTTTAAACCCCGATAGATCCATTTAGACCTAATAAAACATTTTAAAGCCCGATAGATTCATTAAGGCTCAATGAAACCCTTTAAAGCCCAATAGAACACCTTAAAGCTCGATAGATCCGTTAAGGCCCAATGAAACCTTTTAAAGCCCAATAGATCCATTAAGGCCCAATGAAACCCTTTAAAGCCTAATAGAACCCTTTAAACCCTGATAGATCCATTAAGGCCTAATAAAACCCTTTAAAGCCCGATAAATTCATTAAGGCTCAATGAAACCTGTAAAGACCAATAGAACCCCTTAAAGCTCGATAGATCCATTATGGCCCAATGAAACCCTTTAAAGTCCAATAGAACCGTTTAAAGCCCGATAGATCCATTAAGGCCTAATGAAACCATTTATAGCACAATAAAACTCCTTAAAATATGATAGTCCGTTAAGGCTCAATGAAACCATTTAAAGCACCATAGAACCTTTAAAGCCCAATAAAACCTATTAAGATTCATTTAGTCCAATAAGACACTTTATGACTTATTAAGGTACAATAACAACACACACAAGCATACATACTCTCTATACATTAACATGTACACATGCATACAACACATATATACATCATATGCGATTACCAAACAACACACACATACTATCTATACATTAACATGTACACATGCATACAACAATATATATAGATCCATCACGGTTTAACAAACAACACATGTATACATACATATATATTTATACACACATATAACACAGACCCACAAATATATATAACAAATACACATACACATGCATACATATAACACATAAACATGAGAAATTTTTTTTTTGGCGCCTCTTTATGTTATATATAGGTAAACCCTAGTAGGGCCTTTTATACGCGATTTTTAATAAACAACCGCGTATAAAAGGGTTACTTTTATACGCGGTTGTTGTACTTTTATACGCGGTTTTTAATAAACAACCGCGTATAAAAGGGTATGACATTTATACGCGGTTTTTGTACTTTTATACGTTGTTTTTAATAAACAACCGCGTATAAAAGGCTTACATTTTTACACGGTTGTTTGTACTTTTATACGCGGTTGTGTATTAAAAACCACGTATAAAGGTTACCTTTTATACGCGGTTATTTATTAAAAACCGTGTACAAAAGTGTTACTTTTATACGCGGTTTATTGCTAAAAACCGCGTGTAAATGTAGCTTTTACGCACGGTTTTGTTAGAAATAACCGCGTACAAAAGTGACCCTTTCGTACGCGGTTTTATTGATGCAATCGTTTGTAATTGTCGAGTACCCTTTTTATACGGTTTTTAATCTGGAACCGTGTATAAAACCATATGTTTAGCAACGGTTCAAATTGAACCGTCACTACTACAAATAATGCTTTTATAAACGGTTGTTTTGGGCTTTTATACGCGGTTTTGGAACCGCGTATATCACGAGTGTTTGTAAAAGTATCGGGCTTTTATACGCGGTTCCCAAACCGCGTATAAAACTCAACCTTTGTACACGGTTTCAAAACCGTTTAGAAAAGTAATATTAACCGCGTATAAAAGTGACCATCTTACACGGTTTTTAGATAAAACCGTTTAAAAATTCCCTGCTAACCGTTTATAAAAGTATTTATCTTAAACGGTTTTTAGATGAAACCGTTTAAAAAAGTCATACTAACCGTTTATAAAAGTCTATATTTTACACGGTTTTTTACTAAAACCGTTTACAATTGTATTAATTTTTCACGGTTTTCATAACAAAACCGCGTATAAATGTAACCATTAATAAAAAAAATTGCATACATTTGTACACAGTTCTTTTACTAAAACCGCGTACAGTGAGTTATATTTATATTTTTAATATTTTTCTCGATTTTATTACCATTCATTATTCCAAATGTTGGTGAAGCTGCATTATATCGATATGCTAAATTTCCAAATACAATTTCTATTGGAATAATGGAACATTTCAAACACAACTCCAAATACAAAAATCATCTAGACACATAAATGTAGCATCTCAAAGTAACCATTAACCATTAAACTTTAAAGATAACATAAATGTAATATCTCAAAGTCACCAAAGATTCTAATATTTTTCATCGTATAATAAGTCTAATAATTCTTAAAACAATCCCCCTATTTATTACCATATTTTACCCTCTTTCAAACGCTTCACAGTAAACGATCTCGTGATATTGCAAGCAATCTCCTCTACTTGTATAGTTATGAAAGGAGTCGTGGTTGTCCATGTGTCCTATATATAAATTTGAAAGTAGGTGTTATTATAAATAAAATAAAGTGTTTTTTATAATATATAAATAAAATGAAAGAAATTTAAGAAACACGTACCTTGAGAGAGGAAGCATATTGTTCGTGCATCACAAAGTGGAAGATTTACTTTACTACATAGTAACTACACTCCCAACCATCTTGTTGTTGATTACACTAAAGTGTAAAAAAATTAGTGATTAAACAAATTAAAGTACGAAATAAATTGTTGGGATATAATGCACGTGAAACACACATAAGAGGGAGTTGTATATTTTAATCAAGATTGTTTTTAATTCACATCAGTAAGGGTGTTAGTATATGGAATTTAGTCTCCTGGACAATGAGGCCTTATACAGTTATACATCCCATGCAGTAGAGGAAAATGCTTTGACATTGCAAGTAGCAAAAGAAGTTGCAGAAATATAATTCATATTAATAACCATGATGTAGAAGTAGGATATAAACACTAAGGACCATTTATCAAACGCTTACCGGAGTAAGTGCTTACCAAGATTATCAAGTTATATTACCTTAATCGATGAATATGACAATGATCAATAATCTAACGCAGTAAGAACGAAAGCAATTGTCAAGAATCTTACCCGGTAAGTGAGAGTGACGGCTCTTACCCGGTTAGCGCTTACCATGAAAAGTTTTGCCTATGATACCGGTTTAATGGACGAATATGCATCATTGATAGCACTGAATATGCATCATTGATAGCACACAAGCCAATACACAAGTATGAAAGTTGAATCCAGATGTCACTACCTAAACAATCAATTATTAGATATAATCCAGTGTCACTGCCTAAACAATCAATTATTAGATATACATGTTAAAAAACTAAAACTCTTTGAGTTTTGAAGCATGACATGGTGTCAGCACATACTCTCCACATACTCTCCACAAGAGTTATGGTTTGACTCTCCATAAGAGTTATGGTCTGAATGAAGACTTTTAAGTTAATTCGTAACTAGTGAATATTTAGGTGTGAGCCATTGAAGACATTTAATGTTAGAAATACAGATTAAACAAATCTATTTATATTCGATGTGTTTTGTCCATTTGTATTTAAAAGAGTACATATATTAAAACAAATACAAAGTTATTAACTATATTATGTCTATACACATCTTAGTGGATTCTATATTTATTTGTATTTCTTTATGTCCATCTCTCATTGATTTAATCCCGCTTTGTTCTTGTGGCTTTTCATGGTAGGACTTAGGGATGAGCATGGGACTAGTACCGTACCGAACTCGTACCATACCGAAAATTCCTGATACCGAAAATGTGGAAAACTCGATACCGAATACCATACCGATTATACCGGTACCGGTATTTCGGTACTAGTACCCCATCATTCCCGGTACAGATATTACCGAATACCGATTATAAGAAAAACATGAAACCGATTACTGTACCGAAATACATGGGACGGTCCGGGATCGGTATCATACCGGTACGGTACCGGTTCGGTATCGGGATTAGGGACTCCTTGCTCACCCTTAGTAGGACTGGATTATGACAGCTAATTTTCAATTTTAGATGTTATAAATGAAACCCCTTTGGTTAACGCTTAAGTATAGTCACAAAAAAATTAAATGCCAAATACATCAAATCCAAAAGAAAAAAGAAGTTCGTAAACCAACTTTTTATCTTGATATAACACTCACTACCTCTTATTCATATATATCATATAAATTTAAATTGGTTAGTGGTTGGTGGATGTTGCTAGGACCTGTTGCATGTGAGTTAAGCAAAGATCAAGTCTAGAGCTATGGAACATTCTGCATGTGAGCTAATTAGCAAACAAAGACATGGTTAAACCAGGTTTAGTTTTATTTTAAAATCATTAAAAGTTCAATTTATTTGATAGATTCCATTCATATCCTAACATTTTTTGTTCAATTCACTTGACCCTGTTTTGTATATCTGATGAATTCTCAAGCACTTGAAACCTGAGGTAGTGCTGACCCATTTTTATATTTTTAAAACAACATAGAGAAGAAGAAAGTTTATGAGCAAATATGCATTCCACCATCAAAACTATTATGAAGCTTTACAACATCACAACTAACTAAACTAAACAACACACTAAACTGTGAAGTTCTGTCATCAATGAAGAACAAAAAGATAAGACATGATAAAGATAAAATTAGGCAACAAAAAAGTGCAAATTCTCTAATCAACCACAACACAGGAAGAAGTACGGATTTCTGCCCTACCAAGAGAAACTAATTCATTTATCAATCAATCAAAGACTCAAAGTATTATCTTTGAACAAAATGAATAATTAAAGATAAACCCTATAAAATTCACATAATTTGGTAACCCAATTACAAACTAAAATAATCAAAATTGTAAGAAACCCACCTCAGCTTGGTATTCATGCTTCTCACCAGAAGCCTCAATGGCTTATTTTTCAGCAACTGTAGAAGCCTCGCACCTCACTCTTTTGTTGGTCTCGAAAACGAACCTGCAAAACGAACGAGAAATCAATTTAAGTGAAAAACATATCGAAAATGAACTTGCAAAACGATGAATCCACCGTTGAGTTCCTCTTCCATCTTCTCCGGCGCCGGACTTCTGCCGTGGGAACCACCGTCCAAATCATCAGATTTGGAACACTTGGTAATCGTTTCTGCCAATGCCACTTGCTTTGTTAATGAAAGATTTGGTAAGTTGGGTGTAATTCGAATTCGTTTCACCAACAAATGTTTGATCAACACAAATTTCAAACAAATCATAACCCTAAACTGAGTAATCGAAGCTAAAATCGTCACAAACAAAAGTTTGATCAGAAACAAAACCGTTAAATTGAACACAAAATCCAAACAATCAAAACCCTAAACTGAGCAAACCTTTCATTAATCAAACATTTTGGGAGAAATCGATGGCTGATTTAAGGGAGAAGGAAAGAACAGAATAAAATTTTGGGAGGAGTCGGGTCTTTTGTTTAACTATGTTACGGTTAAATTCTTGGGAGGAAAAGGAAAAGAGGGGGAAAGGAAAAATAAAAAGGGAGGGAATACTTAAAATTTTGGGATTTTAGGAAGGAATGTTTAAAAGTTTTGATAAAAAAAATTCTTAATTGTCTTCAAGAAATATAAAAGTTTAAAATTATTATTATTATTATTTTAAACTTGAGATTTTTCATTGTCTAACATAAGTAGTGAAAATAGATTAAATATTTCGATTAGTTTTTCATAATTATTAGACATAATTAATTAAATCTAAAACAATTATATCATATTTTTAAAATCTTTTTAAAATTCAAGTTTACAACTTATTATGTCTTGATGTTCGTATTAGACTCAGTAGTTATTTATGAATTGTATTGGACATTCATGTGTCCATTAAAGCCTAATGAAATCCTTTAAAACCCGATAGATCCATTAAGGCCCAATGAAACCTTTTAAAGCTCAATAGAACCGTTTAAAACCCGATAGATCCATTAAGGCCCAACGAAACCTTTTAAAGCCCAATAGATTCATTAAGACCCCATGAAACCCTTTAAAGCCCAATATAACCCCTTAAAACCCGATAGATCCATTAAGGCCCAATGAAACCCTTTAAAACCCAATAGAATCCCTTAAAGCCCGATAGATCCATTAAGACCCAATGAAATAATTTAAAACCTAATAGAACCCCTTAAAGCCCGGTAGATCCATTAAGGCCCAATGAAACCCTTTAAAGCCCAATATAACCCCTTAAATCCCAATAGATCCATTAAGACCCAATGAAACCCTTTAAAGCCCAATATAACCCCTTAAATCCCAATAGATTCATTAAGACCCAATGAAACCCTTTAAAACCCAATAGAACCCTTTAAACCCCGATAAATCCCTTAAGACCTAATGAAACCCTTTAAAGCCCAATAGAACCCTTTAAACCCCGATAGATCCATTAAGGCCTAATAAAACCCTTGAAAGACCGATTGATTCATTAAGGCTCAATGAAACCCTTTAAAAGCCCAATATAACCTTAAAAGCCCGATAAATCCATTAAGGCCCAATGAAACCCTTTAAAACCCAATAGAACCCCTTAAATCCCGATAGATCCATTAATGCCCAGTGAAACCCTTTAAAACCCAATAGAACCCCTTAAAACCCGATAGATCCATTAAGGCCCAATGAAACCCTTTAAAGCCCAATAGAACCCTTTAAACCCCGATAGATCCATTTAGACCTAATAAAACATTTTAAAGCCCGATAGATTCATTAAGGCTCAATAGAACACCTTGAAGCTCGATAGATCCATTAAGGCCAAATGAAACCTTTTAAAGTCCAATAGATCCACTAAGGCCCAATGAACTTGTATAATAAATGCATGCAAGTTAAACTTTTAGCAATCATGCGCAAAATTAATATAATTAATATGTAGTATAGTATAATACCTTATCAGTGTTGTCGGTAATTGATCAGTCCAGTCTAATCGGTACGCGCGCCTATACGAAAAGCAAAGCTGCTAAGATCACATATATATAATTAAGATTACTTAAAAACATGATGTTAATGCATATAAAAGTAGTAATTAATGAAATATATGTTTAAGATTATCATCATACCTTAGTTTTTGTGAAGAATAATGCCAAAACCCAAAAAAAAAGGCCCAAAAATCGTCTAAGTAGTGTTTTTTTTCGAGCATGAGCAATAATGGGTCAAAAAACGGCGCCTCCTTATGTTATATATAGGTAAACCCTAGTAGGGCCTTTTATACGTGGTTTTTAATAAACAACCGCGTATAAAAGAGTTACTTTTATACGCGGTTGTTTGAACTTTTATATGCGGTTGTTGTACTTTTATACGCGGTTTTAAATAAACAACCGCGTATAAAAGGGTATGACATTTATACGCAGTTGTTTGTACTTTTATATGCGCTTTTTGTACTTTTATACGCTGTTTTTAATAAACAACCGCGCATAAAAGGTTTACATTTTTACGCGGTAGTTTGTACTTTTAGACGCGGTTGTTTATACTTTTATACGCGGTTGTGTATTAAAAACCACGTATAAAGGTTACCTTTTATACGCGGTTATTTATTAAAAACCGCATACAAAAGTGTTACTTTTATACGCGGTTTATTGCTAAAAACCGCGTGTAAATGTAGCTTTTACGCACGGTTTTGTTAGCAATAACCGCGTACAAAAGTGACCCTTTTGTACGCGATTTTTAAAAAATAACCGCGTATAAAAGGTAACCTTTATACGCGGTTTTATTGATGCAACCGTTTGTAATTGTCGAGTACCCTTTTTATACGGTTTTTAATCTGGAACCGTGTATAAAACCATATTTTTAGCAACGGTTCAAATTGAACCGTGTAAAAAGGATCCAGATTCGTCCTTTATACGCGGTTTTTGTAAAAACAACAAAAACCGTGTATAATTAGGCGCGTATAAAAGTCATTTATGTAGTAGTGCGTGTAAAAAGGTTTCAGATTCGTCTTTTATACGCGGTTTTGTAAAAACAACAAAAACCGTGTATAATTAGGTGCGTATAAAAGTCATTTCTGTAGTAGTGTTATCATGTCCCATTCATGTCCACCAATCACATGAATACACGTCATCGGAAAGAAAATATAAACTTGAATTATATAAAATCAAAATTATAAAGTTTAATAAAACGTAATTGCAAACAATAAATCAAACCACACTTTGATTAATCGGAAAATAGCTCAAAACCGACTGTTTACAATTGTGAATTCTTAATCCTAAATCTCGATTAAGGCATGTATATATAGATCTAATTACTGACTTGTATTAGACTATAATTAGGAAACTAGGAACCGACTTATTCTTTTGTTTCCATAAATACCGATTGCTTGTTCACCAAGTGTTTGGATCCCACGACTTTAGGATTCCAACAATCACCCCCGAATCTCTAAGTCCTTCTAGAGACGTCTTCGATCCCGATCAAGCTCCTCATCTCCTTGAACTTGGTTCGAGCCAATGGTTTTGTGAGAATGTCCACCTTTTGTTCCTCACCGGGAATGTACTCCACCTCCACTTGTTCGTTTTCAACACAATTGCGAATAAAGTGAAACCTCGTGTGAATGTGTTTACTCCTTCCGTGAAAAACAGGATTCTTCGTTAGTTCGATAGCCGACTTGTTATCAACTCTTAGAACCACCTTCTCTTGCGCTTTGTTCATAATTTCTCCTAGCAAATCTTGAAGCCATATTGCTTGACATGCAGCCGTCGTGGCCGCCATGAACTCTGCCTCGCAAGATGATAAAGTAACAGTATCTTGCTTTTGCGAACACCATGTTATCGGAGATGTCCCGTAGTAGAAAATGTGACCGGTTGTACTTTTTCCGTCATTTGGGTCAATATTGTGACTACTATCACTATAACCAATGAGTTGGTTTTGTCCCATCCTCTCGTACTTGATTCCGTATCCCGTTGTTCCCCGTAAGTACCGTAGGATTTACTTGATTACACCGCCATGTGATTCTCTTGGGCTTTGCATGTATTGGCTAACAACCCCAACCGCATATGCCATATCGGGTCTTGTTTGCAAGAGATATCTAAGGCATCCTACCACCTTTCGATATTGTGTCGGGTCGATTTCAGGTTCGTCTTCGGACTTCGACAATTTACTTCCCGGGTCCATGGGAATGTGGGTCGGATTGCAATCATGTAAACCGGCTTCCTTTAGAATGCGTCGAGCATATGCTTCTTGGTTTATAGTAATCCCCGATTCTTCTTGCTTAACTTCAATGCCAAGGTAATAAGTCAATCTTCCAAGATCCAACATCTCAAAGTTCTTGGACATCTCAAATTTGAACCTCTTGATCATGCTCAAATTTGTACCTGTGACAAACAAATCATCAACATAAATTGCTAAAATTAGCAAGTTAGCTCCTTCATTTTTTCGGTACACCGATGGTTCTTTCATGCACTTTTGAAATTTCATGCTCTTCAAAATCCCGTCAAGCTTCGTGTTCCATGCTCTAGGTGCTTGTCTTAGACCATATAGTGCTTTTGTAAGGCGATATACTTTATGCTCATTGCCTTTCTTTATATAGCCTTCCGGTTGTGACACGTAAACGGTTTCATTCAATTCTCCATGCAAGAACGCCGTTTTAACATCTAAGTGGTGAAGCTCCCACCCATGAGTAGCCGCTAAGGCTATAAGAAACCGGATAGTTTCGATTCGAGCTACCAAAACAAATACTTCTTGAAAATCGATACCGGGTTGTTGCACGTAACCTTTAGCAACCAACCTTGCCTTGTATTTATTAATGGTGCCGTCTGCATTCTTCTTCAATTTGAACACCCATTTGAGTCCGATTGGCTTCACCCCCATAGGCTTGTTCACGAGAGTCCAAGTATTATTCTTGTTTATCGACTTGATTTCCGCATTCATGGCTTTGACCCACTCTGGTTCTTTCTTCGCTTCTTCAACTGATACCGGCTCGTCATTGGTTCTTAGGAGAAGTTCTTCGAGATTATCAAGGTCAAGCACATAATCTTGAAATCGTTTTGGAGGTACTCTTGGTCTCGAGGGCCTTTGGTTTGCAACTCCTTGTTGAACATTATTGTTGACCGGGCTTGGTTGTTCATTATCTTGTACTTCCGCTCCGTCTTCAAACTCGTGATCCAATTCAATCGGCTCAATTGGATCATTGTTTACATCGTTTCCTTGATTGTTGTTCGCCTCGTCTTCTGGGTAGTCCATGGTACTATGAATGTGCCCGGTTCTTCATTGTCGGTTATTGCTTCTTTAACCCAATCCCACCCTTTGGTTTCATCAAAAATAACGTCTCGACTCACGATTATTTTTGTGTTGTCGGGTTAAATAGCCGATAGGCTTTCGTACCCGGTTCGGAACCAAGATGTACTAGTGGTCTTGATCTTGCATCCAACTTCTTGAGTTTTACCGGTTCAACTTTTGCATGTGCTAGACACCCAAATATACGAACATTTTCTAAATTCGGTTTTCTTTTATACAACTTTTCGTATGGAGTTGTATCACCAAGGACTCGTGAGTAAACGCGATTAATTAGATTTGTAGAGTGCCTTACTGCTTCTCCCCATAAGTAGTTTGGAACATGCATTGCCTTCATTATGCTTCGTGTCATGTCCATAAGTGTTCGGTTTCTTCGTTCCACAATTCCGTTTTGTTGCGGTGAATATGGGGCGGTAAGGTGGCGTTTGACTCCGTTTTGATTACAAAAAGAATTAAACTCGAGAGAAGTAAACTCACCTCCACGATCACTTCTAAACACATTCAAAGGCTTTCCAATTTCATTCTCCGCCAAAGCTTTGAACTTTTTGAAGTGTGTGAATGTCTCACTCTTTTCTTTCATGAGGTAAATCCACATAAATCGGGAAAAGTCATCAATTAGTGTGAAAACATACCGATTTTGACCTTTGGTTGCGGCGTGATCGGTCCGCATAAATCACCGTGAACTAGTTCCAATGGTCATTTTGCTTTGTATGTCGTCATAGTCGGGAATGACTTTCTTGTTTGCTTTTCCACCAAGTAAGACTCACACAATTGATTCTCATGGTCAAATTGGGGTAACCCTTTAACTAGACCCTTCTTGGACATCTTTTTCATTGACTCAAAATTGATGTGCCCAAGTCTTGCATGCCATCGCCACGTGTCTTCACTTAGTCTCGAATGAAGGCAAATCGGTACTCCAATTTTTAATTTTATTTTATAAAGGCGATTTGGAGTTCTTTGTACCTTCATTAATAAGCAATTGTCGGCATCATGCATGGTTAAGTAATTGTCTTTCATCCGAATGTCACACCCGACTTCAGTTGCTTGTCCGAGACTAATAATATTATTCTTTAAATCCGGTATGAAATAAATCTCCGTCATCAATCGTTGTTTCCCCGACTTTCCTTGGAAGAGGATAGAGCCTTTTCCTTTGATTCCTACACACGAATTATCCCCGAACTTAACCCTCCCGGTTATGCCCTCATCGAGTTCGGAGAAAAACGACCGGTTTCCCGTCATATGATTACTCGCCCCATTATCCAAATACCACACATCGTTGTCTTGTGAGTCGTATCGAGACGGTATCACCTTCCCTTAGTGTAACACCTCAAAAATCAGAGTAAAATAAAACTTGGAATCCTGGCAACAAGACGGAAGTATTGCAATTAACTTCCCATAAATGGGATCAGTCCTTAAGACTTTACAAAACCTGAACAGATAAAGGGTTCATCAACAAACTAAGCTAGATCCTTATATCAAGATTTCATCAGTTGACAGACCACAATTCATCAAAAGAATGGGACTTAACAAATGCCCAGATACAATACTAAATATCTCCAAAAACCTCGAGACTCAAAACTCGACTCTCCAAAAACCCCGGAAACCCACCGCTAATGGAAACCTGTTACACATACCATTTGAGAAAAAGTGTCAGACTTAAAGCCTGGTGAGAACATACTGTTTATAAAGCTCAAAAGATATAAACATTTGTATCATAAGATAATATTTCCAAAAAGGTTAAATTTACAATTTAAGCCTTTGCCACAACCGGGCTTTTCCGTTATAAACATGTCATAAAATGACCGACAATAAAACATTTTACCAAGGATTATGGCTTAACACAAAGTAGGCCAAAATCCGAGTCACGAGCTAAACAATTGGAATCCGCGGATACGAACACAAAAGTTTGTGCTTCAACGTGAGATCAATCCCCAAGCGCAAAACCAATGTATACTCCTTCGCTATGATCACTATGAACCATGGCTAGTATCCGGCCTCACATAACCGTACCAAGTTGCCCCCGAGGAACATAAGATCCATAGCTACAAATTTGGGGAATATAACATCCCAACAATACAGTCGACTCAAAACCTAGGGATCCGCTATTAATGGTACAGACTCGTCACAACAACATATGTGACCAACCATAATTAAACATATGGTATAAATACATTTTATAAACAAAATGTTATTTCCAGTTCAACTTCTGGTAAGAAGGAAAATCATTAAAAGGAGCTCTTTAATATTCTTTTCGCATAACCGCATAACGTGCAAGTAAAACATCATTTTACTTTAACAAGATAAGATCCAAAAGGTAACTTTTGATATGTGTAAAGTTTAAAATGATAGTAGGAACTCACCTCTGTTTCCTTCTTCTTAAATAATGCTACCTATGACAACACCGAAAGAATCGGTAAGTCGAAGCACAGATAACTCTCCCGCTACCTGACTAAAACACCGACAACAGAAACTAACCGACGGAGCAAAGAAGACTTGAGCGCGAACAGAAGGGTACGCAGACCACACTATGCGTTTCCCACAGGGAACGCAAGGTACACTATGCGTGTCCCACAGGGAACGCATAGCACACTGTGCATGTCCCACAGGGAACGCATAGCACACTGTGCTTGTCCCAAAGGGAACGCATAGTCTACTATGCGCTTCCCAAAGGGAACGCATAGTACCCTCCAGCCTTCTCTTTTTCCGGTCGAACTGTTCAACAGAATCTCGTCGGAGCTCCGGCCCAGATTCCGGCCGAACACCAAAAACGGAAAAACGGGATTTTAATCGGATGGAAAGCTTCCTAATACAAATCTATACGGCTAAAACATAACGAAACCGAAGATTAAACAAGAAACAAACCTTAAAGAGCCAAAGAAACAAAACCCACAACAAAGCTTTTCTTTCAAGCTTTTCTTCCAAAAGCACCTATTGGATCAAATAACAATTATGAGATATTATACAAAATATCTCAAAATTTGTATTTAAACAAATCCAAGTTACATTTTAACCCCCCGAACTTTGGGAAATAAAAACTTTTTACCCGAAGATAAAAATGCGGGTGTTACAAACCTCCCCAACTTGGAAATGATTTCGTCCCCGAAATCCAACTACACAAAGAGATGAGGATATCTTCGCTTCATATCCTCCTCAGCTTCCCAAGTCACATTTGCTCCCCGGTGATGCTTCCAGTGCACCTTGACCAAAATGACTTCTTTGTGACGCAACTTCTTAGACTTTATTTCTAAGATGGCGTCGGGTTCTTCCACACAACGGTTTCCTTCGTCTACCCTTAGCTCTGAAAGGGGAATGACGTTGTCTTCTACCGCCAAACATTTCCGGAGGTAGCATACATGAAACGTGTTGTGTATTCTGCTCAACTCCGGTGGCAGTTCCAACTGGTAGGCCTGCAAACCCACTCGCTTAAGTACTTTGAAAGGTCCGAGGAAACGGGGACTCAGCTTCCCACGTTTTCCGAACCGTAAAATGCCCTTCCATGGCGATACCTTAAGCATAACGCGGTCGCCTACTTGGAATTCCATCGGTCGCCTCTTCTTATCGGCATAACTTTTCTGACGATCCTGAGCCGCTATCATTCTTTCACGAATGCACTTGACCTTATCGACAATCTCTTGCACGATTTCAGGCCCGGCGAACTGCTTCTCTCCCGCTTCAAGCCAACATACGGGAGTCCGACACTTTCGCCCATACAATGCTTCAAAAGGTGCCATCCCAATACTCGAGTGGTAGCTATTGTTGTAAGCAAACTCCACCAAAGGCAGGTGAGAGTCCCAACTACCCCCGAAATCTATGACACAAGACCTCAACATGTCTTCCAAGGTTTGGATCGTTCGTTCGCTCTGCCCGTCGGTTTGTGGATGGTAAGCCGTACTCAACTTAACTCGTGTACCAAGCTCTTTCTGAAATCCATCCCAGAAGTTCGAAGTGAACCGACTGTCGCGATCCGACACGATCGACAAAGGTATCACATGCCTCGAGACCACCTCATCGATATAAAGCTTCGCCAACTTATCCATCGGTAAAGTCTCGCGCATAGGCAAAAAGTGAGCGCTCTCTGTCAATCTATCCACTATCACCCAGATGGTATCGTGTCCCCGAAGAGTTTTAGGCAACTTCGTCACGAAGTCCATGGTGATATGCTCCCACTTCCACTCGGGAATCTCTAAGGACTGAAGACTCCCATACGGTCGCTGATGTTCGGCTTTAACTTGCGAACACGTCACACAACGCTCAATGTAACGCGCCACATCCAGCTTCATTACCGGCCACCAATAGTGCAACTTCAAGTCCCTGTACATCTTTGTACTTCCCGGATGAATGGAATACTTGGACTTGTGTGCATCTTCTAGCAACAACTCACGGTTTCCCCCAATCTTGGGCACCCACACACGACCGTTAAACAGTTTCATTCCACGGCTATCTTCCGTCAAAAGCAAACGATGTTTTGTCATGACTTCCTCTTTGAGATTCTCTTCCATCAATGCTTCCATCTGTGATGTCTAGATCTTCTCAACAAGACTAGACACTAGCTCGATTCTTGAATGGGTAGCCCGAATACTCCCGCTATAGTCCTTCCGACTTAGCGCATCGGCCACCACGTTCGCCTTACCGGGATGGTAAAGCAATTCACAGTCATAATCTTTAAGCAACTCGAGCCACCGCCTTTGCCTCATATTCAGCTCTTTCTGATCAAAGACATACTTCAGACTCTTGTGATCCGTGTAAAGAGTACATTTCGTGCCGTATAGGTAATGTCGCCAAAGCATTAAAGCGAACACCACCGCTGCTAACTCCAAATCATGAGTTGGATAGTTCTGCTCGTGTATTTTGAGCTGCCTCGAGGCATAAGCGATAACCTTGCCTCGTTGCATCAACACACAACCCAGTCCCATTTTTGAAGCGTCGCTGTAAACCACGAAATCTTCCGACCCTTCAGGTAAAGTCAAGATCGGAGCTTCACACAACTTCTTTTGAAGAATCCGGAACGCCTTCTCTTGGGTTTCGGTCCATTCAAACTTCACATTCTTCCGAGTCAGAACTGTTAAGGAAGAAGCGATCTTCGAAAAGCCTTGAATAAATCTCCGGTAGTATCCTGCCAGACGCAAGAAACTTTGGATCTCTGACGGACTCTTAGGAGGCTCCCAATTCATCATAGCTTCAATCTTGGAGGGGTCTACTTTCACTCCGTCCCGAGTGACTACGTGCCCCAGAAATTGTACTTCTTTAAGCCAAAAGTCGCACTTGGAAAACTTGGCGTACAACCTCTCTTTTCTCAACACTTCCAGAACTTCACGTAGATGTTGCTCGTGCTCTGACTCACTTATGGAGTACACGAGTATGTCATCAATGAACACAATGACCGACTTGTCAAGGAATGGTCGGCACACTCTATTCATTAACTCCATAAACACTGCTGGTGCGTTTGTTAGGCCAAAAGGCATTACAAGAAACTCATAATGGCCGTAACGCGTTCTGAAAGCCGTCTTCGGAACATCTTTTTCTCTTACCTTCACTTGGTGATAACCTGAACGTAAGTCGATTTTGGAAAAACAACCCGCTCCTTGAAGTTGATCGAACAAGTCGTCTATTCTCGGAAGCGGATACCTGTTCTTCACCGTAGCTTTGTTCAACTCACGATAGTCAATGCACATTCTCATTGTGCCATCCTTCTTCTTGTCAAATAAGATCGGAGCTCCCCAAGGTGACGAACTCGGTCTTATAAAGCCTTTCTCCAGTAGCTCTTGGAGTTGTGCTACCATCTCTTGCATCTCCGATGGCGCTAAACGATAAGGTGCTTTAGCGATCGGTGCAGCGCCAGGTATAAGATCAATCCGAAACTCTACCTGACGATCAGGAGGAAACCCGGGCAAGTCGTCCGGAAAGACGTCTGGATACTCACGCACAATCTTCACATCTTCCAGCTTTGATTTCTCTAACTTGGCATCGATCACATAGGCTAGGAAAGACGAACATCCTTTTACTAAACACTTTCGTGCTCTTGCCATTGTGATTATTGCCACTTCACCCTTTCTCTTTTCACCATAGATGACAACGACCTCTCCAGAGGGGTTGGGAAGTCGAATCAACTTCTTGGAACATACGATCTCAGCCTGATTGTTTGACAACCAATCCATACCGATCACAACATCAAAACCCTCGATTAACATCGGCAGTAGATCGATCGGGAATTCTCTCCCTTCGATACTAAGAGTACACTGCTTCAGAACTTCGTGGATTAGAACTTATCTACCATCTGCTATTTCTACTACTAACGCATCCTCAAGACTAGTAGTGGGCATAGCAATTTTCTGACGGAACAATTCAGATACGAAAGAGAAACTAGCACCCGTATCGAATAAAATACGAGCAGGTACAGAGTTTATAAGAAAAGTACCCGATACCACATCAGCGGATGCCCTGGCCTCTTCGGCCGTCATCTGAAAAGCTCGACCCTGAACCTTAGGAGGGTTCTCCTTCCTTGTTGGCGTGCTACCCGACACAAGCTTCGGGCAATCTTTTCTCACGTGCCCCGATGCCTTGCACTCATAACAGACGAGTCCTCTGACCGGGCAATCTCTGACAGTGTGACCAGGCTTCCCACACTTATAACAAGTTTGAGAATTGGTGTTACAGTTACCGTGATGCTTGGTTCGACACTTTGGGCACCACTTTGCTTCCTGATAACTGCTGAAGTTGCGGTTTCCAACAAAAGGTCGGGCCCGCTTGGGAGGTATTGAACTGCTCTCCCACTTTCTCTTATCAGATACTACCACCGATTTCTCAGATTTTCTTTTTGCGAACATCTCCTCCATGAACTGAGCTTCCTCAACCATCTCTCGGAGGTTAGAAGCTTTGAAATTGTTGACCATAGATTGCATGTCCGCTGGCAAGCCGTTGAGATACGCTTTCATCTTGTCTTTCTCTGTTGGGGCAGCGTGCCCCACCAGACCAAGTTTCTCCATAAACTGACGGGTGTACTCTCTCACCGTCAGGTTTCCCTTTATCAGAGACCGGAATTCTTTCTCAATTCGGTCCATTGTTCTCTCGTTGCAGATTTCTTCTAGCAACTTCTTCTTGAACTCGGCCCAAGACAACTGAGCCAACACTTTAGGAGAAAGAGTGGATTGGATGATATTCCACCAGATGAGTGCAGTGTCCCTCAACAGTTGGGTACCGAACCGCACCCTCTGATCATCTCCGCATTCGGAAGAGCCAAAAGCTTGCTCAACCGCTCAGATCCATTTTACACACACCGCTGGGTCATCAGAACCGAAGAATTCTGGCGGTCCGCAACCCAGAAAGGACTTATAGGAACAACTCTTCCTATTCCCCGGAGCACCAGGAATCCTGCGCTCTCCCGCCATGACCCTTATACCATCGCCTCCAGAACCTGCTACGACGTTCTCCACAACCATCTCATTTTTCCGATTGTTTACGTCGCGGTCCTCCATCGCTTTCAGCAGAAACTCTTGCTGCTTAGCCATCTCTTCCCTCATTGCCAACATCACGCTGGCCAACAACTCGGACTGGGGATTAGCATCCCCGATGACTGGGTGAGACGAATCCAGGTCTACTCGCGTAATGACCTCTGGCCCCCCACCTAGCCTTTGCTGAACGGGTGGTCGTACAACAACCTCAACTCCTTCAGGCTGACCCGCTGTAGAGGTTGTCGCTTCAAGACCATCAACACGAGTACGCGGTCTTCCGCGCGTACCTACCATACTGAACTGCTACACAGAGCAGAGGAAGAGATAAGAGAGAGATAGAAAAAAAAACACGAAAGGAAAACGTACTACCACATTACCAATTGTCATATTAACAGCAAATCAAGCACTCTTACGTACAATATCCTCATAATAACATTAGCTAAGTGAAATTATGAACATATAACACATAATGGTTCTTGTCACCACCACTACAACGCTTGATAAACGTACTTTCCGTCGACTCTAAGACTAACCCAACTTAGAAGCTCTACCCAAATCTCGCGGATCAATTCTTAGTATACTCAGTCTAAGTCTACACATCTTACAATCATGCCTAGTTCGCTTAAACTAGAGCTCTGATACCAACTTCTAACACCTCAAAAATCAGAGTAAAATAAAACTTGGAATCCTGGCAACAAGACGGAAGTATTGCAATTAACTTCCCATAAATGGGATCAGTCCTTAAGACTTTACAAAACCTGAACAGATAAAGGGTTCATCAACAAACTAAGCTAGATCCTTATATCAAGATTTCATCAGTTGACAGACCACAATTCATCAAAAGAATGGGACTTAACAAATGCCCAGATACAATACTAAATATCTCCAAAAACCTCGAGACTCAAAACTCGACTCTCCAAAAACCCCGACAACCCACCGCTAATGGAAACCTGTTACACATACCATTTGAGAAAAAGTGTCAGACTTAAAGCCTGGTGAGAACATACTGTTTATAAAGCTCAAAAGATATAAACATTTGTATCATAAGATAATATTTCCAAAGAGGTTAAATTTACAATTTAAGCCTTTGCCACAACCGGGCTTTTCCGTTATAAACATGTCATAAAAGGACAGACAATAAAACATTTTACCAAGGATTATGGCTTAACACAAAGTAGGCCAAAATCCGAGTTACGAGCTAAACAACTGGAATCCACGGATACGAACACAAAAGTCCGTGCTTCAACGTGAGATCAAGCCCCAAGCGCAAAACCAATGTATACTCCTTCGCTAGGATCACTATGAACCATGGCTAGTATCCGGCCTCACATAACCGTACCAAGTTGCCCCCGAGGAACATATGATCCATAGCTACAAATTTGGGGAATATAACATCCCAACAATACAGTCGACTCAAAACCTAGGGATCCGCTAGTAATGGTACAGACTCGTCACAACAACATATGTGACCAACCATAATTAAACATATGGTATAAATACATTTTATAAACAAAATGTTATTTCCAGTTCAACTTCTGGTAAGAAGGAAAATCATTAAAAGGAGCTCTTTAATATTCTTTTCGCATAACCGCATAACGTGCAAGTAAAACATCATTTTACTTTAACAAGATAAGATCCAAAAGGTAACTTTTGATATGTGTAAAGTTTAAAATGATAGTAGGAACTCACCTCTGTTTCCTTCTTCTTAAATAATGCTACCTATGACAACACCGAAAGAATCGGTAAGTCGAAGCACAGATAACTCTCCCGCTACCTGACTAAAACACCGACAACAGAAACTAACCGACGGAGCAAAGAAGACTTGAGCGCGAACAGAAGGGTACGCAGACCACACTATGCGTTTCCCACAGGGAACGCAAGGTACACTATGCGTGTTCCACAGGGAACGCATGGCACACTATGCGTGTCCCACAGGGAACGCATTGCACACTATGCGTGTCCCAAAGGGAACGCATAGTACCCTCCAGCCTTCTCTTTTTCCGGTCGAACTGTTCAACCAGAATCTCGCCGAAGCTCCGACCCAGATTCCGGCCGAACACCAAAAACGGAAAAACAGGATTTTAATCGGATGGAAAGCTTCCTAATACAAATCTATACGGCTAAAACATAACGAAACCGAAGATTAAACAAGAAACAAACCTTAAAGAGCCAAAGAAACAAAACCCACAACAAAGCTTTTCTCTTAAGCTTTTCTTCCAAAAGCACCTACTGGATCAAATAACAATTATGAGATATTATACAAAATATCTCAAAATTTGTATTTAAACAAATCCAAGTTACATTTTAACCCCCCGAACTTTGGGAAATAAAAACTTTTTACCCGAAGATAAAAATGCGGGTGTTACACTTCGTTTAAAAACACGGTTTCATGAAAGAAAACGGTGTCATCTCCATCTTCGTTTTCATTGAGATTCGATTCTTGTAGCTTCTGAATTCGATCGGGACACTTAGATGCGAAGTGCCCTGGTTTGTCGCATCGATAACAAATAAGATTCGATTTGTCCTTATTTTTATTTTTCTTATTTGGGTCATCGTTGGACTGTTTGTTGGGCCGGTTAACATTGGGCCGGTTGGATTTGTATTAGGTTGATCCATTTGAACTACTCGACCCGTTTGACCCACTCGATTCTCTCCACTTTCCTATTCCCCTTGACGAACCACCACCTCCTGTCGACGACCCACCTCCACCTCCGGTCGATTTTGCGGCAAATAGAACCCTCGATTGACCATCTCCAGCATCGACTTCCCTGATTGTTTCTTCATATGCCTTCAATCGACCCACAACGTCTTCAAACCCTACCGATTTCAAATCCAGTACTTGTTCGAGAGACGCAACAATGTGTATGAAGTTTCTGGGCAGGGATTTGAGGAATTTCTTCCCTAATTTCGATTCCTCAATCGATTCCCCTAAATCCGACGACTTTGAGGCGATTCCAGACAGTTTTCCGGCGAAGGCATCGATTGTCTCCGACTCCGTCATCCTTAGGCGATCAAATTCCGACATTAAGGTTTGTAATCGCGCCTCTTTCACTCTATCAGCCCCTACGTTTCTTGATTTAACTGCCTCCCAAAGTTTCTTTGCCGAATCCTGATCTCCGATTTGCATGATTAGGTTTTCCGGCAAGGCTTGGTACAGTAGCCCCATGGCGAGGCAGTCCTTCTCCTCACTGGCATCGGTTCCTGGATCGATCACGGTCCAGGCCTTGTGGATTCGCAGCACCACCTTCATCCTCATGGCCCACACGGTGTAATTTGTGGGTGTGAGCATTGGACATGCAACTACAGTAGAGCCGATCAGCTTCTCTCTCACCGGAGCCGGACCAGCACCACCTTTATCTCCTTCTCTGTCTGACATCTTAACCAGGTAAGTAAACCGATTTCACAGCCCCTTGACTCGAGCTCTGATACCAAATAAAGTTTAATAAAACGTAATTGCAAACAATAAATCAAACCACACTTTGATTAATCGGAAAATAGCTCAAAACCGACTGTTTACAATTGTGAATTCTTAATCCTAAATCTCGATTAAGGCATGTATATATAGATCTAATTACCGACTTGTATTAGACTATAATTAGGAAACTACGAACCGAATTATTCTTTTGTTTCCATAAATACCGATTGCTTGTTCACCAAGTGTTTGGATCCCAAGACTTTAGGATTCCAACAAATTATATAAAATCTGATGTGTCTTAATTTCATTGGTCGGACAGTAATCGGACATAGGATTTTGGGACAGGAGATTTTTATTCTAAACCAATAGCAAGTCACGGAGCATTTTTCGGTAATTTCAAGTCCGTAAATTGATGTTGTGCAAAGTGATGGTCCGAAGATGGAGCAAAGCATAGCGACTAGACGACTATTGTAAATTACTAGCTAGGAGCAAATTAACAAGTTGGCCTTTTGAGAGCGTTGTTGCAAAAGATAGGTCACATTTAATGAAGTAGCTACTCGTCAAATCTCCTTCAAAGATGGTGAGTATTGTAGCGGAAAGTATACGAGTTCAATTAATGACACCTCATACCCTACAATAAAAAAGACAACCATTGTTATGATACATGTTTTTTTTTAACGACAAGCTAACGCACACATGTTCCAGCGGTATCGGGCCTCCATTACGGGCAATCCCACTAATCCGCTATGACACGACCCAGCCTTTTGGCTGAACCCGACCGGCAGGGTAGAGGGTCCCATAGACTGGACCCACCCGAACCGGTCCCGGTCCCGGCCCCGAAGGATATCTCAGGAAAGTGTCGTTCGTGAGAATCGAACCCGGGTAGTGTGACTTTCACCCCCACACCCCCCAGGATGTTACCTATCCAACTGAGCTAACCCCCTTTGATACATGTTGTGACGACATAAACTTTGTATAGGCGACATAAACTTAGTATAGGCCTATTCCAACAACAAATGTTGCAATAGGTTTACATTTATTTTGTTATCGTTTTGCAACAACACTTCGTCGTAATAGGATGTCTTTTTTGGTGGGAATACATATATTAACACGTCATCACAATAGACATAAAATTGATGGGAAAGAAATATTTTGTTAATCACTCAAAATATTCAGACTTATTTATTGCCATTACATTGTTAAGTGTTAACGTAGATCGACCTCAACAAGTTGGTGCAGTATATTCTTACTTACAACACATGGGTTTGCAGTTTTGGGGCGATCTCGGCACGATTTAAAGTCACATTCTTGATGAGATATGTTTACTTAAATCTTCATCTTCATTGTATAAAATCATAGAAACTGAAATATATGAAAGAAAAAAAATGATGCCAAGCAGGATTTCAAACTTATCTCTTCTCTCTCCCATTAAAGTCCACTTACCAGTTACTACTAATTAGGTAGCTCCAGTCAAGTTTTGTTTTCTTTATTCCCCGATTTTTTTCTATTGCCTTTTTTTTTTGTCATGATCCCGCTACTAGAAATGGAAGTATCACCGACGGCTAAAATCCGTCCATGACCCAACCGAGAAAAAGAGTATCCAACGACGATTATGTATTCCGTCGACGAACAATCGATAAATAAAAAATCACCGGCGAAAGGTAAAATAATTTAATTTTTAATCTTTTTGTTACATCCGTCAGCAATATCGGTCGATAATCACCTATGGATCACCAACGGAAGGTAAAATAATATTTTTATTAAATCTTTATGGATATGTCGCTAATCCGCAGGTTACCTACGGATTAGCGACGAGTATTCCATAAATATTTAATGAAAAAAATAAAGATTAAATTTATTTGATATTCCATAGGTGCTTGTCGATGGATGTATATTTTCTAGTTGAATGTGTTTGTTTGTCTACATCTATGTAGAAATGTAAGTATATATTGTATATGAATACATGTATAGTATATATAGATCGATATACATGATGCATGTATCGGTGTTGATATAAATATAGAGTAAGGATCATTTGTTAACGAACAAACTGTTGTTAACTTTATTAACCTATTCCAACCAATTCAAATGCATCTTTGAGTGTTGTTGTGATTGTTTGTATATTTAATGCTAAAGGGTATAAAGGTAAATTATAAATTAGCCAATATTTCATATAGTTTTTTTGGGTATTACAAGAATAAATGTTCTATGATTCTAGCTTATATTTTGATTTCAATTTTTTTTTCATTTTCAACTTAATGTTAAAATCATATGAACATTAATTTCAAAGTTTAATTTCATATTTTTTTCAAAATCGTATAGTGGTTTATTTTCAAAAACTTTATCCAGTATTCATTTTAATTCAGAAAATCCATGAACATCCTGACAATGAACGCAACAACGTCCATCAACATCATGAATTCCGGGCTCCTTAACGACGTCGATAGAGGTGCGATTGATGAAACTTTTTCGAATCTGGAAACACAAAATATGGATGAAGGAAATCAAAATCAACTCGTAAGCCATGAACAGGAAAATGAGTGCAACGGTATATGCACCGTGGATATAGTTGAATCAAATAACAAAATTTCTATTGGTAAGTTTTTGTAATGTTTTCAAGTTGTTTTCATTAATTAGTTCATCAATGTTTTCATTAAAACAAAAAATTCACCACCGGTAATTAACAATCGTGAATCATTGTTAAATGTGGGTTTTTTCAGTGGTCATCCAAATCTTCATCCTTGTTAAATGTGGGCAATGAATATGTGAACACACTGCACAAAATTGGAGAACGTATGAATGTACGTGTGAACAAACAGATTTTAAAATGTTGTGTTCTTGAAAGGCAGATGGGTATGAACACGCTTGTTCATGTAGAGAATACCTCATATGAATTTGACTTTAGTTTTTTATGTTTCTCAAATTTTTCCTTTTCAAGTTTGGTGTTTTAATTACTGAATACTTGTTTTTACGTAATTAAAAAAACTATCAACAAATTTAGCCCTTGGAAGATTTGAAATATACGATTGTATAAATTTTAGGACTGTAAATGAATCGAACGAATATGAACATAGATTTGTTCATATTCGTTTGTTTAAATTAATCAAACAAATGAACAAACACGATGGGTAAATGAACAAAAAAATTTGTGTTTATGTTCATTCATTAAAGCATGTGTTTGCGTGTTCATTCATGTTCTTTGGTTAAAATGTTAAACGAACGTAAACGAACGAATAGAAATAAACGTCGTAGATAAACATAAACATAAACGAACGAACAGAGACGAACAAATGTTGCATGTACGTGTGAACACACAGATGTTCATATGTTGGGTTCTTGAAAGGCAGATGTATGAAGACACGTGTTCATGTAGTAAAAATGAAAGGCAGATGTATGAAGACACATGTTCATGTAGTAAGAATTAAATTTGTTTTAGGGAACATTAATGAGACGATTAATGTGATGTAAAAGATGGGGGATTAATTTCCCAAATTACCCTTAACCACATATGTTCACATGACCGGTAATGAAATAAACCATCATTTATTAATTAAAAATTTAGTTTTTATCCCAACCATCCAATCTCAAGATGAATGGTTTATATCAGTTCCCAAAGTTAATAACAAAACTAGGGTTAACAAAAGAAGTAGGCCCTATATAGATAGTCATTTTCTTTTGCAAACCGTCTAAATGTTACAAATCGTACGGAGACGAGAACAGAAGGCCAAGGTACAGTGGTTGATCGAGGGAGACGCGAACAGTCGGTTTTCATGGAATTATCAACCATAGATGGAACAGATAAAAAATTCGGGGGATCTTCTCAGAAGGTAGGTGGAAAGAGAACCCTTTAGATGTAAAAGCTACGTTCCTAGATTTCTTTAGAAACACTTTGGGGCAGAAAGTTCAAAGTAGAAGCACATTTGATCTCTCAAAAATCCGTAAGTTGACTGAAGAGGAAGCGGGATGGCTAGACCAAAAGTTTTCTAGAGCCGAAATTAAAGAGGCAGTGTAGAGTTGTGGAGACGATAAATCAGTACAAAACAAATGAGCATATCCCATGAAATAACCGACGAATTTCCAGTCGAAATTCATCGGTAATTGCCGATGGATTCGGATATTACTGACAGATTTGTCGGTAATCCGTTGGTGATTCCGTCGGTGTTACCTAACTGACGACGTTTAATCCGACAGAGGTTGCCGACCGATCCAACTTTCACAAACAGAGTACCAACGGATTTTTTTCATCGGTGATATGGACCTGATGGTTTTCCTTTGGCTTTTTAATTTTTTTTTGGCAGGTCATCAAAACAGACTTAGTAGAGGCTATTTGGGATTTTCGGAAGAATTCTTGGATTCCAAAAGGCTGCAATCCATCTTTCATCTATCTAATACTTAAGACAGATGAGCCTCAAGAATGCAAAGATTACATACTGATCAGTTTGGTGTGGTGTATTTACAAAACGATTGCGAAAGCGATGTCCAATCGTTTAAGTAAAGTCATTACTTCTCTTATTAGCTATTCTCAGTTGTATTTTTTAAAAGGAAGGTTCATCTTAGAATGGGCGTTCATTTGGAAAAGGCATACGACTCGGTGGAATGGGAGTACTTATTGGAGGTTCTCGAAGCAATGGGTTATTCTAACAAATGGAATGGATGGATTAAAACATGTCTTCGCTCATCTTCCTCCTTAATACTTATAAATGGTTCTCCGAAAGACGAATTTCACATTCGGTGAGGGTTACGTCAAGGAGACCCATTATCGTTGTTCTCTTTATCGCAGCTAGGGAAGGCCTTAATTCCTTGATAGAAGTTGCGAGAGAAAAAAACTTGACAAAAGGGGAGGAAGTAGGACTAGAAAAGTACACCATCTCTCATTTATTTTATGCTGATGACGTTTTTTCTTAAATAGGTAGTCGGTTGAAGAGGGTAAAACTCTGATTTGCATCTTGAGAAGCTTTTTCTTGGCTTCTGGGTTGAGATTAAATTTGATGAAAAGTAACCTTTTTGGTTTCAGAGTTGATCAAGGAAGAGTTATATGGGCTGCCAACGAGCTTCAATGTAATGTCAGGAATTTTCCTTGTAATTATCTTGGAGTTCCTTTAGGCGAAAAAATGTCTAGTGTAAAAGCATGGGATCTGATTGTGAGAAATTTTAATCCAGACCCTCCAGATGGAAAGCTAAAACGTCATCGGTTGGCGGTAGAAGAATTATAACCCAGGCAATTTTGGAAAGTTTAGCCACTTACTTTATGTCAATTTTTAAAGTACCAGTAGTTGTGATTAACAAGTTGGAGAAGTTGAGAAGAGATTTTTTGGGGAGATGATAGCGGGAAGAAGAAATTAATTTGGGTCAAGTGGGGATCCACCGTGAGAAGTTTTGCTAATGGAGGTTTTTGGAGGGAGCATTGGAGCCGTCAACATTGCGCTTCTAACTTACTGGATATGAAAATTTAAGACTAATACATGGTCGATTTAGGGAAAAATAGTGAAGGCTATCCACGGGAGTGACGGTGGTTTAGACAATAACGGGACAACAGTAGGTGAGCAAGGGCCATGGGCTAGCGTCAAAAAAGAATGGTGGAACATGAAGGGCATGCAGATGGACGATCTTTTGGTTAAACAGATAGGAGATGGCAATAATACATCATTTTGGAACGAAAACTGGATAGGTAATGGCAGATTAATGGCAGATTAAAAGATCGATTACCTAGACTCTTCGCGTTAGATCAGACAAAAACTTCAACGGTGGCGGATTGAATTGAAAATGGTGAATTTAGTGGAACTGGCGTAGAGAGATTCGAGGAAGAAGAGAAGCTGAAGATCTTGTTCTTCGGATTTTGAGAAATTTTTCTCTTAATTCTATGGCTGAAAGATGGAGTTGGAGATTATCGAGTGATGCTGAACAGATTACATACGGGAATGACGGTTTACCGACGAGATGGAATAATCTCATTCCAATCAAAATTAATATGTTCTGCTGGAAGCCAATACAAAGTCGAATTCGTGTGAAGGAAAGGATTGCTAAAATGGGTATCGAAGTCGACAACATCATATGTCCTCTGTGTAAGCAAAGGAATCGAAATAACATGTATTTTTCTCGTGTGACATTTTGGCAGCTATTTGGAGAAAAGTTGAAGGTTGGTGGCAACATCCTTTCTCTTCTTACTCTTCGATTGGAGCGGCTTTGAATGGAGTTAATGTGCCTTAGATGTCGTCTTTGCAACAGAAGTGTCTCGAAGCAATTTTCTTCATGGTGTATTATTCGATTTGGTGCTTCTAGAATAGGAATGTGTTCGACAGAATTACTCTTTATAGGGGAGACCTTTTTGATGTTATCGTTGATAATACGTTTAGATGGTTGGTGATTAGGCATAAGAAGAGTTTCAAAAACGTTACTTTGTGGAGAGTTTCTCCCTTCGGTTGTTTAGGCACCTTGTAATTCTTTTTGCTAGCTTCTAACTAGCTTTTTAATGCATTGTCGTTTCCAAAAAAAAATGTTACAAACCGTAAGCAAGAGCATTTTTTTGTTTTTTTAGTGGATTCATATTTTAGGGATATTCATTATGGAGTTATTTTAAGGATGATCTCTTCCTTAAAAATCTCATTCAATTGTCATAACTGATTTCATCACTTTCTCTCTATCCAACTATCTTCATTGTAACCGGTTTGTTTCTCATATAAAATCAAACCAATTTTTGGTTCTCATATAAAACAATAATTGCTTTTGTTAGCCTAGTTTCATATCAGTGTTGTTTCACTTATTAAACAACACGTTAACCTTTTAATATGTGACTGTTTTGTTTCTCATATGAAACCAAACCAACAATTAATTGGTTCTCATATGAAACAATAACAATTTTTGTTACCCTATTTCATACCAATGTTGTTTTACGTATGAAATAATGCATTAACTTTTTTAAAAACGATTAACAATAACGTTTCATATGTGAAGCATACAAAGATAACTAATTTAACATAAACAATGTACATACTAAAAACACATAACTAATGTTTCAACTTACACGTACTGTTTGTGTGAAACATCGAGTAAATCTTAAAATCATAAAAAAACAAATCCGAAAATAATAACAGTACCAAATCACCTAAACCCACAAGGATATTGAAAAAGAAACTAGAGACGACTCACGATATGTTTTATCCTATCTCGAACGTACTTGGTTGATTTTGTTGATTTTTTCTTTTCAGTTTGAAACTCTGAATAACATGTCATTTTTGGTGAACATAAGAGAACTCTTGATCAATTAAATCAATTTATTATGTTTAATCGAATCATATAAATCCCAACTTTCATACATCAAAGTATTAATTATTTTGCCGAGTGTCTAAATTTCTAATGATATTTGTGATGTTTTTAATTTTTACATTCAAGATGAATCTTTGTTTCATAAATACAAAAAACTTTCAAATTACTCACCAATAAGAGTGCCAACATCGAGGATCCCACACAACTTTCTATGAAGTTAAATGGAGAGAAAGGGGTAGCATGGTTAAACAAACAAAACAACTTCTTATCTATGAAGTTAAACTCAAAACATTTCTAAATAGGTCCATTTTTTCTATCATAAAATCAATGTTCTAAAACACTCGCCGTAGAGCCGCCATGGCGCGCCATGGCACCAAGGCTTGTGTGTCACGCCACGTTAAGCCCATGGCACGCCATGGCCTAATGCGCAATTATCGTAATGAGATATTTGATTTTTTCTTTACGTTTTTAATGTATTATTTGCAAGTTTTTAATATATAACCTAATTTAACTTGCTTATTACTATTAACTCATTGAGTAATACTACAAAACATACATTTTTATATATAATATTGTATATGAAATAGATTATTGACGCCATAAGTCACGCCTTGAAAACGCCATGGCTTCGTCGTGGCTCCTAAGGCTTGAGGCTTGGTCTCGCCGCCACGCCACGCCTCACGCCATTTAGAACCTTGCATAAAATATACATGCATTTGGATGCAGGATATGAACTATTGTAAGCTTTTACTCTTCCATCTATGGACATGGACGAGCGGAAATGGTATGACCCATAGATATGATTAAAGGTCCCATTTATTTGCTTTTATGAGAAATAAATATGAGACCCACAAAATATATAATGGTAACGGGTTTGTGTAGGTATGTTGTTTAAAGATGTACCAATGTGTTATGATTGAGACAAAAAGAAATAAAAACATCATCAAGCGCATGAAACATGATAATCTAATCTAATAGTGAGGCACTCTAATACTTGCCGGAATAACAATCAAACCAAGAAAAGTAAGAGATTCCAACCCGATATAATCCCGAATTTCCTCTACACTCATCTTATTCTATATCAACTCCTTCGAGCTTGGCCGTAATAACACGAAGCAATAATCAGTAGACTTGTATGAACTTCTTTAAGCTCTTCTTTAAGCTCTGGTTTCTTCCAACAACCGAACAATCTTCAAAAAAAGTCTATCCCTCAAACAATCAAATCGTCAACCACGAACATGTGTATACAACCCAATTGAATTCAGAAATGAAATCAATAATCTACAGAGTGTATTTAACAATACAGAAATGAAGATGGCCGATCAAGAACTATATATCTAACTTGAGATGAGGAATATGAGAATCTTTGGCAGCTACAACAAACCTCCAATCAAATTCGATAGGGATCTTAAGCGATGGTGGGTGACCGATGGCAAAAAAGTAATCCATATAATCTCCAGCTTCGACAATCATAAAATAAATATTTCCCTGATTGCACATCTTCAGCAGAGTGATAGTTATTCCCATATGAAGTCACCTGCATTACATAAAGACAACAACCAAAACAACACTTCCTCACCATCTGGCCTAACGCAAGAATAAAAAGGTTCAAAGAAATCACATATTTGTTACAAATTTGAATAACACATAAAACCATTATATATTCCAGCAAATATTCAAGCAAGGCCTCACAATTTTAAACAAATCCTGAAACCTAAACCTAGAATTCCAACAGAGACCTTATGAAAACCCATATCCCAAACATATAATTCGTTCCAAAAATCACAATTCGTAAAACCCCAAATTCAAATCTGCCAAAAAATTCATATGTTGCATCATTGAAAATGCCTCCAAGCAAAATTTAACAAAAGAACAATAAAGCTATCTAAAAAAGTTCACCATTCATTTTAAAATCTATCATAAACGATCACAAGATGCATGCACAAGAGAAGCAACACATGTAACAACTAATACGTATCGATTCAGAAGAAGTCAAGGACAAAAGAATATTAAAATTCAATAACATAAACAAGGAGGGTCAGGGTTTTTAGGATCTTTATCAATCATCATATATGAAGATGAGTATATCATACACATTAAAAAAACCGACGGATTTCCAACGGAAATATCTGTCGGAAAACATTAATCCGCCGGAAAAATGATTTTGCGGCGAGGAATATTCCGACAATGAAATATGCCGGAAATCCGCCCTAAATCCTGTTTCTGATGGATTTCCGATGGATTTTTCTGTCATAAATTATTGTTTTTTTGTAGTGATATGTGTAATGATGTGTATAAACACCAACACAATTCTGGTTTGATTGTCGTACTTTTCAGGATAAAAGAACCCACAAGTTGGACAAAGGTGATTGCTTATCAACACAACGTCTAGCATCATTTGCAAAGTTTTGTAATATAGGGTTTACAAACATATTTTGGACAATGGTGATTGATATATTCTTGACACGAAATTGTATGTGCGCACTCATCTCATTCTCTTTTGTAAATGGATCGTACCATGTGCATATAAGCATCTATTTTAAGATTGTCTTTCCAACACCAATTTATAGTCTTTATTATCAATATGTAGATTTCTAATGAATTTTAAACTTGGAGCTAAAATACAGAGCTAAAGATAAATTATTTTCACTTTCTGTGTTTCTCAGGCACTTGTCATAAGTCCTTAACACACCAACGGCTATGCATCAAAAACAATTAAGCTTGTATCCTAGTTCCTTTGTGTTGAAAATACATATTACACACCACCCACCTTCGTTATAAGTGAAGGTCAAAATATAAACAAAGAGAAAATATGTAAAAAATGAAAAATAACCAACATTCTATATACACTATATATTATAACATGTGGTAAAATATATCTACATTATCTTTTGGGACAATAAAATTCTACAAATAACTACCATTTCAAGCTTCTGAACTTAGCGGTTTGAGTAGGTTAGAACATTCGACCTATTCATGAACGAAAGATGACTCACTTACTCTTATGTCGTTGGGGCTAATTATTTGGTATGCCATTTCGGGCTTTGCTCTAACTGAGATTTCATCTTGTCTCTCCACGCCCATCTGAGAATTTTACTCGACCTTATCACCAAAAATTGCATTATGCTTACCTATAAAAATCATTGATTTCTCTGCAAAAGCATCGTACTTCTCATTTAGAACAAGTGGATGCAACGTTAGCAAAAGTAAGTGGCTAGAAAATGTAATCTATCGATGCAGTACATATTATGTTCACAAAACATTGATTCAGTCTACAAACCAATAGTTAGTATGGTCTGAAATTTTTATGAAGGCAACAAAATAAAGGTGCATATTAAAGGAAACGAAACAGAATGATAAACCAACACAAGTCTTGTTAGAGTGTAGGGGGCAAAAAAATCAATCATTTCACCAGATTTTGTTGATATTTCTCTATATGTATTAATAATACATATAATATTACAACGGATGTAACAAAGTACAAAATCAACGAATTATAATAATAATTCTAATACAAAGGAAGTTAACGGAATCAACTGAAGATTAAACAAACGAATAAACCGAAGAAGATTCAAATGATGTTGAGGCTCGTGTATAACATGATTCCCTTAAACAGATTCGCCGTATGTTCCCACGTACAACAGCGTAAGAAGAAGTACTGTCGGAAATGACCACTTGCCTGAAAAGTCGTCGAAAATCTGTGTATGCAGTAGCTTTCAGAGAGATATGTGTTGAGTTCGGTATTCGGTGTGTACTTGGAATAGCAACCGGACTCCCATTTTATATTGAAATCAAAACCGACACAATTAATATTTTAATTAATTGGTAATTAAAATGTTAATTTTCGTATTCAATATGTTTAATTCGGGAGTTACGGAAAAAACTGAAATAGAGCTCCGCGCGGTTGGCTACGCGAGTTCACCCGCTGCTCAACCCGCGCAGGCCACTGTTTCGAAAAAATTCCAGTGCTCGGCGCTATTGGCCGCGCGGGTCCATCCGCGCCACAACACGCGCAAGCCACTGGATCAAAACAAAAAAATCGCAAAAACCACACTATGCGAGCACAAGATTTCGGAGCGGCATTCGTGTCCGCAAGTCGCGCCCACGCACAAGTTCGTCGATTTTAGCTTACGAAAATCTCAATTGGTACCCCTGCGCGGGTAGGAGTTGGAGTAAAACCAATCAAAGGATCTTGTAAGCCCCTCTCACATTCATGGTTATAAACCACAAAATGTTTACTACTCCTTCCTATGTGGGACACATTCCCACACCCACTTGATTTTCTACCAAATTCATTCCAAACACTCAACTTTGAGCATCGATATCTCATTCACACATATTCCGTTTTGGACATATAATATATCGTTTCGAAACTCTCATATAGGAGAACACAAACCCATGAAGAGTTAGATATATACAATACATATATATGTATTTAAATGTGTCCAAAGTTAATAAAAAACCATATTTTTTACTAAAATTTTCCAACAATCCCCCACATGAATGGAGATCGATCTTTGCATACAAAAAGTTCCCTACTAAATTTCGAATGGTCGAATCCTGCATAGGATAGGTAGGTGTTACCCTTTGAACCTTCCCTTGTGAAACAAGCTTAGTCTCCTAGCTGTCAGTAGACTCGATGTCTTTGAACTGAACTGCCATTTATGTAGACGATAATACATTTCACACAGAACTCTTCCTAACAAGGTCATAAGCTCATAGTCGTGTTCGTTATGGTCATGAACACTAGCCTGGTTCAGCGAGAGTTGTTAGGAATTGAGCCCCCACAATTCCATTCGAAGTGACCCCACTTCTCTCTCACATAGGTGATCTTCAATAATCATTAAAAGCCATATGCTTAGCCTCACTGTCACTGATTCCAGAATTGGAATACGAAGTTTATTAACTCCCCCATAGTGACCTCCCTTATTCATACAACTAGGTTGTCCTTTTGAACCCATATCTTGGGATCTCCAGTCTTCTGGGTAAGGTTTCCTTTGCATGAATTACTCATTCAAGGGATTTACTCCCATTCCTTTCGGCGACTTATAAACCAAATCTCTACTTAGGCCTTTCGTATGCGGATCCGTAATGTTATCCTTTGACTTCACATAGTCAATTGTGATAACTCCAATAGAGAGTAATTGTCGAATCATATTATGTTTACGTCTAATATGTCTAGATTTCCCATTATACATTGTATTTTGAGCTCTACCAATTGTCGATTAGCTATCACAATGTATACATATGGCTGTTACCGGCTTAGGCCATTTGGGAATATATTCCATGAACTGACGTAGCCACTCTACCTTTTCACCACATTTATCCAAGGCAATAAATTCATATTCCATCGTGGATCTGGCTATAACAGTTTGTTTGGACGATTTCCAAGATATATTTGCACCTCCAATTGTAAACACATATCCACTTGTAGATCTGTAATCCTTTATATCTGTTAATCCATACTCTCTCAGTGATTTGAAAAATGACCATTTTCTATACTTAGTGAAAATTACGTTTAAACATTATGTATAAGTGTTTCATCATCAACGATAATACTAAGTCTGTTCAGTTATCACTGATGATCTCTCTTGTAAACATTCATATGTATAAGTGTTTCACCATTAGCGGTCAAATATTGAGTATGTTCAGTATCGCTGATGATTTCCAATGAAAACAGTTAAACGTAATCCCTGAAGATAAGTTTCGCGACAAAAGATGTTCATTACTGAATCGAAGACGAAGTTGTTGAACAAAGGAAAGTCTACTCATGACCTGATGTGGATATCAGTAAAGCCAAGACAAGTCTACTCACACGAAGAAACCTGAGGAAAAGCTTCAGCGATAGCTGAACTTCTTTATATCTATGAAGGAAGAGATATCCAGCGATTGATGATCACTGAACTTATGCCACAAGTTTCTTTTGTCTTATCCTTGCACAAATAGTACGATTGTCAGAAAATACATACCTCTGAAGAAAGTTGTACAACAACTCTGTCAACTACACTGTTCATCATATGGCCAAAAGCATGTCTTCTAAAGTCAGACTCTTGCAGCCAATCGATGAAGGACACGTGTAAAGTACTCTGTCATGCATTTAATGCATAAGGTATAAATAGAAAGATCAACACTCCATCTGAGGGTAGCCTTCATCTTTCTAAATATATATAAACCCTTGTTTTCTATATTCTCTTTATCCCCTATTCTCTATTTCTAATGCAACCTTCTTAGTGATTCTTAAGTTTGTTTAGATTAGGCTCTACTTAATTTTATTCCGCAACAAATTTGTAAATTGAGTTTTGATTTATCAATAAACAATTTATTAAACTTTAAAATTATGTGTTTGTATTCAACCCCCCCCCCCCCTTCTGCAAACTTATTAAGCACCTTCGGGACCAACAAGTGGTATTAGAGCGGATTGTTTAATATATAAACAAGATCTTGCTTTATTATCTTCCTTGCTATTCTAACCATGGCACTTAATGCAAACACAAATTACTATGATAATGGTTCACTCTCAAAACCTTCTCGATTTAGCAGAGATAACTTTGCTCTCTGGAAAAATTGAATGATGCTATTTCTAGAAGGTGTAGATCCTACTGTACCTGAATACATAGCAAATGGCCCTTATGAACCTTTCACAATCATAGTTGTCGTTCCAGCTACTACCACCACTCCTGCTGTCCCTGAACGTTATGCTATTAAGGAAATAAGAAAGTGGAGTGATGAAGACAAAAAGAAGGTTGGTCTAGATGCAAAGGCAAAAACCATCATCTCTATAGCTCTTCTTGATGAAGCTTTTCATTCCATCATGCATCTTAAAACTGCCAAAGAAATGTGGGACACTATATATGTTCAATATGAAGGCACCACTGAACTCCAAGAAACTTGAAAGATTAACTTGGTAGGACAGTATGAAAGTTTCATCTCTGGTAAGAACGAATCCCTATCTGATATTCACCAGAGATTCAACTGTTTAATCATTGATCTAAGAACTGCTGGTAGGACCTATTCTAATTCTGAGGTCTTAACTAAATTCTTAGAATGTCTTCCAGAAAGCTGGGACGGTTATTCAATGTGTCTTAAGCTGACAAAAGACGTAAATTCTCTCTCTCTTTCTCTTAGCACCTTGTATGGAATATTGCTCAACTATGAGCAATCAAATCTCCTAAAGAAGAATCTTGTAAAAGATTCTAAAGACTCCAAAAGCACTCATGTTGCTTTAGTCTCCTCAAAGATCATTCCATCTCAGCGATCTACTCTCACTATCACTGAGTTAGATTCTAACACTGAGGAATTATCAGACACTGATCTTTCATAGTTTGATCAATCCTTAGCACTATTGACAAACTCTTTTAAGAGATTTGCAAGAAAGAGCAATTACAGAAGAAATAAGCCTCTCTCTCTCTAACTGACAAGACAAAATCAACCCCTGTTGATAAGGCTACTGCTACTTGCTATAACTGCGAAAAGATTGGACACTTTGCAAGTGAGTACAGGTCAAAGAAAGTCTTCAAACCTTCTACCTCCAGGAGAACCAACGATAGTAAATACCATAAGCTGAAAGAAAAATATCAAAAGTTGAAAAATTTTAAAAGAAAAGTTAATGGTCTTATCGCTGAAAAGCATGACTGGGCTGAATCAGAAGAATCAAGTTCTGATGAAGAGGAAGTCACTAATCTCTGTCTTATGGCTGAGATTAAAGAAGAAGTGGAAGAACCAACCGAAACTTCCATGAGCTATATCTTCTCTCAATTATCAATCTCTACCAATCCCTCTTTATCTGAAGCTGAGAGAAGTCACGTTGTTTATGTGCTGACAATTGATCTATACAATGCACTAAATGGCAAAACTTTAGCTAAAAAAAAAAATATTGATTTAACTGAACAACTAGAAAAATGTCATGAAAAAATCAGAGAACTAACTCTTTTAGAGGAAAGTTTGAAAGATCAAGTCATTGTCAACAAAATCATCAGCATTGAACGCGAACAAGCCATAGCTGCTTTAAAAGCAAAAAAGGCAACTGTTGAAGGATGGTGTAAATCCTCAACAAAGGTCACTGCGATTATAAGTGCTCAAATCTCTGCCAGTGATAGAACTGGTCTTGGTTTTTGAAAACAACAGGATGAACCTAAATAAGACAGTTCCATGCTTAAGTTTGTAATGCTTGTCTCTTCTATCCCTAACACCTCTTATGCTCAGTGCTCTTCTTCTTCTTCTAATCCAATCCCTGAGGAATTATCAAAAGGCTCTAAATCTGCTGATAAAGGGAAATCCATTTCCCATTCTCAGAAGGCTACCAAGAAAGCAAAACTGAAAGTTCCTTCTAAACCTTTAGTGAATCGATCTTCTAGCTCTGTAACAGAAATCTTTGATATCTGTCCTCCAAAGCTGAAGATTGATCTTAAGCCTAAGAAATCTGAAGAACTAAAGGTTCCTCATAGATCTTATACTAAAGACATTCTTGGAGTTGGCCTGCTCTTCTCAAATTTTCTAATCTTACTACTCATGGTCCTAAAACCACCTTCAAATATAGAAAATGTTATCATTGTGGATTCACTACCATATTGCTAGTAAATGTCCAACTGCCACAAAAGCTGATAAAATAGCTAAAGTGAAGATGAATGCTTCCAAGGCTGAGAAGGTCACCAAAGCTGAGAAATCGACCAAGGTGAAAAATACCACTAAGGTTAAGAAATTAACCAAAGTGAAGGTTACCACTAAAGCTGAATCTTCAACTGCCATGAAGATTGTTGAACCTTCCTTCTCCACTAACCCTACTGGACCCATTGAAAAGTGGGTACCAAACAAAACTTAATCTTCCTTATGTTTGCAGGGATCAAAGGGCATCTGGTATCTAGATAGTGGATGCTCTCGTCATATGACTGGACAAAAAGACCTGCTTACTAAATACAAGGAAGAGAAAAGGTCCCTCAGTGACCTTTGGAGGAAATGAAAAAGGATATACCCAAGGATTTGGTGTCCTCAGCAATGGGACAACTACCTTCAGAAGAGTCGCTTACGTAGACGGACTGAACCATAATCCTCTAAGCATCAGTCAGCTATGTGACAAAGACTATGAAGTTCGTTTCACTAAGAAATCATGTTCAGTGGTGAATGAAAATGGAAAACTTGCTCTCAGTGGTTATCATAATGTCTATGTAATAGATATGGACTCTACTACTACTAAAAATGTATGTTTTCTTTCTAAAGCCTCCTCTGATGTCAATTGTCTATGGCATAAAAAGCTTTCTCATTTAAATTTCAAAACCCTGAATTCTATCTCTTCTAAGGAACTGGTCTTTGGTTGTAACACCCCGATTTCCGAAAGGTATCACTTCAAGTTACTACAGAAACCGATATATCAAGGAAAAATAAGATATTTAATCTTGGACTTGAATCCTAGATTTTATAGTCTAGATAGATGAATGATTCAATTACGAGTCCAACGGTTCTTTTCGGAGCGAAAACGGAGCTATAACGAAGAAGTTACGGCCAAACCAGTGAACGAGAAGAAAACGGGACGAAAAGTGGATTACGCGACTTGTGCCACGGCTTAGGCTCGATCCCGCAACTTTAAAGGACACGGGCGACTTATGCCGCGACTTAGAGTCGCAGCATAACTCACGAAACTCACTGTCGAGCTAAAAACCAATTTTCAGCCATTAGCCTCATTTCTCTCAATCCCAAACCCTAAATCTTCTTCCCTTTTCTCTCCCAAACCGACCCCAAACCCCAAAATCGAACCCTAAACCATTTTGAGGGGTTTTCCTCATCAAACCACATGATTCTTCATCATCTAACTAGTTGGGATAATGAACCACCTTCATCTTCCTCACCAAGTTCTTAAGGATTTCATCTAACCCTTTCACCATTTGAAGATTTGAAGTTTATGGTTCGTTTTGGTGTTCTACAAGGGTTTTGGTTGGATGGATTCAAGTTGAGGTTTGAGGTAATCATCCATTTTCTTGATTTGTGGAAATTAAGGTTTTGACATAAGTTGAGATCTTTATGTAAAACGTTTGGGGAATGTTTCTATATGATTGTTTATGGTTGGAAATGTATGGATCTAGGTTTCAGGAGTTTTTGGCTTGAGGATTCATGAGTTCTTCAAAGGAGCTCAAGTGGGGTGAAATCTTTTTAGCCTAAATCTAGCAAGGTGAGTTCAAGATGATTTATGAAAACGGTGTACATGCCAAAATGTTATTTTTAAATGTTTATGTTTTACACCAAATTGTTAACTGCTGATAAGTTTGAGTATCTGGTTATATCCATCTTTATAAACTCATGAAACATGCATTTTTGTGATTTTGGGCTTGTTGACAAATAAAGCATTTTGATATGTTTCTTTGACGTATATTATATAAATGGAGCCCATTTGATGTAAAGGTCATTTACATGATTTTGTACTTACGTCTATTTGGAAAATGTGCATAACTGTGTCAAGAAGTATTTTGGGAAATAAGAGTAAAGAGTTTATTTGGGAAATGGTTCGCCACAATCAATGTTGAATTGTGTTATTTTTACACTTTTGGGACCGTTGTGTCTTTGTCAGTCGGCTAAACGTGTTTTTAATGTACAAAGGCTTTCGTTGGAGATTTACGTAAAGTGTTGGGCCTTTGGCTCGGTTTTGACTAAATGAGTCTTGTGGACATTTGTCCGGAATTATAACCAGCGGGGGTTTTGACTAAATGAGTCATGTGAACATTTGTCCGGAGTTATAACCAGCGGGGGTTTTGACTAGATGACGATTAATTTTGTATCGTTGGTGAGTTACATGTTTTGAGTGCGTGGGTCATTCAATTGGAGTCATGTAACGTTAGAAGGTGTTGTAATGGATCCATAGGCACGTAAGTTCTGTCGGTCTTGTAAGGTCGGAGGTTTTGGGTTACTTTTAGTGACCGCTCGGGTTTTCTAGCGAGTAGGCAATAAGCGGCACGAGCCGTTGAGGTGTAACTCGTCTAGATTGGATAGGCACCCATGTTTGGTAAGTCCTTGAAAGGGAAACTCGAAATGGAGTAAGTCCAGAGGCATTAAACGTTCCGTGGTATGATGCCAGTGGGGGCATGAGAACCAGGATATATGGATGTGTGGTGAAATCCAATAACATCGCGGGTAGCTCCATTCACGTGTTCTCGCTATCCAAGATGGAAACGTTTAGATGACATGCAAGGAAGTCGCGTGAACGGCCTACTTGCGTGTACTCTATTCTCGGTGTATACGGATCTCTTCATCATTGATTCGTGGTATTGGCTTTAATATTGGGTTCTTCCCACATATATTAAAGTTCCCATGGACCGCGTCATTTCCACGTGTCGGTATTTATTCTCATCCATGTTATGGTCGTGTGAGTTTTGGGTTTAAAGCCGTGTTCCGGACGATATTTAATTATATAGATCTTCATCTATGATTTATGGGTTGTGTGTCACGTTTCACCCGTGTTGGGTATTTCAAGTTATAAAGTGTTAACCGTGTTTTATAAAATTGGGAGTCCGCTCTCTATTTTACTTTTTAGCAAGTTTCGGTTTACTTTACATAATTGCGTCTCATATTGAGATCCTCGTCTTTAAAGCAGTTTGGTTTGGTTAACAGTTAACTCGGTGCCTCTTTCGTACAAAGTGCATCGTTATTGATGAACGAGTCGTTTTCGTAAGTGAAGCATATCATTTTGAAAGATTATGGTTTCATTCGTATTCTTCCTTTCTAAATGATTAAATTATATGTTGAAAACTCTTGAGCTCACTAGGCGTTAAGCCTAACCCTTTTTATTTGTTGGCATGTGCATCAGGTTTCCGTTGGAGATAGTGACTATGCTTGGGTATTAAGTCTTCCGCAGGTTGGAGATATATAGTGACTATGCATGAGTATGAGTAGCATCCGCCCTTTATGGTCTGTTTGTATAGATTGTTTATGTGTATTGCAGTTGAATCTAAATTTGGGGTTGTAGATGATTCATTTATTGATGTATTTAGAAAATTTTAAGAAGTTGCTATTTCCAGATTTGAGGGTGTTACAAGTTGGTATCAGAGCTTAAGTTTGAAAGATTTAGGTATTGATTTTTGGATGCCTAGCCTCAAACTAGAGTTCTTATAAGCAATGATAAGTGAAGTTGCACATTAGGTACGTTAAGATAAGATATTTTGAGGTTGACCAAGTCGTTAGAAACGGGAAACTTGTCGAGGGTCACAAGAACGATTATGTACGGTACGTTCATAAGGGCACCTGGCCAGTGTCATGGTAAACCTACATGCTACATATGTACACTTGAACTACCTTGGTATGATGACCGTTGGGGTAGTGAGGAAGTTTCTACGCGAGTAAGCTAAGGGTGAATTGATGTCTATAGCGATGTCACTTTGGGATGATAGTTAAGTGCGATGGATGCATTAAGTTGACCATCGTGAATCAGATTTATTGGTTGGTTTAGAACTATAAGCTCGTCAAATCTTTCTATTTCGAGGAGAAATTATAAGTCAACCAAATCTGTGGGTTTGTGACTCTAAGATGTCTGATGCATCCGGATGACAGTAGTATGTCGGGTTTTAAGGAAGTGCAGTCCTATGATGCCAAATGTCGATCAAATTCATGCACTAAATTTATTCTGAAATAAAATTGCATAAATTGTTTCTTGTGTTCGTAAAACAAAAAGTGGTTTATATTATGAAGTTTCGGTAAAGCATTTAACACGCATCAGATTTTGAACTGTGAGCTTAAGTATGCATGAAACTGTTTTGTTGCGCATAATTGAAAATGGTTAACAAAAAAATCTTTTTATTCACGCCTCGTGTTTAACGCTACTTTCGGGTATTGTAATATCCATGTTTTATTGTCATTTGGGTATTGGGCAAGTAGCTATGAGATTTTAATCTAGGCATTGGATCTCCTCCACGTATGTCGATGCTTTTAAAGGAAAAGTTATTCCCATGTTTTGAGTCGGAATTTCTTGAGGATTTTAGTTGTGCGAGTTTTGTAAATTTCATGGAGTATTGCTTTACGATGTCCTTTTTGCGTGAGTTTTAATTTTGCTTCTTTAAGCTTGCGAGTTTATTTAGCATCGTGTCCCATGTAAATTTTGTAAAGTGACATTTTACCTTTCATAATATTAAAAGAGGAAACTCTTAAAGGCTTAATGTTTTACCATATTGTCGTCTTACATTCTTGTTGAGAAATGAAAATTTGTCACTGCATGATTTTAGCATTATCGAGTTTTACGAAAATTCAGTTGGGTTTAGGGTGTCTTGTCTTGCGTCATTTTGCGTTGTGTAAATAATTTTGAGAACATGTGCATATGCATCATTGTGTGCGTTAAATGTTGAATTTTATACAAATGTCATTCATTGCATACTTTTTTTTGCATTTGGATTTAAGTGACGTTGGTGTGAGTAAGAATGAAAAAGATCTTCATTATTTCAAACAGGACTTTTGTTTTGATCGCAATTCAATCAATTACTTTTACCGTTAGAAATTTCCGCAATGCATTTATTGAGTTAGCAATGTTTATGTCGTTGCAATTACTTTTTGGTCAAAGGTGTTTATCTGTATGATCTGAAGCTTTAAACTCAATTTGAAACTTGTTTCCATTCCATCATTTCTACCTGGCTTTGGGGAAATAAACTGTTGCATATGGGGTTGTTGATACTTTTGTGCTACAACGCCTTTTGGTTAAAGAGTAGGAATTTTAAAGTTAAGATTTTGGAATTCTCTTTTGTAGCGGTACAAACTGTTATTGCGCACGTCGAGGCACAGGGATTTATTTTCATGATTGATAATGTAAATTTTGCTACACACGTTCGTTACCGTTTTATTTACGTAAGTATTGATCAAATGAGTGGGAAATGGTTTTATATGCGTGGTGTTCGTAACCAGTTTTGAAACCTATCGAGTGAACGCTAGTGTATTTTACCGCGCGTTTAATTGTTATAAAGCTTAGTATGTGAAAGTTTTATAAAAGTTGAATTGGCATAGTAATTGAAAAAACCTTGAACTCATTAGACCTATAGATTTGAACCCCTGTCGTGTGAGGAGTGGTAATTAGGGACTAAGGGAGTCCTTGGGTTTTGAATCGTCGGATGATCCGACTGGTGGTCAGTCTTGGATTTTTGGGTTTCGTTTTTGAATCTGTGCGCGGTGGTTTTAATGGAAGTAGTGGAATTAAGTCCCCAGTGATTTAAGAGTTGATTTTGGTACTTCGGTAATCATGCGGGATAAGGTCTTAGGTAATTATCTGCGTGTAACTTGGGTTCGTGTTGGTGGATTGTTTGCCGGTGTAACATCATGGTTTATGTTGTTGGCTTACCGTCTTAGTGGGTTCGGCGATTAAAGGAAATTTTGGTGATCTGTCTGTCGGAAATGTAAGATTTGGAATCTTAGTTTTCTGTTAGGTGTCAACCTTAGTGCGACAATTCGTCTGGAATGGAATTTTGGGCGGAATGTCCACATTTTCGAGGTCACCGTTAGGTCCTAGGCGTCGACTTGTTTCCTTGAGGTCAATGGATCTTGGAATGTTTGGGATGTATCCCGGTTGGATTATGGGAATTATTGACCTTTCAGTGATGGATTTTGAAGTGGGTTTGGGTATTGAGGATTAAGCATTGATGTGCCCAAGCGTTCCTATGGTGATAAGGATGTTACTTTAGGAATGTTGTGAGATTGGTGTTGGATCGGAGTTGAGTGACAGCCGAATCTGTGTTAATCAGCTGCCGGAAGGGAGCTTTGGTCCGCCTTGGAAGAATGTCTTTATAGATATTAGGAATGGATCAGTTGAAATCTAAGGATTTTGGAAGTGTGGTTATGATCTTTGATGTTGAGTTCGAAATCGTTTAGACCCGAAGGAAATTGATCGGTGAGAAGTTGGAGTCATAAATTACCTGGAGGTGGTAATTATCATCCAAGGTTGGGAGACGACCGTAACCTTGTGAGTAAAGGTTACTTTGGAGAGTTAAGTGTTCGCTCGGTTATGAGTTTAATGTGCCCAAGAGAGGCAGCTGACGTGAGTTTCGGTATAAGGGTCTCGATTGTAGTTCTGGCTTTTGGGCTGAGGACAATCTTTTCTGCGGGCAGCGTTTCATTGAGAAGAGTAGATTTCGAGGACGAAATCTCTTTCAAGGTTGGGAGGATTGTAACACCCCGATTTCCGAAAGGTATCACTTCAAGTTAATACAGAAACCGATATATCAAGGAAAAATAAAATATTTAATCTTGGACTTGACTCCTAGATTTTATAGTCTAGATAGATGAAGGATTCAATTACGAGTCCAACGGTTCTTTCCGGAGCGAAAACGGAGCTATAACGAAGAAGTTACGGCCAAACCAGTGAACGAGAAGAAAATGGGACGAACAGTGGATTACGCGACTTGTGCCGCGGCTTAGGCTCGATCCCGCGACTTTAAAGGACACGGGTGACTTATGTCGCGACTTAGAGTCACGGCATAACTCGCGAAACTCACTGTCGAGCTAAAAACCGATTTTCAGTCATTAGCCTCATTTCTCTCAATCCCAAACCCTAAATCTTCTTCCCTTTTCTCTCCCAAACCGACCCCAAACCCCAAAATCGAACCCTAAACCATTTTGAGGGTTTTTCCTCATCAAACCACATGATTCTTCATCATCTAACTAGTTGGTATAATAAACCACCTTCATCTTCATCTTCCTCACCAAGTTCTTAAGGATTTCATCTAACCCTTTCACCATTTGAAGATTTGAAGTTTATGGTTCGTTTTGGTGTTCTACAAGGGTTTTGGTTGGATGGATTCAAGTTGAGGTTTGAGGTAATCATCCATTTTCTTGATTTGTGGAAATTAGGGTTTTGACATAAGTTGAGATCTTTATGTAAAACGTTTGGGGAATGTTTCTATATGATTGTTTATGGTTGGAAATGTATGGATCTAGGTTTCAGGAGTTTCTGGCTTGAGGATTCATGAGTTCTTCAAAGGAGCTCAAGTGGGGTGAAATCTAGATTTAGCCTAAATCTAGCAAGGTGAGTTCAAGATGATTTATGAAAACGGTGTACATGCCAAAATGTTATTTTTAAATGTTTATGTTTTACACCAAATTGTTAACTGCTGATAAGTTTGAGTATCTGGTTATATCCATCTTTATAAACTCATGAAACATGCATTTTTGTGATTTTGGGCTTGTTGACAAATAAAGTATTTTGATATGTTTCTTTGACGTATATTATATAAATGGAGTCCATTTGATGTAAATGTCATTTACATGATTTTGTACTTACGTCTATTTGGAAAATGTGCATAACTTTGTCACAAGGTATATTGGGAAATAAGAGTAAAGAGTTTATTTGGGAAATTGTTCGCTGCAATCAATGTTGAGTTGTGTTATTTTTACAATTTTGGGACCGTTGTGTTTTTCTCAGTCGGCTAAACGTGTTTTTAATGTACAAAGGCTTTCGTTGGAGATTTACGTAAAGTGTTGGGCCTTCGGCTCGGTTTTGACTAAATGAGTCGTATGGACATTTGTCCGGAATTATAACCAGCGGGGGTTTTGACTAAATGAGTCATGTGGACATTTGTCCGGAGTTATAACCAGCGGGGGTTTTGACTAGATGACGATTAATTTTGTATCGTTGGTGAGTTACATGTTTTGAGTGCGTGGGTCATTCAATTGGAGTCATGTAACGTTAGAAGGTGTTGTAATGGATCCATAGGCACCTAAGTTCTGTCAGTCTTGTAAGGCCGGAGGTTTTGGGTTACTTTTAGTGACCGCTCGGGTTTGCTAGCGAGTAGGAAATAAGCGGCACGAGCCGTTGAGGTGTAACTCGTCTAGATTGGATAGGCACCCATGTCTGGTAAGTCCTCGAAAGTGGAACTCGAAATGGAGTAAGGCCAGAGGGATTAAACGGTCCGTGGTATGATGCCAGTGGGGGCATGAGAACCAGGATATCGGGATGTGCGGTGAAATCCAATAACATCGCGGGTAGCTCCATTCACGTGTTCTCGCTACCCAAGATGGAAACGTTTAGATGACATGCAAGGAAGTCGCGTGAACGGCCTACTTGCGTGTACTCTATTCTCGGTGTATACGGATCTCTTCATCATTGATTCGTGGTATTTTAAAGGAGTAATGTTGTATTTGACCAAATTGGGTTTTTAAGTGGTTGACGGCAAATGATGGCTTTAATATTGGGTTCTTCTCACGTATATTAAAGTTCCCATGGACCGCGTCATTTCTACGTGTCGGTATTTATTCTCGTCCATTTTATGGTCGTGTGAGCTTTGGGTTTAAAGTCGTGTTCCGGACGATATTTAATTATATAGATCTTCATCTATGATTTATGGGTTGTGTGTCACGTTTCACCCGTGTTGGGTATTTCAAGTTATAAAGTGTTAACCGTGTTTTATAAAATTGGGAGTCCGCTCTCTATTTTACTTTTTAGCAAGTTCCGGTTTACTTTACATAATTGCGTCTCATATTGAGATCCTCGTCTTTAAAGCAGTTTGGTTTGGTTAACAGTTTACTCGGTGCCTCTTTCGTACAAAGGGCATCGTTATTGATGAACGAGTCGTTTTCATAAGTGAAGCATATCATTTTGAAAGATTATGGTTTCATTCGCATTCTTCCTTTCTAAATGATTAAATTATATGTTGAAAACTCTTGAGCTCACTAGGCGTTAAGCCTAACCCTTTTTATTTGCCGGCATGTGCATCAGGTTTCCGTTGGAGATAGTGATGATGCTTGGGTATTAAGTCTTCCGCAGGTTGGAGATAGTGATTATGCATGAGTATGAGTAGCATCTGCCCTTTATGGTCCGTTTGTATAGATTGTTTATGTGTATTGCAGTTGAATCTAAATTTGGGGTTGTAGATGATTCATTTATTGATGTATTTAGAAAATTTTAATAAGTTGCTATTTCCAGATTTGAGGGTGTTACACTGGTCTTCCTCAGCACTCATATGCTAAGGAATCTCTATGTTCAGCATGTGAAAAAGAAAAACAGACTAAAGCTAGTTTCAAATCGAAGCAAGTTTCCTCAGTGACAAGTCCTCTTCAACTCTTGCATATGGATTTATTTAGCCCTGTCAATATCCAATCCATAGCGGAAAGAAATATACACTTGTCATTGTAGATGAATACTCTCGCTACACATGGGTTATCTTTCTTCGCTGCAAAAGCGATACTCCAGATGAACTGATATCTTTTGTTAGAAAGATGGAAGTGCTGAATAATCTTATTGTTTGCTCAATAAGAAGTGATCATGGAACTGAATTCAAAAACAGTTCCCTGAATAATTTCTTTGAGAGCAATGGAATTTCTCACAACTTATCCTCTATAAGAACACCTCAGCAGAACAGAGTTGTTGAAAGAAGAAACAGAACGATCATTGAAGCTGCCAGATCAATGCTCAACGATTCTCATCTTCTACTCAATTCTGGGTTGAAGTTGTAAACACTGCTTGCTTTACTCAAAACAGGTCTCTGATAGTAAAGCGATTTGGAAAGACAACTTATGAACTATTTTATGGAAGAAAACCCTCTATCAGTTTTCTTCATATCTTTGGTTGTCAATGCTTCATTCTAAACAACAAAGAATCTCTTGGAAAGTTCGACCCAAAGGCTGATGATGGAATATTTCTTGGGTATTCCTCTATCTCCAAGGCCTACAGAGTGTTCAACAAGAGAAGACAAATTCATGTCACCTTTGACGAATCACATTCAGCGAACTCTAAACCTATCGCTGATAATGAAGAACTAAATGCTTGGATGTTTTCTCATTATAAAGAAACAGAACCTTTCTTTTCAAACCATCAACACTCAAATCATCCTTCTGCTGATGATGATCCAAACATCATCCTACCTAATGTTGAATCCACCTCATGGGTTTTAGTTGAGCCTTTAAATACACTCCCTCCATCAGATCTTCCTTCGTCTGAAAACCTCTCAGAAAACAATTGATTGTCTGACACTCAACAGTTAATAGCTGATGAACCTCAAGCTTCTTCATCAGTGAATAGTCCTATTGTTGATCCAACTTCTGAAGTGAGCAATCATGCTCCTGCTCAGCGATGGACCAAAGATCACCCCATAGATCAAATCCTTGGTGATCCCGATGCAGGTATTCATACTCGACGAAGTTTAGGTAATATTTGTCTCTTTGTCAACTTTATTTCTTTAATAGAGCCAAAGAAGACTGATGATGCCCTCAGAGATCCAAACTGCGTCAGCGCTATGCAAGAAGAGCTGACTGAGTTTTCTCGAAACAAAGTTTGGAATCTTGTTCCTAGACCATCTGATAAAACTGTTATAGGCACCAAATTGGTGTTTTGAAACAAATTAGATAAACATGGAACTGTAACCCGCAACAAGGTTAGACTTGTCACTCAGGGATACAGACAAGAGGAAGGCATAGACTATGATGAAACATTTTCCCCTGTGGCTAGGCTTGAAGCAATTCGACTCTTCTTAGCTTATGCAGTTTACAAAGACTTCATTGTATATCAAATGGATGTAAAATCAGCATCCTAAATGGAAAGCTGAATGAAGAAGTCTATATAGAACAACCCCCAGGGTTCTTTGATCCTAAGCATCCAAACTATGTATATAGGTTGGATAAGGCTCTCTATGGTCTAAAACAAGCCCCTCGTGCTTGGTATGACACTCTCTCATCTTTTCTTATCTCTGAAAATTTTGAACGCAGTAAAACTGATAATACCTTGTTTTTCATAAAGTTAAAAGGTCATATTATTCTTGTGCAAATATATGTCGATGACATAATATTTGGTTCTACTAACCCATCTCTGTGTACTCGTTTCGCTGAAAGAATGAAGAAAGAATACAAAATGAGTATGATGGGCGAACTAACTTACTTTCTTGGTCTTCAGATTAAGCAAACTGAAAAAAGGTACTTTTATCAACCAAGGTAAGTATGTTAAAGATATATTGAAGAAGTTTGATTTAACTCAGACTTTGGCGATGAAAACTCCTATGGCACCTCCTCTGACATTAAACAAGGATCCAGCTGAAAACCTGTTAATGCCACCGCCTATAGAGGAATGATAGGCTCCCTGTTGTATCTAACAGCAAGCCGACCTGACATCATGTACTCTACATGTTTGTGTGCACGCTATCAGTCTGAACCCAAGGAATCCCATCTGATCATTGTAAAGCGAATCTTCAGATATCTGAAAGGAACTCCTAACCTCGGTCTTTGGTATCCCAAAGACTCAGGGTTCGATCTAATTGGATATTCAGATAGTGATTTTGCAGGATGTAAATTCGATAGAAAGAGCACCACTGGTGGATGTCAACTTTTAGAAGGAAAGTTGGTAAGTTGGACAAGTAAAAAGCAAAACTCAGTGTCCACTTCCACAACAGAAGCTGAATATGTAGCCGCTACAAGTTGTTGTGCTCAAGTCTTATGGATGAGAAATCAACTATTAGACTATGACCTTCAGCTATCAAAGATTCCAATCTATTATAGCAAACAATCCAGTACTACATTCAAAGACTAAACACATAGAGATCATATATCATATTATCAGAGATCATGTTATGAATGGTGATATTGAACTCCACTTTATACCCACTGACTATCAGCTCGCTGATCTTTTCACCAAACCTATTGATGAGACAAGATTCAACTTTCTCATCAGTGAGCTTGGAATGCTGAATCTTGAAGATTGACTCTTCATCTTTCACGCATTATGTCAGTAATACAGAGTTCCCCTTCATCACCTACTCTTAGTTCAAATATCTTTGACTCTCAGGTATGTTCTCTTATTCTCCATCACTGAATACTTCATTCAGTAAGACATTTTTTTCAAAATTAAATCTTCAATCACTGATTTTCTTCAAATTATTAAAAGCTTTTTGATAAACAACTTTTATCACTGATATTTCTCCTCAGTGATCCTTTGGAAAGAAAAATTATCTATGAATTTCTATCCGAGATTCTTTGAAAAATAAAACCTCTCTCTGACTTTTCATCAGAGATACTTTCTAAAAAGACAAATGAAACGTTTTCTTCTCTATATGACGTCATTTGAACCGACAATCCACGACATGTCTTTTTTCTCTGACACGTTCGTCATTTACCCTTCTATCCAATCAACTTAGTAAGACGTGTCCATGTCATAATGAGCATTTGTTTTCCCGCCTCATTCACTCTCTCTCTCTCTCTCCTCGTATAAAAAGAATGTCTTTTTCCATTCTTATCTTTTTACTCTCACTTGAAACTTCCTAAGCAAGTATAAAGCTTTCAAGGCATTCAAGTGAACAAGAACATCATAATCTTCAAATCTTCATATCTTCAAGATTATCAGGTTTTTGTTCTTCCCTTCTTCAACCCATTCTTAAAATCCTTAATATTCCATTATTTTGGACTTTAAAATGTTTCTTAAATCTAAAATCATTTCTTTTGATTTTATCTAAACTCTAATGTCCTCTAAATTTAAAATTTCTTCTTTGGGATTGAATTTGGGCAGTGGTAATTCTAAAGATTCCCGGGGGGAAAAAGTTACTCTAGGGATAACAGTCTGATCTTCCCCAAGAGCTCACATCGACGGGAAGGTTTGGCACCTCGATGTCGGCTCTTCGCCACCTGGGGCTGTAGTATGTTCTAAGGGTTGGGCTCTGGGTTCGAGTGGCATTTCACCCCTAACCACAACTCATCCAAACATTTGGTTTTTCAACATGTTCTTTCTTCTTCACAAAGAACATTGTTTTACTCTACAAACAACTTTGTTTTTCTATGTTTCTTTCTAAATACAGAAACTAGTAAAATTTTAATTGTTTTTAGACTCTAAAGCTTTCATTCCACTCTACTTCTTTCTAAATTCATAAATGGCTCAAGCTACTCTCGTTGCATCCAAGAACGTGAAATTCAACATCACCGAATCCGAAATCCCAAAACAACCACCTTGCTAGGTTGGAATTTGATGCTAAGAAGTACCCACATCTGGTGGATGCAACCGCATTTCTGAAGCAATCTTGCATTGCTTATGCTCTCTCTGTGAACCCAAAACCTTCAAAGACTCTACTCCAACAATTTTGGTTCACAACTAATGAAACAACTGTGACAAACAAAAAGGGTGAAGTGGTCACTACCATCTCCTTCACTATTGAACTGGGTCCCGGACTACTCACTGTTTTTGGTCTCAGGAAGGCTCTGCGTTTCCCTGCAAAGACCAGTGTTGGATTTGACTCTCTTCCTACTAACGCTGAGTTGATCATGTTTCTGGATGACATGGAGTACTCTTGGGAAAACAAGCCCTGCTCAAAGATTCCAAACAAAAGGCTGACTAAGATTCAGAAGGCGAACATGACTTCCCAGCTGAACTATATCTTCACCCACATCATTCAAAGTATGAATGGGAAGATAGGCTCTCTGGACCAGGCAAGCAAGATGCAGCTCCAGATGGGTTACTCAGTGATAGCCGGTAAACACTACGATTATGATGGGGCAATCTTTGATGATCTGAAGTCAAAGATTGAGAAGACAGAGAGGGATCCCAAGATCCCATACGTTTGTTTCATCTGCGCCTACCTACACTTCATATACCCTGAGAAGTACCCTACTTCCAATGATGGTAACTTCTCAAAGGTGGGTCAGCGAATGCTGGAGATCAAGCCTGTCGACAATGAGATAAGTCTTTCTACCCTATGTTCCCACCTCTCTCTCCATTCTTCTTCTTCAGTGGCCACGCAAAAGGTTCCTTCTTCTGTTATCCCTGCCACTACCACCAGTTCGATAAGACCATCAACTGCTCTATCTGGTCCTCCTAAAAAGGCCAGAAAGACCAAGGAGTCCAACCCTTCAGGATCTATGCCTGAAGTAGTTTCTCAACAAGCTACTTTGGATGATTTCATAGGTATCTCCTCCACAATTGATGCTCCAACTTCGACTGTGTCAGTGATGACAATTGCTGGCATCGCACCAGTATCAACCCAAATTCTCTCAATTCCTCAACACCAACCAACTGAGGTAATTTCCACTACTCTCTCAAATTCTTCTATCCCCATTATTTCTTCTTCCAATATTTTTTTGGTCAATAACCCTCTCATCATTACGCAGCAACCTCTTCCTGCTGCACCCATAGGAGATATGCAATTCTTCAACATGTTTGACATATCAGGTACTCCTAAAACCTTATACACATCTCCCATCTCTCCAAATAAGCCTCAGAGAACCACTAACTTTTCTTTCAGGTCCTAATTTGGGAAAGTTGACGCTCATGTCAACAAACTTGCAGATAAAGTGGGCCCTCTTTCCACTTCCTTGAACGCAACCACCAGCGCTGTCAATCAAGTCGTTGAGGAGCTGAAGAGGCTGACCGCTGCCTCCACATCAAAAGCTGAAGCCTCTCACATCACGACTCTTCAAGAAGAAATCGTCAAAATCAAGGAGGACTTAGTTGTCAACCATCAACAAGTCCTTCAGGGACATTTTGGTTCGCTCGTCACTGAAGTGCGGGGTCTTTCGTCAAAAATAGACTCCTGCATAGCTGTTCTTCAGTAAGTTCTGACGAAGCTGAATGAACCAGATCCAGCACCGACGCCTTCATTCACAGAGACCGATCGCACATCACTGAATGTAGCAGTTGAATTTATTCATCAGGCTACTTCAAATATCCCTGAATTAGAAGGACGTTTGCAACGCTTGAAGGCTGAAGTCCGTTCTCTGGCCAATGGTCAAGTTGCCCCAAAAACTGTTGCACTCCCCCTTGTGGATAATGACAAAGAGGGGGAGAGAATCCTTGAAGAAGAAAATACTGAAGCAGCTGAGGTTCATACGGAAGAACCTCCCTCTCGGGTTGAGGGGGAGAGGGTCGTTGATCAATCCCTCCCTCTTCTTCACTAGCTCAAGAAGAAGAAGAAGAGGAGGAGGATGAGGATGAGGAGGAGGAGGAGGAGGAGGAGGAGGAGGAGGAGGAAGAAGAAGAAGAAGAAGAAGAAGAAGAAGAAGAAGAAGAAGAAGAAGAAGAAGAAGAAGAAGAGGAGGAAGAGGAAGAAGAGGAGGAAGAGGAGGAAGAGGAAGAAGAGGAGGAGGAGGAGGAAGAAGAAGAAGAAGAGGAAGAAGAAGAAGAGGAGGGAGGAGGAGGAGGAGGAAGAGGAGGAAGAGGAAGAAGAGGAAGAAGATGAAGAAGAAGAGGATGAGGAAGATGATGAAGATCTTGATATTCATGATCAAGAGAAAGACCCGCCTGCTGATGATGATGAAAAGGACCAATCTCTCTGGTTCTCAACAAACGTCTCATCAGCGACAGCTTTAAAAGGAGTTGTCATTCGTGAAGCAGGGGGAGAAGTGAAACAACTTCAGATGCTCCATCCCAAGGCAAGCAGAAGGGAATAGCTTCCGAGGGAAATCTGAAAATTGTTTCATCATCTGAGGGGGAGAACCCTTCTTAGGTATGCCTTTCCATCGTACCTCTCTCCTTCTATACCTACCACACCTCTCTCTCATTCTAAGCCTTTATCTGTCTTCTTCCTAAATAAACACTAACTCTTTTCTTCTTTTTGATCAATCAGTTCTCTCCCCTGCTTAAGGGAACTGAACTTCAAATAATCCCAGCCTCAATAGCTGAAGACCAAATAATCCCAATCTCATTCAATGAGGTTGATGAACAAGAAGAAGAAGAAGAAGAAGAAGCCTTGCACCACCAGGAAGGCCCTCTAGACCATCTCAATGGTCAGAGGAGGATTTAAACAGAAGAACAAAGATGATCTCTCATCTGGAGAGTCAACGGCTAAAGATCCCTCGTCAAACTCCTTCAAAAGAGTTCGACTTCCTCACTGAAGCTGAAATTGAAGAATCTGTCAGAGCTGAGAAGCTGATCGCTGAATGTCAAAAAGATGCAACCCTAGATCTCAAGGTTCAGTATTCTCAGTTCAAAGACAAGAAACTAAAGAAAAATCCAGTGGAAGTTTAGGCTGCTCTACTCAAAGAAATTGAAGAGGAACACTCAAAGGAAAAAGAGGTCAACGATAAAGCACTTGAATGGTGTAATCAAAAAATCGACTATCGCTCTAACCTGATGAAAATAATAGTCGTTGTCATCTCTGGGAGAAAAAAGAAGGACCGGTCATCAGTGACAGTGGAGATAACCAGAGAGGATGGAATCTCAAAGGCTATGTTCATCTCAAAACTTGAAATTTTTGGCTACATGGAATGGTTAGAGTTTAATGAAGCACTGAAGAAATAAAAGTCAACTTACGTAGGCTATGTTGAAGGAATCAATGATGCTCTCATCAACAGAGTCGTTGTTGTATTAAAGGTTCCCTCTACTCTTCCTCCTAAGCCAAGGCAAATCAAAAGAAAGTCTGCCTCCTCCTACTCTGAAAATATCGCTGCAATCAGAAATGACACCTCCATCAAATTTTCAAAGGAAGTATTGTTCGGGCCTCCTCCTGATCTCTCGGTTCTGGACTAATCCCTGCTTCTTGGTGGACCCTTCATTGAAGGACAAGTACTAAAAAAATCCTTTTGGAGTCTTCTTCAAAGATGATGAAGGACAACTCAGATTCCAAAGAGTCTCTAAGATTCCTATCTGTCCTCTTAATCATATCTAGGATCTCTTGTACTTATGGTGTATCTATTCTCCTCTAAGAATCAGCTGATCAAAGGCAAAGAGGAGAAGAAGTACCTGATTACATGATCAAGGTCCTGCAATCTCATCTAGATAGCTAATAAATTATTTTCTTACTTCTTGTAATCTATTAGTTAGACTTACAGTAGTTAGTTCTTCACTTGTACCTTATATTTTCATCTCTTTTGTTATTCTTTCTTTGAATTAATGAAAATTCAGTGAAATACTTAACTCTATCAGTATTGTAAAAGATCCCTCAAAATAGTAATTGGGACGTGTATGTTATGAGTCCTGATTATTCCTCATTTTGATTTAAAAGTAATTTTCTTCTTAGTTTCTTTGTCATTATCAAATAGGGGGAGATTGTTGATCCATACTCTCTCAGTGATTTGAAAATGACACTTTTCTATACTTAGTGAAAATTACGTTTAAACATTATGTATAAGTGCTTCATCATCAGCGATAATTCTGAGTCTGTTCAGTTATCACTGATGATCTCTCTTGTAAACATTCATATGTATAAGTTTTTCACCATCAGCGATCAAATACTGAGTATGTTCAGTATCGCTAATGATTTCCAATGTAAACAGTTAAACGTAATCCCTGAAGACAAGTTTCGCGACAAAAGATGTTCACCGCTGAATCGAAGACGAAGCTACTGAACAAAGACAAGTCTACTCATGACCTAATACGGATATCAGTGAATCCAAGACAAGTCTACTCATGCGAAGAAACCTAAGGAAAAGCTTCAGCGATAGCTGAACTTCTTTATATCTCTGAAAGAAGAGATATTCAGCGATTGATGATCACTGAACTTATGCCACGAGTTTCTTTTGTCTTATCCTTGCACAAATAGTACGATTGTCAGAAAAGACATACCTCTGAAGAAAGTCGTACAACAACTCTGTCAACTACACTGTTCATCATACGGCCAAAAGCATGTCTCCTAAAGTCAGACTCTTGCAGCCAATCGATGAAGGACACGTGTAAAGTACTCTGCCATGCATTTAACGCATAGGGTATAAATAGAAAGATCAACACTCCATCTGAGGGTAGCCTTCATCTTTCTAAATATATAGAAACCCTTTTTTTCTATATTCTCTTTATCCCATATTCTCTATTTCTAGTGCAACCTTCTTAGTGATTCTTAAGTTTGTTTAGATTAGGCTCTACTTAATATTATTCCGCAACAAACATGTAAATTGAGTTTTGATTTATCAATAAACAACTTATTGAACTTTAAAATTATGTGTTTGTATTCAACTCCCCCACCTTCTACAAACTTGTTAAGCACCTTCGAGACCAACAATATCAGATATCCAAATTGCATCGATGTATCCTTATATCACCACTGGATATCTTCCATAATGTAGTCCATACTCACGTGTGTATCTTAAATATCTTAACAATCTAGTAATACTCTTCCAGTGTTCTAAACTGGGATTACTAGTATAACTACTTAGCCTGCTCACTGCATATGCTAAGTCAGGTCTAGTACAACTCATAAGATACATCAGACTATCAATTACTCTTGAGTATTCCACTTGTGCAACACTATCCCCTCTATTCTTAGATAGATGTTGACTCGTGTCAGTCGGATTTCTAGCTATACTAGTATCTCCTTCGTTAAATTTCTCAAGAATCTTGTCCATGTAATGTGTCTGATTTAACACCAGACCATTTTGGGTTCTTGTGATCTTGACCCCAAGAATCACATCTGCTAAACCTATATCTTTCATGTCAAACTTAGATTTCAACATATCCTTCGTGGACCTTATCATTTTGTCATCACTACCAATGATAAGCATATCATCAACATATAAACATAAAATGACATATCCATGAGTGGTGTCTTTCATATAAACACATTTGTCACTCATTTATCTTAAAACCTCTTTCTAACATGGCTTGATCAAACTTTTGATGTCATTGCTTTGGAGCTTGCTTTAGGCCATACAAGGACTTGATAAGTTTACAAACCTTGTTATCTTATCCCGGGGCAACGAATCCCTCAGGTTGCTCCATATAGATTTCTTCTTCTAAATCTCCGTTTAGAAAAGAAGTTTTCACATCCATTTGGTGAATTTGCAGATTTCTAATGGCTGCAATAGCTAACACGAACCTAATGGATGTTATTCTTGTTACCGGCGAATATGTATCAAAGTAATCTAGACCTTATTTTTTCTATATCCTTTGATTACTAATCTCACCTTGTATTTGTTAATACTGCGATCATCTTTCATCTTTTTCTTAAAGATCCAACGGTAACCTAGTGGCTTACATCCCGGAGGTAGATCCATTAGTTCCCATGTATGGTTTTCTAAGATATATTCTATCTCACTCTTGATGGCTTCTTTCCATTGAGGTCCTTCCGAAGACGTAACCGCCTCATGATAGGTTTTGGGTTCACTTTCCACCACGTAGGTGAGAAAATCAGGACCAAACGATTTTTCAACCCTATCCCATTTACTTCTTCTAGGTTCCACTTCTTCTTCCTTAGATAGAACTTGTTCATCCTCTCGAACAATTTCTTTATCTTTAGAAGATGAGGTGTGTTTTCCTTGTTCAAACAAGGAAATATGTCTTCGAAGAATAAAGCATTCCTTGACTCCATAATTGTATTCTTGTGTATTTCAGGATTTTTAGATTCATACACAAGAAATCGATAAGCACTACTATTTTGGGCATATCCAATGAATACACAATCCACTGTTTTAGGTCCTAACTTTTGTACCTTAGGCGGAGGTACAACCACCTTAGCTAGGCACCCCCACACTCGTAAGTACTTGTAATATGGTTTCCTACCCATCCAAAGTTCATACGGTGTTTCATTTTGTTTCTTGCGGGGTATCTTATTCAAAAGATAATTAGCCGACAAAATAGCTTCCCCCCACATGTTTTGACTTAAACCAAAACTAATCAACATGGCATTCACCATCTCTTTCAAGGTACGATTTTTCCACTCAACAATACTGTTTTGTTGAGGTGAGTAGGGTGTTGTGAATTCATGTCGAATTCCATTGTTAAAACAAAACTCAGCAAACGGTGAAACATATTCACCTCCCCTTTCGCTTCTAACGACCTTGATTTTCTTGTTAAGTTGATTTTCAACTTCATTGTTATACAAGAAAAACTTGTCTATTGCTTCATCTTTACTCTTAAGTAAATATATATAGCAATATTTCGTGCTATCATCGATGATAGTGACAAAATATTTGTTCCCACCTATAGTTGGAACCGATTTTAAATCACACACATCAGTGTGAATTAAATCAAGTGGTTCGGTTTTCCTTTCAATCGATTTGAAAGATATTCTAGTAAGTTTGGCTTCTACACATGTGGGGCACTTGTGATTTGAGTCAATATCAAATTTAGGTATGTAGTTTAGCTTAATTAAACGTTGAATGGAATTAAAGTTTACATGTCCTAAACGGCCATGCCAAACATTTGGAAACTCAAGCATATAAGCAGAACTAGTACTTTCTTTATTCATTTCATTGACAACCATTGCATTCAACTTGAACATGCCATTCAAGGCATATCCCTTTCCCACATACATACCATTTTTGGACAAAACAAATTTGTCCGACTCAAACCAAGCTTAAAACCAAACTTATTAAGCAACCACTCTGACACGAAGTTTTTCCGAAGCTCTGGTGCATACAAAACATCTCTAAGCTTGAGCTCTTTCCCTGAAGTCATCTTTAGAATCACATCTCCAATGCCCTTGACATCGGTGGTGGCGGCATTTCCCATATAGAGCTTTTTCCCACATTCAACATCTTTGTAGAATATGAAGTTGTTTTTTTCATGACACACATGACGGGTAGCTCCAGTATCAACTCACACCTCCATAGAGTTTGAACTAGTCACATTCGGCTCCGAAACCATGGTAGTAAGTCCTATGGCCGAAAAATCCGTGATCATTGCCACCAAGTCATCATTCACCATGTGGGCTTGACGCGAATTATTCTTCTTAAGCAACTTGCAATCAGCAGCTTTGTGACCCGGTTGGCCACAATTATAGCAATTGAACTTCTTCTTGAAAGTTCCTTTTCGAGGACCAAGATTATTCGCTTTCCCTTTGCATTTGTCAATCTTTTTGGCATTGGTTTTGGAAGATTGACCAATTTCCACCACATTAGCTTTTGAAGAGCCGGCATTATACCCACCCTTCAAAGCTATTTGGTTGTCTTCTTCAATACGAAGATGTACCACCAGTTCCTCCACAGACATCTCATCTCATTTCAATCATCGTTGTAACTTGGAAGGTTTCACTGATAACCATCCCTTCGGCAAGTATATCATGCACTATCACTTGAAGATCTTGAACTTGACTCATCACAGTTTTCGAGTCAATCATTTTGAAATCCAAGAATCGAGCAACAACATGCTTCTTGGTTCCTGCATCTTCAGTCTTATACGTACGATCCAAAGACTCCCAAAGTTCCTTAGCCGTGGTTACTTTACAATATACATTGTAAACTGGATCGGCTAGCCCATTCAACACATAGTTGTGGCACAAGAATTCCGAGTGCTTCCAAGCTTCAACCGCGCTCACAAATTGAGCGTCGGCCTCTCCTCCACTAATTTGAGGAGCAGTTTTAGTGAGGAACCGATCCAGGTTCAGAGTAGTCAGATAGAAAAACATCTTTTGTTGCCATCTCTTGAAATTCAGACCAGAAATTTTTTTCCGGTTTTTCAGCGAGATTGGCCATGGTGTTCGGTGCTGGTGTGGTAGTTGTTGCCATGGTATTTTGCACCGGTATGGTAGCAATGTTAGGCACCGGTATCACAGGAGTTGTGGTTCCTAACGTGTTCACCAAATTCATTCCAAACACTCATCTTTGAGCATCGATATCTCATTCACACATATTTCGTTTTGGACATATAATATATCGTTTTGAAGCTCTCATATAGAAGAATACAAACCCACGAAGAATTAGATATATACAATACATATATATGTATTTAAATGAAAACCATATTTTTTACTAAAATTTTCCAACAAATTTCTTGAGAATCGTGTAAGTCACTTTCTGAATTAGTATTTCGACCCTATCCCTAGGTTGCACGAAATCCAATATGGGATAAGACTCAAGAACACACTCGTTTTTAGGCACAAAAACAAGAGCAAATTTGCTGTAGAGTATATAGATATTGCTTAAAATCGTGAGTCTAAAACATAAGTATATATGGTATATATACTTGTCCCATTCGTAAAATAGGAAAATAACTGAAATGGCAATGATTGCAAATTACTATCAATTATAGTCGGTTAAAATCAATTTAGCTAAAATTAAGGGCTGAAAATAACTGAGCATTAAATGTTCAGTAACTACAGATTTAGTCCAAAAATAGGCACCAAAGCCTCTTGTCTAGAGACGCCCACCAGAGGCTCTGTCGTGAGCCATCAGAGGCTCTGTCGAGAGCCACCAGAGGCTCTGCAAAATAGGCATCAGAGCCTCTACAGAGAGCCTCTGAGCATGTTTTTCCACTGCCCCAAACCTCGCGGGGGCGCCGCCCCTCGACCTCGCTCGCTAATCGGTCAGCAGGACTACCACCAGGGGTGCTGCCCCTTGACCCCGCAAGGGGGCCCGACCTCTTTGACCCCCCACCATTTCGTCGTGTCCAGGATCACCAACAAGTCTCGGGTTGCTGAAAGTTTGACCTTTGCAGCCAAAATAATCTTTCTTACAAAACCATTCTTCTTTATTGGATCCACAAAATCCACACCTACAAACACAGGAAAGTATAATAACCTGAAACAAATAGCAAATAGATGACTCTGTGGTACTCAATTGCAACTGTGGTACCGATTGTTATACAAAAAATCGATTAATTGCAATTAAAAAAATTATGGTACTCGATTGCTATACCACATGATGAAATTGTGGTATTCGATTAAAACGTAGCGGTAAACAAAAAACTGATTGCAATCGAAAACAAAAAAAAAAGCAATGGAGTTAAGATGGAAAGCAAAAAATCGATTGGAAATCAAACCAGAATGGGAGCAGGAATCACCGGGATCGCAATTAGGGGTGTTAAAAAAACCTATCAACCGAACCCGAAAAAACCCGAGAAAAATCAGTCCGAGGTAACCCGCCAAATAATCGATGAAAAATTAGGGCAAACTGAATCTATTGGGTTGAAATTGGGTTAGGGCTAAAGTAACCCGACCAACCCGATAACCGGACGAAAGTTATAGAGGTTTCTCTAAAATTATTTGTATTTCCTTTTAATATGTATAGGTTACCAAAAACAACTTGGTAACAACAAGCAATGAAACTTATAACAGAACATTATTGGAAAGTTATATATAATGCCTAAACATATTTGATGAACTCGTATATTTTTTTGAATGATTGGTCATATTTCAGAGAAACGTTTCCTTTATTTTTATGTTCCCAATGTTGATTACTTGTTTAAACACAACTCGGCCAACCCAAACGGTTCGTGTTGTGTTGGGTTGAAAATTTTCAAATCGTCAACATTGGGTTGGGTTGCCTTCAACCCAATCAACCCAATCCATAAGCACCTTTAATCGTAATGGATTGTTTGAATGGGAACGGGAATAACAGTAGGGTTAAGGAAGAAACCATCAATAGAGGATTTATGTATTCTGCCATTGTTTGGGTAAAAATTCTAAAGTCTCAGCCGACGCAAGATTCATACGACCAAACATATCTTTTAGAGGTGATCATTTGCGGGCTTGGGCGGGCCACGGGCCGGGCCTAACATATATTTCCTGTCCAACGGGCCTAATATAGTAAACCCAAGCCCGTTTTTACGGGCTTGAGAACTGCCCGTACCCGTCCTATTAACGGGCCGGGCTTGCCAACGGGCTAACGGGCCTGAAAATTTACATTTAAACTTATATAAAATGGTAAGTTGTCTAAAATTATCCAAAATACATAATTTTTTCCAAATAAAAAAGCGTAAATATACTAATGTATATAACGTAAGAAAAAGATTTTTTTACAAAATATGGAGTATGGACTTTTCCTCTCCAAAGATTATCACCCTTCGAAGTTCGGATTCCTCAATAACAAAATATTAACCACCTAATATTTCAAGATCAAGATCATAAACGTATTATATGACATATCACATATATTATATATTTAGACGGTGGTTGGTACATAGTAGAGGGAGTCCAACCAAAAACAACTTCTGAACTTTTTTTGATACAATATTAATTATATAAAAAAATAATTGGTTATAATTGTATAACGGGTCGGGCGGGCCTGTCCAAAATTCTTTTTTCATAGCCCGAGCCCGCCCGTTAACTTGAACGGTCCCGCCCAAGCCCGCCCATATTTTCTAAAATGGTTGTCCAAGCCCACTTTTCTAACGGGTTGGGCGGGTCGGGTCTAGCGGGCCTTACCGCCCATGAACATCTCTAATATCTTTAGACTGGGTCTTAACGACCAAATACCATGAGACCAACGATTATCACTCCTAATAATGGTCGCAAGTTACTCGTGACGCCTAACTAGCGACCAAAGACATTCAAGCCATCGGTTGTCGTTAAAAGGCAACCATCATTAGTTTATCTATGGTATTCATTTACTAAAAGTTGACAATCGGTTTCTTTTGCAATGATAATGCAGGTTTTCTCCAAACGGATATAACCGACGACCATCATTAAAGAAGTTAAAGACGAAGACCATTATCAATAAATGACCATTAAAGACACATTTATGACTAAAAACCCTATATAAACAAGGTTTCAAGCAACTCAAAGGACACAAGCTGAATACCAAGGCAAAAAGTGATACTCTCTCGAAGATTCTCTTGATACTCTTCACCGCAACAGTTTATCTTACGATTTCATTACTTTTTATTTGTATTGTAACCAACTAAATTCTCGACCACTGTTACTAAAGGACAACATCCCTGTTTGACGTCATTAGTGCACTGACGACTTCTATTGTCGTCCACAGTTTTTACCCTCAACGGGGTTTTCCGCGTCACCAAATTCTTTTGTCTTATTTACTTCTTGTTATTTGTCGTGCGATTTGTCGAGGATTCCTCTCTTTAGTTGTTAAATCTCCACACCGATCTTAAGTTATCTTGAAGGGTAATTTTTGGTATTAACAGCCATCTTGAGAACATCAGTAGCCAGGTTGGGAAAGGGAATAACTCGGAGGAGATCAATAGCCATCTTGAGGAGAACATGAATAGCCATATCGAATGAAGCTTAGGAACGGGTGGAAGTAGGCATGCTTTTTCAAGTTGTACATGTTGCTTGTTAACTTGCAATTAAGAGATTTATGCATAAGTTAGCAAGGTTGGGAAAGGGAAGAATTCGGAGGAGATCAATAGCCATCTTGAGGAGAACATGAATAGCCATCTCGATTGAAGCTTAGGAACGGGTGGAAATAGGCATGCTTTTTCAAGTTGTACATGTTGCTTGTTAACATGCAATTAAGAGATTTATGCATAAGTTAACAGTACATTGTGCTTAAAAACTTGTTTCTAAGTCTTTTGTGGATTTGCTTTATAAGGTAGTATATGTATATATAGGGGTGAGTTATTATGCAACCTTTTACATGATGCAACTCTTGCAACCCCTTTATCCACCACACATTTTACTTTTATCTTTTTTCTTTTTTTAATTACATAAAATGTGTGGTGGATAGAGAGGTTGCAAGGGGTTGCACCATGTAGATGGGTTGCATTTGAACACCCCTCTGTATGTGTATATATATATATATATGTGTGTGTGTGTATGTGTGTGTGTGTGTGAGAGAGAGAGTATGTATTTGATTGTCATTATGGCATTCTCATGGAATATTAGATATGCATCCTCGTCATCATCAAAGTATGATTCATGTGTCATTTTGTGTTTCTAATCTCACTATAAATATGCTTACGAATTTATTTCATTCAATCACACAAAATCGTAAGGTAATTTAGAGAGTGACAATTAAGTTAAGGTGGTGAGTCGATATTAATGGTTAAGAAAACCACATGAATGATCGGACGTTAAATTCTATTTTATTTCTCGTCAATCATCTCTCTTTAATGCACTATAAATGGTAAAACCGAACAACATTGATGTGTTTTTATATTTTGATATGTTCAGAACACTTTGGAGAGAAAAAGAACCAAAAAAAAAGAATAATTGACAGATTTGTGAGGTTGTGGTATTTCAAGTAGATCTCACTCATCCAAGCTCTGATTAAGGACATCCAAGATTTTCTGGAAATCCATTTTGAAGTTTTGAGTTTCTGCAAATTCAAACTGCATTTGAGCCGAAATTGACATCGAAGTTGAGTGAACAAAGCTGAACAGGAAAGGATAAGTAAAAGAAATAATGGTGTTGTTATAAACCAAAACAAGGATGTAGTAGAGTGGCAAGGGGTGTGCATATTTATGTTTTAGCACGCGGATTGGTTGTACATTTACTTTTAATATGAGATAGCATCAAACTCGGCCCAAAAGATGTATCATACCAACGTGAAGACGAGACCAGTTTGCAAGCCCAATTAACCTTAATTGAGCCTAAGGGGAAGCTACTGTCTCCATATTTTATACTTATCAGAATTTTTATTGGATGGATCAATGATTGAAGATTCAAGATTGTTGATTATCCGAGTTTGATTATTTTAAAGGAGGTGCAAGGGAGGTTTGAGGTTTCTTTCAAGTATTTCTTTTAACAACTTATATTTGTTAGTTAGTTCGATTTTAGAAAAAGGTTTGAGTTATTTATTATTGAAAATATTGGATTGGATTTCTTGGATAAATTTTGTCGCTTTTATTTAAAGTAGAGAATGTTGAATGGTTAGTCATAAAATGAGATGATCTTGATATTCTAGTTTTAAATAAAGTTTCTATGATGAATTTCTCATTAAGAACAATATGTGACAAATTTTGTTAGTTTTGATTGTTGATTTAGTATTCATGTTATTTCATTTCTGTCATAAAGTTTCTATTTTTATTTGTTTAAGAGTTTAATACGACTTAATCTAAATCTTTTGAAGTAGTGTTATTCGTAATAGTTTTTCTTTGGAAACGACAATGCATTAAAAAGCTAGCCATAAGCTAGCACAAGGAATTACAAAGGCCCAAAACAACGTAAAGGAGAAGTTCTGTAAATAGTAACGTCCTTCAAACTCGCCTTATGCATATACAACATCCATCAAAAATAGTTATCAATAATCAAATCAAAAAGATCCTCCCTCTTAGGAGTTTTTTTTTTTCAAAAGAAACTCTGTTTTGGAAGCTCCTAATAGAATAATAGGTAGAAAATATAATAGCCTCCAAATAATTGTGTTTCAACATAGAGATATGGGTTGTTACTAAACCTTCCAAAGCTGCTCCAAGGGAATGAAAAGAGGAGAAAGGGAACTGCCACCAACCTTCCAATCTTCTCCAAACTGCAACAGAAATTTCGCACGAGAAAAGAATATGATCGACCGTCACGACACCCTACTTACATAACAAACATAAGGTATTGTCGAGGTCTATACCTATGTTCTCCAGCCTTGCTTTGATAGGAATCGATCTTGTAATGCCCTCCAACAAAAGATGTTGATTTTGGATGGAACTAATTTTTTCCATCTAGTTGTGAAGTCACCATTCCTGAACATCACAGACTCATTTTTTTCTCTCGTAACTTTGAAAGAAAAATCTCTATCACCGGAAAGTCTTCGTTTCCATTTATCGCCTAAGGAATTGAGGTAGATACTTCCCAAGTTCCTAGACAATTGCAGTAAATCTTTGGGTTCTCTTCCACCTCGGATTTCTCTACGCCAATCCCATTTGAAGTCTTTTTCTCCCATTCGATCCACCATCGTCACAAGGTTACCTTTATCAAGAATAAAAAGTCTAGGTTAATGATATTTTAATGATCTTTTGGTTTACCATCTCCTGTCCAATTGTCATACCAATACATGGTGCTATTTCCATCTCCAATCTGTTTAAGCATAAGATCATCAGTAGACATACCTTTCGCACTCAACCACAACATCGTCTTTAAGACTTTAGACCATGGGCCTTGATCACCAGGTAGCACTCGGTCATTGTTAAGATCACTATTTTGTCCATGTACCGCTTTCATGACTTTTTAACAAATAGAGCTTGGGTCACAATGGAATTTCCACACCCACTTGGTTAGAAGAACAGTAATAGTTGTCGCGATACTCCCCAACCCAAGACCGCCTCTATCGATCCTTTTAATGACAGCTCCCCATTTGACCCAAGCAATTTTTTCCCATCATTATCTGACCCCAGAAAAAGTCCCTTTTCAATTTATCCAATTCGTTAAGGACAACCTCAGGAGCTTCGAAAATGAACAAAAAGTAAGTAGCAAGTCTTGTTAGATCACATATCTATTGGATTCAAGATCATCCAAACTGAAGATCGCAATCTGAAGCTAAAGCCGGAACGTCGACTCTCGATATTAAAGTTTAATGTCATTTGTAATAAATGTCAAAGTTGTTGTTTATTGTTTATTTTGTATTTGATATAATTAGATATTTAGCATAACTAAATATCTAAGTTTAGTTAGTTAATAGTTTAGTTTAGTTAGATATATAATATCTAAATGTTAGATATTATATTAGTTAAAGTTAGTTATATTATTGTTTAAAGTTGCAAGTGGTTGATTAGGTAGAGTGTGTTAGAAGCTAGAAAGAGATCTGAGATCAGATATGATCTTATCTCTCAACAACTCTCTCATATCAGATTAACATACAAACACACACTAAAAGGTATAAAAGAGAGAAAAACAGAGAACACAATCTAGAGCTTAAATCGATCAACCTTGTAACCTTTGTTATATATCAATACAGGTTGGTAATCGTTATTGTGTTGTTTCTATAAACTTGATAAGTATTGTTGGACCGACAATTGGTATCAGAGCCTGATTAAGATCAAAATCAAGTTTTTAAGAAAAACCGACTCTGTGTCACTGTGTTCTTCATTTGAAAATCGATTTCGAGATTTTAAGTGTTTTAAGTGTTAAAATCGATCAACTTGTGATCGATTAGGTTGCTAGATAGAGTTGTGAGTGTTTGATTTCAGTTTAAACCTTTAATCGAGTTCCATTTTGTGATTTTGTGGTCTGAGTTCGAGTTTTCAAAAGTCACTGTGCCATCGATTTTATTTTCAAAAAGTGATTTTTATCGAGATCGAGTGGTCACAATCAGTTCTAGAAGTGTTTGTAGTCATATTGGTAGAGTTTGGGTCTGTTAATCTTGGAAAAACAGGTTGAAAAGTCGAAATTATCAAAGTACAGACGAACTTGCGCAAACCAGAGGAAGAACACACGCAAAGCTCACTTTGCGTAATCTACTTTGCGCAACCAACTCAATACACAAAGTCTACTTTGCGCAACCAACGTGATACGCAAAGCTTACTTTGCGCAACCAACTGCATTCGCAAAGCTTACTTTGCGCAACTCAAGCAACACGCAAAGTCCACTTCTCGCATCCAACGGCTTACGAAAACCTTACTTCTCGCAACAAGTAGGATACGCAAACCTCAGTTCACTTGATCATCTCTTCACGAAAAGCCAAGTCAAGTTTGCGCAACCCTCTCGAAACGCAAAGCTCACTTTGCACATCCAACTTGAAACGCAAAGTTCACTTTGCGCATCCCTCTTGAAACGCAAAGCTCACTTTGCGCAACCCACGTGATACGCAAACCCAAGTTTGCGCAACACACTTGACACGCAAACCTTAATTTGCGCAATCAACCTCTCGAACAAACCTTCTCAAAACGCAAAGTTTTTCCAGACTTAGAATTTTTCATCAGAATGACATCCAGAGAAGCCCTTGCAATCGGAACTGACTCCAAGCCACCAGTTCTCTTTAAAGGAGAATACGAACAGTGGAAAGATCGGTTTCTGAACTTTGTTGACAGACATGAGGTGGGTTAATTCATCAGGAAATCTATAGAAGAAGGGGTTATGAAACCAGTTATGACGACTCGTTTGGTTGGAACAGTGCCGACTCAGGTTGAACTTAAGTATCATGAGCTAGAAGATGATAACCTTAGAAGAGCTAAAGGCGACAGATTAGCTAAGTCATACATTCTACAAGGAATTCCAAACGAAATTTATGTAAAGATTGACAGCTACAAGGCCTCCAACAAAGAAAAGTGGGATCAGCTTGAGAAGATGATGTTGGGTTCAAAGGTTGGGAATCAGCTTAAAATCTCCAACTGCCTAAATAATTATGAAGAATTTAGAGGCAGAGTGGGAGAATGTTTAGAAGAAACCTATGACAGGTTTGTGACTTTGCTGAACGAACTAAGCAAGAACAAGGTCCACAAATCTCAAATTGAGCTGAACGTCAAATTCCTGAGTATTCTACAACCGGAATGGAAAAGCTTTGCCAGACAGATGAAGCAGATCAAGGATCTGAATGAGATTCCACTTCATGAGGTGTATGAAACCCTCAGACAAAATGAAGAAGAGGTGGATGAAATTCTAGATGAGAAGAGGCAGAAAGGAAAGACAGTTGACGACACAGTTGCTCTTGTTGTCAGGAAGAAGAAGAACAAGACAATTATGTATGAATCAGAAGAAGATGAAGGTTATGCAAACTCTGACATGGATGAAAATGAACAACTGAAGCAAACAATGATTCTGCTGTCAAATGCTTTTCAGAAAAAGTTATACACGAAGCTGAGTTCAAATAATCAGAGATATTCTTCTGGTCCGAACAACTACATCCACAAGAAAAGGGTTGAAGGAAGTAGATATGAAGGAAAGAGATTTGAAGGGAAAAGAACAGAGGAGAGGAAACCTGAAGAGAGAAGATATCAGTATGAAGGGAAGAGAATAGAGGAAAGGAAACCAGAAGAGAGAAAGTTTAAAGCTGAAGGATCCAGTCAGACAGAACCACCAACGTGCTACAACTGTGGCAAAACAGGTCACTATGCCAGAGACTGCCGAAGACCAAAAGTCAGAAACTCCGATTACTACAAGAACAAGATGCTTCTTGCAAAACAACAGGAGGCGGGTAAGGCACTGATGGCAGAGGATGAATACTGGCTTGATCATTCAGACGAGGAAGAAGAGGATGAAGAGAAGGATGAAGCCGTCAACATGTGCTTGATGGGAAAGCAAGAATCAGATGCTGAAGCTGATTCAGATGATGAAGAAGAGGAGGTATGTGATTTATCGTATTCAGATTTCATGAATAAAATGCATGCCATGATTTTAAAACAACAAGAGTTAGAGTCGAATCTTGAGCGAGAAAATGGTGTTATAACTGACAAAAACCAACTGATACAGAAACTTAGCAATGAAATTGCTGAGAAGAAAGTATTGGTTGAGGTTTTACATAGAGATAATGACACCAACGCAAAGGAAAAGACAATAATTCTTAAAAAGAATTCTGAACTCAAGTCTAAACTGACAAAAATTGAGATTGATAAATATGAGCTTACAAAATTGCATTCTTCTTGTACCAAAGAAAACTTTTCTTTAATGGGTAAATTAAAAAGTTTGGAAGAGAAGTTATACAAAATGGGTCAAACTGAACAGACTATTCATCTGAATAAACCCAAAGAGGAAATAGAGAGATGGGGAATCGGTTATAAGAATCCTCACTGTCTTCAAAAAGGAATGTCTGAAGTGCCTGCACTTTATGATCATCTTTCTATGAAATTAGCTCGAAGAATCCCTGAGTTTAAAACTTTCTGGACTAAACTATCAGAAGAGGATGAAGCCAACGAAACTGAAAAACGTTTGAAATCATCTAAAGTTCATCTTCCATTTTATTATGCGAAAGTGAATAATAGTTATAATGAAAATCCAATATATCAAAAGAAGAAAACTCTATCAAGTGATTTCTTTCAAAGTTATTCTGAAAAAGAAATGGAGGCGAAGCCTATTCAAGGTAAACTATATGTCCCTCCTCTCGTTTTAGAAAATAAAATTTCTGAACTCGATAATTCTTTAACAGATGAAAGACTTTTGATGAATATTGAACAAAAAGGTTTTTCAATTGTGTTCAAAAATGTTATTATTTCTAAGGCTTCAAACTCTGAGAATATGGTTGGTTTAGCAAATAAAGGGTTTGATTTTCTGAACGCTGACGGTGGTTTAGATGATTGTTCTAATCAATTTGACTTTAATGCAAAACTTCCTAACCAGTCATCTTTTGTTAAGAAATCTTTGGGAAAGACCAGTATGCTTGTTAACAGTGCAAAATCAACGAAAGTTGATAACTCAGTCTCTGTGAAAGCTAAAAATGCTAAAGGTAAGATTACATCTAAGCATTCACAGAAACCGAACACTACTGATCATCCGAAGAAGAAGCATTCGTTTGTTGCTCAAAAGTCTAACTCCACAGTTTCACATGTTTCAGATCTGAGCAAGCAAAGGCCAGAAGTTAAATCTCTGTGGCAACCGAAACAGAAGCTTGCCAAGACCGTTAAATCGTTTAGTAGTGTTAATTGTAGTAAGACTTCGCCTAGTAAAGATGTTTTAATTGCTGATGTTGTGATTTTGAACTCAAAATTTGTTGTTTCTCGTAAACAATATTCAATGAAGCAATTATTTCAGTTATCTTTATCTGCTAGAAAGTCTTCTATTAATAATAAACATGTTTCTATCTCTTGTCAAGATTCTGAAGATTGGTTTGGCAATTATCATGTGCATTCATCTCATTCTAATTCTTCAAATGCATTTCAAAAGAAAAGAGGACCCAATTTGAAATGGGTACCAAAATCATGTGCTAACACAGTAGGACCCAAATTCCAATGGGTACCTAAGGCTAAATCTGTGTTGCAGGCACATCAAGTTTAAAAAGGGAGCTTACAGATATGACTTTTAGACAAAACAGTCTAGGACTCGTTCCTCAAAGAAAATAGGTTCTTGAATACAACAGTTCAAGACCCGCACTTCAAAGATAAAACAATGGTTTCTTAACACGTCCGTTCAGAACCCGTGCTTAAGAAGAGAATATGGCTTTTGAACACATCAGTTCAAGACCCGCTCCTAAATGCTCAAGAGTCTTAATTCCATATTTGTTTTAAGACTATTTAAATCAATTGTTTCATTATTTCTCTTGTGCAGATCCGTCATATGTGGTACTTAGATAGCGGATGCTCCAAGCATATGACTGGACAAAAAGATATGTTGTCCAATTTTAAAGAGAAATATTGCGGATCAGTCAGATTCGGCAACGACCAGTTTTCTCCAATAATGGGATATGGTGATGTACAACATGACAATGTCACGATCAAGAAGGTGAGCTATGTTGAAGGCTTACGGCACAACCTGTTCAGTATTGGTCAGTTCTGTGACAAAAACTTAGAGGTCAATTTCAAAGCCAAGATGTGTTCAGTTCGCACTGAAGAAGGCGAGGAACTCTTGGTCGGCACAAGAAAGTCAGACCTCTACACAATTAACTTGTCAAAAATCCAGAACGACAAGCAGGTTTGTCTAATGACGAAAGCCTCGATGCAACAAAGCTGGTTATGGCATCGAAGGTTCTCTCACCTCAACTTCAGGTACATCAACAATTTGGTCAGTGGAAAGCTTGTCAAAGGACTTCCAGCGCTCAAATATGAAAGAGAACATCTTTGTGCAGCATGTGAAAAGGGAAAAATGAAGAGGGCTCCACATAAACCAAAGCCTGAACCGAGTACAAGCGCTCCGTTAGAGTTATTGCATATGGACTTATGCGGTCCGATGCGAACTCAGAGTCTAGGCGGAAAGAAGTACATACTCGTGATCGTGGACGATTACTCGCGATACACATGGGTCAAGTTTCTACGTTCAAAGGATGAGACACCAGATGTTCTCATCACATTCCTAAAGACGACCCAGGTGAATCTGCAGAAACCGGTCAAGTTTCTAAGAACAGACAACGGCACAGAGTTCAAGAACCAAAAGGTTGAAGAATATCTCGAATCTGTCAGGATTTCACATCAATACTCTGCTGCTCGTACGCCTCAACAAAATGGAGTGGTCGAAAGAAGAAATCGTACGCTAGTCGAGGCTGCTCGTACTATGCTAAGTCAATCCGACTTACCTCTATTTTTGTGGGCTGAAGCTGTATCGATCGTGTGCTATACACAGAATCGCTCCATGATACATCGCAGATTCAAGAAGACTCCTTATGCATTAATCAACAACCGAACACCGACAATCAAATATTTCCATATATTTGGGTGTAAATGTTTCGTTCTAAATGATAGGGAGAGTCTCAACAAGTTCAGTGCCAAGGCGGACGAAGGGATCTTCATTGGCTATTCCTCGACATCAATTGCATTCTGTGTTTATCTAAAGAAGTTAAAGACGGTGATTGAAAGCATCATTGTCACGTTTGATGAAGAGATGGCTTCCGAACAACACAGTTCAGAACCTGTTATAACCGGAGTACTAGCTTCTGGGCAACTCAGTCCAGAACTTGCGTCTTAACAGAATAAATCAGATGAAGCATCAACGTCAACTAATCACATATCTGATTTAGACTTATTATTTGAATTGTTTTATGATGAATTTCTTGGATCTAATGTCAAGAAATCTGTTATGGTTGACAGGATGGAAGACTTAACAACTACTCATCCAACCAGTTCAGATGTTCCTATTGAATCCAACGCCCCGATTCAACAAGAAGTTCCAATTCAAATGCCGACTCCAACAGTTGAAGAAGTTCCCTGTGATGAAGAGACAGAAGTAGTTGAACCAGTAGGATGTTCTGTACAGATCCATCTACAGCCGGAACAAGTTGTACCTGCTGAGCCTTCTGAACCTACCACTTCAACTGCAATCATAATCCTCCTGAACAAGCTGAAGAAGGTACAAGTGGATTTATAGATAATTCAATTGACATACATTCATATAATCCACTGCCTCATGAACATAAATGGACCAAAGGGAACCCGATAAGCCAGATCATTGGCGATCCATCAAAACCGGTGCAAACTAGGTCAGCATCAATGAATATGTGCATGCATGACTCCTTTCAAAGCAAGTTCAAGCCAACACGCGTATCAGAGGCACTTGCTGATCCATAATGGGTGATCTCAATGCAAGAAGAGTTGAATCAGTTCGACGCACTTCAAGTCTGGAGACTCGTACCAAAGCCTCAAGGTAAAACCATTATAGGTACGAAGTGGGTTTTCAAGATAAATAAAGACGAAGATGGTACCGTTATCCAAAACAAGGCAAAACTAGTAGCCAAGGGATACAGACAAGAGAAAGGAATCGACTATGACGAGACATATGCTCATGTGGCGCGATTAGAGGCAATCAGAATGTTTCTAGCCTACGCAGCCCACAAGAACTTCACGGTCTTTCAAATGGACGTGAAGACTGCCTTTCTGAATGGCATTCTGAAGGAGGAAATCTACGTCTCTCAGCAAGAGGGTTTTGTCAATCAAGAGAAGCCGAATCACGTCTACATTCTTGACAAAGCACTCTACGGTCTGAAACAAGCTCCTCGAGCCTAGTATGATGTCCTTTCCAAATTTCTAGTCAAGTCTGGTTTTTCAAAAGGTACGGTGGATACCACTTTGTTTATCAAAAAGGAAAAAGCCGATATCATTTTAATTCAAATCTATGTAGATGATATTATTTTTGGCTCTACAAATCCTAAGTATTGTAGGAATTTTTCAAACCTTATGGTGTCTAGATTTCAGATGAACATGATGGGAGATATGAATTTCTTTCTCGGATTGCAAGTCAAACAGTTTTCTATAGGTATTTTTATCAATCAATCAAAATACATTTTGGATATTCTTCGGAAGTTCCAAATGGAAAATTCAAAACCGATTGGTACCCCAATGGCACCAGGTACTAAGATTGGCACCGATCCTTCGGGAAAGGCTGTTGATGTTAGGACTTATCGAGGGATGATAGGTTCTTTAATGTATCTTACTTCTAGTAGGCCAGATATAATGTTTTCAACATGCTTATGTGCACGATATCAGGCCAATCCTAAAGAAATCCATATGTCTGCTGTGAAGCGCATATTTAGGTATCTAAATGGCACTACAGATCTTGGTCTGTGGTATCCTAAAGATACTAGTTTTGAACTAACAGCCTACACAGATGCAGATCATGCAGGTTGTATGTTAGACAGGAAGAGCACGTCGGGACATGTACAGTTTCTCGGTGATAAGCTCAAAAGTTGGGCATCGAATAAACAACTTTGTGTTTCAACTTCCACGGCCGAAGCAGAATATGTAGCTGCTGCTAGCTGCTGTTCTCAGGTCTTATGGATGAGAACTCAATTGAGCGACTACGGTTTCCACTTCAACAAGATCCCGATATATTGTGACTCCAAGAGCGCCATCGCAATATCAGCGAATCCTGTTCAACACACCAAGACTAAGCACATAGACGTCAGGTATCATTTTATTAAAGATCATGTTGAAAAAGGAACAATTGAACTTTTCTTTGTAAAAACTGATTATCAACTTGCCGATTTGTTTACCAAACCATTAGACGAAAAGAGGTTTAACTTTCTTGTCTCTAAGCTTGGTATGTTAAATCTTAAGATTTAATCAGTAGTTACCTATCAAAGTTTTCTAAATTGTATACTTTTTCATCATTTCTTCATTTCCGCAAGATATCTACACTTCTATATTATGTTCATGAACCAAGAGGGAGTATGAGAAGAAATTGACAAGCGGTCAATATTACTTCGAGGGGGAGCTCATAAAATTTTGCATGTACCTTTTAATGCCAAATTTTTTTTGTAATGCAAGAATTTAGGGGGAGCTCTTCAAGTCAAAGGGGAGTACGGATATGACTTCTGATTATTTCTGATCAGAACTCGTACTTTAACAGTTTTACTGCTTTTTGTCTTTTCAATTTAAGTGAATAAATTTTACTTTGACTTGACATAAGACTTTTGCAGAATTTTTGAGAGATGCTTACAAGTTCATATCTTTATGACTTTAAGCTTAGCTTCATGAGATGTAAGATCGCACGTAAATGTACAATCCTTTATCTTAATCTCATTACTGGTTGAAAGAAGGACAACTTTCAATCATTGGAAAACATTGTTTTTAATGTTCAAACCACTTCCCGATTTTTCAACAGATTTTATATTTTGGGAGTAGATTTTAAATGTTTTCAAAGATTTAAATTGTGCTTTAACTGAAATATTTAAACCAATCTGAGCATCACGTGCATCATAGGAAAACAAGGAATCATTGTGCTAGGACATAACACAACTTCTATGGAATCACCTTAACCAGTGATTTCTACCCACGAAGTTAATCCTTAGTGATTGAGTGTGCAAAACGAAAAGAAATGAGTGAATCAAACAAAGAAAGAAAGTTTGATTAGAGTGTGCTAAATGTTAAAAGAAAGAGCGTGTGGGAACAGAGTTAAAAGAATATCACAACTCTGCACCAACTTTTTCTGAGCCGGGTAGCCACAATTCTAGTGTTTCACAATTCTTTGGTGAACATTATTGAAACAGGAAACTAGCCCATGCCAACTCTTGATCAAGCCTCACCATCTACTCATTTTCTACTCAAATAGAAAGTGTTTCACATTTTCAAAGGGGAATCAGCACATTTGCTATCTGATTTTCTTTTGGAAAATCTAGATATTGAAAAGAAGGAAGTCTGCCCCACCTTCGCACTTCAATCATGCACATTGAGTCTGTATTTAACTTACTGTTGTCTCAGTGGTTTACACAATTTTGAGCCTATAAGCAATCATCAAGTGCTTAATTCTTTCTATCACAAGCACGAACACACAAGGAATTTGTTTCTTTGTCATAACGTTTATAGAAATTTACCTTTGTGGTGTTTCGGTGATTAAATGGAAGCCCTGGGGGAGTCAACATCAAACAGCTCTTTTCCATTGTGTATTCGTTACACACAGTAACTTAGTGTTACTGACAGGCAAGTTAACTGATTCATTAGTTGATTCAGGTGTTACACCACTACTTTGTCTAGATTTGCAAAGATCTGGATGAATATCTTATGAATTGACGAATCAGAGGCTCTAACTGAAAGATAGACATTTCTTACAAATAGTTTTGATGAAGTCGTTGCACTTAACATCAAAAAGGGGGAGAATGACTACACAGGAAATGGCAAAGATCACATGTTTCAAGAATCACGTTCAAGATTGAACTCTTCAAAATCAAGTATTCTGAAGGCATGCTGATTTCAGAGCTAGATAAATAGATTGCATCTTCTGAGCTGAAGAAGAAGACTGAATTGCTAAATCATTTTCATAATGATCTTGATCCAAAGGGGGAGATTGTTAGATCACATATCTATTGGATTCAAGATCATCCAAACTGAAGATCGCAATCTGAAGCTAAAGCCGGAACGTCGACTCTCGATATTAAAGTTTAATGTCATTTGTAATAAATGTCAAAGTTGTTGTTTATTGTTTATTTTGTATTTGTTATAATTAGATATTTAGCATAACTAAATATCTAAGTTTAGTTAGTTAATAGTTTAGTTTAGTTAGATATATAATATCTAAATGTTAGATATTATATTAGTTAAAGTTAGTTATATTATTGTTTAAAGTTGCAAGTGGTTGATTAGGTAGAGTGTGTTAGAAGCTAGAAAGAGATCTGAGATCAGATATGATCTTATCTCTCAACAACTCTCTCATATCAGATTAACATACAAACACACACTAAAAGGTGTAAAAGAGAGAAAAACAGAGAACACAATCTAGAGCTTAAATCGATCAACCTTGTAACCTTTGTTATATATCAATACAGGTTGGTAATCGTTATTGTGTTGTTTCTATAAACTTGATAAGTATTGTTGGACCGACAAGTCTTCCCAAAACAACTTGAACTATAACTTTCCTCCCACCAACAGATAAAGCTTTATCTTTCCATCTTGAAAGTCTGCGTTGAAAATTCTCCGCGATCGAATCCCAAGCTTTGATGCTAGGCATACTATCTCCCAAGGGAACACCAAGGTATCTACATGAAAACTTACCCGCCTTACAATTAAGTTCAATGGCAACCCATTGTACTCTTCTCGGGTCAATTCCGACACCGAAAACATCACTTTTGTCTAGATTTAGTTTCAAACTGGAAGCCAAGAAAAAGCATCTCAAGATTCAAAGAATATTTTTTCCTTCTTCTATCGACCACTTGTTGATAAAAAGAGCACCATTAGCGTAAAACAAGTGAGAAATGTATACCTTAATTTCCAAACCGATCTCAATCCCCTTTATTAAATTTAGGTTTTTAGTTAAGTTATCTTTGAGTTTAATCGATAAATTGAGTAGTCAATCTTTGTGATGCAGGTGCATTCGGTTTTAAAACAAATCGTTAGCTTAACCACTGGTTCTGAGAAGACGATACCCGGTTTGTTATACTTTTAACGACGCGTGCAACAGTGAATTTTTCATGTCTTTGAAACATGGACAAATACAATAATATTGATTTAGTGTTTCTAGTTATGTTTTAGATTTTTAGAGTTAATATTGTATTTCAGATATTATACAATATGTTCATATATATATTTAGTGTTTTCAAAAATATGTGAACATGGTATGTTTATAGTTTTAGAAGCATACTAAATATTTAAGTACAAGTATGTTGTGCTTAAAAATGTTTTGGTACATATGGGGGATCACATACCAAGATGCCGGTAGTAACACGTAGGGCACAACGAAGATGCATAAGACCATTACATGTATCTTAAGGGTACCTCTGTACTTGGTATGTTCAAATATTATCGGTACATACTACGGTCATCGTACTCAGTAAGTTTAATTGTGGCAAAATGAGGCCGCTACTATGTCTTTCAGTAACAAGATCTCAATTGTTTAATATTCAGATTTTTAATTGCAAGAGTGCAAGCCCGATCAGTATTTTATTAAGATTCAATATTTAAGTTGTATTAGTGTTCTGATTCCTATGTACAAATATGTTTAAAGTAAGATGGTATTGATAGGTGACCAAATTGTTAAAATTTTCCATTGCGATGGTTTTAGAAAGTTGCACATTTATGATTTTTCATCCAAAAAGTTAGTGTCAAGTGAGGTGGAAATTTTGGGGCATGACAAAAACCATATATTTTAAATCAAAATACCTAAATTAATACATTGTATTGTTTTTCAAAAAAACCCTATATATACTTTGTTAAGTGCATTTTGTGGATACATTCATATTAGTTTATAATTGCATTTTGCGTCGTGTTTAGTCTTGTGCATATAGTTTTTATTTTATTTTTAGTAAATTTTCGTATAATCATCGATTGGGGATATTACATTGGTATTTTGTGATTTTGTCGGGTTTTGATAAGTACTTTGAGTTGAAATATGGATATGAATGAAGATACCTTGTGGAGTATTTGATTAATCATTTATGTGGTGGAGCAATTAAGAAATATGGTACAAGTTGGACTAAATCTTAAAGAACGAAAGATGAGGAGAGCTTTTGAAATAATATAAATCAAGAGAGTTGTTTTCAAAATAGTTGCAAAGATGAGGGATTGATTTGAAAAATATTCTTATATATATGGGTTTGTTTTCTAGGTTTTTTGGGACGTCTCCTCATTTCACCTTCAAGACGGCAACACCGTTTCTTACTTTTTTTTCTTCTTTTTTAGTTTTGTTTTTTTTAATTTATTTGTTGATTCTTCTTTTCATTCTCAATCTCTTTAGTTTAGCGTTTAGGTTTAGGTTTAGGTTTAGTTTTGGTTTTTATTTGTTTGTAATCCCTCATTTCGTAAGTCTTTCGATATGAGAAGAAGATGAAGATAGTTATATGACAGATTTTCATCCACATTCAACATATGTTGTAATGTTTCGTTTTCTCCTTATTTTATATTTATGTTTGAATTTAATATTTAATTAAATTTCGCATTTATCTATTGTTAATGTTTTCCTCTATATTTATTCTCTGCACCTTTTTAATTTATTGCACCGTTCTTAGTTTATTTTACTGCTCTTAGATTAAGTTTTATCGTGCTTTGAATTTATGTTTTATGTTTCGTAACATAGTTTTCTTTTGATTGAGTTGTGCGTCTCGGATAAAATGTTGGGATTGACCAATTGATTTTTAAACGATTATTAGATTTTAATCGATTGATTTTTAATCAATGAAAGTTGTTATGTAGTTAATTGGTTTTAATCAAGTGTTTGTTAATTTGTTTAGTCGGAATATGGATGAAAGTTTGATTCTCGACTTAGACCGAATTGGTTGATAACTACGGCTCTAACATGCAAATAGTTAGGGTCGTAAGATGAGAATATTTGTTTTATTTAAATGATTCTTTTTCAATATTTGTATCATATGAAATTAGGTGTGAATATCGTTTTAGAAAGGGTTTTCCACCTCGATAGAGGGTTAAAGTATTTTTACACAACAAATACTCACCGTCATTAAAATCCGAGACTAACATTGCCCGATCTTCATTAGCATTTGTTTTTATTGTTTCGTCATTCTTTTTAGTCTATTTTATTAAAAACGTCAAAATATTGATAATTCTCATATCTAAGCCATAGTCTAGAGCAAATCCATGTTTAGTCCATCGTCTCCTTGTGATCGACCTGTATGCTACACTTCTCGTACGCTTGCAGTTATAAATATTAAAACATCTCAAGTTTTTGGCACCATTGTCGAGGAGGCAATCAAACTAACATGGACTTTGTTTTATACTTACTAGTCTACATCTTTATCTCATTTCTATTTTCCCAGTTTCTTTTCGTCCCTATACACTAGGTTGTGTGGTTGATTTTTTTCATCCGTTAATCCACCTCTTTTTGCGGAGTTCAATTAAGCATGCTTAATAGTGTCGGGTGACGGACCATTGAGGCGTGTTTTTTTTTCTATGATGGAGATAGTTTTCACCATTAGAGTTGATGTGTGATGTTAACTCCATCTTGTTTAATACGTCTCACGTGTTATTTTTAATTTTACTTGGATTCGGTATTTTTTTAAGTCAAGTCGGACATCACTGATCCTCTTTCTTTACCCTTATTTAATTATCGGCTATGGGTTGCGTAACTTGTTTTATAATGAAAACACACTGGTTATCCGGTGTGACTTTTATGTGTTTACGTGACCTGTATGAATTGGTGACTATTTCAGTCAATCATTTTACTTTCACTGATTTGTACAATCTCTTCCCCCTCCCATATTTAATTCTTGGTTTGAAAGTCAAACTCGCGACTTTAAACGAGTCTCCATATTTTCCTTCTATTTTCTACCACAATTTTTCGGTTTTTCGGGATCAAATGCTCGGAAACCGACCCCCGAAAGTGTTCTCTAACACATGTAAATCTTTTCTTTCGTTTTTATCTTTTTGTTTAAAGCTCTGACCAAACGCCCCAGACGTAAATTTTCTTTCGGGACGTGAATTTTCCATAGCCGAAGTTCCGATGAAAGTTCCCGGGCGTGAAATTTTTTTCCCGGGCGCAAAAATGAAATTCACCCTCGCTGCCTCACTTACCCGGGCATGAAAAGTGAAGAAATCTTCCCACGCAGGAAAGACAGTCTTCCTGGGCGTGAAAAAAGCGCCCCGGGCGTGAAGTTGGGCCAGTTTTTTTTTCTTTATGTTTTTCAGTTTTTTTTTATTTTCCTTAAAAGAGCAAAAAAAAGTTTTCTTTTATTTTAGAAATTCAATTCGTGAAAAAAAAATTATTTTATTTTATTTTCTTTTTTTTCTTTTCTTTTTTTTCTTTTTCTCCCTTTTGTCATCTCTTACCCCTTTTTTTCCTTTTTTTTAATTCTTTGAAAACCCTATGGTTCTTATCCCACCATCCAAAGTTGCTTCTCTTTTTCATTTCTCACTCCGAGTATCTAACTCTGGCATCTGTCATCTCCCCACCGTGACAGCGTTGACAACCGTCAAATTTGTCTTTGTTTTATGAATCATGTTTTTGCAAGTGATCAAATGCTTTTAGGAGCTTCAAAGCATAAAAAGTGGCAAAGTCTTCGGTTTCATACACCCGGTAAATTCGTTCTTTTTAATATTATGTGAATATGTTGACTTGTTGTTTCATTCTAGTACTACTTGAATTGCATGGTTCTTGTATTAGTTGGGTTGCCACCACTGGGCAAACAATAGGATTTGATCACTTTGCACCAAAATTTATCCATGGTACACGCACATGATGTCAAGCCATTTCCATCAATTCTTTTACCTTTACCGGTAGTCAAGCATTGAGGACAATGCTCATTTTTAGCTTGTGGGTGGGGTGTTTATTATTCTTCTTTACTTCTTTTTTTCTCTTTTATTTGAGCATTCATGCATTTAGTCATAGTCCATGCATAATTTTTTCAATATTGGTTGCATTTTGCATCATATCATTGCATTGCATAAAAGGTTTAAAAATCAAAAAAGATTTTTGTGGTTTCTCCATGATTTTAGAGCTCGTAGTAAACACCTCTCACTTAGATTTTTTTAGAAACACGGTTTTCCCTTAGTTAGTCATTTGCATGCACTACTTTACATATTGTTCCATGCAACCTTTAGGATTAACTTTCTCACCGTAGTCCCCCTACATTATACATATGACTACTTGGATGGACTTAACGTGTGAGAATTTGGGTCATCTTGGATTGACACACACACACACACATGTATATATATATATAATCAATCTCATGTTCTTCTTCCTTGTGTGTTACCTCCTATCGATGCGTATTTCTTGGTTTGTGATTCATTTCTCATCTAAAATATTTATAATATTTGTATAGAGGCCTTTTCTTCTCATAAATAATCCTTATTCACAAAACACAAAAAGATTTTCGTTTTGTATCCAATTTTGAGTCCAAACACTTTCCTTTTTCTTGAACACCAAACACACCTAAACCACAAAAAAAATGCACATATAGTCCTCTTTTTCGAAAATTAAAAACAGATTGAAACATTTAGTTTGAGTAGTATACACAAGCATAACTTGTGGGTTGGTAGAACTCCATAGATAAACATAGCTTGTGGGTTCGTAAAATCAATAAAAAAACATAAAAAAGCACAAAAAGAAAAAAAGAAAAAAAGAAAAAAAGAAAAAAAAGGAATGCATGAAAAATAAATAATAATATACAGTTATATAGTTAATTTTGCAAGGAATAAGTTAAAATATGTTGGAAATTGTAGGAAGGAACTTATGTGATCAAAAACAAGCCAAAATACCTTTTCAAACCCCAATAACCAAACTTAATCCCTACCTTAAACCTTATCCTTACCTGAAAGTCCTCATCTTATGCAATTTTTATGAAAACTAGTGTTTGGTACCGCGCAATGCACGGTGATGAAATTTATGGTACGAAATATGTAAACAAATTAAGATAAAACATAATTTGATAATAACATGTAATATAGAACGATGAATGTATTCGAGTATTTTTTTTATGCAAATTATTTTTACTGATATTGTTTCATACATTTTTAATTTTTTTTTGTTGCAAAATATAACGATTCAAATGTTGTACAAAAATGATTGGTCACAGGTGTATCTTAATATTACATATTATGGTAGGTGTACGCAAACTTTATCTTTTTAATTTAGCTTGTAACGCTTATATTTCCCTAAAAAAAATTTATTTTATAAATCCATGCACATATAGTCATCTGAATAATTAGATGTGTAATGAAAATAAAAAATGTGATATAACTAAATTTACAATACAATCAAACAATACGACATAAAATAATAATATTGTATTAATAGTTGAACGACATGTGATATCAACTAATAGTTGAACGAAATGTAATATCAACTAATAGTGAGGAATTATATAACGCATAGTATATAAGGAATAACATGTGTTACATGAAAATTAAAGAACCTAGTAGTATGCAAACCAAAAAAACGCCAAACATAAGTAAAAAATCACATACCAAACTTGAAGACTTCCAATTTTCATGACGTAATACATAAAAGTTGTAATGCAAACAAAATCAGGATACGAATCAATACATAAATTATAATTCGTTCAAAATTACGAAACGAACATATAAATTATAATTCGATCAAAATCACAAAACGAACAAATATAAAATTCTTACCTTAGATCCTAACCAGAAAATCACATACAGAACTTAAGATTTCAAATCTTCATGACCTAATACAAAAAAAAATTATAGCGCAATCCACACCTAATATAAACATACATAAAATTATAATGTGGTCCATATACACGATATGAACACACATAAAATTATAATGCGATCAAAATAACGCAACGAATATATACATAAAACTATCATACAATCAAAATCACAATAGCAACATACATGATACAAATATACATAAAATTACATACACTACAAAACAACAGCTTTTTCCGACGAAAAAATCTGTCGGAAAAGTGTATTTTAGGCGGATTTGGCCGGCCGAAAATCAAGGCGCCGCAAACTCAAATTTTCGGCGGATCAAAATTTTTCGGTGGATACATCCGTGGGAAATCCGCCGGAAATATTTTTCAATAATTAACCTGAAATATGTCTAATTAGAAAAATTAATCCAACGAATTTCCGGTGGAATAATCCTCCGAAAACATCATTTAAATTGTTGAAAAAACTTTATTTTTAAACAAAAAGTGTAAAGTTTTCGGCAAAAAATTTCGGTGGTGTTTCGGCGGATATATTCGCCAAAAATAATTATTTTTTATTTAAATATTTATTTATTTACTTATTTATTTTATTCGAATTTTTTGTGTCCAAATGTCAAGAATAAAATGGGAAAACTTTGATCCAATTATTCAAGCAATCCCAAATAGGGTTTAATTATTTTCCTTATTTTTTGTGTTTAACTGATTTTACATCATTTTTAATATTAATTATAGTTAATATTAAGAATCCATGAAGATAAAGGTCTTGTGATTAAAATAAAAAAAAAATCATGTAAATATGATTAAGGTCTTGTAATATTAGGAATCCAACTCCAGACCTGCAAATATGATTAAAATAAAAAAAATCATCAGAAACCATAATAAATTTTTAAAATAAAAATTAAAAAAATTGCATCATATTCTTCATCAAGAGATAAATGAAGAGATTTTCCATTTTTTTAGAACCTGCAAATTATTATCACCAAATAAATGAGAATAACCTTCATCAAAAGATAAATCGACAGAGTTCTTGAATACCCATAAACCCAAGCAAAAACAGAGCATAGTAGAATTAAAATCAGATGCAAGATCCATTACAGCCCAACTGGGTACATTAAAGTCAACTGGATCCATTAAAGCTCAATTAGATCCATCAAAGCCCATGTGGATCCATTAAAGACCAAATGGATCTATTACCGCCCAAGTGGATCCATTAAAACTCCAGTGGATCCATTACAACCCAACTGGGTCCATTAAAGCCCAGTGGATCCATTAATACCCAATTAGATTCATTATAGCACAACTGGATCCATTAAAGCCCGTGTAGATCCATTAAATCCCATGTGGATCCATTACAGTCCAACTGGATCCATTAAAGCCCAGCAAGAACCATTAAAGCCCAACTGGAACCATTACAGCCCAACTAGATCCATTACTGTCCCAGTGGGTCTATTAAAACCCAACCGATCCATTAAAGCCCAATTTGATCCATTACAGTGCAACTGGATCCATTAAAGCCTAAGTGGATCCTTTTGGAGTATTTGATCAATCATTTATGTAGTAGAGCAATTCAAAAAATATGGCACAAGCTGGACAAAATCTTAAAGAACGAAAGATGAGGGGAGCTTTTGAAATAATAGAAATCAAAAGGGTTGCTTTCAAAATAGTTGCAAAGATGAGGAACTGATTTGAAAAATATTCTTATACATATGGGATTGTTTTCTAGGTTTTTTTAGACATTTCCTCTTTTCACCTTCAAGACCGCAGCACCCTTTCTTACTTTTTTTTTCTTTTTTTCTTTTTTTTAGTTCTTAGTTTTTAGTTTTTTTTTTTTAATTCATTTGTTGATTCGTCTTTTCTTTCTTAATCTCTTTAGCTTAGAGTTTAGGTTTAGTTTTGGTTTTATTTATTTGTAATCCCTCGTTCCTTGGTCTTTCAATATGTGAAGAAGATGCGGTGTTTTGACGGATCGAAGATGAAGATGGTTATATGACAGATTTTCATCCACAATCAACATCCGTTGTAACGTTTTGTTTTCTCCATATTTTATATTTATGTTTGAATTTAATATGTAATTAAATTTCACATTCATCTATTGTTAATGTTTTCCTCTATATTTATTCTCTGCACCTTTTTAATTTCTTGCACCGTTCTTAGTTTATTTTACCGCTTTCTTAGATTAAAAACGATTCTTATAGAGTAACACTCCTTAGATCGATCTTTACTGTTCTCTTAGATTAAATTTTATCGTGCTTTTAATTTATGTTTTATGTTTCGTAACAAAGCTTTCGTTTGATTGGGTTGTGCGTCTCGGATAAAATGTTGGGCTTGACCAATTTATTTTAAAATTATTATTAGATTTTAATCGATTGATTTTTAATCAACGAAAGTTGTTATGTAGTTAATCGGTTTTAATCAAGTATTTGTTAATTTGTTTAGTCAGAATATGGATTGAAGTTTGATTCTCGACTTAGACCAAATTAGTTGATGACTATGGCTATAACATGCAAATAGTTAGGACGTAGGATGAGAAAATATTTGTTTTATTTAAATGCTTCTTTTTCAGTATTTGTATCATACGAAAGTAGGTGTAAATATCGTTTTAGAAAGGATTTTCCACCTCAATAGAGGGTTAAAGTATTTTGTACACAACAAATACTTATTGTCATTAAAATCCGAAACTAACATTGCTTGATCTTCGTTAGCATTTGTTTTTTATTGTCTCGTCAATCTTTTTAGTGTATTTTATTAAAAACATCAAAATATTGATAATTCCCGTAACCAGGCCATAGTCTAGAGCAAATCCATATTTAGTCCATCGCCTCCTTGTGATCGACCTGTATGTTATACTTCTCGTACGCTTGTGGTTATAAATATTAAAACATATCATACTTGAACAATATGAGGATGCAAAAGCAATCCCATTGAAGTAAAAGGGGAGAGAGGAGAGAGAGAGATCTACAAGATGCATAAGAAAACCCAGAAGCACAAATCCAGTAGTAGCTCTACAAGATGCACAAGAAAACCCACTGAAACAATTCGAGGAACATCATCCTTCTGCGAATTCAGTAGCAGATGGATGATTGGAGCCTAGAGATATCGATGCTTGGTGGGTCGGGTGTGATTGCCTAGAAAGGGGATGGGTTCTAGGAAAGGGGTGGAGCACTCACGATGCAAGAGATAGGGTTTACAATGCAGAATGTGCATTTTAGAGAGAGAACGAAGAGAAGAAAGGGGTTCCTTTGTAGGTTACAGAGGTGGTTAGATCGCTGGAGTAGGGGAGTTGTGGAGATGGATGGACACAGAAGCATGGTTGAAGTATTGAACCGTGTGTATTGTGTGCTTAATATAAAATAAAGAAATGGTAACATAACCAAAATGACCCTCATTTAATTGAAGTTCACATGACAAAAAAATTAATGGACGTTACACGTAGGGACAAAAACTGTTGGATTTTATAAATGCAGGGGACAAATTAATAGTAATTGAGATTACTTAAGTATGCTTTTTATTGAAAATGACAAACAGCAAGACCAAGTCCAAAACTTTCTCTTTAGAAAATCTGTTCTGAATGTTAGGATGAGAGGCAAATTTCAAAGCTTATATGTTGATGTCTTGCTAAACCAATAGCAAGACAAAGAGTGTTTTGTTCGTTAATTTTCAAGTATACGAACTGTTGTCGTTTAGAGTGATTGTCTGAAGATTAAGCGAAGCATATGTAGCGATGCATATATAGCAACTACTTTAAATGATAAGTTGTGGATTTACAATGACATTAATCAACCCTTTAGAGAATCTTTAGGATGAGAGGCAAATTTCAAAGCTTATATGTTGATGTCTTGCTAAACCAATAGCAAGACAAAGAGCGTTTTGTTCGTTAATTTTCAAGTATACGAACTGTGGCCGTTTAGAGTGATTGTCTGAAGATTAAGCAAAGCATATGTAGTGAAGCATATATAGCAACTACTTTAAATGATAAGTTGCGAATTTACAATGACATTGATCAACCCTCTTTTTTTTTGTTAATCTTTGGGCAATGACGGATCCAAGATTTTTTTCTAGTGGGGGCACCTTTAAGATAGTTTAAATGCCCGTAAAGTTGTCCGATGTATTTTTAGCCGAAATTCAACGTTTCGAGTGCTTTTTAAAGCTTTTTTGGTTGATTTTAAGGGATTTTTACGTTTTTTTGTCGATTTCAAAGGGACTTTTTTAGTTTTTTAGTCGATTTCGAGAGTTAATTTTGGTTTTTTGGTTAATTTCAAGACACTTTTTTTTTGGTTTATAGGGTCCCGGACGAAAAATTACTAGGGGACACTAAGGTGTTGTTCGGTTCATTTTCTATTAAGACCTGTATGGATATAACTGTCTACGTGGATATGGTTGTCTGGATGTTAACAAATAAGTTAGTGTTTGGCTGTTGTGCTGAATAAACCGCCTGAATGTCATAAATGACCATTTTACCCTGGTCTTTATTTTGGTCTGAATAAAACAACCGTTTGATAAAAACAAAATTTTGCATAAATTCCCAATCAAACTAACAAACCCAATTCTGAATTTCAGCAAAAACCATCAACAATTCAGCCTAAAACTTAAATTCAAACGAATCACACAATCAAAACTCAAAAATCGAAGAGGGAAAAAGTGCAGTTCCATAATCAAAAAATCAACAAAAACGAGTTTAATATCTGATCTGGTACATCAGATGAAAGAATCAAAAAATGGTGGAGACTAGTATGGAGAAGTACATGCGTTGAAACCATGTTTTACCATCAAAAATCATTTTTTTTAAATCAAATTTCACAAAACTTAACAAATAAAACTCAAATTTCAAATAGCAGATTAGCGGTAGGTGGTGGTGGTGGTTGCGTCAAGTGAAACTCATTTCAAATAGCAGATTAGCGGTAGGTGGTGGTGGTGGTTGCGTCAAGTGAAACTCATTTCAAATAGCAGTAGGTGGTGGTTGCGTCAGTGGTGGTGGCTGTGAGGAAGAGAGAGGGATGGAGGTGCTCTGACCTATGAGGAAGAAAGGGGCGTATAGTTTGTAAATGAAGGGTATATAGAGAATAATTGTGGCTGAGCCTAAAGGACTCCTATATTTTAGCTGACCGAATCAGCCCTTATCTTAGCTATTAAGCCGCTACAGAACAGGTAGATATATGGCTATGCGAATCAACCATATCTACCACACAGCCAATTAAGCCATAAACGAACACGCTTTAAGGTATAAAACTGAAAGATTCAAGTTTTTACCCTAAAAAATCATTTTTTTTTCTTTTTCATGGGGGCCCTTCGTACCTCGACTAATCTCAATGTCTGGAGAATGGTCAAGAAAATCCCCATTAACTTTGCAAGACTTAAATCGATGACTTCTGAGGAGGGAGGATCAAACGATAACAATAACTATTTAAAAGAACACGAGAACTAACAAAATCATTAGTGATTTTACATTAACATGCAAAAAAGCCACACGGACTTGTAGCCGCAGCTAAAGTCCATTTTTCGTGTGTTAATGTAAAATCACTAATGATTTTGTAAGTTATCATGTTCTTTTACATATGTGTGGTTCTCGTTTGAACCCGACTCTCTAGGGAGAATCCCCTAAAGATCTCTTTAACGTCTCTTTTAATTTGATGTCTTATTTGAAACTTCTGTCAAACCTCCGTTGCTATTTGTCCTCTTTGAATTAATGATTATCCAAAAAGGAAAAAAAAAAAAAAACTCGGAATTGAATGACTATTTTTATATGCTTAAAGGTAATATTATTATACCAAATTCATATACACCGTGTCCAACAAGTTATGAGTGTTTTCTGGGGTTAACTTATTGCTTCTTACATGCTTTTACATATAATTATATATTTATGCATTTAAATAAAAAATTATCAATTAGATTTCTTTATTTTTATAATCATATTATCTTTATCTAACTTTTAAGTAGTTAATATGAATATTGAGTTTGTAAACAAAACTATGATTTATTATTTATCTATTACAAAGCATTTAAGTAGAAAGTTGTAATTTTTTTTTTATAATTTTAAGGATAAAACATATATGAAATATTAAACACTAATTACTAATGTATTAGGACTTAATTATAATTTGTTGAGAATTTTTTAGTTGAAATCTATGTCTTGTACAAGTAGATCAACAAAAGGTGGAATTGACATGAATCCTCATATATAAAATGAGTCCGGACTTTGGTTTCAAATTAGTGATGTCCATTCGTGACTTTTTAAAGGAAAGTTAAGATGAAAATGGTAAAAAGAGATCTCCACCCTTAGATCAATCTTAATTGAAAATCAACAGTAATGAGATGCACTAAATCAACTCCGATGAGAAACACGATTCAAGGGTGTGCATGAAAGTGATCAAGGGTGGAGATCTTTTCTTACACTTTTCACCTTAACTTATTTTCTCACACCATCTTTATCTTTAGCTAGCCTTTTATACACAAATGTGTACGATTATATAAACTTTTTTTATGAATCTTTGTATTAGTTTTTCATTATTTACTAACAATAAGTACCGGTATTACGTTAATTATATTTAATTAGAATTATATATATATATATATATATATATATATATATATATAGGGAGAAGTTCATTTGAGAAATGGTAAATATATGAGAAATAGAGAAGTAATCTTAGCCATTCATCTGGTCAACATTTGTGGCTTTGACCGCGAAACACCGGATAATTCCTTGTGTGGTCTATAGAAGGTAGAGGGGTAATTTCGTAAAATACACGGGATGAGTTCATATATGAATCTGTATGAATCACAAAGATTCATATATGAATCTGTTAATTAGTTCAACTGATTCATATATTAATCTTTGTGATTCATACAGATTCATATATGAATCACAAAGGTTCATATATGAATCTGTTAGTTAGTTCAACTGATTCATATATGAATCACAAAGGTTCATATATGAATCAGTTAAAAGAGTTCAGTTGTGAATTGCACTGGTTCATATATGAAAATATAGTTCATATGTAAATTATACATGTTCATATATGAACACAGCCCGTGTGTTTTGTAAAATTTACGAAATTGTCCTTCTATTTTTGGGATAGCCGCAACTTTTGACCAGTCAAAGCCGCAATATTTGACTAGTCAAATCCGATCTTGACCATATGAATGGCTAGGATTGCTTCTCTATTTCTCATATATTTACCATTTCTCATATGAACCAAACATTATATATATATATATATATATATATATATATATATATATATATGCGATTAGAGAAATAAACACATGCAAGTCATCAATATTTTTGTTAGAAAAAGGATCGACTCCTTCCTACACGTCGGGATAATAAAACCCTTGATTTACGGTGGAAGATGCTACAGTATCTATCTGGTCTCTCAAAAATTTAATAGATTTATTCACAATGTTGGCCATTAAAGAGCATATAAATGTTGGAGATATGACCACAATAAAACCCCCACAATACATGCAGAAGAAGCAGCAAAATTAATTAATATTTGTGATCCATGGTGGAAACAATGAAGTTGGTTCATGTTTACGTTTTAACCATCTTCATTTCCTTAACAATGGCTGCAACTGCAGCATTAGTTCCCAGCTACGCCAAGCCTGGATGCACAGACATGTGCGGGAATGTCATGATTCCATACCCTTTTGGAATCGGAGTCAAATGCTCTCTCAACCAATGGTACGCTGTTGATTGCAACTCCCCCACGCCGTATTTATCTTCTGCAAACAATCTGGAGGTGTTGGCCATAGATTTGTACGAGCAGATGGTTCTTGTCAAAGTCCCAATGACCTCTGATTGCCACACCCCAGTCTGGAATAGCAGTCAAATATTGAATCTAGATCGTGGTGGCAGTTCTCCGTTCTTGGTTTCCAAGTCGCACAACAAATTCATTGTCGAGGGATGTGGTACTGCTGTCATCTCGACCCGTGGAAATGTTCTCACCGGGTGTTCGACGATTTGTCTTGATCAACAATCTGCAAGTTCTAATAATAGAACCAGCTGCTATGGGATCAATTGTTGCCAAACCAACATTCCTTATTATCTGGAGACGTACACTGTGAATATCAACCAAACTGTGAATAAATCTTGTTTGTCTGCCTTCTTGGTTGCTGATAATTCATATCTCCATGGTTTGTTTCCGAGCCGATCAGTTGCTGGTGGAAACTCTTTAGTTCTTCGGTGGACGCTAACAGATGATGACATTAACGAAGCAAGTTGTAGTGGTCCTTTCGATGGACATACACTGGATACGGGGAATGGCACTTCAGTGTCGACTGGGACGTGTAGCTGCCACTCCGAAATGGAAGTAGGAAACCCTTATCTATCTGGTGGATGCCAAGGTACTTTTTGCTGTTTTTATTGTGTGATTTTTAAGCATGGTACTTAGTAGTCACTAAAACAACATTAGGGCCACTGCCACTGCCACTGATGCAGTATATTAAGCATAACTACCCCTAGAACTCGGGAAGGGGACGCGGCCTCTTGACCCTCCTCATATGACGACATCAAGCGATCCCGAGTTCAAACTAGTTTATATGAGTATTGTGCACTTCACGCCTCCTAACCCGTATTATTATTGCTTAATTATCAACCCCTTTATTCTCTTGTGAATCCAATTATACAAAACAGCCCGATTTTTAACTAGAATCACCAACAGTTACCGAAGATTGTAAAAGGTGTATGCATAAGGGGGGAATCTGCGGAGACAAATTATCATATCATGGTCTCCGCGAATTCATCTGTTACTATGAAGACTACAGCGGTGGAACCAAATCATCATCATCTCACGCTATTTTTCTAGGTGACAACAAAATCTTAACGCTTATATTTTTAGTTTAGTTTCATGCTCCTCTATATGTTCTAAGATTTGTACAATTAATCTTTAACATTTTCTTGATCTCGGATACTTAGGTGTTGGCATAAGCATCGTCGTCCTAGTTCTTATAGCCGTTGGCTTTGCATCCTACAAAGTAATACGAAGAACCAAAAACAAGAGACGCAGAAAAATATTTTTCGAACACAACGGTGGCCTGCTTCTAAAACAACAAGTAGCTGGTAACGAGGGTTTAGTTGATAAAACCAGGATTTTCACTTCTAGTGAGTTAGAGAAAGCGACAGACTACTTTAACGAGAACAGGATTCTTGGTCGAGGAGGCCAAGGTACAGTTTACAAAGGCATGTTAACCGATGGAAGGATTGTGGCAGTCAAGAAACCAAAGGCGGTGGACGGAAGTCAATTGGAGCAATTCATCAACGAAGTCGTTATTCTTTCACAAGTCAATCACAGGAACGTGGTTAAGCTGTTGGGATGTTGCTTAGAGACAGAGGTTCCTCTACTAGTTTCCGAGTTCATTCCAAATGGGACTTTGTACGAGCTTATTCATGATCATACCAGCGAGGTTATCATTTCTTGGAACATGTGGTTACAAATCGCTACAGAGGTAGCAGAAGCGCTTTCGTACTTACATTCAGCAACTTCGATCCCAATCTTCCATCGGGACATCAAATCCACTAACATACTTCTGGATGAAAAATACACAGCCAAAATATCCGACTTTGGAGCTTCGAGGTTCGTCTCAATAGGCCAAACTCACTTAACTACCTTAGTACAAGGGACATTTGGCTACATGGATCCGGAGTACTTTCAATCCAACCAGTTCACGGAAAAGAGTGATGTATACAGTTTTGGAGTTGTTTTACTTGAACTACTAACAAGAGAAAGACCGGTTTCCCAAACTAGATTCGGTGGAAACAAAAGTTTGGTTACACATTTTATTATGGCCTTCGAAGAAGGTCAAGTGATGTCTATACTCGATGCGAAGCTAGTGAGGGAGGGAGCTAGAAATGAGCTGTTGGAAGTGGCTAACTTAGCGACGCGATGTTTAAATTTGTGTGGGAAGAACAGACCAACGATGAAAGAAGTAGCCTCGGAGTTGGAAGGAATTAGAATGTCGCACAAGCCGTTTATGGTTCAATCCGAATTCAAAAAAGTGAAGTACAATAATGTTGGAGTAGAAGAGTTGATTATGTCATCATATGGTGAGTCAACATCGAGTAGTATTGTATAATTTGTTAACTGTTTGAGGTAATTTAATTGTGAGTTCTGGTTTAATTAGCTATAGTAATAAGGTAATGACCCATGTATAATTTTAGGATTATCTTGCTAAGTGGCAGCTGAAAAATTAATGATCTTTAAGAAACTGAAAAGTCTTTTTTCAAGTCACATCCCTTTTCAAGTCCGGTAAAATTGTCATTTCGTTAATTAAAAATGGTAATAATTATAGGGTCAGATTGGCGGATTACGGTGAGAATTAAAGTTATTGATAAGAAGGGATCTCCACCATTGGATCAATCCTAGTTGAAGAAGACATGACCCTTCGCAATAATGAGATACACAAGATCAATTCTATGCTAAAGCGTAATTCATGGGTGGCCATGAAATTAAAAGTGGTCAAGGATCCAAATCCCTTCTTACATTTCTTACACTAACTTCTATTTTCACGCGATCATTCGTCAATAGTTTTATATGTCTATGTACCATTTATGTATCGGACACCCTCCAACATTTTTTTACCTTTAAAACAAGTTTTGATAACCAGCTTTGCATCTTCACTCACCTACACCTTTGTAGCTTTTGTCTCAAATGGCAACACATTTTACTATTAAATGTGTTACAAACATTAAGGTTTGATTACACATTTCATTTTGAAGTCACGCTAATTCATAACTTTCAATTTACTTGCAGATTAACTGGTAGATAAAAATTTAAAATTTTAAAGACAGAAATTAAAAAAAAAAAAATTGAAAATAAAATCTATTTCATAAATATATTAAATGAGTGTTAAATGTTCATGAGCAAAACAAGGTTACTCAAAAAACCGATCAACAAGAAAAAAAATCAACCCGTGGTATCCCGATATATATCGATACAAAGTTAGGACAACCCTAATCTAGTGGGTTGATATTAAGTTAGGCTCAAAGTAACCCGACCAACCCGATAAACGTTTTAGCGACTTCTATAAAATTATTTATATTTTCTTTTACTACGTATAAGTTACCAAAAACAACTCGACAATAACGAGCAATGGAACTCATAAGAGAACATTATTAGAAAATTATATGTAATACCTAAATATTTGATAAACTCGTATATTCTTGTGAACGATGGATCGTATTTCAAATAAAAATTTTCTTATTTTTATATTTTCAATATTGTTTTTACTTCGTTTAAACACAACCCGACCAAACAGAATGGGTTGGGTTGTACTTTTGTTTGGGTTGAGTTAGGTTGAGTTGAAAATTCTCAAACCGTCAAATTGGGTTAGATTGTTAAATGTTTTCAACTCGATCAACCTAACCATTGAACACCCCTAAGATATATATATACTATATTATAAAGATGACATAAAAAACTCTTAAAAACAAGTCTTAAAGTTTAATGTACCGCTATTTAATGCTAATTACTTAAAAAAATCCATAAAAGCTGTATGTACTACATTTAATGCTATTCATTAATTTTCAATCATTATCTCTATCTATATCTATATCTATACTATATTATAAAGATGGCATAAAAAAACTCTTAAAAACAAGTCTTAAAGCTTAATGTATCGTTATTTAATGCTAATTACTTAAAAAACATCCATAAAAGTTGTATGTACTATATTTAATGTTATTCATTAATTTTCAATCATTATCTCTAACTATTTTAACTCCCCTAAAATCATTTCCCACTTTAACTCCCCTAAAATAACTCTCAGCATATTTTAGATATTAAAAATCTAAAATATAATTAAAAAATCTTACAGAATATTTTATAAAAAAAATTATATTATTAAACCAAAATAAATTACATTATATTATTAAGTCTAAATTAAACAAATTTATATAAAAAATCATTATCACTCTCTCACAACCATCCAAAATCGTAATGTAAATCGACAAAAAACAGAAAATAAAATGAAACATTAAAATCGTGATGTATCTAGCTGCATTGCGCGAGTGCACTTCTAGTGTATATATATAGAAATCTAAATTAGAACTTGGGCCCCTCGAGGTCAAGCCAGCCCAGCCCAGCCCAGATCATCTTCAAACCGTCCAGGTCAAGCCGAATGGCAAATGCCCAATACCTCAGACATAGATTCCACAAAGTCGATTGATGAATCGAAGTGAAAGGGCGGAAGAATATCGCCCCAACGGCCACCAAAACCCTGAATCCTCATTCACGAAAGGATTTCATTGAAAACATCAAAAGGTATTACAACTTTAAGTTTTCAATTTTAATTAATCATTCTTGAGTTTTTGCTAGGGTAATGGGTATTACGTAGAATGGAAATTAGAAAAGTTGGCAATTGCAAAACATGTTTGCGAATTGCGATCTGTGAAACATGTTCTCAACTTTATATGCTTCAATCTTCAGCCATTCTGCTGTAAAGTGTAGAACTTGTTTTTAACTTCATATTCTTCAATCTTCAACCACTCTGCTGTAAGGTGTAAAACATCTTTGGATGCGACAGATTCTAGGTCAAAACTTAAAACTTGTACACTCTAAGTCCCTGTAAAAATGTTTGCGAATTGTGGTTCCCCTAAATCATCGAGTTTGAGTTTTTTGCTCGAGTAAAAAGCTTGGAATGTGCAGTGGGCAAAAGGGCTTTTCAATCTTTTGGGTTTTTCAAATGTTGAGTAGAAAACCTTTACACGTTTCCATGGTTAGGGATTTTGGATAAAGGAAATCAAAAGGGACAATCTTGTATTTTGGAGAGACGATTAAGGATTCAGGGAAAAATGGATTAGGGAATCAAAAGGGATTAATGAAATGATAATTTTCAGGCCTTTATGTAGAAGTTCATTTCAAGATATTGGTTTATGGTGTGAGACTGTAAGAGATGCAACTCTGTATAAATATCTATTGGATTTCCTTGTTAGACTACCAAATCTAGTTTGCCTTAAAATTCTTGTTAGTAATGCTATGAGGTCATTTGTGGACAAAGCCCATTTCTGGTATAGTTGACACATCCAACTTACAATTGTAAGCTCACATTGAATTGAACTGTCCTACGGTGCACCAAATGCTTAACATCTACAATACCTAGTTTCTTCAAAGCCACTAAATTGACATTCTGCATTTTTCTCATAACATGTTGATGAACGATGTCTGAGCTTTGAAGATTTAATATTTATCGTCATCTTGTAGAGAGCTTTAGCTGGTGTCTTTTTGTGCTTTTTAGAATATATATTTAACATTGAACTAATTGTATAAAAGATCAGTTTTGGCCCCCATGGTTACGATCCCATGTTCCGCCCCTGATTGGTTACCAAAATGTAACTCTTAAGCATATAATTGGTGAAAAAGTCTCCTGTTGTAATGTACTTGCCTAGTTTACTGCATAAAATCTCTTGGTTCTTGTCAGATTGATATCAAGATGTTATCTTTGTATGCTTCCCTTTTGTTAAGTTCATGGTAATTGAATTAGATCGAATTTTGGGTTCTTAGTATCCTACTTTTTTCATTTTCCTTTTCAATTTTCAATTGGTTGACATGGCTTCTCTTGATCAACTGACCTAAGGGTTTTTGAAGTAAAATTTTCCAGAGTTAATCGATTGGTGGGTTTGGTCTAGCTTTTTGGAGCATTGTCTTTTTTCCTCTGTTTTATTCTTGATGTATAACTGATGGAGGATTCTACTTGGTTGTTGCCTTGCTCTTTATCCACTAGGTTTTACGATTAGGTAGTTATTTGTTTAATTTTTGGCTATAACTTCTAATAGGATGATCTCAATGAAGGTTCCTTGAAGATCCAAAGCTGTATTATAAGTTCTTTATTTCATCATCATCCACTATGTATTGTATCTAATCTAAAGCTCCCATATGTTTAAATCAAATGAACCCAGAAAATTTCACTCAGAATATGGTCTCCTAGGGGTATCTCATGCTGCGTACTACTTTCAGAAATTTGCGGTTTTTCATTGTTTTGTCTTTGTTCTGTTTCTTTTTATTTTTGCTAATGGAGATGATTGATAATTTGAAATCTTTGATGCTAGATTTGGATGTTTGAACTTGAATTTGGTGTTAGGATTTTTGTTGGCAAATGCAAATATGACTTCAAAACTTTTGATTCTATTGAAAAATGTAGAATTTTGTTCAAGGACTCAGATGTTGTTTGTGAAAGTTTTGGCCAAATAGATGGTACTTTTTTGTTAATCATTTGTCAACATTTTCTACTCAAATGCCATTGCAGAAACTGCTGCTACTTCTAATATGCAATTGGAGGAAAAGATAGCATCTGGGGACGAATCAAACCCCTGCATTAGCAAATCCACTCGCCTTCCACGGAAGCGCTTTTATAGAGCTCGAGCTCATAGCAACCCGTTAAGCGATTCCCATTTCCCAGTCCCGGTCTCCCCTCATCATGTAGAATACACCATTCACTATCCTCACTTCTTCCCATCATCCGATTCTCCACCCGACTCCAAAAAGATCGAATTTGCCGATATCGGCTGTGGTTTCGGAGGCCTGCTAATCAGCCTTGCAACACTTTTCCCTGAAACACTGATGATCGGAATGGAACTTCGGGACAAGGTGACGGAATACGTCAAAGAACGTATTCTAGCCCTACGCGTTGCGAATCCGGGTCAGTACCAAAACGTGTCCGTTGTTAGAACCAATTCCATGAAATACATCCCGAATTATTTCAAAAAATCACAGCTTTCGAAGATGTTTTTCCTGTTTCCCGATCCTCACTTCAAAGAAAAGAACCACCGCCGGCGTGTGATTAGCCCATTTCTGCTAGACGAATATGCTTACGCCATTAGAGCCGGTGGGGTTATATACACCATCACCGATGTGGAAGAGCTCGGAGACTGGATGAAGTCTTGTTTGGAGAATCATCCAATGTTTGTAGCACTCACGGAGGAAGAGCTCGAAGCTGATCCGGTGGTGAAACTGTTGAGTTCTGCGACCGAGGAAGGACAGAAAGTGTCGAGAAATGGTGGGCAGACTTTTAAAGCGGTGTTTAGGCGTATCATCCCTTCGGTTTGATGGTAACAATCGAAGCTCTTTTCTTGATTTCGGATTGCAACTTATGGCGACAATCTGTAAGCATTTCTAGAGAAAAATAGCAGGCTTTAGGTTTATGTGATGCCAAATGTCATATCTTTTTTTTGGGATGGTTTGCGATCTTAAATTACATTTTTACCCTTCAGACGTTATCTTTACTGGTATTTACTAGGTTTGTTTAGTTTGGTTTTTAATCATTGGTGTCATACGGGTTTGGTATTGTTTTAAGTTTTATTCGTCAAGACGTTAATTATTCGCTTCGCTTTTTTTTTAATTTGCAAAGCAAGTAAAATGTGAATGACAAAATATCAAAGCAAGTTCAATAACGTAAACTCTTTTCCTATGCCCATCGTATTGCTATCACAAGCAATAAAAAGTAAGATGCAAATAATATTCGAATATATATATATATATATATATATATATATATATATATATATATATACACTAGAAGTACTCGCGCAATGCCGTTAGATATATCACGATTTTATGTTACATTTTATTTTCTATTTTTTGTCGATTTACATTACGATTTTGGTTGGTTGTGAGAGAGCGATAATGATTTTTTTATATAAATTTGTTTAATTTAAACTTAATAATATAATGTAATTTATTTTGGTTTAATAATATATTTTTTTTATAAAATATTCTGTTAGATTTTTTTAATTATATTTTATATTTTTATATTTAAAATTTGATTTTTATTCTATATTTAATTATGTTAAGACTTATTTTAGGGGAGTTAAAGTGGGAAATGATTTTAAGAGAGTTAAAATGGTTAGAGATAATGATTGAAAATTAATAAATAGCATTAGATGTAGTACATACAGCTTTAATGGTTGTTTTTTAAGTAATTAGCATTAAATAACGGTACATTAAGCTTTAAGACTTGTTTTTAAGAGTTTTTTATGCCATCTTTATAATATAGTATATATATATATATATATATATATATATATATATATAAATAAAGGATGCTAACAATATTCGAATATATATGCAAAAAGATGCCTTTACCATCAAGTGAGCTCAATACGGTTTCAAGATGTTGAATTATTGATTATTTTCATGTTTGATGGTGACCCATTTCATTAATATTTTACATATGTATATGTAAGGGTTGGATTCGCGAGAAGGTAAGAAGAAAAAGTTTAGGGAAAGTAAATATGTGAATTATTGTAAAAATCTATTTGATATGAACGACGTTTTAAACTATTCATATACATATGAACTTTCAAATAGAATTTTTCAATGATTCACGTGTGAATTTTTTTTAACCTTTCTTTTTTGTTTTCTCACGATATTTAATCTTTTTATTTGAATCCTCTTACGTTTATATATCTACATATTAACATATACATACATACAAACACACACATAGGGTTGGGTTCCGGTGAGAATGAAAGTTATGGGAAGAATGATAAGAAGTGATCTCCATCCCCTTGAATGCACATTAGGATGAGATGCGCAATTCATAGGGTGAGGGTGGGATTAAAAGTGATCATGGGTCTTTTTACCTTCTCACCTTAATTTTTCTTGTGAAAATTCAATAATTGACTTTCTATTCAACTTATTTTAATTTCAATAGAAGGTAAGAGATATATAGGAGATGCAACATAATCAAATATAACAAACTTGACTATATATACATAGAGAGGGAGATTCAATGAAAAACCTCAAAAAAACGGAAAACTGATGAACACTCTAGTAGCTTTTAATCTAGACGGTATGCACTTGTGCATACAAGTAATTAATTTGTTTTTGGTTTTTATGCATATGCACAGGTGCATAAAAACCAAAAAACAAATTAATTACTTGTATGCACAAGTGCATACCATCCAGATTAAAGGCTATCAGGGTGTTCCTTAGTTTTTCATTTTTTTGAAGTTTTCCCTTAAACCTGACCCTATATATATAGGGAGAGGTTCATTTGAGAAATGGTAAATATATGAGAAATAAAGAAGTAATCTTAGCCATTCATCTGGTCAACATTTGCGGCTTTGACCGCGAAGCACCGGATAATTCCTTGCGTGGTCTATAGAAAATAGAGAAGTAATTTCGTAAAATACACGGGATGAGTTCATATATGAATCTGTATGAATCACAAAGATTCATATATGAATATGTTAATTAGTTCAACTGATTCATATATGAATCTTTGTGATTCATACAGATTCATATATGAATCAGTTAATTGGTTCATATATGAATCACAAAGATTCATATATGAATCTGTTAGTTAGTTCAACTGATTCATATATGAATCACAAAGGTTTATATATGAATCAGTTAAAAGAGTTCAGATGTGAATTGCACTGGTTCATATATGAACATATAGTTCATAGGTGAATTATACAGGTTCATATATGAACACAACCCGTGTATTTTGTAAAAATTACGAAAGTGTCCTTCTATTTTTGGAAGAGCCGCAACATTTGACCAGTCAAAGCCGATCTTGAACGTGTGAATGGTTAGGATTACTTCTCTATTTCTCATATATTTACCATTTCTCAAATGAACCTAAGACTATATATATATATAGAGGAGTGTTCAAATGCAACCCCTATACATGGTGCAACCATGCAACCCCTTTATCCACTACACAATTTATGTAATTAAAAAAAAGGAAAAAAATTAAAAGTAAAATGTGTGGTAAATAAAGGGGTTGCAAGGGTTGCATCATGTAAAATGTTGCATAATAACTCACCTCCCTTCTTTTGTTAACCATGTCATTAGTGTTAACCGTATTAACCAATCTCATCCGTTGATTGTTAAGATCCATGGTTCACAATAATCAACATTTAGGGGGTCTAAATGTTGGGGGTTTAAAGGAGATAAATTGGGCACTACTATGTAAATGGTGGTGGAGGTTCCATTCGGAGGGAGAGTCTTTGTGGGTTAAAGTAGTGCAAAGTCTCTATGGGTGGGATGGGGGACTAGTATCGGTTAATAATAATGGTATGAGTGGAAAGGGAGTGTGGAGGGATATAATAAAGGTAGGAAGAGAGTTAGAGAAGATCAGCCTAAATTTTAAGGATTCTTTAATCAAGGAAGTTGGAGATGGTGCGTACACACGTTTTTGGGAGGATAAGTGGGTGTCGAGTAGAACACTAAAACAAGACTTCCCAAGGTTATATAGTTTGGAGAATAGGAAAGACATATCGGTAAAAGGTAGAGGGGAGTGGGTTGGGGAGGATTGGAGGTGGAAATGGGATTGGAGGCATGTTCCACGAGGGAGGGAAGTAGGCGAGCTAGAAGCGATGTTGGGAGAAATTCAACATAAAGGTCCTAGAAAGGATGGTATAGATAGGATAGCGTGGTTGTGGGACACACAAGATGGGTTTTCGGTGAAAAAAATGAGGGAGATTTTGGAGGACATGAGAGTGAGCGGAGGGAGTGTAGTGACGGAAACAAAATGGGTCACGAGTATTCCAAAAAAGATAAATGTGTTCCTTTGGAGAGCAATTTTAGGGAGATTACCAACAAGGGAAAATTTGGACAAATTTGGAATAGACTTGGAGTCGATTCTTTGCCCAAGATGTGGGCAAACTATTGAGACGGTCACTTATGCCTTGTTTAGTTGTGAAGAGGTTAGATGTTTTTGGCTACAAATGGGTCGATGGTGGAACGCAAACCTATCGACGGTCAATTCAATCTCGGAACTCTTGGAGATGGGGAATCAATTGAATTTGAACTCAATGGCATTGAAGCGGTGGACGGCGGTCGTGGGATGTCTCGTATATTACATTTGGTCACATCGGAATAAGGTGATTTTTAAGAAGGAACAAGGAAAAATATCGGATCAATTCTTCTTGGCGCAACTACGAGCCTTCGAGTGGATTAAAGGGCGCAATCAAGAGTTCGTTCCCGATCTTACTTCATGGCTCTGGGACCCTCGTCTTTAACAAAGGAGAATGGATTGGATTGCTCGAGGTGGTGCGGTCAATTCTGTCGCGACAGGTGGATGTGCGGAAGGCTGGTCGCATCATATCATCAAATGGAACTGGAGGTGGCTGTCCGTTCGTGGATGATTGCACAATCCATATTCTGTTCAATTAAGTCAGCTCCAAGATCGGTCTGAGTTTAATCGCTGCAGGAGTATAAGGTCATTGTTCGTCGTCTCGGTTTGCTCCTCGCAAACAGGGATGCTTATTTTTCTCTTGTGGTTGATACTCGTTCGGTTTTCTGTCGGTTTGTTTGTGGGATAGTTAACAGTTGTAAACTGTTAAAAATTTCGGGGTTCAATGATCCTATGTAGCTTCGCTGTAAACAGTTGTAAGTTGGGTTGATCCCTATTGGTGGTGGTAATAAAATTTCTTGCCGTTCAAAAAAAAAAATTAATCAAAATTTTCATTTTAAACATTATCAATTACACGCACTTGAAAAAAAAAACTGCATATGTGCACAAGGGCAATTAAGTAAAAACACAATATCAAGTCATAAAGGAAAGACCATGGGTCACAACAAAAACACTCTGGTCAATTAGGGATTCCAGCCACGGGCTACCAAAAAACACTCTAGTCATAAAGAAAAGAGCACGGTTTACCAAAAAAAAAACTGCATATGTGCACAATACAAATATCAATTGAACATAAATTGTGGTATGTGAGATGAATTTTTTGAATCAAATTTTGTGAACCTAAGAATGAACAGAAGAGGAAAACACTACTGACTGGAGAACGTGCACAATAACATTTTGTATAAAGATTGTGCATATAGACAGAATATGGTGTAAAAATGTCCAAAAAAACACTAATGTCTAAGATGCACAGTTATAAGTCATTGTGCATAAGCGAACATATACACCATCTTTCGGAAAAAAATAAAAACTTACCACTAAAAATAAGGAAACTATTCACATAATATTATAATCATTTGAAAACTTATAAGAATCATCCACATAATAATTATTCCAGGTGAGTAATGTATTAAAATAACTACTATATTTAAATATGAGAAAAAGAAGAAAACTATTTAAATTAAGTTAAATTAACGGTGAGAAGCGTGAGAAGTGGATCTGAACCGTTGATCACTTTTAAGCTCATGCCCTCCCATGAATTATGGAATTGATCTGGTGCATCTCGGTACATCTTATCTTGATACATCTCATCCTAATGTGTGTCCATTTCTCATCCAACGGTCGATAACCACTTCTCACGGTTCTCACCATTAACTCAATTTCTCACCGGAACTCAACTATATATATATATATATATATATCAATTGTTTACCGTCAAATTTTGTATGGAAGCATGCAGTCAACTTTATGTACGTAAAGATAGGTACAAGTTTTGATATGGTTTGTTAGAAAGGATGCCTCAAACGGTCGAACATGCCATAATTCTAACGGATAAAAATCTTTTGTCCCAAATTATCATGTTTCATTCATGTCCACCAATCACATGAATACACGTTATCGAAGAGAGAATATAAACTTGAATTAAAAAAAATCAAAAATATATAAATCTGATGTGTTTTAGTTTCATCGATCGGACAAAAATAAGACATAAAATTTTGGGGCAGGAGATTTTTATTCCCTCTTGGCTCCCTTCGCAGAACTGATGAAAGTCAAAAATTAAATGAGTATTTTAATTAAAATTAATGTCCAGTACTAAAGTCAAGCCTATGATTATTGTCTTATGTGATCAAATATATTTATTCCATTTTGTATACGAAATCGATTTCACAAATTGATATTTTTTATTTTGAGTTATTTTAAATATATATAACGGTTTTTGTTTTCTAAATAATTTATTATTATTAAATTAAATTTTTAGATATTGTAACATATTAACATATGGTAAGATTGATTGTCTCGCATGTTTTTTTTAAATTATATTAAAAATAAAATATAGTATTAAACACCTGTTCAAACAAGTTGTGTTTACAAAGTCTGTTTTGTCCCTATCAATTAGCGGTGTACAAAAGATTTTTTTTAATGGCAGCTTAAACGCACACACCCGTCCTGACCGAAGTCGATGAGGTATCCGGGATCCATACGGGCACCCGACTAATCCTCGTGACCATGGACCGTTACCGATCCATAGCCTCGCCCATGCCCGACCCGAAGGCCGACCCATGGACTGGGGTATCGTCACCCGTTCCCCCTAGGAATCGAACCCGGGTAGACAGGGATGCCATCCACTGTCCCCCCCAAGGATGCTACCAACCGTTGGGCTACAAGGGCTTTGATGGTGTTCAAAAGAATTGTCGGACCGTTCAAACCAAGTTAAATCATACCGTTTTTGGTAGTTTGAATGGTATGAAGGTCCGGTCTGGTATGAGAAATAGCTAAACCGCTTGGTCTAGTCTGATCTGCGATTTGAACATTTTTTTGAGCGGTCTACACCGAACCAACCGGCAAAAAGTATGCATGTATTAATTATATTTAGTTTTCATGTTTTAGACTCAATCTTACGGGGCCAATTAAAATAAATTTGTCTAAAACATTATGTTTTTAGTTTTCATTTCTCAATTGACCTCGCTAACTAAATTGACAAAATTCTGAAATCCGTTAAAGCTCAAATCCAAAATTCTAAATCGTCTTTCAAGTTGCTCAATATTTGTCCATAATTCAACTATTTCATGGTGGACTTGTTTAATTTTTTTTCAACTGCCTCAATGTTTTCTTTTTAAATTTTAGAGAGATGTTTCTTTCATAATTCGGTCTATTAATTTTTAATAATATTATATCGGTAGAAATTTCATTTCAGATATAGGATCTTGTGTATTTTTTAGTTTAAAACCCACAAGAGGCCCAAACTTCCTAAACCGGTCAGACCAGACCGTCTTTTTGTGGTCCGGTTTGACCGGTTTGGTCACTTACTACAAAACCGCTTGATTTAAAATTTCCTAAACCGTCATTTTTGTTTTGGTTTGTGATTTAAGGGGTTAAACTGTCCAAATCGAATCACGAACAACCCTACTATCAATAAAGAATGGCAACACATAATTTTCTATTTTAAAGCTAACTAGAAGTGTACTCGCGCAATGCTGCTAGATACATCACGATTTTAATGTTTCATTTTATTTTCTGTTTTTTGTCGATTTACATTACGATTTTGGATGGTTGTGAGAGAGTGATAATGTTTTTTTTATATAAATTTATTTAATTTAGACTTAATAATATAATGTAATTTATTTTGGTTTCATAATATAATTTTTTTATAAAAGATTATGTTAGATTTTTTTAATTATATTTTATATTTTTTATATTTAAAACTTGATTTTTATTCTATATTTAATTATGTTGAGAATTATTTTAGTGAAGTTAAAGTGGGAAATGATTTTAGGAGAGTTAAAATGGTTAGAGATAATGATTGAAAATTAATAAATAACATTAAATATAGTACATATAGCTTTAATGGTTGTTTTTTAAGTAATTAGCATTAAATGGCGGTACATTAAGCTTTAAGACTTGTTTTTAAGAGTTTTTTATGTCTTCTTTATAATATAGTATAAATACCGCCAAAATTAAACCACTAACATTTATGACATGCCATTATGTTAAGGGCAATTCTGTCAATTTGCCCATGTTACAAAAAATGTCTCTCCAAAGATCTTCGTCTTTATTTTTTTAACCATAAGTGTTTGGGTTAACTTGTGTGCATCTTGACAAATTTCAAGGCCCTAGAGAACGGTAAAAAAATCCCCAGTAGTCTTCCAAGACTCGAACCCCTGACCTCTGAGGAGAATTCCTATAAACTTAGGCCTTATTTTGTAGCTTGTTAGGTTTCTCATTTTCCAGTAAGTTTTTAAAAAAATCAAAAGATCCAGACACTTTCTAATTTGGTTTGGGTTGATCAAGTTAAAAGCATTTAAATAACTCAACCCAATGCATGCAGATTGAAAAATCTCAACTCAAACCAAAGTGCAACTCAACCCAACCCAAACCGTACGGGTTGGTCGAGTTAGTCGGGTTGGCCGGGTTGATACTTTGGTACATCAAAATATTCTCCCAACTTGTTTTCTCTAGTCTACTTATAATTTTTTTTTCATCATCAACCATTTTATACAACTTATCCATAATTCTTAAATCTTAAGTATATTACATTCAATTAATTTTCTCAATTTGCATATGTAACACCCTCAATTTGGAAAGAGCAACTAATTTAAAATTTTCAAATATACCTCAAAGAATGGATGAAACTTTATGCGACAAGTCCATACTTAAAATACGATTATAGAATTTTCCATCAACATAACAAATAAAATCTTACGTAGGGACTAATTCAAGGTCGGGTGTTACTAAAACCCAATGACAGCTGCTCTTCTCAAAGACTAAGGCAGAATACTTAACCAAGCCACTCACTCTTGCACAAACATTTAGCGCTCGTCACTTCACAAGAACACTAGAACCATAACCCCCATCCGGAACCTGATGTACATGCCGACAAATAAAAAGGTTAGGCTAACGCCTAGTGAGTTCAAGAGTTTTCAACATGAAAAAAATACACAATGTTAACAGTAAAGAGTGTCATTTAAATCATGATTTACTTTAATATGAGACGACTCATTTTTCCAAATATGCACGTTTTAAAGACGAATACCTCCAACATAAAATATTCCTTCGTAAAATAGATTTTAGCCCAAAACTCACTCGAAACATTAATTAGGAATTGAACTCCCAATTTATAAAAGCGTAGATAAAACTTTATTTCCCGAAACACCCAAACACAGGTGGAACACAATACTCAACTCATAAATCATGGGTAAAACCCATTCATACAAAACGTCATCGATAACATGAACACTAGGCCCAATACTCATGCAACCATAAATGGCAGGAAACCAAATACCAAAACATAGGAATGACGTATTTCATTCAAACCTTAATATACGCGGGGGAAACCTAATATTAAGGTCATCATTTACCGTCAACCACCCAAATCCCACGATAGTAAGATGAGACGTTAACATTTAAAATACAGTTGGCCGACGACGGGGGAGACCTGTATCCTTTGAAAGTGGGGGAAACACAAAAATATGCCACCCATACAACGTTAATCGCATGACACCTCACGACATAACAACCCAAGTGTCCTTACGACTTCTTAACAAGTTTCGCCTCACGAGATAGTTGGCCTTGATGAATATTACAATGAACTCCACCATAAAAGGCCCGACACGCTTACAGACTACCATCAAGGCATCACTTCAAGCGGCGGAGTTCTTAATGCCTACCTCCTCGGTAGCACTACCAGACTCAACCCTCTTTGACGCTTACTTGAAAAGTTTCTGGTCGTAAAACATGGGTACCGGAGTTCAACCCCGCAATACCCAATTGACCATCAAAACGGACTGACTTACGTGCTTATGGATCCAATGCAACACAGTCTAACATTACATGACTTCATAGGAATGACCAACGCACTCAACCCACGTCATGCAACACATGCTCCAAAATACATGAATAACTCCAACACAATTTAGATTAGGACAAGTCATTTTCTCAAAGAGTCAATACCGTTTATTCTTTCAAAAACGTCACATAACACGAAATCAATTATTTTCCCAAAACACACTTTAAATGGACATTTATACTCAAAATATCTACTTCCACAAAATAACTCATTAAAACACAAATACTTGAAATTTATTTGTTAAAATGCCCAAAATCCCCAAAGTGGGTGTTTTACAAGGTTTATAAAGTTGAACACTTCAAGTAACCCAATCTTATCAAGTAACACAACATTTGATAATTTTATGCAAAACATATAAACATTTAAATTTGACATTTTGGCATGTACACCGTTTTCACAAATCAACTTGAACTCACCTTGCTAGATTTAGGTTAAATCTAGATTTTATCCCAACTTGAGCTTCCTTGAAGAATTCTGAATCTGCAAGCCAAATCCTTCCAAAACCTAGATGCACAATTTTCACCCATAAACAATCATATTCAACCAATTAGAATTATTCCCCAAACATATTGTATCAAACCCCCCAACATAGCCCAAACCCTAATTTTGACCTAATTTCTCCAAAATCATCACACCCAAATTTGAGGAACATCGACACTAAGAAATCATCAAATGAACATTTATAACCTACATAAATGTTTAGAGAAGAGGAGGATGAACTTACCAAATAGGTTTTGATAAAACCCTAGAAACTCCAAAAATCTCTAGTATTGGAGACGAATTCTTGATCTTCTTTCGAAGGATGGAACCACTAGCATAGAAGGTGAATGGATACTTGGTTTTAGGAGAAAACCCCCAAAATTGTGTTAGGGTTCAAAGGGGAGGGTGGAAATTCGTTTTGGGGAAGAAAATGGAGGAGTATGAGAGGTGAGAAAGAGGGTATAGCTGAAAACCCGAATTTTAAAGAGGCCTGATACTCGTCGGCGACATTGCCCGCGTGAGTGACACCCTATCACAATCACGGGCACAATCTCCCCACTCTCGGTATAAGGGCGGAAAGAGTGCCCCGCGAGAGTGACACTCTGTCACAATCGCGGGCATAATCACCCAAGCCGTACCGAGATCCAATCTGCTGACCTTTCGACCTGAAGCGTTCCTGATCCAAACTTCTAACTTCACGAGGAGTTTATAATTAAGGGTTTTCGATTAGAAATTAGTAAGGGAGGGACAAGATAAAGGCTTATAAAAAATACGTGTGTTACAACATATATATATATATATATATACACACACACACACATATATATATATATATATATATATATATATATATATATAGGGATGGGTTATAGTGCAAACCAAAACATTTGTACAAACCATTATATTATGAAATAATTGAGATATTTATGGATAGTAATCATGATTTATTAAATACGATTGAGATATATATGGAAGAGGATAAAGTTCATTTATTATGATCATGACATTGGTTAATTAAGGAAACAAAATAAAATTAGATATTCATTAGAATAGATGGACGACTGAGATTAGTTTGTAAGTTTGTACAAATAGATGTGGTTTGCATTTGATCACTCCTCTCTCTCTCTCTCTCTCTCTTTATATATATATATATATATATATATATATAGAAAACCTCAAAAAACGGAAAACTGAAGAACATCCTGATAGTTCTTCATCTGGACGGTATGCACTATTGTGCATACAGATAAATTATGTTGTTTTCTTGGTTTTTATGCACAAGTGCATACCGTCCAGATGAAGGGCTATCAGGATGTTCTTTAGTTTTCCGTTTTTTTAAGTTTTCCCCTGTGTGTGTGTGTGTATGTGTGTTTTCACAATTATTGAACATATATACAAATATATATATATATATAGAGAGAGAGAGATGGAGAATAGATTGAAAATATACGTATATGAAAAGGGTATGTGATAATGTAATTGTCTAATGTACATATTAATAGAGACTTAACAATCATATTAAATTTACGAAATAAAAGGATATTGGGTTAATCGGGTTGGGTTGAGTTCAAATAAAAGTAACACAATATCAACCCAATACCTACGGTTTAAAGATTTTACAACTCGATTAGACATCGGGTTGCTTCATTATTTCGCATTGGGTTGGATTGGGTTGGTCGGGTTTTTGACCACCCCAACATAATATAATGATTAGTTTTTTTGAAGAAAAAATAAATTAATCCAAGCTTATTTGTAAAGAATAATTCAAGAAATATGTAAGAATCGTTTACTTTATAAATAAAAACAATTATCGTATTATGAAGATTTTTATTTATTTAATTATCAATCAAAGGTTTTATTAAAATATATTAATAAAAACTATATATTTTGGACCAAAAAGACAAGACAAATTGTCAATGGGATGACGACAAACATTATTAAGAGCATCCATAATGTGCTTTTTATGAGATTTTTTTGTAGGTTTTTGGGAGGTTTTTCATATAGTTGAGAGGTTTTTCACATAAGGTTTTTGGTGAGTTTTTTCGTCATAAGTCGTAATTGTACGACTTGTTTTTTCAGATGTTTTTTGTATTTAATCATTTTTAACTTTATATAACTTTATAAAAAAGTTTCATAGTTAATCAATTTTATTTATTAATATAATTAAAGTAATTCATATTTAAATAAAATTATTAAATAAATAATGTAAAATAAGTACGTAATTAAAGTAATTATATTTTTTATATATTTAAATTAATGCCTCAAATTTGACATTTTTTATAAAAAATTTAGATTTTCTTAATAATCCGATTTTTATTTTTTAGTATACATATTTTTAAACTAACTTTTTTTAAAATTTTTATTGGACATACTTTTATACATTTCTTAATAACCATATTTGTTTTTGATTGTAGATACTTTTAAATTTAATCTTTTTTTTATTTTATTGTATATATTTTTACGACTTCTTAATAATCCAATTTTTATTTTTTATTGTACATACTTTTAAACTAACTTTTTTTTACTTTTTATTATTTCAATGTTGTATAATTTATTTCAAGCATTGTAATATATAGTATTATTTATTATTTTCTCGACATAGATAAATATCTATTTGTATAAATTCCAATATATTTATTTTTATAAATAAGAATATAAATGATATGAAGTTAAATTGGCGGGATCCTGAAATTTTGAAAAAAGCTATGAAAAAGCTTGGATTAGGTTTTTCACATAGTAGAGGTATGTAAAAGTTTTTAAGTTGTTGAGGTGGCGATAATGTGTAAGGAAAAAATTGTGAAAACCCTTAGTGAAAAACCTTAACATTGTGGATGCTCTAAGAGCATCTCCAATGGAAGTTCTTATAAGAACCTTTTTTTTGCACTTTTCGTTGTCACCTCACTTCCAACTCATCAAAATAAGAACTCATATAAAATGTCTACAATGTTAGTTCTTATAATAACCTCTTTTTGTTATTAATAATTATTATATGTAACACCCCGAATTCTGGGAATCTCTGTAGCATTCTTCTCTTTTTGGAACTTTCCGTGTGTTAGAGATTTATTAGTTAAAGTATCGAGTTTTATTGTTTCAAGCATCGTGGGTTTAAAGCATCAAATTTGGGGGATTTTGGGTGCTCGCGACAGTGCCCGCGTGAGTGACAGAGTATCACAATCGCGAAGGCACAATCGTCGGGGGTCGTAGACTCTCGGTACATTTCTTGCGATTGTGCCATGCGAGAGTGCCCTGGTCACAATTGTGGGGCACTATCGCCCCATTTGTACCGCGGGTAGTGAGGTCTCGCGCGACCTTGCCCGCGAGAGTGACAAATGTCACTCTCGTCGTGTCACTATCGCGAGCAGTGGTTTGAGTATAAAAAGAAGAGGTCGCGATTTTAAGCCATTTTATTTGATTTTGGGGTTTCCAGTAGCCGATTCTTGGGAAGTTTTAGGGTAAGATCATCATTCCAACTTCTCTCCATCATTAATACTCCATCTACCACTATTCTTGATCATTTATGGAAATCTTTTAGGGTGTTCAAAGCTAGGTGGAAGTGTCCAAGCATCTAACCTCAAGTCTTCATCTTCTACATATCTAGGGTTTAGTTTTCTTTTAAGAAAACTACCAAGGTGAGTTCATACACTCTTTACAAAACTTTATACATGTCAAATGTAGATTTTGAACACCTAAATATCTCCTTTTTCGTATATTTGATTTATGGAATTTGTGCTAAATCTAACTTTTGGAGATATTAGGGTTTATGATAATTTTTGGGAAATGAAGATTCATGAACCTCAATAATGTTCTTTTAGCTTACTTATACTTGGGACATACATTTAAATGGATGGCATCTACTATGTAAAGTTTATGGATTTGGGAATATTGAACTTGTGGTTAACTGCTGATAAGTTTGCATATCGGTTTACAACATGTTTTGGGATTGAGACGTAAAAAGGGTCCTTTATATTTTGACTAGTGATCTTTTGGTAAATGATGGAAATTGTTTTGGTGGAAATCACCCTTCATGTCATTTATGCATATTATCAATTGTTGGAAATACTCGTTGGGCCTTATGAGCATTATTTGGCTTAATTGTTGCATTTGGGAGTCATGACCCCGTAAATTGTTATATTGTTGTTCCGGCGTTGGGACAACTAGTTTCCCACGTCGAGGCATGTTTAGGCATCGGATTGGGTTGTAAGTCCTACGTGCTCAAGTATTACGATATTGGATGAGGAGCTCAACGTAAGGACCCTTCGGGGTTGAACTTGAGTTTCCATGGGTGTAAGTTTAAAGCCATTGAGCCTGACATCCCTTGCGTGTACTTTATTTATGTATTGGCTTTACTGACTCATCAAATGGCCTACTTTTGTGTTCCGTCATTTGTGTTAGTAAGCGGGTCTCCCCCGTTAACCCAAGAGGTATTTGCTATATTTCAAGAGCATTATTATTATTATCGTTATCACAAATGAAATTCTTTTACTCACTTTTACGTTCGATTATTTTAACTGCAAATGTTTGATCTCACTAGACTTTAGCCTAACACTTTTTCTTAAAATGACATGTATAACATGTCAGGTTTCCGGTGGGATTCGTCGGGACTGAGTGGATGGCCTTGGGGTCAAGAGCGGTCTTTTTGGGAGATGCCTAGACCGGTATTTTTGATAGCGGGCACATTTTTGGAAGAATAGCAGCACCCGATACTAATCTTTCTTATTTAAGCTAGATTATTAGGTTGTTAAGTGTAATCTTCATTTGATCAATTGTAAAGGTCATAACTTGTTTCCCCGTTTTCTCGGGATGATACTTTGGGATTGTTTATAACAGGTTTTATATACTCAGGTTTACCAATTTATAGCCGTCATATTGTAAAATTTTCGAATTTTTATTTCTCTAAAATTTAGGGTGTTACATTATAAAGTCAAGAAAATAAAATAAAAAATAAGCAAAATGTCATGAAACAACCCAGTTCTCACGACATAAAGCAAAACTAACATTATTAAATAACAACGCCAAACGACCCAATACATCACCTAAAATCTAAGAGCGCGTTTGGTTAGCGGGATTGGAATGGATTTGGAGGGATTTAGATTTCAAATCCATTCCAATCCTGTGTTTGGTTTGCAGGAATGGAATTTGTTGACCGGATTTGAAATCCTTTTACCTTTTTAAAATCCTTTACTTGAAGTATTTGGAATTCCTTTGCAATGGGTCGGGATTTCAAATCCAAATCCCCCCAAATCCAAATCCAAATCCCTCCAAATCCAAATCTTTACTTTAAATCCAATTCAATCCATTCTAATCCCGCAAACCAAACGCGCCCTAAGGTTTATGGACAGTCAACCTAATACACAACTGAGATTACAAGGAATGAAAACTAAAATGAAGGTCTTCTAACCCAGCTCGGGCTCACACCTTCTCCTTACCCTTGCTCGATCCTTCTACCTTACGCTTGCCTGAAAATATTTTTAGTTTTGAAAGAGCGAGGATTTGACCAAAGGTCTAGTGAGTCCCCTCTAACAACAGTTCAACAACATAAACATAGGAAAGATTTATAATAACATAAGCCAATTCAGTTATAAAAATCGACACCGCATTTGCAACCACGCTTCTGGCACACACTACCGTCACCCGAAGGTAACAGCGTGTCTGACTCATACTGCCTTAGCTGCGACACCCCCCCCCCAATTGGCATATACGGGACACACCCCCCGGTATGAGTTCAGGCGGGCCACACCCCCCGACTTTGGCCATACAACTCACAACAATGTATGCATACATTTAACCAACAACAAAAGTATAAACCACGTTTATAAGAAATCTCGCATGTATAAAGCTCACATAATAATAAGATGCTTTAAAAAGAACATCCACATGTCTTTAACCACTTTAACATCACAAAAACATTTAGTTAGAAAACTCACCTACTTCTCGCGAAGTTTTCTTTTACCACTTTATAACTTCTAGAACGGAAAAACCTAGAATTAAAAGCATCTCGTAAGGCATCGAAGAACTTATCGTAGATTAAAGATACCCTCCAAAATCTTTCCCCCGAAAACCCAACTAAACCCAGCACTCGACCCGGGCTCCCGACTCCCGGGTTCTGCCCGGTGTGCCAACCCTGGCTCTTAACCCGCCCCGGGCGCCCGACTCCCGGGCCCGCCCGGTGATGCCCACTCCCGGCCTCCTACACGCACCGACTCCCTGTGCTGGAACCTCCCCCGGGCTCCCCCGCCTCCCGGGGTCACGACCCGGGTTTCGCCCAAACCCTCGAGGTCACCCGTTCAAACAAACCCCAGGCTTCCCCGGTCACCACAACAACACCGGGCTTCCTTGGTTAAGAGTTTCCAGGGTCACTGGTAGGGAAGTTCTTGGCTCGAGCCGAGATGTACTAGGCGGCGCTGAATGCGCAACCCTCTCCCTCATGGTGGCGACGATATTCGGAGGTGGAACCGCCACACTCACGATTACAATGAGACTTCACAGTCTCTATAATTTCCATCAATTAACAACAAAACCACAAGAATCCAAGGATTTAAACCTCTAATGTTTGAGGATAAGAACATCAGATTGCTCCCTTTTTAACCCAAACACAAACAAGGAAACAAAAACCCAAAAGGTTTTATAATCCCAATCTAATCCAAGCACTTAAGAGGTTCTAAACAACATATTCCTACAACTCAAAGCTAGAATAAGATTGAGAAGTATTTACCTTGAAGAAGATGCTTGAAATCCAAAAGAGTCGATCTCTCTCTTGCTCTTCCCAAAATCACCCAAAGCTCTCCCTCTCTCTCTAAAGTTCAACCGCCTACAAGAAATGAGAGAGGTCTCTAGGGTTAAACCCCTTTTTAACCAACAAACTCTTTAGCCCTCCAACTTTGCTTTATTTGATAAATCCTTCTACATGGTTATTACAATATCCCCCCCTCAAAAGAATCCCGTCCTCGGAATTCCTTCGTTGAACAAACTGGAATATTGGGACTTCATGTCCGCTTCCACTTCCCACGCTGACTCTTGACCTTTATGGAATTTCCACTGCACTTTCACCAAACGAATCTCTTTATTTCTCAGCTTCTTCACTTTGTGGTCCAAGATGGCCACCGGTTCCTCGATGTAACCCAACTTTTCATCCACGCGGATATCATCCAACGGTACTACCACGTCGATTTCCATCAAACATTTCTTCAGATTTGACACATGAAAAGTGGGATGGATCCCACGCAGATCTTCGGGTAGTTCTGGTTTGTAGGCTACTTAACCAACTCACTCGATGATACTGAATGGCCCAACGAACCTTGGTCTTAACTTCCCTTTCTTTCCGAAACGGATCACGCGAGACTGGTAACTTTACCTTGTCCCCACTTGGGACTCATGCCTCGTACTTTTCAACCCAGTCAGCTTAGATCCACTCAATTGTCCAAGCCATTCTAATCAAATACATAGTCGTACGTACCCATCGGATTTACCCCTCGATTAACCACAACTTCCTTAAAGAAAAGATCTTGTCGGGGTCATCACAACAACATCATGCATCACCGACTAAAATAACCACTCAATTCGCCAACATAACATATAGTTAACCTTAGATATCACCAAGAACTCATAGTTATGAGTTTCTCCATCCGGTATCCTGCCATTGCAAAGTAACCTATCTTATTACAACATGTTTCTAATGCAGAAGCACTTTCTTACTCGATCCACATTGATTACAACTCATCGGTGTTACCCAACTCATACACGCTAAACATACTTCGCCCCAACGTCATCACTCCAACTTTTTCATAATGGAAGAAAACTTCCACAATTCAAAATCTTAGTAGTCCACCAGCTCCAACTGACCAAATAATGTGACGCATACTTCAAGTTCTCATCGCATCCACAATCGTCCACCCATATGTGCAATAAAATCAAGCTTCACTCGCTCAACATGGAGTGACCATGCTCACATAACTATTCCAGATAGTTTAACACTTGACGACCGATTCACTTGGAATCTTTTCCCACGCAATACCAAGTCTGACACTATGGTCCTTCACTCTAAGCACTACATCTAACCACCCCTTCCCTTCCTTCTAGAAGACTTCAAACCCACTTCTAAAGACTAACTCACTGATTAGCGGTGCAAGCTTTAGTCCAACCGCACGATTTAGATTACTCATCACCCAAACTGCAAAGCACGCCATAATTTTTTTTCTCACACCCACGCTAGGGATTCATAAACTTACTATCAGCAAATCTGATAACATAATTCCACCTTTTTGCACCACTTGACAAACTTTATCCTCTCAGATTACTCACATTTCCAACATAATATCTTCACTCTCTTCTCGATGTTTGGAACATTGTTCACCCAACACTGTTCACTCCATTCCTCGATGATTCCCCAAATGTGTTGAATATACACTTACATTACTATACTCGACCATTCGATCACCCATAATTCTTATGTGAGGTAATCCACTAAGCTCCTCCAAAACATCACCCACTACTCGAAAGCACCGCACAATTCTCGCTCTCCAAACAGGATTGCCTAATCTGCTAGAATCCCTTCACACCCCAAAGAGTACTTCGACATGCTCATGGATCTCCTATCTACTACACAACAACCTGAACTAAGAAGTTCGACACTTCCATCAACATTCTAGGGGTATAACCGTATAAGATAAAATTGCCCATAACTCACCGCAACCCAGAACACCTGGTTCCTCTCTTACATAGCCGCCAACTATCATTCGAAAATTATCCTCAACTTAGTAATGCCCCGATACCAACCATTCATCCACACATCCCATCCATATACTTGCCACTTACAAATCATTCCCCAAAAAACTCCGGACAAGGATGCTCATCCTATATCAATAACACCAGCCTTCTACATATCCTCAAAGAAGTTCCTTACCACTTTAATGACTTGAACGTCTAGATATGGCATAACAAAATCACCAACCCATAGATACAACCAAAATCTCCACGACCACTCTGGACACATACATATACCGTCCTCTTCTCACTGATCATAACACCAATATCTGAATTCAAGACATTTCACGACCTTGTCTTATTCTAATTTGAATAAAACGAAAAATCATGATCCTCTAAACCATACATCGAAATATCGCTCCTTGTCGACTCAATCGCGTCCTGCCATAAACAAATTCCGGCAGTCTGAAAGATTAAACGTCTACCCCGTAAACCTAAATTCTCAAAGCACAACCCTCCAGTTGAGCTATATAAACTTCACTCCTGCACAAACCAACAAAACCTCATCGAAAAACACCTGACCGAACTAACGGTCTTCCATTTTCGTAATACTCACACCATTTGGTGCAACATCACGCCAGGTACACACCTTTTTCCGAATAACTCTTTGTTTCCTCACGAAAACTCAATGAACCATCCATAGTTACTCCTTCATCTTCAGCGTCCCATCATTGACCTAAAAAATGGTCGTTGGCTTCAACATCAACAGTCGACACGGTGGTACTTCAACCATGTCTCCGACCAACAAGGATTCCCAATAGAACCCACCTCTTCCAATGCAGCAACTTACTGTTATAAAACGTATCTTAACGACTTCGAATTCCACTCCAGATACATCCATTTGCTGACATCCACATCTCAAGTCACTGAACGAGCGGGTATGCCATGTAATACAAACATCTTTAACGTCAAAGATCAAGGCCTCCAATAACCACTTCAGTTGTTCACCACCCCTTCCATAACAAGAACATTATAGTCATGGATCGACCACCCATGGTTCGAACGCCCCACTTCCGCTCCCAAAACCTTCCTCGTCCTTAGTTGCAACCTTTCCCACGACCTAGAAAGTTCATAGCCTTCATGCATGACACACCAGAAATTTAAACTTTTGACACATTTGAAAATTTAGTATGTACCACATTATTAAACAAACTTGAGTATACACAACACTACACCGTCATCATTGATTAATCATGCACAACGATCTCGAGGATCGTTCATTCTCAACCCCACGACAAATTACGCCTCACCCCACCCCAAAATCGATGTTGGCACATTTGAAATTATTTTCGCTGAACATTACCCACGCGATTTATAAAAATACTACAAAATTGCTTACACTGAGCGAGTTAGACGACTCTCACCCTCATTGGTATGACAACTCGTGTCCGTACCAAATTCACTTATAAAAATCATGTGATCAAACGCTGTTATGATTTTCACAACAAAAGTTAACTCATTTGTAAAGAGCTCAAATAATTCTCCTACACCAAAATCGAAATTTATCACTCAACGCAATAAACTTGTCTTTTCAATACAAACACACGTTTTCACGCATCATCACGTTTTTTAAACGAATACCTCGCAAGGCACACACACGCCAAAATATCTGATATGAATTATATGAAGGACTCCAGCAATTTGTTTGAAATACAATGCATGAGACTCACTTGACATTGAAGGTTATTTACTCTAACAAGGTCAACTGCTTGCACTTACTATAATTTATCCCAGACACCCTACTTCCGACCAACCAGTCGAAGTCCTCACGTTTGCCACAACCTCCGGTACCAATGTTTCCCAACATCCTTGAATGTCCAGCTACTAGTTACCATCGCGACTATTACTTCGCAAATCATGCGTCCTCACTTTGACCCCAAACAAACTTACCAATGATTGCTCATTTCCATCTGATCCTCACTATATTTTATCAGTCAGCACTGATATTGTCTCTCAACCACCCTTCAATTAACTACAACTTCAAAAACCTCATTTCTATCATTCGATTCTTGGGTTAACACTCTCCTGATTCCCACTGGTCGACCTAACAAACTACCAAGCCGAAGACTCCCTTGAAGCGAAAAGCTCACCTACAATCGATGTTCTTCTCCTTATGGACCCAAAAGGTCCTTCCTCAAGACGGAATATCTACATCCCGCACGATATGTAACACCCTAAAAATTAGAGTAATTTAAAATTCGAAAATTTGGCAATACGACGTTGTATTTGGAATAAACCACCCAAAAGGGTAAATGTACAAGCATTTACAAAAACCTGCGCATGGACATGGAATTCAACAACAAACTAATCTAAACATCTACTATCTAGATTACATCGGTTGTCAACCCAAATCACCAAAAATAGGGGACTTAATTAAAATGCCCATTGTCAAATACTAATCGTCTCAAAAATGCCTCGAGCCCATTTTCGTCACTCAAACCCTTGGCAACCCACCGCTAAAGGAACCTGTTATACACATCATTTGAGAAAAAGTGTTAGGCTTAAAGCCTAGTGAGAACATATAGTTTATAATTCGAAGAAATATAGACACTTGTTATAAAAGGAAATCTTTCCAAAAGAGTTGAGTTTACAATTGAAATCTTTGCTACATAAGGACTGTTCGGTCCAAAATTCATCTTGCGATGACAGGGGATACCCGTTTTACCAAGGATCGTGGCAGAACACCGAGTAAGCCACAATCCGAGTTATGAGCTAAATACTTGGAATCCATGGCCACGAACAACGTCGGTCCGTACTAAGAAGTGGGGGAGGGCACCAGAGGAAACCAAGTCATACTCGTTCACTAGGACTACATTATGATCCATGGCTAGTAACCGGTCCCACATAACGGTACCAATGGGCCTCCGAGGATCAAATGCATCCATAGCTACAATGGGGAAAAACATCCCAAAATATAAGCCGACTCAATACCTAGAGATCCACTAGTAATAGTATAGACTTGTCACAATTTCATTTGTGACTAACCAAAGCTAAACATATAGCTTCCAATAACATTTATTTCCAAAATACATTTCCAAAGTTTTAACTGCTGATAAGAATGAAAATCATAAAATGAGATTATATACATTCCTTAAAGTTTACCACATAAATGTGCAAGTAATACATCATTTTACTTCATATAATATGGAACTCTTTGTTTGGTTGAAAATGATTGGGAACCCTAAAATCTCCCAAAATATCAAGTTAGGTCAAAAATGTGATAAACTTAAATCCAAAACCAAAGAGATATGTAGAAGTTCAAAATGTAAGTTTTGACATGTATAAGGTTTAGTAAATGATAGTAGGAACTCACCAAGTGGGTTTTTGATGAAAACCCAAAACCCTAAGTTTTGACTATTTGGAGAAGATGAATATGGAGGTGGTAGATGGAAGCTTGCAAACCCGAATCCTTAAATGTAGCTCTTGACTCTAGCAATAAATGGGATAGATGGTGGTTGAAACAAACCCTAAAATGAAGTAAATGAAGAGGGAGAAGTTTAGGAGAGAAAATATGGAGGAAATGAGAATAGAGAAAAGAATTGGGGATGAATTCTTATTTAACCCGCTCAGGGCCTCCGCGCGGGTCGCGGTGCAGGTAGAGTCGCGCGGTGACTTGCGCCACCCACTAGATCCGCGAACAAACAGGCCACCGCGCGGTTCATGGAGCGGGCCAAGCCGTGCGGTAACTAGCGCGGGCCACTGCTTCCCATTCTTATTCAAATCTGGCCAACACAAAAATCGGGGTGTTACAATCCTCCCCAACTTGGAGATGATTTCGTCCCCGAAATCCCAACTACTCGAAAAGAGTCGGATATCTACGCTTCATATCCTCCTCGGCTTCCCACATCACATTGGCTCCCCGATGATGCTTCCATTGCACTTTAACCATCGTGACCTCTTTGTGACGAAGCTTCTTCGACTTCCGCTCCAAGATAGCTTCGGGTTCCTTGACACAACGATTACCTTCGTCCACTCTTATCTCCGAGAGGGGAATAACGCTCTCTTCTTCCGCTAAACACTTTCGGAGATAACATATGTGGAATGTGTTGTGGATCCCGTTCATTTCTGGTGGGAGTTCCAACTGGTAGGCTTACAAGCCCACATGCTTGAGCACCTTGAATGGTCCGAGGAAACGAGGACTCAAATTCCCACGTTTTCCGAATCGGATAATGCCTTTCCATGGCGACACTTTAAGCATCACACGGTCGCCCACTTGAAACTCCATCGGCTGTCTTTTCTTATCGGCGTAACTCTTCTGCCGATCCTGAACAACCTTCAACCGCTCTCGAATGCCTTTAACTTTATCGGCCATTTCTTGCACAATTTCAGGTCCGGAGAATTGCTTCTCTCCCGCTTCTAGCCAACACACGGGAGTTCTGCACTTCCGCCCGTATAAGGCCTCAAACGGCGCCATGCCAATACTCGAGTGGTAGCTATTGTTGTAAGCAAACTCCACCAAAGGTAGATGAGAGTCCCAACTACCCCCAAAGTCGATAACAAAAGACCTTAGCATGCCTTCAAGTGTTTGGATTGTTCTCTCGCTTTGACCGTCGGTTTGTGGATGGTAAGCCGTACTCAACTTTACTCATGTACCAAGCTCCTTCTGAAAACCATCCCAAAAGTTCGAAGTGAACCGACTATCGCGATCAGACACGATAGATAAGGGCACTCCATGCCTCGAGATCACCTCATCAATGTAGAGTTTTGCTAACTTGCCCATCGGTAAGGTCTCGTGCATAGCCAAAAAGTAAGCGCTCTTAGTCAACCGATCGACTATTACCCAAATGGTATCGTGACCCCGAAGAGTTTTAGGCAACTTCGTCACGAAGTCCATGGTAATATGCTCCCACTTCCACTTGGGGATCTCTAAGGACTGCAGACTCCCATACGGTCGTTGATGTTCGGCCTTAACTTGTAAGCACGTCATACAACTCTCCACGTAACGCGCCACATCCAGTTTCATTACAGGCCACCAATAATGCAACTTCAAGTCCCGGTACATCTTTGTACTCCCCGGATGAATGGAATACTTAGACTTGTGGGCATCCTCAAGAAGTAGTTCCCGATTACCCCCAACTTTGGGCACCCACACACGACCGTTGAACAGTTTCACCCCACGGCTAACTTCCGTTAAGAGAAACCGTTGCTTGGTCATCACCTCATCCTTAAGATTTTCATCCAACAATGATTCTACTTGATATGCCTTGATCTTCTCAACAAGATTTGACACTAACTCGATTCTCGAAAGGGTAGCCCGAATACTTCCGCTATAGTCCTTCCGACTTAACGCATCGGCCACTACGTTCGCCTTACTGGGATGGTAAAGCAATTCACAATCGTAATCCTTGAGAAACTCAAGCCACCACATTTGCCTCATGTTTAGCTCTTTTTGATCAAAGACATACTTCGAGCCACCGCCTTTGCCACTGCTTCCCATTCTTCTTCAAATCTGGCCAACACAAAAATCGGGGTGTTACACGATACTCATCCCAAACGGTATTAACCTTAAAAACATAAGCGAACTCACACGACACAATAAACCAACACTATCATTTCAATGATAGGACCATCTACCCAAAACTACACTCATCAAAAATCTCAACAATAGAAATTGAGTATGCCCATGCACCTGTAAATTCATAATGGCATTGGCCAGATGCAATTCTGAATTTACCTTACATGAGAGTCCTCACTATCGTTATCACGACTCTCGATGATCAAAGTCTTCCTTAAAGGCTTCCTAAATCTCAGTTGTGTCCCCCTACTCCACAGTTTAAGTTTTGGCTCATCCGGTCACCTAAATCCCTTAAACTATGGCTCTGATACCAATTGAAACAACCCAATTCTCACGACATAAAGCAAAACTAACATTATTAAATAACAACGCCAAACGGCCCAATACATCATCTAAAATCTAAGGTTTGTGGAAAGTCAACCTAATACACAACTGAGATTACAAGGAACGAAAACTAAAATGAAGGTCTTCTAACCCAGCGCTCCGGCTCACACCTTCTCCTTACCCTTGCTCGATCCTTCTACCTCACGCCTGCCTGAAAAGGTTTTTAGTTTTGAAAGAGCAAGGGTTAGACCAAAGGTCTAGTGAGTCCCCTCTAACAACAGTTCAACAACATAAATATAGGAAAGATTTATAATAACATAAGCCAATTCAATTATAAAAATCGACACCGCATTTGCAACCACGCTTCTGCACACACTACCATCACCCGAAGGTAACGACGTGTCTGACTCATATTGCCTTAGCTGCGACACCCCCCCCCCCCCCATTGGCATATACGGGACACACCCCCTGGTATGAGTTCAGGTGGGCCACACCCCCCGACTTTGGCCATACAACTCACAACAATGTATGCATACATTTAACCAACAACAAAAGTATAAACCACGATTATAAGAAATCTCGCATGTATAAAGCTCACATAATAATAAGATGCTTTAAAAAGAACATCCACATGTCTTTAACAACTTTAACATCACAAAAGCATTTAGTTAGAAAACTCACCTGGTTCTCGCGAAGTTTTCTTTTACCGCTTTATAACTTCTAGAACGAAAAAACCTAGAACTAAAAGCATCTCGTAAGGCATCGAAGAACTTATCGTAGATTAAAGATACCCTCCAAAATCTTTCCCCCGAAAACCCAACTTAACCCAACACTCGACTCGGGCTCCCGACTCTCGGGTTCCGCCCGGTGTGCCAACCCCGACTCTCAACCCGCCCCAGGCGCCCAACTCCCGGGCCCGCCCGATGGTGCCGACTCCCGGCCTCCTACACGCACCGACTCCCGGTGCTGGAACCTCCCCCGGGCTCCCCCGCCTCCCGGGGTCACGGCCCGGGTTACACAACTTCCCCTCCCGAGCTCCCCCGCCTCCCGGGGTCACGACCCGAGTTTCGCCCAAACCCCCGGGGTCGCCCGGTCAAACAAACCTCGGGTTTCGTCGGTCACCACAACAACACCAGACTTCCCTGGTTAAGAGTTTCCAGGGTCGCCGGTAGGGAAGTTCTCGGCCCGAGCCGAGATGGACTAGGCAACGTTGAATGCGCAACCCTCTCCCCCATGGTGGCGACGATATCCGGAGGTGGAACCGCCACACTCACGATTACATCGAGACTTCACAATCTCTATAATTTCCAGCGATTAACAACAAAACCACAAGAATCCAAGAATTTAAACCTCTAATACTTGAGGATAAGAACATCAGATTGCTCCCTTTTTAACCCAAACACAAACAGGGAAACAAAACCCTAAAAGGTTTTATGATCCCAATCTAATCCAAGCACTTAAGAGGTTCTAAACAACATATTCCCACAACCTAAAGCTAGAATAAGATTTATAATGATTTACCTTGAAGAAGATGCTTGAAAATAGTCGATCTCTCTCTTGTTTCTTCCCAAAATCGCCCAAAGATCTCCCTCTCTCTCTAAAGTTCAGCCACCTACAAGAAATAAGAGAGGTCTCTAGGGTTAAACCCCTTTTTAACCAACTTTACTCTTTAGCCCTCCAACTTTGCTTTATTTGATAAATCATTCTACATGGTTATTATTACATGTCATATGTCACAAATTTCATGGTAAGAATCTAAAGGGGTTTGGGTTCTTATAAGAATTTTCCACAATGCTAATTCCTACAAAACATTGCACTTTTTACTTATAAGAACCTTACATTTAAGATGCTCTAACCATTCTGACTAAAATAAATTGTTTTATATATTTTACATTAAATAAATAATATATTCTATTATCATGAAAATATCAAAAGTAAAAACCATGTTTTATATCCTTACACGTAATAGATTAAGATGGTATTATTTTTTTTTAATAAAGACTAGAAACGTACTCGCACAATGCAGCAAGATACATCACGATTTTAATGTTTTATTTTATTTTTTTGTCAATTTACAGTACGATTTTGGATGGTTTTGATAAAGTGATAATGTTTTTTTTTATAAATTTGTTTAATTTAGGCTTAATAATATAATGTTTTTATATAAAAAAATTAAGTATTTTGTTAGAATTCAATGATTATTTTATATATTTTAATGACATCTAAAAAAAACCAATTACATATTTAATAATATAATTAAAACAAAATTATAGTAATATAATATATCTATACTATATTATAAAGCACGAATAAAAAACTATTAAATACAAATTATAAGGCACAAGGTACCATTATTTTATGCAAGATTTTAAAAATATCTTAATTTACATGTATCAAAACACAAGATACATATTACTACTTGAGGCTTCTAACACCCACCAATTTGGTATGTGCATTACATTCCTTTTATGCAGATTTTTTCATATATCACTATTAATTAATATATTATAGTACTATAAATTTGTTTTAATTATATTATTAAATATGTAATTAGTTATTTTTTCTAAATGTCATTAAAATATATAAGATAATCATTGAATTCTAACAAAATACTTACTTTTTTTATACAAAAAACATTATATTATTAAGCCTAAATTAAACAAATTTATAAAAAACATTATCACTTTCTCAAAACCATCCAAAATCATATTGTAAATCGATAAAAAAAATAAAATGAAACATTAAAATCGTGATATATCTCGCTGCATTGCGCGAGTACACTTCTAGTTAATTAATAGTGATGCATAGAAAGGTCTGCATAAAAGGAAGACCCTGCATATACCAAATTGGTGGGTGTTAGAAGTCTACAGTAGTAATATGTATCTTGTGATTTGATACTTGTAAATTAAGAGATTTTTAAAATCTTGCATAAAATGATGGTACCTTGTGCCTAATAATTTGTATTTAAGAGTTTTTTATCCCTACTTTATAATACTAGAAGTGTACTCGCGCAATGCAGCAAGATACGTCACGATTTTAATGTTTCATTTTATTTTTTTTGTCGATTTACAGTACGATTTTGGATGGTTTTGAGAAAGTGATAATGTTTTTTTATAAATTCGTTTAATTGAGGCTTAATAATATAATGTTTTTTATATAAAAAAATTAAGTATTTTGTTAGAATTCAATGATTATCTTATATATTTTAATGACATCTAGAAAAAATAACCAATTACATATTTAATAATATAATTAAAACAAAATTATAATAATATAATATATTAATTAATAGTGATAAATGAAAAGGTCTGCATAAAAGAAAAACCCTACACATACCAAATTAGTGAGTGTTCAAAGCATGCAGTAGTACTATGTATCTTGTGCTTTGATACTTGTAAATTAAGAGATTTTTAAAATCTTGCATAAAATGATGGTACCTTGTTCCTAATAATTTGTATTTAAGAGTTTTTTATCCATGTTTTATAATATAGTATAGACTAGTGTTGGGCCCGTGCATTGCACGGGAGGATAAATTTTTTGTTGGAATATTGAACCGAGTTAAATTGAAACGTAATTTCTCTGTTAACAGTTAATGAAATACAATGTGAAAAACGAATGTATTTTCATAATTGGTTAACTTGCATATATTCTTAATCGTTTGTTGTTATGAGTTTGTGCAATAATATTGGTAATAGTTTTGTATTATATTATTTAAAACTCAAACGACATGTCTCACAACATATCACTATTATTGAAATAATTATAAATATGCACATACGTTTTTACAGATTTTGCAATTTTTCTGAAACCTCCTCGACAACACTTGACAATCACTTTGAACGTATAAATCTGTAAATTAATTAACAACATTCAACCCACATCAAATATGACAAAGAAAATAAATGATTTCTATCTTTTGTAATCGGCAACTCAACTGGTATAGTTTAAATTCACTCAGTACCACTTAAAAATTTATCTGACTATTGACTTCAAGACCTCATAGTATTAGTCGATAAAAATAAAGATATGTATATATATCTTATTCCCCTACTTCGAAAAATATGATTGTGAGTTTTGAAAAATATAAACAAATCCTCAGTAAATAAAATAAAATATAAAAAAATTAGTTTTTCAAAGAAACAAAAATATAGTGGAATACCTTTTGTTCAGTTGCAGGTTCCGCCATTAACACCCGACCGTTCGTCTTCTTCTTGTACTCGGATGATACATAGAGAAACTATATATATTTATAGTGAATGTAGAGAATATTTTAAAATCTTTTATTTTAATTTTCGATTTTACATTTAAATATAAATATATTAAAAATATGGAAGAATATTTTTATATCTACATCGTTTTTATTTTATTTTCTTTGCATTTGGTTAATTTGGAAAGTATTGCGAAATATTTTTATTTTAAAGAATACGATAATTTATTAGTGTATCTCGTTATTTTTTATTTTTAATTCATATCAACCTTCTTTTTTCTTCTTTTAATGCTCGTGAAAAAAAATACGTGTAGATTTTATATTAGCAAAAAAAATACGTGTAAATTTTATATTATGCTAATATAAAATACGTGTAGATTTTATAAAATAAAATAGATTTTATATTAGAAAAAAAATACGGAAGAAAAAAGAGTTTATATTACATCTCATTATGTAAAAAGATTTTATAAAATAAAATATGGAAAAATCATTATGAGATGTATATAAAAAAATACGGAAGAAAAAATATTTTATATTATCTCATTAATATAGATTTAAATGTAAAATCTACATTTAAAATAGATTATGCTAATATAAAATATATTTTATAAAATCCTCCACCAAAAAAACAAATATTTATATTAATAAATGAGTATCTATTCCACAAATAGATGATTATGTGAGATACTGTGCTTGGAAATGTTGTACTAAAGCATTAAGAAATTGTAAATTAAGTAATTGACTTTAATTAGTTGTAACTTGTGCTTAAAATGTTGTAATTAAGAGTTTTTTATCTCGTTTTTATAATATAATATAGATATAGATAAAGATGGTATTATATTTTAAAATTGATATTATTGAAGTCATATCATATCGTTTCGTTTAATTTAATCATATTTACGGTATAAAATATAGAATTCTCAAGGTAACTTTCATAAAAAATTATCAAATACATATTTACTTTAAAAAATTATCAGTTACGTATTTATATTTTCTACCATAATAATTACTATTACTTTACTTGGTTTTAATTAAAAAAATGGTGGTGTCATTTGATATATTTTCCAAAAACTTATCATTCATCTATTGATTAGTTCCTTACTTTTTGTATCTGAGGTTATGTGTTCGAGTTTTTTATCGCAATTGTTTTCAAAAACTTAATAAACCTAAAATTAATAACTAAAAACTAAGAAAATGATTGAAACGAGATTCGAACCTACACCTGGGATGGGAGAAAAATCGTTCAACCCAACTATGCCGAAACAAACTTATATATATATATGGTGGCACCAAACATTATAATACGATGACACCTTTCACGACCCTAATTTTTTTACCTTACGGCAAAGAAATGAAACGGTTATCTATGTCACTGTATCTAATACATTGGATCTATACTTGCTATTTTGAGTATTTATGTTTAAAGTTGACACATATAAAAAAATATATTATATGTTATGACCCTCCAAAACATATGATTATCTTTCTAATCTTCCTCAAAATACCAATGAAACTTATTAGAAGTATGATATGAAACTTATTAGAAATATGATTAATGTGTGGTGAAAACTTATACTTGTAATTTTATCTTGATATACCATCTCTATAGATAATCAATTATTTATAGACTTACACGATGGCCCACCTGGTCTCCCGCGCTTTCTTTGTTTCAGTGGTTCGATTTGGTAGCTTCGACACCATCTCGATAGATAATCGATAATTTAAAGATTTTTAGAGAGGTAGAAAGTGATCATCAATGAGGTTTTTATTGTCATCATCAATGAGAGTAAGGTTAATGAGAAAAATATCTACATAACTGTCATCGAGAATCTATCAAGTGGACATCGAGAACATCGTGTGGGAAAAAGTAAGGGTTAAAGATGTTTGATGCATGCACTACAAAACAAATAACTTTCACCGACCGAAAAATCCGTCGGTGAAAGTTGGATCCGTCGGTAACCTCTGTCGGATTAAACATCGTCGGCGATGGTATCACCGATGGGATTACCGACGGATCCATCGGTAATCCGCCGGTAATATCCGGATCCGTCGGTAATTACCGACGGATTTCAACCGTCGATAATATTTCATGGGATTTGCTTATTATTCTAGTAGCGATGTCTACTATAAGTGGTATAGTTTTAACGAGAAATGTGACAAAAAAAACAAGGAACACCGAATTTATTATTTACTTAAAAGACAGAAATGGTGGGGGGATATGTTTAAATATTTCAAAAGTCAATCTTATGAATCAAGATATACTAGAGATGTACCCTTGCAATGCAACGAGTTTCTGAAATATAGAATTCGAACCCTCGATCATTATTCATACTTTTTGTTAGTCTTTTTTGATTTTATTTTACTATTTTGAGAAACCTAGATTTAAAACAAAAATATATTTTAGTTTTGTTTAATTATGAGTTTTTTATAAAAAATAATAATAAAGTATTTTGTTATGGATCAAAAAATGTTTAATTTAAATGATAATTATATTTAAGATATTTTATATTTAAAATTAAAAAGATAACATACTTCAATAAAAAATAAAAAAAAGTGTTTTATCTCGAATTTTCTTATATTTATCGGTTAGTTATATTAATAGTTAAAATTTTTAGATATTTTAGAAAATAAAAATAAGTGCTTATCTGCAATTAGTTACACGAATTCAAACATTGAGCTTTTATAAGTTGTACTTATGTTTAATCAATTTGTACTTTTGGATTTTAAGTAATATGCATTAATAAGTGGTACCTAACGCATAAAAATTAGTTTTTAAGAGTTTACCTTAAATGATTTATAATATAGTATAGATATATTAGTTTAAATTCAAAATTACAAGTTAATGAAACATAATTATAACTTATTAAAGTCCATGTTTTTATTTGTATAACTAACTGTAAATAAACATATTAAATACATGATAAACACTATGGTGCTCGCGATTGTGACTCGCGATAGTGCCAATGACACTATCGCCGTCGGGGGCAGTGTCTTAAATGAACCCTTATCAGATTTCAACCTCATTTCTCTCAAATACTATCTTTTGGTTGCGATTTTGGAGCTTCCATTTCAGCCTCCATTCTCCACTTTCCAAACCCTAGCTCTCATTAATATTACCTTTTGGTGGTTGGGTTTTGGATTCAAGCATTAAACTCACCTCAAGAAAGATTCTATGGTTTCTCAAAGTACATCTCCTCATCTTCAAGTCTCACCTTCTCAAATCTAGGGTTTTCATCTTTTCTAGGTTTTGGTACAAAATCTAGATTGTGAGTTTACTAACATTTGTTAAAACTAGATACACATCATTATCTTCTACTTATTAATATTAATGCATTTCTTAAATGTTCATGTTTATTGTTCAAGTATTTGGGTTTTTTTCCCATGGATTTATGTATATGAAAGTGACCATGGGTTATATGTGTATATCTTGGTATGTTGACGATTCCTACTTGGAATGCCTTTTGGCGACCTTACATTCTAGTGATGGATTTGGTTGATATTTGGGTTAAGTGTTGAAATTGCATGTTTAGGATGGTAATGTTGTGTTCATGATTGATATCCGAATATGTTGGGTTGTAACACATCTTGAGACCTCCTACTTGCGTAATGTGTACGAACCAAGTCAGTGATTCACTATAGGGATGTAGGTGGGTAACATTTGGGGAATTTCCTAAGTGGTAGTCCCTTATGTGCCTAGACCTCCGCCGTCGGGGAATTTCCTAAGCGGTAGTCCTCGATGCGTGTCGGGCCTTTGGGTTGCCTTGGTTATTTGGCTTCAAGGTGCATCGCCTCTTTGCGTGAACCTGATTTGGAGATATGGGTCGCTCCCGTTGACTCCACACCTACGTGATTAATTGGTTAACTGCTGATAAGAACTGTAACTGTTTCTGACATGTTTTTACTTGTTCAACTCACTAGGCTTTTTGGCCTAACACTTGTTTGGTGTCGATGTGTATCTCAGGTGTTAGCGGCGCTGCTCCTAGGCAAGTTTAGATGCTTTGGACAAGAGCTTGGGGTTTTTGGCACTTAAACTGTTGTTGGAAGAATTGGGTTTATAGATGACACCCCTTTTGTAATCTCTTTTCTAGAGTTAGAAATTAGATTAGTTGGTTGTTATTTATTTACCCGTTAAATTACAAATTGTGATTAAACAGGTTATTTATATATTTCCCCATTTTTGGGAGGCTCTTGCTATGGCAAATTTTATACCACTTCTCCTCTTTTGGAAAGTTTTTGTTATCCCTATTTTTAGGGTGTTACAAGTTGGTATCAGAGCTTTAGTTTAAGTGAACTAGGTATTGTTTAACATATCTAGACTTAAGCTTTAGACGTTATGACTTCACTGTCCATTTTTGGGGTAGAAATCCTAGGTGGGGAGAGCATTAGGATTACGGAATTACTTTAATTGAAAGTTGTGATGGTGGTGACAAGAATTCTTGTGTATGGTTCGTTCATAATTTCACTTAGCTACTGCTATTATGAATGCATTGTTACGTGAGCATGCTTGGTTTACTATTATTATGATAATTGATGAAGGTAGTAGTACGTACAATGAGTTTAACTCGCTTAGTCTTTTCTCAATCTATTTCTCGTTCGCGCATGACAGATTTAATGGTAAACACTCGAAGTAGATTACCGGACATGCCAGAGGGGCAACCAGAGGTGGAATCTGCAGCAGTACGACCCCCGGTGGGGGAAACCTCCAATTACATTCCTATACCCAGAATATTGGGAGGAGGGCCCGAGCATATTCCTTGCCGGAACCTCAATACGAATAATGCTATCTTGGAAGAGGTGACCATGGAGACCAGGATTCGGGATAGCATGATGCTGGCTATGAATTCTGCCATGGCCCAACAACAAATCCAACAACAAGAGTTTTTCATGAAGTTCCTAGAAGATCGAGATGCTAGTCACCGCCAACCCGAGACTATGACGGAGAATATCATAGTTGGGTCGGGTGGTGGACCTGAAGTGGTGGTGACCGAAGAGCAACCGAGCAACGTGAATCGAGAGAGGACTAAGGGATGCTCCTACAAGGCTTTTCTGGGGTGCAACCCTAAAGAGTTTGCGGGTTCCGACAACCCGGTTGCGTGTATGTACTGGCTCAAGGAAATGGAAATGACCTTTGAGTCTAGCGAGTGCGACGTCTCACAACGGGTGAAGTTTGCTTCTCAATTACTCCGGGGAGAGGCATTGATCTGGTGGAATCTCACCCGGTCCGCCCTCACCCCCGAGGTTCTAGCAAAGCTGACCTGGGCAGTCTTCAAGAAAAAGATAATGGACAAGTATTGCAGCGAGCGTTCGTTGGACAAACTGGAAGCCGAGTTCCGGAATCTGAGGAAGGGAAATTTGTCTGTAGCCAACTACTCCAAGTTGTTTCTGGAGAAGTTGAACTTGGTGGGATATTTGGTCCCAGATGAGAGATCGAAGATTAAGGCCTTTCATCTTGGCCTACCGGCCAATATGCGGACTGACGTGCGCAATGCCGGAGGATCGACTCTTCAAGAAGTCATTGAAGAGGCCTTGCTGGTGGAAGATGATAGGTTGGCTGAGAAGGAAGAAAGAAGTGTTGCGGGTGAGAAGAGAAAATGGGAAGAGCCATCTGGGCCCGTTCGTCAATCAAAGCCTTTTGTTAGTGGGAGAGCTGGCGACTCTCGTAAAAGTGATCAGTGGTGCCCAAGGTGCAGAACCAAACATTCGGGCGCATGTGCTTCCAAAACCTATGCGGGTCCGGTGAGTTGTGCCAGGTGTGGCAAGAAGGGTCATGTGGCCTGGGACTGCACTGTTCGTCCGACGGTGTGTTATGAGTGCCAGGAACCGGGGCACATAAGGAGGAATTGTCCAAAGTTAGCGGGGAGCAATCAAGTCAGATATGTTGGGTCGACGGCTAGGGTCGACCAATCGCCGAGGGTGCCGAGTCGAGCTTTCCGGATGACTACCGAGGAGGCGAAGGAGACCGCTGATGTTGTTTCGGGTACGTTCCTAGTAAACTCCTTTCCTGCTCGTGTATTGTTTGATTCGGGTGCTACGTGTTCTTTTGTATCAGATGTTTTCTGTAAGCAATTCGTCACTCCTATTTAGGCATGGAAATGGGGCCCGACCCGTCGGGGAACCCGGTCCACCCGCCCCGATCGGGTATGGGGATTCCCCGCTAAACCGGGGATGGGGATGGGGACGGGGATCCCCGTTTGTCTCAAAGCGGGGATGGGGACGGGTATCGCACTCCCCGCCCCGCCCCGTCCCCGTTATATATTTTAATTAATATTTAATATATATTATTTATTTAAACTAAATCGGTAATTCATAATTTCCTATTTCCTAATTAGGTTTATAATACAAAATTGTTATTTTTTGGATGTTAGTATGTATTTTGGATGTCAATCAAAATACAATACTCGATATGGTTTTGAATATTACTCGATATCTTTTGGAACGTGTGAAGTTAAGTTTTTTTTTTCCGAATTCGGTTGAATTTCTTTTGGTTTTAAGTTATTAATTATTATATGATGTTGTGATTTTTTTATACTAAATTAAATTTCTTTCGATTTTAGGTTTATTGGAAATATGTGATGTTTAAACATGTGCGGTGTCTCATATATTTGATCTAAATAGCTTACATAAACGGAAAAGAAAATCCCCGTTTCCCCGATGGGGATCCCCGTTCCCCGTTGGGGATGGGGATGGGGATGGGGATGTGATCATATTCCCCGGCGGGGATGGGGATGGGGACGGGGATGAAGATGAGGGATTGGGGACGGGGATGGGGATTGAGGTCCCCGCCCCATCCCCGCCCCATTTCCATGCCTACTCCTATTAGTGTCCTTTCCGACGCACTAGTAGTAGAGATAGCCAACGGTGATAAAGTAATTATCCGAGACCGTTATTGTGATTGCACCATAGAGATCAATGGGAGTCCTTTTGGGGTAGATTTGCTACCTATGGCCATCGGAGGGTTCGACGTGGTCATAGGAATGGATTGGTTGTCAAGGCACAAGGCTGACATCTTTTGTTCTAAGAAGATGATCCAAGTGCCTTTGACGGAAGGCGGCGGGGTCGTCATCTATGGGGAGAAAGGAAAGGGGTGCAACCCCATTATTTCCTCTCTCAAAGCGCGGAAGTTTCTAGCTAAGGGTTACCCTTTGTATCTAGCGTACGTTGTGGACGCGAAGAAGGAAAAGAAGACGGTGGAAGACGTGAGGATCGTGCGGGATTATCCGGATGTCTTTCCAGAAGACCTTCCCGGATTACCACCAGAACGTCAAGTGGAGTTTCAAATTGACCTCACTCTGGGAGCGGCTTCGATAGCCCGAGCTCCCTATCGTTTGGCCCCGACGGAGATGAAGGAGATGATGACGCAACTTCAAGAGTTTTTAGAGAAGGGTTTTATCCGACCGAGTTCTTCAACTTGGGGAGCGCCGGTGTTGTTCATGAAGAAGAAGGACGGATCGATGAGGATGTGTATTGACTACCGTGAGTTGAATAAAGTCACGGTAAAGAACAAATACCCTCTACCTTGCATCGATGATCTCTTCGATCAACTTCAAGGTGCGGGATGTTTCTCAAAGATTGACCTCCGATCCGGTTATCATCAAGTGAGAGTGAAGAATGATGATATTCCGAAGACGGCCTTCCGAACGCGTTACGGTCACTATGAGTTCTTGGTGATGCCTTTTGGGTTGACTAACGCGCCGACCTTGTTTATGGACTTGATGAACCGTGTGTGTCGCCCATTCTTGGATAAATCCGTGATCGTCTTTATTGACGATATTCTAATTTATTCTAAGGACGAATTCGAACATGGGAAACACTTGCGGGAAGTCTTGGAAGTCCTAAGAAGAGAGAAGTTGTTCGCAAATTTCTCTAAGTGCGAGTTTTGGCTTCGAGAAGTGCAATTCTTGGGGCACGTGGTGTCAAAGGACGGTGTTCAGGTGGACCCGACGAAGATTGAAGCGATGTTGAGTTGGGAGCCGCCGACGAATCCGTCGGAGATACGGAGTTTCTTGGGCTTAGCGGGCTACTATAGACGCTTCATCCAAGACTTTTCCAAGGTAGCTACACCTCTCACATCCCTCACAAGAAAGAACGTCAAGTTTCTTTATACCGATGTTCAAGACCAAGCATTTCAAACGCTCAAGAGGAAATTGTGCGAAGCTCCGATCTTATCCTTGCCTGAGGGATCGGAAGACTTTGTAGTGTATAGTGACGCTTCTAAGATGGGACTTGGATGTGTACTTATGCAACGAGGGAAAGTCATTGCCTACGCGTCAAGGCAATTAAAGGAGCATGAGAAGAACTACCCGACGCATGACTTAGAGTTGGCGGCGGTAGTTTTTGCTTTGAAGTTGTGGCGGCATTACTTGTACGGGACCAAGTGTACTCTCTTCACGGATCACAAGAGTTTCAAGTACATCTTCGATCAAAAAGAACTCAACATGCGGCAAAGAAGATGGCTTGAACTTCTAAAGGATTATGATTGTGATCTACTCTACCATCCCGGTAAGGCCAATGTGGTGGCGGATGCTTTGAGCCGGAGGAGCCATGATGGTGGCGTTAAATTGTTCCTTACAAGAATCAACGTGGTATCAAGTTTGGTGGAAAGCATCAAGACGTGGCAAGTGGAAGCGCTCAAAGAACAAAACCTCAAGTCCGAGGTCATGGTGAAGCAAAGGGAACTTTTGACGGAAGATAGCCGCGGGCTTAAACTATTTCAAGGTCGTATTTAGGTGCCGAAGTTGGGTGGAAATCGAGAGTTACTTCTAGAGGACGCGCACAAGTCGAAGTATTCTATACATCCCGGTAGTACCAAGATGTATAGAGACTTAAAATTAAATTATTGGTGGCCGGTGATGAAGTTGGATGTGGCTAACTACGTGGAGAAGTGTGTCATGTGCCTTCAAGTCAAGGCGGAACATCAAAGACCGTATGGAAGTTTACAACCGTTGTTCATTCCCGAGTGGAAGTGGGACAACATTACCATGGATTTCGTGACTAAGCTACCGAAGACCTTGCGAGGCCATGATACAATTTGGGTAGTCGTTGATCGGCTAACTAAGAGCGCACATTTCCTTGCAATGAGGGAGACTTTGCCAATGGAGAAATTGGCCAAGCTTTACATCGATGAGGTTGTGTCCAGGCATGGGGTTCCACAATCTATCGTGTCGGATCGAGATAGTCGTTTCACGTCGAACTTTTGGGCAAGCTTGCAAAAGGAGTTGGGCACCCGATTGAATTTGAGCACGGCGTATCATCCTCAAACGGATGGTCAAAGTGAAAGAACGATTCAAACACTCGAAGACATGTTAAGGTCATGTGTTATCGACTTTGGAGGTAGTTGGGACTCACACCTGCCGTTGGTGGAGTTCGCATATAATAATAGCTACCACTCTAGCATTGGCATGGCACCATTCGAGGCTTTGTACGGACGAAAGTGCCGAACTCCAGTTTGTTGGTTAGAAGCAGGCGAAAAGCAATTCGCCGTGCCGGAAATAGTGCAAGAGACGGCGGACAAGGTGAAAGAGATCCGAGAAAGGATAAAGGCGGCACAAGACTGTCAGAAAAGTTATGTGGACAAGAAAAGGAGACCGGTCGAATTTCAAGTGGGCGACCGGGTCATGTTGAAAGTGTCACCGTGGAAGGGAATCATTCGGTTTGGGAAGCGTGGGAAGCTTAGACCTCGTTTCCTTGGTCCATTCGTCATATTGGAGAAAATTGGATTACAATCCTACCGGTTGGATTTACCACCGGAGATGGATGGAATACATCTTACATTTCACGTATGTTACCTTCGGAAGTGTCTAGCCGAAGAGGAAAGCGTGATTCCTTTGTCGGAAATTCGGGTGGACAATGGGAATCATTGTATAGAAGAACCGGAATCTATTTTAGAATCGAAAGTGAAGAAGTTGAGGCATAAGGACGTGGTCATGGTTAAGGTTCAATGGAAGCACCATCGTGGTGCTAACAATACTTGGGAATCGGAAGATGATATGAAGAAGTGTTATCCTCACTTGTTTAATCAAGAATGAGATTTCGGGGACGAAATCCCAATTAGGTGGGGAGGATTGTAACATCCGGAAATTCGCAAGGTAAGTATTTTGTCTTCTTAAATGCATTTATTTCGCTTATGTAAGAATATGTGTCTTGGTGTACATTTCATGATCATTATTATGTCTAAATGTCATATAATTAAATTACCTTCGTTAATCGTTCAAACCTTGTGCTCGTTATAGTTTTCGGTTGAGTTTTGGGCTATTTTGGGGTGACTCGCGATTGTGCCCTTGGCACTATCGCGGAGGGCACAATCGCCGAAGATGTACCGAGAGTTCGGGGTGGGTTGCGATTGTGCCCCGCGATTGTGCCATGGCACTATCGCGGAGGGTACTATCGCGCGGTTTGTACCGTAGGTGGAATGGCACTATCGCCGGGCACTATCGCCGTCGGGGGTAGTGTCTTAAATGAACCCTTATCAGATTTCAACCTCATTTCTCTCAAATACTATCTTTTGGTTGCGATTTTGGAGCTTCCATTTCAGCCTCCATTCTCCACTTTCCAAACCCTAGCTCTCATTAATATTACCTTTTGGTGGTTGGGTTTTGGATTCAAGCATTAAACTCACCTCAAGAAAGATTCTATGGTTTCTCAAAGTACATCTCCTCATCTTCAAGTCTCACCTTCTCAAATCTAGGGTTTTCATCTTTTCTAGGTTTTGGTACAAAACCTAGATTGTGAGTTTACTAACCTTTGTTAAAACTAGATACACATCATTATCTTCTACTTATTAATATTAATGCATTTCTTAAATGTTCATGTTTATTGTTCAAGTATTTGGGTTTTTTTCCCATGGATTTATGTATATGAAAGTGACCATGGGTTATATGTGTATATCTTGGTATGTTGACGTTTCCTACTTGGAATGCCTTTTGGCGACCTTACATTCTAGTGATGGATTTGGTTGATATTTGGGTTAAGTGTTGAAATTGCATGTTTAGGATGGTAATGTTGTGTTCATGATTGATATCCGAATATGTTGGGTTGTAACACATCTTTAGACCTCCTACTTGCATAATGTGGACGAACCAAGTCAGTGATTCACTATAGGGATGTAGGTGGGTAACATTTGGGGAATTTCCTAAGTGGTAGTCCCTTATGTGCCTAGACCTCCGCCGTCGGGGAATTTCCTAAGCGGTAGTCCTCGATGCGTGTCGGGCCTTTGGGTTTCCTTGGTTATTTGGCTTCAAGGTGCATCGCCTCTTTGCGTGAACCTGATTTGGAGATATGGGTCGCTCTCGTTGACTCCACACCTACGTGATTAATTGGTTAACTGCTGATAAGAACTGTAACTGTTTCTGGCATGTTTTTACTTGTTCAACTCACTAGGATTTTTGTCCTAACACTTGTTTGGTGTCGATGTGTATCTCAGGTGTTAGCGGCGCTGCTCCTAGGCAAGTTTAGATGCTTTGGACAAGAGCTTGGGGTTTTTGGCACTTGAACTGTTGTTGGAAGAATTGGGTTTATAGATGACACCCATTTTGTAATCTCTTTTCTAGAGTTAGAAATTAGATTAGTTGGTTGTTATTTATTTACCCGTTAAATTACAAATTGTGATTAAACAGTTTATTTGTATATTTCCCCATTTTTGGGAGGCTCTTGCTATGGCAAATTTTATACCACTTCTCCTCTTTTGGAAAGTTTTTGTTATCCCTATTTTTAGGGTGTTACAAGTTGGTATCAGAGATTTAGTTTAAGTGAACTAGGTATTGTTTAACATATCTAGACTTAAGCTTTAGACGTTATGACTTCACTGTCCATTTTTGGGGTAGAAATCCTAGGTGGGGAGAGCATTAGGATTACGGAATTACTTTAATTGAAATTTGTCATGGTGGTGACAAGAATTCTTGTGTATGGTTTGTAACACCCCGATTTTTGAAAGATATCATTTCAAGTTTATACCGAAACCGATATATTAAGGAAAAATAAGATATTTGATTTTGGACTTGAATCCTAGATTTTATAGTCTTGATGGATAAAGGATTCAATTATGAGTCTAACGGTTCTTTCCGGAGTAAAAACGGAGCTATAACGAAGAAGTTATGGCCAAAACAGTATCGAGAAGAAAACCAGGGGAAGCGGGCGACTTATGCCGCGACCCAAGGTCGCGAGACAAGTCGCGAAACCCCCCGGACGAGCTTAAAACCGATTTTCAGCACCCAAACTTCATTCCTTCATATCTCCTTCATCCTAGCTCCGATTTGGGTGATTAAAGTTGCTACGGTTTCATTTTTTAGAGCTCTTCAAGGATCTAGCAAGAGATTGGAAGTATATTGAAGTATACTAGAGCATTTTGTGGTGGTAAGCTTCTCATCTCTCACTATTTATCTTCTTCACCAAAGTTTTCTAGGGTTTCATCCACCCTTTGTTCTCCCTTTCGTAGAATGGAGGTTTGTAACCATTTTGGTGAACTAGAGGTGTTTTGGTTGGTGGATTCAAGCTTGGGTTAAGGTAATCTTCTATTCTCTTCATTTATGGAGGTTAGGGTTTCGGTATCAGTTGAGGTATTCATGTATAAGGTCGGGAAACGATTCTTTGTGGTTGATGATGTTTATTTATGGTTGGAACCTTGTGGATCTAGGGTTTGGATTTCTCTAAAACCTACTTGTGAGTCCCCTAAACCTTAGCTATTTATACTTGCTCTATTTTGTGCTAAATGATTATTGTAAAGTGCTCAAATAAGCTAAACCTAGTGTTTAAGCATTTGCCATGTTTTGTGGGTTTTGCGATTGGGGAAAGTCATTTAATGGGGTGAGGAGTGTTAGGTGTAAGCCATGATGTATCAATAAATGCTTTGGTGAGGATGTATATGGGGTATAGAAAATGGGTAGAACCATTCTTATCAGCAGTTGTAGTCAAATTATTACTTGTGGACTAATATATGGCTAATGAGCTTTAGGTTATTATGAGGAGTATATAACATGTATGAATTTATTGTTTATCAAGATTATGCTTGCATGAAAACTGTTAACCATACTTGCTCATAGTCTACATGGGAGGTCTTATGTCTATTTCCTTGTGCACGAGGATTTAGATGGTATGCATTGTTAATTACATACTTATTGTCGTTGGGCATTTTGAGTAGACAATAGGGGACGCAAGTCCCTTAGTTGTGTACTCGGCTGGATTGGATAGGCACCCTTGTCTGTAAGACCTTGAGGTGTAACCAGACGGGGTAAGCATCAGAGGCAGAGACGGTTTGAGGATTGTGATGTCCGGCGTGGCATGGGAACTAGAACCGGGGCTGGACGGTGAAATCCAATCCAGATCGCGGGTTACCCCGCTTTATATCATTGTTAATTGCATACTTATTGTCGTTGGGCATTTTGAGTAGACAATAGGGGACGCAAGTCCCTTAGTTGTATACTCGGCTGGATTGGATAGGCACCCTTGTCTGTAAGACCTTGAGGTGTAACCCGACGGGGTAAGCATCAGAGGCAGAGACGGTTTGAGGATTGTGATGTCCGGCGCGACATGGGAACTAGAACCGGGGTTGGACGGTGAAATCCAATCCAAATCACGAGTTACCCCGCTTTATATGGAAGATATTTGTGTATTAATTGTACAGGAAATTACAATGTCCCGATTGGGAGGTTTGACTTGATCTAAATGCATGGGAGCCGGTAACATTTAATTACAGTTCCATTTACATCATAATTGGTATCGGCATAATAACCAATAGACTTCGTTCTAACACTTGTGTTCATGTTTAAATGGTTCACAGGTTCCGTTAGCGATGCGAGTAGAATGTCTTGATCTGTCGGGATCGCACCTAGGATTCCTCCTTGGACCGGGCATTTTTGGGAGAATCGAGAAAGAGCGTTTTGAAGTCATAGTGACACCCACCTTAATCTAGAGTTGATAATTGTTCTAGATTAGATAGGTTGTCATGTATATGTCTTATGGTTCCGCTACTCCTTTATAGAACCACCCTAATTCTTGGGTTCTAGTCTTTATGTTTACAGGTTTTGGATTCGCCTTGTTTTAGGCGTTATATTGCCGAAATTTTAAGTTTTATTTTACCATAAATTTTAGAGTGTAACATGGTTCGTTCATAATTTCACTTAGCTACTGCTATTATTAATGCATTGTTACGTGAGCATGCTTGGTTTACTATTATTATGATAATTGATGAAGGTAGTAGTACGTACAATGAGTTTAACTCGCTTAGTCTTTTCTCACTTCCATAGAGCCACAAAGAAGACTGAACCCTGTCATGAAAGAGGTAGTGAAAAAGGAAATTTTGAAATGGTTAGATGCAGGAATTATTTTCCCAATAGCCAGTAGTTCTTGGGTTAGTCCAGTCCAGTGTGTACCTAAGAAGGGAGGGATCACTATCATTTCTAATGACAAGAATGAACTCATCCCTACCAGAATAGTCTCCGGATAGAGAATTTGCATGGACTACCGTAGGTTGAACAAGGCTACTCAAAAGGACCATTTTCCCTTACCTTTTGTTGATCAAATGTTAGACAGGTTGGCTGGAAAAGAGTACTACTGCTTCTTGGATGGATACTCAGGATACAACCAGATAGCCATAGCACCAGAAGACCAGGAGAAGACTACCTTCACTTGTCCTTATGGCACCTTTGCCTTCAGAAGGATGCCTTTTGGACTTTGCAATGCTCCTGCCACTTTTCAGAGATGTATGATGTCCATATTTTCTGATATGCTTGAAAAATCCATTGAAATATTTATGGATGATTTTTCTGTTTATGGTTCATCTTTTGATCAGTGTTTGGATAATTTAAAGCAAAGTCTTAAAAGGTGTGAGGAGACTGACCTGGTCCTTAATTGGGAAAAATGTCATTTCATGGTAACAGAAGGGATTGTCCTCGGTCATTTAATTTCAAAAAGAGGAGTTGAGGTAGACAAAGCTAAACTTGAAGTAATTGAAAAACTACCTGAACCAACCACTGTCAAAGGTATCAGGAGCTTTCTTGGCCATGCTGGATTTTATAGACGATTTATAAAAGACTTTTCAAAAATTTCAAAACCTTTATGTCTATTATTACAGCATGACCAAAAGTTTGATTTCAATGATGAATGTAGAAATGCATTCAACACTTTAAAGAAAGCTTTCGTAACTGCACCAGTGGTTGTGGCTCCTGAATGGGACAAACCTTTTGAGATCATATGTGACGCCAGCGACTGTGCTGTTGGTGCTGTGTTAGGTCAAAGAAAAGAGAAAATTTTTCATTCCATCCACTATGCAAGCAAAACCCTAAATGAAGCTCAAATTAATTACACAACAACTGAGCAAAAGTCATTGTACATACCGACCATGCTGCCATTAAATATTTGATATCAAAGAAAGATGCTAAACCTAGGCTGATAAGATGGGTTTTGTTGTTGCAAGAGTTTGACCTAGAGATTATTGATAGGAAGGGGACTGAGAACCAAGTGGCTGACCATTTGTCCAGGTTAGAGAAACTTGTTGAAAGTAGGGAAGAAGGAGACATTGTAGAGACTTTTCCAGATGAAAAGATTCTTATGGTGCAAACACAACTTCCATGGTTTGCTGACATAGCAAATTATTTGGCTTGTGACATCATACCTTCTGTTTATACTCATCACATGCTTAAGAAATTTCTCCATGATAGCAAATTTTACTTGTGGGATGACCCTTTTCTGTTTAAACTTGGTATAGATCAATTGTTGAGAAGGTGTATCCCAGAAACTGAAGCTATAACACCCCGAATTTTCGTTGTGTAATTTTGGTATTCTCGTGGTTAAGCTTTTATCGTTAGCTCCGTCTTTGGTTTGAAGTTGTTTTGGATTTTGTGAAGTTTGGAGACAAGCAGTGAACTACGCGAGTTACACCGCGACTAGAGGTCGCGGCATAACCCGCGTAACCCTCTGTTTAAAATGAGATTTTGGAACTACGCGAGTTGCACCGCGACTAGAGGTCGCGACACAACCCGCGAAACCCACTGGATGATTTAGGGTTTTTGGACACGGGCGAGTTATGCCGCGAGTTGAAGTCGCGGCATAACCCGCGTAGTTGCCTAGCCGACTTAAGGGTCCAGTCTCCCAAAATATCTCATTTCTCTCAAATCTCTAATCTCTCTTCTCTCTCTCTAAAATCGTTCTCTCTCTCTCTAAAGTTTGGTAGTGATAGTTGGTGTTCGATCCGAGGTTTCGGTGTTTTAAGCTTCACCTCTACGTCGTGATCGTTATCTGGTTTTCCGGGTTTTATTCTGAAAACCTACCGGTGAGTTCCTACTACCATTTTACAAACTTTATACATGTCAAAACTCTTATTTGCGAAATCCGAAGTATTTCTACGGTATGATTTCATGTCCTCTACATTTTGATATAAATGAAGTTTTTGGTGATTTTCGGGGTTCCCGATCAGTTTTGACTAAAATGACTGGTTCCGCCTTATTGAAGTAAAATGATGTTTTACTTGCACATTATGTGGATATGTAAAAAGAATGTTTAAGGACTCATTTTAATGATTTTCATTCTTACCAGAAGTTGAACTGGAAATGACATTTTTGTTTATAAAATGTGTTAATACCATACGTTTAGTTATGGTTGGTCACATATGTTGTTGTGACGAGTCTGTACCATTACTAGTGGATCCCTAGGTTTTGAGTCGACTGTTTTGTTGGGATGTTATATTCCCCAAATTTGTAGCTGTGGATCATATGTTCCTCGGGGGCAACTTGGTACGGTTATGTGAGGCCGGATACTAGCCATGGTTCATAGTGATCCTAGTGAAGGAGTATACATTGGTTTTGCGCTTGGGGCTTGATCTCACGTTGAAGCACGGACTTTTGTGTTCGTATCCGCGGATTCCAATTGTTTAGCTCATAACTCGGATTTTGGCCTACTTAGTGTTACGCCACAATCCTTGGTAAAACGGTCCCTTTTGTCATCGTTTAACGAGTTATGGACCGAAAAGGCCCGGTTGTGGCGAAACGTTATCTTTATGAACTAAACCTTTATGAAAATATTTCCTTATGATACTGATGTTTATATTTTTTTGAGCTTTATAAACTGTATGTTCTCACCAGGCTTTAAGTCTGACACTTTTTTCTCAAATGATGTGTATAACAGGTTTCCCTTAGCGGTGGGTTGCAGGGGTTTTTGAGAGATGGGTTTGGTCTCGAGGCATTTTGAGATGACTAGTATTGTTTCAGGGCATTTGTTAAGTCCCATTCTTTTGGTATATTATAGATTGTCAACTGATGTAATCTTGATATAGGTGTCTAGATTAGTTTGTTGACAAACTCTATATCGATACAGGTTTTTGTAAAGTCTTAAGGACTGATCCCCTTCTTGGGAGGTTATTATCAATACGAATGTCATGTTGCCAGGTTTTTCCAGGTTTTAATTTACTCTGATTTTTAGGGTGTTACAGGTTGGTATCAGAGCTCTAGTTTAAGTGAACTAGGCATGATGGTCTGGAAGCGACAACCTCCACCGCTGATCAGCCGGAAGGAGTTGAGGTTGTCGTGCGTCCACCAGTTCAATAAATACTAGGTGGGGGGGCCAGAGGTCATTCCGCGTGTGGACCTGGCTTCGTCCCACCCAGTAATCAGGGATGCTAGTTCCCCGTCTGAGTTGATGGCCAGCATGATGTTGGCAATGAGGGAAGAGATGGCAAAGCAACAAGAGTTTCTGCTGAAAATGATTGAGGACCGCGATGTGAACAATCGGAGAAGTGAGACGGTTGTGGAAAACATTGTAGCAGGTTCTGGAGGCGTTGGTACAGGAGTCAGGGCTGAGGAAAACAGGATTGTTGGTGCTCCGGGAAATAAGAAGAGTTGTTCCTACAAATCCTTCTTGGGCTGCGGACCGCCAGAATTCTTTGGTTCTGATGACCCGACCGTGTGTGTGAAGTGGATCTGAGCGGTTGAGCAAGCTTTTGGCTCTTCTGAGTGCGGAGATGATCAAAGGGTGCGGTTCAGTACCCAACTGCTGAGGGATACTGCACTCATTTGGTGGAATGTCATCCAATCCACCCTAACTCCTGCAGTGTTGGCTCAGTTGTCTTGGGCCGAGTTCAAGAAGAAGTTGTTAGAAGAATTCTGCAACGAAAGAACAATGGACCGAATTGAGAAAGAATTCCGGTCTCTAGAAAAGGGAAGCCTGACGGTGAGGGAGTATACCCGTCAGTTCATGGAGAAGCTTGGTCTGGTGGGGTACGCTGCCCCAACGGAGAAAGACAAGATGAAAGCATATCTCAATGGCTTACCAGCGGACATGCAATCTATGGTCCACAATTCCAAAGCTTCCAACCTCCGAGAGATGGTCGAGGAAGCTCAGTACATGGAAGAAATGTTCACGAAAACAAATATGAGAAAGCAGTGGTGGTGTCCGATAAGAGAAAGTGGGAGAGCAGTTCAGTACCTCCCAAGCGGGTCCGACCTTTTGGCGGAAACCGCAACTTCAACAGTTATCAGGAAGCAAAGTGGTACCCGAAGTGTTCGATCCAAGCATCACGGTAACTGTTACACCAATTCTCAAACTTGTTATAAGTGTGGGAAGCCTGGTCACACTGTCAGAGATTGCCCGGTCAGAGGACTCGTCTGTTATGAGTGCAAGGCACCGGGGCACGTGAGAAAAGATTGCCCGAAGCTTGTGTCGGGTAGCACGCCAGCAAGGAAGGAGAACCCTCCTAAGGTTCCGGGTCGAGCATTTCAGATGACGGCCGAAGAGGCCAAGGCATCCGCTGATGTGGTATCGGGTACTTTTCTCATAAACTCTGTACCTGCTCGTATTTTATTCGATACGGGTGCTAGTTTCTCTTTCGTATCTGAATTGTTCCGTCAGAAAATTTCTATGCCCACTACTAGTCTTGAGGATGCATTAGTGGTAGAAATAGCCGATGGTAGTCAAGTTCTGATCCACGGGGTTCTGAAGCAGTGTACTCTTAGTATCGAAGGGAGAGAATTCTCGATCGATCTACTGCCGATGTTAAACGGGGGTTTTGATGTGGTAGTCGGCATGGATTGGTTGTCAAACAATCATGCCGAGATCGTATGTTCCAAGAAGTTGATTCGACTTCCCAACCCCTCTGGCGAAGTCGTTGTCATCTATGGTGAAAAGAGAAAAGGTGAAGTGGCAATAATCACAATGACAAAGGCACGCAAGTGCTTAGTAAAAGGATGTTCGTCTTTCCTAGCCTATGTGATCGATGCCAAGCTAAAGAGATCAAAGCTGGAAGATGTGAAGATCGTGCGTGAGTTTCCAGACGTCTTTCCGGACGACTTGCCCGGGTTACCACCCGATCGTCAAGTAGAGTTTCGGATTGATCTTGTGCCTGGAGCAGCACCAATTGCTAAAGCTCCTTAACGTTTAGCTCCGTCATAAATGCAAGAAATGATGGCACAACTCCAAGAGCTTTTGGAGAAGGGCTTTATAAGACCGAGTTCGTCACCCTGGGGAGCTCCAGTCTTGTTTGTAAAGAAGAAAGATGGCACAATGAGAATGTGCATTGACAATCGTGAGTTGAATAAAGCTACAGTAAAGAACAGATATCCGCTTCCGAGAATAGATGACTTGTTCGATCAACTTCAAGGAGCGGGTTGTTTTTCCAAAATCGACTTACGTTCGGGTTATCACCAAGTGAAGGTAAGAGAAGATGATGTTCCGAAGACAACTTTCAGAACGCGTTACGGCCATTACGAATTTCTTATAATGCATTTTGGTCTAACGAACGCACCAGCTGTGTTTATGGATTTAATGAATAGAGTATGCCGACCATTCCTCGACAAGTCGGTCATTGTATTCATTGATGACATACTCGTGTAGTCCAAGAGTGAGTCAGAGCACGAGCAACATTTACGTGAAGTTCTGGAAGTGTTGAGAAAAGAAAGGTTGTACGCCAAATTTTCCTAGTCCGACTTTTGGCTTAAAGAATTACAGTTTCTGGGTCACGTAGTCACTCAGGTCGGAGTGAAAGTAGACCCCTCCAAGATTGAAGCTATGATGAATTGGGAGCCTCCTAAGAGTCCGTCCGAGATCCGAAGTTTCTTGGGTCTGGAGGGATACTACAGGAGATTTATCCAAGACTTTTCAAATATCGCTTCTTCCTTGACAGTTTTGACTCGGAAGAATGTGAAGTTTGAATGGACCGAAGCCCAAGAGAAGGCGTTCCGGATCCTCCAAATGAAGTTGTGTGAAGCTCCGATCTTGACGTTACCTGAAGGGTCGGAAGATTTCGTGGTATACAGCGACGCTTCAAAGATGGGACTGGGATGTGTGTTGATCAACGAGGCAAGGTGATCGCTTATGCCTCAAGACAGCTTAAGATACACGAGCAGAATTATCCTACCCATGATCTGGAGTTAGCGGCGGTGGTATTCGCTTTGAAGCTTTGGCGACATTACCTCTACGGCACGAAATGCACTCTATACACGGATCACAAGATCCTGAAATATGTCTTTGATCAGAAAGAGCTAAATATGAGGCAAAGGCGGTGCCTCGAGTTGCTCAAAGATTAAGATTGTGAATTGCTTTACCATCCCGGTAAGGCAAACGTGGTGGCCGATGCGTTAAGTCGAAAGGACTATAGCGGAAGTATTCGAGCTACCCATTCGAGGATCGAGCTAGTGTCTAGTCTTGTTGAGAAGATCAAGACATCGCAGGTGGAAGCACTGTTAGAAGAGAATCTAAAAGATGAAGTCATGACGAAGCAACGTTTACTCTTAACGGAAGATAGCCGCGGAGTAAAACTGTTCAGCGGTCGTGTGTGGGTACCCAAGCTTGGGGGTAACCGTGATCTATTGCTAGAGGATTCTCACAAGTCCAAGTATTCCATTCATCCGGGGAGTACAAAGATGTATAGGGACTTGAAGCTTCACTATTGGTGTCCGGTAATGAAACTTGATGTAGCGCGTTACGTTGAGCGTTGTGTGACGTGTTCGCAAGTTAAGGTCGAACATCAACGACCATACGGGAGTCTACAGTCTTTAGAGATTCCCGAATGGAAGTGGGAGCATATCACCATGGACTTCGTGACGAAGTTGCCTAAAACTCTTCGAGGTCACGATACCGTTTGGGTGATAGTTGACAGATTGACAAAGAGCGCTCACTTCTTGCCTATGCGCGAGACTTTACCGATGGATAAGTTAGCAAAACTTTACATCGACGAAGTAGTCTCGAGACATGGAATACCATTGTCGATCGTGTCAGATCGCGACGGTCGGTTCACTTCGAACTTCTGGGATGGGTTTCAGAAAGAGCTTGGTACACGAGTTAAGTTGAGTACAGCTTACCATCCACAGACCGACGGGCAGAGCGAACGAACGATCCAAACTTTGGAAGACATGTTGAGGTCTTGTGTCATCCATTTCGGGGGTAGCTGGGACTCTCACGTGCCTTTGGTGGAGTTCGCTTACAACAATAGCTACCACTCGAGTATTGGAATGGCACCTTTTGAAGCATTGTACGGGCGAAAGTGTCGAACTCCTGTGTGTTGGCTTGAAGCAGGAGAAAAGCAGTTCGCCGGACCTGAAATCGTGCAAGAGACGGCCGATAAGGTCAAATGTATTCGTGAAAGATTGAAAGCAGCTCAGGATCGGCAGAAGAGTTATGCCGATAAGAAGAAGCGGCCGATGGAATTTCAAGTGGGCGATCGTGTGTTGCTTAAGGTATCGCCGGGGAAAGGTATTATACGGTTCGGAAAGCGTGGGAAGCTGAGTCCCTGTTTCCTCGGACCTTTCAAAGTACTCAAGAGGGTGGGTTTGCAAGCCTACCAATTGGAACTGCCGCCAGAGTTGAACAGAATACACAACACGTTTCATATTTGTTATCTTCGGAAGTGTTTAGCGGAAGAGGAAAGCGTCATTCCTCTCTCCGAGTTAACAGTAGACGAGGGTAACCGTTGTGTGGAAGAGCCCGACGCCATTTTAGAGAGAAAGTCTAAGAAGTTGTGTCACAAGGAGGTCACTATGGTCAAGGTGCAGTGGAAGCATCATCGGGGAGCCAATGTGACGTGGGAAGCTGAAGAGGATATGAAGGGAAGATATCCTCATCTTTTCGAATAGTTAGGATTTCGGGGACGAAATCATTCCCAAGTTGGGGAGGATTGTAACACCCCGAATTTCCGTTGTGTAATTTTGGTATTCTCGTGGTTAAGCTTTTATCGTTAGCTCCGTGTTTGGTTTGAAGTTGTTTTGGATTTTGTGAAGTTTGGAGACAAGCAGTGAACTACGCGAGTTACACCGCGACTAGAGGTCACGGCACAACCCGCGTAACCCTCTGTTTAAAATGAGATTTTGGAACTACGTGAGTTGCACCGCGACTAGAAGTCGCGGCACAACCCGCGAAACCCACTATATGATTTAGGGTTTTTGGACACGGGCGAGTTATGCCGCGAGTTGAAGTCGCGGCATAAGCCGCGTAGTTGCCTGGCCGACTTAAGGGTCCAGTCTCCCAAAATATCTCATTTCTCTCAAATCTCTAATCTCTCTTCTCTCTCTCTAAAATCGTTCTCTCTCTCTCTAAAGTTTGGTAGTGATAGTTGGTGTTCGATCCGAGGTTTCGGTGTTTTAAGCTTCACCTCTACGTCGTGATCGTTATCTGGTTTTCCGGGTTTTATTCTGAAAACCTACCGGTGAGTTCCTACTACCATTTTACAAACTTTATACATGTCAAAACTCTTATTTGCGAAATCCGAAGTATTTCTACGGTATGATTTCATGTCCTCTACATTTTGATATAAATGAAGTTTTTGGTGATTTTCGGGGTTCCCGATCAGTTTTGACTAAAATGACTGGTTCCGCCTTATTGAAGTAAAATGATGTTTTACTTGCACATTATGTGGATATGTAAAAAGAATGTTTAAGGACTCATTTTAATGATTTTCATTCTTACCAGAAGTTGAACTGGAAATGACATTTTTGTTTATAAAATGTGTTAATACCATACGTTTAGTTATGGTTGGTCACATATGTTGTTGTGACGAGTCTGTACCATTACTAGTGGATCCCTAGGTTTTGAGTCGACTGTTTTGTTGGGATGTTATATTCCCCAAATTTGTAGCTATGGATCATATGTTCCTCGGGGGCAACTTGGTACGGTTATGTGAGGCCGGATACTAGCATTGGTTCATAGTGATCCTAGCGAAGGAGTATACATTGGTTTTGCGCTTGGGGCTTGATCTCACGTTGAAGCACGGACTTTTGTGTTCGTATCCGCGGATTCCAATTGTTTAGCTCATAACTCGAATTTTGGCCTACTTAGTGTTACGCCACAATCCTTGGTAAAACGGTCCCTTTTGTCATCGTTTAACGAGTTATGGACCGAAAAGGCCCGGTTGTGGCGAAACGTTATCTTTATGAACTAAACCTTTATGAAAAGATTTCCTTATGATACTGATGTTTATATTTTTTTGAGCTTTATAAACTGTATGTTCTCACCAGGCTTTAAGTCTGACACTTTTTCTCAAATGATGTATATAACAGGTTTCCCTTAGCGGTGGGTTGCCGGGGTTTTTGAGAGATGGGTTTGGTCTCGAGGCATTTTGAGATGACTAGTATTGTTTCAGGGCATTTGTTAAGTCCTATTCTTTTGGTATATTATAGATTGTCAACTGATGTAATCTTGATATAGGTGTCTTGATTAGTTTGTTGACAAAATCTATATCGATACAGGTTTTTGTAAAGTCTTAAGGACTGATCCCCTTCTTGGGAGGTTATTATCAATACGAATGTCATGTTGCCAGGTTTTTCCAGGTTTTAATTTACTCTGATTTTTAGGGTGTTACAGAAGCTGCAGCAATTCTACAGCATTGCCATCAATCAGCTTATGGAGGACATTTCGAAGGCCAAAGAACAGCAGCTAATGTGCTTCAATCAGGATTTTATTGGCCAACTCTCTTTAAAGATTCCCATAATTTTGTTCAAAGATGTAATGAATGCCAGAGAAGTGATTCCATTTCTCAGAAAAATGAAGTGCCTTTGAATGGGATCTTGGAAGTTGAGTTATTTGATGTTTGGGGAATAGATTTTATGGGACCTTTTCCTCCTTCAAACAATTGTCAATATATCTTAGTTGCTGTTGATTATGTTTCAAAATGGGTAGAAGCAATGGCATGTGTTTCTAATGATGCTAAAACTGTTGTAAAGTTTTTACAAAAACAAATTTTTACAAGGTTTGGTACCCCCCGGGCACTGATTAGTGATGAGGGTACCCACTTTATAAACAATTTGTTGAGTAAAGTTCTTGAGAAATATCATGTGAAACACAAGTTTGCCACTGCATACCACCCACAAACCAATGGTTTGGCTGAGCTCTCAAACAGGGAAATAAAAGGGATTCTTGAAAAAGTTGTTAAACCGAACAGAAAAGACTGGGCTTTTAAATTAGATGATGCTTTATGGGCATACAAAACTGCTTTTAAAACACCTTTAGGTATGTCTCCATACAAGCTAGTCTTTGGAAAGGCCTATCATCTCCCTTTAGAACTTGAACATAAAGCATATTGGGCTATAAAGGAATTGAACATGAACTTAGATGAGGCTGGCAACAAGAGAAAGTTGCAACTCTGTGAGCTAGAAGAACATAGGAACATGTCCTATGAGAATGCCAAGTTATACAAAGAGAAAACAAAAAAATGGCATGACAATAGGATCAGGCACAGAGAGTTGAAAGCAGGCCAGAAATGTCTTTTGTTCAATTCTAGGCTGAAGTTGTTTCCAGGTAAACTTAAGTCTAGATGGCCAGGCCCATTTCTCATCCACAAAGTATTTCCATATGGGGTTGTAGACTTAGTCAATCCGGAAAACAATAGTGTGTTCAAAGTCAATGGCCAGAGAGTAAAGCTATACCATGATGTTGTAGCATCTCCACAGCATGGCTCTGTGGAGATGGTCACTCTATGCTAAAAAGCTTCAATCAAAGGTGGGAAATATCTCAAAGTTCCACAATATGTGTAAATAATCTTTGTTTAATTAGTTTAGCAATTTTCTTTATTAGTCTTGTGTAATTTGTTTGTTAGTGTGCAGCCTTAATTTAGGAAAAAGGAGGAAACAAGAGGATGCTACTCCAGTGCTGCAACACTAAAGATCTGAGTCTGCAAAAAGGAAAAGGAATGTCCGACTGAAAGTTTGGGGAATATATTAGATGCAAATTTTTTTGGGTTGGTTTAAGGATAAATACTAGAGATGACATCAGATCAACATCATTTCTTTTGCTATTGTAGACACCTTGTCTACTTTATAGCTAAAATGATTAGGAAGCTTCTAAAAGATTCCTTTTTAAGTACTTATCCTTAAAAACCCAAAGGTTATTACCCAAACTACAGCTTGCACCTCCTAATTTAATCAGATAAGGACACCCATCCTATCACTTCTGGTCTTTTCATCTTCTAGAAAAAACCCCTTTTTTTTTAAAAAAAAAACGTTTCCTCTCTCACTCCCACTCTCCTAACTCCCTGTTTCTTCCCTCTTAAGTCGAACACCTCTCTGAAAACCACAATCTTCTTCCCCTTTCTCTGTGTTCAATCTGTAACATGGCAAGAATGAAGAGAGCAATGGTAAGAAACCCTCCGAACGCCGAACGAAGAAGAAGCCCCCAAACCAGGGAGAATGATCGATCATCAAGCACTAATACACCTCAATCACCAGTGGTCCTTGAGGATAACTCCATTGCTCCTCAGGTTCGATAACACCTCTGTGGCCGACAAAGGAGAAAGTTCGACAAAGCCAACCTCAACAGGGGAGGATTCAGCAAGAAACCTTCTTGCCATCATTGCTCATCCTAAGTTCATTGCTATGGAAGAATCTCAGATAAAACCATAAACTTTGGAAGGATCATCATGAGAAGTATCAGGGAGTGCTCTACCAGGTCAAAATCAAGGGGAAAGTTCTACTTCCCTGGAATGTTGACCAAGATGCTGACTGAAATGGTGTAACACCCTAAAAATCAGAGTAAATTAAAACCTGGAAAACCTGGAAACATGACATTCGTATTGATAATAATCTCCCAAGAAGGGGATCAGTCCTTAAGACTTTACAAAAACCTGTATCGATATAGAGTTAGTCAACAAACTAATATAGACACCTATATCAAGATTACATCAGTTGACAATCCATAATATACCAAAAGAATGGGACTTAACAAATGACCTGAAACAATACTAGTCATCTCAAAATGCCTCGAGACCAAACCCGTCTCTCAAAACCCCGGCAACCCACCGCTAAGGGAAACCTGTTATACACATCATTTGAGAAAAAGTGTCAGACTTAAAGCCTGGTGAGAACATACAGTTGATAAAGCTCAAAAGATATAAACATCAGTATCACAAGGAAATCTTTTCATAAAGGTTTAGTTCATAAAGATAACATTTCGCCACAACCGGGCCTTTTCGGTCCAAAACTCATTATATGATGACAAAAGGACCATTTTACCAAGGATGGTGGCGTAACACTAAGTAGGCCAAAATCCGAGTTATGAGCTAAACACTTGGAATCCAAGGATACGAACACATAGGTTCGTGCTACGATGTGAGATCGCGCCCCCAAGCAAAACCAATGTATACTCCTTCACTAGGATCACTATGAACCATGGCTAGTATCCAGCCTCACATAACCGTACCAAGTTGCCCTCTAGGAACATATGCATCCATAGTTACAAAATGGGGAATATGACCTCCCAATAATACAATCGACTCAAAACCTAGGGATCCGCTAGTAATGGTACAGACTCGTCACAACAACATATGTGACCAACCATAAATAAACATATGCTATTAACACATTTTATAAACAAAATGTCATTTCCAGTTCAACTTCTGGTAAGAATGAAAATCATTAAAATGAGTTCATAAACATTCTTTTCACATATCCACATAAAGTGCAAGTAAAACATCATTTTACCTTTAATAAGGCGGAACCAGTCATTTTAGTCAAAACTGATTGGGAACCCCGAAAATCACTAAAAACTTCATTTATATCAAAATGTAGAGAACATGAAATCATACCGTAGAAATACTTCGGATTTCGCAAATAAGAGTTTTGACATGTATAAAGTTTGTAAAATGGTAGTAGGAACTCACCGATAGGTTTTCTGAATAAAACCCGGAAAACCAGATAACGATCACGACGTAGAGGTGAAGCTTAAAATACTGACCCCTTGCTAGAAACACCGGAAACTAGCAACTAAACTAGCTTTATAAGATCGAAAGAGAAAAAGAGAGAAAATGAAGAGAGAGAGAGAAATCTGAGATTGAGAGATATTTTTGAAAATATCTCTCAAAAGATATTTAAGAGAAACACCAAAAAGCATTCTGACGTCGTGCTCCCTCAAAGAAGGAAATGCGCACGACCCGTACGCTAGCACTGTGCCTCGGCCCTGGATCCTACGCACGACCCGTGCGTTTTCTCTGAAGGAGGGCGCACGACCCGTGCGTCCTGTAGACAGCCCCAAAAACTTCCTTTTCCTCAACACCTACGCAAAACAACGAAATTCGGGGTGTTACAATCCTCCCCAACTTGGGAATGATTTCGTCCCCGAAATCCCAACTACTCAAAAAGGTGAGGATATCTTCGCTTCATATCCTCCTCGGATTCCCACGTCACATTTGCTCCCCGGTGATGTTTCCACTGTACCTTGACCAAAGTGACCTCTTTGTGACGCAACTTCTTAGACTTTCTCTCTAAGATGGCGTCGGGTTCTTCCACACAACGGTTACCTTCGTCTACCCTTAACTCTGAAAGAGGAATGACGCTATCTTCTACCGCCAAACATTTCCGGAGGTAACAAACATGAAACGTGTTGTGTATTCTGCTCAACTCTGGTGGCATTTCCAACTGGTAGGCTTGCAATCCCACCCGTTTAAGCACTCTGACAGGTCCGAGGAAACGGGGACTCAGCTTCCCACGTTTTCCGAATCGAATAATGCCCTTCCATGGCAACACCTTAAGCATAACGCGGTCTCCCTCTTGGAATTCCATCGGTCGCTTCTTCTTATCTGCATAACTTTTCTGACGATCCTGAGCCGCTTTCATTCTTTCACGAATGCACTTGACCTTATCGGCAGTCTCTTGCACGATTTCAGGTCCGGCGAACTGCTTTTCTCCCGCTTCAAGCCAGCACACGGGAGTCCGACACTTTCGCCCATACAAAGCCTCAAAGGGTGCCATTCCGATACTCGAGTGGTAGCTATTGTTGTAAGCAAACTCTACCAAAGGCAGGTGAGAGTCCCAGCTACCCCCGAAATCTCTGACATAAGACCTCAACATGTCTTCCAAGGTTTGGATCGTTCGCTCGCTCTGCCCGTCAGTTTGCGGATGGTAAGCCGTACTCAACTTCACTCGAGTACCAAGTTCTTTCTGAAACCCATCCCAGAAGTTCGAAGTGAACCGACTGTCGCGATCTGACACGATCGACAATGGTATCCCATGCCTCGAGAACACCTCATCGATATAAAGCTTCACCAACTTATCCATCGGTAAAGTCTCGCACATAGGCAGAACGCTCTTTGTCAATCTGTCAACTATCACCCAAATGGTATCGTGACCTCGAAGAGTTTTAGGTAACTTTGTCACGAAGTCCATAGTGATATGCTCCCACTTCCACTCGAGAATCTCTAAAGACTGAAGACTCCCGTATGGTCGTTGATGTTCGGCCTTAACTTGCGAACACGTCACACAACACTCAACGTAACGCGCTACATCAAGTTTCATTACCGGCCACCAATAGTGCAGCTTCAAGTCCCTGTACATCTTTGCACTCCCCGGATGAATGAAATACTTGGACTTGTGAGCATCCTCTAGCAACAGATCACGGTTACCCCCAATCTTGGGTACCCACACACGACCGCTGAACAATTTTACTCCACGGCTATCTTCCGTTAAGAGTAAACGTTGCTTCGTCATGACTTCATCTTTTAGATTCTCTTCTAACAGTGCTTCCACCTGTGATGTCTTGATCTTCTCAACAAGACTAGACACTAGCTCGATCCTCGAATGGGTAGCTCGAATACTTCCGCTATAGTCCTTCCGACTTAACGCATCGGCCACCACGTTCGACTTACCGGGATGGTAAAGCAATTCATAGTCGTAATCTTTGAGCAACTCGAGCCACCGCCTTTGCCTCATATTCAGCTCTTTCTGATCAAAGACATATCTCAGGCTCTTGTGATCCGTGTATAGAGTGCATTTCGTGTCGTAGAGGTAATGTCGCCAAAGTTTCAAAGCGAACACCACCGCTGCTAACTCCAGATCATGGGTAGGATAATTCTACTCGTGTATCTTAAGCTGCCTCGAGGCATAAGCGATCACCTTGCCTCGTTGCATCAACACACATCCCAGTCCCATCTTTGAAGCGTCGCTGTATACCACGAAATCTTCCGACCCTTCAGGTAACGTCAAGATCGGAGCTTCACACAACTTCTTTTGAAGGATCCGGAACGCCTTCTCTTGGGTTTCGGTCCATTCAAACTTCACATTCTTCCGAGTCAGAACTGTCAAGGAAGAAGCGATATTTGAAAAGTCTTGGATAAATCTCCTGTAGTATCCCGCCAGACCCAAGAAACTTCGGATCTCGGACGGACTCTTAGGAGGCTCCCAATTCATCATAGCTTTAATCTTGGAGGGGTCTACTTTCACTCCGACCCGAGTGACTACGTGACCCAGAAACTGTACTTCTTTAAGCCAAAAGTCGCACTTGGAAAACTTGGCGTACAACCTTTCTTTTCTCAATACCTACAGAACTTCACGCAAATGTTACTCATGCTCTGACTCACTCTTGGAGTACACGAGTATGTCATCAATGAACACAATGACCGACTTGTCGAGGAATGTTCGGCACACTCTATTCATTAAGTCCATAAACACAACTGGTGCGTTCGTTAGACCAAAAGGCATTACAAGAAACTCGTAATGGCCGTAACGCGTTCTGAAAGCTGTCTTCGGAACATCATCTTCTTTTACCTTCACTTGGTGATAACCCGAACGTAAGTCGATTTTGGAAAAACAACCCGCTCCTTGAAGTTGATCGAACAAGTCGTCTATTCTCGGAAGCAGATATCTGTTCTTTACTGTAGCTTTATTCAACTCACGATAGACAATGCACATTCTCATTGTGCCATATTTCTTCTTTACAAACAAGACCGGAGCTCCCCAGGGTGACGAACTCGGTCTTATAAAGCCCTTCTCCAAAAGCTCTTGGAGTGGTGCCATCATTTCTTGCATCTCTGACGGTGCTAAACGGTAAGGAGCTTTAGCAATTGGTGCTGCTCCAGGCACAAAATCAATCCGAAACTCTACCTGAGATCGGGTGGTAGCCCGGGCAAGTCGTCCGGAAAGACGTCTGGAAACTCACGCACGATCTTCACATCTTCCAGCTTTGATTTCTTTAACTTGGCATCGATCACATAGGCTAGGAAAGACGAACATCGTTTTACTAAACACTTGCGTGCCTTTGCCATTGTGATTATTGCCACTTCACCCTTTCTCTTTTCACCATAGATGACAACGACTTCGCCAGAGGGGTTGGGAAGTCGAATCAACTTCTTGGAACATACGATCTCGGCATGATTGTTTGACAACCAATCCATGCCTACCACCACATCAAAACCCCCGATTAACATCGGCAGTAGATCGATCGAGAATTCTCTCCCTTCGATACTAAGAGTACACTGCTTCAGAACCTCTTGGATCAGAACTTGACTACCATCGGCTATTTCTACCACTAATGCATCCTCAAGACTAGTAGTGGGCATAGAAATTTTCTGACGGAACAATTAAGATACGAAAGAGAAACTAGCACCCGTATCGAACAAAATACGAGCAGGTACAGAGTTTATAAGGAAAGTACCCGATACCACGTCAGCGGATGCCCTGGCCTCTTCGGCCGTCATCTTAAATGCTCGACCCGAAACCTTTGGAGGGTTCTCCTTCCTTGTTGGCGTGCTACCCGACACAAGCTTCGGGCAATCTCTTCTCACATCCCCCGGTGCCTTGCACTCATAACAGACGAGTCCCCTGATCGGGAAATCTCTGAAAGTGTGACCAGGCTTCCCACACTTATAACAAGTTTGAGAAGTGGTATTACAGTCACCGTGGTGTTTAGTTCGACACTTGTGACACCACCTAGCTTCCTGCTGATTGCTGAAGTTTCGGTTTCCGCCAAAAGGTCGTGATCTCTTGGGGTGAGCAGAATTGCTCTCCCACTTTCTCTTATAAGTCACCACTACGGCTTTCTCAACTTTGTTCCTGGCGAACATCTCTTCCATGTACTGAGCTTCTTCTATCATCTCGCGGAGGTTAGAAGCTTTAGAATTGTGGACCATAGATTGCATGTCCGCAGGTAGACCATTCAGATAGGCCTTCATCTTATCCTTCTCTGTTGGGGCAGCGTGCCCCACCAGATCAAGCTTCTCCATGAACTGACGGGTATACTCCCTCACCGTCAGGCTTCCCTTCACCAGAGACCGAAATTCTTTCTCAATTCGGTCCATTGTTCTTTCGTTGCAGAATTCTTCGAACAACTTTTTCTTGAATTTGGCCCAAGACAACTGAGCCAACACAGCAGCAGGTAGGGTGGATTGAATGACATTCCACCAAATGAGTGCAGTATCCCTCAGCAGTTGGGTACCGAACCGCACTCTCTGATCATCTCCGCACTCGGAAGAGCCAAAAGCTTGCTCAACCGCTCGGATCCACTTCACACACAAGATTGGGTCGTCGGAACCAGAGAACTCTGGTGGTCCGCAACCCAGAAAGGATTTGTAGGAACAACTTTTCCTACCTCCCGGAGCACCAACAATCCTGTTTTCCTCAGTCCTGACCCCTGTACCAATGCCTCCAGAACCTGCTACAATGTTTTCCACAACCGTCTCACTTCTCCGATTGTTCACATCGCGGTCCTCAATCACTTTCAGCAGAAACTCTTGTTGCTTTGCCATCTCTTCCCTCATTGCCAACATCATGCTGGCCATCAACTCAGACGGGGAACTAGCATCCCTGATTACTGGGTGGGACGAAGCCAGGTCCACACGCGGAATGACCTCTGGCCCCCCACATATTATTTGTTGCACTGGTGGACGCACGACAACCTCAACTCCTTCCGGCTGATCAGCGGTGGAGGCTGTCGCTTCCAGACCATCAACACACGTACGCGGTCTACCACGTGTATTCACCATTACTGAACTGCTTCACAGAACAGAGAAAGAGATAAGAGAGAGATTGAATAAACACAAAGGAAACGTACTACCACATTACCAATCGTTATAGCAATAGAAATTCAAGCACGCTTACGTACGATATCCTCATAATAACATTAGCTAAGTGAGATTATGAACATATAACACATAAAAGTTCTCGTCACGATCACCACAACACCTGATAAACGTACTTTCCGTTGACTCTAAGACTAACCCATCTTAGAAGCTCTACCCAATCTCGCAGATCAATTCTTAGCATACTCAGTCTAAGTCTAGACATCTTACATTCATGCCTAGTTCGCTTAAACTAGAGCTCTGATACCAACCTGTAACACCCTAAAAATCAGAGTAAATTAAAACCTGGAAAACCTGGCAACATGACATTCGTATTGATAATAATCTCCCAAGAAGGGGATCAGTCCTTAAGACTTTACAAAAACCTGTATCGATATAGAGTTTGTCAACAAACTAATCTAGACACCTATATCAAGATTACATCAGTTGACAATCCATAATATACCAAAAGAATGGGACTTAACAAATGCCCTGAAACAATACTATTCATCTCAAAATGCCTCGAGACCAAACCCGTCTCTCAAAACCCCGGCAACCCACCGCTAAGGGAAACCTGTTATACACATCATTTGAGAAAAAGTGTCAGACTTAAAGCCTGGTGAGAACATACAGTTTATAAAGCTCAAAAGATATAAACATCAGTATCATAAGGAAATATTTTCATAAAGGTTTAGTTCATAAAGATAACATTTCGCCACAACCGGGCCTTTTCGGTCCAAAACTCATTATATGATGACAAAAGGACCATTTTACCAAGGATGGTGGCGTAACACTAAGTAGGCCAAAATCCGAGTTATGAGCTAAACACTTGGAATCCAAGGATACGAACACATAGGTCCGTGCTACGATGTGAGATCGCGCCCCCAAGCAAAACCAATGTATACTCCTTCACTAGGATCACTATGAACCATGGCTAGTATCCGGCCTCACATAACCGTACCAAGTTTCCCTCTAGGAACATATGCATCCATAGTTACAAAATGGGGAATATGACCTCCCAATAATACAGTCGACTCAAAACCTAGGGATCCGCTAGTAATGGTACAGACTCGTCACAACAACATATGTGACCAACCATAAATAAACATATGCTATTAACACATTTTATAAACAAAATGTCATTTCCAGTTCAACTTCTGGTAAGAATGAAAATCATTAAAATGAGTTCATAAACATTCTTTTCACATATCCACATAAAGTACAAGTAAAACATCATTTTACTTTTAATAAGGCGGAACCAGTCATTTTAGTCAAAACTGATCGGGAACCCCGAAAATCACTAAAAACTTCATTTATATCAAAATGTAGAGAACATGAAATCATACCGTAGAAATACTTCGGATTTCGCAAATAAGAGTTTTGACATGTATAAAGTTTGTAAAATGGTAGTAGGAACTCACCGATAGGTTTTCTGAATAAAACCCGGAAAACCAGATAACGATCACGACGTAGAGGTGAAGCTTAAAACACCGACCCCTTGCTAGAAACACCAGAAACTAGCAACTAAACTAGCTTTAGAAGATCGAAAGAGAAAAAGAGAGAAAATGAAGAGAGAGAGAGAGAGAGAAATCTGAGATTGAGAGATATTTTTGAAAATATCTCTCAAAAGATATTTAAGAGAAACACCAAAAAGCATTCTGACGTCGTGCGCCCTCAAAGAAGGAAATGCGCACGACCCGTGCGCTAGCACTGTGCCTCGGCCCTGGATCCTACGCACGACCCGTGCGTTTTCTCTGAAGGAGGGCGCACGACCCGTGCGTCCTGTAGACAGCCCCAAAAACTTCCTTTTCCTCAACACCTACGCAAAACAACGAAATTCGGGTTGTTACAAATGGGAGTGCCTAGGTACATTGATGATCTAATTGTGAAGGAACAGAGAGAAAGACACCAGATGGACATGAAGGTTGTACAGAGGTTGAGAGACAGAAAAGAGAAAGATGTTGGGGCAAATGAGATGGTGGGGATGATGCAGGAAGTGCTAGCTCAGAACAGCAATTTTATGGACACAATTCTACAGCAAAGGAATGAGTTTATGGAGAAGCTGAAAGACCTTAAGGTGGAAGTGCAGTCCATGGTTGATGACAGAATGAGAAGGGATCAAGATGAGGAGAATGCAGAAGTGAAGAGGCTGAAAAAGATGGTGAAAAGGCAGAAGACAGAGATAGCAGAGCTGAGAAAAAAATTGAAAGCAGAAGAAAGTGTGCACATTGGTGCAACAGCATCCAGCCTCATAGCAGTTTCACTTGCAGCCCCTGTTGGCCATACACAGCCTACTCAACCTGAGTAGGACAGGTTTAAATCACACCCTTTTTGCTCCATATCTGTTTATTTTTAGTTTTTAGTCTGGGATTAGTCTTTTACTCTTTATAGATTTGTTTTATTTGCATTGGATCATGTTTTGATATGATTGGTTGAATTGTATATCCATAATAATTTCATGAGTCCAAATCTCATATTAAAAGTAGGGCATGCTAGAACTAGCCTAATAGTTACTTGGGACATAATTTGGACCATGTTCTACACATTTCACACTCATATGATTGGTATTCATCCTTTTCTTGCACCATAGCCATCAAATTGTCAAAGATATAAACACCTTTCTCTCCTACAATGAGGACATTGCAGAATTCTTAGTTTGGGGTGGGGGGTGTCTAATATGTCACAAGAAAAAGCCATGAAAAGTGGCAATTCAACACCATAAAAGTCCCATAGGGCTGGTATATGTACCACCAGAAAATGCACAAAAATTGAAAATTTTCAAGTGTTGATACATGTATGAGAAAAGGCATGGAGAGGAAAGAAAGAGCCAAAGAGAGAAACCCATACACTCAAAGCCATGAAAGAGGTGTGATGTGTGATGTGTGTCCATAACAAAAAGAATATAAGGCTAGCATATGGTTCATGTTAAAGCATCTAGGATGAGAATGTTGGTTACTTTGGATTTATGAAAGGTTATATGATATAGACTTGGCATGCTCAAACTCATGATATACACTTAATGTATTCCAATGCAAAACTTTCACATTTAATGTCTTTTCTTTTGTTCTTTTTATTGCTTGGGGACAAGCAAAGTTTTTAGTTTGGGGTGGTGATAAGTACTCAATTTTGAGTACTTAAGCACATTTCTTTTAGTCTTTTAGATAGGATTTTTCACTTTCAAATCCCACTTTGAGTCATTTTCTACCTTATTTTCCATTTATTGTGTCTTGGAGCTTAATTTCTGTGGTTTACTTGTTCTATTAAGATTGTAGGCTAAATTTGGTTATCTTTTGGAAATTTATTTGGAAATAGGGCATGCTGCAACATCAGTACAGCATGGAGTTGATGGTTTTGGATGAAAAAAATCGAAGATGATAAAGGCTAATCTAAGTTTTTGGCATGGGACTGGTCTTTTGTAACCTCTAAACACTAATTTATCTGGTTTGTAATAGTTTAGTTAAAATGGAACTAGATTTTGTAGCCTTAGTTGGCATTAGACTAGGCTAAGTACAATTAGATTCCCTTTAATTACAACTTTGCCACTCCTCTTGTCTATAAAAGGAAGGCTTAGTTGCTCATAAGGGGACATCTCTTATCATCATCTTAGCTTATGTTTTCTAATGTTTTATGGTCTAATCTGCAGTAAGCTTATGGGCTGATCTTAAATCCCCCTTTTTGGTTGTTTAAATTCAAGCATTAAGTCTTTATGTTCTTCATCTTACTCTTCATATTTTCTTTAAAGCTTTCCATCTTGTTATGCTTAGTGTAATCCGTTCATTTTCTGTCTAGCTCACGAACTGGTCCCATTCCAGTCCCTTGTCCTTTTAATTTCCAGAAGTCATACATGTTCATCGTGTTCCTCATCATCTTCATATAATCTTTGTTCTTGAATATGAATGCTTGCAGCATTGAAACAGCACCCACCTGCACTTTTTCATTTGATTGTATTTCTTTCTTCATCTTGCATCTCTAGCCTTTCCTTTACTCTTTTGTTTTAGATTTTAGTAGTTAAAATTCATTGTATTTGTCTTCAAATTTACTTTCTTGTCATTTCCATTTCCTTGTAATTTACTTTCCTTTGTCTTTACATTTCAAGCAACATATATATATATATATATATATTTATATACTTTCAAGTCATTTATCTTTCAAAAGCACTTTACATTATGTTCATCTTTGCAATTCTTAGTAGTAGTTTTTATTTCTTTATTGTAATGAGTAACTAATCTTCTTAGCTTGGGTGTGAGGCAAATGGTGGTTATGTGGGTCTAAAAGAAAGTAGGTTTTTGTGACTTTAACGAAATTTTATTATTCCAACTCAAGTTTTATCAAGATAATTAAACTCTTTGACAAAATGATTATTTTGATAGTGTCATGGACTTAGAGATAGGCCATTGAATAGCACATCAATTTAGTGACATGAGAGGTAATATCTAAAGAGTTACTTGCAACGAGAGTTGTTACTTGTGTCATTTAAAATGATCCATTCTTGATAAGTTGTCACTTTTTCAAAGGGTTAAAATAGAATAGACTTAGAGATAAGCTATTTGGAATACATCAACTTGGGAGGTACGGGGGTTATGTCGAAAGAGTAACTTTTAACAAAGAGAATTTGTTTTGCCGTATATTTTGAGAACTCCATTCCCATCATTCCCTTATCTTGAACTTTGCTCAGAGATGAGATGGTTCATAGCTACTGGAATAATGGGATGGTGAGAGTCCGAGAGGAACGTGTCTTGAAATTGATAATGAAACTAGTTATTGTCAGAAGCATGCTGCAACATTCCTATAGCATCATGCTATGCTGATGCTGTAGCATTGACCTGCTGGAATTTGGATCCATATACCACCAAAAGTCTTACACCCTTGCTTCTCGTTTATTCTTGTTCATTTGGATCTGTGTTAATCAACCTTCAAAAAATATTGCTTCAAATTCGTCATCTGAAATCTCATCTTTCATTATACTTTTAACACACTTTTTAGTCCAATCTCTATGGGACGATATCTGGTATTTTACCACTTTTATTACTTGAAAGGCGACATAGTACCAATTTGTATACTTGCTTTTTGGTATTATCTGTCTCGCCCTAAGGTACACAAAAGGGCCTGTCAGTGAGCCAATAAAGTTACATAAACCAAAATACATCTTTTCCCAAAAATCTTTGTCTCTCAAATCACAATTGGCCTTCAGCCCAAAACTAAAAAGTTTACAATTTCTAAAATGTTTGCAAAGTCGGGAACTACCAAACTCAAAGGACTCACACATTCATACTTTTAAAACGTCCCATTACCTGTATGATGCATATTTCCAACAACCACTAAAAGTGTATTTTGACCCAAATAATCTTCATTTATGAATAAATCATTAAAACACCTTCATTCACGACCTAATTATCAAAATGCCAAAAAATCCCAAATGTAGGTGTTTTACAAAGTTTATAAAGCTAAACACTTCAAATAATCAAAAGTTACCAAATAATTCAACAGTTGATAATTTCATGTAAAACACATAACCACTTTTAAATGGACATTTTGGCATGTACAACGTTTTCACAAATCAACTTGAACTCACCTTGCTAGATTTAGGCTAAATTTAGATTTTCCCCATCTTGAGCTCCTTTAAAGAAATTCGAATCTTCAAGCCAAAACTCCAAAAAACCTAGATTCATAAATTTTCAACCATAAATACACGCATCCAAACACTTATAATCATTCCCCAAACATTTTACATCCAAGTCCCCAAATTTGGCCAAAACCCTAATTTCTCCAGAATCATCAAAACCGAAATGGAGAGGATAAACTTACCACTTAGGTTTTGGTAAAAACCTAGAAAACCCAAAATATAGCTTGAGGTTGAAGATGAAAATGGAGCCTCTTGACCCTAGCTTCCAATTCTTAACTTGATGATGGAACACCTTAAGAACTCAAGAAATTGCTCCAAAATGAGTTAGGGTTTGTGTGGGAAGGAGGAGAAACGATTTGGGAGAGAAAATGAGAAGTTTAGATGTGATAAATGAGAAAAATGATTGAAATCCCGATTTTAACAGCCTTCACTCCCCCAGGTGCGACAATGACACGCGACTATGACACAGTCATTGTCGCGTGTCATAGTTGCACCAAGTGTACCGTGGGCGTTCCAACTTGTGCGACTATGTGTAACACCCTAAAAACAAGGTGAAATAAAACTGCGAAAATATAGGCAATATGACTTAGCATTTGGTATAAACCTCCCAAAAAGGGGTAAAGTACTAACCTTTACAAAAACCTGAGAATAAATATGGAAATCAACAACAAACTAATCTAAATACATCTATCTAGATTACATCGGTTGTCGACCCAAAATCACCAAAAGATGGGACTTAAACAATGCCCAACATTGACTACTAGTCATTCCAAAAATGCCTCTAAGACATGCTCGTCACTCACGACCTTGGCACCCCACCGTTAAGGGAACCTGTTATACATATCATTTGAGAAAAAGTGTTAGGCTTAAAGCCTAGTGAGAACATACAGTTTATAGAATTCAAGAGATATAAACATTTGTAACATAGATAAATATTTACAAAACTTTTAGTTTACAAAAGAAGATCTTTAACAATAAAGGACAATCGGTCCAAAAGTTCATCTCGCGATGACGGGGGATACCCGATTTACCAAGGGTGGTGACGGAACACAAAAGTAGGCCACGACCCGAGTTGTGAGCTAAATACTTGGAATCCATGGCCACGAACACTTCGGAACATACTAAGATGTGAGGGAGGGCCCCCGAGGAAACCAAGTCATACTCGTTCACTAGGACTACATTTGACCCATGACTAGTAACCGGTCTCACATAACCGTACCATAAAGGCCCCCGAGGATCAAATGCATCCATAGCTACAAAATGGGGAAAAGACATCCCAATAGTATAAGTCGACTCAAAACCTAGGGATCCACTAGTAATAGTCTAAACTTGTCACAATAACACGTGTGACTAACCAAAACTAAACGTATAGCTTCCAAAAACATTTATAACCAAAATGCATTTTTCAAGTTTAACTGCTGATAAGAATGAAAATCAAAAAATGAGTTTATATACATTCTTTCAAGTAAATCACATAAATGTACAAGTAAATCTCCATTTTACTCTCAATAAGATCAAACCCTTTACATTTCAAGAAAATGATTAGGAACCCTAAAATATCCCAAAAACTCAAGTTAGGTCAAAATGCCATAAACTTAGATCCAAAACCATAGAGATATATAGGAGTTCAAAAATGTAACCTTTGATATGTATAAAGTTTGTAAAATGATAGTAGGAACTCACCAAGTAGGTTTTAGAAGAAAACCCCAAAATGCTAGGTTGGACCTCTTGGAGAAGATGACAATGGAGGTGAAACTTCAAACCCGAAACCTTGAATGGAACACTTGATTCAAGCAATAAATGGGATGATTGGTGGTTGGAGAAACCCTAGAGGAGTAAATGAGGAGGGAGGAGGTTTGAGAGAAAGAGACTTGAAAGATGAAATGAGAAATGAATGAGTTTTGGGAATAAAATCTCATTAAACCCACTTTGATGAAGTCCCTGACAAAACGCATGACCCGTGCGTTTTTGCTGAAGGAGGAACGCACGACCCATGTGAAACCTACTGCCGCGGCCCCTGACTTAGCGCACGACCCGTGCGGAAATTCTGAAGGCCAAACGCACAAACGACCAACACTATGACCAGCGCCCTGTAGACCAGCGCCGGCAGCCCTGTTCCTTTAATTCTACTTCACAAACGACCAAACGAAATTCGGGGTGTTACACTATGACATTGTCATAGTCGTCGGGCATTGTAGTCGGACCCTTTCCAAGCCCCGAAACCTGACTTTTGCAACACCAACACTCCAGATACTCTTATGGACTTTAAATAATGTTTTCCCAACATAAATCCCACCATTTCCAAGTTGTAAAAACGTTCGGGTGACCTTTACTTACCGAAAATTACGGGTGTTACATTAACACTATTTTGTTGGTTAACAAAAGAAGGAGGCCCTATTGAAGTAAATGTTCTATTGTGCTAATTCCAATTTGGAAAGGGAAAACCGAAAAAGAAGGAAGCACGATCTTAATTCAAGTATTATCCTTTTATTATTCTATATTTTGTAATTCGGGGTTTTGGTTTTTATGTCCTCCCTTTGTATTTTTTTTTTTAATTATAATTAATAAAAATCAACGTGAGGATGAACCACCTAGCTTGACTAGGTTCCAAACCCTTTAAAAATCGTATGTTTCGTCGTTTCATTTGTTTAAAAAAATAGGCATATGGGCGTTTTTTTAGCATTTTTCACAGGGCATCAAAAATTCTAGGAGTGACCCTAGATACCCGGAGAGATCTATGGTGTGGTGCAATGTGAAGATGGAGAGGTCCAAGAAAAAAGGGATTTTATGATTTGTTGAATGGGGATGAACATGAAAGAGGGTGAAGGGTAAAAGGGGAATTAAAAGGTGAATAAATGGTTGAATGTAAAGGACCTTGTTTTTTTGGCTGATCGAATAAGTCATCAATTGAGCGAATAAGTTATCGGCTGAGCGAATAAGCCATATAGGCTATACATGTATAGTCTATTAAGCCACAACCGAACAACCCCTTAAGGTTTATACCATTTTCTTGTATTAGATTAGTTTGTTGTTTGGTTAATACTCTATAGTAATTCGTTGTTGTATTGAAATATAAGTTCGAACAAATGTCCATTACCCTAACAAGATATATACATGAACAAAGTAAAATTAATATGAAAAAATGAAAATTAATAAATAGATTTTAAAATTTGTTTTAGTAATTTTATAATACATACGTATAATAAATTTATATAATCATATAAAAATAAAGTTTTATTTTATAAATTAAAAAAATGAAAAGTAAGATTCACAAAAGAACTGTAACATTCCGGGCCAACAGTACCAGATATTGTCCGTTTTGTCCACATACTTGGACTCACGGTTTTAAAATGCGTCTGATAGAGGGGGTATCTAGTCCCTTATAAAGCAACTTTCGTTCCCCTCCCCAATCAATGTGGGATCTTACAATCCACCTCCTTGGGAGCCCAGCGTCCTTGCCGGCACATTAGTCCGGTTCCCGGCTCTGATACCATTTGTAACATCCCAGGCCAACCGTACCGGATATTGTCCGCTTTGTCCACACACCTGGACTCACGGTTTTAAAACGCGTCTGGTAGAGGAGGTATTCAGTCCCTTGTAAGGCAACTTTCGTTCCCCTCCCCAACCAATGTGGGATCTTACAAGAACTTCCATCATAAAGTTTTATTGAACCTCCTATTATAAGATGTCAATAATATGAAAAAAGAAAAAAGAAAGAAAAAAAAGTCTTACCGTTTATGTAGATGCTCTTAATCACTCCATACTAAGCTATTATGACTTTTTACTATTTATAACAAGTCTTTACAAAGACTTGGTAGCATTGGAGTTTAAAAACCTATTAGATAATAGTTTTTCTCAACAACTAAAATTTCATTTTGCCCCCTTGTTCGTTTAGACATTTATTTTACACCTAATGAAATTTCATTAATTAATTAAACTCCTATACTTTATTAAATATTTAAAATAAAAATGATTTTTTTATGAAATACATCGTTATAAAGATTCATCGAAAGGATTAAAATAATATTAATATTGCATATTAAAAAAAACATAAATATTATAAAATATTTGTATCGTCTTTCATTTATTGAAGTGCATAATTGATATTAATCTTCTTACATTCTTTTAACTACATAATTAGTATTATTTGAATTATAAAGTTAAGTAGATTTTATTGTAATGTTTTAAAGTTAAGTAAATTTTTTTCGTAATATTTTTAAATATTTGAATTTTAAAATGAAGTATTTTTTGTTTTGGAAAATATGACATGAATTTTAAATCGACAAATAAAATTAGGGGCTTTTATAATTTATGCATTGGAGATGCTCTTAACTAATAGATTTGTTGTATCTTTGTCATTATATTTTTTGATACATCTTTATCGTCATTCGTTTATGGAAAACCCTAAACAATGTAAAATTGGTTCCAAAATTTTAGGACCATGTTCAAAATCAACATTTAGCAGGTGAAGAATGGTCATGGGCATGACAAACGAACAACTAATGTATAATAAAATGTTGTGTAACAATTAAATATAATGGTTTTATAATGGTTTTTTAGGAGGGGTTGTATAAGACAATTTAAATAGAAGAAGATGAATGTTAAATTTTAGGAGGGGTTGTGTAAAAAACTTTTCAAAAGGTTATTGCATTGGAAAATGCTTTTAAGAATGATTTTTTGTTAAAATAAGTTAGTGAAAAGCTGATGTGGTAAAACAATAAGGGGGTGTTTGATTCACAGAATGATTTCTGAATGAATGAAATCTGTCTAAAGAATTGGAAACTGGAATGAATTGGAATGGAATGTTATCCTGTTTGACCAAGTGTTTGGTTGGCCGGAATGGAATGTAATCAGTCAAATGAATTGAAATCTGTCTGTTTGGTTTGCAAAGGAATTGGAATGGAATTCTGAAAAATGACAAAAATACCCTTTCTTTTATTTTTATTTTTTTAAATGCCGAGAGGGAGAGAGATTGTGAGAGAGGGAGCGGGTAGAGAGATAGAGAGGGGAGAGAGTGGGTTTTTAGAAGCAGCTAGGGTTTTTAAAAAAGATAAAGAGGGTATTTGTGTCATTTTTAGATATGTCATGCATTGTGGATACACAATGCTCAAGGCCCTGGTTGGAAGATTTTTTTTTTCATTTTCCAACGTCATCTCTTGTGCCCCATCCCTTACCTACTTATGTAAAATCAACAAAAAGAAAAACAACAAATGATCTCGCTTTTGGGCACCATTTGGTTTTTTTAATCAAATTTTTAATTGCTGATTTTTATAAATGCTTTGTTTGTCATATATCTATTCAACTAAAATATTGATTTTGAATGTCTCGATAACTTTGTTATTAAGTTTTTGTTGTATTTCTGCTGTTGAGTTTTTAGATAGATATTATTAATCTTTGTTGATACCTTTTTGTTATTTTTGATTTTGATACCATTTGTTTCGACATTGTGGTTGTTCTTGAAAATAGTTATGTATAGTATTATAAAGTCTCTATTTTATGAAAATGATTGTTCACAATATGTTTCAAGTGACCCATATTTTTAGATTCGCCATTAATTGGATATGGTTTAACATCATTGAAATTTGTTGATGATTAATTGATCAATACATGTAACAACAAGATTCTTGAAGTAATATCCGGCTCTTCGATTGGTCCAGGAGCCAACAATAATATTCCTAAAACTCTTTAATAAATTTATAAAAGAAATTCAAAATATTTTTTTTTCAATTTTAATAATTTTTTTAATTATGATTGTGCTTTATAATTTATTTTTGCATTTTATTGTTACTTAATATATTTGAATTTTTTAATAGTTAGTAAACATTTTTATGACATTATATATATTACGCATAACTTTTAATTACTATGTTAAATTATGCAAATGTTTGAATTTCAAAATTAGCAAATGTAATCGATACATACATACACATATTGATACATACATATGTATGTATCAAGTGCATCTTGCTAATTTTGCAAATTGCACTTTTGCATAATTAAAAATTATGCTTACTATATATAATGTCATAGAAAATGTTACTAATTACCATTGAAAAATTAAAATACGTTAATTTTTGTGGCTATATGTATGTATGTGTTTGTGTGTCTGTATGGACACATACAAGCAAACGCACATAATAAAAAATGTGCATGTATGTATTGTAAGAAATTTTGGGGGGTTTGCATTATGGTTTTGGCAGGTTAGCCTTTCAAACCACAAATGACGGTTTAGGAAATTTTCAAATCGAACGGTTTGATAACAAGTCACCAAACCGGTCAAATCGGACCATAAAAAGATGGTCTGGTCTGACCGATTTAGGCGCTTTGGGCCTTTTATCGACTTTAAACTAAAAAAACATGAACTTTATATCCAAAATAAATTTTCTACCAATATAACATTATTAAAAAATAGTATATCGAATTATAAAAGAATGTTTATATATTAAATTAAAAAAAATTGAACAAGTTGAAAAAAATTAAACAACTCCACCAACAATGGTTGAATTTTGGACAAATATTGAGAAAGTCAAAGAACGATTTGGATTTAGATTTGAATTTTTAATGGATCCTAGAACTTTGTCAATTTAGATAACACAATCAATTGAGAAAATGAAAACTAAAGACATAATTCTTTTATGAACTTTTTTTAAATGAGCCTACAAGTACAACATGAAACTAAATATGATTAAAATATACGTATTTTTGTCGGTCGGTTTGGTCCAGACCGCTCAAGAAAAGGGTCAAACCGTAGACCTAACTGAGCGGTTTGGCTATTTTTTCAGACCAGACCGAACCATCAGACCGCTCAAACCTCCAAAAATGATTCTGTTTGACTTGGTTCGCCCGGTTTAAACGTTCCAACGGTTTTTTTGAACACAAATTTTGAATTTGTTAATGATTATCATTGGAATAAACAATGAAATTTTGAATAATTTGATGATATATATCATTGATAATAGTTTATTAATTTCATGCATGTGCAATAATTTCGAAATACTTCATATATATATAATTATTTAAAAATAAAAATATATAAACATTTTTCAGTAAAAACGTAGAGAGATAGAGGGGTATTAAACACTTGGCACCGGAGTAATGATCAATTACCAGCATATCTTTAGGGGGCGTTTGGTTCGTAGACTGGAATTTGGTAGAATTGGAATCCATCAAATGAATTTGACTTTGAAGGAATTGGATTGAAATTTGACCACATGCTTTGATTGCATTTGGTTAGATGAAATTGGAATAGAATCTCTAAAAATAATTGGAATCTCCATCCTTGTTTGGGGGAGGGTGGGGTAAGGGGTATGGCTGGTTGGGGGTGGGGCATGAGTAGGTGGGGTGGGGTGGCAATGTTGGGGTTAGAGGGGTGGAGTGAGGGTGGAAGGTGGGTAGTGGTGGACAGTAAGACATGGTAGGGGTGGATGGTGTCGAGTAAGGTAGGATGGGAGTGGCAGCCGGGCAAGCAGGGTGGGTGGGGTAGGGATGGGTGCGTGATAGTGACAATAGTAGCATAGTCGTGGTGGGGCAGGGGTGGTTGGTGTTGGTTAAAATAAATGGAATTCAATTCCTTCTATTAGATCAAGAAATGATAAATTCATTGATTTGTGGAATTCAATAGAATTTAGAGGATTCCATCCATTTCAAGAATTGAACCAAACAAAGGACTTGGAATTTGGTCAAAGGAATTTGTCATTTCAATTCCATCAAATTCTTTTGAATTTCGCGAACCAAACGACCCCTTAGGGGGTGTTTGGTTCATAGATTTTGAAGGAATTGGAAGGAATTTGAATGGATAATTCATTTGATCAAATTACAAATCTCATGTTTGGTTCACATAATGAAAATGATAGAATCCATTGAATTTCATTGAATTCCACAAATTAAGAAATTCATTCTTCCTTGGCTTAAGTGAAAGAATTGAATTTCATCCAATTCCTACCAACTAAAAGTTTGGTCAAATTGCATTTCAATTTCTTCAAAGTCAATTTTCTTAATAGATTCCAATTCCATCAAATTCAATTCTGCAAACCAAACAACCATTAGAATTTTGTGAAAATGGCAATTCATGTCGGGGTTTGATTGCATTTTTAAGATTCAATTCTTTTGTGATAATTACCGCATCAAATGCTCCATACCAATGACCATTGATGCCTAGAGCTTTAGTAACATCTTCAATGGTAATATTATTTTAGAAATTTTGAAAAAATTTGTTTGAACAACTATCCTAAACTCTTTTCTAAAATAAAAATAATAAGAGAGAGGGAAAAAAAAGAAATCTCTAAGGGGGCGTTTGGTTCGCAGAATGTTTTTGGATGGAATGGAATCTGGCAAAAGAATTTGACTTTGAAGGAATTGGAATGGAATGTTGTCAGGTTTGACCACCTGTTTGGTTGACAGAATTGGAATGAAATCTGTTAAATGAATTAGAATCTTTTTGTTTGGTTCACAGATTGTAGCTTTAGAATTATAATGGAATTTTGGTAAATGACCAAAATACCTTTTTTGTTTATTTTAATTTTTTTCAACAAAAATTACTTTAATGAAATAGTCATTAAATAGTTTAATTTTTAACTAAAATTGCTTTGATTATTTTAGCACACGAATGATGATGAGAGAGAGAGGGAGAGAGAGATAGAGAGGAGAGAGAGAGATATGAGAGGAGAGAGAGAGGAGAAGAGAGATAGAGGAGAGAGAGAGAGGAGAAGAGCGATAGAGGAGAGAGAGAGGGAGGGAGAGAGAGAGGAGAGGAGAGAGGATAGATTGAGAGAGAGAGTAGAGAGAGAGGGAGAGAGGAGAGAGAGAGAGGAAAGAGAGAGGGGAGAGAGAGAGAGAGGAGAGGAGAGAGAGGGAAAGAGAGAGAGGAGAGGAGAGAGAGAGGAGAGAGAGGAGAGATTGAGAGAGAGGAGAGAGAGGGAGGGAGAGAGGAGAGAGAGAGAGGGAGAGAGAAAGGAGAGAGAGAGTTGGTGTCTGCTAATAATGTTGAACAGTAGTGGTGGTTGTCGGTGGCGGTGGCGGTGGTGGTCGGAGGCGATGGTGGCCGATGGCGATGGTTGGATGTGGTGGTGGTCGGTGTTGGTAGTCGGGGTCGGTGGTGGTCAATGGTGGTCGGTGGCGGTGGTCGGTGGCGGTGGCCGGTGGCGGTGGCCGGTGGCGGTGGCCGGAGGCGGTGGGCGGTGGCGGTAGGCGGAGGCGGTGGGCGGAGGTGGTGGTGCATATTAGGACGAGGGGCAATTTTGTCCAAATTTTTTTTTGACATTCCATTCCAATGAAATACCACCTCCCCCCCCCCCCCCCCAAGGAATGTTGAATTCCTTCATTTGTGGAATTCATTGGAATTCAACATTCCAATTCCCTAAAAAGAATGAACCAAACGATGTAATGGAATCTGGTCAACGAAATTCAGCATTCCAATTCCATCAGATTCCATCAAAATCTGTGAACCAAACGCCCCTAAATTTAGAAGAAGAGAGAAAGTATAGCATATATGTTGGAGATGCTCTAACAAAGTTAAAGTTAACAATGCGATTTAAAAAACAATATTTTATTTGAACACTAATGTGTAGGTAAAAAGGGATATATTCCAAACAAAGATTGTACTAGATAATGGTATTTACGATAAATACAAAAAGAGATGTCAATTTCTATGTAGGAGGGACAGGACCACGGTTGATTAAGCTATGAGAGGAACATAACTTTGCAGTTGTAGGCCTACACGATACTCTGTTTTTATAACAAATCATTATAAACGGAACAAAAATAGCCAAATTAGAAAACCACAAATCTCACTAATTTTAGGTTAACCGAACCAACTTCTTATTATTGTTAGTTTGGTTAACCAGGTCCAAAAGTAAGTGTGATGTTCGATTTCAGTTTAGATTCATAATTTTAAAGTCAAACATTAAACCAAAAATAATAGAGATCAAAAATCTAACTTTTAGTCCCAACACAATAAGTAGTAGTTCACTAGTCCGATAATTTATTAATTTACAAGTAGACTACAATTTTGGTCCTTGTGGTTTGTTGGTTCTTGCATTTTTCGTCCTATAGTTTGGAAAATATAAGATGACCATTGTTGTTTGTAAAAGCCCTTGAGTTTGGTCCCTCCATTAACAATTCTTTAGTCACTAAGTGAAGGACATTTTTGTCTTTTAAAAATTTTGTTTATTTTTTTTATTAAAACTTAAAATCTTTTATAAAAGATGACACATTTTCCGCCAAGAAATTCAACATCCCTACCTTTTTTGAGCAGCCACTCCCTTTCATGTGAACTCCATTGGCACCTCTCCTTCAACCATCTTCTCCGCCCAAATGCCAACATCAAAATCAAACACCAAAATCAAAATCAAAATCAAAATCAAACCCCAAATCCAAACTTAAACCAAATCCAAACCAAAATCATAATCAAAACCCTAATCCAAAGCAAAATCAAAATAAAACCCAAATCCAAACCGTAATCGGTGTTATCTTGGCTTCTAGAAGCAGGTCCAGGTGCATGGGAGGAAAGACGAAGACCGCATGGGCACTTTTATAAACCACAATGACCATCCTGTTTTTTTTAAATTGTAGGACTGAAAAGTATGACAACCGACAAACCATATGAACAAAAATTATAAAACACAAATGTGATTTTCTTTTTTCTTGTTTTTTATAATTTTAAATTTAATACTTGGTGTACTTTTAAGTTTTAACAACCCCTACATTTGGTTTATAATTTTTCTTCCTAACTCCTTTATTTTTTGAACTTCAAAAGTTTGGCAAATTGATGTGAAATTTCACATTTGCATACTCGAGATTCAAAGATATATGCATAATTAAGGAATGGTTAATTTGGTAACCGAACTAAAAACCCCAATAACCATTTACAAGATAACTTGTCTTTATTTGGTATAAGTTCCGTTGCAAGTCAACATCAAACCCATATATCATTTAATCTACTAAAATTACATTTTGATTCGATTAGTCGTCTGCACAATCGATGTCATCCAAATAGTACATGGAGCAATTACTTTACAGAATGCAGTCCGATGGGAATCACTGGATTGGTATGTGCATGTCGACTGCATACCAAACAATGCAAAAGAGCGGTGGCGAATTCAGAATTTTTAATATAATTGTGGTTGTCCGGACCAGTTTGGATGCACATCAATGGATCCCATGGATGGGGCCCCAAAGATATAAGCCATAAAAGTCTTCGATAGCCATGAGGAGAAACTCAATCTAACAATCTTCGGAGAGGAGCCCAAAGCCTAGCCTAGGCTTCACTTGTGACTTGTGGTATAGAATAATTATCATAATACAAATTTTAATTTGGAGAGGAGCCCAAAGCCTAGCCTAGCGTTCTCGTTTGAACCTTCTTTTATATATATAGCCTTAGGTTCATTTGAGAAATGGTAAATATATGAGAAATAGAGAAGTAATCCTAGCCATTCATACGGTCAAGATCGGATTTGACTGGTCAAATATTTCGGCTTTGACTGGTCAAAAGTTGTGGCTTTGACTGGTCAAAAATTGCGGCTATTCCAAAAATAGAATGACACTTTCGTAATTTTTACAAAATACACGGGATGTGTTCATATATGAACCTATATAATTCACATATGAAATTGTAACACCCGTAAATTCTAATAGGTCGGTCAATGATCGGTCAAGGAGCGGTCAGCGGCCGACCGAGAGGAACAGTCGGGGAATGGCTCAGCACGAGACGTGTGAGGCACGATCAGTAACACGCGCGGCTTGGCACGCGGCCTCAAGCCCCGGCCAAGGTCGCGTAAGTCACTGTATGTGTGCAAGCAAGTAGCACGTGCGGCTTGGCCCGCGACTTGGGGGTCGCAGTCAAGGCCGCGGGAAGGGCCTGGCGATTTAAACCCATTTCTAGGGTTTTCACTCATTCTTGTTTCCACCTCCATTCTTCTCCTCCCATTGGTGCGATTTTGGGGAACTCCTATGTGAGATTTGGAGCATCCATGGTAGATTTATCCTAAGGAGGTGTGAAGGGTCGGTATTTAGAAGCTTGGATTTGAAGAGGTAATGGGTTCCTTTGGTTAGTTTGGGTGGAGAGTCTAAATATCCCAAAGTGGTAAGTTTCTTTGAATATTTCAAGTTTTGATATGAAGATCTTTGTAGATCTAAAGAGTTATTCTTGTTGGTGGTTTATTTCTCTTAGATTTGGAGAAAAAGGGTTATTTGGGAACCCTAACCCATTGTTGAAGATGATATATTGATGATGGAAGCTTCATTCTTGGAGGCTAAGGATTTGAGTTTGAAATCTAGGTTCAACCAAATCTAGCAAGGTGAGTTCAAGTTGATTTGTGAAAACGATGTACATGCCAAATGTCCATTTTTAAAGTGTTTTGTGTTTTACATGAAATTGTTAACTGCTAAGCACCTGAAAAGTTTTGGTTATTTTGAAATGTTTTGCTTTATAAACATGATGAAACACCCATTTTGGGATTTTTGAGAATTTTGGTAAATAAAGCATGTTGATATGTTTCATTGACGATTTTACATATATAAATGAAGTTCATTTGATGTAAGTGTCATTTTGTGTATTCGATCTTATAAACCTTTTCGGAAAATGCATATTATCGGGTTATGAGGAATTTTGGAAATATAAGGGTATAAGTTCATTTGGAAAATGGTTTGCCTCAACCAATGATGAGATTTGAGTTAATCATACATTGGTCGTTGTGTTTGCATAATAGTTGGTCAAATGGGTTTCAATGTTTTTACTAGCTTTCATTTGGAGGTCTACGTAAATTGTTGGGCCTTTGGCTCGGTTTTGACTAATTTGAGTCTCGAGGACATTTGTCAGGTTTATTAGCTTAAAGTGGAGCTTTGGGGGAAAACTGCTTTTATTTCGCTTTGTTTTGGAGAATACATGTTTGAGTGTGTGTGTCATTCTTTGGAGTCATGTATTTTAGACTGTAATGCATTTGATCCATAGGCAAGTATGTCAGTCGTGTTTAATGGTGAGGACTCTTCGGATTATCACTTTGGGAAGGTATGTCGTGTTGGCATTGGTGTCGTCCCGGTTGTTTGGCGAAGAGGAACCTTTATGGGTTGTACTTCGGGACCATGGGTCTTGTGTTGGATGTTTAATTCTTGTGCACGAGGTTAGACATCAGGATTTATCAAGTAAAGAGTTGAGACTCCTATCTTGAATGCTAGGGAGTAGGCACTAGGGGTCGAATGAGTACCCTAAGGATGAAACTCCACTTGAGACCGAACAAGCAATAAGATCGTGTATCCTTGAGGTGTAGCTCGGCAGAGCAGGAAATAAGGGATACGGTGTTTGGGACTTGAAATAAAGTCCGACTGGAGGTGTAGCTCGACGGAGCAGGCAATACAGTCACGATCTGAGGTGTAGTTCGACAACATGGTTATGTGGCTTAACTTTGTATTCCGCCACGTACAATGGAATCGGGTCTCCCCATCACCGGAAGGTGTTATTTGGGTACTAAATTGCGTCATTTTATTATCCATGTTTTCGGTGACGTTTTGCATATGCGGAGTCGTTTACTCAAGATTTATGGGTTGTGTATTATGCCCCGTCCACGTTTGGGGATGCTTCGAGAAGTAAAATCTTATTTCGTATTATTATAAATTGGGAGTTTTGCTTACTTTTTACATTTTGGGTGAGTTTGGGATTAAAGTGGTCTAGTTAAAGAAGGTTCATGTTGGGTTCCTTGTTTTAAAGGCGTGCTTTCGGAAAATAGTGTAGTTTGATATTTAAAGTAAATCTTTCTGAAGGTCTGTGATCAAACTATTTTCTCTCCCTTTAGTAAATGTTTTTATTTCATGTTATAAACTCTTGAACTCACTAGGCGTTAGCCTAACCTTTTTATTTGTCGGCATGTGCATCAGGTTCCGGATGGGGGAAGAGGTTCTAGCGTCTTGGTGAAGTGTTGAGTGCTAGGAGTATGTGCATGGGTGAGTGGCTTGATGAAGTCTTCCGCTTAGTCGTTGAGAAGAGCAACTGCTTCTTTTGGGTTTTTAGTAACACACGACCTTGATTAGTCTTTTACGAGACTTGACCCATTATTTGTTGAAGTTAAATCTATCGTTTTATTAAAAGTGACTCAAGTGTTGTTTTGTAGAATAGATTTTATCCTTATTGGATGTTCAATTTAAAGTTTTTAATTAGTTGCTTTTCCAAATTCGAGGGTGTTACAGAAATATATGTTTATATGTGAATCAATATAATTCACATATGAACTCTTTTAACTGATTCATATATGAACCTTTGTGATTCATATATGAACTAATTAACTAATTCACATATGAACTAATTAATTGTAAGTTCATATATGAATTAGTTGAACTTTTGTGATTCATATATGAATTTTTGTGATTCATATATGAACTAATTAACTGATTCACATATGAACGTATAGTTCATATGTGAATCATAGAGGTTCATATATGAACTCATCCCGCGTATTTTACGAAACTATCCCTATACCTTCTATAGACCATGCAAGGATTATCCGGTGTTTCGCGGTCAAAGCCGCAAATATTGATCAGATGAATGGTTAAGATTACTTCTCTATTTCTCATACATTTACTATTTCTCAAATGAACATCTCCCTATATATATAAATATATATTGTTTATTTTGTATATACCAATTTGATCATATTACTTTACCATTTATAATGAGAAATTTGTCATTATTTTCTTAAACATTAATATATCGTCTAAAAATTGATTAAAAGAAATTGTTAATTTATATATTTAGTTAGTATGCCAGTTGATTGGATCCAATTAAACATCATATAAATTGCCTGATTAATGATTATTTTTATCAAAAAATTAATAGTATTAAAACAACGTTGTCAATAGTCAATACATATATTTAAATATAATAAGAAAATAAAAAAATGGTTATTTGGTAAGATACATGCACCCAACGATTAAATAATTGTAACTCATTTAATGGTTATTTAATTATCATGTTGAAAAATGTTATGTCCGTACGACTTTGAAGAGTATATAATATGTTAATCGAAGAATAACCAAGTGCCAAGTACATACATGTATATATTAAGTATTGTTGGGAAATAAGTTAGAAAAATATGTGTTGGATTTATTTCGAACGTAAATAATAATTGGATAACTGTTCTATTTTGTGGAACTATTTAATAGATCTCGTTCACCTCCGTAAGGGCTTTGAAACGAGCTAATGTTCATCCAAAATAGAGCTCGTATGAATGAGAAATTGAATCTCAAAGTGGACTCAAACATGTGGGTGTTGTTGGGGAAAAAGGGTTTATAAAAACCCAAAACTCTAAACATTTAAATATAACCAAAAATATAGATCATGCCAAAACGGCCCCAAGTCAACATAAAGTTCCAAGGTTTGCGATAGTGCAACCTAATACACAACTGAGAGTAAAAAGGAAAATACTAAGAGGCAGTCTTCTATAGCCGGGCACCGCTCAAACTCTCTTTTCCCTCACTCGATCCATCAACTTCGCGCCTACCTGAAAAGGTTTTTAGTTTTGAAAGAGCAAGGGTTAGACCAACGGTCTAGTGAGTCCCCTCTAACAACAGTTCAATCTTAACTAGTCATATAAAAGATTTATAGTAAAAATAAACCAATTCAGCTTTGCAAAACATACACACTTTCCATATGCGTTTTAGTTTACACTACAGCCACCCGAAGGTGACAGCATGTCTAGCTCACACTGTCTTATTTGAGACACTCCCCCCAAATGGCATAAATGGAACACATCCCCGGTATGAGCACAGGCGGAACACACCCCCGGACTTCGAGCTTAACGCAATTACAACAATGTATGCATACATTTCTACTAATAAAACATCTTTGCATTTAAACACATTCCACATGCCATATAAAAACATTAACATTTCTAAAGCTTTAAATTAAAACCTTCTTACGGAAAACATAAATCTCGTATAAAGTTTTAGTTCAGAAAAACTCACCTGACAGGTTGATCAACTCTTCACACTTAAGCTAGCGATAAAAAAGACTCCTTCCTATAAATCAAGCACAAGGGAAAGATGGTTCAATTCTTGAGACAAACACAAACTAAACATCCACTCGAATCCCTTCTCACACGGCACCATACCCGGATTAGTAAACGGTTCTAAACTATATCGAACTACTCACTGGATTGCCTCGGGTCGGCCCGGTCGAGTGGCTCCCGGTCGCCCGGTGTCCAAAAGCCCGGGGGTGATGACGAAAATGCCTAGGGTCTCCCGGTACCCCCAACCCGAGGTCGCCCGATGGTTCCATTACCCGGGGTCTTCCGGTGCTAAACTCCCCAGGGGTCGCCCGGTGGCTTCTCAGCCCGGGGCCACCCAGTTGTTTCTTCCAGCGACGAACGCCAAGGATTTCTTGGTCGGCTGGTAAAACCCAAAACCAACAGACTTGGGAAGAAGAAGGATTAATCCCATCAACGACTAACTAAAACCTTTAGGCCACCCCATTTCCTGATCGGTTTAATCTTTGTAAAGTTGGGTTATGAGGACTTATCCCAAATCAGTCGACATAAACTACAAAGAACCCTAAAACTACCATTTCCCCAATCAATTCAGGGGGGTTTCCACAGATGAGCATCAAAATTAACTAAGCTTATTCTATTAACCAAACACCAATAACCAAGAAGAGGCTATGAACTTACCTTGAAGAACTCACTGCAGACTTGAATCCATAAGAGATCACCCTTTGTTGCTCCTTCAAAAATCGCCTCAATGCTTTCTCTCTCTCTCTCTCTCTCTCTCTCTCTTGTTAATCAGCCGCCAGAATGAATGAATAAAGATCGCTAGGGTTAGACCCTTTTATTACTAAGTTACAACTAGACCCTCCAGCTTTGATTTTTGAACACTTTATTACCCAAACTTATTACTGGTTCACACTTGAACCTGGTTATTACAACATCCTCCCCTCAAATGAATTTCGTCCCCATAATTCCTTCGCTAAAGAGACTGGGATACTGGGACCTCATATCTGCCTCCACTTCCCACGTTGCCTCTTGCTCCTTGTGAAATTTCCACTGCACTTTTACTAAACGGATCTCTTTGTTCCTCAGCCTCTTCACTTTGTAGTCCAAAATAACCACTGGTTCCTCAATAAAATTAACTTCTCATCCACACGAATGTCCTCCAACGGTACTACTACATCCACTTCTGCCAAACACTTCTTCAGGTTTGACACGTGAAATGTTGGGTGTATCCCTCGCATGGTTTCGAGTAGTTCCAACTTGTACGTCACTTCCCCAACACGTTCGACGATAGCAAACGGTCCAACAAACCTTGGTCTCAATTTACATTTCTTCCCGAAACGAACCACTCCCTTCCAAGGCGAGACTTTCAACATAACCATGTCTCCCACCTGGAATTCAATTGGCTTCCTTCGCTTATTAGCGTACATTTTCTGACGGTCTTGAGCTTTCTTCAACCTCTCTCTGATTTGTCTGACTTTGTCGGCCGTCGCTTGCACAATTTCAGGGCCAGCTAACTGCCTTTCTCCCACTTCATTCCATCATAACGGCGTTCTACGCTTACGTTCGTACAAAGCTTCGAACGGAGCTGCTTGGATGCTCGCATGGTAACTGTTGTTGTAGGAGAATTCGATCAACGACAAGTGAACCTCCCACGATCCCTTGAAATCAATCACACATGCCCGAAGCATGTCTTCCAACGTTTGAATGGTTCTTTCGCTTTGGCCATCCGTTTGAGGGTGATATGCAGTACTCAACTTGAGTCGCGAGCCCAACTCTCTTTGCAGACTCCTCCAAAACGATGATGTGAAACGTCCATCTCGATCTGATACAGTAGACGACGACACTCCATGTCGAAATACAATCTCGTCTATGTAAAGTTTTGCCAACTTCTCTAATGAATATGTCTCATTGATCGGTAGAAAATGAGCTGACTTTGTCAGTCGATCAACTATCACCCAAATGGCGCCATGCCCTTTAGGTGATCGCGGAAGTCCTGTGACAAAGTCCATCATGATTTCATCCCACTTCCATACGGGTATTTCCAACAGTTGTAGTTCCCCGTACGGTCTTTGATGCTCCGCTTTCACTTTTAAACACGTCAGGCATCGCTCGACGAAGTGAGCGATGTCTTTCTTCAAACTCGGCCACCAGTAACTTTGCTTCAGGTCTTGATACATTTTGTTGGTTCCCTGATGTATAGAATATCGAGACTTATGCGCTTACTCTAGCACCTTTTTCCGAAGGTCGCCCAGTTTCGGGACCCACACTCGATCACCAAAACATTTCACCCCACGACTGTCTACCGTTAGCGAAATTGCATTTCCGACTATCCTTTCGCTCTTCAGGTTCTCTTTTGAGAGTGCTTCCTTTTGCAGTCTCTTAACTTCCTCCAAAAAGGTGTAAGTTGCCTCAACTCGTAATGCCACTACCTTCGTTGCATCGCCATGTTCCTACCGACTCAAGGCGTCAACCACAACATTGGCTTTGCCCGGATGGTAAAGAATCTCGCAATCATAATCGCTCAAGAGCTTCATCCATCTGCGTTGCCTCATATTCATTTCCTTCTGATTGAATAGGTGCTGGAGACTCTTGTGATCAGTAAAAATCTGACACCTAACCCCGTAAAGATAATGCCTCCAAATCTTCAACGTGAAAACTACCGCTGCCAACTCCAAATCATGTGTTGGGTAATTCTTCTCGTGTTCCTTCAGCTGACAGGATGCGTAGGCGATCACCTTCCCTTCCTGCATCAGTATAAACCCTAATCCTAATTTAGAAGCGTCGTTGTAGATCACGAATCCTTCCGATCCTTGGGGTAGCGCTAAAATGGGTGCACTGCTCAGGCTTTCCTTCAGTTTACAAAACGCGTTCTCTTAAGCTTCCGACCACAAAAACTTAACATTCTTCCTAGTTAAGGCAGTTAATGGAGTGGTTATCCGTGAAAAGTCATGAATGAACTTCTGATAGTATCCTGCCAACCCAAGGAAGCTCTGTACTTCCGACGGCGATTTCGGCGCGTCCCAACCTCTGATAGCTTCGATCTTTGCTGGGTCTACCTTTATTCCCTCTTCAAACACCACGTGTCCTAGGAATTGCACCTCTCTCAGCCAGAATTCACATTTAGAGAATTTGGCATACAACTTTTCACGCTTAAGCAACTCCAACACTGACCGCAGATGTATTTCATGCTCCCTCATGGATCGTGAGTAAATTAGTATGTCATCGATAAATACGATCACACACTTGTCCAAGAGTGGACTACACACTTTATTCATCAGATCCATGAATACAGCGGGAGCGTTAGTCAGACCAAAGGGCATGACTAAAAACTCATAATGTCCATACCTCGTACGAAAAGTCGTCTTGGGCACATCCTCCTCTCTCACCTTTAGCTGATGATAGCCTGATCGCAGGTCTATCTTCGAAAAGTAGCTCGCTCCTTGCAATTGATCGAAAAGATCATCAATCCTGGGGAGTGGGTACTTATTCTTGACTGTTACCTTGTTAAGCTCGCGGTAGTCTATGCACATTCACATTGACCCATCCTTCTTCTTTACAAACAACACCGGCGCTCCCCACGGTGAAGTGATGGGACGAATAAACCCCTTATCGAGCAATTCTTGCAGTTGAGTCATCATCTATTTCATTTCGGTCGGCACCAAGCGATAGGATGCTCTTGCGATTGGTGTCGCTCCAGGCACCAAATCTATTCGGAACTCCACTTACCGATCAGGAGGCACAGTGGTCTAGTCTTCCGGAAACACCTACGGGTAATCACTTACAACCGGAACCGACTTCAGCCCCTTCTTTTCTTTCTTAGCGTCTACTACATACGCTAAGAACCCCATGCACCCTTTCACTAAGCACCGCCTAGCCTTGATCATAGAGATCAAACACGACTTCCTATCCCTACAGTCTCCATACACTACTACCTCTTCCTTACCAGGCATCGCTATTCGGATCAACTTCTTATTGCACACTATATGGGCATCATTAGACGCCAACCAATCCATCCCCACGATGACGTCAAATTCCCCCATACCCATCAGGTGCAGTCATAACGGAAAGGAATGACCGTCGATATCAATCTTACACCCTTCATATACTTCCCTCACCAAGACTCGACTATCATCCGCTACTTCTACCTCGAACCCAAGACTAAGCTTCTTGGGTTTCACACGCAAATTGTGAACAAAGTTCGGCGACACAAACGAATGGTTTACGCCCGAATCAAACAACACCTTAGCAAACGTCGAGTCTATAGGGAAAGTACCTGTCACCACATCCGGTGTTTCCACCGCCTCCTTCGTTGTCATGTTAAACCTTAAAAGAGATTGTGTCCTCGAAATCTAGTTCTCCATTTAACGTTGCCCGCAATATAGGTTGTCTCTAATCCACTTGCCAGACAACCACGATAACCTTATGCTGCTACTCATGACAAATGTACCCCTTTGGCACATTACACTTATATCCAAGTGAACGCTTAACTTACTAAAGTAGCTTCTAACCACAAGACTACGGTTGTCTCCCAACCTTGGGTGATACATACTACCTCAAGAGTAGTTTGTGACTTTAATTTCTTATTGAATAATACACCTCAGCTCAACATACTTCTGAACCCAAACCAAAGTTCGACATCAACCTCCAAAGAATCCTCTAAATTCTTAATACTCGGTTCTTGATATTGACAAGGTCGTCCTCCTGAAGCGTACCAATACGCTTTCCTTGTAGTTGGATAATGCAGATCCGATTATCACACAACTTCGTTCTACTCCCAATCTCAAAACATTCTCTAAATAAAATCTTTACCACAACGAGAAAACTTATACACATCGATACTTAATCACCAACATCTAACTTTCTTTTAAATTCCCCCACCGAGAGGTCAATCTTCTCTTGACCCAACGGGGATACTTCCAACCTTCCAACGATTGTTGACTTCAAGAGGGCAAGTCAACGCCTAAACAAAATGGTAGTACCGAAAACGTGGACATCCCGCCCAATATTTCCATCTCAGATGCATTGTCGTATTGAGGTTGACACCCGACAGGGTACTAAGATTCCCAATCTTACATTTCTAACTGACGAACCATAATATTTCCCTTGCTCACGCAAGCCCATCAAGACGATAAGCTAGAAACGTATAACATGATGCCTAACGTACCATCGACCCGTCGAATCCAATCCAACCATACCTAGAGTCATACAAGACCTTATCCCGCAGGTTTGCCAAAGCATAAAGATCATCTCTTAATTAACTGGGGGGACAAAATCTAATACCTCCACTATTTATGCATGACCCGATTTAAAAAACTGAAACCCAAATCCAAGGTTGACCACAAGTCGGATCATCCGACGCTTCAAATCCCAAGGAATCCTCTAGTCCCTTAATTGCAACTCCTTTCACGATAGGGGTTTTAAATCTATAGCCCTAATGAGTTCAAGGTTTTTCAACCAGTATGCCAATTTGAAGTTTATAAAACTTTCAAATACATAAGTTTTATAACAATTAATCGTGCGGTAAAATACACTAACGTTCATCCGATAGGTTTCAAAATTGATCACCAACACTACGTATATAAAACCATTTCCAAAACTCATTTGATCAGTACTTACGTTAATATGGATAATAATAAAAGATGTGCAGCAAAATTTTAAATGGACTACCATGGTCCTAACATACATCAAATTATACCATATATGTGAAAATAATTTTCTGCACCAAAACACGTGCAATAAATGTTTGTATGACTCCAAAAAGGGACCTACAAAATTTTACTTCAAAGTTCCTTCCTTTAAACCGCATACGTCATAGAATAAAATTTTCCAACAAGGCACATATACCTCAGTTTAGTTTCCAAGACTTAGGGGTTGTTTGTCAGTTGCTGAATGGTTTAATGCAGAATGATTAAGTGGTCTGAATGATTAAGAGGTTTTTATGGTATAGTGTAAAATGAAATATGGTTGTTTGCTAATTGTTTATAATGAAATCAGGGCTCTTAATGGTTAAGGGAAGGTCAGGATACAAAATCATTAAGAAGATTTTGGAACCATTAAGAGACAACCCTTTTTTTTGCCAAACAAGATTTACCTCTTAGCGATTCAGAGGTTGCCTCTTAATGGAACCATTAAGAGGTAAACAAACATCCCTTTAGTAAGACAATGGGAGTGTGTGATTTGGTCAAACGCAAGTAAATTTTAAATCGAGTTCAAACCTTGGGCCGCACAAATAAAATGCACTTGTCCAAAAAATAGAAGTTACGAGGACATGTATATAGATAACTCATTTCAGGCATTGCGGAAAATTTATGACAATAAAATCAATAATTGAAGCACGTTCAAAGCGAAATTTCAATATGAAACGACATAAATCTTTCATATGCTTACTCCCATCAACAGTTTAAAAAACAACTTGAATACTATATAGCATACAACTAATAACACTTGTATAAAACCCAAAAGAGAAATCACCTAATATTGAAACTTCCCAAAATAACATATGGGATAACATCTATTAACAAACTCTCAAGACGTCTCTTACAGTTACGAAAATACCGATGCAAAACTCGCATGAGACAAAATATTAAGCGAAAATTTATAAGTTAACGCACACAATAAAGCAAATATAGGCGCTCTGAAATTTTATCTACGCGACTCAAAATGTCGTAAAATAAAACGCCATAAAACCCAACTTAAAATTCACATAAAACTCATCAACACTAAAACCAAGCGATGCCAAGATTTTCATTTCCCGACATAAAAGCATAAGACGACAGTATGTCTAAAAATGTTAAAATTCTAAGACCACAACGTAAGATAAAGTGACACTTTCCAACAAGGCTTGCAGGGGACACGACGCCAAATAACTCGCAGATTTACACAAGGCAAAATTAAAACATACGCATTTCAAGGCTTACTCACGCGCTGAGAAAATGTCGCAAAACAATACTCCATAAAATTCTACACAACTCGTACAGACTAAAATTTCCCAAGGAAACTCCGACTCAAGAACAAGGGAATAACTTTTCCTTTAAAACCTTAACATACGTGGAGGAGATCCAATATCAAGGTTAAAATTTCATAGTTACTTGCCCAAAATCTAAACAAGGTTAAATCATAAATATCACGACATCCGAAAATAGTGTTCGAGAAAACATGGTTAAAGTAAATCTCAACAAGGTTTGCAACCATATGCAATAAAACAATTTAATGCATGTTTAGAATCATAGTTTAAAATCTTGTGTGTGCTAAACATTTTCCCAACATTTTGTAATGTAATCCACATCACAATTTGGAAACATGAGAAAATTGATGCAATTTATTTCAAAAGTAAATTCTTTTGTGCATGAATTTGATCGACATTCATCGTCTAGAAACCACGCTCCTCAAGTTCTCAGTCACACTATTGTCATCCGGATGCATCAAACATCTAAAAGTCATAATCACACCAATCTGATTAACTTACAATCTCTTCTTGAAATAGAGTCTCTTTATCAAGCCTATGGTTCTAATTTCAACCAATAACTCTGACACCAAAATGGTCAACTTAATGCATTCATCGCGCTTAACTATCACTCCAAAGTGACAATGCTAAACATCGACTATTCCTTAGACTACTCGCTTAGAAACTTCTTTACTACCCCAACGGTCATCCCACCAAGGTAGTACAAGTATACACATGTAACATGTTTGTTCACCATGACACTGGCCAGGTGCCATTATGAACGTACCGTACACGATCATCCTTGCTATCCCCGACAAGTTTCCCGTTTCTAGCGACCCAATCAACTCCCAAATATCTTATCTTAAGGTACCAAAAGGTGCAAGTTTCTCTCTCAATCACCTAAACAACGCTAGTTTGAGTCTAGGCATAAAAAAATCAATACCTAATTCTCTCAAATTTAAGCTCTGATACCAACTTGTAACACCCTCAAATTTGGTAAGAGCAACTAATTAAAATCTCGATATAATATCAATTAAAGGACAAAACTTCCACTTATACATCAATCTTGATATGCCTCAATTTAAAATTCTATAATTAACCACAACAATTATAAAACTACAGTCTTATATACAAGGACTAAATCGAAGTCGGGTGTTACTTAATTTCCAAACGCAAGTTGCTCTTCCCAAAACAATTGCGGAAGACTTCACTAAGTTAATCACTTCTTCGGGCACAACACTAGCACTCATCTCTTCATAGTACTGCTAGAACCAAACCCCCAACTTGAACCTGATGCACATGCCGACAAATAAAAAAGGTTAGGCTAACGCCCATTGAGTTCAAGAGTTTTCAACATGGATAAAGATATCGTTGAAAAGAAGTAATGCAATTTAAATCATAATCTTTCAATTTGATATGTCTCAAGTATGAAAACGACTCGTTTTCCAATAATATACATTTTAGCAAAGAAACACCACTATAAACGTTTTCCAATCCAAACTACTTCAAGGACAAAGATCCCAATATGAAGGACGCACTCGTAAAACAAATTTAACACAAAACTCACTCAAAACGTGAATAGAAAATGACTGAAGAAAATCCCGTATTACAAAAACACCCAAATGCGAATGGGACTCAATACTACACACACCAAATTATGGACAATAATCCACCCATAAAGGACATCACCGAAAACATAAATATAAAAGACCCAACCCAAAAACAACACCTTTCGGTGACGGGGGATACTCGATTCCATATAATGCGACGGACACGAAGTAAGCCACACATTATGTTAAATTGGTATTAAGTATCGAGCTCTACATCTTTCAGTATACACCCATAGATACTTGCACGGAGTACTTACACCATACTGAAGATGCCTAACCGCGCCGCAATGGGGAAAACTAAGCGTTCCACCATCGGACAAAGTAATAAAAGTATCGATCTCAACATCTTTCAGCGTACACCCATAGATACTTGCACGAAGGACTTACAACCCAATCTGATGCCGAACGTGCCGCGATGTGGAAAACTAGTCGTTCCAACATCGGACAAAATAACAAAAGTGCTCATGGATCCATAGCAGACGGGGCTAAAACATTACATGACTCAAAACGAATGAACTAACGCATTCAAAACATGTAATTCTAAAATAAGATGCAGTAAATGCAAATCATAACCAAGTGCTCTACATTGAGCTATTAAAACCGGACAAGTGTCCCCAAGACCCAACAAAATCCAATTTGAGCCATAAGCTCAACAAATCCAAAGACCCAACGTTGAAAATCATAAAATGAAATCAAACGTAAACGACCCGCAATAATGCAACCCATGCTTCAAAACACACAAATAACTCCAACTTAATTTAGATTGGGACAAAACATTTTCCAAGTGGGTTTATACCTTTTATCCTTTCAAATCATCCCATAACACCCAATAAAATGCATTTATACTCAAAAATATACTCCGTGAAATAAATCATTAAGATACCCAAAATATATGATTTATTTATCAAAATGCCCAAAATCTCAAATGTGGATGTTTTATAAACTTATAAAGTTTAACACTTCCAAATAACCAAAACTTATCAAGTGATCAGCAGTTAACAATTCCATGTAAAACATATAAACACTTTAAAATAGACATTTTGGCATGTACACCGTTTTCACAAATCAACTTGAACTCACCTTGCTAGATTTAGGCTAAATCTAGATTTTACTCCAACTTGAGTTTCCTTGAAGAAATCCGAATCCACAAGCAAAACCTTCCAAAAACCTATCATCACAATTTTCCAACCATGAACATACTTATTCAACCATTTAGAATAGTTCCCCAGACATTTTACATCAAAAACCCCAATTTGGCCAAACTCTAATTTTGAACTATTTTCTCTAAAATCATCAAATTCGAAATTTGATATACCAAACACCAGGAAATCATCAAGAGAACATTTATATCTTATAACAAGGTTTGGAAGTGGGGAAGATACAATTACCACTTAGGTTTTGACGAAAACCTAGAAAACCCTAAAATAGAGCTTGAGGTTGAAGATGAAGATGGAGATGGTGAACTCTTGATCATAATTTCCAATTCTACCACTTGGTGATGGTTTACCTCCATAATACCTAAGGATTTGAGCCAAGGATGACCCAAAATCACCATATATGCTTTAGGTTGGTTCTAGAGAGTGTTTGGGGATGAATGGGAAGTGAGGGATGAAGAAATGGCTTAAAATTCGTATTTAACAGCAATCAACCCCCTGGGGGCGACATTGCCAGGCGACATTGCCAGGCGACATTGCCAGGCGACATTGCCAGGCGACATTGCCATCGCAATGTCGCAGGGCATTGTCGTCGCACCATTGCTCCAGCATTCGGTACCTTCTATGTGATTGTGACAGGGCGACTATGACACTGTCATAGTCGCCGGGCATTGTCGCGAGACCCTTCCCAAGCCCCGAAACTCAACTTTTTCAATGCCAACACTCCCGATACTCTAAGGGACTTTAAATAATGTTTTCCCCACAAAATCCCACCATTTACAGGTTCCAAAAACGTTCGAGTGACTTTTATTTATCGAAAATCACGGGTGTTACAACGACTAACTAAAACCTTTAGGCCACCCCCTTTCCTGATCGGTTTAATCTTCGTAAAGTTGGGTTATAAGGACTTATCCCAAATCAGTCGACATAAACTACGAAGAACCCTAAAACTACCATTTCCTCAATCGATTCAGGGGGGTTTCCATAGATGATCATCAAAATTAACTAAGCTTATTCTATTAACCAAACACCAATAACCAAGAAGAGGCTATGAACTTACCTTGAAGAACTCACTTCAGACTTGAATCCAGAAGAGATCACCCTTTGTTGCTCCTTCAAAATCGCCTCAATGCTTTCTCTCTCTCTCTCGTTAATCAGCCACCAGAATGAATGAATAAAGATCCCTAGGGTTAGACCCTTTTATTACCAAGTTGCAACTAGACCCTCCAGCTTTGATTTTTGAACACTTTATTCCCTAAACTTATTATTGGTTCACACTTGAACCCGGTTATTACAGGGTTGTCCCACATTGGTGGGAACATGTAAATGGAACAAGTTTATATATGATTTTGCAAATGCAAAATTTAAGATATATTGAAGGAAAGTCTCCCTCACTTGCGTGCATGGGAGGTGCGAATTCTAGATCGGACCATGGGCGCGTCCTGCGGACACGAATGTAGAGGTCGATTGAAAAGTTTAGATGGCTTTTCATTTGCTTGTATTTATTTCTTCCCTTTTAACTCCCATGCTACCTTTACTATATAAATCACAGAGTAAGAAGTTCATTTTGTATATACACATCTCCCATACAGAGATTACTATCGGTTTTTCAGGTGTGAACTCGGAATTGCCTCAATCGGCAGTATATTGTTGCGGCCGTTGTACCCTCATAATTCTCTCAGAATTAATTAATTAATCTTACATTTACATATTACCAGATGATTAATCGATATACATTAATAGATAGTCGGTAATGAAAAATTCATTTTTGAGCATTAGTTTTCATATCTTAAAAACAAAATGAAGTGGTTGGTTGATAAAATAAAAAGTTAACGAATGTATAACATTTCTAATCATTTGTCTTAGACATTTTTATATATTTTTAAATTTGAAAAATATAATAATTAGTTTATTTAACATTTGACGTATTAAAATTAAGTCTAGAGTTATAAATGATATTATGCATAAAAACAAAAATTTAAAAAGCATGAATAAATTAAATACCTTAAACTAATTTATTGATCAATTTGACAGAAAAAAGATTAATTATATTATTTGATTAAATCAACAATGTACTTATTAACACGTTATGTTCAAAATGAATCTAATTACCATTTGCTCATTTAGAGCGTTTGCAAGCGGGTAGTTTTAATCGGTCCATGGACCGGTGCAAGAAAATGAGATGCATTGGGAGGAAGCGGTTTCTTCACCACATGGGAGAACCGCTCCTTAGTTTAGGACCACTTCTTAGAGCCAAATTGTAGGGCCCACCTTCATAACATATTATATAAAAATCAGATTGTATATTTAGAGATAAAGGAAAGGTAAGGAAAATAATGATAAGTTTCATTTCAAAACTTTCCTCTCATGCCGTAAAATAGATCATGCTTTCAAAGAAAACGCACGACTCCTCTGCTGGAAAAAGAAGCAGCACAACTGTCGGACACCGCAGTCTGTGTCTATCGAACCGAGTGACCAACGACCGCCCAACCGTGAGCCGCCTAGTCCAGACCCTTTCCACCGACCAAACCTTGAAGTGCTTTTTCCTCCTTGTTGTTGTCTTGTTGAAGTGCTATTTCCTTGTTTTTGTTTCACATTTCACCGATAAATGCTTTTTGTTTCATTAGAATTCCTATAGGTTATATGAAGTATGAACGATCTTTCATTATAATTTATGATAAATATTTTTTTTCCTTCTAAATTTTTAATAAGGAGAAAAATGGGTTATTCGTCATCTACGCCAGATAAGAATAATGTTCATAGTTGTAACAAAGTCGTAAATGAATCAACTTACCCGACCTATAAAGGTAGAAATATCATCAATATAAATATATAATGTCGTTATTTTTATCTTTTTCCTAATGTTAACTTATATTGTTATTCTATTTTATATGGTGCTCCCCCGTACAAATTTCTGGCTCCCTCACTGCCTGTGAAGAGGTCCATGCCTGCAGATGCTCTTATCGTCAACCACATGCTTCGACTCACATTGAATGTCGAGCCATTTTTTTTTCAATTGTGTCGTTTTTTCTATAGGTCATGCCCAATTGAGAAAATTGTATATTTATTGTTATTTTGATGTGTAAAATGTAAAAGTTAAATTTTTTAAATATTATTTCGATCAAGATCAGATATGTTTATTTTAAACCATAAATAAGTTGCAGGCAGTCACCTACCAATTATTGCATATAAACAATGTTTATATGGATCCTACCTCATTTTATTTAATGCAATCATACAACACAATTTATTTTATATTTTATTATTCACTAAAAAATTATTTAATGATTTAAGATTTTATAAACAAAATTTACAAATTGATGGTGAGGTATCTTAGTACCTTTTTAATATATATTATTCATGGTCAGAGTATTAAATACTTGCAATTAATTTTTAAACTCCACTTGATATAATTAAGGGTGATTCTAACTACACCCTAGTCTAGGTGCCATTTACACCCTAGTCTAGGGAGGTTGTGAGGAGGAAAGGGGGTAATGAGTGCACAGTTTTCCGATCCAGTTACAGCACCCTAGACTAGGGTGTATAAAGCAACACCCATTAATTAATGGAAGATGATTAAGGTTTTAGATTCGATAGGGTAGCTAGAAGAATATTCGTTTTTAAAGAATTTAGGAACCTGATTTGTACAAATTTTTAGGTTTCAAGACTCTAATCACTTGAAATATGAGTTAAGTGGTCCTAGTCTTTTATTTAATTGATTAAAGTACCATTAGGTTATTGGGAATTACTACTTTTTAATCGGTTGTTCTTATTCAATTTATTGTTTCACCAACAAATATCTAACATTTTTAAGATCAACTTCGCTTAACAAACTAGTAAAATTGTCAAATTAGAATTATTGTTTCTAAAAATACCATACTTCAAAATAACTTGTTGTGGCATCAAGGTTTGGTTTCGTTGTCGCGTTAACCCCTGTGGTTCCACTCTAATGCTTGGTTTTTGTTGTAACGCGTCATGAACCGTTACAACGTGTTATTTTGTAAGGAATGAGTTTTTATCAATTTTTTACATATAACTTGATATATAAATGATAATTATGTACGAACCTCTAAGACTTAAAGAAAAACATTAAAAGGAAATATAAAAACTAAAACCCTAAATATGTAAATCACTACTCTCATTCTCGTGCATAGAGAGTGGAACATGAATGTTTCTTCTTTCTTTTTTAGTTTTATAACTTTATATGAATTTAAACTATTCTTTGGGATTATTCAAAACAATAATACATACAAATATTTATGCATATGCCGCCTTAGGGCAAGTCTTGAAAATACGGCATAAGCTCGTCGTAACTCGTAAGACATAAGACTTGATTTCGTCGCTATGTCACATCTCATATCATTTAGAACCTTAAAAAATACCATATAAATGTGAATATTTATATAAATAAAAAATTAGAAAGTGTGTCTATTAACTGTCTTTATCATCAAGAACAATCAAAAAAGAAACACCAATCTTGTAAACCAAATGCAAAATGTTTAAAAAATACATAAAATTTATACTTTCAAAATCCAAAATCCAAAATCAAAAACATAAATAAACATTTTACAACGATGTTATAAAACAAATATCATGTTTGTGTACCTATATATGTCAACTTGTACTAACCAACATTATTGGTACACTACAAGGATAAAAGGTTTCAGAGAAGGATTTAGATATATATCTAAAGGTGATATTTAGGGAAGGAATTTCATGACAAAAGTGAAAAGTGTAACAAAAGGTATGATGACTTTCAGAGATGGATTTTAAACAAAATAATACGCTATGAAAATCATCCCTAAAGGTTTTAGAAACACTTTTTACATAAAATGTCTCTAAAAGTCGAATCAGAAGTTTTAGAAACGCTTCTAAAACCATCTCTAAAGAATAAATTTTTTTTATTTTTTATTTTTAAATTAAATAAAATGTTTTAGTTACACTTGTTTAATTCTTAAAAGCGTGTCTACTGGGTTTTTATTTTCAATAAATCAAAATTATATAATGAAAATAGCGTTTGATATCAACGGAGAGTTCTATGCATTCTAATGATTCTACAATTTCTACAATTTCTACAATTTCCTGTCGATTTCTCTTAGAATTAGGGTGCCAGACTTCTACGATTTCATGATTTCTCTTTGATTCCTCTAGATTTTCATCTTCGATTTCGTTTTTTTCCCGATTTCAAGTTCAATTTGTCTTCATCTTTTCGATTTAGGGCTTGAGGATTCATCGAGTTACGGTCTTCGATGGCTACTTTATTGATAATGGCATTCTCTTCTTCTTTTCCTCTCAATCAAGTAGCATTGTCTTCCCTTAATCTCTCTCGTTAGTCGCTCCTCGTCCTGTCGATTGCTTGTTTAAGATCCATAAGTATTTTTCTTCTTGTCTTGGTTTTGTGTTTGAAGATTGAAAGTTTTATGTTCTTTGATGCTTGCAAACGTCTTAGGTGTGAACAATATAAGCTGATGGATGGTAACAGGGCTGTTAACAGATGGAATTTCGCCTAATTCGACTGTGGTCCACCGCCATGAACATCGTCATCATCATCTAGGTATGTCAGATTATCTCTGTAGGAAATTTGATTAATTTTGGTATCTGTCGAGCTTTCAATTATCAGTTTTTTTTCTTTTCCAGATTGTTTGCCTCTTCTATCGTATAATGTTTATGTTTGTTAGAGATTGTTGACTAGTATATACGGATATGAAGATTCTCTTATGAAATTTAGGTTTATGAGATTGAGAGTTAGTTGTGATTTTGTGTTCATTTGTGATGTATGGATGTAATTGTGTGTTTCCGTTTCCATGGTTCTAGTATCCCGAATCTGAATTTGATGTGAAATCTACTCCATAGTATTACTATATGAATTATCTTGAATCAATTTCGTGTTCCTAGGAGAAAATTTGTGACTGTGTTAGGCTATATAAAATCAGAGGCCGACAGTTCTATGTGGTAAGTTTTTCTTTTTAAAATTTGGTATGTGGTTAAACTAGATTTATTGATTAATTTCATGTGTTTTGAAATGGGAATCCTTTAGCAAACTTTCTAAAGATTAAGGACACATGCAGTTATGAGAGACCTCTTTAACATATTGTGTCACTAAACATGATACTTATTTTGGGAAAAAAATAAAAAATTCCAAGAAACAGATTCGTTGTTGTCTGATGAAGGTTAAGACTTTCCTATCTTAAATCTATTGTTGTGTATATTGTGTCTGTTTTGGATATTATGTATCCTTATGACTATATGTGTATCTCTATGTTCATGGTGGACAACAATTGATTAGTTGCTATGTTTAGACTTTAGAGTTTGTTTTATCTCAACTTTTCGCACACTACCAATAGGCTAAGAATAACACTAATGTTAATTTGACACACTAATAATTTGGAATACCTACCAAACCAATTCCCAGGAGGGCTGGAACAGTAGTTAAAGACCCTGGTTTCACGATGTACTTAAGCCTTGCTTTAGTTAATCACAAATAGAAATTAAGAGGACTATCCAACTGATTGTAAAGCTTCTCCAATTGATTATAATATCTATTATTACATTAGCTAATTATCCGAATTTAGAATTTGGTAAATAGTAAGTAAAAGGTAATGAAACTTCTTGTGGTTCTCAAACACCATGTGGTTTTGGAGCTGTTGGAGTGATTTTGGTTTTGGCATCTAAAAGTTTTTTAAATATTTAGATGTTCTGTTGTGATTGATTTTTAATTTTCTGATTTTGGATGAGATATATGGCATCTACAGAGTAAATCTTTTTTGTTTGTTTTGTTTCATTTTAGAAAAAAAGTCAGGGCAACAAAGTTATAGATCATAATTTAAGGAAGTTTAGAAAATTGTTTTTAATTGGGATAAAACATTCAATTAGTGGATCTAATTCTTTGTTTTCCTCCTTGAGATTAGGTTCAGACAGAAGGACATTATGTCCTTGTAATTCAACTACATCTAAGGCCTTTCTGCTGGAATTAATTCAAGTAGGATTTTTATTTATTTTATATTTATTTACCATAGTCAGTTGCAGCTGGTATGAATGCAATGGACCTTCGACGTGGTATTTCCATGGCCGTTGATTCAGTGTTAACAAACTTGAAGAGTAGGGCTCGAATGATAAGCACGTCTGAGGAGATCACACGGGTTGGTTTTCTAAATGTTAGTCGTGCTAGATACCTGAAAACGTTTTTTTTTATCAAATCTAATATAAACTAACATGTGGGTACAATTTCCGCAAATGGAGAACGCGAGATAGGTGAGCTAATAGCCAAGGCTATGGAGAAAGTGGGGAAAGAGGGTGTCATCATAATTCAAGTAAGTTGCATTTAGTTATCCTCATCTATGTTATAACTTGTACATATCGGATCACAGAGCTTTTGTGTCTCTATTTTATTTGCAAACATGTGAATTGGTTGTTCTTATATCACAAAATATACAATCTTTTCAGTGTGCGTTCTTTTGTTGTATGACAAAAGATTGTTGTTTTTTGCATTGATGTGGTGTAGGATGGAAAGACATTGTATAATGAACTAGAAGTTGTTGAGGAATGAAGTTGGACAGAGGCTACATATTGCCACATTTCATCACAAATCAAAAGAATCAGAAATGTGTAAGTCCCCGTGATTATTAACTGTATATCTATCTAAGTATGGACGCTTGTTGAAAATTGCCAACTGATTGACGTTTAATAGGAACTAGAGGACCCTCTTCTTCTAATCCATGAGAAGAAGATATCAAACATTAATTATGTGATCAAAGTGCTAGAGTTGGCACTGAAGGTAGAGTCCCTAGATATGCTTAAGTTCGTTGTTCCATTTTGAATTTAGTTATATATACCGTTCACCTATATGGCTGATGTATTTTAATTCTTATCCAGAAACAAAGGTTCCTTCTAATTGTTGCTGAAGACGTGGAAAGCGATGCATTGGCTACCTTAATTCTTAACAAGCTTCGTGTTGGCATAAAGGTCTTCATTATTTCTAGAAATGTCAAAATATTGAACAACCTTTGTTCTTAGTGTGTGTAGCTGATGGTTCTCTGAATAGGTTTGTGCCAGACAAATCTGGAAGATCTCGCCACTCTCACTGGAGGTCAAGTGGTTTATGATGTTTCCTACTTGTAACACGATATTATGACCAGACTATGTGTTGTCTGACTCCGATAGATCTTTATCCTGAGCTTTTCATCTGACCTGCAGCTTATAACGGAAGAACTTGGTATGAATCTTGACAATGTGGAGTTGGAAATGCTTGGATCTTGTAAAAAGGTTTGTTACAATACTTCAAGCATTCAGAATGAATAACTACTTGACTTATGAGCTTGTTTATAGCCAACGGTCATTCTTGTTGTAGGTCACTGTATCCAAAGATGACATCCCAGTGGCACAAATTTCCAGAATGTCTTGAATTTTCCTAGGCTTCTTGTTTCGTATTGACATTTTAATCATTTTTTGTTGATCCATGTTGTGAGACAGGGCCAAAAGAGGGCTAGGATTCATCGTTAACAACTTGAAGAGGGTGCAAGAAAGGTTGCACATGATTGGGTTAAAACTGTGAGGGTAACTATTTAAATATTAAGGTTTGTAAATCTAGAACATCCCACTAGCAAATGAATTTCCTTTCATCGAGGAGTTAACATCCCATTTTATTTGAACTATTTCTATGGTTGAAATGCATATTTGAAAAGCAACTTGATCATATTGTTAAAAGTAATTAGTGGTATTAGCCTCTGACTAACAACTTATTCTTCATCGTAGTCTCGATCATTACTTTTGCCGCCTTTGTAGCCTCTGACTAAGAACTTTTTTTTGGTTTATCAGGTCTCGAAGCTGGTATGACATGAAACTGCTTTGATGTCCTATTGATTTGTTGCATGTAAAAGAGAGGAATTGGCACAATGAATATCTTGGATGGTTGTAGTATGATTCTGGGTGTTTTTTCCCTTTTTTTTGATAAATTTGAACATATGTGTGAATTCATTGAAACATATAGTTTGTTCTGAAAAGTTCTTGTCTTTTATGACAAATATATAAAAAATTTGTTTTAGGATTTTGATGATGTTTTTCTTGTTTAGTATTGTTATTTATTTTATTATAATATATATAGCTGAAATATGTACTATATATATATATATATATATATATATATATATATATATATATATTTGTGTGTGTACATATAGATACCTTTTAGAGAAGGAAATGATTTTTTTAAAGTATAACTAAAGGATGCCTTTAGAGAAAGTTTACAAGAAAGTGTAACTAAAACATATGCTTTTAGAGAAGGTTTTGGTTATGTGTATCTAAAGTTGACAATTAGAGAAGGTTGAGGAAAGTGTAACTAAAGGATACCTTTAGAGAAGCTTTACATAAAGCGTCACTAAGGTGTATATCTTTAGAGAAGTTTTTTTCAAAAACCTTCTCTGAAGGTACCTTTTAGTGACGCTTGAAATGCTCAAAAAACGTCACTAAAAACATACCTTTAGAGAAGCTTTTTAAAATAAACGGTCAACCTTTAGATAAGGTTTGTAAGCGTATCTAAAGCTCAAAAAATCTTCTCTAAAGGTTAACGTAAATGTACCATTCGAAAACCCTCCCTAAAACCTTTAGCTACCGTTATATAGGGAAGGTTATTGACAAAAGTGAAAAACTTCTCTAAAACCTTTAGAGAAGTTTTTTAAACTTTTAAATACAAAAGAAAACCTTCTCTAAAGGTCATTTTTCTTGTAGTGGTAGCCAATTAAGTTGGTACACATGTTTCAATGGTTAATATTGATAGTTGATTTTGTCTACCACTTATAACTTGTAAAGTACTTAAAAAACTTCGTACTGTATTAATGACCTCTAGTTTCACCCACCTAGCACCCAACGCACCTACCGAACCAAAGTTTCAATCCATTGTCAAACCATTGTTGATTTTGAAGCCAACGTAGCTTGTTTTCAAGCAAAAGTTGTCGTTCTTCTAAAATGTATCATAAATTTAGGCTATATCTAACGCTTGACATAGATTTCATCACCTAATTCAAGGAATAACCCTGGATCTTTACCTTTTCCTCAAACGACTTTGAACTATGGCCCAAAATGTGGAAGAAAATTTAATTTACTAGCCTCCGAGCCACTATGACTCCACTACAACTTAATGAAACTATTCAAAAGCATCAAATATTAAACGAAACAATTAACTACAAGTTTAGCATAGATAACTACCTCAGTACACATAGTTGAAGCTGGCAAAATCGAAACGAATTTCAACATGCGAAACGAATTTCAACATGCGATATCTCCACATTGAAGGACGATTAGTTTATGGTAATTATCAAGTGACACGAGGGTAATACCTGCTTGAATTTGGCTTCAAATTTTAACGTGTGTTAATGACCGTTTTTACTTTTTACCTATTTTGAATTTCATAGTTATTGCAATTGACAAAACAAGTCCCCAAAGGACCAAAGTTTGTTATTACTACATTTACCCGCAAAGCAATATAACTTTAAGAATTTGCACATTACCCCTCCATTTTGACTTTATATTTCGTTTTAGTCCAATTGTTTTCATTTCAATGTTACATATTTCAAAATGATGTGTGTCATTGTTCTCTCTTAAACCATTGTTACTATATATACATATATTACATACATTTCTTTAAGATGCTATGACAAAATATGTCAAAAGAATGATTATTATTCATTTTTGTACACAAGCTTTTGATATTTTTGAAAAAAACAAAAATGTTTAAAACTTCAATAAATCTGTAAATAAAATATTGCCATTATATATATAGAACCAAAACCATACAATAAATATAGACTATGATATATTTTATACCAAATTCATGTATAGCCATAAATTAAGTAACACCACAACCATTAAACATCCATTAGGTACCCTACAACTTGGAATGGCAACAAGCTGGTTTCGGGTCGGTTTTTAGGGTTCCCGTCCCTGAAATCGATAAGCATTCCCGTCCCCGTAATCATACTGATCCCCGTCAGGGATCTTATCGGGATCCCCATCGGGTCTCCGCGGTTTCCCCGATCCCCGTTGGGAACCTGTTAAGAAAAAAAATTCACCGTTACTCGTTGGTTTTCCTCGAACCTGAACCCGAAACGAAAAAAAACACAAGTTTCTCAAACATAAATTAAATAAGTAGCTACTTCGGAATAAATCATGACAAAAATAGATATATATTTAAGTTATAGCCCAAAAGAATTTTGAAGTTTAAAATATGTATATATATATATATAGAGAGAGAGAGAGAGAGAGGGGAGTGATCAATTGGAAACCAATATTACATTGGAAACTTTGGAAACCGAAATCAACCAATCAGTGAATTTCTTTTTTTTATTTTTAATTGAAAAAGTTATTTTTGTCTTTTACATTATTTCATAATATATATGGTAACAGTTATTATTATTATATTAATATATAATTATTTAATTTTAATTTAGCTTATATATGGTAATAATAATCATTGATTAATTTAAAAATGAGATATTTAATTTAGATAAATTATTTAATTTTAATTTAGCTTATATATGGTAATAATGAAACAATAATGCTAACACGATGAACCTGATGAATCTATTTTCATTATGAAACAATAATGCTAACACGATGAACCTGATGAATCTATTTTCATATACGGATATGCAACTGAACAGGTAATGAAACAAAAATGGGAAGTTAAGAAAAATGGCACAAATTCATCATGTTTCATTATGAAACAATAATGCTAACACGATGAACCTGATGAATCCATTTTCATTATGAAACAATAATGCTAACACGATGAACCTGATGAAATCTGTAATCCAATGAAATCTGTAATCCACAAATTCATTTTGTTTCATCACAATATTAGATTGCGTGGGAAATTTTATAATAAAATGAAATTAAAAAAAATATTTTCTTACATTTTAAAAGAAAAATAATTCTTTTGATGAAAAGACAAATGATCCTCGTTTTCATAGTAAAAAAATAACAAAATTTAGATTGCGTGGGAAATTTTATTTTGGTTTCAAGTAATCTAAATAAAATAAACCTTTCTTGTCATATTTGAGACACAAAATCAAAAGACATATTTACCCTTTTCATCTATTATTTTTATTTATTATTAATAAATTAATTAATTTACTACCATATATAATTCAAATGAATCTTAACCATTGATTATAAAGATCAATGGCTGAAATTTGGTTTCCAAAGTTTCCAATGAAACTTGGTTTCCAATTGATACCACCCCTATATATATATATATATATATATATATATATATATATATATATATATATATATATATATATCGTGCTGGGCCGGGCCGGTGAGAATGGTCCATGTCCCCGTTAAAATCCCCGACCCCCACCCCATCCCCATTAAGAAGTCCTCAAACCTGACCCAAAATGTTCGGCTTTCGATTTTCACCGTTGGTTTCGGTCTTTTTTGCCATCCCTACCTACAACTCTACAACCACTCCATAAATATTTAATCTTTCATTTTCCCACCCATGACAAATCACATTTTGCACATTTTTAGTGCTTCTTATTTTTATTTTATTTTATGTTTCTTATATATGATTGTGACATATGATCAACCATATGATATCTATTTAATGAGACGGATATCTATTTAATGAGACGACTGTATTGAAATGAAGTTGAGTTCGGTTTATGCAATGGTTTTTAGTTTGATAACGTGTTGTTGATAAGGTATCTTGATGGCTAAGATTTTTTTGTATGAAATCAGATGTTTGTTATTGATTTATGGGTGTTGGGTGATTATTTTTAGTTCATGGGTTGTGTTGCCATTCAATTAGATTTAAGTCATATGGTCTCGATATGTATCATCCTTATAGTTTTAGTCAAATAAATTTAACTGTTTAAAGAAGACCAAACTGTATTAAAGTAAAATGTACTTTGTTCATGTTTCTATTTTGAGAACCTATTTTCAAAATGCTCAATTCTAAAGAAACGTACTATTTAATGTCATTAAGAACACATCATGCTTTTGATACAATTAAAAAAACATACTATAATTTTGTGTAAAAAAATAATGTATTATAACTGTAACACCCGGAATTTTAGAATAAGGATTATCGAATTTTGGATTCTTTGCTCTATTGTGAAGTACGCCTGTTTAAGGTATTCTATAGTCTAAAAGACGGTTACCTAGGACCCTATGCGTAGCGGGAGTTTTCGGGGGCGAAAAAGGAAGTTTCGGGGGTCCTGCACAGCTTGGGCGACAATGCCCACGACTGTGACATGTGTCACTATCGCGGGGCAAGGTCGCATGAGGAGGAAGGCCTCGGTACGTTGGCGCGACTGTGACCGGAGAGAGTGTCGTGTCATGGTCATTGTGTCATTGTCGCGGGCCAGGGGACAGGCGCGGTACAGTCCAGGCGATTATGCCCCGCGACTGTGCCAATGGCACTGTCGCACCCGGCCTGGACGGGATTTTCCTCCGTTTTATGTCATTTTGAGGGGATAGCTTCTCATTTTGTGATTTCCAGCTTAGAGGTTGTCTACACCCTCCAAATGTGCGATTTTCTCACACTCCTATCCCTCCCTCTTCACCTCTAAGGCTAAGCTAGGTTAAGACTTTCTATGTCATCTTGTTAGGATTCTTGAGGTGAAGGAGACTTCAAGGTTGTGCAAGATTCAAGTGGCTCAAGTGGCATTTCATCATTTCCATCAAATCTAGGGTTCCTTTTATAAACCTCTAGGTAAGTTATCTTTATGAAACAACCTCCTTATATGTTATTCAAGTGATGTTCTTGGTGTTTTAATATGTTGGGGCTTTTGACCCAAACTAGGGTTTTATGGTTCTCTTCCTTCCCTATTTGTTGGAGCTTGATGCAACCTAGAAATGTTTGTAGCTAAGGATTTTGGTGGAAAACTTGGAGCTAGTAGAAGGATTCAAGATCTTATCTAAGAGACTCAAACTTTGTGGGTAAAACCTAGATTTAGTCTAAATCTAGCAAGGTGAGTTCTAGTTGCTTTACAAAACTATATACATGTCAAAATATAAATGTTTTGGATTTTAAACATACATTCATGTGTTCACTTCATACTTGATGAGTTTTGGTAATTTTGGTATTCTTGAGTATATAGAGATGCTAAATGTTACAAATGATTTATAATACTATATTGGGCGTTTTGGCCACCAAAAATGATGTTGATCCACTATGAAACGTTTTATTGGATGTTTGAATGATTGGGTAACTCATTTCATTGTTTCCTAATAATTGCAAAATGGGTTACAAAAAGGGGTTTTTAAATGGAAATATTTCAAGGGTCGGAAGCTTGTCGATAAGTATTTCGGGGATGGTTTATTTTGGGATTTTCCCAACTTACGGGCTTTGGATATTAGAACTTTAAACTCATTTTATTTTAAAAGTGTGAGTTATTGGAAACGGTCATCCTTTGACCTTATATATATATATATATATATCTTGGAAAATGTGAACTTTATGGGTTAGGCCTTTGGTAAACAATAAGTGAAGCAATTGTCCGTTTTGGAAAAGTAATACATCGGCATATGTAGTCATATTGGTTTAATTTAATTTCCAAGCGTTTTATGATTCCTTATGACTTGGATTATACACTAAGGAGATTCGGGACGTGGTCCGGTTTAAATGGCTCAATGGAGCATTTTATGGAAATGTAACTATTATACAAATGTTGGTTATTACATGTTTGAGTGCATTAGTTCATTCATTTAGAGTCATGTAATGTTTAGACTGTAATGTAATGAATCCATAGGCATATGAGTCGTTATGTTCATCATGGAGTTTTGATGTCCATGTTTGATTCTAGTGAGTGGTCCCCAAGTTATGTTGTTATGTAAGCTTGCGGTGGTGCTCTGTAGAGCCGTATACGGAGCTAAGTCTTGCGGTGGTGCCCATGGTGAGCCAGATACGGGGACTTGTGACTTTTGTGGTGACACTCATCTAGAGGTCGAGTAGACTAGGGTCAATTGGGTATCTTGCGGTGGTTGCTCAAAGGAGCCGTATACGGGGATCCATGACCCGTAGTGAATCTTATGAACGTTGATGTAACACCCGTAATTTTCAATAAGTAAATGTCACCCGGACATTTCTGCGACTTGTAAACAGTGGGGTTTTGTTGGGAAATGTATTGTTTAAAGTCCCTAGGAGTATCGGGAGTCTTGGCAGTGAAAAAGTCGGGTTTCGGGGCTCCGGGAGGGTCCCGCGACAATGCCCGGCGACTATGACAGTGTCATAGTCGCACTGTCACAGTCGCAGGGGAGGTACCGCGTCCTGGGGGCACCTGGGCAATGTCGCATGCAAGGTGCAAGGTGTCGATTAAGTACGGGATTTCAGCTCATTTCCTCATTTCTCACTTCTATCTTCTTCCCTTTTCTCTCCCAAACCTCAAGGTCGAACCCTAAACCATTTTGAGGGTTTCCCCCCTTGAACCACATGACTCTTTGTTGGTCCCGGAGGTGCTTAACAAGTTTGTAGAAGGGGGGGGGGGTTGAATACAAACACAGAAATTAAAGTTTAATAAATTGTTTATTGATAAATCAAACACAATTTACAAGTTTGTTGCGGAATAAGATTAAGACAGACTCAATCTAAACAAACTTAAGAACCACTAAGATGGTTGCACAAGAATATAGAGAATGGGGGATCAGAGAGTATAGAAAACAAGGGTTTCTATGAAATAGAAAGATAAAGGCTAGAGGTGAGCGCACTCTCAGATGGAGAGGTAATCTTTCTATTTATACCCTATGCATTAAATGCATGGCAGGGCACTTTACACGTGGCGTTCAATGATTGGCTTTAGGAGTCTGACTTTGGGAGACATGATTTCGGCCGGATCATGAACAGTGTAGTTGACAGAGTTGTTGTACGATTTGTGGCAGAGACGTGTCCATTCTGACACATCGTACTGGTTGTGCAAGGTAAGATAAAAGGAGACTTGAGGCATAAGCTTCGTGATCGTTTGATCGCTGAATATCTCTTCCTTCAGAGATATAAAGAGGTTCAGCTATCGCTGAAGCTTTTCCTCATATTCCTTCGCGTATAAGTAGATTCGTCTTTGCTTCACTGATATCCGTATCAGGTCACTAGTAGACTTGTCTTTGTTCAGTAGCTTTGTCTTTGATTCAGCTATGAACATTTGTTGACGCGAGACTTGTCTTCCGGGATTACGTTACTGTTTACATCAGAAACTATCAGCGATAACTGAACAGACTCAGTCTGATCACTGATAGTGAAACACTAATACATATAAATGTTTGTAAGAAAGACTATCAGCGATAACTAAACAGACTCAGTCTGATCGCTGATGGTGAAACATTAATACATATTAAACATAATTTTCACTAAGTATAATAGAGGGTCTTTATCAAATCACTGAGAAAGTTTGGATCAACAATCTCCCGCCATTTGATAATGACAAAGTAATAGAAGAAAATTACTTTATAGTTCAAAATAAGGAATAATCAGGACTCATAACATACATGTCCCAATTACTATTTTGAGGGATCTTTTACAGTACTGATAGAGTTAAGTACTTCACTGAAATTTTCATTAATTCAAGGAAAGAATTACAAGATGTGAAAATTATAAGTACAAGTGAAGAACTAACTACTGTAAGTTAAACTAATAGATTACAAGATATATAGAACTAATCTATCAGCTATCTAAAGAAGATTTTGGAGGATTGATCATATACTCAGGTATTTCTTCTCCTTTTTGCCTTCGCTCTAGAGATTCTTGGCTAATGATTGCTTTGATTTGCTCAGCAGAAGGGAAGTAGTCACACCATAAGCATAAGAGATCCTTGAGATGACTGAGGGGACAAATAGGAATTTCATAGACTCTTTGAAATCGGAGTTCTTCCTCATCATATCTGAAGAAGATTCCAAAAGGTTCTTTGATAACTTGTCCTGCAACATATGGTCCACCAGGGGCCAGAGATAGATCGACAACTGAAAGATCAAGAGGAGGACCAAACAGAGCTTCTCTTGAGAATTTGATGAAGGTTTCATTTCTTATCACTGCGACATTTTCAGAGGAGGAGGAGACAAGCTTTCTTTTGAACTGCCTTGGCTTGGAAGGAAGAGCAGATGGTACTTTTAACACAGTGGAGACTCTGTTGATGAGGGCTTCTAAGATGCCTTCGACATAGCCTCTGCTGGTTGATTTGGATTTCTTCAGCGCATCTTTGAACTTTAGTCATTCCATATAACCGAAGCTTTCCATCTTTGAAACGAACATGGCCTTACAGCTTCCATCCTCTCTGGTAATCTCCATAGTGACAGAAACTCGGTCCTTCTTCTTTTTCCCTAAGATGACAATGGCTATGATCTTCATTGGGTCAGAGCGATAGTCAATTTTGTTTTTACACCATTCGACTGAGTTATCGCTGACCCTTTGTTCTTTTGAGTGCTCCTCTTCAACCTCTTTCAATAGAGTAGCCGGGACTTCAACTAGTTTCTTCTTCAGCTTTTTGTCTTTGACTTGAGAGGACTGAATCTTGAGAGCAAGAGAGGCATCTCTTTGACACTCAGCTATCAGCTTCTCAACCCTGACAGATTCTTCGATTTCAACTTCAGTCAGGAACTCTAGATCTGTTGATTGAGAGGGGATCTTCAGTCGTTGTTTCTCTAGATGAGAGATCATCTCTGTTGAAACTGTCTTCAGGTTTCCCTTAGAAACCACACCTTTGGATTTGCTTTGGGAAGGGGTTCCTGAGGATGTTCCATGACTCCTCCCTGCTGTGACAACTTCTTTCGAAGGTATCACTGAAGATGTGATGGCTGCAGAAGAACACCATAAGGACTGATCTTCTTCATCTTCATCATCATCATCTTCTTGATGAGGTTGTTCTTCCTCTTGATCTTCAAGATCAAGATCTTCTTCATCTTCATCCTCCTCTTCTTCTTCTTCGACAAAGTCTTTGAAATAAAGAGGGGTTTGGTCAGCAACCTTCTCCCCCTCAACATGAGAGGGAGGATCTTCCTGTTGAACCTCAGCTTCAGCAGCATTAACTCCAGCAGCTTCGTCCCTATTTTCTTCATCCGCCTTCTCCCCCTCTTTGTCATTATCAGGGAGGGAGGGAACTTTAGGTAGAGAGGAAGGTTAGGCAGAGGCCAACTTCCGAACTTCAGCCTCCAGACTCTCTAGACATCCTTCAATCAGCAGGATATCTGAAGTAGCTTGATGAATAAATTCAACAGCTACGTTCAGAGAGGTGCGATCATCCGATGTGAAGGAAGGGGATGGAGTTGGAGCTCGTGCATTCAGCTTGTTGAGAACTTGCTGAAGAAGAGCGGTGCAAGCATCAACTTTTGTGGATAAAGCATCAAACTGTTGGGAACTGAAGAAATGCTAAGTATGGTTAATGCTTCTAGCTCAACAATTAGTACTTCTGAGTTAATGCTGCTAGAACATGATTAATGCTGCTCTTCAAGATTAGTACTGCTGGAGTTACTACTGCTAAGAGATTAATACTGCTGATCTTGATTAGTACTGCTTATGAGATGGAGATCCGAATTACAAGAATGACAGCTGGATAGACTGAAGATATTCATGGAAGATATTCTGAAGATATTTTATTAATTATCTTTTGTTCAGTATATATATAGAATTGATAGAATAGTTTAAATGATTATTAGTTCTGAGTTTTTGTTTTAGAGAAAATCAACCTCAAGGCATAGTTCCTAATTCTAGAGAAGTAGAATTCGTCTTGAAAGAGCTTGTTCTTCAAGATTGAGGTTGTGTGTGTAATCTTGTAACTTCAACCATTCAATACAAGTTTACAAGTTATTCATCATATTTACTGTTTGTTTACTGTGTTATTGAATATCAAAGTGTTATTCCGCAAACTTCTTTGATATTGTTTCTGAGTATTTATAATTCTTGTTGAGAATTCGATCCTAACACAAACCGACGCTGAGAGTCTTCCTTGGCTTTGACAATCTCTTCTTGGAGAGCAGAGATTTGAGTAGTTTCAGCTTTGGAGGAGTAGTTAGTTGTCAGTGTTTTCTGCTCTTCACCAGCGGTATTGACTACGCTGGTGGTTCCGTTGATGGCGTTGGTGAGAGAGACCACCTTTTCACTCAAACTGTTGACATTCGAGTCAACAGTTGCCAAACTAGGACCTGAAAGAAAAGTTAGCGTCTGAGTAACAGGCTTAGATGGAAAGATGGGAGTAGGGGTGTAAATGATGCGAGTCGAGCTCGAGTATCATTATACTCGACTCGAACTCGAAATACAATTCCTGAGCTCGAACTCGACTCGAAACTCGCGAGTAGCAAAATTCCAAACTCGAACTCGAATCGAAAGGCAATTCCTGAGCTCGAACTCGAACTCGAGCTCGAATTCCTTTAATGCATAATATTAAAACTTCCAAATAAATCTAAATTATTGTCAAAATAAATCCAGAAAATTAAAAGTTTACAACCAAATACAAAATCAAGCCGAAACTAATTGTAACTTACAACCAAAATCAAAGCGAAGTCGAGAAAATTACAATATTAAAACCAAATACATTATAAATTAAACACGTTCAATTGTCGGGTTCCTTCAACGGTACTTGAATGAAAATTTCTTTTGGTTGTTCTTCGCTCTCCTACGATAAAAAAAAAACAAATTAGTATACTTGTTAAAAGTGAAGATAATTAATTAAATATATCTATACATTTACCTTGTTCTTCCTTTTCACTCCATGGAGGGATCTACACCAATCACCCGTGCACATCAACATTTGCACCGTTTCCGAAGCAAGAGAAGCATTCAAGTTCTTAATAAAACATACTCCAAATATAAAAAAAAATTAAAAACATTCAAGTTCCAAATAATAACATATATGAATTATTCAGTGAAGGAATTATTCAGTCAAAAATATTTTGTAAATATTTTGTTTTTCTCTTTATGGAAAAAAGTTTAAAAAGGGTACATAGATGATAGCACAGTTAAACAAGATGCAACTTTAAGTCTTTAACAACATAAAAGGGAAAAAAATGGAAATTGTTATTACCATTGGATTTCCACATCTCTCATCTAAATCTAAAGGATGCATAAATATAGAAGGTTATATAATTATTAAAGAAGATGACTAGATGAGTAAGGAACACACCGTTCGTATTAAGCAAAGAGGGAGGAGGAACACATCGGCGTGGAAGCGTGGAGGCTGGAGGGTGCAGGTCGCCGGCGTGGATGCTTCAGGTCGCCGGCGTGCGTGGATGCTGCAGGTTGCCGGCGTGCGTGGAGGCTGCAGGTCGCCGGCGTGCGTGGAGATCGCCGACTGCCGGCGTGGGGGTTGTCGGCCTGTCGTTGTCTCGATCTAGAAGGAGAATAGAGATGGGGATATGGGTGTCGGCTCACGGCTGAGAATAGAAAGATAATTGAGAAATGAGAAATGAGATGATCATTAGGGTTTTTGTTTATATGTTTTATTGTTTTAATAAAAAATAAAATAAATTGTTTTTGTTTTGAAATTTAAAATGCCTCTTCTTTATTTTAGGCGGGTGACAAATTTTTCATTTTTGTTAATTATAATAATTAATAAATATAATAATTAATAAATATAAATTTTATTATATATAAAATTTATTATATATAAAATTTATTCGAGTATCTCACGAGCTTATCGAGTCGAGTATCAGGTCGCTCGACTCAACTCGTTAGTATGTCGAGTCGAGCTCGAGTTCGAGTCGAGCATATTCGAGTCGAGATTTGACCGAGTTTTGACCGAGTCGATCTCGAGTAGCTCGCGAGTTGTCTCGTCTCATTTACACCCCTAGATGGGAGCAGTGTTTGGGATTTTAGGAGTACCTGAGTTATCAAACAATTTGTAGAATTGCATAGATTCTTCAAAAGTTTGATGATCAGGTCCTAGGGGTCCAAACTGTGGCTGTTGAGAAATAGAAGGAGGGTTAGAGACCAATGAAATAGAGGGATTAGAGATGGGGATAGAAGAAGATGGGAGTTTAGAAGGTACCTCAGTTGATTGAAGAACTGAGATTTCAGGTTGAGTCACTGTTGTTTTGACAGCGACTGAGGTCGCTGGCACGGTTGATGTTATCACATCTACAGATGTGGAGGAGAGGACCACAAAATCATCCAAGGAAGTTTGTCGAGAAACTTCCTCAGGCCTTGAACTAGTGGCTGGTGTCTCCTTAGTAACTTAGGCCTTCTTCGAAGGACCAAAGGAACTAGCAGATGGTCGTTTGGAACCAGTAGTAGCGGCAGGGTTAGCAGAAGAATGAACCTCCTGCGTGGTCACTGAAGTAGAAGAAGTGTGGAGAGAGAGTCGGGAGCGTAGGGTAGAGATACTTACCTCGTTTGCCCGCGGTTTGACCTCCAGTGAACTCTGACACACTTCAGCATCAATTCTGCAACTGCACAGATGCTCAGATTCTCTGGAATGCTCTAGAGAAAAGATTTGCTGGAACTAAAAGCACCAAAAGAAATCAAAGGGATGTTCTGAAGCAGCAGTATGAGAACTTCACTTCTTCAAAGAATGAGTCCATGACTCAAACCTTTGACAGGTTCAACAAGCTTATTGGTGAACTGGCTACTGTAGGAGTGAAGATGGAGCAAGATGATATCAACAGGAAATTCCTCAGATCTCTTGGGGAAGAATGGACTATGTACACACTGTCTCATATAGACAGAGTGACAATCTGGAAGAGAAGGAACTAGACGATCTCTATAATGATCTAAGAGTTTTTGAATCAGAGGTAGAAGCTAAGAAGAAGCCCATTGGGTATATTCATAATGCAGCACTTCTATCAGCATCTGCTGATACTACTGCCAACCCTGAAGCAGTTAGTGCTGCTAGTGGTGTGAATTCAGAAAAAGGCACTGAAACAGTTTTTGAAGCCTTTTTATCAAGTCATAGCAACAACTCTTTGATTAATGATGATCTGGAACAAATTCACCCTGATGACTTGGAGGAGATGGACATTAAATGGCAGATGGCCATGTTATCTATGAGGGTGAAGAAGTTTATTAAAAGAACTGGGAGGGACAACTTCTCTCAAAGAAGAGAAGATGGTGCTGGTTTTGACAAGACAAAGGTGGAATGCTATAAGTGCCACATGAAGGGACACTTTGCTAGAGAGTGCAGAAGTGGTGTGCCAAATAACAACCACCAACAAGCCCAGAATGGTGGCTTCAATCAAAATAAGAACTCTGCTCAAGCCCTTGTTTCTCAACAAGGAATGGGGTTTGACTGGAGTGACCAAGCTGAGGAAGCTATTCAGAATCAAGCTCTTATGGCAGAGGTGTCTGATCTCCCCTCTGAGGTAAGTTCTAATCATTGTACTCAATCTTGCATAGACACTGTCAAAAGGTATAGGGATCACAACCAAAACATGTGTGATGACCTCAAAAGATTAGAGAAGGACAGAAGAGATTATGTGTTGATAGTGGAAAGGTTTGAAGAACAAATCAAAGGCTTTCAAGCCAATGAACTTCAACACTCTTATGACACAAATTACTGGAAGTGGGAAAAGAATGAGTTAGAGACCAAACTGTCTAAGTCCAAAGAAGAGAATGATAAGTTGAAAGAAGAATTAGCTAAGGTTAAGCTTGATATAGAAAAGTTTTCATATGCTTCAAAAGCAATGGATTCTCTTCTAAAGGCTCAGATTCATGATAAGATGAAGTCTGGTGTTGGATACAACAACACACCCCCTCCTTACAACAACAATTATATCCCTCCTACATCAGATCTGTTAGAGACCAAGGAGAAAAAGGACTTGTCTGAGAAAGCATTTAAGATAGATCCTTTGGATGAGGTGATGGTTAAGGATTTGACTGAAAAAGAAGCCAGTGAGAATAGGAATAAGGCTGTGAGTAAAGAGATACCTTTAGAAAACAACATTATCACCAATGAGGGATGTGGAAAAATCTGGGTCAAGTCTAAAGAGATAGAGAAGACCAAAGGAAAGGCTAACAAGATCCATTACAAACAGACCACTGTTGTGAATCCTAGCCCTTGTAAACAGTGTGCTTGCAATAAAACAGAGAGCCCAAATTCTGGTACAAAGAGAGGTAATCAAAGAAACTGGAATAATCAATGGGCTCAGAAACAAGGAGTTGATCTGAGTAAGATAATCAGACCAAAACCTTGTTTCATATGTGGCAAGCTAAATCATTTGGCTAAGTACTGTTTCTTTAATCCTATTAACCAAAGGATGAACTTTCAAAGATTTGTGCAAAAACCTGTTGGTTATAGGAAGGCTGGAAAGAAACATGTGGCTAAGAAATCTGTTGAAACCAAAGGCCACATGCAGAAAAAGTTTTTAAAAGAAAGTATTAAAATGTGGGTGCCTAGAAGCACTAAAACTGTTAGTGCTGCTAACAGGGATAGTGCTGCTAATAGCAATACTGCTGCTACCAGTGTTAGTACTGCTGAGAATTTTAATGCTTCTAACACTGTTAGTACTTCTTCAAAGGTTACTACTGCTAACACAGTTACTGCTGCTAAAACAGTTAATACTTCTAACAAGGTTAGTACTGCTAAGCATGCAAGTGCTGCTAATGCAGTTAGTTCTTCTAAAAACAGTACTGCTTCTAGCAAATATGCATCCAAACCCATTATTGTAACAAAGTACTCCAGTAATGAGGAGTCAAAGTTTAAAAATCTTGTCAAGAAAGAATGTAAATATTTTGATGAGAAAGGGGTACCCAAGACCACTTTGGCTTGGGTTCCAAATCCCTACTAACTGATTTATCTTATGTGCAGGGCAACCAACAGATCAAGGGGAAGAGCATCTGGCATGTGGATAGTGGTTGCTCTAGGCACATGACAGGCAACATGTCATGCCTTCAGGATTTCAAGCATATCAATGGAGGACATGTTGCATTTGGAGACAATCTTGCAGGTGGAAAAATAAGTGGAAAAGGTAATGTCACAAAAGGAAAGATGACATTTGAGGATGTCTACTATGTTGATCAGCTAAAGTACAACCTGTTAAGTGTATCACAGGTTTGTGACAAACAACATAGTATATTATTTACAAGTACAGAATGTATGATCCTTGCTCCAGGATTCAAGGTAGTTGATGAAAGCATGATACTACTTAGAACTCCAAGAAAGGACAATGTTTATTGTCTAGATATGGACAATGTTTCAAGTGATTCATCCCTGAACTGTCTTGTTTCAAAAGCTTCTGTGGATGAATCCTCTCTTTGGCACAGAAGGATGTGTCACATGAATTTCAAGACAATGAACAAACTTGTTAAAAACAACCTTGTAAGAGGTTTACCATCAATAGTCTTTTCATGTGATGATCATTGTGTTGCTTGTCTTAAAGGCAAACAACACAAAACTTCTCATAAGACCAAAGAGTTAAATTCAATTTCTTCTTGTCTCCAGTTATTACATATGGATCTGTTTGGCCCTACAAATGTGATGAGCATAGGGAAGAAATCATATTGCCTAGTTATTGTTGATGATTACTCTAGATTTACTTGGGTATATTTTCTAAGGACTAAGGATGAGACAAGTGAACTGATCAAATCCTTTATTCTAAGAATTGAAAACCAAACTAATCAAAAAGTAAAAGTCATTAGATCTGACAATGGAACTGAATTTAAAAATCTTGATCTAAACATCTTTTGTGAAGAAAAAGGCATTGAGACAATATAGTGCTCCTAGGACTCCACAACAAAATGGAGTTGCTGAAAGAAGGAATAGGACACTAATTGAGGCTGCTAGATCTCTGTTAGCTGATTCAAAACTGCCAATTACTTTCTGGGCTGAAGTAGTTAACACTGCCTGTTATGTCCAAAACAGAGTGCTAGTGGTCAAGCCAAAGAACAAGACACCTTATGAGCTCTTAAATAAAAGAAAACCATTTATTGGATTTTTTAAACCATTTGGGTGTCCTTGTACAATTCTCAATACTAAATCTCACTTAGGAAAGTTTGATAGCAAGGCAGATGATGGATTTCTTGTGGGTTACTCATCTCAAAGTAAAGCCTACAGAGTTTTTAATACTTCTTCTAGAATAATTGAGGAAAGTGACAATGTCAAATGCAATGAGAACACACCAAATCCTATTGGGTCTGGTCCTCAGTGGTTGTTTGACATTGATTCACTAGCTAACTCTTTTGGTTTCAGTAGTGATGATTATGCAGGACCAGGTAGTGGAGGATCAGGGACTATACAAGTTCAAGAAAACATACCTCAGTCTGTGATTTTTCCCATACCTACAGTGGATCCTATTGAAGACAGTGAAAAGGAGACATCTACTGAACCAAATCAGAGTGAAGAAGAAAGGAGAGATGAGGAGAATCAAGAGAATCAAGAGAATAAAGAACCAGAAGTAGCTGCTGACATCACCTCAGTTGAGTTGAATGACTCCAATCTAGAGGTGGGACTAAATGAAGAACCTAGTCATCAAATAAGAACACAAAAGAATCATCCTCCTCAGCTGGTAATAGGAGACATCTCTTCTCCTATGATGACTAGAAATCAAAGCAGGCTGCAAGATATGCAAGACCATCAGCATACAGTGCTCTCTTGCTTTCTATCCCAGCTTGAGCCTAAGAAGGCTCATGATGCTATGAAATATTCCAGTTGGATAGAAGCCATGCAAGAAGAGCTGCTCCAATTCAAGCTGCAAGATGTGTGGGATCTGGTAGACCTTCCCAAAGGTCACAGAGCAATAGGCACAAAATGGGTCTTCAGAAATAAGAGAGATGAGAGAGGAATAGTAATAAAGAACAAAGCAAGGTTGGTGGCACAAGGGTATACACAAGAAGAAGGAATAGATTATGAAGAAGTATTTGCACCAGTGGCTAGGATAGAAGCAATCAGATTGTTCCTGGCCTATGCTTCTTATATGAAGTTCAAAGTCTATCAAATGGATGTAAAAAGTGCATTTCTATATGGCTCAATTGAAGAAGAAGTATATGTCTGTCAACCACCAGGGTTTGAAAATCCAAGCTATCCAGACAGAGTATACAAACTGAAGAAAGCACTTTATGGACTGCATCAAGCACCAAGAGCATGGTATGACACTCTGTCATCCTATCTATGGAAAATGGCTTTGAAAGAGGAGTCATTGATAAGACTCTATTCATCAAGAGAAAGAAGAAGGACATCTTGCTGGTCCAAATCTATGTGGATGATATCATCTTTGGATCCACAAGAGACAGTATGTGCAAGGAGTTTGAGGATCTCATGCATCAAAGGTTCAAAATGAGTTCCATGGGGGAACTTACTTTCTTCCTTGGACTCCAAGTTCAACAGAAGTCAGATGGTATTTTTATTTGTCAGTCCAAGTATGTGCAGGACATTCTAACCAAGTTTGGTTTTTCAGACTCAAAGCCTGCCAGCACACCCATGGAGACACACAAGCAGATAACAGCAGATCTTGAGGGGGAGGATATGGATGTTCATCACTATAGATCCATGATTGGCTCTCTCATGTATCTTACAGCCTCTAGACCAGATATAATGTTTCCAGTCTGTGTGTGTGCAAGATTTCAAGTTAGGCCAAAGCAATCACACTATCAAGCTGTTAAGAGGATATTCATATATCTCAAAGGGCAACCTAGATTGGGACTTTGGTATCCTTATGATTCATCATTTGACCTACTTGCATACTCAGACAGTGACTTAGGTGGAGCAAACTTGGACAGAAAATCTACTTCTGGAGGATGCCAGTTTTTGGGTGCAAGACTAGTTTCATGGCAGTGCAAGAAACAAACCACAGTGTCCACATCTACAACAGAAGCAGAGTACATAGCAGCTGCAAGTTGCTGTTCTCAAGTCTTATGGATTCAGAATCAAATGTTGGACTATGGGGTAACATTTCTACACACTCCAATCTTTATTGATAATAGCAGTGCCATTAGCATTGTTAATAATCCTGTCAAGCACTCAAAGACAAAGCACATTGAGATCAGGTATCACTTTATAAGAGACTGCAATGAAAAGAAGCTTATTCAAGTTGTAAAAGTTCACACTGATAACCAGTTTGCTGATCTATTCACCAAAGCCTTTGATGTGGGTAGATTCACTTTCTTGGTAACAAGTGGTTCAATACCTGTATATTGGTTATTCTTGGTGTTACTAACTTTCTTTCTCAGGCAATGTATAGCCGTACTCAGTTTATCACAAGCTTAAAAAGTGTAAGTGTAGTAAATGCTGCCAGTACAGTTTTAATACTGCCAGTGCATTTTTAATACTGCTAGTGCATTTTTAATACTGCCAGTGCATTTTTAATACTGCCAGTGCACAGTTAATACTGCTAAGTAGTTAATACTGCTAGTTAATTAATATTGCTAGTGGTTAATACTGCTCTCAGTTAATACTGCTAGTTCGTTAATACTGCTAGTGGTTAATACTGCTTTCAGTTAATACTGCTCACTGTTAATACTGCTTTCACTAAATTTTTAGGGTTAATACTGCTTATAATCCACAAGCTATAAATACCCTTTCCCCGCCTAAAAAGTTCATAACGACTCTTTGCATACTGTTCACTTGCGCTCTAACCCTTTTCTCTCAAGTACCAAGTTTTCAGGCAAGAACACTCAAGTTCAATGGCATCCATGGCGTTCATTGACGAGCACAATGAAATCACGATGCTCCAAAAGCCAAAACAAGCTGAAGGTTTTCACCAGATAGTCGACTTTCTGAAGACCAGCCACATCGCTCATGCTCTCACTGTGTCTCCTACCATCTTCATAGAGCATCAGAGGCAATTCTGGGCCAATGCCACCATCGTTACAGAGAATGGTGTGCAAATGATAAAGACAAGGGTGTGTGACAAACCCCTAACAGTTACTGAAGAGGTACTACGCATCTGTCTACGTCTAGACGATGCTGCAGGTATCACCTCTATTCCTAATGAGGAACTATTCTCAACTCTTTCAAGAATGGGGTATGAAGGCCAAATGGAAATTTTCAAGTTTTTCAAAGCTAAATTTTCATCCCAATGGAGGTTCTTTGTTCATACCCTGATGCACTGTATTTCAAAGAAAACTACTGGCTGGAGCCAATTTAGCAGTCCCATTGCATATGCTTTGGTTTGTTTATCTACTGCTAGAAAATATAATTTTTATCTGATGATCTTCAATGATCTTGTCTCAAACCTGGACAACAAGAAGAGTTTCTTCATGTATCCCAGGTTTGTACAGGCAGTTATCACTAATGAATTGATGGATATACCTCACTTTGATGGGGTATATGTACCTAAACCCCCTAAAGGCAAGGTTTTCTCAAATATGAGAAGATCTGCTAGGGACTCGGAAGGAGTTGACACCCCATTGTTCTCTACAATGATGGTGGTATCCCACACTGATGAAGGTATGGAAGCAGGGTCACAGCCCTCCTCAGACCATCCCACTGCTAGCCAATCCCAACCTTCCCACTCTATATCTATTCCCCAGTCTCTGCTTCATAAGCCCACATCTCCAATTACCCAAACTTACAAAAGGAAATAGGTAAAGAAGGCTCCTTCCCTTCTTGTACCTTCACCCACTAAGCCTTTAAGCCCTCTGAGGGAGGATTCTCCCTTAGAGAATATCTACAGGGCAACCACAGGGGTGTCTCCCAACCCCAAGGAGGTGCTCACTGAGGTGGAGGTTGAGCATATGGGTGTTAAGGTTGCCACTACTCCTGCTAGCACAGAGGAGGTCAGTGGTAACATCTCTAAGACCTTCCCCATGGCAACTTTGGGTGAGAAATCATCCAAAGGTCCCAGGTGCCAAGAAACCAAGGGGGTGGATAGTGCTTCTGCTAGGCAGAAGGATTCCACTACTAAAAGATGCAATGATCATTCAAAAGGGGGTAACACTCCTGGAGAAGGTGAGGACAGATATAACTATGACGAATTGATGGAAACCATGGGAAACATCAACATGGATGTTCTTAAACAGGGCAAAGAGATAGATGAAATGAAGCTGGTAATCTTGTCTCAACAAGCATAGATTGCCAAGCTAAAGAAAATGGTGTCAAGGCTAGTGCAAAAGAAGAGGAGAAAACAATATGTTTTGAAGAAGAGATCAACCATTCAAGATGCTTCCAACAAGGGGGAGAAAGAGTCTGAAAAAGAGAAAGAGGATGGGATAGAAGCAGAAACAGATTTTGCTCAAGCAGCAGAAACAGTTAATGCTGCTAAGGCAAAAGAAGCAGTAGAAACAGAGGAAACAGTAACAGGGCTTTCTGTAGAAGAACTAGAAATTGCAGAAACACTGGTTAAAGCCAAGAATGACACTCCCAATGCAAAGGGAGTGGTCATAAATGAAGGGGGAGTAAAGAAGACAGAAAAGAAAGATAAGGTTGCAGATACAAAGGGAAAAGGAAAGGAGAAGATTATTGAATCTGAAATGCCTTCAAAGAGAAAAACTCAGATTGAATTGGATGAGGAAATTGCAAAGAAGCTTCAAGAACAGATGGAAAAGGAGGAACAACTCCAAACTGAAACTGATAGAGAACTTGCAAAGATTATGGCCAGAAAGCTAAATGCAGAGTATCAGAAGAGTATACAAGAAGCAGCTCAGGCCAAGAAACTTCAAGTCAAAAGAATGGCAAGTCAAAAGCAGAAAAGACAACCTTCCAAGACCTTTGTGGCCAATCAGGAAAGGAGAAAAATGATAAATTTCCTGAAAGGTGCAATTGGGGTCAAGGGAGAGATGTTTACCAATATGGCATACAGCAAGATTGAGGAGCTGTACAAGAAGGAAATGGCCAAACTTCAAGGGGACTCATCTCAAAGGGAAGAAGCTGAAAGAAGAATGAAGGAGAGGCATGACCTCAATATTCAACAACCATTCCCTGAGGAGACCACACCCTCAAAAGACAAAGCTGAAGAAAAGAAGGAAGAATCTGAAAATGTTGGTGTAGAAGTTAAGTCTGCAAAAAGGGTAAAAACCATTGCTGCAAAAAGGGTTTTCAAAAGGCTAAGAGTGGAAGAAAAAGCAGAAACTGCAGCAGAAACTGAAGCAGAATCAGTGCATAATCCAGAACAGTTCCATAAGCAAACTGATGAGAATATGGATGTCTACATGACTATAGTAGAACCTATAAAGGCTGTTCCAATCTCCATGAAGGCTCCAGAGATTATCTTTTGGGACATTCTAAGAGATAATGGAAAGGATTTCTTCAGACTTAAAAGAGTTGGTGGTACATTTGAAGCATTTTCAACCTGGGGGAGAGTGATCAGAAGTTGTTCAAGAGCAGACATAGAAGAAATGTACAAAGTGGGAATGAAACTCTATGAACCTGTGTTGACAAGTAATGAAGAAAATATTCTCAAAGTGGCAATGGAATACTTATGTATGATGTTTGATCCAGAGAAGGTGGTGCATAGGATTAAAGATCTTCATCATGAGTATGTGTTCAAAAAGATTGATCATTGGATACTCTTTGAAAACTGTGGTGTGTACATGATTACAATTGACAAATGTTATCATGAATACTACCTAGTTGACAAAATATATGATCATAGCAAGCAGAAACTTAAAGGAATGCTGAAAGCTAAGCTAGTATGCACAAAGGATTCAGAAATGGCTAGAATTGTGGTGAGAAGAAATATCAATCAAAGTCTAGGCCTAGATCCAAATTTGGGCAACTGAACCTGAGGTGTTGAAAGCATCTTGAAGATCAGATCTGAAGAACTTGACTTCTCTTCTTAAAAGTCAAGTTAGGGGGAGATTGTTGGGAACTGAAGAAATGCTAAGTATGGTTAATGCTGCTAGCTCAACAATTAGTACTTCTGAGTTAATGCTGCTAGTTGAAGTTAATGCTGCTAGAACATGATTAATGCTGCTCTTCAAGATTAGTACTGCTGGAGTTACTACTGCTAAGAGATTAATACTGCTGATCTTGATTAGTACTGCTTATGAGATGGAGATCCGAATTACAAGAATGACAGCTGGATAGACTGAAGATATTCATGGAAGATATTCTGAAGATATTTTATTAATTATCTTTTGTTCAGTATATATATAGAATTGATAGAATAGTTTAAATGATTATTAGTTCTGAGTTTTTGTTTTAGAGAAAATCAACCTCAAGGCATAGTTCCTAATTCTAGAGAAGTAGAATTCGTCTTGAAAGAGCTTGTTCTTCAAGATTGAGGTTGTGTGTGTAATCTTGTAACTTCAACCATTCAATACAAGTTTACAAGTTATTCATCATATTTACTGTTTGTTTACTGTGTTATTGAATATCAAAGTGTTATTCCGCAAACTTCTTTGATATTGTTTCTGAGTATTTATAATTCTTGTTGAGAATTCGATCCTAACACAAACCGACGCTGAGAGTCTTCCTTGGCTTTGACAATCTCTTCTTAGAGAGCAGAGATTTGAGTAGTTTCAGCTTTGGAGGAGTAGCTAGTTGTCAGTGTTTTCTGCTCTTCACCAGCGGTATTGACTACGCTGGTGGTTCCGTTGATGGCGTTGGTGAGAGAGACCACCTTTTCACTCAAACTGTTGACATTCGAGTCAACAGTTGCCAAACTAGGACCTGAAAGAAAAGTTAGCGTCTGAGTAACAGGCTTAGATGGAAAGATGGGAGTAGGGGTGTAAATGATGCGAGTCGAGCTCGAGTATCATTATACTCGACTCGAACTCGAAATACAATTCCTGAGCTCGAACTCGACTCGAAACTCCCGAGTAGCAAAATTCCAAACTCGAACTCGAATCGAAAGGCAATTCCTGAGCTCGAACTCGAACTCGAGCTCGAATTCCTTTAATGCATAATATTAAAACTTCCAAATAAATCTAAATTATTGTCAAAATAAATCCAGAAAATTAAAAGTTTACAACCAAATACAAAATCAAGCCGAAACTAATTGTAACTTACAACCAAAATCAAAGCGAAGTCGAGAAAATTACAATATTAAAACCAAATACATTATAAATTAAACACATTCAATTGTCGGGTTCCTTCAACGGTACTTGAATGAAAAATTCTTTTGGTTGTTCTTCGCTCTCCTACGATAAAAAAAAACAAATTAGTATACTTGTTAAAAGTGAAGATAATTAATTAAACATATCTATACATTTACCTTGTTCTTCCTTTTCACTCCATGGAGGGATCTACACCAATCACCCGTGCACATCAACATTTGCACCGTTTCCGGAGCAAGAGAAGCATTCAAGTTCTTAATAAAACATACTCCAAATATAAAAAAAAATTAAAAACATTCAAGTTCCAAATAATAACATATATGAATTATTCAGTGAAGGAATTATTCAGTCAAAAATATTTTGTAAATATTTTGTTTTTCTCTTTATGGAAAAAAGTTTAAAAAGGGTACATAGATGATAGCACAGTTAAACAAGATGCAACTTTAAGTCTTTAACAACATAAAAGGGAAAAAAATGGAAATTGTTATTACCATTGGATTTCCACATCTCTCATCTAAATCTAAATGATGCATAAATATAGAAGGTTATATAATTATTAAAGAAGATGACTAGATGAGTAAGGAACACACCGTTCGTATTAAGCAAAGAGGGAGGAGGAACACACCGGCGTGGAAGCGTGGAGGCTGGAGGGTGCAGGTCGCCGGCGTGGATGCTTCAGGTCGCCGGCGTGCGTGGATGCTGCAGGTTGCCGGCGTGCGTGGAGGCTGCAGGTCGCCGGCGTGCGTGGAGGTCGCCGACTGCCGGCGTGGGGGTTGTCGGCCTGTCGTTGTCTCGATCTAGAAGGAGAATAGAGATGGGGATATGGGTGTCGGCTCACGGCTGAGAATAGAAAGATAATTGAGAAATGAGAAATGAGATGATCATTAGGGTTTTTGTTTATATGTTTTATTGTTTTAATAAAAAATAAAATAAATTGTTTTTGTTTTGAAATTTAAAATGCCTCTTCTTTATTTTAGGCGGGTGACAAATTTTTCATTTTTGTTAAATATAATAATTAATAAATATAAATTTTATTATATATAAAATTTATTATATATAAAATTTATTCGAGTATCTCACGAGCTTATCGAGTCGAGTATCAGGTCGCTCGACTCAACTCGTTAGTATGTCGAGTCGAGCTCGAGTTCGAGTCGAGCATATTCGAGTCGAGATTTGACCGAGTTTTGACCGAGTCGATCTCGAGTAGCTCGCGAGTTGTCTCGTCTCATTTACACCCCTAGATGGGAGCAGTGTTTGGGATTTTAGGAGTACCTGAGTTATCAAACAATTTGTAGAATTGCATAGATTCTTCAAAAGTTTGATGATCAGGTCCTAGGGGTCCAAACTGTGGCTGTTGAGAAATAGAAGGAGGGTTAGAGACCAATGAAATAGAGGGATTAGAGATGGGGATAGAAGAAGATGGGAGTTTAGAAGGTACCTCAGTTGATTGAAGAACTGAGATTTCAGGTTGAGTCACTGTTGTTGTGACAGCGACTGAGGTCGCTGGCACGGTTGATGTTATCACATCTACAGATGTGGAGGAGAGGACCACAAAATCATCCAAGGAAGTTTGTCGAGAAACTTCCTCAGGCCTTGAACTAGTGACTGGTGTCTCCTTAGTAACTTAGGCCTTCTTCGAAGGACCAAAGGAACTAGCAGATGGTCGTTTGGAACCAGTAGTAGCGGCAGGGTTAGCAGAAGAATGAACCTCCTGCGTGGTCACTGAAGTAGAAGAAGTGTGGAGAGAGAGTCGGGAGCGTAGGGTAGAGATACTTACCTCGTTTGCCCGCGGTTTGACCTCCAGTGAACTCTGACACACTTTAGCGAAGGAGCCATCAGCAATAGTGGGGTAGGCGTTGGCGTAGAGGAACTTCAGATATGCACAGATGAACGTACATATGGGATCTTGGGATCCCTCTCCGTCTTCTCTATCTTTGACCTTTGATCGTCAAAGATAGCGGTGGCAAAGTCAAAGTTTTTGCTAGCAATGACCGAGTAGGCCATCTGGAGTTGTACCTTACTGGCCTGATCAAGGGAACCACTTTTCCCACTCATACACTGAATGAAGTGAGAAAATATAAAGTTCAGTTGAGAAGGCATGTTCGCCTTCTTGATGAGAGTCAGCTTATTGTTGGGAATAGTGGAGCGGGGCTTGTTGTCCCAGCAGTACTCCATATCATCCAGAAGCTGAATGAGTTCCGCGTCAGTAGGCAGAGCTTCAAAGCCACTCTTAGGTTTGTCAGGAAACCTGAGAGCCTTTCTTAAGCTGAAAGCGGTCATCATTCCTTTGCCGAGGTCAGTGCAGAAAGAAATGGCAGGGACCTGATCACCTTTCTTGTTGGTGATGGTCGATTCTTCAGCTGTGAACCAAAACTGTTGAAGTAGAGTTTTGGAGGGTTTTGGATCAACAGTGAGAGCGTAAGCAATGCAAGATTGCTTCAGGAATTTAGCAGCATCCACCAGGTGTGGGTATTTGATTCCATCGAAGTCTAGGCGCCCAAGATGGTTATTCTTGGGGACTTCAGAGTCAGTGATGGCGAACTTGACGTTCTTGGAGGGAACAAGTGCTGACTGTGCCATTGCTGAACAAGGAAAGAAATAAAGAATAGAATGGAAGGATTAAAGTCTAAAAATAAAGAAGTTTTTACCAGATTAAGATAAAAACACAAATATTTGAAGATTAAGACATTGTTCTTAGTTTAAGAAGGAAGAACAATGAGAAAACCAAAGGTTTTGAAAGAATAAAATCAAAAAGAATGATTTTAGTGAGTAGAAATCTTATAAAAATCCATAATGATAGAACATAAATGGATTTTAATAACAAGATTGAAATGGAAACAAGATTAAAGATTAAAATAACCTGGTGATCTTGAATGAAGATGATGCAGAAGCTTGAGAGAGAATTTCTTGCTCAAAAAGTTTTTCAGAAAGCGTAAAAGATAAGAATGAAAAGAAACATTCCTTTTATACGTAGAGAGTAGGAGAGAGAAAGAGGCGGGAATACAAATGTTCATCATGACATGGACACGTCCCACAAAGTTGATTGGATAGAAGGGCAACGGACGAACGTGTCAGGAAAAAAACAAAGTATGTCGTGGATTGTCGGTTCAAATGACGTCATAGGAGAGAGAAAAACGTTTCATTTGTTCTTTTTGAAATTATCTTTGAAGAAAAGTCAGAGATAGGTTTTCCGTTGAAAGAATCCCTGATAAAGATTCAGAGATTTATTTTAGAAGGATCACTGAAGAGAAAACTCAGTGATAGATTTTGTTTTTCAAAAAAAGCTTTTAATCATTTGAAGAAAACTTCAGTGATCAAAGTTTTATTTAAAACATCTTACTGATTGAAGATTCAGTGAATGAGAGTAAGAGAACATACCTGTGAGTCAGAGTTTTAATCAGAGATTGAATGATAAATGGGAACTTATAATCACTGATTTAATGCATGAACGCTGAAGATTTACTCTTCGAGATTCAGCATTCCAAGCTCACTGATGAGAAAGTTGAAACTTGTCTCATCAAGAGGTTTGGTGAATAAATCAGCAAGCTGATAGTCAGTAAGGATGAAATGAAGTTCAATATCACCATTCATCACATGATCTCTGATAAAATGATATATGATCTCTATGTGTTTGGTCTTTGAATGTAGCACTGGATTGTTTGCTATAGCGATAGCACTAGTGCTGTCGCAATAGATTGGAATATTTGATAGCTGAAGGTCATAGTCTAATAGTTGATTTCTCATCCATAAGACCTGAGCACAACAACTTCCAACGGCTACATATTCAGCTTCAGCTGTGGAAGTGGACACTGAATTTTGCTTTTTGCTTGTTCAGCTTACCAGCTTTCCTCCTAAGAGTTGACATCCACCAGTGGTGCTCTTTCTATCGAGTTTACAACCTGCAAAATCACTATCAGAATATCCAGTTAGATCGAACCCTGAGTCTTTGGGATACCAAAGACCTAGGTTAGGAGTCCCTTTGAGATATCTGAAAATTCGCTTAACAGCGATCAGATGGGATTCCTTGGGTTCAGATTGATAGCGTGCACATAAACAAGTAGAGTACATAATGTCAGGTCAGCTCGCTGTAAGATACAGCAGGGAGCCTATCATTCCTCTATAGGCAGTAACATTAACAGGTTTTCCAGATGGATCTTTGTTAAGTGTCAGGGGAGGTGCCATAGGAGTTTTCATAGCTGAAGTTTGTTTAAGATCAAACTTCTTCAGCATGTCTTTAACATACTTACCTTGGCTGATAAAAGTACATTTTTCAGATTGTTTGATCTGAAGGCCAAGAAAATATGTCAACTCACCCATCATACTCATTTTGTATTCTTTCTTCATTCTTTCAGCGAATCGAGTACACATCGATGAGTTAGTAGAACCAAATATGATGTCATCGACATATATTTGTACAAGAATAATATGACCTTTTATCTTTCTGAAAAATAATGTATTATCAATTTTGCCACGTTCAAAATTTTCAGAGATAAGAAAAGATGAGAGAGTGTCATACCAAGCACGAGGGGCTTGTTTGAGACCATAGAGAGCCTTATCCAATTTATAAACATAATTTGGATACTTAGGGTCATAGAACCCTGGAGGTTGTTCTACATAGACTTCTTCATTCAGATTTCCATTTAGGAATGTTGATTTTACATCTATTTGATACACAATGAAGTCTTTGTAAACTGCATAAGCTAAGAATAGTCGAATTGCTTCGAGCCTAGCCACAAGGGCAAAGGTTTCATCATAGTATATGCCTTTCTCTTGTCTGTATCCCTAAGCAACAAGTCGAGCCTTGTTGTGGGTTACAGTTCCATGTTCATCTAACTTGTTTCTAAACACCCATTTGGTGCCTATAACAGTTTTATCAGATGGTCTAGGAACGAGATTCCAAACTTTGTTACGAGTAAACTCAGTCAGCTCTTCTTGCATAGCGCTGACCCAGTTTGGATCTCTGAGGGCATCATCAACCTTCTTTGGCTCTATTAAAGAAATAAAGTTGACAAAGATACAGATATTACCTGAACTTCGTCATGTCTGAATACCTGCATCGGGATCACCAAGGATTTGATCAATGGGGTGATCTCTGGTCCATCGCTGAGCAAGAGCATGATCGCTTACTTCAGAGATTGGATCAACAATTGGAATGTTCACTGATGATAAAGCTTGAGGCTCATCAGCTATCAAGTGTAGAGTGTCAGACATACCATTGTTTTCTGAGAGAAGTTCAGACGAAGATGGTTCTGATGGAAGAAGTGTGTTTAGAGGCTCTGCTGAGATCCATGAGTTGGATTCAGCGTTAGGAGGTATGATGTTTGGATCATCATCAGCAGCCTGAGGATTTGAATGCTGATGGTTTGAAAAGAAGGGTTCTGTTTCTCTGTAATGAGAGAACATCCAAGCATTTAATTCTTCATTGTCAGCGATTGGTTTAGAGTTCGCTGAGCGAGTTTCATCAAAAGTGACATGAATTGTTTCTTCCACAAATTGTCTTCGCTTGTTGAAAACTCTGTAGGCTTTGGAGATGGAGGAATATCCAAGAAATATTCCATCATCAGCTTTTGGGTCGAACTTTCCAAGCTGATCTTTGTTGTTTAGAATAAAGAACTAACAACCAAAGATATGAAGAAAACTGATAGAAGGCTTTCTTCCATGAAAAAGTTCATAAGTTGTCTTTCCGAATCGCTTTACTATCAGCGATCTGTTTTGAGTAAAACATGCAGTATTTACAGCTTCAGCTTCAGCCCAAAATTGAGTAGGGAGATGAGAATCGTTGAGCATTGACCTAGCGGCTTCAATGATCGTTCTGTTTCTTCTTTCAGTGACTCCGTTTTGCTGAGGAGTTCTCACTGAAGAGAAGTTATGAGAAATTCACTTGTTCTCAAAGAAATTGTTCAGAGAACTATTTTTGAATTCAGTTCCATGATCACTTCTTATTGAACGTACAGTGAGATTATTCAGCACTTCCATCTTTTTAACAAAAGATATTAGTTCTTCTGGAGTATCACTCTTGCAGCGAAGAAAGATAACCCAGGTGTAGCGAGAAAATTCATCTACAATGACAAGCGTATATTTCTTTCCAGCTATAGATTGGATGTTAACAGAGCCAAATAGATCCAAATGCAAAAGTTGAAGAGGACTTGTCACTGAGGAAACTTGTTTAGACTTGAAACTAGCTTTTGTCTGTTTTCCTTTTTCACGTGTTGAATAGAGAGATTCTTTAGCATATGAGTGCTGAGGAAGACCAGAAACCAGTTCCTTAGTAGAGAGAGAATTCAGGGTTTTGAAGTTTAGATGAGAGAGCATTTTGTGCCATATCCAGTTGACATCAGAAGAAGCTTTAGAGAGAAAACACACGTTCTCAGTGGTAGTAGAGTCCATATCTATTACATAGACATTTTCTTTACGATAACCACTGAGAGCAAGTTTTCCTTTCTCATTCGCCACTGAACATGCTTTCTTAGAAAAGTGAACTTCATAGTCTTTGTCACATAGCTGACTGATGCTTGGAAGGTTATGCTTCAGTCCATCTACATAAACGACTCTTCTGAAGGTAGTTGTCCCATTGCTGAGGACACCAAACCCTCGAGTATATCCTTTTCCATTTCCACCAAAGGTCACAGAGGGACCTTTCTCTTCCTTGTATTCAGTGAGCAGGTCTTTTTGTCCAGTCATATGACGAGAACATCCACTATCGAGATACCAGATGCCCTTTGATCCCTGCAAACATAAGGAAGATTAAGCTTTCTTTGGTACCCACTTTTCAATGGGTCCTTTAGAGTTAGTAGAGATGGAAGGTTCAACAATCTTCACAACAGATGAAGATTCAACTTCAGTGGTAATCTTAACTTTGGTTAATTTCTTAACCTTAGTGGTATTCTTCACCTTGGTCAATTTTTCAGCCTTGATGACCTTCTCAGCCTTGGAGGCATTCATCTTCACTTTAGCTATTTTATCAGCTTTAGTGGCAGTTGGACATTTGCTTGCAATATGGTCAGTAAATCCACAGTGATAGCATTTTCTATATTTAAAAGTGGTTTTAGGACCAGGAGTGAAAGGTTTTGAGAATTTGAGATGAGCAGGTCCAGCTCCAATAATGCTTTTCTCATGAGATCTGGGAGGAATTTTTATTTCTTCAGATCTCTTAGGCTTAAGATCAATCTTTAGCTTTGGAGGACAGAGATCAAAGATTTCTGTCACAGAGCTAGACAATTGATTCTCTGAAGGTTTAGAAGGAACTTTCAACTTTGCTTTCTTGGTAGCCTTCTGAGGATGAAGAATGGATTTTCCTTTATTTTCAGACTTAAAGCCTTTGGATATTTCCTCAGGGATGGGATTAGAAGAAGATGATGAAGAGCACTGAGCCTTTGAAGTGTCAGGAATGGAAGAGACAAATGTTCCAAACTTAAGCATGGAACTGTCCTCTTTGGGTTCATCATGTGGTTTCCAAAAACCAAGACCAGTTTTATCACTGGCAGGAATCTGAGCACTTATAATCTCAGTGATCTTTGTTGAACATTTGCACCAACCTTCAACAGTAGCCTTTTCTGCTTTTAGAGCAGCGATGGCTCGTTCGCGTTCAATACTGATGATTTCATTAACAATGACTTGATCTTTCAAACTTTCCTCTAAAAGAGTCAGTTCTTTGATCTTTTCATGACATTTCTCTAGCTGTTCAGTTAAATCAATGTTTTTGTTCTCAGCTAGAGTTTTTCCGTTTAGAGCATTGTAGAGATCAATCGTCAGCACGTCAACGGCGCGACTTCTCTCTTCTTCAGGTAGAGAGGGATTAGTAGAGATAGATACCTGAGATGATATATAGCTCATAGAAGTTTCAGCTGGTTCTTCCACTTCTTCTTTAATCTCATCCATGAGGCAAAAATTAGCGACTTCTTCTTCATCAGAACTTGATTCTTCTGATTCAGCCCAGTCATGTTCTTCAGCAATGAGACCTTTACCTTTTCGCTTGTAGCTTTTCAGCTTTTGATATTTGTCTTTCAGCTTTAGGTATTTTTCATCGCTGGATCTTCTTGAGGTAGAAGGTTTGAAGACTTTCTTTGACCTGCACTCACTTGCAAAGTGTCCAATCTTTTCGCAGTTAAAACAAGTAGCAGTAGCCTTATCAACAGGGGTTGATTTTGGCTTGTCAGTGAGGGACAGAGGCTTATTTCTTCTGAAATTGCTCTTTCTTGAAAATCTCTTAAAAGAGTTTGTCAAGAGTGCTAAGGATTCATCAAACTCTGAAATATCAGTGTCTGGTAGATCCTCAGTTTCAGAATCTAACTCAGTGATAGTGAGAGTAGATCGCTGAGATGGAATTATTTCTGAAGAGACTAAAGCAACAGGAGTGCTTTTGGAGTCTTTAGAATCTTTTATAAGATTCTTCTTCAAGAGATTTGATTGCTCATAGTTGAGCAATATTCCATATAAGGTGTTGAGAGAAAGAGAATTTAAGTCTTTTGTCAGCTTGAGACATATCGAATAACTGTCCCAGCATTCAGGAAGACATTCCAAGAATTTTGTTAGGACCTCAGAATTAGAATAGGTCCTACCAATGGTTCTTAGATCAATGATTAAGCAGTTAAACCGCTGATGAACGTCAGAGAGAGATTCATTCTTACCAGGGATAAAACTTTCATACTGTCTTACCAAGTTAATCTTTCGAGTTTCTTGGATTTCAGTTGTGACTTCATATTGAACACATATGGTTTCCCACATTTCCTTAGAAGTTTTAAGATGCATGATGGAATGGAAAACTTCATCAGGCAAGGCCATAATGGTCTTTGCCCTTGCATCGATACCAACCTTATTCTTGTCTTCATCACTCCATTGTCTAATTTCCTTAACAACATAGCGTTCAGGAACAAATGGAGTGGTGGCAGTAGCTGGAACGGCAGCTATGATTTGGACAGGTTCATAGGGTCCATTAGTTATGTATTCAGGTATGGTGGGATCTGCACCTTCTAGAAATAGCATCATTCGATTTTTCCAGAGAGAGAAGTTATCTCTGCTGAATAGAGGAGGTTTAGAAAGTGAACCATTATCATAGTAGTTTGTGTTTGTGTTAAGTGCCATTTTAGAATAGCAAGGAAGAGAATAAAGCAAGATCTTGTTTATCAGATTAAACAGTCTGCTCTGATACCACTTGTTGGTCCCGGAGGTGCTTAACAAGTTTGTAGAAGGGGGGGTTGAATACAAACAAAGAAATTAAAGTTTAATAAATTGTTTATTGATAAATCAAACACAATTTACAAGTTTGTTACGGAATAAAATTAAGACAAACTCAATCTAAACAAACTTAAGAACCACTAAGATGGTTGCACAAGAATATAGAGAATGGGGGATTAGAGAGTATAGAAAACAAGGGTTTCTATGAAATATAAAGATGAAGGCTAGAGGTGAGCGCACTCTCAGATGGAGAGGTAATCTTTCTATTTAAACCCTATGCATTAAATGCATGGCAGGGCACTTTACACGTGGCGTTCAGTGATTGGCTTTGGGAGTCTGACTTTGGGAGACATGCTTTCGGCCGGATCATGAACAGTGTAGTTGACAGAGTTGTTGTACGATTTGTGGCAGAGACGTGTCCGTTCTAACACATCGTACTGGTTGTGCAAGGTAAGACAAAAGGAGACTTGAGGCATAAGCTTCGTGATCGTTTGATCGCTGAATATCTCTTCCTTCAGAGATATAAAGAGGTTCAGCTATCGCTGAAGCTTTTCCTCATGTTCCTTCTCGTATAAGTAGATTCGTCTTTGCTTCACTGATATCCGCATCAGGTCACTAGTAGACTTGTCTTTGTTCAGCAGCTTTGTCTTCGATTCAGCTATGAACATCTGTTGACGCGAGACTTGTCTTCAGGGATTACGTTACTGTTTACATCAGAAACTATCAGCGATAACTGAACAGACTCAGTCTGATCACTGATAGTGAAACACTAATACATATAAATGTTTGTAAGAAAGACTATCAGCGATAACTGAACAGACTCAGTCTGATCGCTGATGGTGAAACACTAATACATATTAAACGTAATTTTCACTAAGTATAGTAGAGGGTCTTTATCAAATCACTGAGAGAGTTTGGATCAACACTCTTCATCATCTAGCTAGTGGGATCTTGAACCACAAAACCTCCATCTTCATCTTCCTCATCAAGTTCAACGTGTAGGAGCTCGAGTTGAAGAGTTGGAATGGGTGTCCTCGGAAAGTCTCATCATCTAAAATGGTAAGCTTCCTTGATTTAATGTTATAAATGCTCCATTGATGTTTCCCTAGTGTTTGGTTTATCAAATCTCGGATTTGATAGTTTTGGAGAAACTAGGGTTTTGATCTCGTTGGGGATTTTAGTAAATAATGTGTGGGGAATGTTTCTAAATGGTTAAATATGGGTATTTATGGTTTGGAATGTATGGATCTAGGTTTTGGAAGTTTTCGGCTTGAGGATTCAAGTGCCCTTCAAAGGAGCTCAAGTTGGGTGAAATCTAGATTTAGCCTAAATCTAGCGAAGTGATTTCAAGTTGATTTGCTGAAACGGTGTACATGCCAAAATGTGTATTTTGAAGTAAAAAATGTGTTTTACTTGGTATTGGTCAAAGTGTGAGTATTTTGATAAGTTTTCATAGTTAGTAAACTTGGGTTGCTTAATCCATAAAATGCTCATATTTGAGTTTTAGTGTTTTAACAAACAAATAGCATGTTTTATATATTCTTAGCGATTTTGTACAAATAGAGTCCATTTCATGACTTATGCATCTTTGGTAATTTTGTACAAGCGAAGTCTAATTTATGACGTACGACATTTGGGGATATTCGAGTTTATAAACTATTTGGATGATTCTTGGTCCCAACACGTGTCGAGTTGGGTAAATCACATCTTTGAAGTATGTGCTTGCATAAACATCATTTAAAGACATTTCATTATTTGGGGGACCGTTATTTGTTGGTCAAATGGATTTTGGGCATTTTAGCTCGATGTTGACGTAAAAGAGTACTGAGGACATTTTTCCGGTTTTTATGGCTCGATTTAGAGTCCAAATTGCGATTCACGTCTTAATGCATTTTATTGCATATTATTGATAATTACAGGCTCGAGTGCTTTAGTCATTAGTGAGTAGTCATGTAATCTTAGACTGTGTTATAATGGATCCATAGGCACGTAAGTCAGTCTTATTTGATGGTCAATTGGGTGGTAAGGGGTTGGACCCCGGGACTCATGTTTTATGACCAAAACTTGACAAGGAGGCACTAGGAGGGTTAAGTCTGGATAGTGCTGCCTGGGAGGTGAGTACTGTGACCTTCGCTATTTGGGGAATTTCCTTAGTTGTAGTCCCCGGTGTACCGAGCCTTTTGGGGAATTTTCTTAGTTGTAGTCCCCGTTGTCGGATCTTTTGGGGTGGAGTTCTTTGTAACGGCCACCAAGGTCAACCGTCTCTTTTGGTGAACTTGTCAAGAGGTCGTAGGGGCACTTGGGCTAGCGTGTCGTGAAGTGTCATACGATAAACGTTGTTTGAGTGGCATACTTTTGTGTTCCTCCGCTCTCAACGGATACGGGTATCCCCCGTTGTCGGCCCGCTGTATTTTGGATATTTAATTGTCCATGCTTTAATATTTGGATTTCATTCCATTTTATGGTCGCGTGAGTATTAAGTTTCAGTTCCATGTTTTAATGGCGTATCATATTTATATGGATTGTTTTCCGTTATTTAAGGGTCGAGTATTATGTCCCATCCGAGTTTTGGGTGTTTTGGGATATGAGGTATTATTTACATTTTCACAAATTTGAGTATCGAACTATGACCCCGTTTGGGGTGAGTTACGGGTTGCATCGTTTTATAAGAAATGTGGGTTTGGGAGCATTGTCTTTAAAAGTGCATATTATGGGAAAATGTGTCATTTCCATTTTGAAGTATACTATTTCGAAGGATCTTGCTTTAAACTGAATTCCTTTCTTTTAAAGATATATTAATTCATGTTAAAACTCTTGAGCTCACTAGGCGTTAAGCCTAACATTTTTATTTGTCGGCATGTGCATCAGGTTCCTGTCGGGGTTCGGTTCTAGCAAGTGCTATGAGGAGTTGAGCCTTAGCTTTATACAAGAGTATGTAGCTGGTGAAGTCTTCCGCAGGTTGGAGATAATGATTGTTATTGGGTTTAGTAACACCCATCCTTTTCATAGATGGTAGGTATAGGATGAATGTGTGTATTGAGGTTAATCCTCAAATTGTGTCTATAGTCAAAGTAATTATTGATGTATTTAGAAATTTTTTAATAAGTTGCTATCTTCATATTTAAGGGTGTTACAGTTGATAAGTGGCTTAACTTTATGTTCCGCCACATTCGACGGAATTCGGGTCTCCCCCATCACCGAAAGGTAATATTTTCGGGTATTCCCTTACCCACACTTTCGGTGTTGAAACGTACCATTTATTTATATAAATAGCTTTTGATAAAATACTTCATGGGTGTGCTTTGGGAGAAATTGAATGGTGTTTAATTATTTTAAAATATGTATTTGGCGTGGGTAGATATGTGATTTGGAAATAAAATCTTTAATATCTGATGTCTCAAGAATGGATGCTTTTAGAGTGTGTTATTGGTTTTAAAATATCTTATTAATTATATATGATTAAACTGCTTTAACTCACTAGGCATTAAGCCTAACACTTTTTCTTATCGACATGTATATCAGGTCTTAGATGGATCTGAGTGGCGAGTGAAGTTGGGTAGAAGTTTCGGTAGGATTACTCTAGTGACGTCATCCTGTTTTGAGAAGATATCGGACTTGGTGGTTGTAATAACACCCGTCAGACTTTGTTTCAGTTTGTGGGACTAGATAGTTCCGTTAGAACTCTTATACATGTTGTTGTGTTTCTTCGCTTGTAACTTTAGATTTTCGTGTTTCAAGTTATGCAATTAAGGGATTTTTGGAAGTTTTAAAGTGTCTGTTATTTTCAAATTTTAAGGGTGCTATAATAACTTTTTTTGGTAATCGTGGGTTTCCGGGCCAGCTTACGTGCACCGACTAATCCCCGGGCGACCTCGAATGGCCTGGAGTCATTGCAGGTGAACCTCCATGGCCACAAGAGCTTTGACAGCGCCTAGATTTGAACCCTGGGTAGATAAGATCTTCCACTACATCCCCCAAAGGTTTTACCAGTGCGCCACAACCCAAGTGGTTTGTTACAATAACTTTGTAAACAAAAGATAGAGTTTTCTAAAAGTATATTTTTCAAAATAAAAACGGGAACAAATTACTTTTCGTGTTAATCGGGACTATTCCGAGTTCGGGGACATTATAGACGATATTAGAAGCATTCTCCTTGCTCACGACAACTTCTCGGTTCATGCCATTGGAAGACAAGCTAACGAGGCGGCCCACACTTTAGCGCGTCACTCTCGTTTTCTTTCTTGTCCTATCTTTTACCATGTTATTCCTAGTTTTCTCGCTCCTTGTATTACCTACAACTGTGTTAATCTTACTTCTAATGAAACGAATGTGACTCAACCGGGTGATGGCCTAGTCGAAGCTCGTTAGAGTCTCATTCTTCTCCTTTTCAAAAAAAAAATACTTTTCGTGTTATTGCAATTTCTATAATTATAATAAGAAATTATGAATGTGGTCCTTGTGGCTTAGGATTTATTACAGAATTGTTCCCTCAACTTCATTTATAACAAAAAACCTCAAGATTTGTACCTTGTCCGGAATTGGTCCCTGACCTTTCGTTTGTCCATCTTATCTCTTAACTACTTTTTATTATTATTCTCTTATTTAACATCATTAACTACTTTTTTTCTTATCTTTAATATATCTTCATGACTTCATCTTCTCCAATCATCAAGAGCATCTAGACATGAACAAACCCCAATTTTGTGTTCTCGAATCTTTTTTTCCGAAAGGGAGGAAGTAGGAGGGAAAGAAAAAAATCTTGTGTTAAGTTTTGGAGGTTTTTATTTTGTTGGAAAAGAAAGGAAGAAGAAAGAAGCTAACGTTGATTTTCCTACCAAATGTGTGAGGATAGAAAATGAAATGAAAGAATTTACAACAATTAAAAATATTTATCAAATTACACATCTATCCATTAATTACAATCCGCTATCAAATAAATAAGAGTATATTTTTAAATATGAAACATTTCCTTTCCTTTATCTCTCACTCAAAAACATAAAAATTTGTTTATTTTTATTTATTATCGTTCCTCCCTTTCTCTTCACTCTCAAGAAAGCAAATATATATATATATACGGGGCCGGCCCTAGCCCATGGCGATGAGGGCGGTGGCCATGGGCATCACGCCTGAAGTAAGCAAAATGGGGCAGCAAATGAAAAAAATCCTACACTAGGAAAGGGCTAGGAGTCTAGAGGGCATAAAGACAATTTATTAATTATTTAATTTTATGTCAGTGATTAGAACTTGGGAGGAAGTGCCGAAGTGGCCTACAATTTATAAATTATTTAATTTTATGTTATTAATTAAAGTTTTAATGGATTTGCGATTTTTAACTTATTCATACTATATTATAAAGCACAGATAAAAAACTCTTAAACACAAATTATTAGGCGCAAAGTACCATCATTTTATGCAAGATTTTAAAAATCTCTTAATTTACAAGTATCAAAACACAAGATACATATTAGTATTACTACTGCAGGCTTCTAACACCCACCAATTTGGTATGTGTAGAGCTTTCCTTTTATGCAGACATTTCCATGTATCACTATTAATTAATATATTATATTACTATAAATTTGTTTTAGTATTATTATTAAATATGTAATTTGTTATTTTTTTTCTAGATGTCATTAAATATATAAGATAATAATTGAATTCTAACAAAATACTTAATTTTTTTATATAAATTATTAAGCCTAAATTAAACAAATTTATAAAAAAACATTCACTTTCTCAAAACCATCAAAATCGTATTGTAAATCGACAAAAAAATAAAATGAAACATTAAAATCGTGATGTATCTCGCTGCACTGCGCGAGTACGCTTCTAGTAATTTTATAAATTATATATTAATGAAAAAGAATTTGAGGAGGAAGGGGCCTACAATACAATTTATTAATTATTTAATTTATGTCATTAATTAGAGTTTTAATAGATTTGTTGTTTTTAATTATATATTTTTTTAATTCTTTTATGTTTAAATAATGTCAATTATTTTACTTGGTAATTGGAATTTATTTGTGTTATCAAAATGCTTTAAATATCAATTTTAGGGTAATTGTGGGTTTTTTGAGCTAACTTTTTTTTTTTTGAACGGCAAGTTAACACACGCACACGTTCCCGGGGTATCCGGGCTTCCACTTAAGGGTGTCACCCGACTAATCCCCGTCGATCACGACCCAGCCCAATTAAGGGTACCACTATGTGGCAGACCCATGATCATGGATGTCACAGAATGCTCACCATGGGGTTCGAACCTGGGTAGTCAGGGATACCATCCACTGACCCCCCAGGATGTTACCTTACCACTGGGCTACAACATGAAGGACTCGAGCTAACTTATGTGTATCGACTAATCCCCCGGGCGACCATAAATGGTCCGAAGTCATCACAAGTGAACCTCTATGGTCACAAAGGCTTTGGCAGAGCTGAATTTGAACTTAGGGAGGATGAAATTTTCATTACATCCCCATGAGCGTTGCAGTGTACCATAACCCAAGTGGTTATGTACTTTATGTTTTGTAATTGAGTTAGTTTATGACCCATATTGTATCGTTTTTGTTATATGTAACACTCTCAAATCTGGAAATAGCAACTTATTTAAAATTTTCTAAATACATCAATAAAGGAATTATATACAACCACAAATTAAGATTTTATCTCAATACAAACATTCATTCTATACAAAAGCCTATGATAAGAACAGGTGCTACTAAAACCTCATAATAGTCACTATCTCCAAAATTGCGGAAGACTTCACCAACTACTTACATTTGCACAAAGCTAAGGCTCAACTCTTCATGGCTGCTAGAACCAAAACCCAACTGGAACCTGATGCACATGCCGACAAATAAAAAGGTTAGGCTTAACGCCTAGTGAGCTCAAGAATTTTCAACATATATATATATAAAGATGTCTGTGAAAATAGATAATGCAGTTTAAATCATAATCTTTCAAAAGGTATGCTTTGAATATGCAAACGACTCGTTTTCCAATAATTTGCGTTTTAGACGGAGAACACCAATTTGGACATTTTCCGAATCAAACTACTACAAAATGATGATACCAATGTAAACCGCCCCTTCATAAATTAGCTTTAACCCAAAACTCACTCAAAGCGTAAATATAAATTGAACTCTCCATTTAAGAAGGTACGGTTAAACCTTATATTTCAAAACACCCAAAACACGGGTGGGGCATAATACTCAACCCATAAATCAAGGGTAAAACCCAAATATACAAAACGTCACCGAAAACTTGGATAATAAAACTCAATACCCAAAAAAACACCTTTTGGTGACGGGGGATTCCCGATTCCATAAAATGTGACGGTCCATAAAGTAAGCCCATTTTATGTTGTTATGACTAGTCATATAAACAAAAGTACACGCAAAAGATGTCAGGCTCAGTAGCTTTAAACGTACACCCACGGAAACTCGAGTTCAACCCCGTCGGGTTCCTATGTCGAGTCCCTCATCTAATATCGTAATACTTGAGCACGTAGGACTTATAACCCAATCCGAAGCCTAAACGTGCAGCACGAAGGACTTATAACCCAATCCGATGCCGAACGTGCCTCGACGTGGAAAACTAATCGTCCCAACGCCGGAACAATAATAAACCAAATACGGGGTCATGACTCCCAATTGCATCAAATGAGCCAAATAATACGCATACGGACCAACAAGGCTCGAAGTCGAGCTACCAAAACTGGAAAATTGTCCAAAGACCCCAAATCAAATAAAAATACGATAAAACACACTCGACCAACGGATATGCAAACACTACGACTAAAAGTAAGATTAGTTCAAAACTCGACATTAGTTGAGGTACCCATTTTCCAAATAAACTTATACTCTTATATTTTCCAAATGCCCCATAACACATAATATGCATTTTCCAAATTTAACTGCTGATAAGAATGAAAATCATGAAATGAATCTATACACGCTCTTTCAAATGCCTCACCTAAAAGTGCAAGTAATACTTTATAAAACACTCCATTCCATGAATAATGCATGAGACTCGACAAACATTTAAAAGTGTATTTATGTAACCAAAGATCTATTTATGAAAAAGGTTAATCGTACTCTGGCAACTTTACGTAAGGCAGAGTTTGGTTTTTTTGGGGTGATAGTGGAAAAGTTGACAGATATAAGACCTCAAAACACATTCATTTGTAACACCTTTATCAAAATGCCCAAACATCCCAAATGTGGGTATTATACAAAGTTATAAAGTTAAATACTTCCAATAATCAAAGATTAGCAAATAACCCAACATTTGATAATTTCATGTAGAACACATAAACACTTTTAAAATAAACATTTTGGCATGTACAACGTTTTCACAAATCAACTTGAACTCACCTTGCTAGATTTAGGCTAAATCTAGATCTTTCCCCCAACTAGAGCTCCTTTGAAGAACACTTGGATTCTCAAGACAAAACTTCCAAAACCTAAATCCATACATATTCCACCATACATAAACATAATCAACCACAAAGAATCGTTTCCCAAACCATAAACATGAATACATCAACTAATACCAAAACCCTAACTTCCATAACCGAAGAGAATAGAAGATTACCTTAACTCAAGCTTGAATTCACCAACCAAAACACTTCTAGTTCACCAAAATAACCACAAATCTCCAATCTATGAAAGGAAGCACAAAGGGTGGATGAAACCCTAGAAACTTGGTGAAGAAGATGAAATGGGAGAGATAAGGAGCTTACCACCACAAAATACTCTTGTATACTCCAATATACCTCCAATCTCTTGCTAGATCCTTGAAGAGCTCTCAAAAACGAAACCGTAGCACATTGAATCACCCAAATCGGAGTTAGGATGAAGGAGATATGAAGAAATGAAGTTTGGGTGCTGAAAATCGGTTTTAAGCTCATCCAGGGGGTTTCGCGACTTGTCTCGCGCCCTTGGGTCGCGGCATAAGTCACCCGCTTCCCCTGGTTTTCTCCTCGATACTGTTCTGGCCATAACTTCTTCGTTATAGCTCCGTTTTTGCTCCGGAAAGAACCGTTGGACTCGTAATTGAATCATTTATCCATCTAGACTATAAAATCTAGGATTCAAGTCCAAAATAAAATATCTTATTTTTCCTTTATATATCGGTTTCTGTATTAACTTGAATTGATACCTCTCGAAACTCGGGGTGTTACAATCCTCCCAACCTTAAAAGAGATTTTGTCCTCGAAATCTGGAATCACCAAGCACCCAAGTTTCACATTTGAAAGATCGATTGATTCCCTATCCCAAAGGGATGCCTTCATAAAACTTCACCTCATATACAGACCCGATTACATTCCGGTTGAGGTTTTCGCTGAGTTTCTCATAACGTGCCGTTACAAACTAAATCTCAACGTTCAATATATTTCATCGACATCAGGATGAAAGTTGAGTCCTTGATTAATCATTTTCTAAATCGTTCACTCTCGGTTGCCTCCCAACCTTAGATTTCTCATAATACCCCGAAAGCAACTTACGACCTTATCTAGTCATTTCCATCAAGAATACCCCAATCCGAACTATTCCCTTAGATACTTCTGATACGACGCATCAAGGTCTCCTCAAAATTCATTTGTACTTAAAGTCCACCTCGACATTCCCACCAAATGTCTCCAAAATCATCATCACTAAAGAGTTATTGTCATTTGACGAAATTTCCTAACGACTAGTTTGGTCTGAACCATCGCAACCTTTAAATCCGTTCCTCAAAGCTGACCCGGACACAATGTCTGCAAGTGCTCCCACACTTCTATAGACCCAAGCATTGTGTTTCCACCAGAAACATACCATTACGCTCTACAGATAGTCGATTATCCCAAATCCCATGAATCCTCAGATTCCTACAGATCCACTCCTAATATTGATGAAGATGTCCTTCCAAGGCGCACCAATGCGTCCTTTAGGTAACTGGTTAACCCAAATTCGGCTATCACTCAACTCCGTTCCAACCCCAACCACACAACATTCCTTTAACAAAATCTTTATCACCACGGGGATGCTTATACCCATCGGTACTTAAACATCAACACTTAACCTTCTTTTAATTTCCATCACCGAAAGGTCATTATTTCCCATAATCCAACCGGAATACTTCCAAACATTCCAAGATCCAATGACTTCAAGAAAACAAGTCGACACCTAAGACTAAACGGTGGTCCGAAGTCATCACAAGTGAACCTCTATGGTCACAAAGGCTTTGGCAGAGCTGAATTTGAACCTAGGGAGGATGAAATTTTCATTACATCCCCATGAGCGTTGCAGTGTACCATAACCCAAGTGGTTATGTACTTTATGTTTTGTAATTGAGTTGGTTTATGACCCATATTGTATCATTTTTGTTATATTTAATAAAAATCGATGTGGGAAAAACAACATAGTTTGAGTAGATTCCAAACCCCTTTAAAAAGTTAATTTGTCATATAAATACACACACACATATATTAAGGGCATTTTTTTGCATTTTCGCCACGTGCATCCAAAATCTCAGGACCGGCCCTGTATATATATTTTCGTTTTTTCTCTTTTATTCTTTTTCCTTCCTTTTCTTTTCGTTTCTTTCCTTCCCAAATTTGAGAACATAAGATAAAACTTACATAAACCTTAATTCAACCCTAAATTAAATTCATTCAAGAATATCATAACAATACAATGCAAAATCATAAAAATCGTTATAAACAAAAATTTATTACAATTTCATTCAATAAAAGGTTGTGAAAGAAACCCCAAATTAAACCTAATGTCTAATCGAGTTGTAAAATTTTTAAATCGTAAGTAATTGATTGGAATTAAGTTACGATCATTTGAACCTAACTCAACTCGATGACGAACCCGATATCTTTTTATTTTTTTGGATTTAATATGAATGTTAAGTTCCTATTAATATGTACATTAGACAATTACACCATCACATACTCTCTTCATATACATATATTTTCAATCTTTTATTCATCTCTGCATAACTCTTTCGTATATATGTTCAGTAATTGTGAATATACATATATACAAATTGAGAAAAATAGTTGAATATGATATACTTAAGATTTAAGGAAGATAAGTTGTACCAAATGATTGATGATTAAAACAAAATTATGAGTAAAGAAAACACCATATTCAAAGTTAGGAAAGTATTTTAATGTACCAAAGTATCACCCACTAACATTAAATTGTTCAAATGACTTCAATCAATCTATTTTTTAAGATTAAGAAAAGCAAAATGACTATCTAAAGATTCTCCTTAAATCACATCTGAGTATTACGTAATTTACTCTTTATTTAAACTTTAGAGTAATGAAAAATTGTCAATATCTTTTGAGAGTATTTAAACCTTGGTGACGTTAACTATGAAAGGGACGGCGACCTGTTTTCTCACTCATCGCTCTCTTCTGATCCCTCTCTCTCTCAATAATGGGGGCGACTTCGAGAAGTGCTAATCTTTTTTTTCTTTTACTCTATTAAAATGCTTCTCTTGAATAACAAAACAGCATAACAAAAAAAACTGTTAATCACTCCAATTTCATATGCATCCACGTTTCTGGAAAACCTCCTTTTCTTTCTTCTTTGTCATCTACCCATAATACTATATACATACATCCTGTTTTTTTGTTTCTGTATGTAGTAGTAGTAGGGTCTTTGTCCTCTTCGGTTTTTGTGGCTCATATCAATTGGTGTTCTTATTCCAAAACCCCACAAATATCTTTTCTTCAGAATTAATGAACTAAAAGATAATAATCGCTGAAATTGAAATTGAAATTGTGTTGACCCCACTTGGGAATTGGGATGGTGATAAAATTGGGTTTCTCTTAGTGGGTTTTATACTTTTATTCTATTTGATTGATTGATCGAGAATCCACGTCAGGTGCACTGGGGTTCATTTTGATGGTCTTTTTTAGTTCTTGATGGATGGTGTGTAGACCAGACAAAGAGGGTTTTAAGAAGTGGATGTAGCTTGAAAATTTTGGTATGGTGATGACTGAGATGGAAGTGGATATGAATGGAGAGGATGACTCAAAAGGTGGCATGTGGGCTTTGGAGCAGAAAATTGACCAGCCCATGGATGAAGAGGCTGGTAGGCTTAAAAATATGTATAGAGAAAAGGTAAACTTTTATGCTACTTTTGGCAATCTCTCTTTATATCTCTCTCATGTTTATCAGTTTTCTCAGATTCTTTCTTTGCCCTTTTCCCATCTGTGTTGTTAATCTTGTTTTTTTATTTCAACTATCTCCTTTTTGGCCTTTTTCATTGTTCTAGTATTCAAGAATTTCAATCTCTATGTATGTATGTATGTATGTGTGTTTGTGTTTTGTCTTGATTGGGGTTAGACTTATTTGGAATGATTCACTAAATTTGATCTTTATGTGTGTCTGTTTTGTCTTGATTGGGGTTAAATTTTGATTCACAAAATTTAGTCTCTTTTGTGTTGAGCTTATTTGAAAAAAGTAATTGATGGGGGTTTGCACTTGGTGCCTTTGATAGTTATTCATTGTTAAAATCATTTGAATCCTGTGTTTGTATTATGACTAAGGGGCTGTTCGGTTGTGGCTTAATGGGCTGTATAGCCTATATGGCTTATTCGGTCAGCCATAAAAAGCCGTTCGGTTGTGGCTTAATGGGTTGTATAGCCTATATGGTTTATTCGGTCAGCCATAAAAAGCCATTCATTTTCTAAAGAAAGATTAGAAAATCTTAACTTTTTCAAGAATCCTTCGGCCGAATTTAAAGGTTGACAAATGACAAATAGGTAATTTTAAATGAAAGGTTGCAATATAATTTAGTAGGATATATCAAAATGGAAATCATTGCAATTTTCATTTGACATAAGGAGTACTTTATTGGTTGCCATACTTCTTTTTACTTTTAGATTTTCTGATGATTACCATTTGGCAAACTATGCTGAAATGATGCTGTTGTTAAGAGAAACAAAAACCAAAGTAATTTCTTTTTGATGGTGTTATTTATGTGGTAATGCAGTTCATAAATCTTTGTTGGTAAATCATTTTTTTATGCTATCATTGTTCAATGCAGAAGTTCTCTGCAATTTTGCTTCTGCGACTCGCATTTCAAAGTCTTGGAGTCGTCTATGGAGATTTGGGAACTTCTCCTTTGTACGTCTTTTACAATACTTTTCCTAAAGGAATCGATGATACAGAAGACATTATTGGTGCACTTTCCTTGATCATTTACTCTCTTACCCTTGTGCCTCTCATCAAATATGTTTTCATCGTTTGTCGTGCAAATGACAATGGTCAAGGTACATGTTTTTCTCCATACGTGACTACATACTAACGAATAAACTACATTATAACTGCATTTTCTAATCGTGATTCATACGCAGGTGGAACTTTTGCTCTTTACTCATTACTGTGTCGACATGCAAAAGTCAACACGATTCCTAATCAACATCGAACCGACGAGGAATTGACAACTTATAGTCGCGCCACAATTCATGAGAAATCGTTTGCTGCAAAAACAAAGAGATGGTTGGAAGGACACGTGTTTAAAAGGAATGCACTTCTTCTACTTGTCCTTGTCGGTACTTGCATGGCGATTGGAGATGGAATTCTGACTCCTGCTATTTCAGGTAAACTTGGGCTAATTATCCGCTTGAAAACCCATCTAGATGTTCATGTCTTGTACATTTGCATCATTTAACATTTTCATATATGTGGGTCTTATATATGTGATGCTAGACGAAATAAGACGTTATTTGAGGCCCATTTATTTGATTTAAGGAGAAATAAAGATGGGCCCTGCAGAAGAAGAATGAGAATGGATGAAATTGATGTGAAGATGGATTCTTCATGCTTATACTGATCCTTATAATCTATACATAGTCCTTCAATCGTTACCTCACACTATATAATTTTGGACACAATTGAGCCATTCGGAAGTCTTTTAAGAATTGGTGTTAATAGTGATGTCAAATTCAGAATTTTCTCCTTGGTCCACTTTTTGATGTCTGTGTAAGTATGTATTAAACCAATTTAATCTGGCATTGAATGTAATTCAGCTTCTTTCAAACAAAAATATTCATGTATGAATAAGCAAGAGCAAAAGAACATATGACTTCTAGACATGGTCCCATTTTTTATAATTTGTTTAGATCACAAACGCATTGTTAGCATCTAAGTTTTGTATCCGCTATGAAATATCTGACCAAAATAGCTTTTTCTACCAGTTTTATCGGCTTCTGGTGGCATCAAGATAGACCACCCCGGGATGAGTACAGGTATGTCTCGAATACTGAAACCAAACATTCTCTCTAGTTTCCTCTTTGCTTTGCAAGATTGTGGATTTTCTTTTCTTTTTATAATTTGTTCTTTGTTGCAGATGTTGTCATACTTGTTTCGGTTATCATACTACTAGGTTTATTTAGTCTACAACACTATGGTCCCGATAAGGTTGGATGGCTCTTCGCTCCAATCGTCTTGATTTGGTTTCTTTTAATCGGAGGAATTGGGATTTTCAATATCTGGAAATACGACACTGGGGTGTTGCGGGCTTTTTCACCCATATATATATATCGTTACTTTGCAAGGAGAGGAAAAAATGGTTGGACATCACTTGGAGGGATCATGCTTAGTATAACAGGTCATCTCTCTCTCTCTCTCTCTCTCTCTACATGTATACGCTCACACACATACATGTGTGTGTATCACATGAACTTGATGATTCATGGAAATGGAAATGATTGAGCTAAATGAGTACACAATGCATTGTAGATTGGGATCATATTATATGTCAGATAATGAAATTTGTTTTTTCATGAGAAGGACGAAGTCAACGATGCAAGTGAAAATGTAAATTACGTTAGGATCCTATTAATTTTCACCATTCAAACATTCATTTGTGGGCCACATAGATATGGTGTGAAAAGAAAAGAAGTGATCATGATTTATTGACTTAATAGAGAATGAAGAAAATTGGTAGACGGATTTTTGCCACATTTTAGGTCTCTTTTAATCACTATAAGGGTCTGCTTGTTAGCAGCTTAATGAGCTTAATGGGACCAACTTATTTGGTCAGCTATATATGACTGTTTGTTAGTGGCTCAATGATATAGAAAGTGGCTTATTCAGTAAGCTTTTAGGGAGAGCTTTATGTAGAAAGCCAAATCTTTTCCAAACCTGCCCCTACCAATTTAAAAACACCCTCCTTCCATCTATGAAAAAACTATCCCAAACGAAAACCTTCCCAATCTATACAGACAGATTAATCCACACACATACAGCTTTATCCATTAGGGACTTAATGAAAAACCAACCAAACAGCCCCTAAGTCATGGAAAGATCAAATACCACGATCTAAAGACTTTCAATTTCTTTCATACCTCCTTATACTTCCATTGTTCTTTTACTCTGTTTTTATTTCTCTAATCTTTTTATCTGTGTGGATGGGTGTTATCCATTGTTTATAGCTTTTGTATTGATGACTTTTGCAGGGACGGAGGCACTTTTTGCTGATCTTGCGCATTTTCCGCTCTCTGCAATCCAGCTTGCATTTACGGTTGTTGTATTCCCTTGCCTTCTTCTAGCCTATTCTGGACAAGCAGCCTACCTCATGAAAAACAAGGAACATGTGTATGATGCATTTTACCGCTCTATCCCAGGTTCATTACACATGTTGCATCCTACTCTTTCACTTGTATAAACCTCAAGATTGTTCTTCAAATCAAAGTGGTAGAAAAGATGGGTGATCTATACGAAAATTAGAAAGTAATGATCACATTCATTGCAATATTACTTTTAGAAAAGAGAAGGGTAAAACGTATGGTGGACGCGAAGTTGAGGGAGTCAAAAGAGACCAGAAAGACACACTGGTTTTCTTGGCAAGTTCAACTGGGAAATCTATCAAATTCCCATTTCAAGATTGCCCAATTAGATATTATTTACAAAATGATGTATGCTTTTGATCACCTACTAAGATGGAAATAAATACAAATGACTTTGTGCATTGTTGATCTCAAATAAAACACTGCCAACGATTATGTGAAAGGCTTAGGGGTTGTTTGTTTTTTTCTAAAAATCTCTTAATGACTCTTAAGTCTGAATCATTCAGACCTTTTTACACACCACCTCTTATTAATCATAACTAAAATAAGACTTCAGACTTTAGACCTCTTAAAAAACAAACGGTACCTTAGTATTTTTTGGACACTTGTATTTAGATTGTTAAATGCCCTTTGTGGTTTCATAGTTGCCAGAATCCATCTTAAATAAAGGTTTGAAAGAGGTCATAGTTTTAGTTGGTTACTGCATAGTTGTCAAACCATATGGCAGATGGTTCAAGATTCAAATCTCACAATTCAATTTGATTCATGAAGCAAAATGATGTGATTAATACAAGTATATTTTGGTTTTTAGATCACTAGAATGCTTACTTTTATGCTCGTAGCTATCATATTAATCGTTTTGGAAAAAGTTGAAGTAATCGAATATGTGGTGATCTTGCAGAGAGTATATACTGGCCGATGTTTGTTATTGCAACATTAGCTGCTATTGTTGCAAGTCAGGCAACTATTTCTGCTACATTTTCGATAATTAAGCAGGCAAATGCACTTGGCTGTTTTCCGAGAGTCAAGGTCATTCATACGTCGAGTAAATTTCTTGGGCAGATATATATTCCAGATATCAATTGGATCCTTATGGTTCTTTGCATCATTGTGACTGCTGGATTCAAAAATCAAAGCCAAATCGGCAACGCTTATGGTGAGTATATGCTTTTTTGCATTAATCAGCTTTCATATGGTTCATTTTCTATATCATATAGACAATCATCTACGTATAAAGCCGTTCTTTTTCATATTTACCTCATAATGTCATTCTCCATGAACATTTCCCATTATTGTTTTTGCGTCTTATGTCCACTTCACCGAACATGGTAGGTCTGATTAAAAATGCATTTTTTACCCACCAAAATAGGTGGAACAAAATTCAGTGAGATGAGACAAGATTGGTAAATTACTAAACTACCCATGTCAAATTAAAACCCTATAACCTTGCGCAATTCGTTCATCCGCCTACCTCACTCTCGCCCTGTCACGTTAAATCATGATTGGTAAGTCTAGTCCTATCTTGTCCCGTTAAATCATGTCCAGTCACGTATGTGTACCAAACTCACACTTATCGAACAATAAGTGTTAAGTGTTAAGACTACCAGGTTGGGGAAGAAAAGTTTGTATCTCGATGGAGAGATTCACGTGTGAATCTTTCTGACAAACTAGGTATGTCAAAGGAAGATCTTAATCGTGCTTTCCTGGATGAGAAAAAATAGGGTTTACCAACAGTAATGCCCTTGAAGAGGGAGACCAGGAACATAAATTTTGCAGAGGTTGATATGGTTCCTGACATAATATGCACAACCAAGGCTTGCGGGGAACCAGAAACGTAAATTTTGCAAGAGTTTACACAGGTAAAACCCGAATAGGACTTCAACAGTTTACGTACTTTTTGGCATTCCGTTAACTAGATAAGTTGCTGCTAACAAGGCCTCATTCAAAAGGAATAAAGGACATGCATTATAGCCACCTCAATATTATGCCGCAACATGTAGGAAATAGAACAACTTCACAGTTTTCGACTCTTATCGATACTTTTTCCCATAATCGAACCTCTCAAAGTGCCATTTTCATGGTTCATAGCAAATTGATCTATCTTCTCCCATCTCCCTGATTTTTGTTCCACATATTCTGGTGCCAAAAAATAAATGCATTTTTGTCCCACTCAGTCCCGCTTTCTGGAAAAAGAGTTGTGCTTTGACCTTTAAGGTCAACACCTATGACTTCACAAGCTCAAAAAGTGACCCTTTTCACAAACTTGCTTATCTTCCATCATTGGTGTTTGTTTTGAATTTTGATGTTTAATCTAGATTACAAAATTGCCTTAAACATTTAAAGTAAAACTTAGTTCATTACTAGCATGAGATCATTATAAACTTGCAGCAATTAACATCGTGAATTCTGTGTTTGCAGGGACAGCAGTCGTCATAGTCATGCTCGCAACAACTTTCATCATGATATTAATCATGTTACTAGTCTGGCGCTGCCACTGGATTCTCGTCCTCATCTTTGCGGCCTTATCTCTGATCATAGAATGCACTTACTTTTCCGCCGTCCTGTTCAAGATCGATCAGGGTGGGTGGGTCCCACTTGTCATTGCTGCAGTGTTCCTTTTCATCATGTACATTTGGCATTACGGCACGGTAAAAAGATACGAGTTTGAAATGCACAGTAAGATCTCGATGGCGTGGATTCTTGGTCTCGGTCCAAGTTTGGGGCTTGTTCGAGTTCCCGGAGTAGGACTCGTGTACACCGAGCTTGCAAGCGGAGTCCCGCATATTTTTTCTCACTTCATCACTAATTTACCAGCCATCCATTCAGTTGTTGTTTTCGTGTGCGTCAAATACCTTCCGGTTTACACCGTCCCAGAAGACGAAAGATTTCTTGTCAAAAGAATCGGGCCCAAGAACTTTCACATGTTCAGGTGCGTAGCCAGATACGGATACAAAGATCTACACAAAAAAGACGATCAATTTGAGAAGAAACTCTTTGATAATCTCTTCATGTTTGTAAGACTCGAGTCAATGATGGAAGGCGGGTCCGATTCAGACGAATATAGCGTATACGGCCAGCAAACTCGGCGTTCTAAAGATTTCTTGCTGCCCGATACCAACAACAATACGTTTTCTTCGGTTGTCGATCTCACAGTCTCATCGGGCGACTCGATTGTGCCTGTTAAATCGCCGTATCATGTTAATAACTCCGGGATGTCATCTGGGCAGGTGAGTAGTCATACGGAGGTCGATGAAATGGAGTTTCTGACGGGTTGTCGAGATGCCGGGGTGGTGCATATAATGGGAAATACGGTGGTTAGAGCGAGGAGGGATTCGGCGTTCTATAAAAAGATTTGTATAGATTACGTATACGCGTTTCTGAGGAAGATTTGCAGGGAAAATAGTGTCATCTTTAATGTTCCTCACGAGAGCCTTTTGAACGTCGGGCAGGTGTTTTATGTGTAAATTATTATAGTATCGAATTGGATTTTTGTGCTTAATAATAGTGTTCGTTTGTGTAGCAAGTTGAACACAACTGTTTGAAGAAATGTGTGATCGTTAATTCGTTATCGACAACTTGCGGAATAAATTTGTATCGGGAGAAAAAGATGAATAATGTGATATGTAATAAACAATCAAAGAGAAGCGTAAGTAAAGTGGTTTCACTACCGGAAGGATGGTGTATGTCCACAACCTAAAGGAGGTTCTTTATTAGCCGAAGAAATAAAGAAAAACTGAACTGTACAGCAAATCAATGATTAAGATTTAAGACCCGGGTTTTAGGGAAATTGCACACCCGAACGTGCTAGTGCTATTATTTTTACCATTAACTGACCGAAAAAACGTGTCACAACGGTAATGATAAATGTGGAATAAACCTTCGTTGGACAAAACTTTTCCAACTTATATGAACCTTTGAGAGGTATACTAAATGTAATGATAATCAACTACCAAAAACAGAAATAAGCAACAATTAAGCACACACGAATTTTAGGGTGGAAATCTCTCAAGGCGAGAGTAAAACCATGGGACCCTTAGGCCGCTTAAGTCCACTACCACCAATAAACAATATAAAAGTCTTCTCTAGATAAACTAGAGGCACACCACAATCATCATACTCTTGGAACAAATCATCAAGAAGTATGGAATCAAACCAAAAGGAAAAGAGGAAGAAACATTACCCTTTAAACAGCAAACCTTCGAACAGCAAAAGGGAGACTTCCGGATCTCCAAAACCGATCTCTGCCATTCAGAATGTATATAAAGATGTCATGAAGCTATTTTCCAAAAATTACGACGATCCGACGGTTCAAACTCTAGAAATAGACGAAACAGAGCGGCTACACTTGCCCGAAAAGTGCACTCGACTTTTCTCTCTTTTCTCTCACTTTTGTATTTTATGGACTCTCTCTTCTTGTTGTGCCACTATTGTTGTGCTATTTTAACTATTCCTCATGGGCCAAAAATAATTAAAACATAAAACCCAACAAATCTCTCCCTTTCTGCCTATGAGGAAGAGTTTGCCATCCCGACGATCCCACAACATACCTTTAGTTTTTCCCTTGCTAAGGCCTTTGTAAACATATCAAAACCATTATCATTGGTATGAATTTAACTTTATCAAGTTCAAGCAATCCATCTTCAAGAGCTTCTCGGATCCAATGATACTTCATCTTGATATGTTTCGTTCTTCCATAAAAGGTTGAATTCTTCGCAAGACAAATGGTACTTTGATTATCACAAAGAACCATGTAGCGTTGTTGCTTGAAACCAAGCTCCTTCAGAAAATCTTTCAGACATAGTAATTCTTTGCACGCTTCATTTGCCGCGATATACTCAGCTTTAGTTGTAGGCAAGACAACACATTTTTGCATCCTTGATTGCCATGATATTGCTCCCCATGCAAAGGTCATCAAATATTCAGAAGTGGATCCCATGTTGTCCATATTTCCTGCCATATCAGAAGCAATATACCCAACAAGCATTGTCTTTTCATTCCTAAATGTTATACCCAATTTGGAAGTACCTCACAGATATCGGAGAATCCATTTAACTGCTTCGCATTGCTTTTTACCTGGATTTGACAGAAATCGACTAACAACACCTACTGCATGAGCTATATCAGGCCTTGTACATACCATCACATACATCAGACTCCCAACGGCCGATGCATACGGAACTCGATCTATCTCTTCAATCTCCTTCTTTGAATAGGGACATCCTTATCGGTTAGCTTAAAGTTGGTAGTTAGGGGTGAACTGACCACTTTAGCTTTATCCATGTTGAATCTGCAAAGCACCTTCTCCATGTATTGCTCCTGTGGCATGTGAAGCTTCTTGGCAACCCTATTTCAGGTGATTCGTATACCAAGAATCTGTTTCGCCGGCCCTAAGTCTTCATTGCAAAAGAATTGCTCAACTGTTGCTTCAACTTGATAATCCTTTCTTTATTCCTGCCAACAATCAACATGTCATCAACGTATAACAACAAAATGATGAAATCATCATCCCCAAACCTCTGAAAGAAAACACAATGATCTAAAGTAGTTTTTTGGTAGCCGTGTTTCCCCATAACCGACTCAAATTTCTTGTACCACTGTCTGGGTGTTTGCTTCAAACCATATAGACTTTTCTGAAGTCTACACACATAATCTTCTTTACCCTTAACCTGAAAGCCTTCAAGTTGCTCCATGTAGATTTCCTTATCCAAGTCACCGTGAAGGACTTGACATCCATTTGCTCAACCTCAAGATCAAGACTAGCTGCTAAGCCAAGAACCACATGGATGGATCCCATCTTCAAGACCGGAGAGAAAATCTCATCAAAGTCAATACATTTTCGTTGACTAAATCCTTTGTGTAACACCCTCAAATTTGGAAAGAGCAACTAATTAAAAAAATTCAATATTACATAAAGTAAAAGATAAATCTTCTTCCTATAAATCAAAACTTGATATACCTCTAAAATAAAATTTTATATTTAACCTCATCAATTATAATCTCCAGTCTTATACAAGGACTAAATCGAAGTCGGGTGTTACTTAACCCAAATACAAGTTGTTAATCCCAAAATAAATGCGGAAGACTTCACCAAGTTATTCACCTCTCGATCACATAACTAGCACTCATCTCCTCACAGTGTCACTAGAATTATTCCCAACCGGAACATGTTGCACATGCCGACTGTAACACCCAGAATTTTGAAAACCTATGTTTTATTCTTCTCTATTTGGAACCTTCTGATCTTATGGATTTACCTATATATTATCGAGGTTGTTTGGTTTAAGCATCGTGATTTGAAAAACATCAAAATTTGGAGATTTAGGGCTGCTCGCGATTATGCCCGCGAGAGTGACATTGTGTCACAATCGCGGAGGGCACAATCGCCGGAGGTCGATGACCTACGGTACATTTCTCGCGATTGTGCCACGCGAGAGTGACAGGGTCACAATCGCAGGGCACTATCGCCCAGCTTGTACCGCGGGTGAGTGGTCCCTCGCGACTATGCCTGCGAGAGTGATAAATGTCACTCTCGCCGTGTCACTATCGCCGGCGGGGGTTTGGGTATAAATAGTGTAGGTCGCGATTTCAGTCATTTATATCTGATTCTAGGGTTTGGTGTGCGTTTCTCTCTGCTGAAAATCAGTAAGTATGTCTTCCTTACAACCTCTTTCATCATTTATGGTGATTCTAAGTCATTAATGGGGTCCTTAACATTTAGGAAGTATTGTGGTGAGCTCTCAAGTGGTTTTCATCTCCTCCATTTCTAGGGTTTGGTTTCTTTCTTAAGGAAACTACCAAGGTGAGTTCTTACACTTTTACTAAACTTTATACATGTCAAAAGGTCGATTTTGGATACTTAATATCTCCTCTTTCATATACTTGATTTGTATAAATTTGTGTTAAACCTAACTTTTGGGGATATTAGTGTTTATGATGATTCTTGGGGGAATGACGAATTATGAACTATAATAATGTTCTTTAACTTGCTTTTACTTGGGTTATGTTTTTAAGGGAATGATAATTACTATGTGGAATCTATGATTTTAAGAATATGGAAATTATGGTTAAATGCTGATAAGTTTGTAAATCAACTTGCACCATGTTTTGGGATTTGGAAATGAAAAATAGATCAAAGATATTTTGATTTTAGATCTATTGGTAAACAATGGAAATGGTTTGGTGGAAATCACCCTTCATATCACTTATGCATATTAACCATTATTGGGATTACTTGTTGGGCCTTATGCGCATTAATTGGCTTATTTGATGCATTGGGAGTCATGACCCCGTACTTGGTTTATTATTGTTCTAGCGTTGGGACGACTAGTTTTCCACGTCGAGGCACGTTTGGCATCGGATTGGGTTATAAGTCCTTCGTGCTCAAGTATTACGATATTGGATGAGGAGCTCGACGTAGGAACCCTTCGGGGTTGAACTTGAGTTTCCGTGGGTGTACGTTTAAAGCCACTGAGCCTGACATCCCTTGCGTGTACTTTATATGTTTATTGGCTTTACTGACTCATCGAATGACTTACTTTTGTGTTCCGTCATTTGTGTTAGTAAGCGGGTCTCCCCCGTTAACCCAAGAGGTATTTGCTACATTTCAAAGAACATTTTCATTTATTGTTACTATTATTGTTGTTGCATAAAAATAAACTCTTTTACTCATTTTTACGTTTGTTTACTTAAACTGCAAATGTTTGATCTCACTAGGCTTTAGCCTAACACTTTTTCTTAAAATGATATGTATGACAGGTCAGGTTTCCGGTGGGGTTCGTCGGGAATGAGTGGATGACTTTGAGGCCAAGAGCGGTCTTTTTGGGAGATGTGTAGATCGACGTTTTGGATTAGCGAGCATACTTTTGGAAGAATAGCAACACCCGATGTTAATCTTTCTTATTTAAGTTAGATTATTAGGTTGTTAGTATATTCTTCATTTGATTCATTGTATGGTTATAGTTTGTTTCCCCGTTCTATCGGGATGATACTTTGGGGTTGTTTACAACAGGTTTTTATAAACCCAGGTTTGCTAATTTATAGCCGTCATATTGCAGAATTTTCGAATTTTTATTTTCGCTAAATTTTAGGGTGTTCGACATCCCACCACATTACAGCTTCGTCCTTCAACATCGACAATGCATACACTACTTTGTCCTCCTCAGCACACTTACTGGTGTCAAATGTCAGCTCCATCCCCTTTACCCATTTTAGCGCTAACACTGGGTTACATTCTCCTTTGTAGGTAGGAGGCTTGCAGGCAACAAACTCTTTGAAATTGCATCCTCTTACAACTACTGCTTTTAGCTGTCACAACGGGGGTCGACTGAGTGTAGCTCCCCACCACAGTCACTGGCGAGTCAGATAACTCAGTCACCACCCTTTCTTCCCTCTTTTGCTTGCTTGTCGAGGCCTCATTAGTTCGTTGAGCCAATAAAGCATTCAGTGTTTCCTGTAATTTTCCCATTTCCGTCGCAAAGGTTTCTTGGGTAACAAAACCTTGAGTTCGACCTCCACCACGGTTTCTCGCCTGCCTTCGACCCCTCACCGAAGCTGAACTCTCCTGAAGAGAGTTTCTTGTTCTGATCTCACTTCTACACTTCTAGCTCGACGAACAACACGAGTCGCCTTTCCCCCTCGAGTTCCCACCGATGGTTCCCTTACTTGGGTGGTCGTCTTTCGAGTCGTCTTCCCTTTACCTTTAGGTCGATCGCGACCCTTCCCTCGGTTAGCCGTCGGGTTAACAACGGTCGTCTGTTCCTTAGCGACGACTTCATTAACTGCTTCGATCACAGGAATCGACGCAGACCTACTTCTTGTTACTCGCTCAGACATAACTCTCATAAGAAGAAACACATGACATTCAATTCGACATGCTACACACGATACAGAAAGTTAAGCACATGCATGTACTTGTAAATTCACAATTACACTGGCCAGATGTAATTCCAAATTTACCTTACATGCTAGTCCTCACTACCCTAATGCTGAGTTTCTACGGTCTTCCTACTTCTCAGTTGTGTTTCTACTCTCCCAGTTTAAGTCTAGGCCCATCCGGTCACCTAGATCTTTTAAACTATGGCTCTGATACCAACTGTAACAACCCTCACAAATAATTACAACAAAATATAATATTCCCAACCAAAAACGGCCCCAAGCCTACAATTCAGATCAACAAGGTTTGAAATTACAACCTATTACACAACTGAGTCAAAAGGAAACTACTACAAGGAGTCTTCTAGCTCCTGGAAATAACTCACATCTTCTCCTTATTCTTACCGGTACCTTCTATCTTGCGATAACCTGAAAGGGGTTATAGTTTTGAAAGAGCGATGGTTAGATCGATGGTCTAGTGAGTCCCTTCCAAGCGTTAATGCAACAATACAAACATCATTTAAAACATTAACATATATTTACCCATCTCGTGCGTAACTCACACTACTGACCAACACTACCACCAAAGACGGCGTGTCTGACTCGCAATGCCTTATTTTGGGACACACCCAATGGCATAAACAGGTCACACTCCCCGGTACGATCAGGCGGGCCACACTCCCCGACTTAGGTCACAACTTCTGAATTAAATGTATGCATACATCTAATTATCAACAATATATAAAGCGTGTTTATATAAACTTAGCATAAACATGCCAACATAATTACATCAACGTTTAATTTAAACCTTCAAAACTCTTGATTATAAAAGCGTGCAGTTCAGAAAACTCACATGTATCAAAAGCTTTCGAAATCTTAAACAGATTTAGTTTGAAAGACTCACCTCAGATCCTTCCTGCTTAAAAGCCCGCTTTCTAACGTTTACACCACCTTGATTGAATAAAACGTCTCACCCTTCGATTTCCTTCAATCGCTCTCCCTGCTCTCCTTCTCCCTTAGCCGCCCACAACAAATATCAGGAATGAGATGAGAAAAATAACTTAGGGTTAAAACCTTTATATACCACCCAAATTTCATTTGACCCCCTTGAAATTTGGGTCTTGCTTAACTTTTCACCCAACTCCCAAAATTATTAAAATTTTCGAACCCAGATATTACACACTTGACACTGGTCGCCCGATTTATTTCCCGATCACTGTTTTGGTCATAACTTCTTCGTTTTAGCTCCGTTTTCACTCCGGAAAGGACCGTTGGACTCACATTTGAATTTCACATCTAGCAAGGCTATAAAATCTATGATTAAATCCAAAATCCTATTTCTTCTATTTTTCTTGAAAGGTCGATTTCTACACTGACTTGAAATTATACTTACCCGGAAATTACGGGTGTTACACTTTGACTACTAATCTAGCTTTGTACCTGGGTCATGAAGTATGTTCTTCTGTCTTGTTCTTCAAATATCTTTTTCCTTTAGGCAACTTTACCAACTCAAATGTATTATTCTCATGCAACGAAGTCATCTCGTCTTGCATGACTTCAACCCACTCTTTCTTGTGCTCATCTTCCATGGCCTCGACATAGAACTCGGGCTCTCCCTCGTCAGTAGTAAAACATACTCATCAATAGAGTATCGTATGGAAGGATGACGGTCTCTCATAGACCGCCTAAGTGGGATAAATGATGGCATACCTGAAACTGGTAATTCTGGATGAACTTCTGCATCTATCTCAATTTGCTCCGGAACATTAGTATCATCAGTTCCATCTTGTTCATCGTTCTGAACACCATCTCCATCATGTGTCTCAACATGCTTAGGTCTAAATCAGTAAGATCATTATTATGTTGAGGAATCGTGTCTTTCTTCTCGACATCTTTCAAAGTCTGATCTTCCATGAAAAAAACATCTTAGTTTCAAACAAGTTTCTTTTGAATCGGATCATATAATCTGTATCCGAACTCGTCATGGCCATAACCAAGGAACACACATGGATTGGTCTTCACATCGAGCTTCGACCTTTCATCTTTGGGAATGTGCACAAAAGCCTTGCATCTAAAGACCCGTAAGTGATGGTACGAAACATCTTTGCTGCTCCAAACCCTGTCAGGAACATTACAATGTAATGGAACACAAGGGGTTAGTTTAATAACATGTACGGCCGTATTCAAAGCTTCTCCCCAAAAAGAACTCGGCAACCCTGCATGTGAGAGCAAACATCTGACTCGCTCAACCAATGTTCTATTCATCCGTTCTGCTAAACCATTCAACTGCGGTGTCTTCGGAGGAGTCTTTTGGTGCCAAATACCTTGTTCTCTACAATAAGCATCAAAAGGTCCAATGTATTCACCTCCATTATTTGTTCGAATACACTTGAGCTTCTTCCCAGTATGTCCCTCTACCGAGGCCTGAAACTGCTTAAACACATCTAATACTTGATCTTTAGACTTCAAGGTATAAATCCATACCTTCCTTGAGTGATCATCGATGAATGTGACAAAATATGAGCAACCACCAAACGTCTGTCTTCATACGACCACAAACATCAGAATGCACCAAATCAAGTATATTATCCTTTCGAGAATGAAACTGGCTCTTAAAAGTCACTTGAGTCTACTTTCCTGCCAAACAGTGAGAACACTTCTTCAAATGAACAGCGTGCACACTTGGTAACACCTTTCTCTAGGACATCCCCTTTTCACTCATGTGACCAAGTCTCTTATGACACAAATCAGTCAGATCAATATTCTCCACAATGTTTACAATGTTGTTGGAGATCTTAGGATGTGTCACATATAACTTAATTTGGGCATTTCTTACCTCTTGCCACGATCAAGGAACCACGAGTGGGTTTCCATATACCATTACCAAAGTTGTTGTTGTAACCATCATCATCGAGTAAGCCTGTAGAAATAACATTAAGTCTCATATCTGGGATATGTTTTACATTTCGCAAAACCAATTCCATCCCAGTGTCAAATTTCAAACAGGCATCACCAATTCCAACAATCTTTGATAGATCATTATTATCCATCTTAACAGTACCATAATTACCTAGAGTGTAAGATGAATAAAAATCTCTTCGTGATGTAACATGACTCGAAGCATCATTGTCAACAACCCAACTCGAATCATCTTGTGTAAGGTTGATCATATCGTCATCACAACAAAGAAATAACTTCTTAATGGTAGTATTAACTTCAGCATTGTCATTACCACCATCATCTTTCTTATGATTGTTCTTTTGATTGTTGTGAATGCCCCTTTTGTTCTCCTTCTTCAACTGTTTGCAGAACCGTACAGTGTGCCCTTTCCTACCACAATGGTAGCACTCAAAATCAACAAACTTTCCTTTCGAATTTGCCCGATGATTACCTCTATTACTTGGACCTCTACTCTGACTTCTCCCCCGTCTTTCTATGACCCAAGACATCTGATTGTGAAGAGGAAACTTGGGACTTTCTTCTCATCTCTTCATTTAAAATACCGTCTTTAGCTAATTCCATGGAAATAACACCATCGAGTGCAGAGTTGGATGATGATGTCCTATAAGTCTCCCACGAATCCGGTAGAGTACCAAGGATCCATAAGCCTTGGATTTCATCTTCAAACTACCCATTCCTGCAAGCTGATTAATAATTCCCTGAAATGCATTCAAATGATCAGTGATAGGAGTTCCATCATGTTACTTAAGTGGATCATCTTTTTAATAGAAAATAACTTATTATTTCCAGTATTTCGATCATATAACTGCTCGAGCTTGTTCCACAAAGTACGAGCATGAGTCTCCCCACTAATATGGTTCAAAATATTATCATCTACCCATTGTCGAATATACCCACAAATCTATCTATGCAAAATATTCCATTCTGCATCTGTTTTATTCTCGGGTTTGTCGGTTGAAAAAACAGGCAAATAAAAATCCTTCACATAAAGAAGGTATTCCATCTTTCCTTTCCAAACATGATAATTAGAACCATTTAGACTTATCATCCTACTTGTATTAGCTTCCATCGTTCAAACAAGTCAAATCCAATAACAATAACCAAAAGCTCTGATACCACTCTGATGGGAAAAACGCGTCACAACAGTAACGATAAATGCGGAATAAACCTTCGTTGGGAAAAAATTTTCGGACTTATATGAACCTTTGAGGATGCAAACAAATAGGGTATACTAAATGCAATGATAATCAACTACCAAAAACAGAAATAAGCAACAATCAAGCAAACCCGAATTTTAGCATGGACACCTCTCAAGGCGGGAGTAAAACCACGGGACCCTTAAGCCGCTTAAAGTCCACTACCACCAATAAATAATACAAAAGTATTCTCTAGATAAAACTAGAGGCACACCACAATCATCATACTCTTGGAAGTATGTAATCAAACCAAAAGGAAAAGAGGAAGAAACATCACCCATAAAACAACAAACTTTCGAACAACAAAAGGGCGACTTCCGGATATCCAAAACCGATCCACACTGTTCAAAATGTAGATAAAGATGTCATGAAGCTATTGTCCAAAAATCACGACGATCCGACGGTTCAAACTCCGGGAATAGACAAAACGGCACGGCTGCACTTGCCCAAAAAATGCAATCGACTTTTCTCTCACTTTTGTATTTTATGGACTCGTAAAACCGTAGGATACAATATATAGCTTGTATCAGGGCACTATTGTTGGGCTATGTTAACTAGTCCTCATGGGCCAAAAATAATTAAAACATAAAACCCAACATTAACAAGGTCAAATCCTTCTTAGTTCATTTGATCTCTTAAATAATTCTACAAGTTGTTTAGAGCTTATAAACTAAAGAATAATTTATCACTATTTCTATCTAAGACAAGTGATGTGCCTAAAAGTTCATATGTATATATATAGCTCACAATACAAGTAAGGGGGCGTTTGGTTCGCAGAATGATTTCTGAAGGAATGGAATCTGTCTAAGGAATTGGAATCTGAAAGGAATTGGAATAGAATGTTATCAGGTTTGACCAAATGTTTGGTTGGCAAGAATGGAATATAACCAGTCAAATGAATTGGAATCTGTCTGTTTGGTTTGCAAAGGAATTGGAATGGAATTCTGAAAAATGACAAAAATACCCTTTCTTTTATTTTTATTTTTTTAAATGCCGAGAGAGAGGGGAGAGAGAGAGAGGAGAGAGATTGTGAGAGAGGGAGCGGGTAGAGAGAGAGGAGAGGAGAGAGAGAAGAGATAGAGGAAAGAGAGAGGAGAGAGAGAGGAGAGAGAAAGGAGAGAGAGAGGGGGGGGTTTAGAAAAGGTAAGGAGGGTATTTGTGTCATTTTGAGAAAATCTGATGGAATGAACTTCAATTCCATCCATTTTAAGAAGGAATGACCAAATCCATGATTAAAGGAATTAATGGAATTTAATTCCATTCCATTGGTAACCAAACAGCATGATGGAATTTGGTCAATGGAATTGACCATTCCAATTCCATCAGATTCCGGCGGAATCCAGCGAACCAAATGCCCTCTAAGATTTCACTATTCTTTCTATGTGGGACAAAACCTCACTATGAAAACTATACACAACAACAAGGGTGTTGCATTACGGGGAATGGTTATGTCATTCCTAAAAACTTTATGTTGCGTCCATAATACGTCTTGGACGTGAGAACCAAATGTTACACTTAGCGGACATCCATAAAAAGTCCCTTATGGATGTCCGTAAAACCTTTTTTTTCCTTCTTTTTTTTTTCGGTTAATACATTTTCTCAACACAAAGTACTCCAATATTGGGGTAAAGTTGATAAGATGAGTCTCAAATGGATTTGGGCATTTTAGATAAATAATTGAACAGAGTTATTCCATAATGTATAGTTGAAGACAACTTTGGAATGTAGTACACATATTTAAGTAAAAGTTGTTTGGGTTGTTGAAAGAAAGGGTGGATGGCCCAAGTTTAGGAGTGTTCTTTTCTTGAATTCTCGTAATAAGTCTTGACCGTCTACATAAACCATTCAAAGTAAGTGGCAAGATTCTCTTGATGGTTTTTGTCGATCGAAAGTCTTGAACCATGGTCTTGACAACTAGTTTTCAAGAAAGTGAGGTAACAAGTTGATGAACCCAAAGTCAAATAAATCTTTTGATGCGTAACGGGATTTGTCTATTAACTTCTTTGATACGAACGTAGAGAGTTTAGCTAGCTTCCTTAGATCCTTTTTACCAATTGTAACATAGCTAACGAAAGCTTTTTTCAATGCTTATTTGAAAGCTTTTTGATCGCATTACATCATGAAAAACCCCAAATACATTTTTTCTTTGCATATAAGTGCACAAGTTTCTATACTTGATCATCTAAACTTATGGATCCTACTTTATTCGAAAAACCTCTCATCAAAAAACAACGTTATATAAAAAAAATTGTTCCTCAAGAGATGTAACATTTTTTTTGCAATGGTTTAAGAAAAGAATGTTTGGTTTCCAATTACAAATTTCAATAAAATTCTATATCAAATCAAATATTAGAGCAAGAAAGAATGGATTACGGTTCTGATTGAACATAGTGTGAAGAATCTTTATTGATAGTGAGTCATAAAAAAAAAGCTAAAAGAAAAGCAAAAAACGCAGGCTGCAAATATAAAAAGAGAAGGAATGCAAAGAAGCAGCAGAAAGCAGCAGTTGATATGATGATGGAAGACCTCTTTCTCTCTCTCTCTCTCTCTCTCTCTCTCTCTCTCTCTCTCTCTCTCTCTCTCTCTCTCTCTCTCTCTCTCTCTATCTTTCTCTCTCTAAACATGGAAGATGAAGAAGAAGGGTGAAAAACATGATGGAAAAAGAAGTCATTGTGGGGGGAGAAGGAGGGGGACAGTAGTTGTCCTAATGGTTCCACGTGGCAAGATAGAATTGGTTAAACAAGGAGCCTTTTTCTCTTTCTATGGAGTCTCTCTCTCTCTCTCTTCACATTCAACAACACACACAAAAACCCATGTCAGTGTGTGTATGTGTTGTGCAATTCCAAAGTCCAAATCCTATTTACCTATATATATATGACGAGATATTACCCCCTCATCCCCGGCGATTACGTGTCATATACTCTTTCTTTCTATCTATCTTTCTTTCTTTCCTTCCTCTCTCTCTTTATTCGTTTTGCCCCCCCTTCTCTCCGCATGCCCTAGATATATCCATCTTCTAAACCCATCATCAATCTCTTCTCTGCTTTCTTGTTCATTCAAACACCCTTTTGCCTTTGATCTACTCTTGGTGAGTTCTTCTTTACTTGTGTTATTGTTAGTTTGTTGGTGGGTTTTCTCTAATTTTTTCAATTTGAGTCGTTTATTGGTCGATTAGGGTCAATTTTACTGTTAAAGTTTGTTCCTTTTGGGTTTTTGTAAAATGGGTTTTTGCTGAATTGGGTTTCTGGCTACCATAGTGGGAGTTGTTGAATGTATGCGCTTGATCAAGTAAAAAAGGGGCTTCATTGAATTAGCTTTGACTTTGTCAAATGGATGGTGGGATTTTGTTTGAATTTGGGGTTTATGGAATTTCTATGTAAGTTGTTTTCTTTTAGGTTTCTTGATTGTCTCTTTAATTAATGGTATTTTGAGATGCATAAATGCTGACTCTATTTTCCATACTTGGCATGCTTGGAGATTGTGAAGCTTTGATGACACTTGATTCATTAATAAAGTTACCAGTTCTGTTGTTTGTTGGTTGTTTTACTTTCTGTTCTGCCACTAATGCACAATGGGATGGGTTGGAATGTTGTATCTATCGATGATTTATGCTTCTATGAAGTCTTAAGTCCGGATTCGGTAATGCTTTGATGAAAACTAGTCCATATGTAGGTGGCATTGCATCATGGTGTTCATTGATATCGGAAAAAAACCTTATCTTCTTTTTCCTGTTTTTGAACCTTTGTGTTGTGTTTCAATTCAGATCTTATACAGCGTGGCATTCTTTCGAGATCACTTTATCTGTCGCTTCATTGGTGGATTCTCTCATGTTAATATATTTTATCTTTGGAAACTTATAAGCTAAAGATACCGAGTTTCCCCAAGTAATTATTACAAAAATTATAAATGATGTTCGTTTTGATCCATAATGTTTACTTTTCAAACTTCTGAAGTCTATTTTGTCATGATCGAAGGGTATTCAATCATCCATGTAAAGTCAATTGCAGCAAACTAAATTGAAACGGCAGTAGCATTTATAATTGTTTTTTTGGTGCAGAGAATTGGAGGTTGAACACATGAAGGCATGCGATGATCTGCCGAATCACCCTAGCTGTTAAATGAAACATCCAGACCCGAAGATGAAGAATAACGAATCATCAACTAGTGATGTTATAAACGGAAACTGGGTTTTAAAGCGCAAGCGGAAAAAGATATCTTTTGGTCCAGTCAAGTCCAATGGCAACAAAAATGATGAATCTGTACCATCAGAGTCTCATACAAGTAGTCCGTCTAAATGCAAGAGTAAAAAAGAAAACTCGTCTGATCGTTCTCCTTCCAAAAAGAAAGGACATGATGGGGTGAGTTCTTATAAAGACGTGATATAGACTTATGTGGAATCAATTGAATTAGTTTACTCATCTGTGAGCTATGCATTGATTTGTTCTGTTTCTTTTTCAGTCCTATTATGAATGTGTCGTTTGTGATCTTGGTGGCGACTTGCTCTGTTGTGATCGTTGTCCTAAAACCTATCATATTACGTGCCTAGATCCGCCTCTTAAGGTTTGTCTAATTCATATATGCTCGAGCGTTTCTTATGATGTTCGTTTTAAGGGAACATGGTGATACTTATAATCCCTTTTTCTTTTTTATTTGTGGTTTTAAGCGAATCCCAAATGGCAAGTGGCAATGTCCAAACTGCTGTTCGGAAAATAATTCAATTGAGGAGATAGATCACAAATCGGACCCTACTTCAAAACGAGCAAGAATGAAGATTACAATTGGCAACTCTAAAAGTAAAAACAAATCTGCAAAAACCGATAAGGTATCTCGAATTTTGAGGAGCACTAAGAGGTCATCAAGAAAAGTGAAACCATCCTCTTTAGGCCCCAAAGTGGATGTATCATCCATGGATGGCTCTCCAGAAAGGAGTGCGTCATCTTCGGATCTCAAAAAAGACCTAGAGCCTGATTTTGAGGAAACAAAGTCGAGCTCTCCTGCCAAGTTGGTCATGTCTCTGTCAAAGGTTATGGAGTTGGAGAAAAATAAAGACAAATCTAACAGGAAGCATGAGAGGGGTCAAGCTAAAGATAAGAAAGCTGTTCCAATGTTAGAAGCTTCAATCGAAAAAAAGAAAAGAAAGCGTAAAGTGCCTTCAGATGATGTTCAAAAAAGGGCTCGGACTGATAAGGGGACGATTGCTGGGGATAGTTCTAGAAAACGTGGAAAAGTTAATTTGGAACTAAGTGGAACAAGTACATCTCAACGAAAACGGAAGTCGGTTAAGCATGCAAAGACTAAATCTTTGTCAAAAACTGACATGGGAAGTAAGACTGACGATATACAGTCGAAAGACAAGGTATAAATTCTTAAAGCGAAATGTTCTTTTCCTATTGCATTTGTTGGATTCTAATATGCACCGCCTTTTCTAATAAGCAGATGGAACTTGAAGAAGCTGCAAATCCGTCACATGAATCACACGAAGCAGAAAAAGTTGTCAAGTTGCTGAAAAATTCAGATCATGCTCAGGACAAAATGCAACAGGTAGGAAGAGTGCAAAAAACTTGTGTGTTGTTTCTGAGGCCTAGCATTTGGTTTTTCATTTGTAAAGTACCCCAATAATCTGGTTAGATGCTGTATGTAAATGTAATCATCAAAATTTTACTCTCTTTTCAGTTTTTATTTTTTAACTCATAAAAGATGTCATCCATCCATAGTTAAGGTTCTATTTGCTTTTCCCTTTTCCTCCATCCTCAATTTTCTGGACCCATATTTATATCTCTTCAGTCGACCAAATGGGACTGCATCAACGGAACCCACAAAACTAAAAATGTTAAAATGGCCAAAATGAATAGGACTTAAATGGTTTGATATTTTCGTGTAGTATTTTCCCTCCCTCTTAACGATGGCTTCAAGAATCTTGACTCTATACATGCAAATATATGCTATACATATGACCACAATACTCGTATAAAGCGTATGCTTTGTTTGTGTATGTTTCAGGTAGATCGGGTTTTGGGCTGTCGAATACAAGGCACTGAGAGGAAATCTGCAGTTTCTGCAACAGAGACTAATGACATGCCTTCTCAGAGTTTTGTGATCACTGACAACGAAAATGATGCATCAGAGAAAAACCCGAGGTGTAACACAACTCCAGATGTTCAAGATGCTGAAATCGTAACTGAAAGCACTAAGAATATTGAGAGCAGTTCAGATCAAATAAATGATACGAGATTAGAGAAGATAAATGTTCCTGTCGTCAATGATTGTATGGAAGAAAATGCTATGGGTTCAACGAGTCAAGCCACAAATGATCCTGGTTTTATAGTGATAAATGAGAGAAATAAAGATGCTTCTGCATTGATATCAAAAGATTTGGCAAAAATGACTGAGGAGATTCCGAATGGAGACAATGCCGATGTTCATTTGAATGTTCATGACAATATTGAAGTTACAAAAGGCGGGGATCCGATTCCTGATCCAGAAATTGTAGACGGTAAGAAGATCGATTTAGAGGTGTCGGCCAATTGTAGTCCTACAGAGGAGTCCATCACGACACAATCTTTATCCTCTAATGAAAAGATAGTATCGTATGAGTTTTTAGTTAAGTGGGTTGGAAAATCTCATATACACAATGGCTGGATATCTGAATCTCGGTTGAAAGCTCTAGCTAAGAGGAAACTCGATAACTACAAGGCAAAATACGGAACGACAGTGATAAATATTTGCGAAGAGCAGTGGAAGCTGCCACAGCGGGTGATTGCGTTGCGTTCATCAACCGATGGATCGACTGAAGCTTTTGTAAAGTGGACTGGTCTTCCTTACGATGAATGTACTTGGGAAAGGATAGACGAACCAGTAATTGCGAAATCTTCTCATCTTATTGATTTGTTTAATCAATTTGAGCGGCGAACCGTTGAAAAAGATGCTTCGAAGGGTGAAATTCCGCGGGGAAAGGGCCGAGCTCAACAAAGCGATGTAGTTGCTCTCACTGAGCAGCCTAAGGAGTTAGGAGGTTCATTGTTCCCACATCAACTCGAAGCGTTAAACTGGTTGCGCAAATGCTGGCACAGGTCGAAAAACGTAATACTTGCTGACGAGATGGGATTGGGGAAAACCATATCCGCTTGCGCTTTTTTGTCGTCGTTATACTTTGAGTTTAACGCTCGATTGCCTTGTCTAGTTTTAGTTCCTCTCTCCACAATGCCTAATTGGATGTCGGAGTTTTCAGTATGGGCTCCAAACCTGAACGTTGTGGAGTATCATGGTTGTGCGCGTGCAAGGGCGTTGATGCGCCAGTTTGAATGGCACGCAAATGATCCAACTTGTTCGAATAAGAAAACAACTAGTTACAAGTTTAATGTTCTTCTAACAACCTATGAAATGGTTCTTGCTGATTCGACTCATTTACGTGGAGTTCCATGGGAAGTTCTTGTGGTTGACGAGGGTCATCGGCTTAAGAATTCAAGTAGTAAGCTTTTTAGCTTACTTAATACCTTTTCCTTCCAACATCGTGTGCTTTTGACGGGTACTCCCCTCCAGAACAACATAGGGGAGATGTATAACTTGCTAAATTTCTTGCAGCCATCTTCGTTCCCTTCTTTGTCGTCATTCGAGGATAGATTTAATGATCTTTCGACTGCCGAAAAGGTGGATGAACTGAAGAAACTCGTTGCTCCACACATGCTTCGGAGGCTTAAGAAAGATGCTATGCAGAATATACCCCCGAAGACCGAGCGTATGGTTCCCGTTGAGTTGTCGTCCATTCAAGCGGAATATTATCGGGCAATGTTGACAAAGAACTATCAGATATTGCGCAACATTGGAAAGGGTATTCCTCAGCAGTCAATGCTGAACATCGTGATGCAATTGAGAAAAGTTTGTAACCATCCTTATCTAATACCTGGAACTGAACCCGAATCCGGAACGATGGAGTTTCTTCATGATATGCGCATTAAGGCGTCCGCTAAGCTAACTTTGCTACATTCTATGCTTAAGATCTTGAACAAGGAAGGTCACAGGGTCTTAATATTTTCGCAGATGACAAAACTTCTAGACATCTTGGAGGATTATTTGAACATCGAGTTTGGACCCAAAACATTTGAGAGAGTTGATGGTTCTGTTTCCATAGCCGATCGTCAAATGGCGATTTCGCGCTTTAATAACGACAAGAGTCGGTTTGTCTTCCTATTATCCACCAGATCTTGTGGACTTGGCATCAATTTGGCAACTGCCGACACTGTCATAATCTATGATTCTGACTTCAACCCACATGCTGATATCCAGGCAATGAATCGTGCGCATCGTATTGGACAATCAAAAAGGCTTCTTGTATACAGACTTGTTGTTCGAGCTAGTGTTGAAGAAAGAATCCTGCAGTTAGCAAAGAAGAAATTGATGCTTGATCAGCTTTTTGTAAATAAGTCCGGATCTCAAAAGGAGGTCGAGGATATCTTAAGATGGGGAACTGAGGAACTCTTTAATGATTCTTCCACACGAGCTGGGAAAGATGTAGGCGAAAACAATGTCAACAAAGGAGAAGAATCTGTAGCTGCAGAACACAAGAATAAGAGGCGGACTGGGGGTTTGGGAGATGTGTACCAGGATAAGTGCACGGATGGGAATACCATGATTGTGTGGGATGAATCTGCTATCGCAAAGTTGCTTGACCGTTCAAATCTCGACTCTGTTTCAACTGATAATGCTGAAGGTGATGTAGAAAACGATATGCTTGGCTCAGTGAAGGTACGTCGTAATATTTTTTTCTCTTTCAACCCCTCTTATTGCCTTTACTTTCCGGCTTCGATATCATCATATTTCTTGTACTCCTAATGAGCTGATTGTGTTAAAATGTTTGATATATAGTTACATTATTTTGAGCTTTTGTAGAATTTGTGATCTTGTTAATTGTTATTTTCTGCTGTATGTCCGATTAGTCTTTGGATTGGAATGATGAATCAACTGAAGAACAAGGAGGAGCTGAACCGCTTGTGGACGTAATTGATGATTCTACTGCCCAAGATTTAGAAAAGAAAGAAGACAGCTCAGGAAATGTTGCTGAAGTAAATGAATGGGACAGGCTTCTTCGAGTGAGGTAACGTGACACTTCTTGCAAGCCTCTTCAGAATCTCATTACTTTCAAGTATTTTCTGTCTAGACTCCAGTCGTTGTTTCTCTTTCAATGTTGTAATTTTGTGCTATAAGATTCAAGAGGAAGATTGGTAGCATAATGTACTTGATTGGTTAAATACATCTTTTTCTTACACAATTTATAATGGATTTGTAGATGGGAGAAATACCAGAGTGAGGAGGAAGCTGCTCTTGGTCGAGGAAAAAGGCAAAGAAAGGCTGTTTCGTACAGGGAAGCATATGCCCCACGGCCTATTGAGACGTTAGAGGTATCTTTCTTTTGCATTCCAGATATATATATATATATATATATATACACTTTCGTGTATACATCCGTCTGTGGTTGTATTTTCTTCGATAATATTTTCATAATGCTGCTTGGGAGTTCTAATACATTATTGCAGAATGGTGCCGATGAGGAGCCAGAACCAGAGCCCGAGCGTGAATATACACCAGCTGGACGAGCCCTTAAAACTAAGTAGTGAGTTTCATGTCTTTCAATTTGATTTCCTTTGAATGAATTTTATTGAGGTCTTCCTGTTCTTATTTATTTTCTGTGTATTTTTACATTACCTTTCTGTTTTGGAGAGTTTTCTTGAGATTCTATTTCTAGGTTGCTCTTGGATGTTTTTAATTCTACTTGGTGGGCTAATAGATAAATCTAGCTAGATGGTAACTTCAGGTTCAATCTAAAGAGAAGCTTCATTACATCTCAAATGTCTTAGATACAGTTCAATAATGTCAAAATAGAAGAATCTTGCTGACAAAATCAAGAAGAATCAATTATTTGTAATCATACATTTATATAGACTTGACACTTCTTTTCTTGTTTCCCATTTACTTGATTCGAGGAGAAATCGAGATGGAATAGACAAAATGAAAAGTGATAGTCGAGCAAAATGATGCAAACGAATGGAATTTTTAAACATCTTATACGAGGGTATCTTTATGGTTATCCTTTTAGCTCTTTGAAGGGATTTCTTCCTGCTATAATAAACAAAATTTTCAGCCCACTAATTTAAGACTTAAAACAATGAGCACAGGATGCTAAACTGAAGAAATCAAGAAACTATCAGTTTCGTGTTAAACTACTTCCATCAACTCCTTGGAGTAGAGTACCAAATTGCATACTCATAGGTTTGCCCTCTCAAGGAAGCCTATTGCTCTAGAAATCAAATGCACCGAAAAAAGGATAAATATAAAGCCAAAAAAACTTCTATGTTGATCTCATCTTTGTCATAGAGATTGTATGCCTTCCCCTCCTTCTTTCCGCTTATTCTACTCTGTCGTACGTCTCTGACAGAAATAGAAGAACCGGAATACTTGTCATTTGCAGAAAAACCTCTAGATTTCGATGGGTTAATCAAGAATTCAAGATTTTAGGTTCCATGAATTATATGATGATAAATGTTGTTTTGACAGTGCTAAGCTTCGAGCCAGACAAAAACAAAGGCTGGCTCAGAGGGACGCTATCAGAGAAGCCCTTCTCACTGGAGGGCCCCAGAACAACGGCCTTATGTGGAGATCAGATCAACCAGTAGGAGAGAAGTCTTCAACATTAAGAACGGAAGACAAGCCAATGAGCAAGGTAAACAATCATAAACAAAGAGTCACTCAAGATTTTCTTGTTAAACACTTTGGCCAACCAGATTCCCATTTGCAGGTGCGAAATAGAAACTTGCTGCCGGTCCTTGGGCTATGTGCTCCAAATGCTAAGCTAATGGAGTCGTCTCAGAGAAACACTTTTAAATCTTCCGGCAGAAACAAGCAGCATGGGATGGGACTTGAATTCCCTTTTCACCTAGCGCCTTGCGCTGGGACCTCCAATGATATCGAAGCCAAACCTCATGGAACCATAGACACCTTTTCTGACGCACTTCAACATGGTCCAAAGATTGGTGGACCTCCGTTTACTTCGGTATGCTCTCTTTTTTACAACACACATGAAAAGATCGTTTTACCAAAGGGTCATTGGCCGAGCGGTATCCGGGTTAACGGTAAATCCTAGCCTCCTTGGAGGTGAAGGGTTCAATCCTCACCAGGTCTTTCCAATCTTTTTGGAGGCCCTGTTAAACCTGTACCAAGACTATAAGTTGACTGGACGAGTAATAAGTAAAACAAAATATAGAACTTCATACCATATATTATATTTGAAGTCTTACAAATTAAAACAAAAAAAATGTCTTAAAATGACAAAGTAACGTATGAATATCACTTAAATAGAATCATTCTTTGAAAGTTGAATTGGGAATCGCCAAATCGGCTAAAAGAGTAAAAACCTAAAACATTATAATTAGGCTAATTGGGCTAAAGGTTAAAACATGTATAATTGGGTAAAGGCTAAAACATGTATAATCCTGCCCCAAAAGTTGGAACACCCTCAGGCATGACTCTAATCCTCACCAAAGGTGATTTTTGTGAGGAGTGTGCTTGAGTATTGTTATATATAGATATTATATACAAAGAAAAAAAAAGATCATTTTATGGATGTTTTCATCAGTTGGTCTAATTTTTAGATTGGATAATCTTGATCTCCTTGCAGCAGGCTCTAGTTCCACCACTTGGGAAAGGAGCAGAGGGTTCAGAGAGATCTGGTGATGCTTTTAATCATTCAAATGAAAAGATTTTGTTGCCGAAACTACCCTTTGACGAGTCATTGCTGTCCAAGTTACCGTTGCCATCAAGAAACCTCGGTCATCACCAACCTGACTTGTTTCCCAACTTAACTTTAGGGAGATCAATTGGAGAATCAAGTGCATCTCTTCAAGATTTCTGCACAATCCCATTTTTGCCTAATTTGAGATTCCCACAGCAAGAGATGGAGGCCCTGGCGCTCCCCATGTTGGGTTTGGGTCAGATTCCGCCATCATTTTCTTCATTTCCCGAAAACCACAGGAAGGTTCTTGAGAACATAATGATGCGAACTGGTTCTGGATCGGGCAACCCACTTAAAAGGAAGCTTGTGAAAGATTTCTGGTCGGAAGAGGAACTTGATTTTTTGTGGATTGGTGTTCGTAGACACGGACGTGGTGGTTGGGAGACCATGCTGCGAGATCCGAGGCTTAAATTCTCCAGATTTAGGACAGCAGAAGACTTGGCGGCAAGATGGGAAGAGGAACAGCTCAAGATATTGGATATGCCGACTAAAAAGCAAACAAATGCCACGAAATCTGGGAAATCTCCAGCATTTCCAAACATCTCCGATGGAATGATGAAACGGGCATTGCATAGAAGTAGATTTGCTGCTGCTCCTCCAAGTTTCCATCCCCACCTGATGGATATGAAATTAGGCCTAGACGGTCCTTCGACATCTGGTTTACAACATATGGAAAACCCAGATCCACGTGGGTTCCAACACGAGAGTTTTCCTTCAATCCCAACATGGATTCCTGACAGGTTTCGTGCAAACTTTTCTGGAGAATCATCAACAGGACCCTTTGAACCAGTTCTTCTGAATCCGTTTGGAACCAATAGCTTGGGGTCTCTTGGTTTGAATGGTTCAGGGGTCCTCGATTTACAAAAAAAGGAGGAAGAACGACATGTTAATGGACGTTGGAAAATGCCAAATTTCATCGATAGCGAGTCTCAGTTAAGGAATGTAGGCAATACGAAGGAGAAGGATGAGATTGGCGGGAATAGTTCTTCGGAGAACAACAAACTACCTCATTGGCTTCGAGAAGCCGTAGGTGTTCCTGCTAGGCCCCAAGAACCCCAACTCCCACCTACCGTCTCTGCAATCGCGCAATCAGTGCGGTTGCTATACGGAGATGAAAAACCAACCATCCCTCCGTTTATCGCTCCTGCCTTGCTCCCTCTGCCGCCAAAAGATCCTCGCCGGATTTTGAAGAAGAAGAAGAAATCCAGCAGCAGCTCACATGGAGGACTCAACCAACCGCAATCCGATAGTGAACATGTTGCTTCTACTTCAGGAAGTAAGGCAGCACCACCACCACCATTGCGGGAGCCTCCACAATCAATATCCGGACCATCTTGGACGGAACCAGACCTGAATTTAGTACCACCCGACAATGAAGATATGGTGGCGGCACCACCATCTCCACCAAATTCGACTCCAGAAAGTGAAACAAGCTTTCTTGAAAGCAAAGGGACTCCGATGGTGATGGATTCGAAAGAAGAAGAGAAGGCGAGCGGGGAGTTGAGCAACAACCAGTTGGATCCGGCGGCACCGGAGGTTTCGTCGGAAGGGACAGTATCAGATGATTGTGCAGGTGGAGATGGAGGTGAGGATGGTTGTTGATGAGTGTGGCACTATTTTTGTAGGCATATATTGCAGTTAAGTAGCAAAATATAGGATTTTGTTTGTAAAGTTGTGTAAGAAAAAATTATTGAAATATATGCTGTAATTGTACATCCGGAAGGAGGGTATTTTGGACATTAGTAATTATAAAGTTGAAATCTTTTTATCAACCAGAACCAGAAGTAAAGTGGTTGTTTAGCTTGCACTTATTACTTCTTTGGACTTTCCTTTAAAAAGCTGTAAATAATGGGGAAAGAATTACTACAACAGTAGAGCTTATAAATGGAAAAAGATTCATAAAACAAAATTAAGCCAAACAGTTCTCAATATCAGTAGAAAAGCTGCTATTGGAGGATTCGGTTCGTACAAATTCTCAGGTATGTAAGAAATAAAATGGCGAAAGATCAAAAATAAAAACAAATTCTAGAATGTGATTTCACAAGGCGCATGAAACGTTCTACCACGGCAAATCGCTTCAAGATTTTCTCCAGCATATGAAACAAGCGGTGAAACCTCGACACCTGTTTGCCATTCAACGTATGGTGATTACTACAACAAAAGAGATTAAGCCAATTGAATGGTGGAAGGTGTTTTACCAGTTGAATATAAAGGCACTGAATGTGTTAAGAAGCCGCCTGCTGCAACCACCCAGCGTGTATGCAGACGCAGAACCAGAAGTCGAGCACTGTCTGGAGTGTCAACGTTCGACCCATTTGCATTTTTTACAGGGGCAAATTCTTCTTCACGTAATACCTATGTAAGAAAACAGAGAAAAACAATCAGGTTCCATTTTGCTAAAAACTCAATTTGATAAGAGAAAAAGGGGATGACCTCAAAAAGTGCTGTTGAAGGTGCATATGGAAATGCATCAAATATGAATTGTTCTAGCTTGTATCCAACAGTTTGCCCATGGATTGAGGGGATTTTCTTCTCAGCAAGGTGGTATCTGTCATTTTTGCCAAAAATTCATACTAAATTCAACAATGCAATTCACTTTAATCCCCACAGAACATGAAAGGTTAAGTGAATACTGACATGCTGTCCTTTTCAAGACCATTTGCAACTTGGTTCAGAAATTCCAAAGTGAACATATGTAGGCAAACCTGAAATATAACAATATGGAAAAAACTGAAAATTCAGAGGGTGCTGCTGATTAATAAGTAAACTAGATTGCCACTCTAAGATACAAGGAACAAAAGTAATATAAAAAGACAGGGGAATGGTAGACTATACATTACTCCAACAATATCGAAGTCGGCCAGTTCCCTGATTAATTTCGCTCGCCAGTGACTGATCCAACTCACTATATTCGACTACAGTCACAGGTCCTCCTTTACCACGCCGTACAAAAACACCAACCTTCTCTTGAGGGTATGCCTGTGTTTAGATCAATACATGAAACAAAATAGTTCTCTTTAGTTCTATTGTTGTGGCAGTCAGCAGAGAGAGAGAGAGAGAACAAAAGGAGAGACGTTGCGGCTAAAAGTAACTGTCAAACCGTTATATTGATTCCAACAGCAGATGGCAAAATGTTTATGCATTCAGTTTTCATCAATAAATTTCAGATGGTTGCCGATATTTCTATATTATGCTGATTAGCAAATGAGCATTTAGGGGTTGTCACAGTTTTTGTTATCAGTTTGTTGGGCACTGAAACATCCTTTAAATAAGATCAAACATTGGCATAAAAGCCTTATACTAAGTATCAAAAGACAACCATTCTCATACTACATGTGTGCACATGGCTATGCATGCTCATCAAAATATCTGAATATAATCTCCATCAAAAGAATAACCTACATGCAGGGCAAAAGATCCTATATTCTCTTCCCATTTTTGCAAAAAATTATTATATGGATGTTTAAGATTTTACCTCTAAGGTGCCTGTTAAGTCGATCCTTCAAAATGGTTCAGCTTTCAAGGCAAATTGGTGGGTGAATCGCATGTCGGCCAGTATGCACAAAGCTGTTGTTTTTACCTTGTTTTTGCTGTGGTATATTCGAATGTTTGATTTGTGTGTATATCATTCAAAGTATATTTGCATTGCTAATTAAAAGATGGTTTATCACTGTTCCTTTCATGTAATACTAGAGGGCTGTTGTTTTCTGATCAACAGAATGGTTGTAGTATCTCAATGATCACATCTGTTTTAAGCTTACGTATTTGGAAGGCTTCAAGTTTTCTAACAGTCTAATACACAAATATGTCAACAAGGACCAGCACTGAACATGATTCCATTCTGTTGGTTTCCGGATGGTTTGGGACCAAAACACAGTTGGCAGTTTTACAAAAATGCAAGCTGGACCGACCAGAAAATTGGCCATTTTGGCAGTTTGGCACTTGAATTGGGTTGCCAGCCAGTTCAGGGGTTCGGTGGTTTCAGAGGCTTAAGCTAACAGTTTTTCCATACATTTTGTCCTTGTGGGCCATTAATGTTTAAACGAGAAACTTGAGGTGTGCTTTCAGTTGGTTCTGGGCTTCCAAGAGATAAGAAGACAATCGTCAACCATTTTACAGACAACTCAATTTTGGTGTTAACTTAAGATGAAACTTCAGTTCATATACAATATATAATGAGCAAGATAACTCACCTTACGGACAACTTTAGCAGCAGAAGCTACACCCTTATCAATGAAGTATCCCAAGAAAGTAGGATCACCAACACGGACCTGGAAGTAAACCGATCTTCACTATGGCTATGTTTTTAATCATAAACAAGCAAGAGGGAGAGAGAGAGAGAGAGAGAGAGGAGATGAAGTTAATGAATACTACACACCAAAGCATTATCAACTCCATAGCAATCCAAATATTTGACGCCTCTCATGGACATATCTTCTAATAGTCTTGAATACTTCAATGCTGAATTTGAAAGTCAGAATCCAAATCAGTTAGCAACTCAAGCATTTGAGATGATGAGATGACAAGAATACTAAGGTTAGAACTAGTGATTACAGCTTAATGAATTCCGCTTGTATATGGTTATCTTGAAATATACCTGAATAAACTCCTCCATTTCCGTCAGGAGCTTTTGCTACCTGGCTTCAAAATTTGAGATATGCTTAAATACCATGTCCATAGAATATATTTAATTGAAAAATCAAATGTAATAGCAGGAAAGACAAACATAAATCTTGCTTTAATCTAATAAGTTGAACCTAATATAACGACTCCTATCTAAGAAGCAGACTATTGGTCATATGAAGAACATTAGAAAAAGAGTGTCATAGGAATATAAGATAATTATATTACCTAAAAGATGATGTTCAGATGGGCCAATTGTGAGAACTAGAAAAAATTAATGTAGAATGTACACATTAACGAGATGAAAAAAGGGGGTATCAAAAAAGGGGAAAAAGATCTCTTCAGAGGTATAAACATGCATGTTGTTTAGTGCTTGAGGTTATGGAAGACCAAGACTAAAAATAAAAAAGAATTAAGAATTTTGTAATTACTTCAGCTTGAACAGGCACAATATATTATCTGAAGCATGAATGCAGCTAAAAGATTAATGCAGGGAACCAAAAGTAGTCAAGCTAAAGCTGAACTGAGTTGAATCTGCGTTGCATGGTATTTCTATTTGACATATCAACACAGCTTACACATGGTCCATGTAAAAAAGCACAACATATGAAGGTAAGCATACATGTTCTTGATTAAAACTTAATAAACATTACACAGTTCTTACAGATGTGTGATTTTCAAGCTGAGAAAAATTACTCTGTACACCCATTAGGTATCACTGGATAAGCGTATGTGCCAAGGTTATCATTCTTTCATGTTTCATTATGTTATTTTCCAAGGCAGTTGGACATGGTCTTTCACAATCAACAAAAAAGAAAAGAACAACACATCAGGCTTACTTCTTTCATAGAAGCATGACATGAGAAATAAGCTGATCATACTACTTGATGCTAGATTAAAAATTTCTACATTTGGTGGCATTTGTAGGCATAATGACATAGATAGTAAAATAATTATAGTTTTAGAGCAGTCTAACACAGTAATACTAAGGGGCCGTTTACCAGGGGTAAGCGCTTACCAAGTCATATTACCTTATGGATGAAGATGGCAATGACCAAGAATCTTACCGGTAAGTGCTAAGGCAAGGATCAAGAGTCTTACCCTGGTAAGTGATGGCGAAGACTCTTACCATGGCTAGCGCTTACCGGGAAAATTGTTGCATACGATACCGTTTTGGTGGACTAAAATCTTACCCGGTAAGTAAGTGATAATGTTAAATTTTACCGGTAAGCGCTTATCGGGAAAATTGTTGCATACGATACCATTTTGGTGGACTAAAATCTTACCCGCTAAGTAAGTGATAGTGTTAAATTTTACCGGTAAGCGCTTATCCGGGTAAGTTTTGGTAAATGGCCCCTAAGTATATCAATAAGCCCATCAGTGGACCTAAAAGGGCTTGTGCATGGCATATATGTACACATATATACATGGGATTCAACAAGCATTATTGCTCATGCATGATTGCGCAAACTTGGGTTTTCCCATGCACATATATGTGTATGCTTAGAATATATTATTATTAAACATATAGTAGTAATATTTTTAGATATCTGAAAAGGTGAATAATGCTTAAGGTAGAAGTCTCCTTGCACATAACACATATAGCTCACTAGTTGGACCTTCAAGGAGCTTGTGTGTAGAGAGGGCTCTTACTTGAGTAGTACTTATCGTGTTGGATACGTCAAATAATATTTTCCTTATATAATCACATTTTATAAACAAATAAAGGTCATATTATGAGCACATTACTCTCTGTTATCACGGTTTTTCAGACCTCATATAAGCAATTAGTTTAGTTCTTTACATGTTAAATATAAATTTGAACTTGTTTTAGTGTAGATCACTTTACATAGCTTTGTTTCAACTTCCACATATTTTTTTATACTTTAATTCCCATGGCTCAGGGAGAAACCCATGTATATCAACAAGTTTATGACAGCAAAAAAGTGGGTATATGACAGCAAAGGATACAAGAGTTTCTTTATCAACTTCAAAATGCAAAACGAAATCATGTTATCCTCCACTTGAACTAACTTTGTCATCACCAGCCAAAAATCTATACCCATAGCATCTAGCAAACATTTAGTAGCGATTGTCAGCTAGTTATTTATCTAACCAAACATGAACAAATCTTACCCTGTATGGGGTTTCCATGACAAATCTACCATCCTTTGAAACACAAGGTATTGTGCCTTGGGAAAAAAATGTGACCTGCACCAAATAGCTTTCAACATAAGTAAAATGTGTGCCCAAGAATAAATCTATAAATTTAAAATATACAAGTAACTCACCTGATCAGCTTCAAGACCAAAATATTTGTGATATTCAAAGAACTTGCGTGTAATTTCATCGGTAAATGGGCTAGTCATTATGTACCAATGTATTGGTATAATACTAGCAGAGCCTACATAAACCGAAAAAGATTAGGTCGGCAAGCGAAAAGGAATAACTGTAACAGAATTTACATAATCAAACTCACCCTCGTTTAGGGATTGAGCAGCTAATCTTTGGAGGCAGAGAATTCGCTCAGCCTGAAGCTGGAAAAGTGATTTTCCTGATGGAAGTCCAATATCTAGAATGAAGAGAACAATAGCATTAGTAATCAGATGTGTAACTTAAAAGTTATTCGACTTCGTCAGCTCTTTCACCATCTAGTTCCTTACCCCTACTTGCTTTCATCTCACTACCAGTACTCATAATTCTGACTTTAAAATTGACAAATGCAACGGAAACAGAATGTGTTTGCAAATCTATAAGCATCTAACGGACACAAGTACCCTATGTTTCTTATGCCCGTCCATCTCCCAGCCATTTTTCTTTATGTATGTTGTGCATATCTACCATATTCACATAAATGTACATGAAGCCTCACTCATCCTGGATGGTGCAAGGGTATGCAGACGGAAACTCATGCTGTTAAAAGAAATGGAACTTCGGTTCTTGTGGACCTTCTTTAGCGAAGGACATGTTAAGGGTAAGTGGCTGTGTACAAGTGTATCATATAGCTTAATCTTGATGGATTTCTAGTCCTTCTGGAAGTGGGATTGGTAGCTAAAGAATGCTTACGTTTATAAAAGGGCTACGAGTAGACCTTTGGTCATAATTCGTTGATGATTTGTCATATAATTCTTGTTCATGCTCCTATTCATCATGAGTCACTTGACCAATTAGACATCAAGATGTACTTCTTAATGTTGCTCAAAATCCTATGTTTGTGGGATTTCAACGGGATTTCAAATCCAGGAAATCCTTCAAACCAAACAAGGGATTGGAATGGAATTCAATTCCGAATCCCTCCAAATGCCATCCAATCCTGCAAACCAAACGGGACCTTATTGGGTGGTGGGTAGATGTCGTAAGGGAATCTTAATAATTTGACAGAACGTGTCAAAGAGTTTAGCTGCAGACTCTCCTATGCTTAAAAAAATGAAGATTTATCATTACTAGTTAAAAGGTGAAGTATATTACCATTACTAGGCATGATATTGCATTCACTGTGGATACAGTTCATGGCTTCCCATTGAACTGGTGATTGGGACTACAATGGAGAGTATTGCTCTATCTAAGCTGTGTACTGTATGTATAATTCTTGTTCTCAATGACATCAAATAAGTATCCAGATCCTTTCAGGCATCCTTTCTCATCAAGAGTATTATTGTAAAAGTGGCTTATTAATTTTATCTTCTTCTGCATGATAGGGCCATTTGCCCATTTGAGGACATTTACCAGCAGAGCATGTTCTGTTCACTTTTAGATATTAAGGGTATTTGATCATTTATTTATATCTGAAGACGGTTCATAGAGCAATTCAAGTATATTGATGATAAGTCCTATGATATCACTCATGGTATATGCAGTGCCCAGTACGTACTAAAATATGTGTTTCCACGACGTGAAGTCATGAGCTCCTAATTTTGTTCAATTTAAACCTAGCATCTGGCCTATTTAAAGTCATAATTATCTCCCAATTCAGGATATTGATACTAATTTCATAAGAGGTGCAAAAGAACTTCCATGAATAGTGTTTAATGGAAGAAAGGTGTAGGTTTCTCTTCTATTATCGCCTTTTCTCCTTGATTATCTTCTCCAAGGTTTCCTAACCAACCCCAACTTGCCTATCCTGGAAACGATATGTGCCCTCTTCACATCTCCAGCATTCACTGCTGTAAACAGCTCATCTTTGAAAGCCAAATAAGCCTCAAACCACAATACTTGCATTGCTTCTTCGAAGAACTCTTCAAATTCAATCATCCATTTCCATCTGTGACTGTCTTACGCCCACAGCCACCAGCTTTGGAAGCCTCGAACTCTTCTCCCAGCATCAGAATTTGAGATTCTTATTTGTGTCAGAGACGAGATCATGAACCACTTATGTCTGCTTTGCTTATACCAGCAAACAAGCATTTCACTGAATGATAAGAAGCTCAGCTTTTGAAGTCAAAGAATGTCAAAAAGGCATAGATTCCGGTTGTTCCTAACGTGATAAATTCAGCTTAATTAAACCCTAAATCAGAACAAGACCTCCTACACACATCCCCAAGTACCGTGAGGATTAGTTTGATAATCTTGACAACCACTAGCAATGATGCAACTACATTTTTCTCCCAAATCTTATCTACCCAAATTATATAATATAAAATGTACGTAAGCAGTAGCATTTACTCCTAGCTATGTACCATTAGATTTACAAATTAGTAAAAAGAAAAATAAAAGGAAAAATAATTTACAAAGTGAATTGTTAAATATAAACTAGAAACTGCTCCATCTCTCACATAGAACTCACATCTATGCCCTCATGATGACTAAAATGGAGCCAACCAATACATACACGAAATGAATACTTGAGGTGAAACCGAGAAGGAAAAAAACTTGAATCGCATGTAAAACACTTACTAAAACATCCTTTTGGATCAGAACTTCCAAGCCGTGTCCCCTGCATTTAAAATTCAATCATAAGGAACAACTTGTGGAAGAAAGAGAAATAACTTATCAAGAACATTTTTGTGAAGAATGAAAATTTAATATAAGTTTACCCTAATATGTCTTACAAACATAGCAAGGTTATGTTCTTGTTGCGTATTTTAGATGCTTGAGTGTTCCAATTCACAAGGTCAACCGGGACTTGATAAGGTTAATTTTCCCGGGTTACATATACACCTAACAGGACTCGTCTACGCAAATTCTACTTATCCGCCAGCCCCCATCTTCGGTGAAGTCCTTGATTATCTCCTAATCAGTTAAGGCTCATTTTCACTATCCCTGCCTCTCCTAACACTGTCCTCTTTTGCAAAATTACCCCTTGTTATCTCATAGCTGAACACTTGTAAGAAATTAAAAAGATGACCAAACCACTTTAAGAAATGTTCCCACCTTTTTATCCAATATGTGCTCATCTACCCATGCATCTACCAAAATAAAACACTTCACCTTACCAGTCTTGTTGCATATATAGATTCTAGATCACTTTTCTAATTTGTACCTGACAGTATCTTGTTATCAATCAGCTTGGAAGAAGCAAAATCCAATAATGATAGCGATTGTAGAGAAGATTTAGTCCGAGTCTGTTCATTTCTTTTTCTACATTGTAATGACAGACATGCTTGAGGTGAGGTCTTTTGAAACCACTTTTTTATTCATGATTATACTGATCTAAACTGTCTTGATTAAAGATCGTTAACTTAACAGAAAGGGCTTAAAACCCCAAAGAAAGAAAAGAAGTCCTTGTTAATATATCAAATATTCCTGGAATAAAGACGAGAGGTTCCAAGAAACATACATATAGCAAGTAGTTTCCATCATGGATAAGCTTTCGTATTGCATGCAACATTTGATTGCAAAAAACTGAAGACAAAGCATACTAAACATACCATTCTATGACTGGTTGACAGACTATCCATCATGTAACTTTCAAAATAGATCACAGTACTTCAAATGATGTTGAGTACACACTCCTACCAAGCTAGTTTCAACTACACTCCATCTGACAGCAGCTAGCCTGTGCTTTAAACTTTTCGAAAACAGAAGATGTTTATTCATGGCCTTCCATAAAACTGATTGTCTTCTGCTCTGAATATTTATCAGTTTCTGTTTTAGAGACTCAATTTAGAACTAATTGATACTTCCTCAAAGAAAAAATCCAGAAAGAGTGATCTTATTAAGTTTTCCCCTCTTCTTGAATCACTTATAATTATTAAAAAAAAAAAAAAAACTCCTAGAAGAGTGATTAGACACTCCATCTCAATATGATTAAACCTACCATGAAGAGGTTTCGAACTTATTCGAATACTGTACCTATTAGATAGAGGAAGAGTAACAACCAAATATTTCACTTAGCGATTATAATCAATCTGATTTATTTTGTGACTTCAACATTTTATATACATGGTTTACAATTTCAACTCTTAGACTACAAGGCTTCACGTTCATGGGGCAAGGTACTCCATGGAACTGCCAAAAGGTAAAAACTTAAAATCATGGTAGACGTCACATTAATTTGTAAGACCCACAAATAATTAATATTAGGACACTTTGTACCTTACAATAGTCATCAATTCAAATGCTATTATTTCCTATTTCCAAGCGCTTACCTTTGTTTAATTTGGATAAATGATCTTTAGGATAAATTACCTTTTCTTACTACGCTTATCATCTTATAGTTCGTATATGCAATATGCATGGATAGATATTCCAGTAGGTGAAGCTCCGACTGCTTCCAAATTTGTACTAATTAAGCTCAAATCAAAGCACATAACCATACATTTCACTGAGCCCCTTTGTTTTTTTATTTGTACATAGTAATTCATGGTAAATTGGTTGTGTTAGTTTTGTATCTTGTGATTAACGAATCATAACCCAGATGGAACTTTATTATATAAACATCAACTATTAATTCACTATGCACTTTTTATAAAGCATGATTTACTTTCCATCACCTTTAGTTGTGCCCACAGATTCATTATCAAGCTGTCATTAGTGGGCATCTCCACAAGCCAAAAGGCAAAAGGAAACATCATATAATTGCCATGTCTCTCTACACTCATTAATGTTTATTGTAAATCAAGTACATAAGTAGAGAGAGAGAATCATTGTGCAAAATTATTTTAAATATATTCTAAATGAAAAAAACTCATTACACTTTGTCATCATCCTTTCTATGCCATAAAACAAATACCCTTTTGGTCCCTCAATATTGCAACAATTGATTATACACACTCAATATCTCTTTTGACTAATGATTAAGAATATAAACTACCCTTAATCATGCCAAAAGAAAACAGGGCAAATTATTTTAAATTAATCTTTGGTTTACAAATTAACTCAAGTCTTTTGGATCATAACCCATATGGTTTTTACTTCACAAGGGATGACGAAAAGACCAAATGCCCCATTTAGCTACAAAGTGCACCAACAAGTGTGACCTTTCGATTAGCACAACGAAGTGAGATTAGTATATACCTGTCCACCAGATAAAAGCAGCACAGCTAACTTCCCATCTGAAATAGCCTTCAACCCCATCTTCCACCATCTCTCTCTATCTTCAAGTTTCCTATCCTCTACCGTTGACACAAAGCTCTCCGGCACTGGCTCTATCGCTGCTGCCGGTAGCCCTGATTCATCACCCAATTAAACCCATCAAAAACATACAGAAGAAGTTACACAAAAACACAGACACAGATTGAAAAAGACTAACCATGTGACTGAAACGAACAGCGTATCATTCGATCAATTCTTGGAAGATCTAAGCTCTGCTAAAATGGTAACTTTATTAACAGACATTTTAGTATGAAAGAATTAAGAGCAGTAATTTACCAATCCATTCAAATTTATAACTTGTGTTAATACTCAATTTGCTCTACCTTAAACTACTAACAAACAAAAGATTTCCCAACAGAGTTAAAAAGAAACCCACGTTCCACATATATCATAAATCCAATGTAGCAGTTTACTGAGATTACCAATTGTATTTCCAATAATTCAAAGGAGGTGTCACAATTTTAATTTTTTTTCAATTATCACATCCTTTAAGGGATCTGCCATTGGAGAATTAAAAATAGTGAAACCGAACCAGTTTATGAGTGCAGCAACGAATACAATGCAATTGGTATAGAAATGAGAGTAATTATTGTGAGAGATCTATTAAATTTTGAAAATGGGGTGGGAGAAAAGACCTCAATTTCTTGAACAAGAAAGTGTTGTTGGTCAGGGGAGAGTTGATCCCAGAAGGCAAAAGCATCTTCTTGACCATAATCTTTGAGTCTTTCAAGCAGTGCTTGCGGTGGCGGTGGTGGTGGTGATGATGATGCGTTGTTGTTGTTTTCCGTGGCCGGTTCTCTCATTGCCGCCACCGTCAACTTTCTCTCTCTGGATCTGTTTTATGTTTTAGATAGATCTAGAGAGAGAGAGAGAGATGGTGTAAAGATGGCAAAGTAAATTGTTGTGGTTGTGATGGTGGGAAGTGAGTATCTGCTTAGTTGGTAGCTCAGTTGGTGGGTTGTTTAGAGATAGAGACAAAAAGAATTAATCAAAATGATTTGATTTATGATTGGATTTCAAGGGTGACAATTCAACTAAACCAAATCACCATCTCATCATTCATAACCCTCACCAATCTTTTCTTGAAATTCGTGGTTTTTTATATATATATATTTCTTTAAACTAAATCACGACATATCCAATTCCATCATCAATCTAAATTGCATTAAAAAGATTTATAAGAATTAGGTCTTGTTGATCTTGATTCAACCTCAAATCCGAGATAGATGTATGTAAGTTATCTAAAATGAGTTTTTGTTAAATCTTTTGAAAAAACAATTAATTATATATATATATATATATATATATATATATATATATATATATATATAATATTTATATTTCTTCCATAAAAAAATTGGATCTTGAGGGAAAAAGGGTAAAGATTAAATCGAAAGCAAAACTTGTTTGAAAACTTTGACCAAAATTAATCCTTTGTGCTCAAAAGCTTCAAGTCTTTGAAGGTTTCATCTGGGTGAATTTATTTTGCATTCTTTCTTTAAAAGAAGAAAGTTAGGCCAATTTGCTTTATTTATTCCTTGCTTTTCATCTTAGACAAACTATTATTTTTTTTTTTTTTCTTCCGGAGGGATACTATTTTACATTGAATAGTATGCATTTTTTTTTAATTTAGGTTATGCATGCATGTGTAAATATTTGCGTGTGTGCACATGCTTTTATATATATATATATATAATTAATTTCAAAAATGTATATTATGTGTCATTTTCCACGCAATATACCATAAAATAAAATTCCTCTAACAAATTAATGTCGTAAAAAGTAAAAGCATAGACTTGAGGGGGTATTTATAATGCTAACCGAGTAAGCGTTTATTGGGTAGGAGTTACCATCCTCACTTACCTTATCCAATGAGTATCTAGACCGTAAAATTGTTGGTAAACATCTTTTATCAGTTAAAGTTGATCGGGTAAGAATCACAAACTTCACTTACCATATAAGATTCTTAATCTTTATCATGCCTCCTATCAAGTAAGATTATCGGTATTTGTCATGTTCAACCGATAAAATAAGCAATTCCATTGTTAGCATGTATTGATTTGAAAATTTATTATTGTTAGTATTTGGATAAAATAAAAAGCATTACTCTATTTTATTTAGACTAGACCATTGGGCAATTTGCATTTATAATTCAACGACTCTCATTATTTGACGTGTAAATCCTTGACCGGTAGTTTGGGTATCGTTAAGTCTGACGATTCATAGTTTAGAAAACCAAAGCTAAAGAAATTCAAATTTAAAGTTTTTGCTATTTTTATTTTCATAACAAAATGAAGTTAAAAATGTAAATAATATCAAACCCCAGTCAATCGATTAGAGGTTTTTCTTTTTTTTGTGGTTAAAAATGTAAGGTTATAAAATATAAATAAAGGGAAAATGGAAAATGTGAACTTTCTATATTAACACAATACCCTCTACTATCAAACACTAAACACCAAAACAAAACTACTCTCATCATCATCACCAATCGTTGACCAACCGAAAACACATCAAACTGAAAACCGTCACAAGATGGATGTGACCCTGACCGAGTTATCCGCTGATCCTGTCAAGAAGATGGGCAAAGTTGGATGCCAATCCACGGTTGATATCGCTGCACTATGGGGAAGGCTTTTCATCCCATTCGTATGATCTCGAACCTGATGACATCCAAATTTGTTTAGAAGATATATTACACCACCAAGAAACTAGCAGTCCCACTTCCAGATTAAGACTTCAAACCAACAAAATTGTCCTTGTTGGTATAAAGAGAGAAAGGGTATGGCTGGTGAACATGATTCATCAAGTTTCTAGACATTCTTGTTGGTTTAAAAAGTTGCACCAGGAAAGGGGCTGCCCCCAATAAAATCTAGCCATCAAAATGCTTATCCTGGCTCACATATTGGCAGTATGGATAAATATTGCAGGGTTGCAACAGTTATTATAACAAGATGCAAGTAGGGAGGTTCAAATAAGAAAAACAAACATGGTTGAAAACGTAAGAATAAATGATTCATATGTGAATCATTGGTAAAAGGAAATGTTAGGTTCACATATGCATCTTCATATGTGAATAATTGGTAAAAGGGTAGGTAAGCAAATGTGAGTTCACATATGCATCTTCAAATTATTTTTTTTCAAAATTTGCCAATGGTTCATATATGATCATCTATTCTTACGTACACAACCTTTTTGTGTTCTTCCTCGATGCAAGTGTTTGTATATATATATATATATATATATATGTATGTATGTATAAAGAGAGAGAGAGAGAGAGAGAGAGAGAGAGAGAGAGAGAGAGAGAGAGAGGATATATATATATTAACCTGATATATTGGTGCTCTGACTGAACCAGACGTCACCAGAAGCCGTTTACCATTTGCATCTAAAGCCATTTCGTGTCTATAATATTGTAAATTCTGGGGATCACAGAACCTGCATAATGGACCACACTCGAATCAATAACTTCTCTGATCATACGACCCTACCAAAAAGCCATGCCACCCAGTGTCATATAAGAATCATAATGAAGAAAAGTTAAATATAGAACCATGAACCGTGACCAACATTGCCAATTTCTTTCATTTTTTATCCAATTAGCATGTCAGGATGCTGAGGTTACCAAAGCCTTTTGAGAGCCAGAACCTGCATGAACAATAATCCAATATGCAGGGTTGCTAGCCAACCCCCTAACACCAACAGCAGCCTGGTGTAAGGCAACATAGCCGACCACCAGCTGCAATACAAGGCGCACCCATGTTCCAGGTTTAAACCATATGAGTTGGCAAATGATCAACATAACAGGTTGTGAACAAGATTTTTTTAAGATCTCAAGCTTTTCCCTTATGGAATATGAGCAAGTTTCATCTTCTGCCTAAGATGCATGAAATCCACTTGCACCAAGACAGAAAAAAGTGTATTGAGTCACAGAATTATTGTTGATCCATAAGTTATGCAAGGAAGCTAAAGGTTAAAGGGAAAAAAAGGTATGCCTGTTGCAACTTCTCGACCAGAGAACTTTACCCTGACTTTGCAAGCTCCACTCGAATATCTGGCACAACAATAAACCAATCCTTAAAATTCAGAATGTATTACTTTGTACGTGAAGAAGTTGGAAGTGCTTCAATGCATCAACTTCAAGTTAATAACTCACCTTTCCATCTGTACCTAAGCTAAAAATGCTAGTCTCATCTGGCCCAAAAAGAACGGAGCTGATGGCAGAGTCATGGGCTGGCCATCCAGTGATTTGCAAGCCAGCTGACATATCTGAGTCTGGTTAAGGTGTACGCATTTTGTTTTTTCTTCTGCCCACATGTAAACATGATCACACATGCACATATAGGCTATTCAGCTATTGGGTACTCATTTAGCTAGAAGAAAAAAAAAGAATTTTACCAAAGGTCATTGGCCCAGTGGTATACAGGGTATCAGTAAAGTCCTGCCTCCAAGGAGGTCAAGGGTTCAAACCTCACCAAAGGTGAGGAGTGTGAATCAGTATTTGCCGTATATAAATATTATATACTTTAAAAAAATAACAAGAATTTTCAAGGATACCGAACATGTGAATCATTCCATCTGTTGCAGCAGCTGCTAGAATCTTCCCATTGTGGTTGAAGCATAGTGATGTTATAGCAGGTGGATCTTTCCCAAGAGGAAGGACTGTCTTCAATAAGATTGATAAGTAAGACTTGGAGGTTCTCTTCCAGTTTTTGTATTGGGCTTTGGGGGAAGGGAACAATTCTTATGGATAGGTACAACTTTTCACAAGCACATACCATTGCCTTCCATGTTCTCATGTTCCACACAGTTAATGATGCGAATCCCAATTTATCAATATAACCTGTGCCATGCCTACAAAAGGAAATGTATTCTTCAAAACTCTATGAAGACTTGCAGAAAAGCAAAAGATCCAAATAAAAGAGAAGGCATGACTATGAAATACAGGCTACCATCGTTTCAACGCAGATCTAATGATAGTTGCTTCAGTTTTCATCTAGCACATTGCATGCAATTATAAAAGTTTACAGGGAGCCTTGAATCATTGGTTATAAAATTACAACAGGATTGTTCAATCATCCTATGCTCCATGCATATTAGCAACAGCAAAAGACAACCCTGAAAATAAGTTACAAATCTAGTACAAAAAGTAACTTAAATTATCCCGATTGACTCAAGGAGGGGTGGTGGCATGTCTTATGTCTTATTTTGCAATTACCACTTTACAATTTATATTAGTTGCATTTTTACTCTACCTCAGACTCGTTTTGGATAAAATATGGTTTTCATGTAATGAAATATAAAATAACAAGTGATATATTGATGATAGTGTTGTAATACAAATCAATTTCTCATGCTTTTTTATGATTGGTTTAAAAAATTGAAAATGCAACATTGCATTGTACCTCTACATCCGCTACTTAAAGGATGAACTAACGGCGTTAGTAGGGGTCTTGCTAAAATATCTGGACCACCAATGGGTCAAGATTGACACTATTTGCCTTCTTATTAACAGCCAGAAAATAAGTTTCACTGTGTTGGAACTTAAAAAAGTAACAAGTGTAGAACTACATAGTACATATTTTTAAATCAAGTTAGAAGCACGAAACTTGACACTGAGCTCTCAGACTCACTTGAGCACACAAAAAAAGTGAACTTTTAGGCTACTTGGCATGGAATATACTCGGCAGATAATACCCTCGAGATGCTGCTGCAGACACAAATATTGGTTCCACAGGGCTGCATTTGAGGTCCAGAACACTGCAATACAAATATACACTAAGATTAAGCAATAAAAATCAAGAATATCTGGTTGTATATGTATTTCACCCTTGCAGGGAACAAAAGAAAAAAGAATAAATATTATTAAACAGACAAGAACCTTGGAAACGCATCAGTTGTATTGAGATCACAAACAACTCTCTTTGAATCAACATTCCATGCTTTTATACCTCCATCAGCAGTGCCTATGAGAAGCTTTGTCAAAATGGACAATGAAATGTAGGAGCATTACTTCCTGGTTTCGGACATTCAGAATCTCCAAAAAACAATGAGAATATTACCAATCTTAATCACTTGACAAGTGTCCACTTTTCCACTTTTGAAAGTCTATAAAGAAGTGTGCATTTTTGTCTTGGGAACACAACATATACTCCAGTTTCAAATATCAATATGTGACTAAAATTTAACCTTCTTCAAAATTTCAAAACTTTTCATTCATTTATGAAGATGATAAATGTGGAAGCTAGAAATACATCACTAATAAGTGAAAATAACTAAGTTCTCTAAGATTTTCAGCAAAACTGGAGTGGATCTTTAGGGACAATGAGACGCTCATATATAGAAGTGCACAAGTAAATAAACAGGTTAACCATTAATTCATAACTTTTCAGCATCAAAGAACGTGTTTTCCTGTTTGTCCTCAGAAAGTCTAACAGCAATGTCTATTTGAAGGCAGAAGATAAACTTCCACTTCCATTATAATTGTATACGATGTTTCAGAACTAAAAGAACAATGGCATCAATTAGTATACCAAGCGGTCAGATTTGCAATCCCATTCGAGTGACATAATCTCGGCCCCACAATAGATGGTTGCATTTCTTGATGCTGAAGTTGACGAGTCGTATGTCCATATCCTTCATTAAAACATATGACAATCAGTAAAGAAAAAATGTCTGCTTGATCTCAGAGTTGACTATAATAAGCTGAGTTGACAGATACATAAAACAAATTTATTCATCCATTCCATGAAAAACTGCAACAATTACCATTTTGGGACAGCATATTTATTGCAATGTTTCCTTTAGGCTTCTAAGTTGAGATTACCTAGATGCTCCATCGCCATTACAAAGGTCCTTGTGATTCAAATTGGTCCACTAGAGTAACTTTGAGTTGACAACTAAGGTAAGTCATACATTTACTGACACTTGCATTAGTATGCATGCAACTGTTGCAATTTTCATGGGATGGAGTATGTGTTTAGTAGCCACCTAAACTAGCATGATCAGCACATTCATAAGGGGATAGAGCGGGAGTGAGGATTGTGGAGAGGGCATTAGATAGAACCTTCTAAAATATCATGCCTAACCCTAGTCATCCTTGTCAGCAAGTTGAAGGGGTTTATTGCATTTTCCTTTATGATTTTGAAATTTTAAAAGAATTTTATAATTATCATCATAGAGGTTTATACAAGTTAGCTATGTAATCTAAAAGCTGTCATTATATATATATATATATATCAAACTGTTTTTCCCTCCTAAAATCTGCACTCAAATGCTCTATTTTCTTGTTCATCTCCTGAAGTTCCTCCTCTTTATCAGATTTTGTTAGAATCAACAACTCTGGTGATGACTAAAGGCTTCCTATCAAGTATGTGTAAATGTTTCAAATAACAATTAAATATATCAGAAATTGTGAATACAAACAAGCAAATGATTTTGGACACTGAGACCATCATCCTCCCTTTTTTCCTTCATATACACCAAACTTCCAATTTATAAGACAGATCAGCATCATTAGCTTTTGAAGGATCTACCTGACTGTGCCATCCACAGAAGCACTTGCAATGTTGTCCCCAGATGTAGAAAACCTGCAGCAACTGATAGGACTTGTGTGGCCCAAGAAAGTCTCCTGCAAAGCATATTCCGCATAACAACAAGAGCATAATCCAAATTTAATAAGAACCAGAAGACATCAAGAGTAGCCATAGTAAAAACAAGGACAAGAAGGAAGGGTACATGTGTCGCGAGAGTGCAAATAATAGGTGTAAATCATAATGAACCATGATGAAGGATGAGTGATTGCACCTGGAAGTCTACTTTCACTTCCGGGAAATCTTCTTCTTGCTGAAGTTCATCAATTCCTGTTGCCATATAGTTGACAGTCACTTACACAATCACATAAATCGTTACAAGGAAACACAAAGCACATCCCCATAAACTTAGCACATGCTCATACCCTTATGCTTTGAAGAAATAGTGAACCATTGGCATCTTATGACTACAGAAAAATAGAAAATACTGTACACATTTCTATTAAGAGCATTCAAATGCTACGCCCTAAATTCTAGGTCTTACTCCTCATTCCCTTCGTATGAACTGCAAGAACTCACCAACCTATAGCAGGGTCGTTCAATCCAGCAAAAATGTTATACAGCGTATTAGCTCTCATGGTAAAGGTAACAGCAACACCTAAAATCATTGAATCAACTGATCACATCCCAGAAATTCACTAACATATCACCAAGTATAGAATAAGGCTGGCTTCCCTAGTGAGATCAGTTCACATTATATGTTACTGATTTTTACGTATATAGTACTTAACCCACTCTAAGCACCCTACATAAAAGGAACTATAATTCGGCAACGGATTGTCCCACGTCTAGGTGACTTTGTCGGGTACAAAGTTCATCTCAGCAGTTAAACTTCCTTACACTTTCCATCAATCCTCAAGGCAACCATTTGTTGTTACTTGTTACGCTAAAAACATGTCTATATGTCACCAAAGATTAAGATGTATGAAAATTAAGTAGCCATAATGTCATGAAGATGCAATCAATATTAAATTATTTTAATCACAAGACACAGAAAAAAGCTTGCTCACACTTTAAGGCGGAAGGAGAAAGAAATGACACAACTTACCAACAGAAGAACTATCCTTCTCATCACTGTGTCCACCATAACTGCTACTTGCAAGGCTTGCAACTTGAGCCTCAGGTATATTAACATCCTTGTTTGAAGACTGCCTCCCACTCAAATGAGTGGTAGATGCATGAGCTTCACCAAGATTCCTAGATGGTACAGTGGGTTCTTTAGGCAAGCCACGTGACAGAGTCTCAGGTGAAGAGCACATGGATTCATTGTTACCACCAATGCTTAGTCGGCGTGCAGTTGAAACATTGCTGTCATTAAGACATGTGATCGGTAAAAAAAACTATTTGGAATCAAAACATGTGGTGAAGAAACAACCTTACCTCTTGGACCGACGTAATTGAGCCTCCTTTTCCTCCAACAAAGCCTGAAGTTGTGACAGTCTGGTATTAAGATGCTTGATGTCATTCTTAAGATGGTTCACAGTAAGTTTTTCCGAACTGATCTTTAACAATGCAGGAACGCGTGGATTAGTTAAGAAAAAATTTCCCTAAATTTAAAGTAGGAATACCATCAACACCAATGAAGAAATCAAGAAACTAATGAGCTATACAGGACTTGGCATCAAGTGATAGCTGCAAGAATCAAATCACAAGGCATATAGAGACCCCAAAGTCCATAAGGCTCAAAGCACATCAAGAAAAAAATCAAACCCTCTATCCTATTTGGCATCATGTTGGCAGACCTTGATTTGAAATGCACAATTAAGCTTGTACCAGCCCTACGGAACTTAGAAATAGTTCTGTTGTTTACAATTACATATGTTAAGAATCATCCAATCTGTGGCCGACTGATGATAACTCGAGTACTCAACCATCAAAATATAAATCTTTTTACGTGAAAGATTTAGAAATATAAACCTTTATCCCTGTCCACCTGATCGACCTATCATATACCAAGGTTGTGTAATAAGGGGGAAATGGATATTTATCACTCTATACACACTTTGAAGGGGAAAGAAGCATTGCATTGCATACAGGTAACTTACCAAACAAGTTACCTTTCATATAAAGTAGGTCCTAATGGGAAAGAAGCACTGCATTTCATAGAAATGACTTACCAAACAAGTTAATTTTCATATAGATGACATCCTAAGGGGAAAGAAGCATAGCATGCAAGTTGCTTCCCAAGCAAGTTAAATTCAGTTATACTGTCTACTTATATCACTAATTCCACATTTCCATCATGTATGTGCTCTGAAATGGGAACCAATATTTTCAACATTACTTCTTAATACACAAACCATCTACTAATAGAATATGCTCTAAAATATGTGAAAGTTAACACATTTGATGCATACCTATGTTTAACATGGAGATTCATCCAATACCTAGACACATACCAGCACCAAGAAAATATATATTCTAGAGCTTAATCAGATTTGAAAACAAGAGATCCTTCAAAGCGAATTCTTGCTCTAGGATTTTTCTTTCACTTTATCATACACTATAGATGCCAACTGAGTATGATATCTGATGAAGGAGAGGTAATATAATGCAATAATTCATGATAAAACATCCAAAAAAATATGTTATAGGATATGAGTTCCATTGAAGATTTCACTCAAGAAGTTCCTAACAGAAAGATGTAGGGCATCAAACCACTCCTTTGAGAAATAGACACGAAACAGAGGATCCAAGCTAGGGTTCTTGAGATATGGGATCGCTGCACAGTAATAAAAAGAGTCAAATCCTGGAGAAATCAACGAGTATAAAAGGAAGGGAGAGTGGACCCACCAAACCACGACATCCAATCTTGATCTCTTTGCAGCAAATCATCGCCATGAACTCCAAAAAACTCGATAATCTTGTCATTTCTTCCTGATTGTAAGGCGTAAACGATGTAATATCGAAGTACAGAGATCTCCAATTTGGACAAGGTAGCAATCAGGACAGTTTCGGATGAAGAAAAACATTGTTTGAAAAAGGTCAGCAGGGAAATTAGATTTGCTGGCTGGAATTTCGGAATGTATACTGAAAAAATTAGGTCAAAGATTTTATCCTTGTGAAATCCTTTGCCAAGATCTGTGGCCAATTCTTTCTCAAAAGATTGCAAAGTGCTTGTGAATCCCCTGAAGAACAAAAATTCCCTCACAAGCTCCTCGGCATAATTCATGTTCTCCATTTTCTTTTTCTTGTTTGGCCTAAGAAAGGCATGTTTATATGACAGGGCAATTACCGCGATGACTACGATTTTCAATTAAAAAAAAAAAGTAAATTACATGTTTGGTTCATCCGCTTTTAACGGTTTGGGTAATTATTTTGAAATATCTATGTATTGCATCCTCATAGTTTGCATTTATAATGTGTTGGGTCCCTAAACCAGTAAACCTGAATCCATCCAAAAAATACCGTTAAATGAGTTAAATTAATCTATCTAAGGCTATCATTCACTATGGCACAATAGAACCGATGGTCAGGGGTACTTTAGTCTTTTTATACTTTATTTAATTTTTCTATTAAAAAAATTATTTTTCCTTTAGATCACCGTGGTTTTCATCGTCCCTGTGGTTTCCGATTTACATCACCGTGGAGGCCCGCATTAGATCTTCCCTCATTCTTCTCTTCATCTTCTACTTCTTCCCTCATCAGATATGGAGGCCCCATCATTCTTCTCTTCATTTTCTACATCACCATGGTGGGAGCAGTGGTGGTTGAAGACAAATGACGATGAGAGCGGTGGTTGTGGAAGACGAAGGACCGTGAAGCACTGGTTGTAGAAGATGAACGACAAATATGTTGAGATCTGATATTAGATATAGATCTGCTCAGTGAGGGGATGAGGAGTGGTGGTTTAGGGCCACGAGTTTGGGGTATCTCTATGTGGGACTTAGATGGTGGTGGTTTCACCACCAGAGGCCACCTCATTCTTATCTTCATCTTCTACTTCTTCACTGATCGAACACGACCCACGGAGAAACTACGACCACCGTTACGAGCACCATCCCAGATGAAAGGGTTTTCCCACGACCCATGGAGAAACCCTCATTATTCACTTCGTCTTCCTCTCTTCATCTTCTACTTCTTCGCTAAAGCTGGAGATGAAAGGGTTTGTGTTTACAATCCACATCTAGATTTAGTTTGTTTCTTTGATTTGGATTTAGGGGTTTTTATTTGTTTGATTTAGATTTTGTGTATTTGATTTACATGAGTTTTGTATCAAACATCTTGAATGAATTTGCCATTTTTCATAAACATGTAGTTGTGTACATGATGTTCATGTTCTTCAGTTTTGTTGGGATGATTGGGAGGGGGGCTTCATCAGACAAAGGGACAATGGACTATTGGGTTTTGATCGGATGTTCTTGAAGTTGATGGACTTGGGTTTTCAAATGTATGTAATGCAGAGATCGGAGATAGTTGTCGGAGGTATCACCGGAGAAGACGAAAAGGGTTTTTGGTCTTTGTGGTTTTTATTACATGTTTGGTCTCTATGATTAAAATGACCAAAATGCCCTCATAATTAACCTACTTAACAAAAAAATCTAACAGGGTGGGATTTAGGGACCCAAAGCGTTATTAAAATGGAAACCACGAGGATGCAATCCATAGAAATTTCAAAATAGGGACCCCAGACTCTTAAAACACATAAACCACAGGGAACAAACATGTAATTACTCTTAAAAAAATTAGAGTAAACTTCACTTTTGTTCGCTTAGATTTAGTTATTTCTTTGAAAGTGCATCCTAAACTCTGATAAGTCAATATATCGTCCCTCAGTTTTGGATTTACTTTGAAAATGGGACTTGGTCACTAATGCCGTTAAAAAGGTCTGTTAGAATCAGGGGTAAAATCGTCCAACCATGTCTTCCCTCCTTTTTCCAATTCCTTTTTGTTTTTTTTTACAAAAAAATCAAACTTTAGGACCTGCTATGTAATTAACTCTCAAATGTGGAAATAACAATTAATTTAAAATTTTCTAAATACATCAATAATTAAATCACCTAAAATTACAATTTAAAATTTAACTTCAATACACATAGATCAAACCTTATACAATATCTATAATAGGGACAGATGATACTAAAACCCAGCTATCTCTAAAAGCATAAAACGTCATCAAACTTTAAGCCGAACTACCAACATGTTGTTTGTTCTAAAATAGTGATTACAATGGCATATGTATTAAGCAAATAAATATATTGCATTTGCATGAACCAAAAACAATGGTTACAACAACCGAAAATGCACCAAAACATAACATTAATGTGAATCGTCAAAGTACCACTACACAATTGCTCGCCATGAGTATAAATCAATCGTGTGCTAAAATAGTGTGCAACGAAATATACTAGCACGAAGTCAAATGAGAAATTACATGACATCAAAATTCCAAAAAATTTCTTTTGGTTGCAAAAAGACATGAGATAGCATTCCTCAACAAAACTCATATGAGATAAAATTCTCAATAAAACCCATAGACCAACTCACGTAATAAATCAAGCCTACGCATCTCAAAGTTTCATCCATGCGTCGCAAGAGAACATAAAATAAAATTTCACAAGACTCAATAAAACCTCAATGAAACTCAAGGGCATCCAAACAATCAAACGATGCCTAAATTCTTGTTCCCATTAATCAAATCAGATAGAGCAAAGTTATGAATAAAGTATCGTAAATTTCCCCAATAAATACAAACTTATGCAATAAATCAAGTTCATGCTATTTCAAAATTTCACTCTTTGGTCACTAAAACAACATGAGATAGAATCTCAACAAAGCTTGCAACCACATGCAATAAAACAATTTTATTCATGTTTAAGATCATGGTTTAAAATCTTGTGTGTGCTAAAACGTCTTTCCAAAATCCATAATGCAACCCACACAATGATTTGGAGAAGTAAGAAAGAATTCATGCGACTTATTTAGAAATAGATTTCATGCATTAATTTGGTCGAGAGACCAAAATCTTAGAACCAAGCTCACCAAGTTTACTAGTCACATTAATAACCTGGGGAAAACTCATAGATCTTAAGGCGGTAACTCGCAACAAGGTCAGTCAACCCTACATTTTTTTCCCAAAACGATGATGATTTAACAAGCATATGGTTCAATCTTAACCAAAATTTCTGACCCACAATGGTCGGCTTAACAAAATCATCATACTTAACTGTCACTCAAAATGACAATGGTATAAACATCAACTCTTCTAATGACTATTCGCTAAGAATTCACTCTCTACCCCATCGATCATCACATAAAAGCGATTCAAGCACACACATGTAACATGTAAGTTCACCATAACACTGGCCATGTGCAATTATGAACGTATTGTTAGCTTAAATTAGCCCCCAATTTAATTGAATGTTTTATAAAGAAATTGTATTTGGGATTTTTAATTAGTTGTATGGGCTTGAGCCACATTCTTGTAAATGGGCCCTATTTATAGGTGCCCATGAATCACTTTGTCATTTGAGAAAACTTGGAGAAGAATACTCTTTACACACATAGACTAGGTGAATCCATGAGAGTCGACTAAATGTTTAGTGTGGTGTTCTTCAAATTTCCCCTCCATTGATCATCAATCAAAACATATGAGATGAGTTTTATGATTAATTGTTCTTCATTTCTCTCTTATATCTTCTTTTATATGGAGTTTTTCAATTGTTTGCTAGTATTGGGATCTAACACGTATCATATATGAAGATCTTTGCTACCCTCGTCATGATTCCCAATTCTAGTGACTTTATCGACCTCAAAATATCCTATCTCAAAGTCCAAATTGTACAATCTCACTTCCATCCACTTAGTAGAACACTAGTTTGAGTTTAGGTATCCAAAATCAACACCTAAATCTCTCAAAATTGAGCTCTGATATCAATTTATAACACCCTCAAATGTGGAAATAACAACTAATTTAAAATTTTCTAAATATATCAATAATTAAATCACCTAGAATAACAATTTAAAGTTTAACTTCAACAAACACATATCAAACCTTATACAAAATCTATAATAGGGACGGGTGATACTAAAACCCAATAACAGTCGCCATCTCCAAAAGCGGAAGACGTCATCAAATAGCTAGAACCTTCTCATGCATCTAACTGGATCTCGACGTTTCACTATGTCGCTAGTACCAAACTCCAACTAGAACTTGATGCACATGCCGACAAATAAAAAAGGTTAGGCTAACGCCTAGTGAGTTCAAAAGTTTTCATTACTGTATAGTCAACAAAACGGAAACAATACAATTTAAATCACAATTCCTATTATGCAAAACGTTTAGAATAAATAGTGATGTAACACCCTCAAATTTGTTAAGATTAACTAATAAAAATTTCGATATAACATCCAATAAAGCCAACACATCTTCCTACAAATCAAACTCAATACTTCTCAAATATAGAATTCGATAAATAACCTCAACAATTACAAACTCCAATTATACACAAGGACTAAACTGAAGTCGGGTGTTACTTAACCCAAATATAAGTTGCTCTCCAACCTTATGCGAAAGACTTCTTCAAGCTATTCACTCCTGGGTGCACACCTAGTAATTCTCTTTGCACTGAGTAACTAGAATTATTCCCAACCGGGACCTGTTGCACATGTCGACAAATAAAAAGATTAGGCTAACGCCTAGTGAATTTAAGAGTTTTACAACATGGATAATTATATTGTTAAAAGGAAAGAATAGAACTTAATTCATAGTCTTTCAAAATGATTCACTTTAAATATGGAAACGACTCGTTCTCCAATAATATGCATTTTCAAAGATCAACACCTCAATACAAAACATTCTTTATAAAAATGATGCATCCCAAAACTCACTCAAAACGATAGTAGACTCGACTTCCAATTTATGAAAACATGAATAACATTTCATATCCCGAAACACCCAAATACGAGTGGGACACAATACTCCGCACACAAAATCATGGATAATAATCCACACATAAAAGACCTCACCGAAAACATAAATATTAAAGCCCCTGACCGAAAAATCACCTTTCGGTGACGGGGGAGACCTGATTCCATATAATGTGACAGACACAAAGTAAGCCACACATTATGTTATTAACACCATTTACATGGTCATATCGGTATAAAGTATCGAGTTCGACATCTTTCAGCGTACACCCATAGATACTTGCGCGGAGGACTTACACCATACCGTTGAAGCCTAACCGCACCACAATGGGGAAAACTAGCGTTCCACCATCAGACAAAATAATTAAAGTATCGAGCTCGGCATCTTTCAGCGTACACCCATAGATACTTGCACGAAGGACTTACATCCCAATCTGATGCCTAACGTGCCGCAATGTGGAAAACTAATCGTTCCATCATCGGACAAAGTGATTAAAGTGCTCATGGATCCATAGCAGACAGGGCTAAAACATTACATGACCCCAAATTGAATGACACACGCACTAAAAGTATGTAAAACTTCAATAATCATAAATGTGACCAAAGCTCTACGTTGAGCTATCAAAATTGGACAAATGTCTCCAAAACCCAATCGTAAGCAAATACCGAGCCACATGCTCAATGTAACACCCTAAAAATAGGGATAACAAAAATCCGAAAAAATGGACATGTGGTATAAAAATTGCCAAAGCAAGAGTCTCCCAAAAATGGGGAAATAATACAAACCTGTTTAATCACAATTGTAATTTAAACAGACAATAAATTAACAACCAACTAATCTAATTTCTATAACTAGAAAAGAGATTACAAAAAGGGTTGTCATCTATAGTTCCAAAAGTTCTTCTATCCAATGAATGTCCATTTGCATGTACTCCCCAAGCTCTCACCCAAGCAACTATGCTAGCTTAGAACCGGCGCCGCTAGAACCTGAGATACACATCAACACCAAACAAGTGTTAGGCCAAAAAGCCTAGTGAGTTGAACAATAATAAGCATGCATGAACAGTTACAATTTTTATCAGCAGTTAACCAGAGATCAACATATGTGGAGTCAATAGGGGAGACCCATAGCACCAATAAAGTTCCACCCAAAGAGTCAATGTACCTTGATGCCCTCTAACAAGGAACACCTGAAAGGCCCGACACACCCGGGGACTACAACTAAGGAAATTCCCCGACGGCGGAGGTCTAGGCACATACCATCACAGTAGCGCCCAAGACTACATCCTCCTAGTGTCTACTGACTTGGTTCGTTCACATAACACATATAGGATGTCTTTGATGTATATTTCAACCCAATATATTTCAATACCAACTACGGGTACAATACTACCATCCCAATCACATGAAGTCTAACAAGAGACCCAAATGACATTCATGTTCATCATACATATGAATATATCACCAAAATGGTATTCCAACTATAAATCATCTTAATACCAAAACATGTATACATTTAGCATATCAAAATACACACATTATGTATCCAAGAGAAAACCCCAAATAATGGTACATATAGAGTAAATCATGGCATTTCACCCATAACCACATTTCCAACATATCTTCACAAAGGAATCCCAAATACTTGAACATATAGAGATAGATAATAACAAATAGAAGAGTATGATGTGTATCTAGTTTTAACAAAGGGTTAGTAACTCACAATCTAGGTTTTGTACCAAAAACCTAGAAAAGATGAAAACCCTAGATTTGAGAAGATGAGACTTGGAGTGGAGAATGTGGACTTGGAGAAACCCTAGAAACCTTCTTGGTAGGTAGTAAATGCAAGATCAACAACCCCAACAACCAAAATGATTTGTAATAAATGAGAGTTAGGGTTTGGAGAGGAGTGGGTGTGATTTGGAGCTCTCAAAATGGCCAAAAAGAATAGATGAAATGTGAGAAATGAAAGGAAAATCGGCCAAGACACTCATTTAAGTCTCTACACCCGCTCGCGACATTGCCCGGCGACAGTGACATTGTCACTGTCGCGTGTCACAGTCGCGCAAACTCCCCCACTCACGGTACACTCCCCCCAACCTTGACACCGCGATAGTGACCATGTCACAATCGCGTGTCATAGTCGCGCCTACCCAAACACCCGCGGTACATCTACCGCGAGAGTGACCATGTCACAATCGCGTGTCACTGTCGTGCCACACCCCCAACAACCCGAAACTTGACCAATTTCGATAACGAGCACGAGGTTTGAACGATTAAAGATGGTAAATCAATTTACACAACATTTCAATATGATAACGATCATTAAATGCATACAAAGGCTCATATTTTCAAATAGACACAATTAATGTATTTAAGAGAACAAATACTTACCTTGAAAATTTCCGGGTGTTACAATCCTCCCCACCTAAATGGGATTTCGTCCCCGAAATCTTACCCTAAACAAACAAGTGAGGATAACGCTTCTTCATATCATCTTTCGATTCCCAAGTAATGTTAGCACCCCGATGGTGCTTCCATTGGACTTTAACCATAACTACGTCTTTATGTCGCAACTTCTTCACTTTCGATTCTAAAATTGACTCCGGCTCCTCCACACATCGATTTCCATTGTCTACCCGAATTTCTGACAAAGGAATCACGCTTTCCTTTTCGGCTAGACACTTCCGAAGGTAACACACGTGGAACGTAGGATGTATCCCATCCATTTCCGACGGTAAATCCAATCGGTAGGCTTGTAAACCAATTTTCTCCAAAATGACGAAAGGTCCAAGGAAACGAGGACTAAGCTTTCCATGCTTCCCAAACCGGATAATCCCCTTTCATGGAGATACTTTCAACATGACACGGTCGCCCACTTGAAACTCGACCGATCTTCTTTTCTTGTCCGCATAACTTTTCTGTCGGTCTTGCGCCGCCTTTAGCCTCTCTCGGATTTCTTTCACCTTGTCCGCCGTTTCTTGAACTATTTCCGGACCGGCGAATTGCTTCTCGCCCGCTTCTAGCCAACAAACCGGGGTTCTGCACTTCCGTCCATACAATGCCTCAAACGGTGCCATTCTGATACTAGAATGGTAACTGTTGTTGTACGCGAACTCTACCAAAGGTAGATGTGAATCCCAGCTTCCCCCGAAATCTATTACACACGACCTGAACATATATTCTAGTGTTTGAATCGTCCTCTCGCTTTGACCATCCGTTTGAGGATGAAACGTCGTGCTCAAATTCAGTCTAGTACCCAACTCTTTCTGCAAGCTAGCCCAAAAGTTCGAAGTGAACCGACTATCCCGATCCGATACAATAGATTGAGGGACTCCGTGCCTCGACACCACCTCGTCAATATAAAGCTTGGCTAATTTCTCAATTGGCAAAGTCTCCCGCATTGCAAGAAAATGCGCACTCTTGGTTAGCCGATGCACAATTACCCAAATAGTGTCGTGACCGCGCAAGGTCTTCGGTAGCTTTGTCACAAAATCCATGGTGATGTTGTTCCATTTCCACTCAGGAATGGACAATGGTTGTAAACTTCCATACGGTCTTTGATGTTCCACCTTGACTTGGAGGCAAGTGACACACTTCTCCACATAGCTAGCCACATCTAGCTTCATCACCGGCCACCAATAATTTAACTTTAGGTCTTTATACATCTTGGTGCTACCGGGATGTATAGAATATTTCGACTTATGCGCTTCTTCAAGAAGTAACTCCCGATTTCCTCCCAACTTCGGCACCCAAATTCGTCCTTGAAAGAGCTTGAGTCCACGACCGTCTTCCGTTAAGAGTTCCTTTTGCTTCACCATGACTTCAGCCTTGAGGTTCTCTTCTTTAAGTGCTTCCACTTGACTTGCCTTGATACTTTCCAACAAACTCGACACCACATCGATCCTTGTAAGGGACACTTTGACACCACCATCATGACTTCTTCGGCTTAACGCATCCACCACCACATTGGCCTTACCGGGATGATAGAGTAGGTCACAATCGTAATCCTTCAAAAGCTCGAGCCATCTCCTTTGTCGCATGTTGAGTTCCTTCTGGTCGAAGATGTACTTGAGACTCTTGTGATCCGTGAAAAGAGTACACTTGGTCCATACAAGTAATGTCGCCACAACTTTAACGCGAAGACTACCGCCGCCAACTCCAAGTCATAAGTCGGATAATTCTTCTCATAATCCTTTAACTGTCGCGACGCGTAGGCTATTACCTTCCCCCTTTGCATTAGGACACACCCAAGTCCCATCTTGGAAGCATCACTAAACACAACAAAGTCTTCCGATCCCTCGGGTAAGGACAAGATCGGATCTTCGCACAACTTCATCTTGAGCGTCTGAAAGGCTTGCTCTTGAGTATCGGTCTAAAGAAACTTGACATTCTTCCTTGTAAGAGAAGTGAGCGGTGTAGCTATCTTGGAAAAGTCTTGAATGAAACGCCGGTAGTAACCCACCAAACCCAAGAAGCTTCGGATCTCTGTCGGACATGTTGGAGGTTCCCAACTCATCATTGCCTCGATCTTTGCCGGGTCCACTTTTACTTCATCCTTTTATACCACATGCCCCAAGAATTGCACCTATTGGAGCCAGAATTTGCACATGGAGAATTTCGCGAACAACTTCTCCCTTCTTAGAACTTCTAATACTTTCCGCAAGTGTTTCCCATGCTCAGACTCATCCTTTGAGTATATTAGAATGTCGTCGATGAAGACGATTACGGATTTATCTAAGAATGGGCGACACACACGGTTCATCAAATCCATGAATATGGCCGGAGCGTTGGTTAAGCCGAAAGGCATCACCAAGAACTCATAATGACCGTATCTCGTTCGGAAAGCCGTCTTCGAAATGTCCTCCTTCTTCACTCTCACCTGGTGATAACCGGATCGAAGATTAATCTTTGAGAAGCATCCCGCGCCTTGAAGTTGATCAAAAGATCGTCGATGCGAGGTAAAGGATACTTGTTCTTCACCGTGACTTTGTTTAACTCCCGATAATCTATGCACATCCGCATGGATCCATCCTTCTTCTTCACGAACAACACCGGTGCTCCCCAAGGTGACGAACTCGGTCGAATGAAGCCCTCCTCCAACAACTCTTGAAGTTACGTCATCATCTCTTTCATTTCTGTCTGTACCAAACGATATGGAGCACGAGCTATCGGAGCCGCTCCCGAGGTGAGGTCAATCTGAAACTCCACTTGCCGCTCCGACGGTAATCCGGGTAAGTCTTCCGGAAAGACGTCCGGATAATCTTGCACCACCTCCACATCTTCTACCGACTTCTTTTCTTTCTTCGCGTCCACAACGTAGGCCAAGTACGAAGGGTAACCCTTCGCTAGAAACTTGCGAGCCTTAAGAGATGAAATAATGGGATTGTTCCTCTTTCCTTTCTCCCCATAAATGGTAACCACACCATTTTCCGGCGATGGCACTTGGATCATTTTTTTAGAACAAAATATGTCCGCCTTATGTCTTACTAACCAGTCCATACCTATGACCACATCGAACCCTCCTATATCCATAGGTAATAAATCTACTCCAAAAGAATTTCCATCAACCTCTAGAGTGCAATCACAAAAACGGTCTCGGATGATCACTTGATCCTTATTAGCTATTTCTACCACTAACGGATCGGGAAGGACACTAATAGGAGAAGTGAATTGCTTACAGAAGGTATCCGACACAAAAGAACATGTAGCACCCGAATCAAACAAAACACGAGCTGGCAAGGAGTTTACTAGGAACGTACCCGAAACAACATCGGCTGTCTCCTTTGCCTCCTCAGTAGTCATCCGAAAAGCTCAGCTCGGTGCCCTTGGTGGTTGCTCGACTCTAGCCGTCGAACCCACATAATTTCCACCATTTCCTCCCACTAGCTTTGGGCAATCCCTCTTCATATGCCCCGGTTCTCTGCACTCGTAGCACACCGGCCCCCGGATGGGACACTCTCGAGCTGTGTGGTTCTTCTTACCACACTTGGCACACCCCGCTGGACCGGAGTAAGTTCTTGTAGCACATGGCCCCGAGTGCTTTGACTTGCACTTGTGGCACCACCGCTCCTCACGGCGCTGATCGCCCGATCTCCCACTCACAAAGGGTCTTGATTGACGAACGGGCCCAGGTGGCCCTTCCCACTTCCGTTTCTCTCCCACCTGTCTTCTTTTATCCCTTCCGCATTGATGTCATCCTCAATGAGCAAAGACTCTTCAATGATCTCTTGCAAGGTCGAGCCCTTAACATTTCTTACCGCCGTTCGCATCTCGACCGGTAAACCTTGTTGATATGCCTTAATCTTCGACCTCTCATCGGGGACCAGATGTCCCACCAAATTCAGTTTCTCCAAAAATAGTTTGGAGTATCCCACAATGGTCAGAGTCCCCTTCCTCAGATTTCGGAACTCCCGCTCTAGCTTGTCCAACGAACGCTCTCTACAGTATTTATCCATGATCTTCTCTTTAAACACCGACCAAGTTAGCTTAGCCAGAACTTCCGGAGTGAGGACGGATCGTGTGAGATTCCACCAAATCAGAGCCTCTCCCCGAAGTAGTTGAGAAAAAAACTTGACTCGTTGAGAGGGATCACACTCACTGGACTCAAAGGCCATCTCTACCTCCTTGAGCAAATACATACAAGCAACCGGGTTGTCGGAACCCACAAACTCCTTCGGGTGGCACCCCAGATACGCTTTGTAGGTACACCCATTCGTCTTTGCCTTGATCCCATTATCTGTTGGTTCTTCAACTGATACCACAACTGGTCCACCCGACCCCATGACAATGTTTTCCGCCATTGTTTCCGGTTGTCGGTTACTGGCGTCTCGATCTTCTAAGAGTTTCATGAAGAACTCCTGTTGTTGGGCCATGGCTGAGTTCATGGCCAACATCATGCTATCCCGAATCCGAGTCTCCATGGTCACTTCCTCCATGATGGCATTATCCGCGTTGAGGTTCCGGCGCGGAATATGCTCAGGTCCTCCTCCCAAGATATTGGGCCTGGGAGGTCCCTCGGCAGTTACGCCCACAAGAGGCCGATCAGCTGTAGACTCCACTTCTAAGTGGCCTTCCGGTGTGTTTGGTAACCTGCTCCGAGTGTTAACCATCTCAATCTGCCATATATGTACGAGAAATAGATTGAGAAAAGACTAAACGAGTTAAACTCATTGTACGTACTAATACCTTCATCAATTATCATAATAACAGTAAACCAAGTATGCTCACGTAACAATGCATTCATAATAGTAGTAGCTAGGTGAAATTATGAACGAACTATACACAAGAATTCTTCTCACCATCATCACAAATTTCAATTAAAGTAATTCCGTAATCCTAACGCTCTCCCCACCTAGGATTCCTACCCCAAGCGGACAGTGAAACTATAAAGTCTAAAGCTTAAGTCTAGATATGCTAAAACAATATCTAGTTCACTTAAACTAAAGCTCTGATACCAACTTGTAACACCCTAAAAATAGGGATAACAAAAATCCGAAAAAACTGACATATGGTATAAAAATTGCCAAAGCAAGAGCCTCCCAAAAATGAGGAAATAATACAAACCTGTTTAATCACAATTGTAATTTAAACGGACAATAAATTAACAACCAACTAATCTAATTTCTACAACTAGAAAAGAGATTACAAAAAGGGTTGTCATCTATAGTTCCAAAAGTTCTTCTATCCAATGAATTCCCATTTGCAAGTACTCCCCAAGCTCTCACCCAAGCAACTATGCTAGCTTAGGACCGGCGCCGCTAGAATCTGAGATACACATCGACACCAAACAAGTGTTAGGCCAAAAAGCCTAGTGAGTTGAACAATAATAAGCATGCATGAACAGTTACAATTCTTATCAGCAGTTAACCAGAGATCAACATATGTGGAGTCAATAGGGGAGACCCATAGCACCAATCAAGTTCCACCCAAAGAGTCAATGTACCTTGATGCCCTCTAACAAGGAACACCCGAAAGGCCCGACATACCCGGGGACTACAACTGAGGAAATTCCCCGACGGCGGAGGTCTAGGCACATACCATCACAGTAGCGCCCAAGACTACATCCTCCTAGTGTCTACTGACTTGGTTCGTCCACATAATGCATATAGGAGGTCTTTGAGGTATATTTCAACCCAATATATTTCAATGACACGCGACTATGACACGGTCATTGTTGCGTGTCATAGTCGCACACTTTGTGCCACATTGACACGCGACTATGACACGGTCATTGTCGCGTGTCATAGTCGCAGCAAGTGTACCGTGAGCGTTCCAACTTGTGCGACTATGACCGTGTAACTATGACATTGTCATAGTCGTCAGGCATTGTAGTCGAACCCTTTCCAAGCCCCAAAACCCGAATTTTTCAACGTCAACACTCCCGATACTCTTAGGGACTTTAAATAATGTTTTCCTAACATAAATCCCACCATTTCCAAGTTGTAAAAACGTCCGGGTGACCTTTACTTACCGAAAATTACAGGTGTTACAAGTGATGTCTTTCCCAAATATCCCATTTTACGTGTTAAAGCACTTAAATAGAAATATTCCGAAAATATGGAACTAAAACATTTACTCACGCGAAACATAAATAGGATAAAATTCAAATATCAAAGTATGTCAATAATTACTTCATGCAAACCTTAATATATGTGGAAGGGGTCCAATATTAAAGTCATCAATTGTAATTATTCGCAAAAGACCCAAACGATGTTGAAACATTGATATTACAATATTCGAAAATAATGTTCGACAATAACGGGGGAGACTCGTATCCATTGAGAATGGAGGAAACACATAAGTATGTCACTCATACAAAGTTAATCGCATGACATGTCCAGACATGAAGTCCAAATGTCCCTGGGAATCCTCATCAAGTTTCACCCAAAGAGTCGGTTGACCTTATTATCTATCCACATGGATTTTCACCAAAAGGCCCGACAACATTCGAAGAATACAACCATGGCATTACCCCGAATGGCGGAGGTCCTAGTGCCTACCTACACGATAACACCACCCCAGACTCAACTATCCTAGTGTCTACTTGAAAATTTAAGGTCATAAAACATGGGTCTTGAAGATCATGCCCGCATTACCCAATTGACCATCAGCAAAGACAAGCTTGTGTGCCTATGGATCCAATGCAACACAGTTAATCACATGATTCCAAATGAATGACTAATGTACTCAAACAATTAATTCTCAAATAAGATATAATAAATGCAAATTACAAACGGAGCTCTACATCGAGCTATTAAAATCAAACAAATGTCCTTAAGACTTTTTTAAGTCAAACCGAGCCAAAATGCTCACCACTCAATTGACCATTAAATAAAGGCCCTCAAATATAAAAACTCATTTGATCGATGTTTATGAAAACACATACCTTAAGATATGATTAACCCAAAATTCATCATTGATTGGGACAAATGGTTTTCAAGTGAACTCATACCCTTATATTTCCAAAACCTCATAACACGATAACGTGCATCTTACAAATGGTTTGTAAAATCGTATACACCAGAAATGCATAAATCATCAAATAAACTTTATTTGTACAATAAATCACAAAGGAACACATTTATGATATTTACTCGTCAAAATATCCAAAAAAAACCTAGTTATAGACATTTCATGAGATTTATCCACCAAAATTTACCAAATATGAAAATTTTGTCAAATACTCAACATATTGATAAATACCAAGTAAACATTTCAAAATACACATTTTGGCATGTACATAGTTTTCACAAGACAACTTGAACTCACCTTGCTAGAATTAGGCTAAATATAGATTTTACCCAATTTAAGATTCTTTGAAGAAACTTGAATCTACAAGAAATTCTTCCGAATTTAATTCAAACTAAGAGGATAAATGAGAAGTCTGTGCTAAAGCATGGACAACCTCATTAGTTTTGTCGTCTAGTGAAATGCACAGAGTAAAAGGCATGTTGTATGAGTATCGTGAGGCACCTTAAGATGATATCACCAAATTATGTGCATGTTCTTTGGTAGAATTAACGGTTATAGCTACTTTATTGGGATCTGATTCGAAGATAACCCTCTGATACCCGAGGTCGGTTGCCTAGGGCATAGCTTCCAATAGAGCAATGGTCTAACATTCCTTTACTAGAGGGATTTCAATCCGCATAGAAGTTCAGGCAACCACGAAGCTATGTTGATGTCCTAGAGTACTGAAACTATTCTAATAGAGGTGGTGTTTATCAAAAGTGGTTGCATATATGTTATAGTTCATAAAATCCGAGTGAGGTTTGTGCCATAACGAGCAGGTACTGTGATTATGGTCATCCGGGCTATAGTGTCATGTGGTTTGACATTTGTCACAACAACACTGATGGTACTAAGAGTATAGTCATCCTAGCTATTATGCCATGTGGTTGTGACATATGTTACAAGAGCATCGATGGTACCGAGAGTATGGTCGTCTCGATTATAGTGCCATTGTGACATCTGTCACAATGACATAGGTGATACAGAGTGTTTGGTCGTCCCAACAATTGTGTCATGCGATTATGATGATGGCACGATAACAGACACGATAGCATCAGATGTATTAAAAGTTGGTGCATGTGGGCGATTGTGTCATGCGATTGTGATAATGGCATGATAGCGGGCACAATAACAACACTTGGCGCGATTGTGTCATGTGATTGTGACGCTGTCACAATCTACAAGCACAATTGCCAACGGGTCCTATGTATAAAAAGCGGTCTTGGGGCTAGGGTTTGTTACTTTTCTCTACCTTCTTCACTCATTCTCCAATTTGGGCGGTTTTGGAACCCCAGGGTCCGATTTTGGAGGGTTTTTTTTAAAGCAAATGGATGGTTATCATGGAGATTGAAGATTTTTGGTGGATGGTTTTAAAGATTCTTGAAGAAGTAAGGTTTTTAGGTCTTTTGAGACCTATTGTTAGAATCTTTGTGAGTTTAAATCTTAGGTTAACTCTCGGTGTCTTTTTTGGTTTAGATGGTGATCTTAAGATGTTTTCTTGGAGAGTTTTGCTTGTGGAACTCAAACCTTCTCCAATAGAAGCTAGAGGTTGGGGTTTGAAAACTAGGTTTAACCTAACCTAGCAAGATGAGTTCAGTTACTTTGTGAAAAGTATGTACATGCCAAAAATGTCTATTTTGATGTATTGACGTGTTTTTATTGATATTTATCAAATGTGTTGATTACTTGATAAGATTTGCATCTTTGGGTGTATTGATTTTATAAATCTTGTAAAACGCTTATATTTGGGGATTTTGGACATTTGGATAAATAAATCATAAAATGTGGTATTTTGATGATTTCTGGTATAAATAAAAATTATTTGACGTTAATCCGTTTTTAGTGTATTTGGTTTTATAAATCGTTTGGAAAATGCACCTTATTGTGATATGAGGCGTTTTGGAAATATAAATGGTGGGTTTCGGGAAAAGATGTTGTTCTACATTAAATACATTTCATTTTGGGAAATTGTGATTTAAATAACATTCTTTCAATTTTATCATTTCAATTTAAAGATGAAAACTATTGAACTCACTAGGCGTTAAGTCTAACTCTTTTTATTTGTCGGCATGTGAATTAGGTCCTTGTTGAGCAATGGTATTAGCAACAATATGAAGAGTTGAGTGCTATTTAGAGGCACGAGAAAGAGTGAGCTATATCGGGGACGTCTTCCGTATTTTTAAGATAGCGACCGTCGTTGGGTTTTAGATCTTGTGTAAGATTTGAATTATTAGTTGTTGATGAAAATCTTAGATTGCCATTATAGGTAATCAAGTGTTGAGTTTTAGAATGTAATTTATTCCTTATTTGATGTATTGTTGAAAGATTTAAATTAGTTGTTCTTTCCATATTTGAGGGTGTTACGTTTTTGTTGGTCAGAACATGATAGGAGTCTAAAACGAAAAAATAATAGTGCTGAGAAATTGTTCTGTAAGAATTATATACCTTCAAAAAGGCTATGAAGAACATGCAAGTATACATGCTTATCCTATATCGTTTCAAACAATTAATAGTGGTAAGAATATTATGTTATCGATCTACAGGGACAAAGAAAGTAAAAATTTCCAGCAAGTCAATCTTAGAATAAGATTTCAGATGATGAATTCGATGAGATGGTTTTGTTTTGAGTTAACAATCTACTGAGATATAACAATTGTTAAATAAAGCATATGTGCAAGTTCAAGTTGGAGTTCAACAACAAATTGTAGTAGAACCTTGCTACATCATAACATGAGGTTGCTGCAGCGATCGTTCTCAACACATTATTAGATTAAACGACTTTCTTTCAAAGTACGTAGTATACCCTCACTGGCAGTATTCTAATGAATACAAATCCAAGCATGGTACAAAACTAATATTATCTTTCTTTCCATATAGTTTGCAACTTATGAAGGTTGTTGCAACTCTTTATAGCCATCTATAACACTTAGTAGTCTAATTTATACGTTGGCTTATACTTACACCAACTTATCTAAGTGAATAAAATGTGTCCATTTGTCAAATATTGCTTCGATGAAACTTACCAACAATGGGCGAATAGTGGAGTTGGTTGTTATTAGTGAAAACCATTATCCACTAACACTTAGGTTTAATCTCCCAAACCTTCACTTACACCCAAACTAGGGTGTTTAGCTCATCATCGTTGGAAAAAAGTAAAGATATGAATGTAAAGTGCATGAAAGTAGAGAGCATAAATGTAAAGTGCAAAAATGTAACGTTGCAAGAAATATAAATATGTTGGAAATTGTAGAGTTGGGTTCCGGTGAGAATGAAAGTTATGGTGAGAAGGGTAAGAAGGGATCTCCACCCTTGAATGCACTTTAGGATGAGATGCATGGATATGAGATGCACCGAGATACACCAGATCAATCCCCATATCAAGCGTGATTCATGGGTGAGTTTGAGATTAAAAGTGATCAAGGGCCAAATCCCTTCTTACCTTCTCACCTTAACTATTTTTCTCACACGATCCTTCGTCTGAAATAGTAAAGTACTGAAATGTAAATGTGCTTAAAAATGTAAAGGTGCTGAAAGTATAAAGTATTTGGAAATTGTAACACCCGTAATTTTCGGTGAGTAAAGGCCATCGGAAATTTTTGGAACTTATAAACGACGGGACTTTTGTTGGGAAATCATTGTTTGAAGTTCCTTGAAGTATCGGGGGTAGTGACGTTAAAAAAGTCGAGTTCCGGAGCTTGGTACGGGCTTGGATACAATGCCCGGCGACTATGACAGTGTCATAGTCGCACCGGACAAAGTCGTTGTATGAAGCATGAGCATGGGGACTCCATGCGACAATGACCAGCGACAATACCCAGGGCATTGTCGCATGGCAATGTCGCCAGGTGGGTGGCAGGGGCTGTTAAGTGCGGGATTTCAACTCTCATTCTCATTTTTCACACCCCAAACTTCCCCTTTTCTCTCCCAAAACGTTTTCCTTCTTTCTCCTTCAAACCCTAACTTATCTTTGGCTAAAATCCTTGTATTTTATGAAGATAAAACACCATCAAGTGGTAAAATTGAAAGCTATGGTCAAGGATTCACCATCTTCATCTTCATCTTCAACCTCTAGCTCACTTTTGGGTTTTCTAGGTTTTCACCAAAACCTATGTGATAAGTTTACTTTCTCCATTTCTAAACCTTATTAGGTGATATAAATGCTCTATAGATGGTTTCCTAGTGTTTGATTCCTTCAATTTCAGTTTGTACAATTTTGGAAGATTTGGGTCAAAAATAGGGTTTTGACCAAAATGGAGGTTTTGATGTAAAGTGTTTGGGGATCGATTCTATATGGTTTTAGATATATATTTATGGTGGAAAATTTATGTATCTAGGTCTATGGAAGTTTTGGACCTTGAAGATTCAAGTTTCTTCAAAGGAGCTCAAAGTGGGGTAAAATCTAGATTTAGCCTAAATCTAGCAAGGTGAGTTCAAGTTGATTTGTGAAAACGGTGTACATGCCAAAATGTTCATTTTAAAGTGTTTTGTGTTTTACATGAAATTGTTAACTGTTGATCACCTGATAAGTCTTGATTATTTTGAAATGTTTAGTTTTATAAACATGGTGAAACTCCCATTTTGGGATCTTTGAGAATTTTGGTAAAAAAATGATGTTGAAATGTTTCTGTGATGATTTTACATATATAATTGGAGTTCATTTGACGTAAGTGTTATTTTGTGTATTTGATCTTATAAACCTTTTCGGAAAATGCATATTATCGTGTTATGAGGCATTTTGAAAATATAAGGGTATGAGTCCATTTAGAAAATGGTTTGCCTCAACCAATGATGAGTTTTGAGTTAATCATACTTTTGGTCATTGTGTTTGCATGATAGTTGGTCAATCGTGTTTCAATGTTTATTACTGGTTTTCATTTGGGGTTTACGTAAATTGTTAGGCCTGTGGTTCAGTGTTGACTAAATTGAGTCTTGAGGACATTTGTCCGAGTTAATAACCGTTGGGGAGTTTTGAGTATGATGGCGTTTATTTCGTGTCATTTAAGAGTTACATGTTTTGGGTGTTTTGGTCATTCAATTGGAGTCATGTAATTTTAGACAGTGTTGTATTGGATCCATAGGCACGTAAGTCTGTCTGTTTTGGAAAAGCGGGTAAGGTTGGTTATGACCGTTGTCCGTTTGGGTTCGCTAGCGAGTAAGCAATAGGTGGCTCGAGCCTCCGAGTTGTAACTCGTCTAGATTGGATAGGCACCCATGTCTGTAAGTCCTTGAGGTGGAACTCAACGGAGTATGGCCAGAGGCATAACGATCCGAGGATTGTGATGTCGGTGGTGGCATGGGAACTAGGTCCGGGATATGTGGTTGTTGGGTCATCTGAAGATTTGAAGATGACCTCCCGATCTTCCATTTTATATCATCATACTTAGAATATTTTGAGGTTCTTTTAGCAGCTTGGTTTCTATACAAATGTTCGGTGAAGTCGAAGATCAGCCGAAGAAGACAAAGAAGGAGAATATCTTTCAAAGCGGATTGAAGATAGACTCATCAGCCTAAAGCCAAGTATGCCTACTTGATCAACACCATTGGCCAGGATGGTGCCGATCTCGGTCTTCAGAAGCCGAATACCTCTTCGGCCGAAGACCTCTTCGGAAGCCGGAGATTTCTCAATCTTCCGAACCCGAAGACTTCTCAATCTTCAGGAGACGAAGACTTCTTAATCTTCAAGGCCTGAAGATTTCTCTCTTCACATTGTACTTTTCTGACAAAGTATATTTGTGATATCTTGCATTGACGTGGACCACATCTGAAGATCAGATAAAGTAAGCTTTGTCTCCTACACTATTTTAAGGAAAGGTCTCCACCATCCTGCAGGTCAACACTTCAAGCCAAAACACCTCAAGACAAAAGGTACATCTTGTACCTTGCTTAAGACCTGTGTCCATCCTTTGCTCAACAGGTGTCCCATGCATTTAATGCATGAGGCACTATATATATGGAGGATGCTTCAACATGCAAGATACCTAGCAGAACCAGTTCTACAACCTTCAAGTTCTCTAAGTGCCTGGCAATCTTCTCTCTACGAAGTTCTTATTGTTTTCTAAGTGTTTTACAATAGTTCTTCAATTCTCTTAGTGTTAGATTGTTTGAGCAGATTCATCTGTTCTCTTCCGCAACAATCAAAGTTTTCTATGTGTAATTCTTGATTTCAAATCAATAAGAATTAAATTAAGTGAAAAACTGTGTGTATTGTATTCAACCCCCCCCCTTCTACAATACTTTTCTTATTTACTTACTGCTATTTGGGACCAACAAGTGGTATCAGAGCGGTTTAGTTTAACTCAATAAACTAGATCCACAATGGCTGCCTCTTCTTCTTCTTCTTCTTCTTCTTCTTTGAACAATGTTTCTTCTCAAAACACCACTGCTGTTTCATACGACAATGGCTCTATATCCAAACCACCAAAGTTTAACCCCAATAACTTCTTCTTGTGGAAAAGTCGTATGATACTCTTTTTAGAAGGAGTTGACAGCAGATATCCTACTATCTTACATGAAGGTCCTTTTCTTCCTAAGGTTTGGGACCGGTACAATGCCAAAAAGCCAGATAAGGGAAATGCTGATGAGGACTCTTCTGAGGAAGAAAGAACTCCAGCAAATGGGAGATACATTGTAAAGGATCCCAGTAAATATAATGATGAAGACAGACGTCTTATATCTCTTGATACTAAAGTCAGAGCCATCATTGCCCTTTCTCTGCCTGATGAGGTCTACCACTCCCTTGTCAACTTTTCAACTGCTAAAGAAATGTGGTCCACTTTGTGTGTTCTCTATGAAGGTACGTCTGAGGTGAAAAAGAGCAGAAAGATTGCTCTCGTTAGAAAGTATGAACTCTTTTCGTATGAAGAGGGGAATCTCTCTCAGACTACTACAACCGCTTTAACGGTCTTCTCAATGATCTAAAACTTGTGGGTCGCATTTATGATAATGAGGAAGTCTTGTGCAAGTTCATGGACTGTCTTCCTGAGTTTTGGGAAAACATTTGTACTTGCATCAAGTCTAACAAGGATCTTGACTCTATTCCACTCACTGTTCTTTATGGCACTCTCTTCAACTATGAGCAAACTAAACTGCTTAGGAAGTCTATCACAAAAGACATTAAAAGCTCTTCTCTAGCTCTTGTCAGTGATTCTTCCAAAAATACTGTGTGTATTCCTCGAATCACCTATCCCTTCGATTCTGACCGTGATAGTCAAGAGGACCCTAATGATCCTTCAGAAGCCTACCTTAGTGAGGCTGATGATGAAGGTGAGGAGACTTCCAGTAACCCTCGATTCTCTTCTGGAAAATCCAAGTTTTCAAGAAAACCCTCTTCTACTTTTTCTAAAATCACTCCCTCTGAAAAATCAAATGAGGAATGTTACAGGTGTGGAAGGAAGGGACACTTTGCTTCTGAATGCAGAAGTAGGTCCTCTGATAAATCTAGACTGCCCTCCTCTAACCGTACATCCTCAAGGTCTGTCATAACCAAGTCTGACTCCTACCAACCCTCTTTTCAAAAGCCAAACACTTCTGTTCCTTCGAACTCTGACCGTGCTGAAAAGTACAAGGCAAAATATAAGAGAGAGAAGGAAAGAAATGCTTTTTTGGCCAAAAAAGGAAAAGGTCTTCTTGCTGAATCTCATGATTGGGCAGATGAACCAACTTCCGAAAGTGACAAGGAAATAGCCAACCTTTGTTTCATGGCTAAACTAGATGATGTTGATGACTGTGAAACTTCTTCCACCTCTATGGCTCTTGTTACTGCTGAGAGCTCCACCTCTTCTACTCAAATACATCCTTTCTTTTCTCTATCTGATGCTGAGAAAATTGAAGCTTTTGACTCTTTGACCATTTACTTCTATGAAGCCAAGGATGCAAAGAAAAAAGCACATGCTCAGATAAAATCTCTTTCTTCTCAACTGCAAATTTGTCTTTCTCAACTAAAACACTTTGACAAAATCAAGGCTAAGTTTGAAGATTTGAAAACTATAAATTTTACTCTTGCTAAAGAAAAAAATAAACTTCTTAAAAGGTTTAAAAAGGAGCAAGAAATTGTTAAAAGGTGGACAAATTCCTCCAAAAACTTAGAAAGGATTTTCCAGGATCGAATATCTTGTGATGACAAGTCTGGACTAGGCTTTGGAAAATCTGACCTTGAACCTCCTTCTGACACCCATGCTCCTTTCTCTCTTCCCTCATTCTATGAATCTTCTGAAGAGGACTATGACAACTCTGAACCTTTGGACTCTTCTGACCTCTCTAAAGATCTCAAGTTTGGAATGTTCATCAAAGTTAAGAGCATTGATTCACCTCATGAGAGTGAGGAAGCCCAAGACTCAAATGACCCTTCTAAACCTATTGTTGAGTCTATGTGTTCCTTAAAAATAAACGAGCCTTCCCCTTCTAAACCCAAACCTTCCAAAGTTCCTCAGTCTTCTTCAAACAAATTCTCTTCCTCCGAAAAGGGAAAATCTGTTGCCAATCTTCCTCCCCAAAAGAAATTTTCCAAGAAAAACTCAAAGAAATCGTCTTCTCTTCCTATCCCAAGACCAGTGATGTTGAAAAAGCTGAATTCCAAGTCACCCTCTCCTAATCCTTCAGCTAACTTTGCTAAAGGTATCTTGGGTCCTAAGCCTCTTGACACTCCTCTATCCTTAAAGGTCATGAAAGTCAATGTGACCAGTCATCACAAGGAATCTGATCAAAGCTCCAAAAAGGTTTTTATCTATAGAAAGTGTTATAACTGTGGTAATACCTTTCACCTTGCTAAGGATTGTCCTATGGAAAGATTTGATAAAAATGCTTCCAAGGATTCTTCCTCTTCTTCTAACTAAAAAGGACCCATTTCCAAATGGGTACCAAAGAAATGATTTCTCTGTGATTGTAGGTGTTTGAGCATTAACAAATCTTATGAAGGAATCTTAGTAGGATATTCTTTCTCTTCAAAGTCCTACTTGGTCTACCATCTTCGGAGAAAATGGATCTACTTATATGAAGTTTGATGATCTTAAGTCATCATATCTTCATGTGATGATGATGGTGGATTTCATCATGTGTTGGTGAAAATTCTCAAAATCCTTCATCTGGATCAAAACCATATGTTCCTTTCTCCTCAGTCACATCTCATCAAAACGGTGACCTACCTATCTTCTCATCTCTAATCCCTGATCTTCAGATAATCATCTCTGAAGATCAAGATCCCTCCTATCCTATTCTTTCCCATTTATCATCATATCACCTCTCCTTCCTCCATCATTCCTACTGATCTCTCATTCTCGTCCCAACCTCAAACTTCACCACAAATCATCCCACTTTCTCAACCATACATTCCTTCTTCACCTATTCCTAACGATCTTCCATCTCTCTCTCTCCTAAAGATGTCCCATCCAACTGTCCTCTACAACCTTCTTTTCCTCCTCCTCTACCTCCTGCCACAAAATGGGCAAAAGATCACCCCATTGATCAAACCATTGGGGATCAACAAGCTGATGTTCAGACCAGAAGAGCCATGCAAGAAGGTCTCTCTCATTTTGAGAGAAATAAAGTGTGGAGACTTGTTCGTGAAGAAATCTATGTGAAACAATCACATGGGTTTGAAGATTCTTCATATCCTGACTATGTGTATAAATTGGACAAAGCTCCAGGGCTTCAAACAGGCTCCCCAAGCCTGGTATGATACTTTGTCCAGTTTTATGCTAGAAGACAAGTACTCTCAAGGTAAAGTCAACAACTTCTTGTTCCTCAAGAAGATAACAAGTATTATCATTCTTGTTCAAATCTATGTGGAAGATATCATTTTTTGTGCCACCGATGAGTCACTGTGTGATGAGTTTGCCTCTCTCATGAAAAGCCAATATGAGATGAGCATGATGGGAGAGCTAACATTTTTTCGTGATCTCCTAAAGAATTTTTTTTAATTGCTCTCCTATGAAAACTCTTTGACAACCTTCTTTTAAAAAGATTAAATTAATTTTTTTTCGGCTACCGAACTACTGTTCATAGCCGCCGAAGTAAAAAAAAAGGTTTAATTTAAAAAAAAAGTTGGTAAACGACAATTTTGAAAGTTAAAAAAAACAAATTTTATGTTTTTTAAAAGAAGACATGTGTTTCAAAAAAAAAATTAAAATTTTGTTTAACTTTTTTCTTTGGTCAGCTACCGATGCTTCTATTAAAAAAAAATTACTCCCATCTATCCCTCTCACCCTTCCCTTTCCTACACTCCTCCTTCCTCTCCGGCTCTCCGTACATACCTTCCTTCCCTCTCCCTCTCCCCCTCCCCTTCCTCTCCTCCCTCCCTTCCCTCTCCCTACATACCTTCCCTCCCTCTCCCCCCATCCTTCCCCTTCCCCTTCCCTCCCTCTCCCCCTCCTTCCCCTTCCTTCCCTTTCCCTCCCCTTGTCTTTGGCTCCTTATCTTCCGCCTAAGATTAAAAAAAAACATCAAAAAAAAAAAAATCGGACGAAGTACTGTTCATTATTAAAAAAAAAATTGCCACCGAAGTTTCGAACATTTAAAAAAAAAATTCGGTTTCTCTCTCTATTCCCTTTCCTTCCCTTTCTTCGGCTCCTTCGATCTCTTTCCCTCTCTCTTTCGGTAGTTCTCTCTCTCTCTAACCGAATCTCTCTCTTTCCCCTTCCTTCGGCCCCTCTCTCTCTTCTCTTCTTTTTCGGCTTCTCTCTCTCCTCTCTCCCTCTTTCGGTCCCTCTCTCTCTCCTCCCTTCCCTCTCCCCACCGAACACCCCCTTCCCCTCCCCTCTCCCCACCGAATCCCCCACCCTCCCCTCTCCTTCTCCCCATCGAAACCCCCCTCTCCCCACCGAAACCCCCCTCCCCTCTCCCTCCTCCCCTCCTATTAGAGCATAAATGTGTTGGATACAAGATCAAGAAGACTGAAGGTCAAAGTTCAAGGAGTCAAAGGCTGAAAGTCAACTCTCATCAAAGTCAAAGTCTTTTGTAATAACAATTGATTAATTGTGTTTAGAAACTAGAATCTAGGGAATAACAATTGTTAGAGCATTAAATGTGTTGGATACAAGATCAAGAAGACTGAAGGTCAAAGTTCAAGGAGTCAAAGGCTGAAAGTCAACTCTCATCAAAGTCAAAGTCTTTTGTAATAAAAAGTCAAAGTATTGTATTTGTATTTGTTTTTCTTGTATTCTAGATGTAAGTATAAATATCTTGTATTTCTGTTTTTAGTGATTGTATGGTATTAACAGAAGGTGGTCTAGTTGAGAATCTGAGAGTACGTATCTAGAGAGAATTTGTAGAGAGAGAGAGAGAGTTTTAGAGAGAGAAAGTGTAATTGTTGATTTGAGATTGAATCAAAACAGGTAATTGAATTCTTGTTTGTGTTTGATTGATTAATTGTGTTTAGAAACTAGAATCTAGGGAATAACAATTGGTATCAGAGCAGATCCAAAAGTGAAACCAGATCAAGAAATTGGAAAGAGTTGTTCGACACTGTGTTCATCGCGTTCGATTCAATTTCTGAATTTTAGGGTGTAATTCGAGCTGAATTCGATCAGGGTTGTTAGTTTAGTTTAATCGACCGAGTCTGTATCGTTTATTTTGGCAATTGCACTGTATTTGATCTTGATTTGGTGATTTTGTATGTTTCGAGTTCACGAGTTTCAAGTTCACTGTAAATCGAGTCAAAGTGTATCATTTTGTGTTTGTTTTTGAAATTATTGCATTGTAATTTGTTCTAGAGTTGAATTCGAGGATTTCTGCAAAGTTTTGAAGAAATTGAAGAAGTTTTGAGTCGAAATTCGATGAAAAAGTGAAGTTTTGGTCGACTTTCTGAAGAACACGCAAGGAAATCTGAAGAACGCACTAGATCTGAGAAACACGCTAGATCTGAGAAACGCGCAAGTTCTTCGATAGAACGCGCAAGCTGAAGAATTTCATTTTCGGTCAAAACGCGCAAGGCGTTATTAGCGAGTTCTAGAAACTCGCTGGTTGAAGTCTGCGAGTTTTGAAAGTTGGGAAAATTTTCTAAGTACCAAAACACGCACGTAGTGATTAGCGAGTTCTACAAACGCGCTAGTCTAAATGTGCGAGTTTCATCAGGAACAGGGTTCTGCGTCGTGCGAGTTTGAAAAACTCAGAAAATTGTCTAAGTGTTGGAACGCGCAAGCAGTGGTTAGCGAGTTTGCTTAAACGCGCAAGTAGTGTCTAGCGAGTTTTGGGAACGCGCACGTCTCTATTAGCGCGTTTCAACGTGAATAGTCTCTTGCGTGTTTAGGCATTAGCGGGTTCAAAGAGAATAGTCACTTGCGAGTTTCAACATTCAGCGAGTTTCAACATTCAGCGAGTTTAAGCGACTAGCGAGTTTCAGCAATTAGCGAGTTTGCTAAAACACGCAACCCTTTGCGTGCGAGTTTCACAAACACGCAAGTTTAAGCCTGCGAGTTTTTCTATGAATAGTGTTTTACGAGTTTAGGCGTCTGCGAATTTCCATATTTAGTATATTTTCTGAGAAATTTTCAAAACTGTAATATGACCTTTAATAGTGAATTTTTTTTTCTCTAGGGGCGCTGCCCCTCGACCCCGCAAAGGCGTTGCCCCTTGACCCCACCCGCTAACCGGGTAGCGGGATCCCCGTGCTAAGTCTGCGGAGGGGGCCGGAACAAAATTTTAATTGTGATCAAAATTCCTGAATTTCTATTTCAAGATTTCTTGTATTTTTGTGATTTCATATTGGACTAACGATCAGTTTCTAGTTTCTTATTGCATATATTTTTTCAAAACAGGTTTATATAAGATGACTTCCAAAGACGCTATTTCTATTGGTACTGATGTTAAGCCCCCAGTTCTGTTTAAAGGGGAATGTGAGCAGTGGAAGGACAGATTTCTGGATTTTGTGGATAGGCATGCAAATGGAGAAAACATTCTGCTTTCAATTACTGAAGGTCCCATGGTACCACGTACTGTCCAGATACCTGATGACGATTCATCTGACAGTGAGGATGGTGATGTGGACAGAGAACAAAAGATGAAGACTGTTCCATTGGATTTTGCACAGTATTCTGAGGAACAGAAAAGTCGGTTTAAAGCAGATAAGCAAGCAAGATCTCTTTTACTTCAGAGCATTCCTAATGAGATTTACATTAAGATAGATAGCTACAAGGCGAATGCAAAGAAAATGTGGGATCAGTTGCAGAAGATGATGATAGGTTCCAAAGTCGGCAATCAAATGAAAGTGGCTAACTGCATAAATAGCTACGAGGAATTCAAAGCGAAAGAAAATGAGAGCCTAGAGGAAACCTATGAGAGGTTTGTGCTTCTTTTGAACGAACTCTCAAAGAACAAAGTGAAGAAGAAGCAAATAGAAAACAACGTCAAGTTTCTAAGCATTCTACAACCGGAATGGAAGAAACATACCCGTCGGATGAAGCAGATGAAAGACTTAAGCGACATACCTATTCACGAAGTCTATGAGACTTTGCGTCAGAATGAAGAAGAAGTTGAAGAGAAAAGACGTGAAAAGAAGAAGAAAGATGAGAAAGTTTCTGATCCTATTGCTCTAGTGGCCGGAGAGAAGGAGAAAGAAAAGAAAGAGAAGAAGAAGAAGAAGAAGAAAGTGATTATCAGTTCAGAATCAGAATCAAAGTCAGATGGAGATGATGGAGAAAGTCTCAAACAAGCTATGCTATTACTGACCCGTGCATTTCAAAAGAAATTCTACAAACAGCCAGGATCCAATTCTCAGAGGTACTCTTCATCTAGCTCCAAGAACCATGAGCACAGGGAACGGGTAGAGGGAAACTGATTTGTTGAGAAGAAACCCGAAGAAAGAAAGAAGTTTGTGAATGACTATACCGTTGCTGAAAAGCCAGCAAATGATCCAATCAAATGCTACAACTGTGGCAAGATTGGACATTTTGCTAAAGAATGTCGAAAGCCAAAAGTTCGCAACTCCTAGTACTATCAGAACAAACTGCTATTGGCCAAACAACAAGAAGCGAGCATAGCATTAATGGCTGAAGACGAATTTTGGCTGGATCATTCAGATGGTGAAGAGGAAGCGAAAGAAGAAGCTGCTCATATATGCTTAATGGGCAAAACGGTGAAATATGATGAGTCAGATGATGAAGCGGCTGACGAGGTAATGCACTTAACTGAAAAAGATTTCATAACCAAAATGGAAGCCATGATGGTTGAGCTTAATGACCTTCAAACAAAACTGAAAAAGGAAAAAGACAGAGTTGCTAAAAGAAACAACAAGATCTTTGAGCTTAATAAGTCCGTTATTGGGAACAAAGATCTAATTGATTCTTTACGCAAGTCTGCTTCTGATTCTAAAATTCAAGTAGATTGTTTTGAAAAGAAGATTTCTGATTTTGAAGTTAAAATTTCTAAGTCTGAGTTTGAGAAGAACAAGCTTTTGAATAAGAAGGTAAATGGTCTGGAAGCCAAACTCTATGCAAGAGGCCAAACAGATCAAACCATTTTTCTCAATGCACCTAACGAAGAGGCTGATGTTAAGGAAAAATGGGGACTTGGTTTTGAAAACCCCCATTATCTTAAGAAAGCTATCAGAAAACAACCAGCACTTTATAATTTTGATTTTCTTGCTTGTGCTGGTAAACATACTCATTTAAAACCCAAATTTGTTACCAAATTACCAGAATAAGTTGAGGCCAAAGAAACTGAAAATAGAAAGAATGTAAAGAAAATGCAACTACCATTTAACTATGCAAAGTTAAATGATAGTTATCTTTCAGACACACCAAAAGTTCTTTCAAACGACTATTTTGCTAGTTATTCTGTTTATGAGATGAGGGCAAAACCTGCAATTGCAAAGGTTTATGTTCCTCCACTCATTCTTCAAAGAAAAATAGTTGAACTTGAAAATGTTGTTTTTGATGAAAGACTTTTGGTAGATATTGAACAAAGTGTATTTTCTACTGTTTTAAAGAACATTGTTTTTCAATCTAAATCTTCAAAGTGTTCTAATGTTTCAAAGGCACCTCAAACTTCATCTGATAATTTTGATGACTTATTTGAGTCTGCAAATGACTTTCTTAATTCTGATGATGGGTGCATAGAAGAAATTGATATGTTTGACTTCAATGCTCCTCTTCCTGATCATTCTACTTGTCTTATAAATGAAAAAGTGTTACCAAGTGGTTTTAATATTGGTGAATCATCAGCTAAGGTTGGTAAATCAGTTTCTGTAACTGCTGATTACTATGCTCAAAGTAAGAAACATAAGAAACAGCAATTACAGAAACAGAAATACACTGGTACACAAAAGAAAAATCAATCTCAGAAATCTGCTTTTCCTAATAATTCTAAATCTTATGTTTCAGATTTAAGGAAGAAAAGGTCGAAAGCGAGATCTGAATGGAGATCAAAAAGGAAGAATGATGAGATAGTTGAATCAGTTTCTGATAACTCATGTAATAGATCTGATAGTAGTGATACTGATGTAGTTGGTCAACTTGCTTCTCATAAACAAAACCTTGTAACTTCTTACAAGCGTTATTCAATAATTTTGCTTATTCTCATAATTCAATTATCTCCTATTACTACTAAATCTTATCATTATCGGATAAACGATTTTGCTTATTCTCATAATTCTACTGATTGGTTTGGATCTTATCATGTTTATTCTTCAAGATCAAATGTTTTTAAAAGTTTTCAAAGAAAAGGAGGATCCATATTCAAATGGATACCAAAATCATGTGCTAATCTGTTAGGACCCGTTTTTAAATGGGTACCTAAAGTTATTGTTTCCTGATTTCTCTTGCAGACCCGACATATGTGGTACTTGGATAGCGGTTGTTCCAAGCATATGACCGGGCAGAAAGCTTTATTGTCTAATTATACAGAGAAATTCAGTGGAAATGTCAGATTTGGGAATGATCAGCTTTCACCAATCTTAGGATATGGTGACATTATTCAAGACAACATAACGATTAGTAAGGTGAGTTATGTCGAAGGTTTAGGGCACAACTTGTTTAGCATCGGTCAATTCTGCGATAAAGGGTTAGAGGTCAACTTCAAATCTAAGAGTTGCTTGGTTCGTACTGAAGACGGCACATAACTCTTAGCTGGAAATCGAAAGACAAACCTCCATACCATCAACCTGTCCAAAGTTCAGATTGATAATCAAGTGTGCTTAATGACAAAAGCTTCGATACAACAAAGTTGGCTCTGGCACCGACATCTATCACACCTGAACTTTCGGTATATCAACAAGCTGGTCAAAGATAAGTTGGTAAAAGGACTTCCTGAGCTGAGATATGAGAAAGAACACTTGTGTGCTGCATGTGAAAAGGGTAAGATGAAGAGAGCTGCACATAAACCGAAGCCTGAACCAAGCACCAGTTCTCCACTAGAGTTGTTACATATGGATCTCTACGGTCCAATGAGAACACAAAGCTTAGAAGGAAAGAAATACGTGTTGGTTATTGTGGACGATTAATTAAGATACACGTGGGTCAAATTTCTTCGATCAAAAGATGAGACACCCGAAGTTCTCATTACTTTCTTAAAGACGACCTAAGTGAATATGCAGAGACAAGTCAAGTTTCTTCGAACTGACAACGACACAGAGTTCAAAAACAAAATCATTGAAGAATATCTTGAATCGGTCGGGATATCACATCAATACTCTGCTGCTCGTACGCCTGAACAAAATGGAGTAGTCGAAAGGCGAAATCGGACGCTAGTCGAGGCCGCTCGGACTATGCTGAGCCAGTCTGACTTACCTCTATTCTTGTGGGCAGAAGTTGTGTCAACTGCATGTCATACTCAAAATCGATCCATGGTACACCTCCGTTTTCAAAAGACTCCATATGAGCTGATCAACAACAGAACACCGACAATCAAGTATTTTCATATATTTGGGTGTAAGTGTTTCGTGCTTAACGACAGAGAGAATCTGAACAAATTCAGTGCTAAGGCAGATGAAGGCATCTTCATTGGATACTCTTCAACATCTGCAGCATACCGTGTTTATCTGAAAAAGTCCAAGACAGTCGTCGAAAGCGTCAATGTAACATTCGATGAAGAAATGGCTTCTGAACAACTCAGTTCAGAACCCGTTATCACTGGAGTATTAGCTTCTGGGCAGATCAGTCCAGAACCTGTTTCTACAGAGAAAAATTCGAATAACGCTTCTATTTCAATTTCACATTTATCTGATTTAGATTTGTTATTTGAATTCTTTTATGATGAGTTTCTAGGATCTAATGTACCTAAATCTGTTGTGACTGACAGGTCTGAAGACATAAGTTTCAATCATCCAGTCACTTCAGAAGTTTTAACTGAACTTGTATCCCCCGTTCAGTCAGAAACTCACATTCCAACAACTACTCCTACAGTTGAAGATACACAAGTAACTGATGAGCCAGAAGTAACTGTTTCAGTTGGGTGTGATATATTGTCTACTCAACAGTCAGAGTCTGTTGTTCCAACTGATACTTCTGCATCTGAAACTTCAACTGCAAACCCCCTCCTATTATTCAAACTGAAGAGCCTAATAATGGATTTTTAGATGATGATCATGTTCAAACTTAATCTACTCCACTCCCTCATAAGCATCGCTGGACCAAAGAGCATCCTTTACATCAAGTAGTTGGAGATCTAAACAAGCCTGTACAAACTAGGTCAGCGACTCTTAATCAATGTATGCATGACTCATTCCTCAGCAAGATAGAGCCCACGCGAGTATCAGAGGCTTTAGCTGATTCAGATTGGGTATCTGCCATGCAAGACGAGTTAAATCAGTTTGAAGCCCTAAAGGTCTGGAGGTTAGTTCCAAAGCCAGTAGGAAAGACCGTGATAGGAACTAAATGGGTATTCAAGAATAAAAAGGATGAAGATGGTATCGTCATAAGAAACAAAGCTAGACTTGTTGCCAAAGGTTACCGGCAAGAGGAAGGCATAGACTACGATGAGACGTATGCTCCAGTAGCGCGTATAGAGGCAATCCACATGTTTCTAGCCTACGCAGCTCATAAGAATTTCACAGTCTATCAGATGGATGTGAAAACAGCCTTTCTGAATGGCATTCTTAAGGAGGAAGTATACGTGTCTCAACCAGAAGGGTTCGTCAGTCCATATAAGCCAGATCACGTCTACATTTTGGATAAAGCCCTGTATGGTTTAAAACAAGCCCCTCGAGCATGGTATGATGTTTTATCTAAATTTTTGGTCAAGTCCGGTTTTCTAAAGGTAAAATAGATACCACTTTGTTTATCAAAAAGGAAAAAGCCGATATCATCCTTATTCAAATATATGTTGATGATATAATATTTGGTTCTACTAATCCTAAATACTGCAAAAAACTTTTCTAACCTCATGGTGTCACGTTTTCAAATGAGTATGATGGGATAGATGAATTTCTTTCTCGGATTACAAGTAAAACAGTTTTCAACGGGGATTTTCATTAATCAATCTAAGTACATTTTGGATATTCTTCGGAAGTTCAATATGGAAAATTGTAAACCAATTGGAACCCCGATGGCACCAGATACTAAGATTAGCACTGATCCTTCGGGTAAAAGTGTTGATGTTATAACTTATAGAGGTATGATAGGATCATTAATGTATCTTACTTCAAGTAGGCCATATATTATGTTTTCAACATGCTTATGTTCTAGATATCAGGCTGCTCCTAAAGAATCCCATTTGGCCGCTGTCAAACGGATTTTTAGATATCTGAAGGGCACCGCAGATCTTGGTCTGTGGTATCCTAAGGATACAAGGTTTCAACTGACTGCTTATTCAGATGCAGATCATGCAGGTTGCATGTTGGACAGAAAGAGTACTTCAGGTCACATTCAATTTCTTAGAGACAAGCTCGTTAGTTGGGCGTTAAAGAAACAATTATGCGTTTCCACGTCGACTACTTAATCAGAGTATGTAGCTGCTGCCAGTTGCTGCTCTCAAGTCCTGTGGATGCGAACACAGCTACGAGACTATGGATTCAAATTTGACAACATTCCAATATATTGTGACTCGAAGAGTGCAATCGCCATATCTGCTAATCCTGTTCAGCATACGAAAACCAAACACATTGACGTCAGGTATCATTTTATCAAAGATAATGTCGAAAAAGGAACAATTGAGCTTTATTTTGTAAAAACAGATTATCAGCTTGCAGATTTATTTACCAAACCCCTAGATGAAAAGAGATTTAATTTTCTTGTCTCTAAGCTTGGTATGCTAAATCTTAAGACGTAATCGGTTGTTACCTAATAAAGTTAAGTATTGTTATTTTTCATCATTTTCTTTCTCATTATTTCTGAAAGATATATGCACTTTAATAGTTTGCTCATGATCTAAGGGGGAGAATGAGATGCACTTTAAGATGATCTACATTATTTTGAGGGGGAGCATATCTAATTTCTGCATTTTACTTAACTGACAAATTTTTGTGATGCATGATTTTAGGGGGAGCTTATAAGTCATATTAAAAGGAGTAAGACTATGATTTCTGATTATTTCAGATTAGAACTCGTACATTAATTGTTTTACTGCTTTATGTCTTTTACATTTGAATAAATCTTTGTGAATAAAAGTTGCTTTGACTAGACTTTGAGACTTGTGCAGAATGAGAGAAGCTATCAAGATCATATCTTTATGATTTTCAGCTGACTTCATGAGATTTAAGAATGCATAGAAAGGTTAAATTTCTTATCTTAATCTTATATATGATTGAAAGAAGGACAACTTTCAATCATAGAAAACATGTTCTTAAATGTTCAAACCGCTTCCCAATTCTTAAACAGATTTCATGAATTGGAAGTGTGATTTTAAATGTTTTCATTTTTCATTTTGAGCTTCAATAATTACAAACCGTGTGTTTCCAAAGATAAATACTTGCGTATTGTCTTTTCTTTATACTTTCAAGTATTCACACACATCGGTTTGACTTTTTGTTCAAATTGTTCTTACCATGTCTCATATTGAAACATATTTTCGATGGTAAGACACCCCGCTTGTATTTCAATGAATTTTGAGCGTTAATTCATTTCGAAACGGTTTTTCAAGAATGTATATATTTTTGTTTCGTATAGACACATATCCATTATTCTTGACCATAAGCTTTGATTGTTATATCATTCATTTCTGATCATTTTTCATACAAGGTTAGATTTTCAAACAAGTCTTTTGCATTCATATTCATTCATTCAATCTACTTGTTTGAAAATACTTCAATGTTTAAAAAATGCTCATATCTTCATGATTATATTCTGAGCATATCAACATATGACTTGTATTTGAGCTTTAACTGATAAAGTTAAACCATTTTGAGCAACATTATGCTTTTATAGGATTACATGGGTTCTTTGTGCTAGGACTTAAATGAACTTCTATGGAATCACGTTAACCAGTGATTTCTACCCAAGAAGTTAATCCATAGAGATTGAGTGTGAGGAGTCTAAAAGAAATGAGTGTGGGTTGTGTGTTGAGGTAAAATGGAAAAGAGAGTTTGGTTAGATGTGAGCTTATTGAATTAAAAGAAAGAGGGTGTGAGATCAGAGTAAAAGAATATCAAACTCTGCACCAACTACTTTCTGAGCTGGGAAACCACATTACTAATGTTTCATAATTCTTTCGTGAACATTATTGAAACAGGCAAATAGCCCATGCCAACTCTTGTCTAAAACCCCACCAGCCACTCATTTTCTTCTAAAAAAGAAAATGTTTCACATTTTCAAGGGGACGCAACACATATGCTATCTGGTTTTCATTTGGAAAATCTGGATATTGAAAAAGAAGGAAGTCTGCCCCACCTTCGCACTTCAATCACGCACATTGAGTCTGTGTTTCTCTACTGTTGTCTCAGTGGTTTACACTATGTTGAGCCTTAAAAAGCATTTACTTGTGCTTAATTCTTTCTACACTTGCATGAACACACAAAGAATTCGTTTCTTTGTCATAACATTCATAGGAATTGCCTTTGTGGTGTTTCGATGATTGGATGGAAGCCCTGGGGGAGTGGACATCAAAAAGCTCATTTATATTGTGTATTCGTTACACACAATGACTTTGTGTTACTGACAGACATTTTAACTGATTCATTTGTTGATTCAGGAGTTACATGTTCTTATTTTGTCTGGATTTGCAAAGATCTAGATGAATACTTGGTTATGGATCACAGAATCAGAGGCTCAGTTTGACAGATCAGAATGGTCAATGACATTTCTTGGAAGAACAGTTTTGATGATATAGATGCTCAAATCATCAAAAAGGGGGAGATGGTATCAAAAGAAAAGATAAAGTTTTGGGAGATGATTTAAAGAAATGTCCATATCAGAAGATTCAAAATTAAGATTTAAAGAAGATCAAAGAATTTTTGAAGATGTGCGGATTTTTGAGGAAATTTTCTTTGAAGATTATTTGCTAAAGCAATCCGAGCTGATTCTGAAGATAATTTCTTTCCAAAGTTTGAAAGTATCTTGTGAAAGTTTTGGGGAGATTGTTAATCAGTTAAAGACAGTTTTTGAAAGAATCCCGTCAAAGAAAAAGGGGAGATTGTACTGATAGAGCTTAAAAGTGAAGACTGAATTGCTAGATCTTTCAATAGTGATCTTGAATCCAAAGGGGGAGATTGTTAGAGCATAAATGTGTTGGATACAAGATCAAGAAGACTGAAGGTCAAAATTCAAGGAGTTAAAGGCTGAAAGTCAACTCTCATCAAAGTCAAAGTCTTTTGTAATAAAAAGTCAAAGTATTGTGTTTGTATTTGTTTTTCTTGTATTCTAGATGTAAGTATAATTATCTTGTATTTCTGTTTTTAGTGATTGTATGGTATTAACAGATGGTGGTCTAGTTGAGAATCTGAGAGTACGTATCTAGAGAGAATTTGTAGAGAGAGAGAGAGAGAGAGAGTTTTAGAGAAAGAAAGTGTAATTGTTGATTTGAGATTGAATCAAAACAGGTAATTGAATTCTTGTTTGTGTTTGATTGATTAATTGTGTTTAGAAACTAGAATCTAGGGAATAACACCTCCCTTCGGCCTCCCTCTCTCCCCCTCCCTTCGGCCTCCCTCTCTCTCTTACCCTTTCTTTCGGCTTCTCTCTCTCTCTCTCTTCCTCCCTCCTCATTTTTTTTTGAAATTTCTTTTTCTTCCCATTTTTTTTCTAGATATTTTTTTGTCTTTTTCCTTGGTCTTCCCTATCCTCTTCCCTTTTTCTTTCTTTTCTTCCATATCTTCTCTCCCCCCATATATCTCATCCTTTTTCTTTACCTACCATTTTCTAAACCCCTTCTCTCTTTCTTTTCTTTTTCTTTCCTGTTAAAAAAAAACCCAAAAAAAAGAGCCCCAAAAAAAATGGGCCACTGAATTTATGAGTTCTTCGTGTCTTGTAATTTTTCTGAGTGTCAGTACCATTTTTTTCTCTGTGTTGGTGTCATCATCAAATAGGGGGAGAAAAATTGTTGTGTCACAAATTGATTTGGTGATGACTCTTTTACCAACACTTAGAAACTCAAGAAGATCTCTCTCAACAAGAGCTCTCTATCCACCAATCGAGCTCTTAACCCAGGTATGTTTTCTTTCATAACCTCTCCCGATCTACAATGGGGTGATGCTCGCGACACTCCGGTGTCCAAGGCTCCCTCATCTGTAGTGACCCCATCTTCCCTATTCCCAAGTGAAGCCGACTAGCAAGAAATAATATTCAAAGGCTTTCGGCACCTCCGCACTAGCTAAGATTACCATACGACTGAAAGAACCTTCGGTTGTTGCCCCGGTCACACATCCCTCTTCAAAGCGGAGGCACTCACCTTCTTCCCCTCCCTCTCCTCTCAAGAGGCTGAGGAAGGTTTCAAGGTCCAAGCCACAAACTCCACCCACCAATTCTCCACAATCGGCAGGTGTTGAAATTTTCCCATCCGGGCCTGGGGACTCTGCTAAACCTAAAGCCACCTCCTTTGTATCCTCACAAAAGGATACAATTGTAAAATCGGGGACCCCTATTATTCCCTCATCAACCTTTTCCTTGGTTGATAAGGATGACTTGGACACCTCCCCAATCCAAGGTGCTTCTTCTCCACCTCACAGCCTATCACCCGGGATTCTCAGTCCCGATGCTTTTGCACGATCCAAGGATGAATCTGCCTTTCCAGGAGCAGGTTCGGAGGATCTTGAAAACTTTCTGACTTCTTTCTTTCCGACACCGTGAATTAGTTTAGGGGGAGTTTGTGTTGAGGGGAAGCAACTTACCACTCAAGCTTAAACTCTGTTGAAACTAATTTTGCGATGAACTGTGTGATCAAAGCCACCTAACATTAGTTGGGAGAGTATGAATTGAGGGGGAGCAACCACTCACTTAAGTTCAAACAATTCCGGCTTCTGTCTTCTTATCTTTGTATATATATTTTTTTCTTTTTTCTCTCATTCTTTATTCATTGTACTTATTTATTCGTTTGTATAGCTATACTTTTTCATTCGTTTGTAAATGTCAGATATACCAAAAAAAAATGGTCTATGTGAAAAGAAATTAAAGCACGTAAATCACACTCAAATGCTCGACAACAACATTCTATCACGATTCAACTATCAAATTCGATTAAAAACATCAAAAACTCAAAATCGTATGATGAAACAGTACGTTGAAAACTTGTTTTCCAGAAAATACAAAATCGCAAAATCGAAGATCTAAACTTGAATTTTATGCAAAACAATATGAATCAAACGTGATCGATTATCAAAAACGCAACTAATGATATCAAATTCAACCAAAAACGATCACAAACAAATCCAAATTTTATGAGAAATCAAGAAAACGAGATTTTCTTGAAAAAAATTCAAGAAAATCGATCAAATTTTCGATTTCGATCACAAATTCAAATTAAGAAAAACAATCTCTCAATTCTCTCAAGATCTAGCTTGCTCTGATACCAATTGATGAACCAAGATCTCTAAATCCTTAGAGAGAGAACGTAGAGAGAGATTAACAATGGAGCGCAAACTGTAATTCTATTCAAATGAGCGTGTGAAAACTTACACAAGACAAAGACCAAAGGGACTTAAATACCCTTGGTCAATACTACACAGATAATACTCTAAACACAGTATTTGACCAAGCCCTATAAATACAATGATTACTATAAAATCAGACCTAACGATCTCCCCCTTAGTAATCATTGGCGCTTTGGTCTTCAAAAATTATATTCTAAATCAGCACGGACCAACAAAGCGACTTTGAGAAGCTTTCTGACTTTTAAAGAAAAAATTTCTTCTCGGCATCTTGCAAATTGAAATTTTCTTTGCTACTTAAGCTCAAGACGATACACCTCTTTTGAATGATCTTGAATGAACTGTGATGTTCGGAGCAGGAACAACAAAAGAATTTGATGTAGCTGAGAGAATAGAATCTTTGAGCGAATCTTGATCAGCAGATAATCTTTTGAGCTCTTTGTCTCTTAAACTTCTCCTTGACTTCTCCCCCTCATGACCTTGATGATCTTGATCAACTTGGTCATGTAAATGTTGGAGACGAGACGGCGTAAGATCTGCAAAATTAAAGAAACAGAGAAAACAGGGAAGTTTGCGCTTCATGTTGGAGGCGCAAACCAAGGTTTGCGTTTCATGAAGGAAGCGCAAAACAAGGTTTGCGTTCCACATGGGACGCGCAAAGCAAGGTTTGCGTGTCATGAAGGAAACGCAAAACAAGCTTTGCGTGTCATGTGGGAGGCGCAAATCTGCCTTGGAAATTTTTTTACAATTTTGAGCTCTTTGACTCCCCCTACATAAATGCACTAGATAAGACATTTCAAGATAGCATTCATGTAAAGAAAAACAGACACTCCCCCTCAAAAACAGATATAATCTTTGAAATACATTCTCTTTGTTCACTCCCCCTTGAATAATGCATAAACCCATTAAAATATATTTATGAGAACACAATGATCAGAAGTTAATGTAGAAAGAAAAATATACTGAATGTAAATTTTGAAACAACTAAACATATTCCGACCCGCACGAAAGGCGTAACGATCTGGGCACTGTCTCGGAGAGAGGCTCGGTGAATAAAATTTTAAATATTAAACAAATTAAATTCTACAGAGTAAAATATTACAAATTTATCAATCATTTAAAATCAAACATATGTTGTAGGATACAAGAACAAGTTTCATTGCATATCAAGTTAAGACATGTTCAGTTTCAAAAACTTTCAGCAATCTATTCAGTGTGCTCACATGCGAATCTTCGATTAGCTTCAAGAAAATGCAATTCTAAAAATATTATAGAGAACTTTGCATATACTCACACTAAGCCATCAAGAATTAAGATATTCACAAATTTACAGATTTATCGCAACTCAAACATATCACCAAGTATCATGAGATGTGTGCTCATTGACATCTTTTAGCATTGTGCACATTGGCATCTTCACATGAGTGTGCTCTTTGGCATCTTTTAAGCTCGTGCACTTTGGCATCTTTTTAATCAATAAGTTTATTAAGTAAAGAACATGCCGTAAACGTAACTTTCTATCTGACCCTATTGCAGGATTTGGGTCAGCCGCTCCCAGACCAGTTGGCCTTAGGGGACTAAGTGTCAAGCACCCCTTGGAACTTACTCTCCCAGATCAGAAAGGCTACATCGACATATCCTAAACCCATTCATACCAGTAGAACATGACTTTCGATCTGGTTCTATTGCAGGATTTCTGTTCGATCACTCCCAGACCAAATGACCTTAGGGGACCAGATGACAAGCATCCCACGGAACGTACTTTCCCAAACCAGAAAGGTCACAGGTACAAACTTTTAAACTTAGAGATTTCTGTATTTTAAGAATTTAATAATCATCTCAATCACTCAGATCAACGTTTAAATGCTTAGCCCATATTTTCATTCCAATCTATAATTCTGATCATTTAGATAGTTTAAGAAAAGTAAACTATAAAAATTCCGACTCACATATCTTTAAAGCAGTAATAAAAGTTTCAATCATGTTGTTGACTTTTCGACTTTTGTAAGACTTGAAATTTCACCATATAAAAACTTTAATATAAGCAGTAATAGTGGTGTAAAGATTTAAACTTTCAATAGATATTTAGTTGAAACAAAATAAAATTCAACTATTTCATCTTTTACATTGAAGAAAATAAATTTGTGTCTCATATTAAAAGAAAAATTTGGGTAATACAAATTCATGAGAAAGATAAACAAGCTCAGATTCTTGAAACATTGAGAAAAACTGGAATACCATTATTATCAGAGATAAATGCAGCGGAATTAAAATTGATGTACTCACAGTATCTCATTAAGTCAGAAGCTTAATCATTGAAGAACGAGTTCTAAACTGTTGTGTTTAGAAGTCGATGTCTATGAAGTGCGGGTCCTGAGCTGAATTACTCAGAAGCCAATATTCTCTTACTCCCCCTTAACATGTGATGCCTGCAACTTTGAATCGGATAAAGATTTGGGTACCCACTTGTATTTGGGCCAATGTTTGTTAGTTGCAGTTCTTATGGGGAAACAATAATCAGATTTAACAGGTAAAACACGAGGAATAGAATCAGAAAAACAATCACAATCAGAAGAGAAAGCATAATCATCAGAATTTGAATCTGAGGAAGAACATGAGACATATTTTGAAATTCGAAACATTTGCTTTCTAGAATATTTTGAAATTTTATTACATGAAGCAAATGAATCACTGTTATAAAGTTTGTCTACACATTTATCCTCATCAACAATATATTCCTCAGATATCCGCTTCTTTCTCCAGATTTGTCTTGATGACTTCCTCACAGTCCGATCTGAAGAATAAAAATCAGAAACATTAGAATTTTCAGATTAGACAGTATCATGTTTCTTTGACTTCTTTGATCTTCTTCTTTTACGCTTCTTTTTATAAAATTGATCATTTAGAAGTAAAGAATTATCAATAATTGAATCAGAAGAAGAAACTTTATCAAAGAAATCAATCTTAGCATTTGATATTGAAGAACTAGCCTCAAAATCTGAAGAATTTTGAGAAAGAATTTTAAAATTTGAAACTTCCTTTTTAATTTTATTTTCCTTAGAATCAGAAGATTAACGAAAAATAGAATCTGATTTTTGAGAAAATAATTTTTCTTCAAAACTAGATGTCATGAAAGAAATAAAAATATCAGATTCAATTTTCTTCAAAATATTGTGATCTTCTATCTGATCGTCAAGATCTATGATTTTCCCTTCCAACACTAATGGAGGAGTATATTTTTTCGAATCATAAATGATTGGAGAAATATTTTCCTTATCAGATTCAGGAGCATACGAAGGAATAAAATCATTAGATGCTGAAGATTTAACAGAAGATATACCATTTAGAACTCTTTTTCCTCTTCTTGATTTTTCAGGAAAATATTTTGCATTTTCAGAAGTGTAAACAAAAGGAATTTCATTTTTCTTATTATAAATCCTTTTCTCATTTTCGACGTCTAAAATTTGCTTTTCACTAGTCCAAAAGAATTTAAATTGAGGACCGTAGTGTGCAAGATTTAGATAGTCGTATTTATATAAGGTGGGAACTTCGTCTATTACTTTATTTAAAAAATGAGGATTGTCAAAACCAAGTCCCTATCTTTCCTTTATAGCTTCTTCACTCCTTGGTTTGTTCAAAAAAATAGTTTGCTCAGACTGTTCTCTTGTATACAATTTCCTTTCTAAAACAATTATTTTATCAGAAAGGATTTTATTCGAAGAAGTCAGTTCAGTCAACGAATCATGATAAGTCTGATTTGAATTTTCTAACTCGACCAACTGCTTATTAAATTTCTCTTTTGTGTCGATTAAAATTGACTTTTCATCTTTTAAAGAAATTTGCAGTTTTTCGATTAAATCAGACTTTTCTTGAATCTTAAATTTCTCAGAAACGAACTTTGAGCGTAAATCATGCAAAGCAGTGATAAAGACATTCATTTGAGATAAGAAGAAATTGTAGTTAAAATCAGATATTACCTCAGAACCATCAGATGAGGTATCATCTTCCTCATTATCACTGTCATCGTCACCAATGAAGCACATAGCTGCAACCTCCTCATTATCAGCCTCATTATCCGAATGGTCCAACCAGTACTCTTCTTCCGCTAACAAGACAGTTCCACTTTCCTTCTTTTCTGCTAGAGCTAACTTCTTTCTGTAAAAATCAGCATTCTTTACCACTTTGACTCTGCAATCTTTCACCATATGTCCAGGCTTCCCACAGTTAAAACAGTTCATCACTTTTTTGTCATCTTTCTTTTGATCAACAACCTTAGCCTGTTCATACTTTGGAATGTGTATCTTTGAAGAAGCACCATGTTCTATCTTCTTAGAACCAGAAGTAAACGACAGGTTGGTTGACCCAGATCTGTGCTTGAACCGTTTTTGGTAAAGCTGAGTCAAAAGAAGCATGGCCTTTTCGAGAGCTTCCCCATCATCATCTGTAGACCCATCATAAGCTGATTCGGTCAATGCTTGCTCAGCCAGTTGACTAGCTATAAGAGCAATGGGATCTACTGACAGAGGCTTGTTCTTCTTATCCATTTTTGCCTTCTTCTCCAATACCAAAGATTCATCTGTCATCAAGATTTCATATAACTCCTGAATTGGCATGGTTGAGATTCTGACATCGTTTCTCATTCTGTGGCATGACTTGTTCCACTCAGGTTGTAAAGCATTCAGAAACTTCAAGTTAGCCTCCAACTCAGTCTTGGTAACTTTAATCTTGTAGAGATCATTGATAACAGCCCAGAATCGATCAAACACACTCTTCAAACTTTCCCCATCCTTTGCCTGGAACTTTTCAAAGTTGTTCATGTATCTGGTCTGTCGTAACTGAGTAGACATTGCAGAACCAAGCATGATCTTCTCAAGTTGAGTCCACATCAGCATTGGGTTATATTTGAAGCAATCGATTCTGTTATAGATGGAGTTGGGAAGAGCAAGGATCAGATTAGATTTAGCCTGACTGTCTGCTTTATGTCTTGATAGCTCTTTTTCGTCATATTCACTTAAAGGTGTTTCAACTGCTGTAGCTGGAGTAGTAGCAGTAGTTGAGATCACTTTCATTTTCCTTACCATAGGACCCTCATACAGAGATTTCATCATGTTATCCCCATTAGGTTGCCTTTCAATAAAGTTGATAAACTGATCCTGCCACTGTTCGAATTCGTTCTCATTGATTAGTACTGGTGGACGAGTATCAGATGTAACACCCTCAAATCTGGAAATAGCAACTTATTTAAAATTTTCTAAATACATCAATAAATGAATCATCTACAACCACGAATTCGGATTTAGCTACAATACACATCTTCTATCTATACATACAGTAAACAATAAGGGCGGGTGCTACTAAAACCCAAAACATGTCACTATCTCCAACTCGCGGAATACTTCACCAATTACTTACTTTTGTAAGGCTAAGGCTCAACTCTTCATAACACCGCTAGAACTGAACCCCCTGCTAGGAACCTGATGCACATGCCGACAAATAAAAAGGTTAGGCTTAACGCCTAGTGAGCTCAAGAGTGTTAACATGAACGAATATATCATTAAAAGAAAGGAAATCAGTTTAAGTCAAGATCCTTCGAAATTATTATACTTCAAAATGGAAACGACACATTTTCCCATAATATGCACTTTTAAAGATAATGATTCCAAAACACACGTTTCCTCTAAAATGGTACAACGCATAACTCACCCAAACGGGATCATAGTTCGACACTTATTCTAGTAACAACATGAATAACCATTTATAACCCAAAGTACCCAAAACGCGGGCGGGACAGAATGCTCGACCCATAAATTGCTATCAAAACCCCATATACCGTATGTCCGAAAACATGGACACTGGGTCCAATACTCACGCGACCGTAAAGAACCAATGACAATAAAACAAGACATTCTTATATTTAACATACTGATAGCCAACCACGGGGGAAACCCGTATCCGTTGAGGGTGGAGGGAACACGAAAGTATACCACCCAAACAACGTTAATCGCATGACACCTCCCGACATCCCAGCCCGGTGTCCCTACGACTCCTTTACAAGTGTCACCCCAAGTCAGGTGACCTTGATGGATCATTCCGAAGAACTCCATCCCGAAGGCCCGGCACACTTAAAGACTACCTCCCAGGCATTACTTCAAGCGACAGAGGTCCTAGCGCCTACCATTCCAGTAGCACTAGCCGACTCAACCCTCCTAGCGATCACTTGTAAAGTTTCCGGTCATAAAACATGGGTACCGAAGTTCAACCCCGCAATACCCAATTGACCATCCCAAAACAGACTGACTCACGTGCCTATGGATCCATTACACACTGTATAACGTTACATGACTCCAATTGAAAGACCAAAGCTCCCAAAACATGTAACCCACCAATGACACAAATTAAGTGTCTTCATATCCAAAACCTACGACGGTTAAAAATCCGGACAAATGTCCACACGACTCGTTTAAGCCAATACCGAGCTAAAGAGCTCCAAATCAGTTTGACCAATAATTATCGGTCTCCAAAATAGTGGAATGTCTTTAAACAACATTTGTGAAGACACGTACCTCAAAGACTAGATTTACCCCAAAACTCCATACGAGATGGGACTCAAGATTTCCAAAGTGTTTATGAATGCAAATACACCAAATGCATAAAACATGAATTAGACTTTACTTGTACAAAATCACCAAGAATACGTAATCCATGTTATTTAGTTGTTGGAAACATTCAAAACTCAAAAGAATCATTTTAAGAGGTTAACACAGCCCAAGTTTACCAAGTAAGAAAACTTATCCAAATACTCACACTTTGACAAATAACTAAGTAAAACATATTTTACTTCTAAATACTCAAAACTTATCAGCAGTTAACCATTTCATGTAAAACACTTTAAAATATACATTTTGACATGTATACCGTTTTCACAAATCAACTTGAACTCACCTTGCTAGATTTAGGCTAAATCTAGATTTCACCCAACGAGCTCTTTTGAAGGCCAGTTGAATCCTCAAGCCGAAATCTTCCAAAAACCTAGATCCAAACATTTCATACCATAAATACCCATACTCAACCATATAGAAACATTCCCCAAACATAATACACCAAAATCCCCAACGAGATCCAAACCCTAGTTTCTCTAAAATCACCAACTCTAAGATTTGAGGTATCAAACACAAAGGAACCACCAATGGAGCATTCATAACCTTATTACAAGAGAACTTACCCTTGAAGACAAAGAGACTTCCGAGAACACCCAATCCAACACTTCAACCCGAGCTCCCAACCTTTGCACTTGATGAGGAAGATGAAGATGGAGGTTTTGTGGCTCAAGCTCCCAACTAGCTAGATGGTGAATAACCATGTGGTTTGAGGAGGAAAAACCCCCAAAATAGGTTAGGGTTCAGATTAAGAAAAACAATCTCTCAATTCTCTCAAGATCTAGCTTGCTCTGATACCAATTGATGAACCAAGATCTCTAAATCCTTAGAGAGAGAACGTAGAGAGAGATTAACAATGGAGCGCAAACTGTAATTCTATTCAAATGAGCGTGTGAAAACTTACACAAGACAAAGACCAAAGGGACTTAAATACCCTTGGTCAATACTACACAGATAATACTCTAAACACAGTATTTGACCAAGCCCTATAAATACAATGATTACTATAAAATCAGACCTAACAAGACTCCTCAGCCTAAAGCCATGTATGCCTACTTGATCAACACCATTGGCCAGGATGGTGCCGATCTCAGTCTTCAGGAGCCGAAGACCTCTTCGGAAGCCGAAGACCTCTTCGGAAGCCGAAGACCTCTCAGTCTTCAGGAGTCGAAGACCTCTTTGGAGGCCGAAGACCTCTTCGGAAGCCGAAGATTTCTCAATCTTCGGGAGCCGAAGACCTCTCAGTCTTCAGGAGCCGAAGACCTCTCAGTCTTCAGGAGCCGAAGACCTCTTCGGAAGCCGAAGATTTCTCAATCTTTCGAAGCCGAAGACTTCTCAATCTTCAGGAGCCGAAGACTTCTTAATCTTCAAGGCCTGAAGATTTCTCTCTTCACATTGTACTTTTCTGACAAAATATATTTGTGATATCTTGCATTGACGTGGACCTCATCTGAAGATCAGATAAAGTAAGCTTTGTCTCCTACACTATTTTAAGGAAAGGTCTCCACCATCCTACAGGTTAACACTTCAAGCCAAAAAACCTCAAGACAAAAGGTACATCCTGTACCTTGCTGAAGACCTGTGTCCATCCTTTGCTCAACAGGTGTCCCATGCATTTAATGCATGAGGCACTATATATATGGAGGATGCTTCAACATGCAAGATACCCAGCAGAACCAGTTCTACAACCTTTAAGTTCTCTAAGTGCCTGGCAATCTTCTCTCTACGAATTTCTTATTGTTTTCTAAGTGTTTTACAATAGTTCTTCAATTCTCTTAGTGTTAGATTGTTTGAGCAGATTCATCTGTTCTCTTCCGCAACAATCAAAGTTTTCTATGTGTAATTCTTGATTTCAAATCAATAAGAATTAAATTAAGTGAAAAACTGTGTGTATTGTATTTAACCCCCCCCCCCCCTTTTACAATACTTTTCTTATTTACTTACTGCTATTTGGGACCAACAGTGGTGAAATCCAATAACATCACGGGTGACCCCATTCACGTGTTCTCGCCACCCAAGATGGAAACGTTGAGATGACATGCGAGTACGTTGTATAGGCGGCCTACTCGTGTGTTTCTCTACTCTCAACGTATACGAGTCTCCCCGTCGTCGATCCGTGGTATTTTTAAATGTTAATGTCGTATTTTGCCAAATTTGGTTTTTGTGTGGTCGACGGTGAATGATGGCCTTAATATTGGGTTTTCCCCGCGTATATTAAGGTTTGAACGAAATACGTCATTTCCACGTTTCGGTATTTGATTTCGTCCATTTTATGGTCGTGTGAGTTTTGGGTCTAACGTCCGTGTTCACGGCGATATTTATTTATATAGATTTTCATCCATGGCTTATGAGTTGTGTATCATGTTCCACCCGTGTTGGGTATTTCGAGATATAACCTTTTTACCCGTGTTTTATAAAATTGGGAGTTCTCTCTCTATCTTCCTTTTGAGCAAGTTTTGGGTTGAACTTAAATTTACGAAAGAACGTTTTATATTGGGATATTCGCCTTTAGAACAGTTTGGTTTGGTTAACGATTTACTCGGTGTCTCTTTCGTTTAAAATGCGTAATTATTGGTAAACAAGTCGTTTTCATGATTGAAGCATTTCATTTTGAAAGATTATGATTTTAATTGTGTTCTTTCTTTTTAAACGATTAATTTATATATGTTGAAAACTCTTGAGCTCACTAGACGTTAAGCCTAACCTTTTTATTTGTCGGCATGTGCATCAGGTTCCAGTTGGGGTTTGGTTCTAGCAGCTATGAAGAGTTGAGTCTTAGCTTTGTGCAAGTGTAAGTAGTTGGTGAAGTCTTCCGCAGTTTGGAGATAGTGACTATTATTGGGTTTTAGTAACACCCATCCTTGTTATAGACGGTATGTAGAGAATAAATTATGTATGTTGAGGTTAAACCTTAATTTGTGATTGTAGATGAATCAATTATCGACGTATTTAGAAAAATTTTAATTAGTTGCTATTTCCGGAATTTAGGGTGTTACAGAAATCGTAAAGTTGTTGTGGGAAATAAGAATGCTGTTGTAGCAGGCTACTTAACCAAAATATTTGACACTAAACTATAACTTGAAATATAAAGTAGTCCATGCTTAAAAATTTGGAATCAAGACAACTACTTACCTCCTCATACACTAAAGGACAGAGCTAAAAGCAAGGAATCTTAAGTAGATATGGAAACTTTACCCGAGGGGGTGGGGGTTCCCCGCTTTAACGGGTAGCGAGACGGTGACGGAGATTTATTTTTATACCCGAAGCAGGGTTGGGGCGGGGGCGGGGATGACATTACCCACCCATAATCTGTCCACGATTAAATTTTTATATTTGTTTGATATATGTATACAGTGTGTGTATAAATAAATAAATAAATATATATATATGTATATATGTATACATTTATTATTAAATGATAAATATATTTCATTTTAAATATTGATAATTAATGTAGTGACCATTTATTATAATTTTAATTTGAAAACAATTTTTTTACTAATCGGGTACCCAACAGGTTCCCTAAACCTGTCGGGGATTCCTTCCCCCCGAATCCGTCGGGGAATTAATCGGGTCGGGGTCAGGGACAGGGGGTTTAAATGGGGGTCAGGGTCGGGGATAGGGAATGCATTACTCGCCCCGTTTCCATCCCTAATCTTAAGTGATAAAAGACATATTATCTAATGGGTAATAACCAACCCATAATCAACCTAAAAACATCATAGTACAATGTTTAAGGTAGTAAAAAAGTTGTTACTCAACTTAAACCTCTATCATTAGTCACCAAAAGATTTCTCTTCTAACTAGATCAAAATATCTTCCCAAAATTGCTTGAAATCTAGCCGATTCTTCAACAAGGTTGGTTACAAATTAATACTATAACAATTCGTTACAACAAGTTCACATCTTTAACTTTTGCATGAACAAGACCAAACTTCATAACCAAGCTCCAGACACAAATGTATACAAAATAAGAATAAAAGGCATTCATACCCGTTTTAGTGGAAGGGCGTGCTATTTGTTTACATCCATTAGTTTTTAAGGGCTTTACTGCGTTTCAAGTTTGGTATCCTAACCATATCCTCCGACTCAATTTACGATTGAGAAAAATGAAAATAAGATGAAATAAAATCATTAAAATGTGCTAAAAATGAGTATGAATGTACACAAATCATAAAACACTTGCTTAGCTATTCTTTCCATCGATTAACTCCAAAATCTTGCTTCCATCCATACATTGTAACATCCTAAAATTTAGAGTAAAATAAAACTTCTCACAATAAGCAACATGACATCTGCATTGATATAAATTCCTCAAAAGTGTATCAGTCCTTTGAACTTTACAAAAACCTGTACGGATCTAGAATTCAACAACAGACTAATCTAAATATAACTATCTAGATTACATCAGTTGACAATCCCAAAATTCATCTAAAGAATGGGACTTAACAATGCCCAACTATCAACACGCTTTAGTCATCTCAAAATGCCTCGAGACCAAACTCGTCTCTCAAAACCCAGTGCATCCCACCGCTAAGGGAAACCTGTTATACATATCATTTGAGAAAAAGTGTCAGACTTAAAGCCTGGTGAGAACATACAGTTTAATAAGCTCAAAAGATATAAACATTTGTATCATAAGATAATATTTCCAAAGAGGTTAAATCTTACAATTGAAATCTTTGCCACAACCGGGCTTTTCCGTTATAAACATGTCATCAAATGACCAACGATAAAACATTTTACCAAGGATTGTGGCGTAACACAAAGTAGGCCAAAATCCGAGTTATGAGTTAAACAATTGGAATCCGAGGATACGAACACATAAGTCCGTGCTACAACGTGAGATCTAGCCCCAAGCAAAACCAATGTATACTCCTTCACTAGGATCACTATGAACCATGGCTAGTATCCGGCCTCACATAACCGTACCAAGTTGCCCCCGAGGATCATATGCATCCATAGCTACAAAATGGGGAATGTGACATCCCAACAATTCAGTCGACTCAAAACCTAGGGATCCGCTAGTAATGGTACAGACTCGTCACAACAACATATGTGACCAACCATAAATAAACATATGGTATAAACACATTTTATAAACAAAATGTCATTTCCAGTTCAGCTTCTGGTAAGAATGAAAATCATTAAAATGAGTTCTTAAACATTCTTTTCACATATCCACATAATGTGCAAGTAAAACATCATTTTACTTCAATAAGGCGGAACCAGTCATTTTAGTCAAAACTGATCGGGAACCCCGAAAATCACCAAAAACTTCATTTATATCAAAATGTAGAGAACATGAAATCATACCGTAGAAATACTTCGAATTTCGCAAATAAGAGTTTTGACATGTATAAAGTTTGTAAAATGGTAGTAGGAACTCACCAGTAGGTTTTTAGAATAAAACCCGGAAAACCAGATAATGATCACGACGTAGAGGTGAAGCTTAAAACACCGACCCCTTGCTAGAAACACCGCAAACTAGCAACCAAACGAGGCTCGAAGATCGAAAGAAGAAAAGAGAGAAAAGGAAGAGAGAGACTGAGATTTTGAGATATTTTAAGAAATATCTCACAATGAGATATTTAAGCCAAACCCCAAAAAGCAGCCTGGTCGTGCGCCCTGAAAGAAGGAAATGTGCACGTCCCGTGCGCAAGCCCACTGCCTCGCCGCTGGATCATACGCACGACCCGTGCGTTTTCTCTGAAGGAGGGGCACGACCCGTGCGCCCTGTAGACAGAAACCTCCTTTTTCTCTATTCTTGTTCGCAAAAGACCAAACGAAATTCGGGGTGTTACAATCCTCCCCAACTTGGGAATGATTTCGTCCCCAAAATCCCAACTACTCAAAAAGGTGAGGATATCTTCGCTTCATATCCTCCTCGGCTTCCCACGTCACATTTGCTCCCCGGTGATGCTTTCACTGTACCTTGACCAAAGTGACCTCTTTGTGACGCAACTTCTTAGACTTTCTCTCTAAGATGGCGTCGGGTTCTTCCACACAACGGTTACCTTCGTCTACCCTTAACTCTGAAAGGGGAATGACGTTGTCTTCTATCGCCAAACATTTCCGGAGGTAGCAAACATGAAACGTGTTGTGTATTTTGCTCAACTCCGGTGGCAGTTCCAACTGGTAGGCTTGTAAACCCACCCGCTTAAGCAATTTAAAAGGTCCGAGGAAAACGGGGACTCAACTTCCCACGTTTTCCGAACCATATAATGCCCTTCCACGGCGACACCTTAAGCATAACGCGGTCGCCTACTTGGAATTCCATCGGTCGTCTCTTCTTATCGGCATAGCTTTTCTGTCGATCCTGAGCCGTTTTCATTCTTTCACGAATGCACTTGACTTTATCGGCAGTCTCTTGCACGATTTCAGGTCCGGCGAACTGCTTTTCCCCCGCTTCAAGCCAGCACACGGGAGTCCGACACTTTCGTCCACACAATGCCTCAAAAGGTGCCATTCCAATACTCGAGTGGTAGCTATTGTTGTAAGCAAACTCCACCAAAGGCAGGTGAGAGTCCCAACTACCCCCGAAATCAATGACACAAGACCTCAGCATGTCTTCTAAAGTCTGGATCGTTCTCTCGCTTTGCCCGTCGGTCTGTGGATGGTAAGTTGTACTCAACTTAACTCGCGTACCAAGCTCTTTCTGAAACCCATCCCAAAAGTTCGAAGTGAACCGACTGTCGCGATCCGACACGATTGACAATGGTATGTCGTGCCTCGAGACCACCTCATCGATATAAAGCTTTGCTAACTTATCCATCGGTAAAGTCTCGCGCATAGGCAAGAAGTGAGTGCTCTTTGTCAATCTATCAACTATCACCCAAATGGTATCGTGACCCCGAAGAGTTTTAGGCAACTTTTTCACGAAGTCCATGGTGATATGCTCCCACTTCCACTCGGGAATCTCTAAAGACTGAAGACTCCCATACGGTCGCTGATGTTCGGCCTTAAATTGCGAACACGTCAGACAACGCTCAACGTAACGCGCCACGTCAAGTTTCATTACCGGCCACCAATAGTGCAGCTTCAAGTCCCTGTACATCTTTGTACTTCCCGGATGAATGGAATACTTGGACTTGTGTGCATCTTCTAGCAATAGCTCACGGTTACCCCCAATCTTGGGTACCCACACACGACCGCTGAACAGTTTTACTCCACGACTATCTTCCGTTAAGAGTAAACACTGCTTCGTCATGACTTCATCCTTTAGATTCTCTTTTAACTGTGCTTCCACCTGTGATGTCTTGATCTTTTCAACAAGACTAGACACTAGCTCGATTCTCGAATGGGTAGTCCGAATACTCCCGCTATAGTCCTTTCGACTTAACACATCGGCCACCACGTTCGCCTTACCGGGATGGTAAAGCAATTCACAGTCGTAATCTTTAAGCAACTCGAGCCACCGCCGTTGCCTCATATTCAGCTCTTTCTGATCAAAGACATACTTCAGGCTTTTGTGATCCGTGTATAGAGTGCATTTCGTGCCGTAGAGGTAATGTCGCCAAAGTTTCAAAGCGAACACCACCGCCGCTAACTCCAGATCATGGGTTGGGTAATTCTGCTCGTGTATTTTAAGTTTCCTCGAGGCATAAGCGATCACCTTGCCTCGTTGCATCAACACACAGCCCAGTCCCATTTTTGAAGCGTCGCTGTAAACCATGAAATCTTCCGACCCTTCAGGTAACGTCAAGATCGGAGCTTCACACAACTTCTTTTGAAGGATTCGGAACTCCTTCTCTTGGGTTTCGTTCCATTCAAACTTCGCATTCTTCTGGGTCAACACTGTCAAGGAAGAAGCAATCTTTGAAAAGTCTTGGATAAATCTCCGGTAGTATCCCGCCAGACCCAAGAAACTTCAGATCTCGGACGGACTCTTAGGAGGCTCCCAATTCATCATAGCTTCAATCTTAGAGGGGTCTACTTTCACTCCTACCCGAGTGACTACGTGACCCAGAAACTGTACTTCTTTAAGCCAAAAGTCGCACTTGGAAAACTTGGCGTACAACCTTTCTTTTCTCAACACCTCCAGAACTTCACGTAAATGTTGCTCGTGCTCTGACTCACTCTTGGAGTACACGAGTATGTCATCAATGAATACAATGACCGACTTGTCGAGGAATGGTCGGCACACTCTATTGATCAAATCCATAAACACTGCTGGTGCGTTCGTTAGACCAAAAGGCATTACAAGAAACTCGTAATGGCCGTAACGCGTTCTGAAAGCTGTCTTCGAAACATCTTCTTCTCTTACCTTCACTTGGTGATAACCCGAACGTAAGTCGATTTTAGAAAAACAACCCGCTCCTTGAAGTTGATCGAACAAGTCGTCTATTCTCGGAAGCGGATATCTGTTCTTTACTGTAGCTTTATTCAACTCACGATAGTCAATGCACATTCTCATTGTGCCATCTTTCTTCTTTACAAACAAGATCGGAGCTCCCCAGGGTGACGAACTCGGTCTTATAAAGCCCTTCTCCAAAAGTTCTTGGAGTTGTGCCATCATTTCTTGCATCTCTGACGGCGCTAAACGGTAAGGAGCTTTAGCAATTGGTGATGCTCCAGGCACAAGATCAATCCGAAACTCTACCTGGCGATCGGGTGGTAACCCGGGCAAGTCGTCCGGAAAGACATCTGGAAACTCACGCACAATCTTCACATCTTCCAGCTTTGATTTCTCTAACTTGGCATCGATCACATAGGCTAGGAAAGACGAACATCCTTTTACTAAGCACTTGCGTGCCTTTGCCATTGTGATTATTGCCACTTCACCTTTTCTCTTTTCGCCATAGATGACAACGACTTCGCCAGAGGGGTTGGGAAGTCGAATCAACTTCTTGGAACATACGATCTCGGCATGATTGTTTGACAACCAATCCATGCCGACCACAACATCAAAACCCCCGATTAACATCGGTAGTAGATCGATCGGGAGTTCTCTCCCTTCGATACTAAGAGTACACTGCTTCAGAACATCGTGGATCAGAACTTGACTACCATCGGCTATTTCTACCACTAATGCATCCTCAAGACTAGTAGTGGGCATAGAAATCTTCTGACAGAACAAATCAGATACGAAAGAGAAACTGGCACCTGTATCGAATAAAATACGAGCAGGTACAGAGTTTATAAGAAAAGTACCCGATACCACATCAGCGGATGCCCTGGACTTATCGGCCGTCATCTGAAATGCTCGACCCGGAACCCTAGGAGGGTTCTCCTTCCTTGCTGGCGTGCTACCCGACACAAGCTTCGGGCAATCTCTTTTCACATGCCCCGGTGCCTTGCACTCATAACAGACAAGTCCTCTGACTGGGCAATCTCTGATAGTGTGACCAGGCTTCCCACACTTATAACAAGTTTGAGAAGTGGTGTTACAGTCACCGTGGTGTTTAGTTCGACACTTGTGGCACCACCTAGCTTCCTGCTGATTGCTGAAGTTTCGGTTTCCGCCAAAAGGTTGTGATCACTTTTTCTTATCAGCCACCACTACAGCTTTCTCAGCTTTGTTCCTTGCGAACATCTCTTCCATGTACTGAGCTTCTTCAACCATCTCGCGGAGGTTAGAAGCTTTAGAATTTTGGACCATAGATTGCATGTCTGCGGGTAGGCCATTCAGATAGGCCTTCATCTTATCCTTCTCTGTTGGGGCAGCATGCCCTACCAGATCAAGCTTCTCCATGAACTGACGGGTGTACTCCCTCACCGTCAGGCTTCCCTTTACCAGAGACCGGAATTCTTTCTCGATTCGGTCCATTGTTCTTTCATTGCAGAACTCTTCTAACAACTTTTTCTTGAACTCGGCCCAGGACAACTGAGCTAACACAGCAGGAGATAGGGTGGATTGAATGACATTCCACCAAATGAGCGCAGTATCCCTCAGCAGTTGGGTACCGAACCGCAATCTCTGATCATCTCCGCATTCGGAAGAGCCAAAAGCTTGCTCGACCGCTCGAATCCACTTCACACACAATATTGTGTCGTCGGAACCAGAGAACTCTGGTGGTCCGCAACCCAGAAAGGACTTGTAGGAACAACTTTTCCTATTTCCCGGAGCACCAACAATCTCGTGCTCCTCAGCCCTGACCCCTGCACCAGCGCCTCCAGGACCCGCTACAATGTTTTCCACAACTGTCTCACTCCTCCGATTGTTCACATCGCGGTCCTCAATCACCTTCAGCAGAAACTCTTGCTGCTTTGCCATCTCTTCCCTCATTGCCAACATCATGCTGGCCATCAACTCAGACGGGGAACTAGCATCCCTGATGACTGGGTGGGACGAAGCCAAGTCTACACGCGGAATGACCTCTGGCCCCCCACCTAGTATTTGTTGAACAGGTGGACGCACAACAACCTCAACTCCCTCCGGCTGATCAACGGTGGAGGCTGTCGCTTCCAGACCATCAACACGCGTACGCGGTCTACCACGCGTATTCACCATACTGAACTGCTTCACAGAACAGAGAAAGAGATAAGAGAGAGATTGAATAAACACAAAGGAAACGTACTACCACATTACCAATCGTCATAGCAATAGAAATTCAAGCACACTTACGTACGATATCCTCATAATAACATTAGCTAAGTGAGATTATGAACATATAATACATAAAGGTTCTCGTCACGATCACCACAACGCCTGATAAACGTACTTTCCGTTGACTCTAAGACTAACTCATCTTAGAAGCTCTACCCAATCTCACGGATCAATTCTTAACATACTCGGTCTAAGTCTAGACATCTTACATTCATGCCTAGTTCACTTAAACTAGAACTCTGATACCAACTTGTAACATCCTAAAATTCAGAGTAAAATAAAACTTCTCATAATAGGCAACATGACATCTGCATTGATATAAATTCCTCAAAAGTGTATCAGTCCTTTGAACTTTACAAAAACCTGTACGGATCTAGAATTCATCAACAGACTAATCTAAATATAACTATCTAGATTACATCAGTTGACAATCCCAAATTTCATCTAAAGAATGGGACTTAACAATGCCCAACTATCAACACGCTTTAGTCATCTCAAAATGCCTCGAGACCAAACTCGTCTCTCAAAACCCAGTGCATCCCACCGCTAAGGGAAACCTGTTATACATATCATTTGAGAAAAAGTGTCAGACTTAAAGCCTGGTGAGAACATACAGTTTAATAAGCTCAAAAGATATAAACATTTGTATCATAAGATAATATTTCCAAAGAGGTTAAATCTTACAATTGAAATCTTTGCCACAACCGGGCTTTTCCGTTATAAACATGTCATCAAATGACCAACGATAAAACATTTTACCAAGGATTGTGGCGTAACACAAAGTAGGCCAAAATCCGAGTTATGAGCTAAACAATTGGAATCCGAGGATACGAACACATAAGTCCGTGCTACAACGTGAGATCTAGCCCCAAGCAAAACCAATGTATACTCCTTCACTATGATCACTATGAACCATGGCTAGTATCCGACCTCACATAACTGTACCAAGTTGCCCCCGAGGATCATATGCATCCATAGCTACAAAATGGGGAATGTGACATCCCAACAATTCAGTCGACTCAAAACCTAGGGATCCGCTAGTAATGGTACAAACTCGTCACAATAACATATGTGACCAACCATAAATAAACATATGGTATAAACACATTTTATAAACAAAATGTCATTTCCAGTTCAACTTCTGGTAAGAATAAAAATCATTAAAGTGAGTTCTTAAACATTCTTTTCACATATCCACATAATGTGCAAGTAAAACATCATTTTACTTCAATAAGGCGAAACCAGTCATTTTAGTCAAAACTGATGGGGAACCCTGAAAATCACCAAAAAGTTCATTTATATCAAAATGTAGAGAACATGAAATCATACCGTAGAAATACTTCGGATTTCGCAAATAAGAGTTTCGACATGTATAAAGTTTGTAAAATGGTAGTAGGAACTCACCAGTAGGTTTTTAGAATAAAACCCGGAAAACCAGATAACGATCACGACGTAGAGGTGAAGCTTAAAACACCGACCCCTTGCTAGAAACACCACAAACTAGCAACCAAACGAGGCTCGAAGATCGAAAGAAGAAAAGAGAGAAAAGGAAGAGAGAGACTGACATTTTGAGATATTTAAGAAATATCTCACAATGAGATATTTAAGCCAAACCCCAAAAAGCAGCCTGACAGGTCGTGCGCCCTCAAAGAAGGAAATGCGCACGGCCCGTGCGCAAGCCCACTGCCTCGCCGCTGGATCATACGCACGACCCGTGCGTTTTCTCTGAAGGAGGGCGCACGGGTAGACAGACGCAGAAACCTCCTTTTTCTCTATTCTTGTTCTCAAAAGACCAAACGAAATTCGGGGTGTTACATACATGTTTAGAAAATGGACAATCTATGAGTAGATGCCTTAAATTCTCTGGGGTTTTTTTTCCATAAAAAATGCAGTTGTAAGGCGTCGTCACTCCACAAGATTACAAGTTCCTTGTAGTTGGCAACACGTTACAAACTACTCTCCATGCAAAACTTCTAACTTTGTGTAGGACGTGTGTACGCCAAAGCTTCAAACGATTACCTTCAACAAAGTAGTCATAATTTAGTTCCAGAACCTCCATAGACAAACGGTACCCACTTTTGACTGTGTACTATCCATTCAGACTCCCATGCCAGATAAGCCAATCAATGATGTTTCTCCATCTTGGTGGCAAATTGCAAATCTTCTTCGCATCCCATGGTGAAAAAAGATGTTGAAGTCTTTATGTGTTTCACTTAAAGGTGTTTGGCATGAAAAGATTGCTCACTTGTAACCTTGTAGATCCTCACTGATTGGAGTTGCCATCCTCATATTTCGTTTGTTCCATAACCATGAGTCATTCTATACACGAATAGAAATCCCCAAACCAACCTTTGACATGTAGCCCTTGTTTATGACAAGTTGAGAACTCTAGATACTCTGCCATATAAAACTTGGGAAGTACCTCAAACCGACCTTGATAAAGTCCCCTTGTGGAAACTATTTCACTTTGAATATCTTACTAAAGTATCGGGTTTTGACAAAAGACTCCAACCTTGTTTCCCAAATATTGCTAGATTGAAATTTATGAGATTCAGGAACCCGAGTCCACCATATTATTTTGGAACACTTAATTGATCTCAATACAACAATTAATCGAGAGAGCCATATTTTTTTAATCCCTACCAAAATGAGTGTAACATCCATTGCAACTCATCCATAACAGTGCTTGGAAGCATGAAGACACTCATATACTAAAATGGGATCGCTTGAGTTGTAGCCCCTATAAGTGTGACACGACCTGCTTTTGAGAGGGTCGTTGGCGCCATGTCTAAAGATGTTGCCATAGTTTGTCCTTCAAGTGTCCGAAAATAGCTCTTCTTTTCCTACCAAGGAAGGGAGTCCTAGGTATCTTATTGTGTTGAGAGCATTAAAGACTCCCAGTATACAAGAACTTGCATCCTATAGCTTTGGAACAACACTATTACTACACATAACACCTAATTTCCCAAATTTAATTGCTTAACCAGATGTCTCTTCATACGCATTAATGATACCTTTCAATGTCATGCATTTATCAATAGAAGCTGGACGAAAGAATAAAGCACTACTTGGAAACAAGGTGGGAGATGGGTGGTTCTCTCTACCTACTTGAGAACCATGCAGTACACCTCGTCTCTCTACATCGTAAATCAACGGTGACAAGCCTTCCATGGAAACGATGAACATATACAGAGACAACCGTGCTTGTCGTGGGCCCGACTTTTGAACAATATAGCCTACTATCTAGTCATTTACATGTACAAAATATTTAACCAAAACAATACATACCATAACAATGTTGACCTAATGATAATAGTTCTGTATGTCCAAAATGTTACGGCTAATCGTACTTAAATTCAAATACTTTGCTTATATATTTCAATGCCTAACTCGAAAGATATGTGAACTTATCTTGATTTCCTTTTTTTTTTAAACTTGGGGTTTTCTAATGCAAAAGTCATTTTGTCAATTTAATAAATTGTAACACCCTCAAATTGGGAAAGAGCAACAAATTAAAATTTTCGATATTACATCAAGTAAAAGATAAATCTCCTTCCTATAAATCAAAACTCGATACACTTCCAAAATAAAATTATATATTTAACCTCAACAATTATAAACTCTAATTTTATACAAGGACTAAACCAAAGACGGACGTTACTTAACCCAAAAACAAGTTGCTAATCCCATAATAAATGCGAAAGACTTTACCAAACTATTTACTTCTCGAGCACACAACTAGCACTCATCTCTTTACAGTGTCACTAGGACTATTCCCAACCGGAACCTGTTGCACATGCCGACAAATAAAAAGGTTAGGCTAACGCCTAATGAGTTCAAGAGTTTTCAACATGAATAAATATATCGTTGAAAAGAAATAATTCAGTTTAAATCATAATATTTCAAAATGATATGATTCAACTATGAAAACGACTCGTTTTCCAACAACACACATTTTTATAGTTGAGCTCCCTAAAGTGGAGTATTCATTTGTAAAGTGATGCAACCTGAGACTCACTCAAAACGTGAATAGAAAACAAACTCCCAATTTATGAAAACACGGATAAAACTTTATATCCCGAAACACCCAAAACACGGGTGTGGCATAATACTTGTAACACCCTAAAATTCAGAGTGAAATTGAAAAATGGAAACTGGGCAAGAAGACATCTGAATTGCTATAAACCTCCCAAAAAGGGGAAATGTACTAATCCGTTACAAAACCTGAATACGGATATGGAATTCAACAACAAACTAATCTAAACATAAACTATCTAGATTACATCAGTTGTTAATCCAATATCACCAAAAGAATGGGACTTAAACAATTTCCCAACATCAATTACTAGTCATCTCAAAAATCCCCGAGACTAAGCTCGTCACTCAAGCCCTTGGCAACCCACCGCTAATGAGAACCTGTTATACACATCATTTGAGAAAAAGTGTTAGGCTTAAAGCCTAGTGAGAACATACAGTTTATAAATTACAAGAGAAATAAACAAATGCATCATACGGAAGTCTTTTCAATAAGGTTTAGTTTTCAATTGAAACTTTTGCCCCAACCGGGCTTTTTGATGCAAACTCATCATACGATGACAAAGATAACCAGCTTTACCAAGGATTGTAGCGTAACACAAAGTAGGTCACAATCCGAGTTATGAGTCAAAACACTTGGAATCCATGGCCACGAACTACAAAGGTCCGTACTACGATGTGAGGGTAGGCCCCCGAGGAAACCAAGTCAAAACTCGTTCACTAGGACTACACTATGACCCATGACTAGTAACCGGTCTCACATAACCGTACCAATTGGCCCCGAGGATCATAGGCATCCATAGCTACGTATAAGGGAAAATATGATCCATGGCTAGCATCCGGTCTCGCATAACCGTACCAAATGGCCCCCGAGGATCATATACATCCATTTATAAGAGAGTGGAAAAGACATCCCAAATATAAGTAGACTCAATACCTAGGGATCCACTAGTAATGCTACAAACTTGTCACAATAACATATGTGACCAACCATAGATAGTCATATGGTATAAAAACATTTTATAAACAAAATACTTCTTTCAAGTTTAACTGCTGGTAAGAATGAAAATCATAAAAATGAGTTATATACATTCTTTCAAATAATCCACATAAATGTGCAAGTAAAACCTTCTTTTACTTCAAATAAGATGGAACCCATCATTTTAGTCGAAAATGATCGGGAACCCTAAAATCTCCCAAAACTCAAGTTATGCCAAAATGTAGTAAAAGTAGATCCAAAACCATGGAGATATATAGGAGTTCAAAATGTAACATTTGACATGTATAAAGTTTATAAAAAGGTAGTAGGAACTCACCAAATAGGTTTTAGAATAAAACCCGAAAAACCAGATATCGACCACCGAGAGAAGACGAAGCTTTCTATACAGAACCCTTGTTTGAAGCACTAAATACTAGCAAGATACGAGGTCCAAGGAACCTCAAATGACAATGAAGAAAGAGAGAGAGAAAAGAGAGACTTGAGATATAAAATCTGAAATGAGATATTTTCCAGAAAAATATCTATTTAACCCACTCAGGCCACCGCGCGGGTTATGGCGCGGGCTAAGTCGCGCCGTGACTCGCGCCACCCTCTGGAACTCGCAAACAAGCAGTGCACCGCGCGGGTTATGGCGTGGGTACACTCGCGGCGAAACTCGCGCCGCTCATTGGAATTTCCCAAACAAGCAGTGCACCGCGCAGGTTATGGCGCGGGCTAAGCCGCGCGGCAACTCGCGCCGGCCACTGCCTCTGCTTCTTCTTCCAATCTGGGCAAACGAAACTCGGGGTGTTACAATACTCAACCCATAAATCAGATATATAAAATTCGTAAATGTAAAACATCACCGAAAACATGGATACTAAAACTCAATACCCAAAACAACACATTTCGGTGACGGGTAGTCCCAATTCCATATAATGTGGCAGACACAAAGTAAGCCACACACTATGTTAGTAATGCCAAACGCATAATAAAATACACGCAAGGGATGTTAGGCTTGGTAGCTTTAAACGTACATCCACGGAAAGTCAACTTCAACCACATAAGGTCCTTACATTTAGTTCCTCATCCAATATCGTGTACTAGCACGCATGGCTTATACCACATCCGATGCCTGTCCGTGCCTCAATGGGGAGAACTAGTATTCCACCATTGGACGTAATGATTCCAAACGCAAGGGATGTCAGGCTCGGTAGCTTTAAATGTACACCCACGGAATATCAACTTCAACCATACAAGGTCCTTACGTTGAGTTCCTCAACCAAAGCTCTACATCAAGTTATCAAAACTGGACAAACGTCCCTAAACCCAACAAAATCAAATACGGAGCTACAAGCTCCATTAACCCAAAAAACTATTTGTCAAAGAAATAAAATACGATAAAACATAATTGACCGACGTTTATGCGAACACATGCTCCAAAATACATGAATAAACTCTAACATAGCTTAGATCGAGACAGATCATTTTTCCAAACGAGTTTATACAATTGACTCTTTCCAAAAGTCTCATAACACAACTATGCATTTTTCCAACAAACACAAACTGTATTTCTACCAAATAATTTCCCTTTATGCAATAAGTCATCAAACACTTTTATTTATGACCTATTTAACAAAATGCCCAAAATCCCAAATATTGGTGTTTTACAAAGTTTATAAAGCTAAACACTTCCAATAATCAAAATTCACCAAATAAATCAACAGTTGATTTTTTCATGTAAAACACATAAATACTTTAAAACGAACATTTTGGCATGTACAACGTTTTCACAAATCAAATTGAACCTACCTTGCTAGATTTAGGCTAAATCTAGATTTTACCCCAACTTGAGCTTCCTTGAAGGAACTTGAATCCACAAGAGAATCCTTCCAAAACCTAGATCTACAAGTTTCCAACCATGAATAATCATTTTTAACCATATAGAATCGTTCTCCAAACATTTTACATGAAGATCTCATCTTATCCCAAAACCCTAATTTCCATAGTTGAAGAGAAGAGAATATTACCTTTGCCATAGTTTGAATCCATCAATCAAACTCTTCTAGGTCCCCAAAATGAGCCACAAGCTCCCAATCTTCAAAGTGATGAAAATGGTTGGATGAAAACCTAAGAAAACTTGGTGATGATAAAGAAGATGAAGATACACTTGGCTTTTAGGAGGAAACCCCCCCAAAAACGAGTTAGGGTTCATATGAGAGGGTGAAGGTCGATTTGGAAAAGAAAATGGGAAGAGGTTTGAGGTTTTGGTGAGAAATGGGGTTTGGAGGCCGATTTAATCTTTTATCAGCGCACAGCGCTCGCGTGCGAGCATTGGCGCGGTTCGGCTCGCACGAATCTTTGGAGTCCAGAGCCTCGCGCGGATCACGGCACGGTTCGATTAGCGCAGGGAGTCGCGCGGGACACTGCTGCCAATTTCGTTTTCTCTTCGGCCAAAGATTTCGGGGTGTTACATAAAATTTTAAATAAATATAAAGATTTTTATTTAATATGTACTTTAATTTAAGAAATTTGATTTGTGATTGGATATATAAAATATTTTTAATAAAGTTTTTCTTTAAAAAAATATTTAATTACAATTAATTTTAGAGTGAGTCACACTTTTGGTCCTTGTAGTTTTCTCAAACACTGATTCTTCTCTCATGAAGATTGTTAACCGACAATGCTTACTCCAAGGACCATAAGGGGGTGTTTGGTTCATGGATTTTGAAGGAATTGGAATGGATAATTCATTTGACCAAATTCCAATTCATTTGTTTGGTTCACATATTGTTCATGATGGAATCCTTCGAATTCCATTGAATTCCACAAATCAAGGAATTCATCATTCATTAGCTAAAGTGAAAAAATTGAATTCCATCCAATTCCTACCAACTAAACGCGTGGTCAAATTCCATTCCAATTTTTTCAAAATCAAATTCTTTCAATGAATTCCAATTCCATTATGCAAACCAAACGCCCCCTAAGTGTTTTGAAAGTGAAAAGTTATGGACCATCAATGTATATAATTCGTTTTTAGGGACCAAATTATTTACTCCAAAATTTAAATTACAAACATATACGTATAGCCAAATGACTATTTATCATTGTCAACGTAATCTCATGTTTTTCTTACATGCTTATCTCCATCTATCAATGCATCCATTTATTTGAAATGTTAAATACCTAAAAACCTAACCACAATGCAATATCTCAAAAATACTAAACTCTTATGAAGCCACTTCAAATTATTTACTCCAGAAATTGAAGGACAAACATGACACATATAACTAAATGACTATTTTCATTGTCAAAAGGATCTCATATTTTTCTTATATAATTAAATGACCTTAAATTCATTACAAAAACACCCAAACATTTCACATTTCAATTCATCATCTCCTTATTTTATATACTCAATAACATTTGCCATACTACATTTTCTCCATCAATATAGGATGGATAACCAACTTAAAGCTACTATCCAAGATTCAAGAAATTCTCAAACCTCGTTGTGTTAAATTCCTTAAATATATATAGATGATTATAAAAAAAAAAAAAAGCAAATGTACAACTAGTATAACACTAAGGGGGTGTTTGAGATTGCCTTTATAAAGTACTTATTGACTTATTTCACTGTGGTAATGATAATAAAGAGTTTTAAATGTTTAGATCGAAAAAAAATGAATTATATCGATTGGGCACCAGTAATAAGAAGTTTTTGATGTGGTATTATCATAAGTTATTCCCTTCTAACTTATTTACTTATTTGTTAAATATTAAAAAACAACTTATCAATTTATTACGTTTTGATACCACCATAAACTAATCCAAACATTTTTTTATGAAACTCCAATTTATATAAACACTTAAAAAAAACATAGGGGGCATTTGGGATTGCTTATTTGAGGTGCTTTTTAGCTTATTGCGATTTGACACCGGAGATAAGCACTTTTGAGTGTTTGGATGAGAAAAAATTAAAATGGCTTATAGCGGTGCCAAACCCTGAAAAACACTTTTTGATAAGTCATTTGGTTTTAACTTATCAACTTATTTGAAAAGTGCTTATGACTTTTTTAGTTATTTTATATGTATAAGCAATTCCAAACACCTTTAAATAACAACTTATTAGCTTATTACGTTTTTGTATCACAATAAGCTAATCCAAACACTTTTTTAAAAACTCCAGTTTAACACCGTATAAATTGATAAACACTTTTTTAAATAAGCATAAGTTATTTTAAATAAGCCATCCCAAACACCCCATAACGGTGTTTAAAACACAATCCCAAACACCCGGGTGTTTAAGATTTGTAGGTTTTCTTTGTTTTAAATAGTTTTAGCAGGCGTTGGTGCAGTGCCACCACCGATTACCGAGCGGGCCGCCTCTTCACCTGATTGCATAATAACCCATGTATCGGTGTATGCATTGTCCGGCGGAGTAAGACCCCGTCGGATCCTTTATGGCGGTAATGGAGTTGCACTTTAGTGGTCGCAGACTCGCATTGCCAACACGCCTGCATCTCTTGTCATCGAGGTCAATGTTACTATTTTTAAAACCCTAATCCTCAACTTGTTTTAGCAAGATTCGCTTCAATTCAATTAAAACATGGACGTCATCAAGGTCTTGGTTTCAGTCCGGCGTGTAAGTACCTTCTGCGCTTCATCCTCGATTTTTTTTTTATTGTATCAATTTACATATGAATATAGGTCAATAGCTAGATTATCAAACTCTAATATGCTCTTGTTTGGTTATATTTTGTTGACATTGTTAATTCGTTACACAAATCGCTCTTTTGATTTACGATTAACAAACTAATTCCATTTACAGCCTGTTTGTATTATCTATCAACTAAATTACAGTTAAAAAGCAAGAATAATCTGCAGATAAGAATTTCACGAGGGCAAGAAAATAGTAAGAGCTATTTGTCTAGTCCCCCTAGTTACTCCATGCCTCTCTCTTTCATTGCTGCTAGGCTAAGCACCTTGTAGTTGAATGATTAATAGGGTTCACCAGGTCAAGGCAGTGATGCAGAAGACATATGTCATTTATTGAGAGATACACATCTTAGTTGGTAATGTGTATGTGGGTTAATATTAAGCAGAGGTGAAACATAATTTAATTGAGCAAAACTTTAATTTCACAAACTAGACTTTTTGTTTTGAAATGTTTGATAAGTCTAAATTGAAACTGAATTTCCTTCTATTATCGTTGCTTGTTCTTAAAACTAAGATTGATCGTTCAAGTTTGAAATTGGAAAGAACGAGTTGTTTCATGTAAATGTTTAAGGCTTGGTTTTGTTTGTATGAACCACGACCTCTTAAAAGATTTAATTTTAATCATTTCAGTTTATGGAAGTAATGTCACGCCCCACAATTCCTGGTTCTTCCCCTGGCATTAAGCATTTATGCAATGGAGCATTTAAGAGGGATCCTCCTAAATTTGGTTGATACCGTAATTATGCTCCTAAAGATATTTGTTGGCTTCTGATGACTGCACATGAAGAGAACTATTGTGTGGACAGATACGGGTCATACATTTTACCGTTACATGTTTTATAATCCCATATTCTTGCACCTTTGCAAACAAACAAGAATAAGAATACAGAGTTTGCTATCTATGTGGTTTAACCTGGCTCTATCTAGCCAGTGATTATGATCATGTTGCATTAAAATGAACAATTTTACAATAGAAACAACTCAAACAAGTCAACAACCAAGCATACTTGCTGAAGATCGATATGATTTTGGAATTTTTGCCATGATCAGTATGGTTGTTTTATTTTAGGTTGGGTGCCACTTCTTTATCATGAAGTGATAACTCATCCATCTTTAATTGCTAGAGTACTTCGGATCCTGTTTTAATATGCAAATTACTTTCTTGAAAACTGCTTCAAAGCAATAGAGATGAATGAGGAAGTGTATTCCTGATTGAGCGTAAGTTACAACTTACAAGTTTCAATGCTGTGGAAATTTATTTGTTAAATTTGTTGTCATTGAGCAATTCATGTTGATGTCCTTTTTTGCTCTCAAAATAATAGAAGTTACAATTTACAAGACCTTATATACACGTGTGTGTGTGTGTGTGTTGTGCATGGCTAATATGGCCCAGCCAGCTGTTGCACAGCCTTAAGTACTCCTATTAAAGAGCAACCTTTTTTGTATATTCCACCCACTACTTGTCCATGCAAATCTTTCTCGGCCACCATATCTCCTAAAGACCTCTTGGTACAAGTCTCTTGTGTAATTGTGCATCCAAAGGTCTCTATTGGGGATGGCTGGACTATCTAACTACCCACCTGCTCTCAAGCCCCTTAACTTTTACACCAAACACATACCATGGCCTCCCACAGGTGCCCATGATCAAACTTATACGAAAAAGAAATACTGATATTGGCTTCGAATTAGGTTATGACATCATTTGGTTATGAAGGAAATACTGCAATCTTAACTACGGTCATGGAAAGTGGAAACCCACTTTCATCAACCGTGATGGAACTAGACATTTTACCTCTTCCCATGGTCCATAAAAACCATCCCTTATCTCTGATAGGATGCAAAATATACAAAGTATACCCAATCAGGATGAATTAAACGTATTTGATATGTGTACTTTAAGGCATAATTCTCACAAATTATTTCAAGCCCAATCTATTATAGCATGCACAAAAAGTTACTATCACAGCCAGATGTGTACAGTGCAAGCCGAAAATCATGTATGAGCTTAAAAGTTAAAACTATCAGGGACAGGTTTTAGGGCCTGTTTGTTAGCAGCTTAATGAGCTTAATGAGACTCACAACTTATTCAGTCAGCTATATATGATTGTTTGGTAGTGGCTTAATGATATAGAAAGTGGCTTATTCAGTAAGATTTCAAGAGGGAACTTTATGCAGAAAGCCAAGTTTTTTTTCCAAACCAGTCCCTCCCATTAAAAAACACGTTCCTTCCATTTATGAAAAAGCTCTCTCAAATAAAAATCTTATAAATCTATACAGACAGATTAATCTACACAGACAACTATATCCATACAGAGCTTAATGGAAAACCAACCAAACAGCCCCTTAGTCCATCTTGCGAGTTCAATTCAAGCTCTTAGTCCATCTTGCGAGTTCAATTCAAGCTCTCCAAAATTCCCTTTTCATGGAGACACTCATCATTTTATTTCCTTCCAAATAACTTGACACCAGGAGCTGTATATTCTGCATAGTTCAGCATATTGATTTCTCCTTTGGGCATTTCTGCTAGGTCTATTTCACTTGGAAGGATTTATGAGAGGAAGCAAAATTATGTATGTAGTTAAAAGGTAAAAAGTTCGATTCTACTTGTAAGGGCAAAGGTTATGGCAATAATGATGGAAAACAAGAAGAATTGGTTGAAACAAATGTTTGAAGAAGAATTGGCTGAAACAGATGGCTGAAGAAGAAGCAGGAAGCCAGACCAAGAACACAGAGACAAAACATGGGATAGCTGAAGAGGGAATGGTGAAAGCAAGTAAGCAGCATAAGAATGAGATGCTATGAACAGAACCGAAGTAAGTTGTGCAAACTGCTTTATATTTTTCAAATAATCCAACATCAAGTGAATTGAATATGAAGTCCTACAACTGATTGCATGTTTGTGCTTATGATATCCTAAAAATGCTTATTTCAGCATATGTTCTTGTTTTTATCTCAATGTTTGATTGTCAGAGTGACACACCTTCATCACATTCATGTGAGGTTGTTTTTGGATCTTTAAAGTATATCCATCTTTTCATCCCTTTTGTTGATTTTATATTACAGACTATTGTAATGTAACCATTGTGTTTTAGTTTTTATAACAATGATGAGATTTCCTGTCATGGTTTGTCTAAAATGTAATAATACTTGTTAGGTGAATGCATACATGTTAAATGTGTCCGTATGTTAACGGGTGCTAGGCAAAAATTCGATAACCGGTAGTAACAAGTCACATGACCAATGCTAACCGGTTATAACTGGGCCTAATTTTTTTAGGTTTTAGTTTTTTTCTTTATTATATATAAATATATTTACATATAACATAAATTAAATAAAAAGTTATATCATCCAATCAAATGAGATCTATTTGATTATACATACAAATTTAAATAAAAACATAAACTTCAAAAACTCATAGCATACTTAAAAACCGTTCCGATCCCTCCACCGGGTCCTCGTAACCATTTACACAAGGCCCGGTGTTTGGGTGGAAGACCAATTTGGATTTTGATTTGAGTTGGGCCTGATTGATTACATATCTGGCCCAATTGGTCCCTTCATATTCAGAACATATTATGGAGCGGGCCTATTTTGGTTAACCTTAACCGGTTTCTAAGAACCATTGCCCATTTTTAGATGATGCTAACTGCTAAGAAAACTGCATCACATTTTAGTAAATTGTTAGAATGGAAAAGTAACGAATTACTTTTGCAACGATGATTTTCTATGTTTTGAATCGTAACACATAATTAAATTAACCTTGTAAAATGCATGCATTTACAAGTTATAAACACTTATAATTATTTTACTTATTTATACATTTAAAAGACCCACCATACAAGGAAAAGATGTATTTGTAAATACAAGGTTTTCTAAATGAAATGTTGGCGAGTGAATTAGATTTTCGACCGTTGTTTTAAGAAAATTGAATATAGTTGGGTGGCAAAAACATTGAAATTTGATAGAAAAAAGAGTATATAGTTGGGTGGGAAAATTGTGAAAGATAGAAAGAAGAAGGGGGGTAAATGAAAATATATAAAACGTATTGAAAACGACATGAACCTTTTTCTTGAACCTCGAGTATAAATAGACATATGTGTGTTGCGTTATTATTTGGAGCTTTTATCCCCTACACTCGTCCACATGCACCTTTCTCTGGATATGCATCATCTATCTCATCCTCTAGTCCCACTAGCTTAGTCCCCTATATATATAAATACATATGTATGTATGTACATGTATATATATATATATATATATATTAACAAGTGTAATATATTTTCTGTAAGCAGAGGGAGAGAGAGATAGAGAATGGTGATGAAGCTGCCTGCATGGTTAGAAGGATTAATGGGGGAGAGTTTCTTTGGAATATGTGGGGTCCATGAGAATAAAAGGAAGAATGAGAAGAACATATACTGCTTGGATTGCTGTCAAAGCTTTTGCCCTCACTGCCTCCCTACTCACCACTCCCATCCCCTTCTTCAGGTACTCACTCCACTTAATTATTCTTTTAACTCATTAATTTCCTATATATATATTTTTTTTAATTTTATGCTCTATTTTACATGGAATATATAAAAAACAATATATATACACATACATATGATGGTAAGTTTCATATTAGATATAATTATATAGCTCAATTTGAGATTCTTGAATCAATCAAGTGATTATAAGCTTCATTCTTTCTTTCCAACCTAAGTGTTTGTATGAACAAAAGGAACAAATAGGACTTGGTTTTTTGCAATAAAGTTGTTGGTTTTATAGGAAAATTATGAGAATTAATCAAGAATGAAATTTAAAGAAAACCAAGAATTGGGTTAAGTTTTTTTTTTATTTCTTTGAAATTTTTGGTAGAATGATTGATTTTTTGTTTATATTTATACCATTCAATTATCCCCAGATTACAGAAAAGGAAAATATTTACAAATGTTTGAGTAAGATGTTGAAATGATAGGAATATGAACGACAAGATTACTGGTTGAATATGAACCCGTAATTAGACAGGAGCTGTTCAAATTTGGTTAAAAAAGAAAAAAAGATATGGATTTTGTAGTTGTTATATAAATTTATGACGCTATAGACAAAATATGTATACAAAATAGGCATTGCTTTCACCTGCAGAGGTTCTCTCAGCTGTTGCTTTCAAAGAAAGTAGAAGTTTGACCAAAATACTCTCTATTCTGGTCAATTTTGTTTTTTCATATCAGACCCATCTCTTTCACAACATCTCACTTTTTCCATTTTCTTTTTTCTTTCTGTATTAATTAATAACATTATCACATATATTCTATTATTCACTCCCTACCTACGGAGTTGAGTTTTAAATTGAATTGAAAGAAACAAGAATTGGCATGCATAATAATGAATATGGTAGGTGATGAGTCGTACGGATGAGGGGACAGGTGGGTGTGTTATTTAACGGGCTTCATGTGATAGGTGAGAAGATATGTTTACCAGGATGTTGTTCGATTAGATGACCTCGAGAAGCTCATTGACTGTTCTTTTGTTCAGGTAACTTTTCTTGAAATAAATCTTTAATCTTATTTAATTACTAATTTCTCTTTAGTCTTGTGAACTGTGAACGAATATTGTACCGACTTCTGCAATCTTCTATTGTTTACAAAACCAACCCTTTAACATATGGGTATGGCCCCTTGGCCAAAACACACATATATATATAGACTTGTTTACTTACTTACAGATATATAAATATAAATATAATATATGTAGTCTCTTTAAATTATGCAGCCATATACAATCAACAGTGCAAAAGTCATATTCTTGAACCAGAGGGCACAGAGCAGGTCTTGTAAAGGCCCTGCTAATTCGTGCTTCACCTGTGACAGAATCCTACAAGAGCCCTTCCACTTCTGTTCACTTTCTTGCAAGGTCTAGTCATCTTTTCATTTTTTTTTTAATTTCAGCCGACGATCATTAGTTTATGAGCTAACAACTGGCTTATAAATTAATTGTTTTCCATCGATTTATGGGACCTGACAGAAAGAGGTGTTGCAGGTTGATCACATGGTGTACCAAGAGGAAGATTTATCGACTGTTTTGTGTCGGTTTGATGCGACCGATTTTGCCTTCTCCCAGTTCGAAGGGCTTCAAATGGATGACGATGGCCACATCACCCCTGACTCCATCCTTGACGATTCCATGCAGTTTAAAGACTCGTCGGGGTCCGATTCCGGCATGGGTATTTCGAGAACCTCGTATAAACCGGAGGTTGAGAGAAAGAAGAAGAAAAGCACCGACTTTCTTCCTAAATTCTTTTCCTTTGGAAGCAGAAGAAAGGGGGCCCCACAACGGTCGCCACTTTCTTAAGCTCGTTAGCTAGGTTCCGTGTTTTTATTGTTACTCTTTAATACTACTATTAGGTTTGTTACCGTCTCGTAATAAGGCGATGTCCACGACTCTTGTTTATCCAATCACGTCGTCGCCCGTTTAGTAGCTATGTCGATAGGAATGCGCTACGTAGCAATTCCCTTGCAAACCATCGGTAGATGTCTATTCGACTCTTCCAATTTTGTATTGGTGTAACGGAATTTGCACAAATGCAAATATATATTATATATAAATGAATATTTTGTCATTCAATTATTAATATATATGTATTATCATATGAATTATACTAGAAAGGAAATGAATATTGAAAGTAGTCCAATAGAGGTGAAGAAAATGTCATGCGTTGGGGCCCAAATAGAATGATACCTTTTTGAGTATTTAGAAACCACATGGTAATGGTATGTATGAATGCCAGTTTGATATGACAACCATTTAATGTTTCTTCTCATCCCAACCACAATTTTATATTTAATCATATATCACAGATACCCAAACTTTTATCTGCATAAATAATACAATATTAATTGAAGAGAAAGTAACAAGGAGGATTATGCAAAAGAATATCAATTTGTAAGAAAACAAGAAATTTCAAGATCACATGTGATACCAACATTTAATTACGTGTGATCTACGGATGGTTAAACATGTCGAAAAGGGATGCAGACGACTTGGTGAACGTGACCAAAGGTCGTGGGAAGGTCATCTGCTATAGGTTGATCAACGTAATATGTGTTTACAGTAGCTAGATATGGATAAGGAGGCATGGCATACAATCATACATATAGTGAGCTACATATATGAATAAGTATTCGTGTCACATGTGTGATCTTGGAACTTCTCGTCTTTTCGCAAATCGATTGTCTTATCGTTTGAAAATAACCCTATAGTTATATACATATATATACGTATACACATCATTTTCCGCAGAATTAGTAGATTTTTTTTAATTAAGAGACAAATTTTATAAGTAGTTATCAAACAAGTTATGTTTATATAAATAGTTGTTTTAGGTGTCAAAAAAGGTCCATGAGATTGAAGTAGAAAGTTATGATGAATATTCATATGTGTCTAGATCATGTTTGATATGATTTTGCATAAACTCTTCCGAACATAGTTACGAGTTGCGTCCACCACGATAAGTTGAAAGATGGAAGACTGCAGTGATTAGGACACACTCATAGGAGACACTTAGTTGCTCCGTTGAGGAAGGTAGAAACAGTAACAATCGAGTGAGCGAGAAGGGCCGGTGAAGAAGAACATACGGTGAGCAACTAAGGATATAAATGGAGGCCTTAAATTTAGGAGGACATGGCATTTAAGAAAAGTTCGTAGAGACATAAGATTAGGGTAGCGTTATGTGGATGTGACATGTAGGATGTAGTTAGGCTAAACATAAGGAAAAACACTATAGAGTTAGTTGGTAAAATGGGGCCATTGATAAGTATGATTTTTTCCTAATATATTGTTTTTATTATGATCAGAAATAACATCAAATTCAGTAAATATTGATAATTCATATAAAACCATTTTTCCGAGTATTCGTAGACGTAAAATCAAGCAATACTTAATTATAAATTAATATTATCTATCATATAGTTTTTACATAGCATCGTAAATTATTTCCACCATAAAACACATCCTATGATGTACCTTTAATATATACATTGACATCATTTTGAGTTACAACGTTGATTAATCGGAGTAACACCTCATGTTAATGCTTTCATCACCATTTTAAACTTTTAGGATTAAAACAAACATTTTATGAACCATCAATCTTAGAATCAAAAGTCAATGTTAGTTTTAGTTTGAGATCTTAGTTTTGTTTTAGAGATATGATAGTACTTAAGTTCATGCACTAAATATTAGGTAATAAGCAGTCGATAATGTATGAAAAAACAAGGATAGTTTTGAAATCATAAATATGAATATAAGTTGGATCGTCTCATATGGTTGGTTAAGAAAATCAAAATGTTGGAGCTTTATTAATTAATAACAAGAAATCTACTATATTTTAATACGAAAATATAATTCATGTGGATGAAATAATCAAAGAGTTAGTGCAAGATAAATGATGGAGAATATATCAATGTTTTAAAATACATAAAAATATGATGTACGTCTTAATTTACTAATGAAAACAGGGACGAGACACGAGATTTTGGGACAACTGATTCATGTTTTCCTTTTCATAGTTTTTTTCTAGCCTTAATATTTGAGTTTTTATTTCACTTCTCCATTTTTTTTTCTATTTATCCAACCTTTTCTTTTGACTTTCTTTCTTTTTTCACAAACCTTTTGCAAGCATCAAGTATTCACAAAAACAACCATTTTACCCTTGGGGTTGTGTACATCTCATCCCTCTTGGATCTTACCTTTGGTATGAGGTTATCCTTTTTCACGAAATTGTTGTAAAGAATATAGATGCACGACCCTTTTGCTCATATCTATGTTATTCTGTTTGGTAAATCTTAAACCTGCTTTATAATACTTAATTATCGATTCGTTTAAGAAGTAAAATGCTCGTTGATTGGCTTATTTCTGATGATGCTTCTTAATGCAAAGCGGATCTTGAAATTAGTGGATGACTTCATGAACTAATGGAAAAAAGGAAAACGAGCTACAAAGAAGCCAATTAAAAAATAATATAAAGTAGCCAACTTAAAAAAAGTTCATAACTTTGGATATGTTTGGAATTATGGGATCCATAAGATATGCACATAAAACTCGTGGCGAGCTGGATGTCATGACAAACCGTTTACAACAGTATGACCCAAAATCCTTCGTCTGAAGTCCTGAATCTAGCTTCGTAGATGTCTTTATGATTTCAGTTTTTATTTATGTTAGTTAAAATAACCTGATCACTTGAAATCAACGGTTTCTAATTTCAATCTATTTAGGTAAAAATCAATTATGTTCAATTTTCCTTTTCTGAATTTTTTAAATTTTGGCATCCTACAAAAAAGAAATCCATGCACCCTTAAATTGTCTGGATTTTGTTATTTTGAAAACATTGAATACAAACTAATTTCACGTGTAAACATTGTATTTGTGTTCATGTTTCAGTTATCCATCACATCTTATTCGCGCAAATAATCCAACCACATAAAATCAACCACCCGCGCCCACAGATACACAAGAATGATAAAAGAAAACCCTAAAGTAGATCAACACGGTACCAAAGCTTAGAGGTTGTTTCCACAATGTATACAGTCTACACGATGAAACTATTCATATGTTTATTTTCTAAATAACGATAAAGTGACTTCCACCCACTTTTTACTATTACGGATTATTATAATAGCATCTTACGATTTTTATGTGGAGACATAAAGTTACAACTATTTCATGACGTCATGTCAAAGGTTGATTACACTTTTATATGTGTTAAAACAATATCATTTTATGTATATATATATATGTATCTTTTCAAAATGTAAGAAAAAGTAAAAAGTGGTGTTCAATTAATAGTAAGTAGATTCCTTGACCCTTGTAGCATGACCCCTCTGCAACTCTTGCATGGGAAGCTCGTGAAGTCCATGATACATTCCCATGGCCTTTGTTCCCCCTTTTTCCATATTTCAATGTAACAACTATTTCTTCAATTCAATTCGTCTCTAAATAACCAACATAATTATTTATATATGTTCTTTCTATATATATATATACATCTTTGATCTTCAAAATCAACACACACACACACACACCACATATAAAATCTCTGTTACTCTTTATTAACTGGATTGTATATTATACGAATTCATAAATGTCTTGAGATTTAAACACAAGCCATGTAACAGAGCCTAAACCTCTGATCTTGACAAACCATGCGGTGAACTTGTGTACTGGGATCATGTTGCTCTTTTTTGAAAACCCTAAATTTTGTTTTTGAATAATTGTTGTTTTATAGATTGAATTGCATACGTTGGGTGATAGGAAGCAAAATAATGACGTATGATGATAACTATTGAAAGTATTGTTTTCAAGAAATGACAGAGATGTGCGTACTCCTTTTTTAATCATAGAGACATAGAATTCATGCTGAATAGATTATATTTTATTCCTTTAGATTTTATGTAATTTGATAAAAAAAAATATCGCATCAATTTAACATTTGTTTTTTCATTTCAAGCATATGATACATTTAATTTTCCAAAATTAATAGTTGTCCATGTAATTACATCATCTATGTTTTGTAGAAACCGTGACATTTTTAATTCTTTATAAAATTAGCATAAACATGAATTATATATATTTTATTATAAGAAATATAATAGTATTTACTAATAATAAAAAAGGTATTAATATTATGATGGTTAAAAAAGGGAAGAAGGGTAATTATTGAAAGGGTTGTTTTTAAGGAAATGGCAGAGCAGAGGGTGTACTCTATTTAATCATAGATACAGCTGGTGTGATTGGAAAGTGGTCAAACTTGGAGTCTTATCATCCAAATAAAATCTCACAACCCTACCATAATAAAACATAAACCCCCAAAACCCTTTTTTCACAGTTTTCTTTTACTTATATATATATATATATATATATATATATATATATATATATATATATATATATATATATATATATATATATATATATATATATAGGGAGAGATTCATTTGAGAAATGGTAAATATATGAGAAATAGAGAAAGTAATCTTAGCCATTCATCTGGTCAACATTTGCGGCTTTGACCGCGAAGCACCGAATAATTCCTTGTGTGGTCTATAGAAGGTAGAGAGTAATTTCGTAAAATACACGGGATGAGTTCATATATGAATCTGTATGAATCACAAAGGTTCATATATGAATCTGTTAGTTAATTCAACTGATTCATATATGAATCACAAAGGTTCATATATGAATCAGTTAAAAGAGTTCAGTTGTGAATTGCACTGATTCATATATGAACATATAGTTCATATGTGAATTATACATGTTCATATATGAACACAACCCGTGTGTTTTGTAAAATTTATGAAATTGTTCTTCTATTTTTTAGATAGCCGCAACTTTTGACCGGTCAAAGCCGCAATATTTGACTAGTCAAATCCGATCTTGACCATATGAACTATATGTTTATATATGAACCAGTGCAATTCACAACTGAACTCTTTTAACTGATTCATATATGAACCTTTGTGATTCACAAAGATTAATATATGAAGAACAATTTCATAAATAGAAGAACAATTTCTATAAATTTTACAAAACACACGGACTGTGTTCATATATGAACATGTATAATTCACATATGAACTATATGTTCATATATGAATCAGTGCAATTCACAACTAAACTCTTTTAACTGATTCATGTATGAACCTTTGTGATTCATATATGAATCTGTATGAATCACAAAGATTCATATATGAACCTTTGTGAATCACAAAGATTCATATATGAATCAGTTGAACTAATTAACAGATTCATATATGAATCTTTGTGATTCATACAGATTCATATATGAACTCATCTCGTGTATTTTACGAAATTACCCTCTACCTTCTATAGACCACACAAGGAATTTATTCGGTGTTTCACAGTCAAAGCCGCAAATGTTGACCAGATGAATGACTAAGATTACTTCTCTATTTCTCATATATTTACCATTTCTCAAATAAATCTCTCCCTATATATATATATATATATGTTGCGTTTCTTTTGTAACCCAAGCAATTTGTACAAACTATGTAAACCACTATATTAGGAAACAATAGATATATTTATGGATAATGATTATGATTCATTAATAATGATTGTGATATATATGAAAAATGTTAAGTTTATTCATTATAATCATGATTTTAAATTAGGAAACATAATAAAATCATATATTCATTAGACTTGTTGAACGGCTAAGATTGGTTTGCATAGTTTGTACAAATTGCTTGGGTTGCAAAAGAAATGCACCATATATATATATATATATATACACACACAGAGAGAGAGAGAGTGTAAATTACGTTTTTAGTCTCCGTAGTTTGTTAAAAATTGTGAATTTCGGCCTTGTGATTTTGAAATTTCAGCTTCGTTCCTATGGTTTGCAATTCATTTATATTTTCGTCCCTGAGGCCAAAACACTATATTTGAAGTATGAAAGACTAAAATATAAATGAATTGTAAACTATAGGGATGAAAAAAGCAATAAAAGTTAAACCATAAAGATGAAAAAGACAATAAACTATAAACCATAGGGATGAAAATTGTAATTTCAAAACCATAAGGACGAAAATAAATATTCTCAACAAACCACAGGGACTAAAAACTTGTTGATCCAAACTCTCTCAGTGATTTGATAACGACCCTCTTTTATACTTAGTGAAAATTACGTTATTATATGTATTAATGTTTCATCATCAGCGATCAGACTGAGTCTGTTCAGTTATCACTGATGACCTTTCTGTAAACATTAATATGTATGTGTTTCACTTTCAGCGATCAAACTGAGTCTGTTCAGTCATCACTGATCGTTTCCTATGTAACACAGTTAACGTAATCCCTGAAGACAAGTCTCGCGTCAACATAGTTCATAGCTGAATCGAAGACGAAGCCACTGAACAATAGATAAGTCTACTAGTGACCTGATGCGGATATCAGCGAAGACCAGACGAATCTACTTACGCGAAGAAGCCTGAGGAAAAGCTTCAGCGATAGCTGAACTTCTCTCTTTGAAAGAAAAGATACTCAGCGATCAACGATCACAAAGCTTATGCCTCAAGTTTTCTTTTGTCTTACCTTGCACAACCAGTACAATGTGTCAGAACGGACAAGTCTCTGCCACAAATCGTACACCAACTCTGTCAACTACACTGTTCATAAAGCGGCCAAAAGCATGTCTCCAAAAGTAAGACTACCAAAGCCAATCTATGAATGCCACGTGTAAAGTACCCTGCCATGCATTTAATGCATAGGGTATAAATAGGAAGCTCACTCCTTCATCTGAAGGTGCGCTCAATCCTTGAACTCCAAAATAGAAACCCTTGTTTTCTATCTCTTTAAAAAATCCCCCATTCTCTGAATTTCTTGTGCAACCATCTTAGTGTTTCTTAAGTTTGTTTAGATTGAGTCTGTCTTAATCTTATTCCGCAACAAACTTGTAAATTGTATTTTGATTTATCAATAAACAATTTATTAAACCTTAATTTCTGTGTTTGTATTCAACCCCCCCCCCCCCCCCTTCTACAAACTTGTTAAGCACCTTCGGGACCAACAAGTGGTATCAGAGCAGTTTGTTTAATCTAATAAACAAGATCTTGCTGTATACTCTTCCTTGCTATTCTAAAATGGCACTAAACACAAACACAAATTACTATGATAATGGTTCACTTTCTAAACCTCCTCGATTTAGCAGAGATAACTTTTCTCTATGGAAAAATCGAATGATGCTATTTCTTGAAGGTGCGGATCCTACTATACCTGAATATATAGAAAACGGACCCTATGAACCTGTTAGAATTATAGCTGCGGTTCCCGCTACTGCCACCACTGAAGCTGTCCCTGAACGATATGTCGTTAAGGAAATAAGACAGTGGAGTGATGAAGATAAAAAGAAGGTAGGCATAGATGCAAGAGCAAAGACCATTATATCAATGGCTCTGCCTGATGAAGTTTTCCATTCCATCATGCATCTAAAAACTTCTAAAGAAATGTGGGAAACCATATGTGTTCAATATGAGGGCACCACTGAAATCCAAGAGACCCGAAAGATTAACTTGGTAAGACAGTATGAAAGTTTTATCGCTGGTAAGAATGAATCTCTTTCTGACATTCATCAGCGGTTTAACTGCCTGATCATTGACCTAAGAACTGTTGGAAGGACCTATTCTAATTCTGAGGTCCTAACAAAATTCTTGGAAAGTCTTCCTGAAAGCTGGGACAGTTATTCAATATGTCTTAAGCTGACAAAGGACTTACATACTCTCTCTCTAAGCACTCTGTATGGAATATTGCTCAACTATGAGCAATCTAATCTCCTGAAGAAGAATCTTGTAAAAGATTCTAAAGACTCCAAAAGCACTGCTGTTGCTTTAGTCTCATCAGAGATAATTCCATCCCAGCGATCTACTCTCACCATCACTGAGTTAGATTCTGAATCTGAGGATTTATCAGACCCTGATCTTTCAGAGTTTAATGAGTCCTTAGCACTCTTGACAAACTCTTTTAAGAGATTTGCAAGAAAGAGTAACTTCCGAAGAAGTAAACCTCTCTCTCTTACTGAAAAGCCAAAATCAACTCCGGTTGATAAGGCTACAGCCACTTGCTATAACTGGGAAAAAATTGGACATTTTGCTAATGAGTGCAGGTCTAAAAAGGTCTTCAAACCTTCTACCTCAAGAAGATCCAGTGATGACAAATACCATAAGCTGAAAAACAAATATCAAAAGCTGAAAAGCTATCAGCAAAAAGGTAAAGGTCTCATCGCTGAAGAACATGACTGGGCTGAATCAGAAGAATCATCTTCTGATGAAGAAGAAGTCGCTAATCTTTGCCTCATGGCTGAGATTAAAGAAGAAGTAGAAGAACCATCTGAACCTTCTATGAGCTACATATCATCTCAGGTATCTATCTCAACAAATCCCTCTCTGCCTGAAGCTGAGAGAAGTCGCGCTGTTGATGTGCTGACGATTGACCTTTATAATGCTCTAAATGACAAAACTCAAGCTGAAAATAAAAATGTTTATTTAACACAAGAGCTAGAGAAATGTCATGAAAAGATCAGTGAACTAAATCTTTTAGAAGAAAAGCTAAAAGATCAAGTCATTATAAATGAAATCATCAGCATTGAACGCGAACAAGCCATCGCTGCTCTAAAAGCAGAAAAGGCTCATGTTGAAAAATGGTGCAAATCATCAACAAAGATCTCTGAGATAATAAATGCTCAAACTCCTGAAAGTGATAAAACTGGTCTTGGTTTTTGGTCACCACAGGATGATCCTAAAGAAGAAAGTTCCTCGCTTAAGTTTGGAACTTTTGTCACATCTTTCTTTGACACTTCTTATAATCAATTCTATCCCTGTTCTTCTTCTAATCCCATCCCTGAGGAGATATCTGCAAGATCTAAGCCTGCAGATAAAGGAAAGTCTATTCTCCCTCAGAAGGCTTCCAAGAAAACCAAACTGAAAGTTCCCTCCAAACCTTCAGTGGATAAACCTTCTAGCTCAGTGACAGAAATCTTTGATATCTGTCCTCCAAAGCTGAAGGTTGATCTAAAGCCCGTGAAATCTGAAGAAATAAAAATTCCTTCCAGATCTCGTGCTAAAGGCATTCTTGGAGCTGGACCTGCTCATCTTAAGTTTTCAAAACCTTTTGGTTATAAATCCACCATCAGATATAGAAAATGTTATCACTGTGGATTCACTGACCATATTGCGAGCAAGTGTCCAAATACCACCGAAGCTGATAAAACAGCCAAAGTGAAGAAAAATGCCTCTAAGGCAAATAAAGTTACCAAAGTGAAAAATACCACTAAGGTTAAGAAATTAACCAAAGTGAAGATTACCACTGAAGCTGAATCTTCATCAGCAGTAAAGACTGCTGAATCTTCCTTATCCACTAACTCTGAAGGACCCATTGAAAAGTGGGTACCAAACAAAGCTTAATCTTCCTTATGTATGCAGGGATCAAAGGGCATCTGGTATCTCGATAGCGGATGTTCTCGTCATATGACTGGACAAAGAGACCTGCTCACTGAATACAAGGAAGAGAAAGGTCCCTCTGTGACCTTTGGTGGAAATGGAAAAGGATTTACCCGTGGGTTTGGTGTCCTCAGCAATGGGACAACTACCTTTCGAAGAGTCGCTTATGTAGATGGACTGAAGCACAATCTTCTAAGCATCAGTCAGCTATGTGACAAAGACTACGAAGTTCGCTTTTCTAAGAAAGCATGTTCAGTGGTAGATGAAAAAGGAAAACTTGCTCTCAGTGGTTATAGAAGAGAAAATGTCTATGTAATAGATATGGACTCTACTATCACTGATAACTTATGTTTTCTCTCTAAGGCCTCTTCTGATGTCAACTGGCTATGGCATAAAAGGCTCTCTCATCTAAACTTCAAAACCCTGAATTCTCTCTCATCTAAGGAACTGGTTTCTGGTCTTCCTCAGCACTCATATGCTAAAGAATCTCTCTGCTCAGCATGTGAAAAAGGAAAACAAACAAGAGCTAGTTTCAAGTCGAAACAAGTTTCCTCAGTAACAAGTCCTCTTCAGCTCTTGCATATGGATCTATTTGGCCCTGTCAATATCCAATCAATAGCTGGAAAGAAATATACGCTTGTCATTGTAGATGAATATTCTCGCTACACCTGGGTTATTTTTCTTCGCTGTAAGAATGATACTCCAGAAGAACTAATATCTTTTGTCAAAAAGATGGAAGTGCTGAATAATCTTACTGTTCGATCAATAAGGAGTGATCATGGAACTGAATTCAAAAATAGTTCCCTGAACCATTTCTTTGAGAACAAGGGAATCTCTCACAACTTCTCTTCAGTAAGAACACCTCAGCAAAATGGAGTCGCTGAAAGAAGAAACAGAACGATCATAGAAGCTCCTAGATCAATGCTCAGCGATTCTCACCTCCCTACTCAATTTTGGGCAGAAGCTGTAAACACTGCATGTTTTACTCAAAACAGATCGCTGATAATAAAGCGATTTGGGAAGACAGCTTATGAACTCTTTCTTGGAAGGAAGCCTTCTATCAGCTTTCTTCATATCTTTGGTTGTCAGTGCTTTATCTTAAACAACAAAGATCAACTTGGAAAGTTCGACCCAAAAGCCGATGATGGAATATTTTTAGGATATTCCTCCATCTCCAAAGCCTACAGAGTTTTCAACAAAAGAAGACAAACCGTAGAAGAAACCATTCATGTCACGTTTGATGAAACGCGCTCAGCGAACTCTAAACCAATCGCTGACAATGAAGAACTGAATACTTGGATGATCTCTCACTATAGAGGAACTGAACCTTTCTTCTCAAACCATCAGCACACTGAAACTCCAGTTGCTGATGAAGAACCAAGCATCATACCTCCCACCGCTGAATCCAACTCATGGATTTCAGCTGAACCTCTAAACACACTTCTACCATCAAATCCATCTACGTCTGAAAACCCTTCTGAAAGCATTGGTGTATCTAATGTTCAACAATTACTAGCTGATGAACCTCAAGCATCTTCATCAGCGACTGCTCCTATTGTTGATCCTATCGCTGAAATAAGCAATCTTGCTCCTGCTCAGCGATGGACCAGAGATCACCCCATAGATCAAATTCTTGGTAATCCAGATGCAGGTATTCAGACACGACGAAGCTCAGGTAATATCTGTCTCTTTGTAAACTTTCTCTCCTTAATAGAACCAAAGAAGACTGATGATGCCCTCAGAGATCCAAACTGGGTCAGCGCTATGCAAGAAGAGCTGACTGAATTCTCTCGAAACAAAGTTTGGAATCTCGTTCCTAGACCATCTGATAAAACTGTAATAGGCACCAAATGGGTGTTTAGAAACAAGTTAGATGAACATGGAATTGTAACCCGCAACAAGGCTCGACTTGTTGCTCAGGGATACAGAAAAGAGGAAGGCATAGACTATGATGAAACCTTTGCCCCTGTGGCCAGGCTCGAAGCAATTCGACTATTCTTAGCTTATGCAGTCTATAAAGACTTCATCGTTTATCAAATGGACGTAAAATCAGCTTTTCTAAATGGAAAACTGAATGAAGAAGTTTATGTAGAACAACCACCAGGGTTCTATGACCCTAAGCATCCAAATTATGTTTATAAATTGGATAAGGCTCTCTATGGTCTAAAACAAGCCCCTCGTGCTTGGTATGACACTCTCTCATCTTTTCTTATCTCTGAAAATTTTGAACGTGGCAAGATTGATAACACGTTATTTTTCAGGAAGATAAAAGGTCATATAATTCTTGTACAAATATATGTCGATGACATAATATTTGGTTCTACTAACCCATCTCTATGTACTCGCTTCGCTGAAAGAATGAAGAAAGAATATAAAATGAGTATGATGGGTGAGCTGACATATTTTCTTGGTCTTCAGATTAAACAATCTGACAAAGGCACTTTTATCTGCCAAGGTAAGTATGTTAAAGATATGCTAAAGAAGTTTGAACTCACACAAACTTCAGCGATGAAAACTCCTATGGCACCACCGCTGACACTTAACAAGGATCCTTCTGGAAAACCTGTTAATGTCACTGCCTATAGAGGAATGATAGGCTCATTGCTGTATCTTACAGCAAGCCGACCTGACATCATGTACTCTACTTGTTTATGTGCACGCTATCAATCTGAACCCAAGGAATCCCATCTGATCGCTGTAAAGCGAATTTTCAGATATCTGAAAGGAACTCCTAACCTCGGTCTTTGGTATCCCAAAGACTCAGGGTTCGATCTAACTGGTTATTCTGATAGTGATTTTGCAGGCTGTAAACTTGACAGAAAAAGTACCACTGGTGGATGTCAACTCTTGGGAGGAAAGCTGGTAAGCTGGACAAGCAAGAAGCAAAATTCTGTGTCCACTTCCACAGCTGAAGCTGAATACGTAGCCGCTGGAAGCTGTTGTTCACAAATCTTATGGATGAGAAATCAACTATTAGATTATGACCTTCAGCTGTCAAAGATTCCTATCTATTGCGACAGCACTAGTGCTATCGCTATAGCAAATAATCCAGTGCTACATTCAAAGACAAAACACATAGAGATCAGATATCACTTTATCAGAGATCATGTGATGAATGGTGATATTGAACTTCACTTTATCCCTACTGACTTTCAGCTTGCTGATATATTCACCAAACCTCTTGATGAGACAAGGTTCAACTTTCTCATCAGTGAGCTTGGAATGCTGAACCTCGAAGAATAATTCTTCAGCGTTCATGTATTGTGTCAGTAATCAAAAGTTACCCTCTCATCATTCTCTCTGATAAACATTCTGACTCTCAGGTATGTTCTCTCTCCCTCAAAGATGTTTTTCTTCAAAATATAAACTTTAATCACTGAACTTTCTTCAAATGATTAAAAGCTTTTTGAAAAATACATTAATCACTGATATTTCCAGTCAGTGATCCTTTAAAAGATAAATCTATCCCTATCTTTACAATCAGGGATACTTTTAAAAAGGAAAATCTATCGCTGATTTTTCTTCAGTGATCATTTCAACGGACAAATGAACAGTCTCTCTCCTCTATGACGTCATTTGAACCGACAATCCACGACATGCCTTTTCTGACACGTTCGTCCGTTGCCCTCCTATCCAATCAACTTCGTGGAACGTGTCAATGTCATGATGATTTCTTTTCCCGCTTCATTCTCTCTCTCTTCGTATAAAAGGAATTCTTCTCTCCTTTATACGGTTTACGCTTTCAAAACTTTCAAAGCAAGAAACATTCTCTCAAGAACACTCAAGCAAGTAAACCCAGAATATTGAATCTGCAACTCTTTTTCTTCAAGATACACAGGTTTATTTCATATGCTTTGTTCATATGCTTTTTATTCTTTTAAAATCCTACTCGCTTTCTATGGATTTTATAAAACGTTTTTTTTGTAAAAACTAAAGATCATTCCTTCTGATTTTATGTTTTTAAATAAAAACCTTTTGGTTTTAAAGTGTTCATTCTTTCTACCCAGAACACTATTTTTCTCCTAAAAATAACTTGATAATTTTCCAGTTTCCCTTCTTCTATGGAAACTGGTAATCATATTATTTTTAATCTAAATCATTTCTTCTATTATGCCTCTTTCCATAACAGAAATGACACAGTCTTCAATCGTTGCTTCCAAGCATGTACGATTCGCTCTCACTGAAGTTGAGATTACTAAATGTAATCATTTGGCCAGACTCGACTTCAAAGCTGACAAATACCCACATCTGGTGGAAGCTGCTGAATTCCTCAAGCAGTCATGCATAGCTTACGCGATCACTGTGGATCCTAAGCCCTCCAAGACTCTACTTCAGCAGTTCTGGTTCACTGCTGATGCAACTGAACTTACCAACAGGAAAGGCGAACGAGTCCCTGCTATCTCGTTCAACACGGAATTAGGGCCAGGGAGCATGACCGCTCTTAGCCTCAGGAAATCTTTAAGATTCCCTGACAAACCAAAGAGTGGGTTCGACGCACTCCCCACTGATGATGAGCTGATATCCTTCCTAGACGCAATGGGCTATTGTTGGGAAAACAAACCAAGATCTTCTATTCCTAACAAGAAGCTCACCAAGATCCTAAAAGCTCAGATGCCATCACAACTGAACTTTATCTTCTCGCACATAATTCAGTGCATGAGTGGGAAGAGTGGTTCGCTGGATCAAGCCAGCAAAACACAACTGCAGATGGCCTACTCCGTTATCGCTGGTCAAAACTTTGACTACGCCACAGCCATCTTTGAAGATCTGAGGTCGAGATTAGAGAAGCCTGAACGAGATCCCAAGATCTCATACGTACGTTTCATATGTACGTATATCAAGTTCCTCTATCCCAACACCTATCCCACCAAAGATGATGGCACCTTTGCCAGGGTTGGTCAACGATCACTGGAGGTCAAGCCACTCGCCGACGAGGTAAGTATCTCTCTCCTTCGCTCTCGTCTCTCTCTCCATTCTTCTTCATATTCAGCGACCACGCAGACGGTTCCTTCGTCTGCTATCCCTGTCGCTACCACTACTTCTAAACGACCATCAGCTAGTCCGATTGGTCCTTCCAAAAAGGCCAAAAAGACTAAGGAAAGTACACCTTCTAGTACTATACCTGAGGGAGCTTCTCAACAAGCTACCTTAGATGCTTTTGTGGGTCTTTCCTCCACAACTTCAGCAGTCACTCATACTGCCGTGTCAGCGATCTCACTCGCTGTCACATCATCAGTAACCCCACCTACCATCTCATTCCCTGAGATTAACCCCATCCCTACTTCTATCCCCAAAACTCTTCCCTTCTCTCCTCACTTGGTCTCTGAACCCGCCACCTCTTCTTTCCCTATAGGACCTGAGCATCAAACTTTTGAGGAATCTATGCAGTTCTACAAAATGTTTGATACGTCAGGTACACCTATACTCCTAAACACTTCTCTCCCCCCCTCTCCAAATAAGCCCATATCTGAACTAACATTATTTTCAGGTCCTAGCTTGGCGACTGTTGACACGCATGTCAACAGTCTAGGAGAAAAGGTAGATGCACTCACCAACACCATCAATGAAACCACCAACGCCGTCAATCAGGCTGGTGAGGAGCTGAAGAAGTTGACCGCCACTTGCTCATCTAAAGTTGAGAACTCTCAACTTTCAGCTGTTGAAGAACAAGTCGTCCAACTCAGAGAGTCCTCTCGACTCTTTCAAGGGCGATTTGAGTCCCTTACCGCTGAAGTTCAGGGTCTCTCTTCAAAGGTGAATCTCTGCACGTCTCTTCTTCAGCAAATTCTACAGAAAGTGAATGCACCAGCTCCAGCGCTGCCTCCCTCCTTCACTGAAGATGATCGTACCAACCTCAACATCGCTGTGGAATTCATTCATGATGCCACATGCGACATACCTGCGGTTGAAGATCGGGTTAAGCGTCTGGAGGCTGACGTTCAAGTGCTAAAAGCTTCAACAGCTACTCCAGCAGCTGAACAATCCCCTACCGTTGATAATGACAAAGTGGGGGAGAAAACTGAAGAAACTTCTATTGCTGCTGGGGAAGCTAAGACTCCAAAGGAACCTCCCTCTCAATCTGAGGGGGAGAAGGCAAAAGAATCCTCATCAATTCACTCCATTCTCTTTGAAGAGGATGAGGAAGAAGACGATGAAGAGGAAGATGATCTAGATCTTGATGATCAAGAAAAGGATCAGCCCTCCGATGACGACGACGACGATGAAGACCAATCTATGTGGTTCTCTAAGCCGAACGTCGTATCAGGGACAACTTCGCAAGAGGTTGTCAAAACAGGGGTGAGAGGTGATACATCTTCAAGTGTTCCTTCGCAAAGCAAAGACAAGCAACCAATCGCTGAAGAATGCTTGAGGACTGGATCACAATCTGAGGGGGAGCATCCTTCTCAGGTATGTCTTTCAATTGTACCACTTTTCTACTCTTTCCAAACCCCTATTCCTTTCTAGCCTTTATCTCTCTCGTTCTAAAAAATACACTTATCCCTTCTTTCCTTCTTTTTCTAACCAGACAGTTCTCACCCCTGCTTAAGGGTTCTGAACTACAAATAATTCCAGCTGCTATCGCTGAAGAAATAATCCCAATCTCTATCGCTGAGATTGATGAAGAAGAAGAAGATTCCCTGGTCCATCCAGGAAGGCCCTCTCGACCATCTCATTGGTCAGAGGAAGTGGTGAAGAAAAGAGTTGAAATGATAGCTCAACTAGAAAGTCAACGGCTGAAAATCCCTCTTCAAACATCCACAGAGCTCGACTTCCTCACTGAAGCTGAAAGAGAAGAATCTGCCAAAGCTGAGAAGCTGATCGCTGAATGCAAACGAGATGCCCAACTCGCTTTAAAGATTCAATCCTCTCAAGTTAGGGACAAAAAGCTGAAAAGCAAACCTGTGGAAGTTCAAGCAGCACTACTGAAAGAAATTGAAGAGGAACGCTTCAAAGAACAAGAGATCAACGATAAGTCTATCGAATGGTGCAAACAAAAGATGGATTATCGTTCTGATCTTCTTCCAATATCAGCCGTGACTATCTCTGGTCGCAAGAAGAAAGATCAACTCTCAGTGACCATGGAGATTACCAGAGAGGATGGAACCCAAAAAGCAATGTACGTATCAAAACTTGAAAGCTTCGGATTTACGGAATGGTTAGAGTTCTGGGATGCGCTGAAGAAATCCAAATCTACATACAGAGGCTACGTTGAAGGACTCCTTGAAGCCCTCATAAATAGAGTCGTTTCTGTACTAAAGCTGCCATCTCCTCTTCCTCCCAAATCTTTGAAACTCAAGAGAAAAATGGGTCCTCCTCCTCTGAAGATGTCGCCATCATCAGGAATGAAACTTCTATCAAATTTTCAAGAGATGCACTGTTTGGTCCTCCTCCTGATCTTTCAGTTATGGACTTATCTCTGCCTCCTGGTGGTCCCTTCCAAGCTGGTCAAGTAATCGACAAGCCTTATGGAATATTCTTCAGAGATGATGATGAGGAACTCAGATTTCAAAGAATCTCTGAGATTCCTATCTGTCCTCTGAATCATCTCAAGGATCTCTTATGCTTATGGTGTGACTTCTTCCCTGCTGCTGAAAAAATTAAAGAAATTATCAGTCAAGAATCTTTGGAACGAAGACAGAAAGGAGAAGAAATACCTGAGTATATGATCAATCCTCCTAAATCTTCTTATAGCTGATAGATTAGTTTTCTTCTCTGTAATCTGTTAGTTATACTTACAGTAGTTAGTTAGTCACTTGTACTTATGATTTTCATATCTTGTAATTCTATCCCTGAATTAAATGAAAATTGCAGTGATGTACTTAACCCTATCAGTACTGTAAAAGATCCCTCAAAATAGTAATTGGGACATGCATTCTATGAGTCCTTTTTATTCCTATATTTTGAATCAAAAAGTAATTTTCTTTTGTTACTTTGTCATTATCAAATAGGGGGAGATTGTTGATCCAAACTCTCTCAGTGATTTGATAACGACCCTCTTTTATACTTAGTGAAAATTACGTTATTATATGTATTAATGTTTCATCATCAGCGATCAGACTGAGTCTGTTCAGTTATCACTGATGACCTTTCTGTAAACATTAATATGTATGTGTTTCACTTTCAGCGATCAAACTGAGTCTGTTCAGTCATCACTGATCGTTTCCTATGTAACACAGTTAACGTAATCCCTGAAGACAAGTCTCGCGTCAACATAGTTCATAGCTGAATCGAAGACGAAGCCACTGAACAATAGATAAGTCTACTAGTGACCTGATGCGGATATCAGCGAAGACCAGACGAATCTACTTACGCGAAGAAGCCTGAGGAAAAGCTTCAGCGATAGCTGAACTTCTCTCTTTGAAAGAAAAGATACTCAGCGATCAACGATCACAAAGCTTATGCCTCAAGTTTTCTTTTGTCTTACCTTGCACAACCAGTACAATGTGTCAGAACGGACAAGTCTCTGCCACAAATCGTACACCAACTCTGTCAACTACACTGTTCATAAAGCGGCCAAAAGCATGTCTCCAAAAGTAAGACTACCAAAGCCAATCTATGAATGCCACGTGTAAAGTACCCTGCCATGCATTTAATGCATAGGGTATAAATAGGAAGCTCACTCCTTCATCTGAAGGTGCGCTCAATCCTTGAACTCCAAAATAGAAACCCTTGTTTTCTATCTCTTTAAAAAATCCCCCATTCTCTGAATTTCTTGTGCAACCATCTTAGTGTTTCTTAAGTTTGTTTAGATTGAGTCTGTCTTAATCTTATTCCGCAACAAACTTGTAAATTGTATTTTGATTTATCAATAAACAATTTATTAAACCTTAATTTCTGTGTTTGTATTCAACCCCCCCCCCCTTCTACAAACTTGTTAAGCACCTTCGGGACCAACAAAACTTAATTTACTCATATGTATATATATATGTATATATATATATTATGTATGTAGGGGTGGTTTATTTTGCAACGCAGTAAAATGTTACAACCATGTGCAACCCTCATCTAAATCATTCATTTAGCCCATTCACTATGTAGACACTGAATGATTACTGGTTTCATGCAATAATCTTACCTGCAATGCATACATTTACATGGAATGCATACTGTTTCATGAAAGTATTGTAACGACCCGAAACCAAAAACAACTAAAATATAGCATTACAACCCAAAATGGTCCCAAATAAAAGTTTAATACATAAAACTCAACTCAAAATCCACAACGGTAATACATGACTACAACTGAGATAATCTATGTCTACCGGAACAACGAGCTTCCACCAGATATCTTCCACGACACTGCCTCTCATCTTTCCCTTGGACGAACTTCTAACTAAACACTTAACTGAAAATGGTTTTAGTTTTTGAAAAACGAGGGTTAGACCATGATGTCTAGTGAGTTCCCTCTAGAAACAACATTCGTGCCGTAAATAGCATTTAACACAATTCATAAACATTTATAAATAATTCACAACTTTAAAACATTAAACACATGTATGACACATGTTGATGACACACGATAAGGTCACACACACCTGTGACAACGTGTCTGGCTCATACCGTCTTTAACTAGGACACCCCCATCGGCATAAACGAGACACACCCCCGACTTAAGTCATCACATGCCCACTCTCGAATGTATGCATACATAACAAATCACATTTCATACACGATAAAACATGCAATTTCATAATCATCTCATGCGTTAAAATTCGTACGTCAACAACATTTTCAGTTAGAAAGACTCATTTTTCGTCCATGCTTAGCTCTTTATCTGTTGAGCTATTGACCCTCAAACCGATAACATCTACATTGGGAGGTTATTAAAAAAACCACTATTAAAGAGAGAGTTCTTATAAGAAACTCACATCCTTTAAGTTTTATGCAAAAACTTTGGTTCTACATTGAATTTTGTATGAAATAACATTTTAATAGTTCGTTTATATATAGTTTTGACATTTTAATAGTTTTTATTATATAATTATTGATGTTGAAAAAATAAATGAAACCTATAAAAGAAGTTTTTGTAAAATCCTCAATTGGACATTTTTATAGTTTTTCTTAGAGCATCCCCAATGGAGGTTCTTATAAAAACCTACATTTTGTTGTCACATCATTTTCAACTTATCAAATTAAGAACTCACATAAAAGTCCACAATGGTAAATTGGTAATTCTTATAAGATTTTTTTTTGTGTGGGTCATATGTATTTTTTCAACATCAATAACTGTTATATATATATATATATATATATATATATGTATATATATCAAGGTTCTAAATGGTGTGAGGCGTGGCGTGGCGGCGAGGCCAAGCCTCAAGCCTTAGGAGCCACGGCGAAGCCATGGCGTTTTCAAGGCGTGATTTATGGCGTCATTTTTCTAATTCATATATATCATTATATATAAAAACATATGTTTTGTAGTGTTACTCAATGAATCAATAGTAATAAACAAGTTAAATTATGATATATATTAAATAAACTTGCAAATAAGACATTAAAAACGTAAAGAAAAATCAAATATTGCATTACGAAATTGTGTATTAGGCCATGGCGTGCCACGGGTTTAACGTGGCGTGAGACACAAGCCTTGGTGCCATTGCACGCCATGGCGGCTGCGCGACGAGTTTTTTAGAACATTGATATATATATATATATATACACACACACACAGACACAATATTAATAATTACAAAATCAAAAATATATATATATATATATAAATAAGCAAATTGTCATTTCATACTAACTTTAAGGTAAGAACCAAAATTTTTATACAAAAGTTTAAATAAAGTAAAATTCTTATAAAAACTATCTCCAATGTGTTAAAGGAAAATCCAAACAGAACAATAATATATGGAGAGAATGAATCTGTAATTCTCATTAATCAAAAGCCATTTAAATAGGGATGAGTTACAAGTAGATAACTATGAGATATTTCAGTTCTAATTTAACTCTGATATACTTATCTCTATCTATATTTTTATCTCTATCGTCATATCCTTTAGACGATGACACACTTATCCTACAACACTCCCCCTTGTGCCGAGTTAAAGGAGTGACGGTGCACAATTGTTGCCTCGTTAAAATCTTACGCCAAAATAAAAACTCAGTGGGTAAAAATAAAAGTCTGACGAAGGAAAGAGTACAACGCACCAACTTCTTTGCAATACATAGACTTTTCCTTCAGTCTAGTTTTCTCTTAGATTCGTACTTTAATCATGAGAGTTAGGAAAGCATGATGGTATATAAACAGTTGCCTCACTAAAACCTTACACCAAGGAACAAAACCCAATGGGAAAACTAAAACCTTGGTTGAAGGAAAGAACACAACATACCAATATCACAAATATAGTAGACTCCCCCTGATTTGTGCATTAATCAAGGGAGTTTGGAAAACATTTGCACTTACTTTCTACATGTTTCCCAATATATGGTTTTAGGTAATGACTTGGTAAAATATGTCACATTCTTTTGACACCTTACTTGATTCACTTGAATCTAAAGGAGAGTCTTTTATTGCTGATTGTATAAAAACTTAAGCACAATATGCTTTGTGTTATCACCCTTGATGTATCTTATGATCATTTCTTCGATACATGATGCATTATTTCCATATATGCAAGTAAGATACTGGTTGAACCCTAAATTACTAGCTCCTCTAATATATGTAATGATAGTCCTTAATCATATACATTATTTTATTATCTCATGGAAAGTAATATTCTTGGATTACTTCAAGGAGGTAGTTACAAAGGTTTGTTTAGCTTACTTTCAAGCAATTTGGGTGTTCATTGTGGTAATTCCTTATCAAGTTTGGGAACAACCTTTGTATGGGTCAGGTAGATACCTAATATCAACAAAGACATACCAAGACATTGTTTGGTGTTTTTCTATAAGAGCTAGTACTTTTGCTGCTTATATTCTAAGTAGGTATTGAAGTTCCATTATCAATCTCATTTTTCTTTTTATAGGGAAAGTATAAGCCCATGTCAATGGTTCCAAATGATTAATTTTGATATCATTCAAATGACTTTGCGTTGGCGCTGAGCTAAATCTATCTAACAAGTTCATTGAGAAATATAATACATGGTCAAGTGTATTATGCTAAGTACGATAATGCACATATTGTACTTAGATAGGGAATTCTATCTCCCAACATTTTTCGTCATCATCCTTATCTGACACTTCGACCGATCATGGGAGTGCTAACCGGATGCGCTTTGTCCATATTAAATTGCCTGATTATTTTCTGGACATATGCGATCGGTGAATTAATATTTCACAAACTCGGTGTCCTAGCTCAAATATCTAGACAAAACCAAGTTTTCCCACGATCATTCCTCTCAAAATCAGATTTCAAGTAGCTTGCGGTTCCTCTTATTTCATCAAGAGTGCCTATTATGTTCATAGCATTGACATATAGAGCTACTTTGAAAATCTAGAACTTGTTTTTCATAATAAATACGCAAGGAAACAATTCATTGTTCTTATATATCATTTCCCAATCAAGTATTCCATTAGGCGGGTATACCACATCCGCTTAGGTTGCTTTAATCTATAAAGTGGGCGTTTCAATTTTATTGCAAACGCATTTCGTGGTTTAGAGTTGCTTGATTTTGGTAATGTAATATCATCAAGCACTTTTATATATCTCTAAATCTAGATCCCCGTATAGATATGTGGTAACCACATTCATAAGCTGCATTTCCAGTCCTTCGGAAACTACTAGGCTAGCAAATTATTCGGATGTCATAACATTCATCATGAGAGAGTAAGTCTCCTCGTGGTCAATCCAGGGCGTTGTGAGAAACCTTGCGCCAAAGGAGAGCCTTACATATTAGGAATTCATTATTCTCGTTACGCTTTCTGACAAAGACTCAGTTATGTCCTACGGGCTTTACACTTGGTAGGTTAGCACTACCTGACCAAATACCCGATCCTTTGTCAAAGAATAGAATTATTTCTGGATTGTTTCTTTACATTTAGGCCAGTATGCTCTTTGTTGATACTATTCAACCGAGCCTGGTTCGATGTCGTCGTGCTCGATCATTTTATGACCCATCGTATATGCGAATAAATCATCAATGATTATATATGATCTGTCCATCGACTCATATGTACTCTCATAGTTCATTTGTGTAACACCCTAAAATTTGAGTAAAATAAAACTTAAAATTTCGACAATATAACGGCTAAAATACGGTGATTTAATAACCTGCAACGTGACGACTAAAAACCCAATAAAGTTGGGGTAGTTCATCAAATAAAGTAGCGGACTAAATAAGACATATACAAGACAACCTATTTAATCTAGAATAAATGGCAACTAGATTAAAATTGGGTGTCACTATGACTTCAAAATGCTTTCTCTCGGTTTCCTAAAAATGCCCGGTCCAAGGAGGATCCTAGGTGCGTTCCCGGCGAATCAAGGTGCCCTACTCGCACCACTAGCGGAACCTGTGAACCATTAAACATGAACACAAGTGTTAGGACGAAGTCTAGCGGGTAACATACCAAAATAATTTACAATGTAAGCATGGACAATAATTAAATGTTACTGGAAGACCCATGCATTGAAATCAATGCCAATACCTCCCAAACGGGACATTATTACTTTCCTGTACAAATTTAACAAGGATAACTTCTGAAAACGGGGTGATCCGTTCCATCTTGGGTGACTAGAACACATGAGTGGGGTCACCCGCGATGTTAAATTAGATTTCACCACACATCCCGATCCTAGTTCCCATGCCACGCCAGACATCACAATCCTCGGACTGTTTATGCCTCTAACGCTTACTCCGTCGAGTTACGCTCCAAGGACTTATGTACATGGATGCCTATCCAAAGTAGACGAGTTACAACTCGGAGACTCGCGTCACCTATTGCCTACTCGCCTAAGACCCAACGGTCAACAATTGCATTTTATTCAAGAACCATCTAATTCCTCGTGCATAAGGAAATAGATATAAAACCCCCCATATGGATTCATGAACAAGTATGGTTAACAACTTTCATGCAAGCATATTTCTGGCAAATAATAATATCATGCTCATTACACATTCCTCATATAAATCTAATGCTCATTTGACCACATATTAGTCCCAAACAATGAAATGGCTCCAACTGCTGATAAGAATACTTGTATTTGGTTTTTAACATGTAGAGGAGTAGTCATTCACCATAAATTGTCTCCCTACTATAAAACATACATAGAAGAACTTTACAAGGTGTTTAGACACTTCCACCAACTTCAAAGGTCTCACTTACTAAAGATAAGCAAAACCTTAGTTTTTAGGTTAATAGCACATATTTCATAAATTTCACATAAGCAAGTAATGGTGCAAGTATGGATGTTTATAAGTTAAGAAAACTTACCTAGAGATTCAATGAACAAAACCCTAGAAGGTTGGAGTAGAGAAGTAGGTGATGAGAAACCTTGGTCCACAAAGTAGCTAGAGCTTGACTACCAAATGAGAGGAACCCTAGGTTAGCATTTAATACACCCAACTAAGATTCTAGGGAGGATTAAATGTAGAAGAGATGAAGATTGGAAGAAGAAATTTTACCTAGTTGAGAGGAATTTTGGCTGCCAAGAAAAACCCAAAATGAAGAATAAATGAGGTCTCTTAAGAAAATCAGGCATTTAATGCCCCTTTCCACGATCGCGATTGTGACACATGAGAGTGACAGGGCACTCTCGCCGGTCACTCTCGCCGAATATGTACCGTAGCTTCGACCCCGCGCCCAAAAATGACTCCTCGTGATAGTGACCATGGCACTCTCGCCGAGCACTCTCGCCGTAAACGTACCGAGGCTCCTTTGCCTTCGGTGACAATGCCACCGCGAGAGTGACCATGGCACTCTCGCCGGTCACTCTCGCCGAGTGTGCCTTTTTCCCTTAAACTCGACGTCTTCCGATTCTGAATTCACGACTGAACTTTGGTGATAATAAACGAGCGGAACATATGCAATTATAGTTACGAATAATTTAATAGACCAAAATTCGGGGTGTTACAATCCTCCACCCTTTAGAATAGATTTCGTCCTCAAAATCTCAACTAGACAAATAAATGCGGATATCGCCTCTTCTTCGGCTAGACACCTTGTAACACCCTAAAATTTCGGGTAATTTTGAAAATTGTAAATTCGGCAATATAACGTTTATAAATAGGGCAAACCACCCATAAAGGGTAAAAGCGTAAGCATTTACAAAAACCTGTAAGGAAGTATGGGGAAACGACAACAAACTTATCTAAACCACAACTAGCTAGATTACATAGGTTGTCAACCCAATACCAAAATGGAATAATTGTTTTAAATGCTAATGCTTCCAAAAATAACTATCATCCAAAAATGTCCTCAAGAGACCACGCTCTTCTCTCAACCCCTTGACGACCCGCCGCTAAGGGAACCTGTTATACACATCATTTGAGAAAAAGTGTTAGGCTTAAAGCCTAGTGAGAACATACAGTTTATATGAAAGATAATAAGAAGAATTAATTGCAACATAAATAAACTATTTTCGTAAATGGTTTGATAAGCACATAGTGACCTTCCGGCCCAAACTTCATCTTTCGATGACGGGAAGAACCCGAATTCCAAGGATCGTGGCGAAACACAAAGTAAACCACTTTCCAAGTTTTGAGCTCACCATACTAGGATCAAGGCCACAAACACGCCGGTTCGTACTAAGATGTGGGGGAGGGCACCCAATGATCCCTAGTCATGCTCATTCACTAGGATTTACATTTACGACCCACGACTAGTAACCGGTCCCACATAACCGTACCAAGTTACCCTCTAGGGTCCAATGTCTCGACTCTATACCTATGGATCCATTTGTAATAGTCTAGACTCGTCACAATACATTCGTGACCAACTATAATCAAACATATAGTTCATATTGCCATTTAGTTCCCAAATCACATTTTAACGGTTAACTGCTGATAAGAATTACAAAGCCCATATATATAACACAAGGCTACCGTCTTAATATCCCAAAATGTTTCTTTACCAAATAAACCTTTCCATAGTAGAAACCCTTTTATTGAAACATAGACTTCATCATGTTTTAAACCATTTATTTCCTTCTCATAAAATAACCTCTTTCAACCAAATCCCCATAAAATGTTTAATCATGAGCTTGGATAGAAACCGTAAGTTGAACATTTACTCAACATAATATAACAACAACACCTTTGTAGTTCCAAGACATGGATTATATCATCATTTACAAAAATGGTAAGAAACCCTAAAAATCTCCAAAAATACCAAGTTAGGTCAAATCTCATCAACAATGAAAATGTTAAACAAGCAGATGTTTAGAAGTTAAAAAGATGCATTTTGATGTGTATAAAGTTTAATAAAAGAGAAGTGTGAACTCACAATGGGTTAAATACCAAAACCCTAGGAATTTCTAGTTAGAGAGACTAGCACTTGAGAGCTTGAGATCTTCACAAAGTTACCTAAGGTTCACCTATACCAACACCATTAATGAGGAGGAGGAAGTTGGATAGAGTAATAAATGTAAAGGGAAGACTAGGGTTTGAAGACTTACCAAACAGAAGAGAGAAAATCGGCCAAGCTCAACCAAAATATCAGATAAATGAAATAATTTCGGAGCTGGTCTAAATAATGGCACTGTGCCCGCTTGCGATAGTGACACTGTCACTATCGCGGGGCAAGTTCGCGCCAAATGTACCGCGGCTCATCGGCCTTCCGCGATAGTGCTCCGGCGATAGTGACACTGTCACTATCGCAGGCAAGGTCGCGCCGATGGTACCGAAGTTGAAAACTTGAGATTTCGATCTCGCAACTTACGAGACTACAACACGGGAATAGATACCACAGATAGGAGTGGAATTAAAACGAATAAAGGTTACAAACACAGACAAGTTGGGAATCTAGATTTACAGAAAATTACGGGTGTTACACACCTTCTCAAGTAACACACGTAAAATGTGGGGTGGATCCCGTCCATCTCGGGCGGAAGATCCAATTTGTAGGCTTGAAGCCCAATCCGCTCCAAGATGGTGAAAGGTCCTAAGAAACGGGGACTAAGTTTCCCACGTTTTCCGAACCTAATTAACCCCTTCCACGGTGAAACCTTCAACATTACCCTTTCACCCACTTGGAAATCGACCAGTCTCCTTTTCTTGTCTACGTAGCTCTTTTGTCGGTCTTGAGTCGCTTTCAACCGCTCTCGGATGTTCTTAACTGTAACACCCCAGATTTCCGTTATGTAATCTTGTTATTCTTGAGTTTAAGCGTTGTCGTTAGCACCGTGTTTGGTTTGAAGTTGAGTTTGGATTTGGATGAGTTTGGGCACAACCCGCGAAACCCCCTTGTATGTTTGGGTTTTGAGGAACGGGTGAGTTACGCCGCGACTTAAGGTCGCGGCATAACCCGCGTAACACACTGGCCGACGTAAGGCTTTTCAATCCAAAATATCTCATTCTCTAGATCTCTCTCTCTCTCTCTTCATTTATTTTCTCTCTCTTGTCTCTCTCTCTCTCTAGTTTTCTTTGGATCTTCAAGGGTCCATAAATTGCTAGTATTAAGTGCTTCTATCAAGAGTTCGGTATAGAAAGCTTCGTCTTCTCTCGGTGGTCGATATCTGGTTTTTCGGGTTTTCGTCTAAAACCTATTTGGTGAGTTCCTACTAACTTTTACAAACTTTATACATGTCAAAAGGTTACATTTTGAACTCCTATATATCTCCATGGTTTTGGATCTACTTTTACAACATTTTGGCATAACTTGAGTTTTGGGAGATTTTAGGGTTTCCTGGTCATTTTCGACTAAAATGATGGGTTACATCTTATTGAAGTAAAAAGGAAGTTTTACTTGCACATTTATGTGGATTATTTGAAAGAATGTTTAAAGTTCATTTTGATGATTTTCATTCTTACCAGAAGTTAAACTTGAAAATGCATTTTGTTTATAAATGTTATTTTATACCATATGACTATCTATGGTTGGTCACATATGTTGTTGTGATGAGTCTGTACCATTACTAGTGGATCCCTAGGTATTGAGTCGACTTATATTTGGGATGTCTTTTCCCCTCTTTGTAAAAATGGATGTATATGATCCTCGAGGGCCATTTGGAACGGTTATGCATGACCGGTTACTAGCCATGGATCATATTTTACCTTATTTGTAGCTATGGATGCATATGATCCTCGGGGGAAATTTGGTACGATTATGTGAGATCGGTTACTAGCTAAGGGTCATATGGTAGTCCTAGTGAACGAGTATGACTTGGTTTCCTCGAGGGCCCTCCCTCACATCGTAGTACGAACCTTTGTAGTTCGTGGCCAAGGATTCCAAGTGTTTCGACTCATAACTCGGATTGTGACCTACTTTGTGTTACGCTACAATCCTTGGTAAAACTGGTTATCTTTGTCATCGTATGATGAGTTTACATTGAAAAGGTGCGGTTGTGGCAAAGGTTTCATTTGAAAACTAAACCTTATTGAAAAGATTTTTTTATGATACAATTGTTTATATCTCATGAAATTTATAAACTGTATGTTCTCACTAGGCTTTAAGCCTAACACTTTTTCTCAAATGACGTGTATAACAGGTTCCCGTTAGCGGTGGGTTGCTAAGGCCTTGAGTGACGAGCTTGGTCTCGGGGATTTTTGAGATGACTAGTATTGATGTTGGGCAATTGTTTAAGTCCCATTCTTTTGGTGATATTGGATTAACAACTGATGTAATCTAGATAGTTTATGTTTAGATTAGTTTGTTGTTGAATTCCATATCCGTATTCAGGTTTGTAAGGGTTATGTACATTTCCCCTTTTTGGGAGGTTTATACCAAGTGTTGATGCTTATTTGTCCAGTTTCCGCGTTTTAAATTCACTCTGGATTTTAGGGTATTACATTAACCTTGTCAACCGTTTCTTGCACAATCTCCGGCCCGGCAAACTGCTTCTCACTTGCTTCTAGCCAACAGACTGGCGTTCTACACTTCCTCCCGTACAACGCCTCAAACGGTGCCATGCCAATGCTCGAATGATAACTGTTGTTGTAGGATAATTCCACCAACGGAATATGCGAATCCTAACTTCCCCCGAAGTCGATTACGCACGATCTCAACATATCCTCGAGAGTTTGGATAGTTCTCTCGCTTTGACCATCAGTCTGCGGGTGGTAGGCGGTACTCAATTTGATCCTTGTACCCAGTTCTTTTTGTAGACTGTCCCAAAAGTGGGAAGTGAAACGACTATCTCGGTCGGACACAATATAAAGTGGTACTCCATGCCTCGAGACCACTTCATCTATATAAAGCTTGGCCAACTTGTCCATCGGTAAGGTCTCCCGCATGGACAAGAAATGCGCGCTCTTGGTCAAACAATCCACTATCACCCAAATGGTATCGTGGTTTCTCAAGGTTTTCGGTAGCTTGGTCACAAAGTCCATAGTAATGTGCTCCCACTTCCATTCCGGTATCTCTAAGGATTGTAGACTGCCGTAAGGTCGTTGGTGCTTCGCTTTCACTTGTAGGCAAGTTATGCATCGCTCCACATAATTGGCCACGTCTAACTTCATCACCGGCCACCAATAGTTAAGCTTTAAATCTCGATACATCTTAGTACTTCCCGGATGGATCGAGTATTTGGATTTATGCGCATCCTCCAATAACAACTCTCGACATCCTCCAATCTTTGGTACCCAGATCCGACCTTGGAACGACTTCAAGCCCCTTCCGTCTTCGGTCAATTGGAGATGTTGCTTGACCATAATTTCACTTTTGAGATTCACTTCAAGAAGGGCCTCTGATTGTGACACCTTGATTTTGTCAATTAAGCTTGAGACGACTTCCACTCTTGCAAAGCTGGCTTGAACGCCACTACCATACTCCTTTCGGCTCAAAGCGTCCGCGACCACATTGGCCTTTCCGGGATGATATTGAAGTTCGTAATCATAGTCTTTAAGTAGTTCGAGCCATCTCCGTTGTCGCATATTTAATTCCTTCTGGTCGAAGACATACTTCAGGCTCTTATGGTTGGTAAAGAGAGTGCACTTCGTACCATAAAGGTAGTGTCGCCATAACTTCAAAGCAAACACCACCGCCGCTAGCTCGAGATCGTGAGTTGGGTAGTTCTTTTCGTGTTCCTTCAATTACCTTGACGCATAAGCTATAACCTTGCCTCTTTGCATCAAGACACATCCCAAACCCATCTTAGACGCATCACTGTAAACCACAAAATCTTCCGTTCCCTCGGGTAGGGATAAAATTGGTGCTTCACACAATTTCCTTCGTAGTGTCCGGAAAGCCCGCTCTTGACTCTCGGTCCAAAGGAACTTCACATTTTTCTTCGGTAGCGATGTCAGTGGCGAGGTGATTTTGAAAAAATCTTGGAAAAATCTTCGATAGTACCCGGCTAGACCCAAAGAGCTCCGAATTTTCGTGGGACTCTTGGGTGGTTCCCAATTCGTCATGGCTTCGATTTTTGACGGGTCCACCTTTACTTCTCCACTGGTCACCACATGACCCAAAAATTGAACCTCTCGTAGCCAAAACTCACACTTGGAAAATTTGGCATAGAGCTTCTCCTCCCTTAACACTTCTAGCACTTCTCTGAGATGTCGTTCGTGCTCTTCCTCATTCTTTGAGTACACCAAGATATCTTCGATGAACACGATGACCGACTTATCTAAAAAGGGTCGGAAAACCCGGTTCATCAAATCCATAAACACAGCTGGCGCATTAGTTAGCCCAAAAGGCATAACTAAGAACTCGTAGTGGCCATAACGAGTTCTAAAGGCGGTCTTGGAAACGTCTTCTTCTCTAACCTTCACTTGATGGTAGCCCGATCGGAGGTCGATCTTGGAGAAACATTCGACTCCTTGCAGCTGGTAGAAGAGATCGTCTATTCGAGGTAGTGGATACTTGTTCTTTACGGTTACCTTGTTCAACTCCCGGTAGTCGATGCATATCCGCATCGACCCATCCTTCTTTTTGACGAAGAGCACCGGAGCTCCCCAAGGCGAAGAGCTCGGCCTCACGAACCCCTTCTCCAATAATTCTTGAAGTTGCGACATCATTTCTTGCATTTCGGTCGGAGCAAGACGGTATGGCGCACGAGCAATTGGTGCCACTCCCGGAACTAGATCGATTCGGAACTCCACTTGGCGGTCAGGCGGCAAGCCCGAAAAATCGTTGGAAAAAACGTCCGAATACTCATTAACGACCCAAACGTCTTCAATCTTTTTCTTCTCCGCCTTGGCATCCAACACGTAAGCAAGGAATGACGGACAATTCTTCATGAGACACCTACTGGCTTTGATGGATGATATGAGAGCCACTTCACCCTTACGTTTCTCCCCGTATACAAAGACAAAACCCCCGCTTGCGTTTGGTAGTCTGATCAGCTTCTTTGAACAAAAAATCTCCGCCTTGTGAAGTGACAACCAATCCATCTCGATCACCACATCGTAACTCCCAATTGCCATGGGAATTAGGTTCACTTCAAACAGTTCCCCACTAATATCTAGATGGCACTTTTCCAACACTTCCCGCAAGATCACCTGTTCCAAATTCGGTGTCTCTACTACTAACGCATCGCTAATAGTACTAGTAATACGAAAGAGAAATTTGCACCAGAATCAAATAGCACCTTAGCGTCAAGGGAGTTGAGTAAGAACGTACCAGACACCACATCGGTGGTCTCCTTTGCTTCTTCTCTCGTCATCTGGAAGGCCGTACCTTGAGCCTTAGGAATGGCTTCCTTCTTTGGTTGAATTGGTGGGTTTCCTCCTCTAGATCCACCCCTCAGCTTGGGGAAATTTCTCTTGACATGGCCCGCCTCCTGGTACTCAAAGCATACTGGCCCTTGGAGATAGCAACTTTGACTAGTGTGACCCGACTTGCCACACTTGTAACACGAAAGAGGGTTGGAGTGGGAGTTGCAAGAACCGAAGTGCTTGCGTTTACACTTGGAACACCAATTCGCCTCCCGACGATTATCAACGCTTCTTGCATTGGGTTGATATTTCGGTTTCTTGAACGAACTCGGTGGGCTCTCCCACTTCCTCTTTTCCACGACCCTCGACTTCTCTTCCTTGTCTTTCGCGTATACCCTTTCCATAGCTTTGGCTTCTTCTATGGTCTCCCGAAGGTTTGTGGCCTTTGAGTTGCGGACTCTCGATCCCATGTCCGCGGGTAGACCCTTCAGATAGGCCTTCACTTTCTCCTTATCGGTTGGAGCCACATGCCTCACGAGATTCAACTTTTCAATGAAAAATCGAGTATATTCCTTCACTGACAAATCTCCTTTCTTCAACACCCGAAATTCCTCCTCGATCAAATCCATTTCTTGTTCGTTGCAATATTCATCCAAAACCTTCTTTTTGAATACTGCCCAAGACATCTTTGCTAAAACCGACTCCTCCACAGACACGGTGTAGACATCCCACCACACTAGAGCCGCTCCCCGAAGCATTTGGGGGCCAAAGTTCACCTTCTGACTCTCCTCGCAACCACAGACTCTAAAGGCGTGCTCGATTTCTCTCACCCACTTCATGCAAGCCACAGGGTCATCAGCTCCGACAAACTCTGGCGGCTTACACCCCATGAAGGACTTGTAAGAACAACCCTTCCATGTCTGTCTTATCTCAAGAGCTACCAACCCCTCTGTACGGTTCCCGCCTCCGGTACCACCCGAACCGACTATTGCATTCTCTGCAACCACCTCCGGTCTCCAAAGACTGGCATCCCTTTCCTCTAACATTTTCAGAAACACTTCTTGTTGTTTTTCCATGGCCGATGTCACCATTTGCATAACTCTGGCCATCATATCCCCTTGAGGGTTTGCTTCTTGAATGATCGGGTTCATGGAGGCTAACTCCACTCTAGGTATGTGCTCCACCTCTCCGGTGAATATCGACGGCATGTTGGGAGGAACTACATTCGCCACCCGGACTACAGGATTCGGGTTAGACGAACTGTCCTCGTGCATTTCTCCTTCGACATGCGGTCGACTCCGAGTATTTACCATTTCGGATCTGCCACACAATTTAGAGGGAAAAAGGGAGATGAGCAACACAAGAATTACACAAGAAACATACTCATATGGCTCATTGATTATCATAATCATAGTAATTCAAGTATATTCACGTAACCATATATTCATAATAACAGTCGCTAACTGAAATTATGAACATATACTACATAAAGATTCTCGCTACCACTTTTACAACTTTCAACGACGTAGTTTCTGTTGACTCTAAGGTCATCCTATCCTAGAATTTCTACCAAAAGCTCGCAATTCATAACTTAATAGTCTCAGCTTAAGTCTAGGCATTGAGTTTACAGACCTAGTTCTCTTAAACTAAAGGGGCGTTTGGTTCCCATAATGTTTTTGGATGGAATGGAATCTGTCAAAGGAATTTGACTTTGATGGAATTGGAATGGAATGTTGTCAGGTTTGACCACCTGTTTGGTTGACAGAATTGAAATGGAATCTGTTAAATGAATTGGATTTTTTCTGTTTGATTATTTTAATTTTTTAAACAAAAATTACTTTAATAAAATAGTCATTAAATAGTTTAATTTTTAACAAAAATTGTTTTTATTATTTTAGCACATGAATGATGCCGAGAGAGTGAGGAGAGAGAGGGAAAGGGAGAGAGAGAGGAGAGAGAGGAGAGGAGAGAGAGGAGGAGAGAGAGGAGAGAGGGAGAGAGAGAGGGGGAGAGAGTAGAGGAGAGAGAATAGATAGAGGATAGAGGGGGAGAGAGGAGAGAGATAGAGAGAGGAGAGAGAGGGAAGAGAGAGAGGAGAGAGAGAGTATAGAGTGGAGGAGAGAGAGAGGAGAGATAAAGAGAGAGGGAAGAGAAAGAGAGAGGAGAGAGAGGAGAGATAAAGAGAGAGGGAAGAGAGAGGGAGGAGGGAGAGAGAGAGAGAGAGGAGAGAGAGATAGAGAGAGGAGAGAGATAGAGAGGAGAGAGATAGGAGAGAGAGGGAAGATAGAGAGAGATAGAGGAGAGAGAGGGGGAGAGAGATAGTGAGAGCAGAGAGAGGAGAGAGAGGGAGATAGAGATGAGAGAGATAGTTGGTGTTTGCTGATAATCAATATTAGTAGGGTTTAGTTTGGAGTAAAGGGTAAATTTGGAATTATCAAAATATAAGATTTCATTCCATTGAAATCCTTGGGTTTTAGGATGGAATGTTCAAATCCTTTATTGGTGGATTTCACACATTCCTTCCATAGAAAATAATGAACCAAACAAGGGAATTGAATTTGGTCAAAGGAATTGGACATTCCAATTCCATCAGATTCCATCAGAATCTGCGAACCAAACGCCCCCTAAGGCTCTGATACCAACTTGTAACACCCTGAAATTTGAGTAAAATAAAACTTAAAATTTCGACAATATAACGGCTAAAATACGGTGATTTAATAACCTGCAACGTGACGACTAAAAACTCAATAAAGTTGGGGTAGTTCATCAAATAAAGTAGCGGACTAAATAAGACATATACAAGACAACCTATTTAATCTAGAATAAATGGCAACTAGATTAAAATTGGGTGTCACTATAACACATAACGGTTCTTGTCACCACCACTACAACGCCTGATAAACGTACTTTCCGTCGACGACTCGACTCTAAGACTAACCCAACTTAGAAGCTCTACCCAATCTCGCGGATCAATTCTTAGCATACACAGTCTAAGTCTAGACATCTTACATACATGCCTAGTTCGCTTAAACTAGGGCTCTGATACCAACTTGCAACGCCCTAAAATTCAATGTAAAATAAAACCTAGAAAAGCCGGCAACATGACATTCGTATTGATATAAACCTCCCATAAAGGGAATCAGTCCTTAAGACTTTACAAAACCTGTACAGATATAAGGTTTATCAACAAACTAATCTAGACACCTATATCAAGATTTCATCAGTTGACAATCCATAATTCACCAAAAGAATGGGACTTAACAAATGCCCAGATACAATACTAGTCATCTCAAAATGCCTCGAGACCAAACCCATCTCTCAAAACCCCGGCAACCCACCGCTAAGGGAAACCTGTTATACACATCATTTGAGAAAAAGTGTTAGGCTTAAAGCCTAGTGAGAAAATACAGTTCATAATCTCAAGGGATATAATCAAATGCATCAAAGTAAATCTTTCCAAAGGTTTAGTTATGCAAAATACAGTTCTTTGATCATATACGGACAACCGGTCCAAAACACATCTTTCGATGACGGGGATTACCCGATTTACAAAGGATTATAGTGGAACACAAAGTAAGCCACAAATCCGAGTTATGAGCTAAATACATGAAACCATGGCCACGAACGCTTCGGTCCGTACTACGATGTGAGGGAGACCCCCAAGGAACCAGTCATACTCGTTCGTTAGACTACATTTGACCCATGGCTAGTAACCGGTCTCACATAACCATACTAAAGTGCCCCCGAAGATCAAATGTATCTAACTACAACAGAAGGGGCATAACCTTCCCAGCCATAAGCCGACTCGATACTTAGGGATCCACTAGTATAGTCATGACTTGTCACAATATTTCATGTGACCAACAAAGCTAGATAAATAACTTTCAACACATTTATATTTCAAAATGTCGTTTTCAAGTTCAACTGCTGGTAAGAAAGATAATCATAAATCAGATTATATGCATTCTTTCAAATAAGCCCCACAACTGGGCAAGTAAAACATTCTTTTACTTCAACAAGATGGAACCCATAATTTTAGTCAAAAGTGTTCGGGAACCCTAAAATATCTCAAAAACCCCAAGTTACGTCAAAATGCAATAAATCGATGAGATTGATATTCAAATATTTCTTCTTAGAGCGTATTGATTTGACCCCATAAGCGGCGTTTCTGTAGTGGACCAATTCGTTAACATACCACCGAGAATTTGAATGAATCGGAAGAGAAAAAAGACCATTATTATGAATTTTATCCATTTTTTGGTCCTTATTAGGTTTAGGTTCAGCCTTAATATTTTTTTGATTCGATCCGAGCTCTCTTGGAATAAGTTCGGCAGCGGATCACGAAATCTTGGTCATCTTCTCTATCTATTGTTTCTTCAACAATTTCTGATCTCTAGTGGACCACGAAAAATCCGAAACCGTAGAGATATATAGAAGTTAAAAACACAATATATGACATACATAACAGTTTAGAAAAGTTAGTAGGAACTCACCTCAGATTTCTTCTTCTTAACGAATGCTACCTATGACAACACCGAAAGAATCGATAAGTCGAAACATAGATAACCCTCCCACTTCCTGACTAAAATTCAAAGATAACAGAAGCTAACAACGAGCAAAACCTAGTCCGGTCGAATACCACTTCCGTTCAAAAGCACACCGGTCGATTGCATCTTCCGGTCGAAAGCACTTTCCGGTCGAATGCAACCTACCGGTCGAATGCAACACCGGTCGAATGCAAGCTACCGGTCGAAGGCAACACCGGTCGAATGCAACCTACCGGTCCTTAGCATGTCCGGTCGTCTTGTTCACCAAGAACACGCCGGAGATACTGAACCCAGATCCAAATCGAAAATACTCAAATCTCGAAACGGAATGGTTAAAAACCTTCACAACGAGATTCTACGCAGCTAAAAACATTTAGATCAAAGTATTAAGCTAGATTCTTACCTTGATTTGTCCGAATCGATCGAACACTTTGTCACCTGCTTTTCTCTCTCTCTCTCTTCAAAACTGATAATATCTGAATCTGAGATATTATCAAAATATCTAAACTTGATTTGTATATATATATAACCCAAGTTACATTTAACCCCCCTGAACTTTGGGTAACGGTCAACTTTTCACCCAACCCCAAAATTCAGGGTGTTACATTATGCCTCTAACGCTTACTCCGTCGAGTTACACTCCAAGGACTTATGGACATGTATGCCTATCCAAAGTAGACGAGTCACAACTCGGAGACTCGCATCACCTATTGCCTTCTCGCCTAAGACCCAACGATTAACAATTGCATTTTATTCAAAAACCATCTAATTCCTCGTGCACAAGGAAATAGATATAAAACCCCCCATATGGATTCATGAGCAAGTATGGTTAGCAACTTTCATGCAAGCATATTTCTGGCAAATAATAATATCATGCTCATTACACATTCCTCATATAAATCTAATGCTCATTTGACCACATATTAGTCCCAAACAATGAAATGGCCCCAACTGCTGATAAGAATACTTGTATTTGGTTTTTAACATGTAGAGGAGTAGTCCTCCCTACTATAAAACATACATAGAAGAACTTTACAAGGTGTTTAGACACTTCCACCAACTTCAAAGGTCTCACTTACTAAAGATAAGCAAAACCTTAGTTTTTAGGTTAATAACACATATTTCATAAATTTCACATAAGCAAGTAATGGTGCTAGTATGGATATTTATAAGTTAAAAAAAACTTACCTAGAGATTTAATGAACAAAACCCTAGAAGGATTAAATGTAGAAGAGATGAAGATTGGAAGAAGAAATCTTACCTAGTTGAGAGGAATTTCGGCTGCCAAGAAAAACCCAAAGTGAAGAATAAATGAGGTCTCTTAAGAAAATCAGTCATTTAATGTCCTTTTCCACGATCGCGATTGTGACACGCGAGAGTGACAGGGCACTATTTCCGATCACTCTCGCCGAATATGTATCGTAGCTTTGACCCCGCGCCCAAAAATGACTCCTTGCGATAGTGACTCCGCGAGAGTGACCCTGGCACTCTCGCCGTAAACATACCAAGGCTCCTTTGCCTTCGGCGACAATGCCACCGCGAGAGTGACCATGGCACTCTCGCCGAGTGTGCCTTTTTCCCTTAAACTCGACGTCTTCCGATTACGAATTCATGACTGAACTTTGGTGATAATAAACGAGCAGAACATATGCAATTATAGTTACGAATAGTTTAATAGACCAAAATTCGGGGTGTTACAATTTGAGATTAATATTCATCTCTAGAATCAATATTAACTTCGGAGCATCCTTCAGTGATGATTCATGGACATAATTATAATTAGAGACAAACTCTAGAGAGTTTTGTGTATTGATGATAAATGGATGTGCCTCACTATTCTCTTCCTTTAGAATAGTATATATCAAACCAAGTAGCTTCCACCATGTAACACCCGGATTTTCGCAAGGTAAGTTTCCGCCCTTCGTTGGTAATCCCTCCTCCTCCCGTCTATCTTTTGAGTGGAAAAAAATGTTGTGCTTTCGAACCTTAAATCGACCCATGCGAAAATACCAAGTTTTGATCAATTTTTGGCTTCGATATAGTGGTCGCGAGAGTGACTCGCGATAGTGACAAGTGTCACTATCACTTGGCACAATCGCCGGAGAGGTACCGAGCCCTCGGTACATTCCACGCGAGAGTGCCTCGCGATAGTGACACTGTCACTATCGCATGGCAAGATCGCGAGCGGGGTGCAGGGGATTAAATGACCTTTTCCTCATTCATTTCTCATTTCCAACTCTTCTAACCTCTTCCCTTTCTCCTCCAAAATCAGTTTCCCTCTTCCCTCACGAACCATAACCCACTTCCAAGTCATTTCCATGGATTCCAAGATGTTCCATCTTCATCAAGCTTGCAATCTCAACCTCAAGTGCTAGGTCAAGTGTTCTTCATTGTCTCGTGAGATTTCTAGGTTTTGGGGTTTTGCTCAAAATCCAAGTGGTGAGTTATTCTTCTCTCTTCTAGATCTTCTCTATAAGTTATACATGTTCTTTTGGTGACTCTCTAGTAATTGTATTCTTTATATTTTGGGTTTGATGATTTGGAGGAATTAGACTAAAATTAGGGTTTTGTGTTATGATGAGATCTTGGGGTAATATGTTTGAGGATCAATTATTTATGGTGGAATATGTTTATTTATGATCGAAAATGTGTGGATCTAGGTTCGAGAAGCTTGAGTTGAAGAGTTGGAATGGGTGTCCTCGGAAAGCTTTGGGTGGGATCTATGCTTTTGGAGGCCAATGGTTGTGGATTGAAACCTAGGTTTAACTTAACCTAGCAAGGTGAGTTCAAGTTGATTTGTGAAAACGATGTACATGCCAAAATGGTTATTTTAAAGTGTTTTACATGAAATGGTTAACTGCTGATAAGTTTTGAGTAATTTGAAGTAAAAATGTATTTTACTTGGTATTTGTTAAAGTGTGAGTATTTTAAGGAGTTTTCAAATTTGATAAACTTGGCTTATTTTAGTTTCACAAAACGCTCATAAGTGGGATTTGGTCATCTTGGTAAGTAATAACATGATTTATCCATCTTGGTGAATTTGGTACAAATGAAGTCTATTTCATGTTATATGCATTTTGGTGTGTTTGCATTCATAAACCCTTTGGAAAACCTTTGGTCCCATTATATGTTGAGTTTTGGGTTAATCTCGTCTTTGAGGTATGTGTCTTTATAAACGTCGTGTAAAGTCATTTCATGGTATGGGAATTGTTATTTATCGGTCAAGCACGTTTCAACATTATACTGGTTTTCATTTGGGGTTTTACGTGAGTTGTTGGGCCTTGGGCTCGGTTTTGACTAAATTGAGTCTTGAGGACATTTGTCCGGGGTAATAACCGTTGTGGAGTTGTTGAGTATAATGTCGTACTTTTCGTGTCATTTGGGTGTTGCATGTTTGAGTTATCAAGTAAGGAGTTGAGATTCCTATCTTGAATGCTAGTGGGTAGACACTAAAGGTCGAATGAGAACCTTGAGGTTGGAACTCTACTAGGAAACGAATGGGCACTAAGCTCGGTTAACCTTGAGGTGCAGCTTGACGGAGTGGGCACTAAAGGTACCGTGTCCTTGAGGTGACGCCCGTTAAGTGGCGTGCACTAAAGGTGTTGGGGACTTGAGGTGACGCTTGTGTTGGTGTGCTCTAAAGTCTTTGATCTGAGGTGCAGTTCGATAACATAGTTTTGTGGCTTAACTTTGTGTTCCGCCACGCACATCACCGGAAGGTGCTAATTGGGTATGTAATTGTGTCATTTTATTATTTATGTTTCGGTGTCGTTTTACTTATGGGAATTGTTTACTCAAGATTATGGGTTACGTATTGTACTTCGTTTACGTTTGAAGTATTTTGAGAAGTAAAGTTTTGTTTCATATTCTTATAAATTGAGGGCTTTACTTACTATCCACGTTCTGGATGTTTGGGGTTATGAATGGTTATTCACATTTTCCACAAATGGGGTGTCGAACTATGACCCCATTTTGGGTGAGTTTTGGGCTGCATCGTTTTACAAGGAATGTGAGTATTGGGAGAATTGTCTTTAAAAGTGCATATCATGGGAAAAATGTGTCGTTTACATTTTAAAGTTAATTATTTCGAAGGATCTTGCTTTAAACTAAATTCCTTTCTTTTAAAGATATATCCTTTATATTAAAACTCTTGAGCTCACTAGGCGTTAAGCCTAACCTTTTTATTTGTCGGCATGTGCATCAGGTTTCCGTCAGGGGTTCGGTTCTAGCAGTGCTATGAAGAGTAGAGCCTTAGACTTACAAGAGGGAGTAGTCGGTGAAGCCTTCCGCAAGTTGGGGAATAGCAATTGTTTGGGTTTAGTAACACCCGTCCTTTTCATAGATTGTATGCATAGGATGATGGGAGTATTGAGGTTAATTCTCAATTTATGCTGGTAGATCGGAGTATTTATTGATGTATTTAGAAATTTTTAATAAGTTGTTATTTCCAGATTTGAGGGTGTTACACACCACTTCCATTTGGTAGCTACGACCTCAACCACACCTCCACTATGTGTGATTGCAACGCACTTTCCAATGGTGTTGGCCCCTGCTGGGGACTCTTTAACCTTGCGAGTATATTTGCAGCTCGTATATGTGATCTTGTTACTTTGGAATAACATTAAACGTATCAGGTATCGAGTCTGATTCGTTTGACTTCAACATTATGTTGTGAAGTTTTGGCGATCAAAATGAGACAGAGTGAGAATATTCAATGACACTTCCTGTCGTTCCCATGGAAAAACCTTTTTCCTATCTCCCCCTAACGACGGGAAGATTGTCTCATGAAAGTGACAACCCGCAAATCTAGCGGTAAAGAGATCACTAGTCAAATATTATAATTAGCGGATAATTGTTGGGGATTCATATCCAACATATACCATGTCGTCTTTACGGACCCATTTCGATGCGTTGTGGGGGCGCAATTGGCACATATACTACAGGACCAAACATGCGTAAATGTAAACTATCAGGCTTATATCCAGTTACCAACTGGTACGTATGAGGCTGGTTAGCAAGCAGTGGGTTTAAAAACGAAAAAAACTGCATATAATAATTGCATAACCCCAGGTAGATATGGGTAAATTGGTGCGCATTACTAATACCCTAGATGTCATCATATTCTTTTGATAACAACTTCTATGAGACCATTTTATATATACACATGGGGTATAGGAAACTCTACATTGATCCTAATACATATGCAATTAACATCAAATCCTTATGATGTAAATTCTCCAGCATTCCAAGTCATGTAGACTTGATGAAATAATCAGGGTGGTAAGCCCTTAAACGTATAGCTAGTGCTAAGAGTGCAATATTTCATGTGGACAATAATACGACATGTGTTCATCGTGTCAAAACCAGAACCATAAAGTACTTTAATGGCTCGCATTCTGTATGATTATGTCCATAAATATCACCTTGTATTCGTTGTAACAATGGAATATTATTATATTATGTCATTAGCTTTAGGATGGTCTCATTCCTGTCTTGGCTAAGGATCAAGGTATACAAAACTTTTAAGTATTCGAGAAGGCATATTATGATGGCAATGTTGCTTCTTATGCTGCAGAAGTCAACAATTGCAATTTGCCTCGTTTTGCCTTTCACACGAAAGAGAATGTGTCTATGTGTATTTTGCAATACACGGATCACTATGTCATAACCATGGTGTCCCACATGTTCATGTCGAAACATATATGTGTCATCCCCCCAAAGTTCTTTATTGGTGACAAAAAATGTTTCGATGACCCAAGAATCTACTAGTTTGACACATTAGTTTCCATGATATATGTTTCCTTTCATATTCATTAGAACTTATGTATATATGCTCATTTCCATTATAATTTCCATTTGAGACAAATATCTTTACAAGGTTCATATTAATCTTGTACCAACAAGAAAATGACAGTCCATCGTCTAAGTATTTGGTTGGAGGAAAATTATTAATTCAATGAATAATAATCTATTTCTTGTATGAGATGTCATAAAAACAATCAAGTTCTCCTCGATACTTTCCTACATGGAACGAAGAACATTGAGAGTTTTGTTTTATTTTTGATGTATTTCTTTACATGTATAATGGTTATAAACTCGAGTGTATATTTTGCAGAAGCAATTAATTTGATAATTAAACACATTCATATGTAATTATATTCAACCAATCTTAGATATAATATATTTCATTTTCAATTTGTTCCCTTTTCGAAAGGAGCACTTTTTAGTGCATTTCTTATTTGACTGTCCATTATCACCTGGGGCAGTAGTTGTATCTTTACTCCAGATGTTGAAAAAGCATTCCTGACTCTTACCAAGACCCTGACCCGTTCAAGGGTTTCATCCACATAGTGCATAAATGTCACATGTGTGAAATTGTTTTTAACTCTCTATTCTTTGGAGTTGTTTCCACCTTTAATGCTTTCATTATTGATCTCGAGAATTTTCTTTGTCTCGACATATGTGGTGTTGTTATTCGAAAGAACCTTGTTATGTCTCTCAATCACTTGCAGTAGGTTGATGAATTAAATTCCAACTTATATTAGTTCATTAATATTTTTGATATATGAAAGGTGGAAATAATGTTAGGAATCATGTCATCTTCTGTGAGTTCCTTGCCACAAAGATTGAGACGCGTTTTGGATATAACATTTCTTTGTTGAAATCAGTTACCTTTTTGTAATCGAGGAAGTGGGTTTCATTCCACTGTACGATTAGTTCGAGAAATACATATTCATGAGTACTCCCGATTATCCTTTTGGGGACATCCCACATTTCTTTGGGGGGTTTCTAGTAAAGGTATTCCTATGAAACTTAGGATTTATATGGTCGTCTTATAACATGAGGGTATTTGCTTGTACCTTTTCAAGAGGTTGGTTTTAGAGTCAATGGGGAGTTGATGGAATTTAGGTATTTTCTTGTACCTTTTCAAAAGGAGGTTTATATACTCATTTATGATACTCAGATTCTTTTGAGTTTACGACGTTGATTTTGGGATGAGTTATTTCAACCATTTACATATATAAGGGATAATATATGATTTTCTGTTTGATAAGACAGTGAATTGCGGTTATAATTATTATTTTATGTATGAAATTTTATTATCATAATCATATTGGATTTTTGTATGCTTAATTTAATTGATAATACTTCATCAAGAAATCACTCAATCTATTGGATTTTCAGGTAGTAGGGGAATCACATAAATTTCTTAAATCTCTACAAACCTTTGGGCTATTTACACCCGTTTGACAAAATTCAGTCGATATTTTGCGATTTATTTAATTTGAAGATAACATTATTAATTTATAGAGTTTTTGGCATGAGGCCAAAATATGTTGGCGTATGAAGCCAAATTCAATGTTTAAAGAGATTACTCTTAAACAAATAAATATTGTTTTGACATAAAGTCAACTTCAAACCTTTAACATCTTAATAATATATTTGGAGCTTTTGGTAAAAACTAAAATATGAGGTTGGAAGTGTAATTTTTGAAAATTTATTATATAATTTAAAATTATGAGTAGGAACTCATAATCAAGATAAATGTTTGATTTTAACATTTTCATGCTATTTTTGGATCTTTTGGCAAAATAACAAAAGTTATGGGGGTTGAAATTATAAATTTCAAAGATAATTTATAAGATTGAGGTTAATGAGTATGAACTCATAACCAAGATAAGCATTTGAATTATAACAATTATTAATTAGGATAAACATTTGAATATGATATGGATAAATCAATTCAAAAGCTATATATGAGTAAATAAAAAACATTTAAATAAAATAATCAAATACTCAGATAATTTCATTCAAATATGACTATCCATCCATAATATTAAATCAACCTACCAAATAAATTAATATAAAAATATGGTGAAATTTTAAACTTAAACATATAAATGCTACCAAAAATATCGGATTTTTTAACTTGATTTCATGATCATAGTTGAAAGTACATATTTCAAAAATTAATAATATGATAAAAAATTATAAATAAAACTTTGTTAATATAATAATAATTTGAATATTGGATAAAATTATCAATTTAAAAGATAAATTAAAACTTTAATTAAATAAATACAACATAACAAATTGAGTGGATAAACATAAATAGTTATATGGTAATATCATGTTTAAGTTTTATCATACCAATCAATAATTTAAATTATTTACAACATGTTAATATGTAAAGATGCACATTTAATAAACAAATAAATCAATTAAATATCGGTGCTTTGATTTAAAATGGCAACAACTAAATAAGTTAATAAAATTAAAGAGGATAGCCATATGGTTTAGGGTAAATATGACTAAACAATTACAAAACACCTAAATAGGACATTTAAAAAAATGGAGAACGACTGTGCAACTTTTTTTTTAACTAGGAAGCATGAAAATAGGTAATTAAGTTGTATGTAATTTGAACAAATATATTGTCGTATTAAACAACATTGTATCAATCACATAATTAAACATTACAACAAGAATCTTAATAACATGAATAAAAATTGGACAAAACAAAAAGCAAATTATGCTTACTTGGATCATGGTTGCAGCATCTGACAGTTGGAGCAGAAAATCATGTGGTTCCCGAGCTTACGTGCTGATAACTTGTTAAAAGAAAATCCAAACAGAACAATAATATATAGAGAGAATGAATCTGTAATTCTCATTAATCAAAAGTCATTTAAATAGGGATGAATTATAAGTAGATAACTATTAGATATTTCAGTTCTAATTTAACTCTGATATACTTATCTCTATCTATATTTTTATCTCTATCGTCATATTCTTTAGACGATGACACACTTATCCTACAACACAATGTTAATTATCGTCTGAAACTATACTTTTAACTTATAAAAATTTACATTGGATATCCTCTTGGAAATATGAAAGAACTTGAACTCATATCTTTTAAAAAAGAAATATGAAAATTGAGTAAAATTAAGTTGTAAGTTTTATTTTATAAATAAATAAATTATTAATTAATAATAAGTCAAGTAAAAATGGTTAATTTAGTTTGGCATTCAAGTGTTGTTGTTTCTAGATCTGTGCTACTGCAGCTCTGTTACTGGCCACACATCTGTATACCAATGGAGAGAACACACCTGATGTCCGATATATGTCACTCACAATTATTTTACCTTTTTATTCATTATTGTAATAATAATAATATATCATAATTCAAATTATACAAAATACATTTATACCATATATTCAAAATCATAGCAAAACCGATCAAAAGAAACAAAAGAAGTACAATAATTATATATATATATATATATAATATATTATGATGTGTAATTCTCATCTTTTATATGATCCATTGAACCAAACTTGTTTTGTCTATATACAACTGCACTAGTTCTCGATAATGTATTTAATTATGTCCATTTGAACACTTTCACACTATGACAAACTATAGAAAAATGTGATGTTAATATTCACACCGTTTTTATTATATAATTATCTAAATTGATTTATCATATAGCCATATATGGGAGGTTGAAATGTATACAATAGAAAAGTGAAATGTAAAAAAAAAATCGTGTATTTAATCAAATAGATGTGATTAAAAAAAATGAATTTCTGTCAAGTTTCTAAAAAGATTTTCATCTCAAAAAGGGGGATATGGCGAAATTGGTAGACGTTACGGATTTAATTGGATTACTCTTTTTCTACGAGATAACGGGAATTCCTTGTACCACATTCCTAGCTATAATATGTAGATTGTGAAAATGGAGATTTTTACATAGTTTTTTTGCACCTATAGATTCTCCAAAATCGAGAAAATAGGAGAGAATGTGGAATTATAACTACAAGAGATTATTTATTAATATTCCACCTATAAAAACTTTTAAAGTAAATGTTTAAGGAGGGAAAAATATTTAATGTATAAAATATTTTAGTAATATAATTAATGTTATATATCTAAAATGTAGAAGTTATTATAAGTTGAATGTAAATTTTCTAAAGATCTTGAATTAGGATTTTCCATTTTAAACAATATGATGAAGATTAAGAAATAAAACTTTTTTACCCTTTTCTAATTTAACTAGAAGTGTACTCGCACAATGCAGCGAGATACATCATGATTTTAATGTTTCATTTTATTTTTTTGTCGATTTATAGTACGATTTTGGATGGTTTTGAGAAAGTGATAATGTTTTTAAGTCTTGGGTTTATTGGAGGATTTTGAAACTTGAGGGACTAGAAAATAATATTGATAGACTTTGCCATTTAGGGCAAAACCCATCATTTTCTCTTCTTTCGGTATTGAGCGGCGCCAGAGAAGTCAAGTGAGGATTGGGAGAAGAAGCTTTGGAGCTCTTGAAGAATTTCATAAAAAGGTTAGTCTCCATCCTTAAGCCTATAATCAAATGGTGTTATGTGGATTCTCTATTTTTTAACTTGGAGTCATTGGGAGATAATTTGAGGTTTAAATCCCTAAGGATTAAAGGTTCTGTGGTTGGGTTTGTATCAGGTTTGTATGGGAGACTTTGAACCTGAAATTGTTTGAAATTAGCTTTAATCTCTTATGATTTAGTATAAATTGTCGCAATCTAGACTAGAGATTAAATTGCTTGTTTATTTTTCTTCCCTAAGTGAATTCTGGGAATTGTTGTGGGTGTTGTCGATCGCCCAATCGCCCAGCAGAGAGGTTCGATCAAAGTAGTGACCCCGGGCCTTGGTTCGATTGTCCCAGGACACCGGTCGAAGCTTTAGACCCCGGCCGGCTATGGTCCGGTCAAGAGAAAGAGAGAGACACCGGTCGATCTAGGGTCCAGTCGAGAGAAGTAGGTTCGGTCGAGGGATTCTGTGAGAGCAATCATCATTATGGTTAGTTTGAGTATGTAAATCTCTCTCTGTTAAATCAATTACTTAAATTCTTTATCTGTTCATTATTATAGGGAAGCAATCTTTAGCTAAATGAGCATTCGGTTCAAACAGGTGAGTTTCTGACCCGTCAACCTCATAATCCTGTTCAAATGTTTTGTTAAACTGAAACTGGGATGCATGAGATTTTGCTGCTGATTGATGTTATATATTTTTAAAGGAATATGTTCGCGATATAATTGTTTAATATGAATTTATATAAATGATTCTTTGTGTTACATGCGTCGTGGCGGGAAATATTGGACTTGTGGCGAGTATAGAAATCTCAGACCACCAATGTGTGCAGAATTTGTTTCCCTCACATGTGGACGGGGAGTCTGCTTGGGCCCCGATACGAGAGGGGAGTCTGCTTGGGCCCTGATCGTAGATGTGCACTTGGTGACGGGATCTTGGGACACAACTGATCATTGTGTTCCCGAATGTAAACAGTTTTGGACTTGACTTTTGTTATAATAATTGCATATGGTGTTGCTCCTTGGTTTGTTATTTATTATAAATTGTTATAACAATGTGTGATTATTTACTCCTGAATGTTCGTCAGAAATTCACTAGACCTTACGGTCTAACCCTCGTTTTCAAACTTAAAAACCCATTTTCAGGGAAAGGTGATCGTGTAGCGTTTGGAAAAGGGAAAGAGAAGGTTTAGAGCTGTTACCAGCCTTGAGCGAAGACTTAGTTCAATTCTTTTACCGTTTATTTTTAGAAATCTCTCGGTTGTAGTTAAGACTTCGGATGTGTTAAATTGTTGTTTTGAAGGATGTAACCTTTGGTTTCAGACTTATGTTATGATATGTTTTGGTATGGATATTTGGGTTGTTACAATTGGTATCAGAGCCATAGTTTAAGAGATTTAGGTGACCGGATGGGCCTACACTTAAACTGAGAACTTAGGAAACGCAGCCGAGAGATAGGATACCTGGGAAATTTCACTATAGGAGCGGTAATGATAAGGTAGTGAGGACTGTCATGTAAGGTAAATTTGGGGTTCCACCTGGCCAGTGTAATCGCAAATTTACAGGTACATGCATGTGCTTAATTAATCTTATCACGCGGAGTCTTGATGGAATGTCTGCTTTTGAGGTCTTATCGGTTTCGTCATGTAGAGAGGATTGTTGAATGTAGTAGTATGGATTAAACTCTAATTTTTCAAGTCATTGGCAAGGTTTGGTGTGTTGAGTAAGGATGTTTTGGAGTAATGGTTGATACCTCTAGGAAGGAGTTGTGTTCGATATGTCAGTGAACCAGCTGAAGGTAGAACTTTTAGGGTTCTATAGAGAAGCACCGTATGTAACTATATGCTTTATTTATCTGATGGGACTTTATTTTTGGGGGTTGGTTATATTAATTAATTAGTATAGAGTGGGAGGTGAGTTTAGATCTTAGATGCCTCAACTCAAGATCGAGGATAAGCAATAAGTCCTTGATTCGTCAATTAAGCAGTGGGGTGACTTGATCGTGTGAGAAAAGTATCGGCGTGACTATGAAGTATGGAGTACGAAGATATTGGAGGGAAAGTGGTCGTTGTCAATCTTTACAGCTCAAAGTTAGGAACCGAGTACTTGGCAAACTCGCGATTGTAATAGAAGTGATGTAGTGGGTTAAACGAGTATTCAGGGAAGAACTTGTATCAGAAATTATTACAAGAGGGAGAAACCTGACCTTCTGGTCAAACGGTTGACTGTTAGAGTAAATAGCCTTCCATGATAAAAGGAGTTTCATTCATGGTGTTTTGAATGGGTTGCATAAGTCATTGCATATTAAAAATATTCGTGTGTACGCTGAGTCTATTGTTTTGGAAGCTAGTATAACGTATGCAAACGTGAAGTCTGTGTTTTGGGAAAAATATTTATGTTGCAAAATGGAAATTTTGGATTCAATAATTGGTGAGTTGTTTCATTTTTCCTTGTCGAATTAAATTTTTGTGACGGTCATGACAACTTTTGATCGCATAATTTTCATAACTGAAATCTGTTGGGACATGCCATTGTCACGTCTACGAGTGTAAGAGTCGGTTGACTCACTCAGGACAAGCAATTGTGCCCAGAACTTTTCAAGTCGCCTAAAAGAGTTTCATTACATACATTTTTGTTATCATCAAAATTGGATTGGATGGTTAATGGGGTGTTTCTTTTACGGAGTGGTGTGGGAAGAATCATTGACATCCTTGTACTTGACTATTTAACTATGGTGAATTGCCTTTTGCATGCACGAGTTTATTTTATGGTGTTGTACTCTTAATTTTTTTTCTTGAAGTATAAAACGATTTCAAACATTGTGTCATCATGCATGAAGGCTATAAACTCGCTAGGTCGTGGGAGATATTACAATTAAAGTCAAGAAAATATTTTAAGAGTTGAAATTGTTGATTGAGCCGTTATGGTTGGAATTTGACTCAAGTGATTTCGTTAGAAAAGGGTGGTGGAAAATGAAAATCTCATATATTGCAGTTGGTAACGCTTTTAAAGTGGTAGCATAGACTTTTTGATCGGTAATTCGAGATGTGGTGGTCTGTGAGTGGTGCTGTATGGGGTAAATTTGTGAAGTAATTAAGATGTTTCTATTAGCAATATGATAATAATTAGCGTTGCAATTCTTTGATGAAAGGATTTTGATATTGAGCCTAAGTATTGACGTGGTCTTGTAATAAGACTACGTATCAAGTAAGTTTGGTGCCTTCGCTAAGAGAGGTCTAGGAGGTATAAAGTGAGTTGTGGCACGTTGGGATAAGTAGATTCTGTTGGGAAGTCTCGTTGGTTGGAGAAATTGTTGAAGCGGCACCATCTTTAGGGTTAATTTCGAAGTCAACTACCATTCAAAATACTCAGTGTAGAGGTCATTGTCAGGTAACTGAGAATTCTTGGAGTATCTTTAGTATGATCATTTAGAAGGTCTTTTGGAAGAAATGTATGCTTTACTTTAAACTGGATCTTAGGGGATAAGTGTTGTAAAACAAGAGATCGCTAGTATGAAGGGGTGACTACCTGAGGTTTGATTATCTGTTTGGGAAAGAAGTGTATAGCTCAACTGAAGTGAGTGCACATGGATTATATCGATCGGCATCTGGGCTACCGGAAATTGAATCTGGAAGTTTCCGATGAGCTGCCAAGAACTTAGAACTTAGTTGAGTGAATTAAGTGACCATGATTCGTGGGTTATCTGTATTTGAGAAGTCAAAGTCGTGTTATGGCATTGTTTTCGTGTAATCGTTTCGTGGTCGTCGAAAATAATGTGGTAAATATTATGTATGGAAAGAGGGTTAGAAGGATTTCGTTGTGGTGTGATAGCGTGGTGATTTGGTTGTGCGGCAAATAGTGGCGTTTTACATCAAGGCAGGCGTGTAAGCCATTGAGATGATTTGGGTTACCATAATGTTGAGTGGTGAAATGTTGTTGTAAGGTGGGACAAGTGGAGGTGCAAATCTTGGTTTAGGGATTCTTTTAGAAAGATTTAAAAATGGCAAGTACGTTAAATCTGGGGGTTACGTTATTGGTTTTATGAGATCAATAAGAGTGAGTGTCTCATATTCCAACTAAATGCCTAGGAGAGTGTTCTATTCGATTAAGTTATGATGCTTTGTTGTGAATTTGAAGTTTATATGGGAATGTCGAAGTATTCCTTGGGTGTAATGGAATCGAGTGGATAGGTCGACGGTGTTCAATAAGTGAGTAATGCATATTGTACCGAGCATTGGGTAATGTTTTGTGATAACCCAAATGATTGCCTCAAGTGAAAGTTATGGCAAAACCGAGTACGTAACTGATGAGAAATCAGCGTTTCGGGCTAGCGTGAGAAGGCGAAGTGCGTATGTCTCCATAAGGGAGTAACCCGAAAGTAAGAAGCTCGACGGGTGAATCAGAAGAAAGGGGAGTATGTTAACAATTGTCATTGTTGTGCGTATAACGAGTATAGGAGGAAAAGAGCTTTGGTGATTAGGCTAGTAAGGTGTGGGAACCAATCCAGGAGACTGGTCTAAGAGTGCAGGCTCGCACCTGTTAGTAAATCTTTCTTTGAAAAGGTGTGTATTCTATGTCTTGAGAAGACATGGTAATGGTTGGACAAGATTCTCGGAAGGAAAGATCAGCGAGTGTAAGTGTTAGTGCGATGAACAATTCGAATGAGTATTGTGTTTAATGTCGCGAAAAATAAACTGGTTCGGTGGGAATGTATCGCTCTTTTGTAAGGCAATGAAAACATGAATTAACTTGGAAAGTTATGGATTATAGTGGGGTTCAGTGATATTTGGTTATGTGTTTGGGACTGGCTCCGTTTGTCGGTGGCCTGATCGGACAATGTATAGGTGGAAGGTATACGCTCAAATGTTCATAGGATTAGGATTTTTGGTTGATAAGTGCAAAGTGCAGCTGGATTATTTATCTATGATGGTTAGTGATCAATGTCATGATGTAGGATGATGTGCTAGTAGTATTGAGTGCAAGCTCTATTAGTGGGTTTTACTAAGAATCGTGTTAGCTATGAAATGAACTCTTATAAGTGATCTTGGAAAATGAAGTTCAAGGGTGACGTTGTGTCGAGCTGGCGAAGTGAGCGCTTATTTTGTCGATATTTGGGTTTTGTGGAGTCGACTTCAGTGGTTTATCTTCTTAAGAGAGTGAAGTTATGGGCGAGACCCCTTTATCAGACGCGTTTTAAAACCGTGAGTCCGGGTGTGTGGACAAAGCGGACAATATCTGGTACGTTTAGTCTGGGATGTTATAGATGGTTAAAGATGGTTTATAGGAATCCAAGCGAGATATCAGATTATTGTCAAGGAATCAGAAGCGTTCATTGGCTATAAAATCATGAAGTTGAGGATCAAGGGAATCAGTTTGGTAAAGGTTCAACGACACTTCCATATAGGCAGGATGCTATTTGGGAGATTGAATCAGAAATGCGAATCAAATATCCTCTTTTGTTCGAAGATAAGATTCCGGGGACGAAATCCTTTTAAGGGGGGAAGGTTGTAAGGACCATGTGTGAAAATAAATAATTTGTAAGTCTTGGGTTTATTGGAGGATTTTGAAACTTGAAGGACTAGAAAATAATATTGATAGACTTCGCCATTTAGGGCAAAACCCATCATTTTCTCTACTTTCGGTATTGACCGGCGCCAGAGAAGTCAAGTGAGGATTGGGAGAAGAAGCTTTGGAGCTCTTGAAGAATTTCATAAAAAGGTTAGTCTCCATCCTTATGCCTATAATCAAATGGTGTTATGTGTATTCTCTATTTTTTAACTTGAAGTCATTGGGAGATAATTTGAGTTTTAAATCCCTAAAGATTAAAGGTTATGTGGTTGGGTTTGTATCAGGTTTGTATGGGAGACTTTGAACCTGAAATTGTTTGAAATTAGCTTTAATCACTTATTATTTAGTATAAATTTTCGCAATCTAGACTAGAGATTAAATTGCTTGTTTATTTTTCTTCCCTAAGTGAATTCTGGGAATTGTTGTGGGTGTTGTCGATCGCCCAATCGCCCAGCTGAGAGGTTCGATCAAAGTAGTGACCCCGGGCCTTGGTTCGATTGTCCCAGGACACCGGTCGAAGCTTTAGACCCCGGTCGGCTATGGTCCGGTCGAGAGAAAGAGAGAGACACCGGTTGATCTAGGGTCCGGTCGAGAGAAGTAGGTTCGGTCGAGGGATTCTGTGAGAGCAATCATCATTATGGTTAGTTTGAGTATGTAAATCTCTCTCTGTTAAATCAATTACTTAAATTCTTTATCTGTTCATTATTATAGGGAAGCAATCTTTAGCTAAGTGAGCATTCGGTTCAAACAGGTGAGTTTCTGACCCGTCAACCTCATAATCCTGTTCAAATGTTTTGTTAAACTGAAACTGGGATGCATGAGATTTTGCTGCTGATTGATGTTATATATTTTTAAAGGAATATGTTCGCGATATAATTGTTTAATATGAATTTATATAAATGGTTCTTTATGTTACATGCGTCATGGCGGGAAAAATTGGACTTGTGGCGAGTACAGAAATCTCACACCACCAATGTGTGCGGAATTTGTTTCCCTCACATGTGGACGGGGAGTCTGCTTGGGCCCCGATACGAGAGGGGAGTCTGATTGGGCCCCGATCGTAGATGTGCACTTGGTGACGGGATCTTGGGACACAACTGATCATTATGCTCCCGAATGGAAACTGTTTTGGACTTGACTATTGTTATAATAATTGCATATGGTGTTGCTCCTTGGTTTTTTATTTATTATAAATTGTTATAACAACGTGTGATTATTTACTCCTGAATGTTCGTCATAAATTCACTAGACCTTACGGTCTAACCCTCGTTTTCAAACTTAAAAACCCATTTTCAAGGAAAGGTGATCGTGTAGCGTCTGGAAAAGGGAAGGAGAAGGTTTAGAGCTGTTACCAGCCTAGAGCGAAGACTTAGTTCAATTCTTTTATCGTTTATTTTTAGAAATCTCTCGGTTGTACTTAAGACTTCAGATGTGTTAAATTGTTGTTTTGAAGGATGTAACCTTTGGTTTTAGACTTATGTTATGATATGTTTTGGTATGGATATTTGGGTTGTTACAATTGGTATCAGAGCCATAGTTTAAGGGATTTAGGTGACCGGATGGGCCTAAACTTAAACTGAGAACTTAGGAAACGCAGCCGAGAGATAGGATAGCTGGGAAATTTCACTATAGGAGCGGTAATGATAAGATAGTTAGGACTGTCATGTAAGGTAAATTTGGGGTTCCACCTGGCCAGTGTAATCGCAAATTTACAGGTACATGCATGTGCTTAATTAATCTTATCATGCGGAGTCTTGATGGAATGTATGCTTTTGAGGTCTTATCGGTTTTCGTCATGTAGAGATGATTGCTGAATGTAGTAGTATGGATTAAACTCTAATTTTACAAGTCATTGGCAAGGTTTGGTGTGTTGAGTAAGGATGTTTTGGAGTAATGGTTGATACCACTAGTAAGGAGTTGTGTTCGATATGTCAGTGAACCAGCTGAAGGTAGAACTTTTAGGGTTCTATAGAGAAGCACCGTATGTAATTATATGCTTTATTTATCTGATGGGACTTTATTTTTGGGGTTTGGTTATATTAATTAATTAGTATAGAGTGGAAGGTGTGTTTAGATCTTAGATGCCTCAACTCAAGATCGAGGATAAGCAATAAGTCCTTGATTCGTCATTTAAGCAGTGGGGTGACTTGATCGTGTGAGAAAAGTATCGGCGTGACTATGAAGTATGGAGTACGAAGATATTGGAGGGAAAGTGGTCTTTGTCAATCTTTACAGCTCAAAGTTAGGAACCGAGTACTTGGCAAACTCGCGATTGTAATAGAAGTGATGTAGTGGGTTAAACGAGTATTCAGGGAAGAACTTGTATCAGAAATTATTACAAGAGGGAGAAACCCGACCTTCTGGTCAAACGGTTGACTGTTAGAGTAAATAGCCTTCCATGATAAAAGGAGTTTCATTCATGGTGTTCTGAATGGGTTGCATAAGTCATTGCATATTAAAAATATTCGTGTGTACGCTGAGTCTATTGTTTTGGAAGCTAGTATAACGTATGCAAACGTGAAGTCTGTGTTTTGGGAAAAATATTTATGTTGCAAAATGGAAATTTTGTATTCAATAATTGGTGAGTTGTTTCATTTTTCCTTGTCGAATTAAATTTTTGTGACGGTCATGACAACTTTTGATCGCATAATTTTCATAACTGAAATCTGTTGGGACATGCCATTGTCACGTCTACGAGTGTAAGAGTCGGTTGACTCACTCAGGACAAGCAATTGTGCCCAGAACTTTTCAAGTCGCCTAAAAGAGTTTCATTACATACATTTTTGTTATCATCAAAATTGGATTGCATGGTCAATGGGGTGTTTCTTTTACGGAGTGGTGTGGGAAGAATCATTGACATCCTTGTGCTTGACTATTTTACTATGGCGAATTGCCTTTTGCATGCATGAGTTTATTTTATGGTGTTATACTCTTAATTTTTTTTTCTTGAAGTATAAAATGATTTCAAACATTGTGTCATCATGCATGAAGACTATAAACTCGCTAGGTCGTGGGAGATATTACAATTAAAGTCAAGAAAATGTTTTAAGAGTTGAAATTGTTGATTGAGCCGTTATGGTTGGAATTTGACTCAAGTGCTTTCGTTAGAAAAGGGTGGTGGAAAATGAAAATCTCATATATTGCAGTTGGTAACGCTTTTAAAGTGGTAGCATAGACTTTTTGATCGGTAATTCGAGATGTGGTGGTCTGTGAGTGGTGATGTATGGGGTAAATTTGTGAAGTTGTTAAGATGTTTCTATTAGCAATATTATAATAATTACCGTTGCAATTCTTTGATGAAAGGATTTTGATATTGAGCCTAAGTATTGACGTGGTCTTGTAATAAGACTACGTATCAAGTAAGTTTGGCTCCTTCGCTAAGAGAGGTCTAGGAGGTATAAAGTGAGTTGTGGCGCGTTGGGATAAGTAGATTCTGTTGGGAAGTCTCGTTGGTTGGAGAAATTGTTGAAGCGGCACCATCTTTAGGGTTAATTTCGAAGTCAACGACCATTCAAAATACTCAGTGTAGAGGTCATTGTCAGGTAACTGAGAATTCTTGGAGTATCTTTAGTATGATCATTTAGAAGGTCTTTCGGAATAAATGTATGCTTTACTTTAAACTGGATCTCAGGGGATAAGTGCTGGAAAGCAAGAGATCGCTAGTATGAAGGGGTTACTACCTGAGGTTTGATTATCTGTTTGGGAAAGAAGTGTATAGCTCAACTGAAGTGAGTGCACATGGATTATATCGACCGGCATCTGGGCCACCAGAAATTGTTTCTGGAAGTTTGCGATGATCTTGTTATCCCAGTTTAATCTAGTTGATAATTAACACACAAACACAATAATATCAATAGATATAAAGATCAGAATAACATACCAATCCCTTGAATAAACAGTTAAACCTTGTGTGTTTCTTGATACCCTTGAATACAGAGAAAACGTACGACTACTTTTAATCTCTAAACATTAATTATCAAAGGTTCACCCTAAAACTAAACTAATTAAAACATTAAATACCCAGGCCTAATGCCTAATGGGCTTTGCTAAATGCTAAGCGGGCTTGAGGCCCAATAACTAATAAATATTAGCTTATTACATAATAAACCCTCTAACTTTAACTATCAAACAAATATAGTTTAGACCCTTTAATCTTGAATACAATTATTTGATCCAACAATCTCCCCCTTTGGATTCAAGATTAAATTTTTTTTTGGCAATAATCTTCAGGTCTTCACTTTTCTTCTCTTTTCTTCAGATATGATGTTGATAGCTTCAAAACTTCAAAACTTGAAATCTTTGAAATTCTTCAGCAGTCTTCAGATTATATTCTCCCCCTTAATATATTCTCCCCCTTTTTGATGAGTGGTGAGAAGCATCATCATCAAAACTTGTCAAAACAATCTCCCCCTTTATGGAAAAATCTCCCCCTTTGTCTTTATAGACTTCAATTTAGCACTGTCTTCAAATATCGAGCCCTGTGTGGAAATAAGAGCAGTCTCTCCAAATGGAATCGCTTTTCATCCAACGACTTGGTGAAAAGATCAGCTAACTGGAAGTTAGTTTGAACAAAATGCATTTCAATATCACCTTTTCCTACATGATCCTTGATGAGGTGATAGCGTACATCGATATGCTTAGTCTTCGAATGCTGTACCGGGTTAGCAGTTATGGATATTGAGCTCTTGGAATCACAATAAATAGGAACACGCTTGTAGTTGTATCCAAAGTCCCTTAACTGTGTCGTCATCCAGAGGACTTGTGAACAGCAGCTAGCAGCAACTACATATTCAGCCTCGGCAGTGGATGTTGAAACACAGTTTTGTTTCTTTGAAGTCCAACTTACAAGTTTGTCACCTATAAATTGACATGATCCAGAGGTGCTTTTACGGTCTATCTTACAACCTGCATGATCAACATCTGTAAAGGCGGTTAGATCAAAACGAGATTCCTTTGGATACCAAAGGCCTAGAGTAGGAGAACCTTTGAGATATCTAAGGATTCGCTTAACATCAGTTAAGTATGACTCTTTAGGATTGGACTGATATCTCGCACAAAAACATGTGGCAAACATTATATCTGGGCGACTTGCAGTCAGATAAAGTAAAGAACCAATCATGCTACGATACACCTTTTGATCAACAGGTTTCCCGGAGGGATCTGTGTCTAAGAGTGTACCAATAGCCATTGGTGTTTTCATGACAGAACTATCTGACATATTGAACTTTTGCAAAATATCTTTTATGTATTTAGCTTGATTAATAAATATGCCGTCAGGTAATTGCTTTACTTGTAGACCAAGAAAGAAATTCAATTCACCCATCATCGACATTTCAAACTTTGTTTCCATTATCTTTGAAAAGTTATTACAAAATTTCTGATTTGTCGACCCAAATATTATGTCGTCAACATAAATCTGAATGAGAATTAAGTCCTCACCTTGCCTTTTAAGAAATAAGGTTGTATCTACTGTACCTTTCTTGAAACCATAAGCTAAGAGAAATTTAGTGAGAGTTTCATACCAGGATCGCGGTGCTTGTTTAAGACCATAAAGCGCTTTGTCTAAAACATAGACATGATCAGGGTGATGAGGATCAACGAAACTTTCAGGTTGAGCCACGTAGACCTCCTGTTGCAAAACGCCGTTCAGGAAAGCTGACTTTACATCCATTTGATAGTCTGTAAAGTTTTTGTGCGCTACATAGGCTAGGAAGATTCTGATGGCTTCGATCCTTGCAACCGGGGTGAATGTTTCGTCATAGTCAATTCCCTCCTGTTGACAGTACCCTTTTGCGACCAAACGAGCTTTGTTTCTCACAACTACTCCGGCTTCGTCTTTCTTGTTTCTGAAAACCCACTTTGTTCCAATAACGGATTTACCTTTAGGTAGTGGGATCAAGCGCCATACCTTGTTCCTTTCGAATTGTAGAAGCTCGTCTTGCATAGCAGAAATCCAGAAGGGATCACGAAGAGCTTCAGACGCTTTCTTTGGATCTAAGGAACTAAGGAAGCTTGAAAACATGCAGAAGTTGGCTGATGCAGATCTTGTTGTGACACCAGATTGTACGTCACCTATCACGTTGTCCAGGGGATGATCCTTTGTCCAACGATGTGTACTTGGTAAGGATTCGACTGTTTGCTGCGTATTGGACGCATCGTTTTCATCGTGCACAGCAGGTAGCTCCATAGATGTACTCGGGACATCTTGTACTGGAGTTTCTGATGCTGAGACTTCTGGAGTAGCAGTTGAAGTACCCGGGACTTCGTTTCCAGAAGAACTATCTGCAGAGACATATTCAGCATTAGGAGATTCAGAAACTATCGGTGTAGTGGTACCTGATGGAGATGAAGTTTCAGTGATTTCTTCGGTAGGTCCAGATATGTCTTCAGAAATGGTAGGGACCTCCGAGCTTGTTATTGATGTAGATATGCCTTTATCAAAATCTGCACAAATATCATCAAAGACATCAATAAACAATAAATCTAACTCAGATGAAGTAGAGTTAGAGTTAGAAGAGGTGGATCCTTTAGAAGCTGGTTCTATTCTGAATTGAATAGAAGCTTTGTCCTTAATTACGAGTTCTGAACTGTTGTGTCCAGAAGTCCTAGTAGAATTCTCATAAAAGGATACATTCATGCTCTCAACAACCGTCTTGGTTCGAATAATGTAAATTCGATAAGCTTTGGATGTCAGAGAGTATCCAACGAGATATCCTTCATCCGCTTTCTTATCAAATTTTGATAATCCTTGACGCTCTATAAGAAGATAACACCTGCAACCAAAGACACGAAGAAATTTGATATTAGGTGTGCGATTGTTGATTAACTCATATGTTATTTTATTAAAGCGCTTGACCACAATGGTACGGTTCTGAGTAAAACATGTTGTAGCGACTGCCTCGGCCCAAAGGTACATGGGTAGATCTGAATAAGCAAGCATAGTACGAGCTGCTTCAACCAGAGTGCGGTTCTTCCGTTCAACAATGCAGTTTTGCTGTGGAGTGTAGGTTGCGGAGAAATTATGTGAAATACCCACAGAAGTAAGATAACGCTTCAGGGTGTCATTCTTGAACTCCGTGCCATTGTCACTGTGAATAGTTCTGACTGGCAGTTGAAGACGTACTTGAATGCGCTTGATGAAGGCGATAATCAACTCTGGCGCATCTGACTTGTTGCGAAGAAACTCGAGCCATGTATACCTTGAGTAGTCATCTATCATTACCAACACATATTTCTTCCCGTTGATAGATGTTGTGCGCATTGGGCCACAAATGTCCATATGAAGAAGTTCCAGTGCAGATGAGGTCGATGATTCAGCTTTGGACTTGAAGGAGCTTCGCTTCATTTTGCCCAACTCACATGCGGGACATAGTGAGTCTTTTTCGAACCTCATTTCTGGTAGACCTTTGACCAGACCTTGTCTCTGTAGCTTCGCTATAGATCTGAAATTTTGATGAGACAAGCGTCGATGCCACGTCCACGATTGTGCTTTAGAAGCTTTGGCTAGTAGACATACTGGACGTGTGGCAGATAGTGTAGGAAAATCTACATAGTATAGATTTCCATGGCGCTTAGCTTTGAAGACTTCGTAACCATCGGGATCCTCTATATAGCAATGAGTGGTTGTGAAGCGGACTTGATATTTCTTGTCACAGAAGTGACTGGTACTAAATAAGTTATGATCAAGCCCTTCTACATATAGCACTCTTTGAATCTTCACAACTCCATTATCGAGCATTCCATATCCTCTAACGTGACCTTCGGCTTCAGAATTGGCAAATCTAACTGCTCCGGCAAGCTCCTCCACATAGTTATGCAAGAGGTGCTTGAATCCTGTCACGTGGCCTGCAAAAGAGACAATTAGTTTTGCTTAGGTACCCATATCAGGATGGGTCCTTCGCGGTTAGCTTCATACAATTCAGGAATATTAGCAGGTTTAACTTTCACACGCCATTCATAACGGGGTTTTGGAACCCATTTCCAAACCATCTTAACATTTAATTCCTGAAAGTGCTTTTTAGAAGTAGGATTGGCAACCTTAGCTCAAAACACTTTGGGTTGTGTGGAAGATTCAGAATTAGAATTAGACTTAAGATTCAGTTTAGCTTTTCTCTTACTCTGTTTGGACTTTGGAGGGGAGTAGTATTTGAATGAGTTATCCCTACAGTGTTTGCAATAGAGATTCTTTCGAGCAAAATTCATAAACTTATATTTATCGGAACAAATCTTACATTCATGTTCATCAAAAGAATTGCTTTTCAAAATAACACTGTCTGAAGTACAACTATTTGGAACAAAAGTTTCACTAGATAACCTATCATTCTTATTCCAACTATTATCTTTATTTTTCTTACTCCTCCCAACTCCATTTCCTTTTATATCTGAAACAGAAACAAGAACCTTGTTAGTCTCTAACTTTGAAGGTGGTTCTTTTCTAGAGCTATTTGAAGTCTCACCCTTCTCAAAAATACTCGGTGGATATTCAAGACAATCAGAGTAAACAACTGAAGGTTTTACAGGAGCATCAAATTCTGGATTGGTTCTTACCTTCCAGCTTAGATCATTGAACATCTATTTATCACTTAAAGCATTTTTAAACAAAGTAATTTTCAAATCATTGATCTTTGTGCAAAGCTCTTGATTTTCTTTTAAAGACTTTTCAAGTTTAAATTTGAGCTCAAAGTTTTCATCTTCAACCTCATCAAGAGACTGTTGCAACATATCAATTTTCTTCATCAATGCAGATGTATGATCATTCACAAATTTGACTCCTTTAAATCAGAAACAGAATCAGAGTCTGAAGCATTCATCATGTCAGAAAACTTTTCTTCAGTCATGGACTCAATAAACTCCGTTTTATCATTTTTAACACAAGAGTCATTCGTGATAGTATTTTCTTCTTCAACCTCTTCAACAAGTAAAGGTTTAGAAGTAATGGGATTTGAGACTAATGGCATAGTAGATGGATCAACATCCGATTCATACTCATCATATTTGCATGCAGTCTCAGGTGGAACGGTGTTGGTGCTTACTGATTCTTTGGAAGGTGTGGTAAATAGTGATTCAAACTCAGTAAATTCGATCTTTCGAGTCTCATAACTTTTGTTCAAATCACCATATTGAAAACCAACTGATTTAAAAAGATTTTGAGAATCAGTGTCACCAGACTTGTCCTTTCCCATTTCTTCTTGACCTTTGGTCTCTTTAGAAGGTTTAGGAGAACTTGCTTCAACAAAGGATGCACGAATGTCATGAATGGGTCTGATTGCGGAGCCAAATTTATCAAAATTATATAAGTGCTCCGGTGCCTTTTTCAAAATTTCATTAGTTGACATACCCAAATCTGGTTTAAGTTTATAAAACCTTTCGTCTTGGAGTTTATTGGTCAACAGATTTAATGTCTGCTCAACCTGACCTCATTTCATATTAATTACCTCCAATTTCTTGATTTTGGTGAATGCTTCATTTCTTTCTTTATAACAAACTTCAAATTTGATTTGAAACTCACCCTTTTCAGCATTAAGATTCACAAGATCCGTTTCTAAAACAGATATTTTTCTTTTTAAAGAATCTTTTTCAGCTTTTAAATCATCCTTTTCTTTTTCTTTTTCTTCCACAACAACTTTTAATAAAACATTTTCATCACGAAAACATAAGACAAATTGATGTGCAGAGCTAAGTTTACCTTTCAGTAAAGCAAATTCATCTTTCATACCATGTATTTGGGCCATTAACGATTCAATAAGTTCAGAATTATCACTTACCTTAGAGTTTGCATCTTCGGATTGTGCCTCAGAATCTTCATCGTCACCATCCAGCTTTGCCATATAAGATACTTGGGTGAAGTGTGCTTGCTCCTCGTCATCGGAACTTTGGTACAACCAGTTTTCTTCTTCAGCCATTAGCACTTTTCCTTCTTCAGCTTTCTTGGCAATGAGTGACTTTCTTGCGTAATACTCTGAGTTCTTTACCTTCTTGAACTTGTAGTCTCTTGAGAAATGCCCAAATTTGCCACAGTTGTAGCATCTTCCTGGTTCATCCTTTCGTTCTTCTCGCTTCTCCTCTCTCTTTCCTTTTCTTCTATCTTCCTTCCTGTCTTCTCGTCCTTCCTCTCTCCTTCCATGCCTCGGCTTGTATCGCATCTCAGACTTCTCTTTCTTGTATCTATCATACTTTGGCTTTGAGTAGAATCTCTTCTTGCCAAATCTCTTCTTGAATCGTCGCGTAATTAGAGCCAAGTCCTCAAAGAACTTCTGAATATCTGGATCTGAATCAATTTCCAGTTCTATATCGCTTGAAGCAGAGTCAGAGTCAGTAACTTCGGTAACTAGAGCTTTAGACACCTTTTTCTTTGACCTTGCAGAGGATACAGAACCTTTGCCGGCTATGAGAGCCACAGAGTCCTTCAGATTATTAGACTCGTTATTAATAGATCTCACCTCATCCTCATGTTGAGCAAGAGTAGAGAAGATATCAGTGACATTTTCTTGAGCCATATTCTTGGACATCTGGAGGTTGATGGCAAAGTTCTTCCATTCTGGATTCAGATTCTTGATGAACTTGTAATTTATCTCAGAAGCAGATTTAGAGATATTATTCCTCCGCAAGTCATTGAGAATTATGTTATATCTGTTGTAGGTATCTAGTAGCAATTCTCCTTCTTTTGCATGAAATCCCTCGTATGCATTTATGCATAGATTCTGCTTAGCTTGGATGGAGGCTTCACTTCCTTCAAACTGTCTTGCTAGTTCATCCCAGATTGCTTTAGCAGAGCTCTAACTATCTACACGATTGTAGATGTCGTTTGGAATAGCCATTGTCAGATAAATTAGAGCCTTTTCTTCTATCTTGTACTGTGTTTTCTGCTTTTCAGTAAAGAACTGATAAGGTTTAGGAACGTGTCTGTCAGGGATTTCTGGAGAGGTATCTGTTGCAGCTTGACCCTTTACTGCGATCGTTGGATTTTCTGGACCATTAATGATAGCTGCCATGAAGTCTCTGTTCTTGTGATTCAGAAACTGGATCATTCTGGTCTTCCATTGCTGATACTTATTAGCCATGAGGACAGGAGGTTTGTACTGAGAGCCCATTGAGAGAAGCTGATTCGACATCTTAGCTGTACGGTTTGTAATCAAACTTTTCTGTACCAAGACAACCAACTAGATGAGATCATTAGAATCAAAATAAAAACCACACTAAAAAATTTTCAGAAAATAAATTTCCAAAAATAATTAAATGCAGTCCTTTCAATCAGTATACAGCACAAACAATACTGATAAATCGAACTTGTGAAAATCTGACGAAAAAAAATTTCTGGCGCAAAGTGAATAGTGAAGAGTACTCGCGTGAACAGTGACTAGCGCGAACAGTGATTTGCGCGAACCGGGGGTGGCGCAAAGTGAGGTATGCGCGAGTAGCGAGTCGCGCAAAGTGAGGTTTGCGTGATATGACCGTGGCGCAAAGTAGCAGTTCTCGTGAGCAGTGGATGGCGCAAAGAAGAGGTTTGTGCGTCTAGTGGTTCGCGCAAAGTAGGATTTGCGTGACAAGGCAGTGGCGCAAACTGAGGTTCTCGTGTGACTTGGATCGCGCAAACAGTGGTTCTCGTGAGACTTGGGTCGCACAAACCGTGGTTTGCGTGAATAAGCACTTGCGCAAAGTGACTGTCGACCGGTAACTTGCTTGGACCGGTAACTTGTTCGACCGGTATGTTGTTCGGCCGGTAAAACGTTCGACCGGGAACCTGCTTTGACCGGGAAAAGAATCGACCGATAGTGTGATATGACCGGTAAGTGACTAAGACCGATAATGCTATGGACCGTTAAATTGATTTGATTTGGACCGATATAGTGAACTCGACCGATATTCTATGGTCGAACGATAAAATGTGTGGACCGATATGCTATGGATCGATAATCTGAGGTCGACCGGTATGTTCTTAAGATATCGACCCAGAACACGAATTAACCCAGAAATCAAATAGAGAACACAAAATTAAATCCAGAAATCAGACATTGGTATTCCAGTAACAGATATCGATTATCATGCAATCAAAATCAAAGGCCAAATCCAACTTTCATGCATCAATTTTGAAGAACTCAGTGACCGATATATGAACCCAGATGAATGAACCCAGAAAATAAAAAAAATCAATAAAATCAATCACTTGATGCTTTATTATGCAATTAACTAATCAGATAGTGTTCAATCGCATAAAACTTACTAATCAAATCAATTTTAAAGCATAACAACACCTTACAACATGCAATCGATTTTCACTAGCCGATGAACAGTAAACTCGATGAACAGTAATATATAAAAAAAATTGATTCTTTAAGCTCTGATACAACTCGATTTTCACTTTCCCACTAGTTGATAATTAACACACAAACACAATAATATTAAGAGATATAAAGATCAGAATAACATACAAACCCGAAAGTAAGAAGCTCGACGGGTGAATCAGAAGAAAGGGGAGTATGTTAACAATTGTCATTGTTGTGCGTATAAACTCCTAACGAGTATAGGAGGAAAAGAGCTTTGGTGATTAGGCTAGTAAGGTGTGGGAACCAATCCAGGAGACTGGTCTAAGAGTGCAGGCTCGCACCTGTTAGTAAATCTTTCTTTGAAAATGTGTGTATTCTATGTCTTGAGAAGACATGGTAATGGTTGGACAAGATGCTCGGAAGGAAAGATCAGCGAGTGAAAGTGTTAGTGCGATGAACAATTCGAATGAGTATTGTGTTTAATGTCACGAAAAATAAATTGGTTCGGTGGGAATGTATCGCTCTTTTGTAAGGCAATGGAAACATGAATTAACTTGGAAAGTTATGGATTATAGTGGGGTTCAGTGATATTTGGTTATGTGTTTGGGACTGGCTCCGTTTGTCGGTGGTCTGATCGGACAATGTATAGGTGGAAGGTATACGCTCAAATGTTCATAGGATTAGGATTTTGGGTTGATAAGTGCAAAGTGCAGCTGGATTATTTATCTTTGATGGTTAGTGATCAATGTCATGATGTAGGATGATGTGCTAGTAGTATTGAGTGCAAGCTCTATTAGTGTGTTTTACTAAGAATCGTGTTAGCTATGAAATAAACTCTTATAAGTGATCTTGGAAAATGAAGTTCAAGGGTGACGTTGTGTCGAGCTGGCGAAGTGAGCGCTTATTTTGTCGATATTTGGGTTTTGTGGCGTCGACTTCAGTGGTTTATCTTCTTAAGAGAGTGAAGTTATGGGCGAGACCCCTTTATCAGACACGTTTTAAAACTGTGAGTCCGGGTGTGTGGACAAAGCGGACAATATCTGGTACGGTTAGTCTGGGATGTTATAGATGGTTACAGATGGTTTATAGGAATCCAAGCGAGATATCGGATTATTGTCAAGTAATCAGAAGCGTTCATTGGCTATAAAATCATGAAGTTGAGGATCAAGGGAATCGGTTTGGTAAAGGTTCAGCGGCACTACCATAAAAGGCAGGATGCTATTTAGGAGATTGAATCATAAATGCGAATCAAATATCCTGTTTTGTTCGAAGAGAAGATTCCGGGGACGAAATCCTTTTAAGGGGGGAAGGTTGTAAGGACCATGTGTGAAAATAAATAATTTGTAAGTCTTGGGTTTATTGGAGGATTTTGAAACTTGAGGGACTAGAAAATAATATTGATAGACTTTGCCATTTAGGGAAAAACACATCATTTTCTCTTCTTTCGGTATTTAGCGGCGCCAGAGAAGTCAAGTGAGGATTGGGAGAAAAAGCTTTGGAGCTATTGAAGAATTTCATAAAAAGGTTAGTCTCCATCCTTAAGCCTATAATCAAATGGTGTTATGTGGATTCTCTATTTTTTAACTTGGAGTCATTGGGAGATAATTTGAGGTTTAAATCCCTAAAGATTAAAGGTTCTGTGGTTGGGTTTGTATCAGGTTTGTATGGGAGATTTTGAACCTAAAATTGTTTGAAATTAGCTTTAATCTCTTATTATTTAGTATAAATTGTCGTAATCTAGACTAGAGATTAAATTGCTTGTTTATTTTTCTTCCCTAAGTGAATTCTGGGAATTGTTGTGGGTGTTGTCGATCGCCCAATCGCCCAGCAGAGAGGTTCGATCAAAGTAGTGACCCCGGGCCTTGGTTCGATTGTCCCAGGACACCGGTCGAAGCTTTAGACCCCGGTCGGCTATGGTCCGGTCGAGAGAAAGAGAGAGACACTGGTCGATCTAGGGTCCGGTCGAGAGAAGTAGGTTAGGTCGAGGGATTCTGTGAGAGCAGTCATCATTATGGTTAGTTTGAGTATGTAAATCTCTCACTGTTAAATCAATTACTTAAATTCTTTATCTGTTCATTATTATAGGGAAGCAGTCTTTAGCTAAGTGAGCATTCGGTTCAAACAGGTGAGTTTCTGACCCCTCAACCTCATAATCCTGTTCAAATGTTTTGTTAAACTGAAACTGGGATGCATGAGATTTTGCTGCTGATTGATGTTATATATTTTTAAAGGAATATGTTCGCGATATAATTGTTTAATATGAATTTATATAAATGGTTCTTTGTGTTACATGCGCCGTGGCGGGAAATATTGGACTTGTGGCGAGTATAGAAATCTCACACCACCAATGTGTGCGGAATTTGTTTCCCTCACATGTGGACGAGGAGTCTGCTTGGGCCCCGATGTGAGCGGGGAGTCTGCTTGGGCCCCGATACGAGAGGGGAGTCTGCTTGGGCCCCGATCGTAGATGTGCACTTGGTGACGGGATCTTGGGACACAATTGATCATTGTGGTCCCGAATGGAAACAGTTTTGGACTTGACTTTTGTTATAATAATTGCATATGGTGTTGCTCCTTGGTTTGTTATTTATTATAAATTGTTATAACAGTGTGTGATTATTTACTCCTGAATGTTCGTCAGAAATTCACTAGACCTTACGGTCTAACCCTCGTTTTCAAACTTAAAAACCCATTTTCAGGGAAAGGTGATCGTGTAGCGTCTGGAAAAGGGAAGGAGAAGGTTTAGAGCTGTTACCAGCCTAGAGCGAAGACTTAGTTCAATTCTTTTACCGTTTATTTTTAGAAATCTCTCGGTTGTAGTTAAGACTTCGGATGTGTTAAATTGTTGTTTTGAAGGATGTAACCTTTGGTTTCAGACTTATGTTATGATATGTTTTGGTATGGATATTTGGTTTGTTACAAATATAATATATTAATAGATAGTATAGATAGATAGATTAATAGTGATACATTGTACATACCAAATTGGTGGGTGTTAGAAGCCTGCAGTAGTAATATGTATTTTGTGCTTTGATACTTGTAAATTAAGAGATTTTTAAAATCTTGCATAAAATGATGGTACCTTGTGTCTAATAATTTGAATTTAAGAGTTTTTTTATCCGTGCTTTATAATATAGTATATATATATATATATATATATATCTTTATTTTCATGATTTTTCATGATTTTTTTTCTCATTTCCAACTTGTTTCTTACCTTCTATTTTGAATGCTTCCGTAGCCATATAATCACATAAAACTATACCATTTTTATTTAATGTTTTTTTTTTGAACAACATTAACCTGTATTCAACAAACCAACAAAAATATTACAAAACTCCCTTCGCAAGGTTTACCAACAAACGTAACAGCGACACAACGAGATACACGGCATCACTAAAGAAAAACAACCAATGATACACGACTAACAAAACGGGACCAACAACAGACGGAGTTTGCGAGGATCAAACCACCGCAAGCTCAAGATCACGAAAGAGTCAAACCGAAGATTTTTAGATCCACGCGAGCATGTGCACAGACACAAAACGCAACTTCCAAGGATTGCTGAAGGATGCTCACGAGGTCTGCAACTCCCAAAGAGTGTTGTCAAGACCGAGATTTGCAGAAGGAAAACCGCCGAACTGCAGCCCGGAACATAACCAAGCAGAGCTAAACACAGACCCCGCGCAGATCCTACCGAACTCCTATCCCTTGCAGCAAGCCCGAAACTGCACCGAAAGCCCTCCGCCGATCCGCCGAAGTGTTCAGACAGCCATCGATCAACCGCCAAACCACCGAACGTAAAAAAAATGCATCAGATCCTCTACCTTTTCACTTGAACAAGAACTCGATCACGAACTCAAAACCTAATTGGTCATCCCACAGTCCAGACTTACACATCGTCTACGACCCCATTTTGTAATCGATGGCTACTACGTCACGAGGTTCTTTACGTTGATTAATATCCTCACTAACTGGTTCTCTAGAGCATGCCAATAACCCGAATACGAGCAGCAAAAAGGCCAAATCGCAGCACCAACCTGTCCAAAAACACCGCATCGTCACCGAACCAAACAGTATCTTGCAAAACCTCTTGACCACAGCCTACCACAACGATCAAATCACACCTGTGACGTGTCAACGAATCTGAAACGAGAGACGCTTGATTGGATCGCACCCATAATCAACCGCACTAAGGAATGTTGGTTTTTAAATCCTTCGATTTCGAAACCAAGTCGCCTACTCCAACGCCATCTACTCAGCCCCAAAACACAATCCCGACCCCCATACCCCTTCCTTATTCCTCGACCTCCCGCTAGATTGGCAGCCTCCTGTACACTTTTTCTGTCCCTAGACCACCATATCCCACAACCAGCAGACTCTTTTTCACGAGCCACAACCAGCAACCTCTTTTTCCTCTGTCCCTTTTTAATACCCTTGAACAGACCCATTTTGATCCATTTACACGCCATACCCCTTTTTTCGTCCCCTACGACTCTAACAACCAAGCGGACACGAGAGCCATGTTGACCATTCTGTGGCGAGCTCTTTATCCCTCTTAGTAACCCATTCAAATGTTTTTAACTGGAAGTCAAAGACCCTATCCGCAACTGACCCATTATCCTTTTCAAACACCATCTTGTTTCGGTTTGTCCAGATGAGATAAAGGATCCCCCAAACCATAGCTGTCCATTTCTTCAGACGTGTCCCGTAAGATCCCAATTGCCCTCCGAGACCAAGAAGATCGTTTAAGGAACTAACCGCCTCCATGTTGATGTTCCACCATCTTCCCACCAGCTTCCATACCGTCTTAACTGATTCGCACCCAACTAGCGTATGATCCACTGTCTCTATCTCCTGGTCGCACCTCGGACACAGGGAAGAATCTAAGTCGATTCCCATCCTGTCTAATACTGACCGCATCGGGATCCTACCCATCTTCGCTCTCCATACAAATGATACAGATTTTTTGCTTTAATCCACGTGGTTGCCATTACGTTTCCAGCCTCCGATGCCCTTTTTTCCTCTATCAATGCCCGCAATTTACTGACCGAGTATCCCCGTTGATTATCCAACCACCGCACCGCTCTATCCGTATAGTATTCCATTGGTATACTTTCCGCGATCACCTCCTTTAGGTCATCCCATTCTCCAATCTCTCTCTCCCTCGGTTCCCTTCTCCACCCCCATTTCCAACTCCATTCCTCCCCACTCCTCTCACCTCTATCCGCAACCGTCGCCTCTTTGTCCGTCTCAAGGAGATATAATCTCTTGAACCTCTCTTTAAGTTTACTACTTGAAACCCACCTATCCTCCCAAAATCTAATTCTCGAGCCATCTCCTAGCCGCTTCCCAAACGAACCCGAAAAGGCTAATCCCTCTTTATCAATGTCCGACCCTGCTTTTATGATATTAACCCAAGCCGTATTCCCCATTTTTCCACTTTCCCCAAGTCCCCCGTCCCACCCATAAATACTTTTAATTACTTTAACCCAAAGGCCCTCGTTCTCGTTGTAAAAGCGCCACCACCATTTCCCAAGGAGCCCCAAATTTATATCTTTAAGCTTCCCAATATCCAGCCCACCCCTTTCAAAGGATCTCACGACACTCTCCCATTTAACCCAAGCCCGACCCTTCCTCTTTCTTCCTTCCCCCACCCCTCCCCAAAAGAATTTGGACCTTACACTCTCTAATTCTTTCAACACACTTACTGGAGTACGGAAACAACGAGAAATAGTATAAGGACACACTACCAAGAACCGACTTCACCAAAGTCCATCTACTACCAAACGAAAGCAAAATTGATTTCCACGTTGCTAATTTCTTCTTCATTTTTTCAACCACCGGAGCCCATTGGTTAGCTTTCCTCATCGATGCACCCACCGGGAGGCCAAGGTATATGAACGGCAAGTTATCCCAAGCACATCCTAAGCCTCTTGCCCACGCTTGAATCTCACCTTCCGAGACTCCAACTCCATAAATTATGCTTTTGCTTAGGTTCACTTTTAACCCCGACACCTCATGAAAGCACTTTAGAATTCTCATGAGATTCTTTAAGTTTGTGAGGTTCCACTCCCCGAAGAAAATAACGTCGTCGACGTATTGAAGGTGGGAGATTTCAACTCCGTCTCTCCCCACTTTGATGCCTTCAAATAGACCCTTTTCCACTGCTACCTCCATTATATTGTGCCACCGTTCGACCGCTATCAAAAATAGAAAGGGGGCAAGCGGGTCCCCTTGCCTTAAACCCCTCTCCATATGAAATTCGTTTGTTGGTGCCTCGTTGACTAGCACCGACACCCTTGCCGATTTAAGGCATGTCTCTATGCAATTCCTCCATTTCTTGCCGAATCCCATCTCCTTCATTGAATCCAAAAGAAAACCCATTCCACCGAGTCATATGCTTTATCGAAGTCCACTTTAAATATCAAACCCTTCTTTTTTCCGTGTTTTAAGAAACCCACCAATTCATTTGCCACGAGGACTCCATCAAGAATGGATCTGCCTTTGATAAAAGCCCTCTGTTCCATGCTAACTATTTTACCCATTACCGTCTTGATTCGTTCTGCCATAATCTTTGATATTACCTTATAGAGAATTTCGATGAGGCTAATCGGGCGAAACTCATTTAACCCAATCGGATTTGGGTTTTTTAGGATCAAGGTTAGAAATGAGGTGTTACATCCACCATGAATATCTTCCTTTTCCCAAAACCATTCTAGCGCCGCCCGCAAGTCCCCCTTGACTACATCCCAAAAAAAATTTATAAATCCAATCGTGAACCCATCTGGTCCCGGCGATTTATTACTTCCATAATCTTTAACCGCGGCCCACACTTCCTCCTCCGAAAACCTTCTTTCTAGGAATCGACTTCTTCACTTGAAAGCTTCTTTATCCGATCAATCCTCAATTTTGGTAGCTCCTTTCCTTGGCTAGCAAATTTGTCCTTGAAAAAGTTGAAAATATACTCTTTGACCACCTTTGGATCCTCCGTCCAAATCGTATCAATGTTGAGACCTAGCAACGTGTTTCTTCTTTGTTTATTTTTGATCACCGAATGGAAAATTTTTGAGTTTTCATCCCCATCTTTTATCCACTTTATTTTGGCCTTTTGTCTTGCCATTGCCAAACTTTTGTTTTCCAATTCTAAACATTTTTCTCTTGACTCCATCATCTTCTTCTCTCTTCTTCGCCCAAGGTCATCACTTCGGCCTCTTTCTCCTAACTTTTAACCTCTTCTTTCAACTCTCGCAAATGTTTATCCATATCCCCCCATCTCTCTATACTCCATCCTCTTAGAGCATATTTGACATTTTTAAGTTTGTCACGAAACTTGCAATCCGACCTTTGTGATAACACATCTTTATCCCACACTTCCTTTACCACACCTTCCAAACTCTCCTCTTTCAACCACGCATCAAAGAACTTAAATGGTCTCGGTCCATAGTCCGCCCACTTGTCACTTAGCATGATTGGGATATGGTCCGACCACTTCCTCTCTAACCCTCTAGCCCCCAATTGACTCCAACAAGACACGAATTCATTCGTGACCAAAAACCTGTCAAGTTTACTAAATTTCCTTCCGCCATCACTCACTCGGGTAAACTTATTCCGCCCTAGGCGAACTTCTTTAAGGCTATTTCTCCGGATAAATTCATTGAACTCCTCCGTAGCCTTTACGTTCGTCGTTGAGTTCAATCTTTCATTAGCATTTCTCACTTCATTAAAATCCCCAAAAATGACCCACCCTACTTCCTCCTTCTCACACACTCGGTCCAATTTTTTCCATAATTCGGCCCTATCTTTATGGTCTCGCGGCCCATAAACATTTACGCATCCAACCGTCCCCGCTTTGTGTTCCCATTTCCCCACTACCGCCACGAATGTCTCATCTTGCACCACAAATTCACATTGAAATGTGTTATTGTTCCATATTAATAACAAACCCCCGGATCGGCCTGAAGCCCCAACATAGGCAAAATCCCCATCACTACTTCCCTACAGGTTGTCAATGAATGCTTTGTCAACCTTCTGCATCTTTGTTTCCTGAATACCCAGCATACACGACTTTTCTTTCCTATTTATCTCTTTTATCCATTGTTTTTTGTGCAATGCCCCAAGACCTCTAACGTTTATGGATACAATCTTCATTAGAAAATATAAGGTATCGAACTTACCTGCTTGGTCACACTACTATTTCTTCTTTTCCCCATGCTCTCCTTTACCGTTAGCTCCTCCCCAATCGACCCCGATTTTAGCCCCGAATTCTTCTAGCACCTGCCTTGAATCCGTGCTTTTTAGTTCGTTTGATATGGACGCCTGTCTCGTTGCATTACTCCCTTCCCCTGTCGATTTCGCTCTACCCGAATTTGGGCATTTGGATCTACCTGCCTTCTTTTGGGAACTTCTATTTTGAATGTTACTCCTCGCCATCTTCTTTAAGCAATGGTAACTTGCTCTTCCCCTCCCAAAGACGCAACTATCACCTTGCTTTCCTTTCAATTTCTCCCCTCCCTTGACTTGTAATTTCTGCCGGTGATCCTTCTGTGTTGCGGTTTGCCCAACCCCACCAATGTCTTTCTCCAATTCTCCCACGTTTGCTACGCCCTGTTGAAGTTTTTCGTTTGCGTTACCATTTTGGACCATCCCAGATTCATTCACTAGGACTTCCGGTCCATGCCGTGTTGGACTCTGCTCTCCCCCCGTTTTTCTAGCCGACTCATCACTCGTCTCCACCCTCTGAGGACCACACCCCTCCACCCCACTTTTATCTTCCCCACTATTATGTTTATTTCCAACTACTTCTGCCCCCTTGTCCTCGGTATTTCCTGACACTTCTGTGGAGTCTGACCTAATGTTGTTGCCTTCTACTCCAACCGACTTTTTGCCTCCCTCTCCGACCCCGTTCACTTCTGGTTGAACTCCGGTTCACGGACTACGATGTACTGACTGAGCTTCGAACGGATCAGCCACAATATTCAAGTCACCATCTATCTTCTTGGAACTATCCTCCCTTCCACCTTCATGCACTTTGATCTGACTCTTTTTAACATCTTCGAAAATACTTTCTTCGACCGCCCACTCATCGTCACTCCCAACCCCTCCTTCCGTCCATTCTGACGGGACAGATGAGTTTGTTTCGCCATCATCACTTTCCCAATTGTTGTGCGAGACCCCCTCTCCCCCCATTTGACACTCAATGAAACCTTCATCTTCCTCTTCTATTTTAATGACATAATGTAAATTTCCAACCCTTATGCTTCTAACCTCGTTTATACCCAAGACCAGCCCCGTGCTTATGAGTACCTTCCCCCACATAAGATTCGAACTTTCGTCTATTTTACAGTTCTTCATATTCAGAACATTCCCCCAGTTTTTAGCGATCGACGAGAAGGTTTCCTCCTTCCGAACATGGAGTGGCCCCCCTCTATTCTCACCCAAGTTAATCGATCCGTAGGCCGGAACCCTACCGTCTATCTTCTCATATCCTTAATCCAATGATGTATTCCGTGCATCCGATTTTTTAGTATATTTTCTAATGCGTTTTTTGATTTGAATCTCAACAGAACACTCCTTCCACCTATCAGCTTGATTTCACAACCTTCTAGATCATTTGCTTTGAACACATTCTGTAATGCAGCCAAGTTCTCCAGTGTCGTTACATGTCCTACTGCACAGTTCTGCAGGTAGTTCATTGAATCCCTGTCAGGTTCCCAAGATCCAATGTTAGTTTCTTCCTGCTTCCCCCTTTCGTTCCTGACCATATCCGCATACGAAATCATTTTCGAGCCATTTTCCTTTTTTTCCGGTACTCTCTTCATCACTGTTCTACTGCTATCACTTATTATGTTATTTTGTCTATATGATACATTTGGCTTCTCCCTACTATTTGCTAAGAACACCCTTAATCGATATCTCTCCATAGTTTTTGCATCCTCTACCAACTTGAACCTTACAAAACCAAACCTTTCCCCATTGTTCAACCTCCTAGTTGCCATGTATATATCTGATAACACTCCTTTTTGTTTAAAAGCTCTCCATAGTTGTGCAACCTCACATTTCGCCGGGAGGTTATAGAAGAAGAAAGACGTTTCGTTTTGGTTCAGGATAGCTCTGGACGATTCAGGCGTGAGTCCCTATACCTATCTGTGTCCCTGAACCCTGATTCTCTCCTCTCATTCTCCCCCTCTCTCCCTCTCGCTATCGCCGCTGACCCCCATCCCTCTCTCGCCGCCTATCTCTCTCTCACTCTCGCCGCCGGTCGCTCTCTCTCTCTCTCATCTCTTTTTATTTAATATTATTAAACGATTTTCATCCCCGTGGTTAAAAAAATGTTGTTTTCATTACTGTGGTTTTCAACTCGTTTAATTTTTCATTCATGGTTTTTCGTTTTGGTTTTTTTTACCATTTTATTTAATTTTATATTAAAACTTAACAATATATTATTATTTTTATTTAGAGTAAACTACATTTTTAGTCCCTATGGTTTGTTGAAAATTTATATTTTCGTCCTTACGGTTTTGAATTTTTGATTTTCATCCATATGATTATAATTCATTATTTTTTTCATCCTTATGGTTTAAATTTGATTGTTTTTTTCATCCCTATGGTAACATGGTTTACAATTCATTTCTATTTTGGTCCTTCATTCTTAAAAGTAGTGTTTTGGCCTCAGGGACCAAAATAGAAATGAATTGCAAACCATAGGGACGAAAACTGAAATTTCAAAACCATGGGGACAAAATTCACAATTTGTAACAAACCATAGGGACTGAAAACGTAATTTACTCTTTTATTTATATACCCCTCTCTCTCTCTCCCTCTCTCTCTCTCTCCCTCTCTCCTCACACCCCACGTACCCCTCCCTTACTTTCTTTCACCGACACCATCATAAGCTTTATCTCCATCGATGGCCACCATCGATGGCCTTCTGCTACCCCTTTCCTTCCACCCCCACTAAACCAGGTTGCAACACCTTCCCCAAGCCTCTATTTTTCTAATCTGCAACCTCTTTGGTGAATCTATCTCCAACCTCCCCTTCCCCCCCCCCCCCTCCTCAAACAACCATCTCTAGTGATTCCCCTCTACCTTACCACCTCCTTCTATACCTACACCTTACCCCTTCCTTTGCCCCTTCTGCGAACCCCCCTTCATTTCCTCCCCGATCATCTCCTAGGATTCGTCATGTGCAAAAATGTGACCCCCACACCCACGACCTTTATCTTTTACCCACTGGCATACATGCCACATTGGAAACCACCAACTTACAACTATATTTTCCACCTTTTACTTTTGAATCTGAATCCCATTTAAAAAAAAGCGCATATTGATTTCATTCCAATAACAAAAAGTTATTTTTTTTGTACATTGTCTTCTTTAGCTTTGGATTCCCTTTTCTAACTTTTGGTTGTAATTATCTAAGTCTGACTTTTTTTTTCCTTCCTAATTGGGTTTTCATTTCATTTGTAGTCATTTTTATTTAACAATTTCAACTATCATAAAAGTGGTGAATGATTGTGGGGGGGGGGGGGGGGGGGGGGACTTGCAGTGGTCAACATCGCGGTGATGGTGGTGGTGGGGCGCCGGGGGGGGTGAAATCGCCCCCTTTACTCCATACATAAGGTCTCTTTCATTAGTTGTAGGGCTTGGTGGCCCGAAATTCATTGGGGTGTACGGAGGGAGCAGAAAATGATGTGTGTGGGGGGTCCATTTAGGGTAAGTTTGATTGTGTTTTTCATTTTATTTTTAAATTGTTTTAATAGCTTGTACTTAAGCTTTGCAAACTTGTACTATAATATACTATCTAATAAAACATTAGGAGAATAAAAAGACAAACAAACCAAATTATCTTTGACTTAACAAACTTTTAAAAAGAGTTAGTCAGCGGCACAAAAAGCAAAACAAATTGGAAACCACAACGACCAAAAACAATGTCTAAAGATCAAGGACAAAAAAAAGTTATAAGCACAAATGCACAGTGACAAAAATCGTAGTATCAACAATGTGTATCCTATTCATATGACCTCTCAATAGGAGGTATGTGATTAAGGAAGAAGGCAAAATGGAATGATGATGGAGTATGAATGATAGAACCTTAAAAACTATGATTGAATGTTGAATTTTTCTAAGGAAAATTAATTGTTATAGCAATTTTTTGATGGTGGTTTAACCTCTTTAGTTACATTCTCCCTGAAATTACCAAAATAGCACCAGGTCCGCAAAAAATAGGTCTGTGATTACGGACCTACCTTAAAAACAAAAACGAAAAAACGAATCTGATTGATTAACCATTTTTTTTTGCATATTGCGGACCTGGGTACGTAATTGCGGACTGAGCCCGTAATTGCAGACTTGAGTCAATTTTTTCTTTAAGAAAAATCAATCAAATTGAATTTGTTTTGGTGTTTTGGAGCTAGGTCCGTAATTGCAGACCTAGAATTGCAGATCTGATGATATTTCAATAAAAATAGGGAGAAAGTAACTAAAAGATAACACCAACATAAAAAATAGCTAAAACAATTAATTTCCCCTTTTCTAAATTTCTTAAAATTCATTTTAATGGTTTCTTGATATAATAAAAAATAATGTTCAAAGATCACGTCAGGAGTTCTTCTTTATTTAATAATTGGAGGGGAAATACAACCACTAAATTTGTTGAATTTTCAAATGATTATAGTTTCTATAATTGTTCTATCCATACATGGATTTTTCTGAAAGATATAAATAACATTACCCATGGAATAAACCTTTTACTTATACCTCATTTGGGTTGGGTTCATGTGAGACCAACCTGTTTTTGTGATCACGATTTTACACTTGAAACTTCACAACAAAATATTGTGAAAGTTCATATTTTTTACATTCACAGTGTTTTGCTGTAAAGTTTCAAGTGTAAAATCGTGGTCTCATGAGTCTCACGAAAACAGGTTGGTCTCACGTGATCCCAAGTTAGTTCATTTGTTTGGAAATTGGATTTAATCAGTTTTTGTTTTTGTTGTAATTTTTCTTAAGAAAACAATTGCTATAAACAATTGAATTAATTGGATATACGGCTATGCATATGTATTAAGCCATCTTGTTATAGATAGATTTTAATAATTAAAAAAAAAAACACCAACCCATCAACCTTAAATGAAGGAATAAATAAGAAGATGTTATAATATTACGTAGACACTATTTATCAAACGCTTATCATTACTTATCGTATGGTATAATATTTCGGCCATCAAAATGGGATGTTGAGCATCTTAAACCCGGCAAACGCTTACCGGGTAAGAGTATTTTCCCTCACTTATTAGGTAAAATATTTTCGGTCTTTGTTATGTCTTTTACCGGGTAAGATTGTTGGTTTTGTCAAACTCAAAAAGCAAGTAATATTGGTAAGTGCTTACTTAGAAAAACGTTTAATAAACGGCCCTTAAAGATTGTTTGTTTATAGTTTAATGATATAATTGTATGAAAAATTTAATCGCTCATCCATATATATATATATATATATATATATATATATATATATATATATAGGGTCAGGTTCAGAGGAAAACCTCAAAAAAACGAAAAAATGAGGAACACCCTGGTAGTCTTCCATCTCGACGGTATGCATTTGTGCATACAAGTAATTAATTAGTTTTTTGGTTTTTATGCACATGTACATATTATGCACATGTGCATGTTATAAATTACTCACAAGTGCATACCGTTCAGATGAATGGCTACTAGAGTGTTATTCAATTTTCCATTTTTTGAGATTTTCCCTTGAACCTACCTCTCTATCTCTCTCTCTATATATAATAGTTATGTTTCAAACTTAATAAATAAATTATCACCTATTTTGTTTAATTAAGACAATTTTTTCCTTCATTGCTTTTTGTAATAATTTATAATCTTTCCAACCCTACCATTCCATTTGATTATGGTGTTGATACAATTTAGTGGTTTCCTTTAGTTAATTCTATTTTTTAAAACAACAATTGGAGTTAACATATTATTCAACATTTAAGGGTTAAAAATATTATAATAATATACTAGTGTTGGGCCCGTGCATTGCACGGGAGGATAAATTTTTTGTTGAAGTATTGAACCGAGTTAAAATGAAACGTAATTTTTCTGTTAACAGTTAATGAAATACAATGTGAAAAACGAATGTATTTTCATAAGTGGTTAACTTGCATATATTCTTAATCGTTTGTTGTTATGAGTTTGTGCAATAATATTGGTAATAGTTTTGTATTATATTATTTAAAACTCAAAGGACATGTCTCACAACATATCACTATTATTGAAATAATTATAAATATGAACATACGTTTTTACAGATTTTGCAATTTTTCTGAAACCTCCTCGACAACACTTGACAATCACTTTGAACGTATAAATCTGTAGATTAATTAACAACATTCAACCTACATCAAATATGACAAAGAAAATAAATGATTTCTATCTTTTGTAACCGGCAACTCAACTGGTATAGTTCAAATTCACTCGGTACCACTTGAAAATTTATCTGACTGTTGATTTCAATACCTCATAGTGTTAGTCGATAAAAATAAAGATATGTATATATATTTTATTCCCCTACTTCGAAAAATATGATTGTGGGTTTTGAAAAATATAAACAAATCCTCGGTAAATAAAATAAAATATAAAAAAGTAGTTTTTCAAATAAACAAAAATATAGTGGAATACCTTTTGTTCAGTTGCAGGTTCCGCCATTGACACCCGACTGTTCGTCTTCTTCTTGTACTCGGATGATACATAGAGAAGCTATATATATTTATAGTGAATGTAGAGAATATATTAAAATCTTTTATTTTCATTTTCGATTTTACATTTAAATGTAAATATATTAAAAATATGGAAGAATATTTTTATATCTACATCGTTTCTATTTTATTTTTTCTTTACACTTGGTTAGTTTGGAAAGTATTGCGGAATATTTTTATTTTAAAGAATACGATAATTTATTAGTGTATCTCGTTATTTTTTATTTTTAATTCATATCAACCTTCTTTTTTCTTCTTTTAATGCTCGTGAAAAAAATACGTGTAGATTTTATATTAGCAAAAAAAATATGTGTAAATTTTATATTATGCTAATATAAAATACATGTAGATTTTATAAAATAAAATAGATTTTATATTAGCAAAAAAAATACGGAAGAAAAAATAGTTTATATTACATCTCATTATGTAAAAAGATTTTATAAAATAAAATATGGAAAAAGATTTTATAAAATAAAATATGGAAAAATCATTATGAGATGTAATATAAAAAAATACGAAAGAAAAAAGATTTTATATTACATCTCATTAATATAGATTTAAATGTAAAATCTACATTTAAAATAGATTATGCTAATATAAAATCTATTTTATAAAATCCTCCACCAAAAAAACAAATATTTATATTAATAAATGAGCATCCATTCCACAAATAGATGATTATGTGAGATATTGTGCTTGGAAAGGTTGTACCAAAACATTAAGAAATTGTAAATTAAGTAATTGGCTTTGGGGTGTTTGGGATTGCTTATTTGAGGGGCTTTTTAGCTTATTGTGATTTGGCACCGTAGATAAGCCATTTTGAGTGTTTGGATGGAACAAAATGAAAATAGCTTATAGCGGTGCCAAACCGCTGAAAAGCCATTTTTGATAAGTCATTTTGTTCTGACTTATCAACTTATTTGAAAAGTGCTTATTACTTTTTTGGTTATTTTGTATGTATAAGCAATCTCAAACACTTTTAAATAACAACTTATTAACTTATTACGTTTTGGTACCACAATAAGCTAATCCAAACACTTTTTTAAAAACTCCGGTTTGACACCGCATAAGTTAATAAGCACTTTTCAAAATAAACATAAGTTGTTTTAAATAAGCAAATCCCAAACACCCCCTTTAATTAGTTGTATCTTGTGCTTAAAATGTTGTAATTAAGAGTTTTTTATGTCGTTTTTATAATATAATATAGATATGATGATATTCATAATATTAATAATTAACGACATTTATTTTAGTTTTTTTTTGGAAGACATAGCGGCATCGAACCAACGAACGATTACCACGAACACACGCACGCACACCTCCCCGGCGGTATCGGGCATCTACGGGTAGCCCACTAATCCGCCGCTGTCCCGGCCTAACTTACGCTGAATCTAGAGCCCAACCACAGTCTAAGACTGGGGGGGGGGGGGGGGAGCCCAGTCAATGACTGGACCGGCCCAAGGACTGGGTACTCCTCATGCCCTCAAATTGACTCCCCTTGGATTCGAACCCGGATAGATTGGGATACCATCCACAACCCCCCAGGATGTTACCGCCCTTGGGGAAACCAACTGAGCTAGACATGATTTGTGACATTTATTTTAGTTACCAAATGTTTACGTCTTATCTATGTTTTTTTTTAATATACCTTTTAATGATAAGTTTACAAATGTTATAATCTACAATTCAACTTAATTTGTATCTAACCATGTTATTTTCACGCCACCAATGATTTTTTTTATGAAATTTAAATAAATATTGTATGATGTATTGATACTATGTATGATGTTATGATTAATAATAGTTTAAGTTACTAATAATTTTGCGATAATATAATTATGTTAGATATTTTATCTAAATTATTCGTAAATTGATTTTCCTTGAGTCATTCATAATTAAAACTCATGATATTTATCAAATCATTAATTTTCATTCAGTATTAAACTAAGATGAAAATAGTAATTTTTCTATTAGACGATTTATTCAATACATATATATATATATATATATATATATATATATATATATATATATATATATATAGTGGAAGGATATTTTGCAACTCTTGAAAAAGTTGCAACCCTTGCAACCCACATCTTAACCGTCGGATTCATGATCGACGGTTATTTTATTTATTTATTTCTTTTTTTTTAATTAAAAATATTGGGCTCCATATCTGTTGTAACCGTCGATCATGAATCCGACGGTTAAGATGTGGGTTGCAGGGGTTGCAACCTTTTCAAGGGTTGCAAAATATCCTACCCCTATATATATATATATCTAACAACAATTGATCTCAAACCAGATGAATGAGTACATTCAGTGCTTTATGTAGTGTTTGATTAATATGTTATGGTTTCAATGAGCTTTATCAAATAAAGTGGACCTCATTGTTTTTGGGTGCAGGCTAAGAAAATTGCTTATTCAAAGTTTGTATAGTGACAAGCAAAAAGACAAATTTCTATTGTCATAGTTTTTTTCACATGGTTGAGAACTTGAGATGGTGAAAAACTTGAGCATCGATAATGCTTGCTGGATAATCAAAGCTTTTTGAAATGTCAATTTTTTTGCCAAATAAGTTTTTAATCATAGTGAAAGGTTCTTCATATTCATTCATTTTTAATGTATATAATTTTATTAAGAGTGAATTGTGGATTTGGTCCCTCTGGTTTAGTGATTTCTTTGACCATGGTTCTCATTCTATGTTTATTGTGGATTTGGTCCTTGTGGTATTCAATTTATTTTGGTCATGATCCTTATGACTAACACTTCCATTAACTTTGTTAAATCAAGGACCATTTTAGTCATTTTGTCTATTTTTTGTCCTTTTTTGATAAGAAAAATATAAACAATATTTTTATACACACAAACACACATGCATACACACACACACACACACACATATATATATATAACGATATTAAAATAAATAAAATAAGACATTATTGTATGATTTAAAATTAGAAGCTTCAATTTTCATATTGTTTTTCAGTCAAAAACTCAAAATCAATTTTAATATTGTTTTTAGTATGATAAAATTAAAGTTCATTTCTCAACAGGTTTTAATGATTTTTTTGTGTTAAAATATCAACAATAAGCTTGTTTGTTGCAATGATAATAAAAGAACAATATAATTAGATCGTCTTTAACTTAATTAAAATTTTAATTCAATAAATCAAATCATAAAACCATATTTTATTTTATTCGCTCTAAATAAAATAAGATATAGTTTTATGATCTGATTTGTTTAAATTGAAATTTTAATTACATTAAAACAATAAAACTATATATATTTTTCCACAATTACAATAAAATAATAAAATTAAATCGTATTTAATATAATTAATTTAAAAAAAATAAAAAATTAAATCATACAATAATGTCTTATTTTATTTATTTTAATATTGTTATATATATATATATATACATGTGTGTGTGCATGTGTGTATAAAAATATTGTTTATATTTTTCTTATAAAAAAAAAGACAAAAAATAGGCAAAATGGCTAAAATGGTTCTTGATTTAACAAAGTTAATGGAAGTGTTAGTCATAAGGACCATGACCAAAATAAATTGAATACCACAAGAACCAAATCCACAATAAACATAGAATGAGGACCATGACTAAAGAAATCACTAAACCACCGGGACCAAATCCACAATTCACTTTTTTATTAAAGTTTTGTAAAAAAGCGGTATTCCCTACATTTTTATCGATTTCTTCCTAATTTATATTAATCTACTCTTTAATTTTGGTTTTTGTATATATTTTTATACGACTTTTATGAATTTCTTGAAACCCTAATTTTTATAAATTTTCTTTTTCATATTTTTATTAATTTCTTGAAAACCTAATAATTTTAAAACAATTTTTTTCAATCATAGCTTCACTCTTTTATTTTACTGATTTCTTGAGAACACTCTTTAATTGGATTTATATAATTTATATACATTGATCAATTGATTTAAAAAACAATTTGGGACCTTGAAATAACTGTAAAATAAACATTAATAAAGGTTTTTTTCATAGTGAATATATGTTTAAGGTTTTTAGTTATTGAGTTGACGTTGATTAAACATGAAAACCTAACATACACTGTTATGGATGCTCTAAATTATTATAATGAATTTTAATATATCTTGTTTTATTCTAAGGTATTAATATTGTTGTGATAATATCATTGGATTTATATCATTATGTTTTTATCACATATATTTTATTTAAATTGCAGTTAAATTTATAATCTTCGTTATTCAAAAATTTCCTTCATAAGATTTATCAAACAATATTTATAAATCAAAACTCATTCAGACATATGATTAAGATTATATTTTTATTGTGATGTTCATTTAACACATCAAACAAACAACAATTATCCACATGCAATTTCTTCTAGATACATCTCTTGAACAAAACAACTTTTTTATCCAAACAACACTGGTTCAATAAAAAAACATGTCCTTATACCATTTCCAACTGCACAAAAAAAAAATCAAATTTGTGGGCTAATTCACACCAAAATAAAGCTAAACTCCAATCACATGACATATATGCCGTTTGAATAAAAACACAATATATATGCACTAATAAATGGAAGACTTTTACATACGAAATTTTCCATAGAAAATACTTTGTTAAAGGGGTGATTCGTCACTAAACCATGATAAACGTTGGTTGGTAAATTGTTGGTGGCAAACTCAAATCAATAACAGATTTTCCAGACCCTGATTTATTTATTTTCTTGAAAAACATCGGATTCTACAAAAATAATTGGTATATTGTGGGTGATTCGTCGTTTCCCTGAGTGATTTTTATGGGTAAAAGTCATTTGTTTTATAGTGATGTCGTTTATTTACTATCACTAGCATTTTGCAGTTCTTTTTGCCTATTGGTTGGAGCTTCCAAGCCAGTAAAATAATCGTTTAGCAGTACTTCTAAAAATATCCTTACATCATTGAAGCAATCATGGATTCTTGTATACCTTCAATGTTTTTATACCTCCATAATTTGGGTTTATTATCGATATACTTAAATTGGTAAGAAAAGTAAATACTTGTCAATTTAAATCGATTCAAGCTAATATCAATTTGAGTTTTAAAATGCCTTTAGTTCAGTCAGCCATTATTTTATGGTCATAGTACCTTCGGTTATTAGTGTGGGCCTTTATATTGTACAAATTTAGCAGTTTGTGTTAGATATTTTATGACCAAATGCATGAGTCAGATTTAATAATCAGGAACCATTACCATTATAGTATGTAGATCAATTATATCTTGATTTTTGATTCAAAATATCAATAAATTATTATGGACATGTGTAGTACCAATTTCTTGTTGTAGCTATTTTCTTTATGTAAATATTTAATGTAAGTTGGAAATAATTTAAGTAAAATAAATTGAAAATTTTCAAATGTTTATAACTTTTAGGTTATTAAATTTTCCCTTATGATGTTATAGGTTTATGTTTCTAAAACAAACATTTATAGTATGTTCTTTTTTCTTTTTCTTTTAATGTGTGTTTAATTTCTTTTATTGAACATATATTTTTCTTTACCAAAAAATACGCTTAATTTATTTGGAGATAAAATTTGCATCAATTTGTCTTTTTGTTTTGTTTGTACCTTGGTGGTAATCATTGGTATATATTTTTAATATTGATTTAGATTAACAAATTGTTTATTTAATGTTGTCCTTACTAGACTTATTATAAATAGAGGTAATCAGGACTATTTTAATTTAGTTTAGGTTTAAAATAGGTAATTTAAGTTTGTACCTTGGTAATCATTGTTTTTTTTTTGTTTGTTAAGTGTCATCATTTGTATGGTACTATCATAGGGGTATTATAGTAAATGTATTGTCTTGTTCTTCAATTAGATTTATAACTTGTTTTGATAAAAGAAACAAACCTAGATAATGAAAAGACTTAATTGCCCACCACTCGTCGACCACCAACTCTACTTGCAAAACAAAGTAAAAAGAACAAACCCACCTAAAACACTGCCTCCATCCACTTGTCGCATGCACCACCACCATATAACAAAAAAGCCAAACCTTTTCAGCTTCGGGCCAAAGGTATAAAGATGACTCACGTTTAGTACGTCGACCGTATGGCTACGGTTCCATGGTCTCAATCCAGTAGGATGTGGTCCTCTTCTCTCCTCAGATCTAGAATCATCTTTTTGTAGAGTTAAAAGCAGTTACAAAGGCCACTATTCCTTATGGTCAATGACAATATGAGTTTGGAATTGGGATTCCATTGATAAAGAGAGTGTTTAACCAAAGGGTTATTAAATATTTACGTACCCCAATTATAATATCCAAGTTATCAATAGATTTCAGCCTATTTAATGGTTAAGAATTCAAGTCTTAGAAAAAACAATGAATGTGTGTTGGATTTTATTATATATTTCCAAACAAAAACACAAAAGTGAGTTTGTGAGAAAATTGTAGTAGATCAAGAAAAATGGTGAACAAAAACATTTTCATCATTTAATCGTCGACCGCAAACGAGGGATAGCCGGGTCCTGGTTCCTAGGGTTAGGGTATTCTCTACTATGTTATGAGCCTAGTTAGATCAAAACTAGTTTATTCTCTTTCGCCTATCGGTCCACACTTCAGATCACCGTTTCATAATTACTTTCATTGTTTAACTTTGTGGTTTAATTAGGGGTGACAAAAAATTAGATCTGGGTTTTATTTTTAGGTAAATGGTTAAAGAAAAATGGTAGCAGAAAAAAGACAAATAGGTCATTCTTTTTAACATGTATGACGTGCATGTGACTTTTGTTAACAGAATTTCGTTAACTTTAACAAACGATTGTTATTATAAATTGCAGCAATTAAAAGTTTTGGGGTAAACATGCAGGTTAAGACATAGTTTAGGGACTAAAATTGTAATTTAATGTTTCATATATTTACGAAAAAGGAATGTTGGATCTAACCAGAACTAACCCTACCTTATGACCCACAAGTCAACTCTGAACCTTATGACAAAACACTAAATAATTGTCTCTTATAACTCCGACCGTTTCTATTATGCTATTTAAAATCTTAATTTTACATCATCTCAAACAAAATGATTATAATAATATGTATCGTGTTCGATAAAAATTATACAATTTATCATATGTCTGCCAATTTCAGATTTTTATATTGTTTCTCAAATGTCATTTTATGATTACATAAGACGGAAAATTACTAACAAAATCCCTTAAAAATGGTTTCTTTATATAAAAGACGTGAGTATATACATTTACATTATAGGATAAGCTTATAAAGAACGTGAATGTACGAGCAAAGGGTAATGCTCATACGCTAATGAACCCGTATCGTAATTATTTATTCTACTTTGGCTTTGAGCATTGTTGATAATGCTTTTATGCTATGGATATCGTACCTATTTCTTGTAAAAGAAAATTTTGATTATATAATGATAAATTCATACTACATATCCGAAAAATAAAGAATATGTATTTGGTTTAAAAAGGATGGGACCCATGATGGGGGAGAGGGTATCAATATTTTGACCAATTGGGGTCCTTGGATTCGGGTTGTAGGGTATATAAGTGTCGGTTTCGTTCAAACATATTTTCAATTATCGGATTATTTGTTGGTAGTAGGGGTGGAATTGGTATGGTACCGACTTTTTTTTGTTAATACTGTGTACCAACCAATTATAATTGGTATGTAAAATCCAATACCATATACCAACCAACTAAACTTGGTACCGACTTAATTGGTACCGACTTTTTTTGGTTGGTACATGTTGGTACCAGTTTATACCAATTTCAAGTTACATATACAAAAAAAAAAAAAAAACTAATTCAAACTACTGAAATGCTCAAACAAAAAAGCTAATGTAACAAAATTTAATATTCAATATTTAAAAACGAAAAAGAAACTAATTCAAAAACTTGAATGTAACAATGGGGGGCTGTTACAGTAGGGCCGACGAGGAGGATTGGAGGAATGAGACGTTCAAGCTAAAAAATTAGGGTTAGATTACGTGGTTTATTCTAAATTCCTAAAATCTCTAATGAGAGCTAAGATGGTAAGTTTGTAAGAGCATCTCCAACAACTTCTCCGAAATGGAGATTTTGTTTTTTTTTGCTCCAAGAGCTTCCCCAAAACCTTCTCCAAAATGGAGAAAACATGAGAGAGAAATGAAAATCTCCAAATTTGGAGATATCTCCAAAAATGATTACACATGAGAGAGAAATTATTTTTTATTCATTCTACCAATGAGATTGGTTTAAAATAAACGTTTAGGAGAGAGAAATAATATTTTATGAGTTGTATTGAATATTTTAATATTATAATTAATTGTGTAATCTCCAAAATGAAGAATCTGTTGGAGATGAAGGTGAATTTTTTTGGAGATTTTCACTTTTTACTTCAACATTTTGGAGAAGCTGTTGGAGATGCTCTAAGGTGTAAAATTAAAAGAAAAAATAATTGTACACTTTTTATTTCAAATTTCAACAACTAAAATAAGAATATTATTGATTAATTTAATTACTAATTAATTAAATAAGTCGGTACCGTGGTAGTACCAAGGTACACAACATTCAAAACCGTGTACCAACCAAGTTCAGACACTTGGTACGGTACTGCCAGCCGATTATAATCGGTACCGATTTAATTGGTACCAGTTTAATTGGTACAGTTGGTACACATGTTGGTTGGTTGGTTTGGTACAAAATTGCCACCCCTAGTTGGTATTATTCTGTTAGTTGTTTTTAATATCTGTATTTGGAAGATAGTACAAAAAGCCTTTGTACATGATTTAAATGTACGTAACCTAAAATACATTTGAACATTTTTTTATATAAGGAAACCCTCTTATAATACTATAAATAAAGTGTTTATTTATAAATTCGTTTCTCAGATGAGTCAAAATAAAAAACTGATTTGATATTATCTATACTATATTATAAAACACGGATAAAAAACTCTTAAATACAAATTATTAGGCACAAGGTACCATCATTTTATGCAATATTTTAAAAATAATTTAATTACAAGTATCAAAGCACAAGATACATATTACTACTAAAAGTTTCTAACACCCACCAATTTGGTATGTACAAGATCTTCCTTTTATGCAGACATTTCTATGTATCACTATTAATTAATATATTATATTATTATAATTTTGTTTTAATTATATTATTAAATATGTAATTGGTTATTTTTTCTTGATGTCATTAAAATATATAAGATAATCATTGAATTCTAACAAAATACTTAATTTTTTTATATAAAAAACATTATATTATTAAGCCTAAATTAAACAAATTTATAAAAAAACATTATTATTTTCTCAAAACCATCCAAAATCGTACTGTAAATCGACAAAAAAATAAAATGAAACATTAAAATCGTGATTTATCTCGCGCAACGCACGAGTACGCTTCTAGTATATTTGTAATAGATACATTAATTTGAGTGTAAGAGAGAAAATTTATTAGCAATGCCAAAACCAAAACATCAAATATCTTTGAGTCCAAATGACAGCGAGCAATGTGAAGAAGAAAACAGTTGCACAAAAAGTACTCCTTACCTTTTCCTCTAACAGCCATATTTATGCCATTCACCTCCATCAATATTGCTTTTCCTCCCGTCTACATCAATCTCTAGTTATATATATATATATATATATATATATATATATATATATATATATATATATATATATATATATGGGTTAAATCATGTGAGAACCAAAAAAAGATCGAGAACCGATCTAAGCCGTAATTTGGTTTTGATCATATGGTTTTAATTAAAAGTTGTTTCACTTCCAATTTATTTCAAAATTGTCATTGCCTTTAATGATCATGGATTAAAATTAATCAATGGTTTATATTGGTTTTCACGGTTTTCAACCTATTTTTTGTTCTCATTTGATTATCGTCCTATATATATATATATATATATAGAGAGAGAGAGAGAGAGAGAAGAAATCAAATGCAAACCCTACAATTTTTACACCTTTTGCAAATCAATTTTAGCCAATGATCTCATCAAGATTAATTTTTTTTTTCATATCCAGAGATACAAATGTAATTTACAAAATAATTTTATTTAAATAATAGATTAATGTTATTGAATAATAAGGAAAGTAATTAATTAATTCCTAAAATATAGAAGATTTCTTTTTTGATAAACATCAACAAAATCATTTAGGATATTATAAGATTTTAAAATTTATGATTTTTAATCTACATCAAATCGAGATTCAAGTTGCATATGTTCTTCACAGATTTCGATTGAAACAAAGAATTTCCCTTATTACAGCGGTCGTTCTTGTAACGACCATACCCGTACTCCACTATTTAAAAGTTGAGTGGGTTTTGTTAGAAAAATAAAAGTTTGGGGGTCTGGGTGGAAATAAGAGAGAAAAGGGGCTAAAACCCCTAAAAACCCTCATTCCTCATTTTATCTCAGGGGTGTTTGGGATTGCTTATTTAAAACAACTTATACTTATTTTGAAAAGTGTTTATCAATTTATGCAGTGTCAAACCAGAGTTTTTAAAAAAGTGTTTGGATTAGCTCATTGTGGTACCAAAACGTAATAAACTAATAAGTTGTTATTTAAAGGTGTTTGAGATTGCTTATACATATAAAATAACCAAAAATGTCATAAACACTTTTCAAATAAGTTGATAAGTTAGAACAAAATGACTTGTGAAAAAATGTTTATCTCTGGTTTGGCACCGCAATAAGCACTTTGATTATATCTCCATCCAAACACTAGAAAGTGCTTATCTCCGATGTCACACCGCAATAAGCCAAAAATGTAACATCCGTAAATTCCTAATGAACAGTTTATGATCATTCAAGGAAAACAATCAGCGATCGGCCGAGAGAAACGGTCGGCTAATGGTTTAACACAAAGGGTGAGAAGATGCATTAGGTGACACGCGCGGCTTGGCCCGCGGCCTTAAAGTCGCGGCTAAACCCGCGTAACTCACTGTTGTCCACGGCTCAGGGACACGCGCCGCTTGGCCCACGACTTGAGGCCGCGGTCGAGGCCGCAGGAGCTGTCTGATCGAATTTAAACCCAAATTTTAGGGGTTTCTCTCATTGTTACCTCCCCTCTCCATTTCTCTCTTCCTTAGGTCGATTTTGGGAGACTACGTATCAGCTTTGGGAGCTGTCATGGTATGGATCTACAATAAAAGATCAAGGATTGGGTGATTTGAGGCTTAACTATGGAAGCAATGAAGGATTTCGTTGGAAAGGTGGTTGGATGACTTCAAGTTTCGGGTAAGGTAAATCTCTTGTTGAATCCAAGCTTTAGTGCAAGGATCTTTGTTGATCTAAAGGATCTATTTGTTGGTGGTTCATCTCTTCTAGATTTGGAGAAATGGGTTAGTTGGAAACCCTAGCTCAATGTTGAAGATGACTTGTTGATGGTGAAAGCTTCATCCTTGGAGGCTAAGGATTTGGGTTTGGAACCTAGGTTTAACTTAACCTAGTGAGGTAAGTTCAAGTTGCTTTGTGAAAACTATGTACATGCCAAAATGAGTATTTTGAAGTAAAAATATGTTTTACTTAGTATTTGTCAATGTGTTGGGTATTTTGATAAGTTTTCATATTTGATTAGCTTGGGTTGTTTTAGTCTCACAAAATGCCCATATTTGGGATTTGGATATTTTGATAAGTATCAGCATGATTTATGCATTTTTGGTGAGTTTGTACAAATAAAGTCCATTTTATGATTTATGCATCTTTGGTGATTTTTGTACAAATGAAGTCTAATTCATGATGTACGTATTTTGGTGTATTTGAGTTCATAAACCATTTGGAAAACCTTTTGTACCAATCCGTGAGGAGTTTTGGGTTAATCACATCCTTGAAGTATGTGTCTGCATAAACGTCGTTTAAATGCGTTTTTCTATTTGGGGACTGACATTTGTTGGTCAATTGGATTTTGAAAATTTTAGCTCGGTGTTGACTTAAAAGAGTCTTGAGGACATTTGTTCGGCTTTAATGGCTCGATGTAGAGTCCGTTTATGAATTACATACTAATGCACTGTGTTGCATTTTGATGATACTTGCATGCTTGGGTGCGTGGTCACTCCTGTGTGTAGTCATGTAATGTTAGACTATATTGCATTGGATTTATAGGCACGTAAGTCAGTCTTTATTTGATGGTCAATTGGGTATTATGGGGTTGGACTCCGGAACCTATGTTTTATAACCTTAATCTTTCAAGTGAACACTAGGAGGGCTGAGTCCGGTTGATTTATCATGAGCTAGAAGGGCGGTTTGTATTTGGGGCCTCCGCCATGTCGGGGTAATGCCATGGTTGTAACCCCCGACTGTGCCGAGCCTTTGGCGGTATTCATGGTAATATTCGCTAAGGTCAACTCTCTCTTTGTGTGTGGCTTGAAAGGAGTCGTAGGGTCACTTGGGCTTTTATGTCGTGAAGTGTCATACGATTAACGTTTTATAAGTGGCATACTTTTGTGCTCCTCCACTCTCAACGGATACGGGTCTCCCCCATTGTCGGCCAGCAGTATTTTGGATATTTAATTGTCCATGCTTTAATATTTGGATTTCATTCCATTTTATGGTCGCGTGAGTATTGAATTTCAGTTATATGTTTTCGATGACATCATATTTATATGAATTGTTTTCCATTATTTAAGGGTCGAGTATTATGCCCCATCCGTGTTTTTGGGTGTTTTGGGATATGAAGTGTTATTCACGTTTTCACAAATTGGGTGTCGAATTATAATCCCGTTTTGAGTGAGTTATGGGTTGCATCGTTTTATAAAGAATGTTTGTATTGGAGCGTTGTCTTTAAAGATGCATATTATGGGAAAACGAGTCGTTTCCATTTGGAAAGTAAACCAATTTGAAAGATCTTGATTTGAACTGAATTCCTTTCTTTTAAAAATATATTATTAATGTTAAAACTCTTGAGCTCACTAGGCGTTAAGCCTAACCTTTTTATTTTTCGGCATGTGCATCAGGTTCCAGTTGGAGTTTGGTTCTAGCAGTACTTTGAGGAGATGAACTCTAGATTTACACGAGGGTAAGTAGTTGGTGAAGCCTTCCGCGATTTGGAGATATTGTTTGTTATTGGGTTTTAGTAGCACCCGCTCTTATTATAGACTTTATGCATAGAATGAAATGTGTGTATTCAGGTTAAACCTTAAATTGTGATCAAAGATGAATCAATTATCGATGTATATAGAAAATTTTAAATTAGTTGTTGTTTACAGATTTGAGGGTGTTACAAATTGGTATCAGAGCTTAAGTTTGAGAGATTTAGGTGTTGATTTCGAATCCCTAGACTCAAACTAGCGTTCTTCTAAGTATGTAAAAGTGAGATTGCACTACTAGACATTTTAAGATAAGATATTTTGAGGTCGATAGAGTCACTAGAATCGGGAATCATGACAAGGGTAGCAAGGATAATCATGTGCGGTACGTTCATAATTGCACCTGGCAAGTGTCGTGGTGAACTTACATGTTACACATGTGTGCTTGAACCGCCCTTATGTGAGGATCGATAGATCTGTCGGTCTAGTTATGTTATGTTTTCTCAGCTATAATTTTGTTTTAAGTTTGATAAGACCTTGATTTCGTTTCCGTATGTAATGACCTTAAATATTGGTGTTTTTTGCGGCATGATTTATATATTTAAACGTTTGGCGTAATTTTATCTGTGTGGGTTGTTACAGTTCTTCATATATTACGAAACCATGGCGTGCGAAAGTGATCAAGTCAATGAACATTGTAGAGGAAAGCAGATAGTTGACGAAGATATCACACTCGAGGATAATAATGCAGATTTTACTTTCTGTGAGATGCATGAGGAGGACACCACCATCGACAAAGATGTTGTTGATGAAGCAAACGTGGATGACGACAATTGTAAGAGAGTGTATTTTAATGTCTGTTAGGTATTGCATATATGCATTGTAGAAGAAGATATCGGGGAACAAAGTTATTTGTTATATGTAATGATTCATTGTTGATTAATCAAAACATTCGATATATGTAATTTACTATTTTATATTTCGGTGGATATTGTAGCCAAGTCGATTTTTGAATTAGTAAAGTGATATGCGTTGAGAATTCAATGCATACGAGCGTTGTTTCTTTCTTTTTAGATAGATCATTTTTGTTTAATCCCAACTTTGAGTCCATTTTTCTTATCTTATTTTCTCTTTTCTGTTATATGGAGCTAAGTTTGTGGTTTACTTGCTTTTACTTATTAGGTAGGCTAATTTTGTCTAAAAATGTGCAGGCTGCAATGCTGATATCTGATGCTGCAGCATTCAGTCGCAGATTCGGGCTTTTTGCGTACGTAAAAGAGAAAATCAGCCAAGACTCAAAAGTGGATGCCAGCTATAGTAACTTAAGTTGAAGATCAACTGCTCTTTTGTTTAAAATCAGATTGTAACTAAGGGTTGTGTACTTCTAGTTAGCTTTTTGATTTATTAAGTATTATATAAGTTGCTTTTGTACTTATTACTATTTGCTACTATTTGCTTAGGCCTTTTTGTTCCCTCTTGGAAGCTATATAAAGGAGGGAGTGGGCTGGTCATTTGGTAATTATTATCAGATTTAACTTAGATTTGAATAGCTTGTGGTTGAAGATTCATAATTAAATATTAGTTTTGAATTTCTTTTTGGAATTATTGTTCTTACGCATGGGTTGCTACAGCATTGCATGATAGATTCTTCTAGTTTTCTTTATTGCTTCATATCATTTACTTTACGCCCTTTACTTTCTGTCATTTATATTTAGTAATTTAAATTCAGTCATTTATTTTCCGTCATTTACATTATGTCTTTACTTTATGTCATTTACATTTCTTGCAATTTATTTTTACGTAATGAGTAGCTAATTTTATAGTTTGGGTGTGAGACAAAAAGGGAGGTTGTAAACCAAAAACTAGTGGACTTTGTTCTTCAATAACATTGTTCCACTATGTCATTTTAAGTTTTATAAATCCAAACGCACTTCTTGACGAATTGATCACTTCTTAAAGTGTGAAAGTGCCATGGACTTAGGAATAAGCCATGAAAAAGCACGTCAGTTTGAATGATACGGGAAGTATACTTGGAAGAGTTACTAGCAAGGGAACTTGCTATCTTTGTTTTTCAAACCGATTGATTCTTGACGGGTTGATCACTAGTCAAAGTGTTAAAGTGTAGTGGACTCAGGAATGAGCCACTAAGAACACGTCAACTTGAATGATATGGGAATCGACTCGGAAGGGTAATTTTTAAACAAAGGCATTTGTTTTTCCATATACTTTAAAGAAACCATTTGACACTCACACTGGTCCGGACATTTGCATAGGCATATGTTGATGGAAGGCTAAACAAAAGTGCAATAGATATCTGGAAGGATACTCTTTAAAGTACATGGTGGAACTTGTTGTTGCTGAACTAATGCTATAGCATTTCTATAGCATTGGCCTCCAGAATTTGTGTTTACTCCTCACTTTAAGTCTTGCACCCATTCTATCTTTATATATCTTGTTAGTCATATCATTGTTAACCAACTCAAACAAAGTCTTCAAACTCACCATCTGAAGTTAGTTTTTCATCTCGAGATCTTGCAACTTAAGATACCTATCCCTGTGGAATACGATACTTGGTTCTTACCATTTTATTACTTGAAAGACGATATTGGATCCCGTTGTATACTTGCTATGAGATTCAATTATCACATGTCTTAGAGGTGTGCAAACATCCGTATCAAGTTTTTGGCGCCGTTGTCGGGGATAGGCGTAAATCTATTGTTGTTTAGAGATTGAGTTTTGTTAAGCTAATTTTTCTACCATCTTTGTTGCTCTTCATACGTCTCCATGTATGTCCGAATAACAAATCTTTGAGTTTTTCTTTCTATGAATATGGATTCCATGGGACATTCGTTTGGGCCGTATGAAATTGTTTTCTGTGACTATTGTGGCGGAAATCATTTCTCGTATAATTGTCCTTCGAACCCCGAATCCCATTATTTCGTGGAAGATAGTAATTGGGATACCTCACACTTCAATGGTTACAATCAATCATGGGAGGATCATCCTAATTTGTTTTTAAATGGTCGAGATCATGGCATTTTCACAACACCAATACTTCCCTACCAAGATTGGAGTAACACTTACTCGAATACTTTTGACCAATCTTGGGAGGAACAAGTTGATTTTTCTGGGAGTTTTCAAGGGGATGATTTTAACAACTCATTTTTATCCCCTACACCTTCTTTAGAACAAACTGAAAACTTTGAATCTCTTGAAACTTTGATGAATGATTTTTTACAGAACATAAATGGAGTTGTTATTAACATAACAACATGTGTTGGAGAGATCATTAGTGAGCGTAATAGACAAAACCAAATTCCTATACCAACTAAGATTGAAAAATTTGAGTGTGTTGGTAAGGATGAGGGTGAAACAAATACCTTGGAAAATAGTCAAGAGATAGAGAGCTCCGAGGAAGCATCTAAGCATTTGAGAAACCCCTCTTCACTTCAAAATAGTGAAGAGGTGCAACAAAATGCCAAGATTGTCACTAACCCATGCTTTGAACCTGTGCAGAATGAATATATTGTTACAGATACCGCAACAGTCCTGAAGCAAAGTTGTGCAGAAAATGTTCAAGTTGTTTTGAACGATGGACGCGACGGTAAATCCAAGGACTCGGGAAGCTTCATAAAATCATGTTATACTGTTGGTGAGGTGATTTTGGAAAATCTTCATGGGATTAAATGTTCCCCCATCTATACCATTAAAAGCTTGTGCCATGATCATATAGTGAACCGAGTGGTGAGAAAAGTATATAAGCATAAGTGGAAAGAGAAACACCAAAATGAGTTGGTGAGGATCGTTCAGGCTAAGGAGCATACTGATGTGCTCCAACAAATTCCACCATTCCTCAAGAAGTTGTCAACAAGTTATCCATCAGCTGAAGAAGGAGAGCACCAAAAAATATGCAGAGCTTGGTACCGCAACATGCAACATCAGCAACAGAGGCTTCACAACCTACTCCTAAGGAGTAGGACAGGTTAAATCACTTCACTTAGTCTCCATTTTTATTTATTTCTTTTGTTTTGTGTCTGGGATTAATTTGTTGATTTATAGGTTTATTTTCATGTTAAGATCATCACATGTTACTTGCATATCTTTTGAATTTATAGCCTAAATAATTTTTTGGAACACATCATTGCACCTAGTCTATGTATGCATTAAAGCTAGCTTTCACTTTCTTGGGACACATTGGAAATGAACAATCTGTTTGGGACATGATCTAGGCCATCTTTCACTCACCATAAACCACTTGCAGCCATTATACACCAAAGCACATTGTTTCCTCACAATGAGGATATTGTGAATTTCAAAGTTTGAGGTTGTAAAGTTTGGGGATATGGAAGTTGCATAATGGCAAAACAAGGCTTGAACATCAATACAAAAAAGCATAGCTCTAACTTGATGTCTTAACAAAACACCCAAAAATACCCCATAGGGGTAAGGTGCACACAAATGTCCCATAGGGGCAAGGTGCACAAAAACAGAAGAAAAGCACAAAAGTGCCAAAATTGAAAAAAATGTTGGGAATTTGTGTGGAAAAAGGCTAGGTGAGACAAAAATTGCCAAAAATGAGTGACCCTACCAAAGTCCTTTTGATCCTAAATGTGATTGTGATAAGTTGAGAAAGAAGAAAGTGGATACTAGCTTATAATTCATGCACATACTTAGGCTGATAATGGATGACTAGGAATTTATGAAAGGCTATGAACTTCATGTGGTGTCTTTTCACGTTGTGTGTTCACTTAATGCCTTGATCTTGCATAATTCTTATTTGAGTCATTTTCTTTCTTTTATTTTATTTGTTTGGGGACAAGCAAAACTTTAAGTTTGAGGTTGTGATATGCGTTGAGAATTCAATGCATACGAGCGTTGTTTCTTTCTTTTTAGATAGATCATTTTTGTTTAATCCCAACTTTGAGTCCATTTTTCTTATCTTATTTTCTCTTTTCTGTTATATGGAGCTAAGTTTGTGGTTTACTTGCTTTTACTTATTAGGTAGGCTAATTTTGTCTAAAAATGTGCAGGCTGCAATGCTGATATCTGATGCTGCAGCATTCAGTCGCAGATTCGGGCTTTTTGCGTACGTAAAAGAGAAAATCAGCCAAGACTCAAAAGTGGATGACAGCTATAGTAACTTAAGTTGAAGATCAACTGCTCTTTTGTTTAAAATCAGATTGTAACTAAGGGTTGTGTACTTCTAGTTAGCTTTTTGATTTATTAAGTATTATATAAGTTGCTTTTGTACTTATTACTATTTGCTACTATTTGCTTAGTCCTTTTTGTTCCCTCTTGGAAGCTATATAAAGGAGGGAGTGGGCTGGTCATTTGGTAATTATTATCAGATTTAACTTAGATTTGAATAGCTTGTGGTTGAAGATTCATAATTAAATATTAGTTTTGAATTTCTTTTTGGAATTATTGTTCTTACGCATGGGTTGCTACAGCATTGCATGATAGATTCTTCTAGTTTTCTTTATTGCTTCATATCATTTACTTTACGCCCTTTACTTTCTGTCATTTATATTTAGTAATTTAAATTCAGTCATTTATTTTCCGTCATTTACATTATGTCTTTACTTTATGTCATTTACATTTCTTGCAATTTATTTTTACGTAATGAGTAGCTAATTTTATAGTTTGGGTGTGAGACAAAAAGGGAGGTTGTAAACCAAAAACTAGTGGTATTTGTTCTTCAATAACATTGTTCCACTATGTCATTTTAAGTTTTATAAATCCAAACGCACTTCTTGACGAATTGATCACTTCTTAAAGTGTGAAAGTGCCATGGACTTAGGAATAAGCCATGAAAAAGCACGTCAGTTTGAATGATACGGGAAGTATACTTGGAAGAGTTACTAGCAAGGGAACTTGCTATCTTTGTTTTTCAAACCGATTGATTCTTGACGGGTTGATCACTAGTCAAAGTGTTAAAGTATAGTGGACTCAGGAATGAGCCACTAAGAACACGTCAACTTGAATGATATGGGAATCGACTCGGAAGGGTGATTTTTAAACAAAGGCATTTGTTTTTCCATATACTTTAAAGAAACCATTTGACACTCACACTGGTCCGGACATTTGCATAGGCATATGTTGATGGAAGGCTAAACAAAAGTGCAATGGTAGATATCTGGAAGGATACTCTTTAAAGTACATGGTGGAACTTGTTGTTGCTGAACTAATGCTATAGCATTTCTATAGCATTGGCCTCCAGAATTTGTGTTTACTCCTCACTTTAAGTCTTGCACCCATTCTATCTTTATATATCTTGTTAGTCATATCATTGTTAACCAACTCAAACAAAGTCTTCAAACTCGCCATCTGAAGTTAGTTTTTCATCTCGAGATCTTACAACTTAAGATACCTATCCCTGTGGAATACGATACTTGGTTCTTACCATTTTATTACTTGAAAGACGATATTGGATCCCGTTGTATACTTGCTATGAGATTCAATTATCACATGTCTTAGAGGTGTGCAAACATCCGTATCATAAAGTCATGCATATATGAACATTCATATATGCACTGAATCACGAATAAACATGCACATATGATGTTGGTTATGGAAGATCATGCACATATGCTAAGTTTCATATATGCAAAAAAGAATAGATTTGATAGATCATGCACATATGGGAACCATCATCTATCACCATTCATATATGCACAGAGTCATATATGATCATTCATATATGATATTGTTTATGAAATTCATGCGCATGCATATGTGAACAAAATATTAATGACGTATGTAAATACGAATTGCATGTATGAACATTAATTACGTTCAGTCACAACTGAAATTATATCCTAATCTTTCATTGGAAAACAATGGCATATATGCATTCACATTATTATAATAAGAAGTTCACATAATGTAATAACCGGACTTAACGTAAAACTTTTAAAAGGTTGTGTTAGAAATAGAAAAGGCTCATTAAGGAGGGGTCTAGTGTGAAAAAATTGGATAAAGGGATTTTAAACCCTAGAGGAAGAGAATTAGGGTGTTGGCGGCTGCAAGTTTTGGGCGAGAGAGAGAGAGAGAGAGAGAGTTGAAGGCGATTCGACTAAGGAGAGCAAAGGAAGCAGAGGTCGGGATATTCTTCATTTTTCCAAGGTAAAATCCAATCCTATTCTCCTTATTTGTAAGAGGTTAACATTTAATTTCAAAATCTCTTGAAAGGATTTTTGGTATTTCTTAATGGCACTGTGAAGTTGATTTCTGGGTTGGAATTTTATAGAGGTCTTTATAGAATCCTTAGATAGTTAATGGAAATCTTATTGAAAGTGAGTTATCGTATATGATTATGAACTTCTGGGTTTTAATGCATCGATTTTAAGAATTTTAGTTGAGACCTGCAGTATTGGTATCGATTTCTAGGTTTTTATTCGATGGGCACCGGTCGACGCAGGTAACTGTTTGGCACCGGTCGTAGAGGGGGGAAAGACCCCGGTCTGCCATTTGAAGGGGGGAGACCCCGGTCCCTATTGTCACCGGGCGGCGCCCCGGTCAAGGAACCTCATCGGTCGACATAGGTGACCCCGGTCGGTTTGTTTGTGGCACCGGTCGATGGGGGAGTCCGGGCAATTCACACCCCGGTCGAGAGGGAAGGCAGGCCCCGGTCGGTGGTTACAAACCCCGGTCACCGGATTTGAGGTGTGGGCTGAAGGATTTGAGGTGTGGGCCGAAACCTATGTAGAGTTATTTCATTCTATGTCCAAGATTAGTGGAAATTATAGTTTGGGTTGGGCTTCTTTTGTTGGTCTGACTCATTTTATTTTATTTAAGGACTCGTGTACCTTGACTCGAATAGGTAATTTTGGATGGACTAAGTTTCGTTAAGGGTTTAGATATCAGTTGGATTATGGGTTAAGATCAATATATAAATGGATGGAATTGAGAGTTCATCGGTCACTGTTTTCTTTATAGGTTTCGGACCGAACTTTAAGGGTAGTCGCGGAGTTTGAGCTAAGGACGCTAGGTGAGTTTTCTGAACTGAATCCTTTTGTTAACGAAAGCATGTGAAAGTTTCGTTTTAAACTTTGATTTATATATGATGGCATGAGTATTATGAAATTATATGCAAGCCTTGAAATGATTTTGCTTTAGTGCTTACTTGCGAGTTTTATTTAAATGTTAAAGACATTTTTCTTATTGTTGTCAAAGTGGAAATGTATGCATACATGGTCCTAAGTAGGGGGTGTAAATGAGATGAGACAACTCGCGAGCTACTCGAGATCGACTCGGTCAACACTCGACTCGAATATGCTCGACTCGAACTCGAGCTCGACTCGATATACTAACGAGTTGAGTCGAGCCATCTGATACTCGACTCAATAAGCTCGTGAGATACTCGAATACATTTTTTATGTAATTAGCTTTATATTATAATTTATAAAATATAATGTATAAATATGACAAATTTATCTTTATAACTCTATATATAATAAAATGTTAAAATGATATATAAATTAGTTATGGTGATTATAATTTTACATATTAATAAATTTTTATTTAAAAGAAAAAATTAAGTCAAAGATAATATCAAAATAAAACTTCTTAATATTAAAAATAGGTATAAAGAAAGTATGAACTTCTCCTTCTCCACTCCTTATTATAATCCCACATCGCCTACACAAACCTAACTTACCACTATCACCTTTCTATATAAATGAATTCTATCCCACATTGCCTAATAAAATGATTCTACCTCATGGCCACTTATATAAATTGCAATGTAAGGTTGGGTGTTTTTGACTCATCTTATTATTTTAACCTTTTAGTTTGAAATGTTTTGGATCACCCCTTAAACTTAAGTGGGTGCACATTTCAAGTTCTTCAAAGTTTTGTATTGAAATTTTTTATTGAGCGGGGACCTGCTCATTTTAAGATTTTTGTTTATGCTTGTTTATCATTTTATCGAGTCGAGCTTGATTCGAGCTAAAAACGAGTTCGAGTCAAGTATTAGCTTTCGAGTTCGAGTTGAGCTTGGGTTTTCACAACTCGCGAGTTTTCGAGTCGAGTTCGAGCTTTAGTTGAGTTTGAGCTTGATTTGAGCTTAAAACGAGTTCGAGCTCGAGTATTAGCTTTCGAGTTCGAGTCGAGTTTGGGTTTTCACTACTCGCGAGTTTTCGAGTCGAGTTCGAGCTCGAGTATTATCTTTCGAGTTCGAGTCGAGTATAATGATACTCGAGCTCGACTCGCATCATTTACACCCTTAGTCCTAAGTGAGAAGGCTCAAAGTCGGGGGGGTGTTCTGTTTATGCCGTTGGGGGGTGTGTCCCAACAAAGGCAGTGTGAGTCACAGACACGCTGTCACCTTAGGGTGGCGGTAGTGTGAGCGAATAAGTTGCTGAAAGTTAAAGGTTTTTCCTTGAAGCTGAAAATGGTTATTTTATGATAAATGCTTGATTGTTTGTTTGTTGATTTATAAACTGTTGTAAGAGGGGACTCACTAGACCTTTCGGTCTAACCCTCGCTCTTTTCAAATCTAAAACTCTTTTCAGGTGAAGTGTGACAGTAGAAAGAGCGGTTTCATTTTGAGAGAAGATGCGAGCATGAGCTGAATTAGAGGACCTCAATTGTAGATTTTTGTCGGTGTATTCTCAGTTGTGTACTATGTTGTCTTTCTGCAAACCTTGTTTTTTTTATGTAGATTTGGGCCGTTTGGCTTAATTATTTAAGTTTAAGTTACTATCTTGTTGTATCTAAGGTTGGATTGTTACAGTTGGTATCAGAGCCATAGTTTAAGGGATTTAGGTGACCGGATGGGCCTAAACTTAAACTATGGAGTAGATATACACAACTGAGATTTAGGAAGCCTTTAAGAAAGACCTTGATCATCGTGAGATGTGATAACAATAGTGAGTACTCTCATGTAAGGTAAATTCAGAATCGCATCTAGCCAATGCCATTATGAATTTACAAGTACATGGACATACTCAATTGCTATTGTTGAGTGTGGTTCAGGGTAGAGAGTTATATCCATAGATTGATAGTGTTAGCCTCGCGTGTGGTGGAAGTTCGTTTTGGTGGTAAGATTAATACCGTTTAGGATGAGTATCATGCGGGATGTAGATATTTCGGTGAGAAAGGACCTCTTACGTCCATAAGGAAGAGAATGAGGATAAGAGGTGAGCTTTTCGCCCCAAGGGAGTCTTCGGTTTGGTAAAATGGTATGTCGATTAGTAAGAAGCAAGACAATGTTAATCCAAGAATCGAAGGATAGAGATGAGGTTTCTAAAGCTGTAGTTAATTGAATGGTGGTTGAGAGACGATATCAGTGTTGACTGATGATAGGTAGTGAGGATCAATAGAATCAAGACATGGTTGGTAAGTTGTTGAGAGTAAAAGTGAGGATGCGCATTTTGCGAAATTTTAGCTGCAATGGTAACTGGCACCTGGACATTCAAGGATGTTGGGAAGCTTTGGTGCGGGTAGTAGTGGCAATTGTGAGGATCATGATGGGTTGGTCGGAAGTAGAAAGTCTGAGATGAGCTGTTGTGAGCGCAAGCAGTTGACCTTGTTAGAGTAAATAGCCTTCAATGTCATGGAGTCTCATGCATTGTGTGTCAAGCAAATTGTTGGAGTTTTTCATATCATTCATATCAGACGTTTTGACGAGTGCGTGTCTTACGAAGTATTTATTTTGAAAACGTGTCAACGCGTACAAATGTGTGTTTGGATTGAAAGGACAGGTTTATGGAGTTGGATGATAAATTTCGAATTTTTTGTGTGGGTGAATTATTATATGTCTTTTGTAAATGAGTTAACTTTTATTATGGAAATCAAAACAACATTTGATCGTGTGATTTTATGAGGAAGAGGGAGGAAGCTTTCGGACCACCTTTTCCAGCCAGATAGCGAGCGATCACTCAGCAATGAACACTAACTGAAAGCGGTATGTGAAGATGCGGACTACCTGCACCCATAGTGTGATGGGCGGTGTGTACAAGGCCCGGGAACGGATTCACTGCCGTATGGATGACCGACGATTACTAGCGATTTCGGCTTCATGCAGGCGAGTTGCAGCTTGCAATCCGAACTGATAGGGCTTCGATTTTGTGCACAGCTTCATTCGATGCAGCTTGGGTAACAATTCTTCAAAAAAAATCCCGAGATTACAGCGTCGATTAAACGGAGAGAAGGTATCGAGCGAGGAATCCGGTATTGGGTATTATTTCCTTAATGGAGATATTGTGCAAAATCCCAGGTTTACCCTTCCTTGCGTTTACAAGTTTCACTTATGAATACAATGTTTCAAAACGTTACAATTTCTACCCAATCTATTATAGACCATTGGATTTGATTTTCAATGGCTAAGATTGGTTTGCAAGGGGTGTAGGAATTGTAGAGTTTGTGTTTGAAGGGCCCTCTCTCTCTGTATGTATATATATATATATATACATCGAGAGAGAGAGAGAGAGGAAAGTTCAAATGAAAACTCAACTTTCATTATGCACGTGAGAACGAATTTCAACCCTTCCATCTCTATTGATCCAACAACTCATATTAAATAGAGTTTTAAATTTTAAGATGATTAGGGGTAAAAATGGAAGACAATTTAAACTCACGCCTATCATATTTGGATTTTTATTTTCTTTCTTGATTAAAAACTTTTACTCTTTTAAAGTTTAAAATAAATTATCTTAAAAATTACTAATATTTTAATCAAACAAACTACATCAAAAAAACGAGAATTTCGTGCTCTTCGATATGACATCCATCTCGATATAGTTTTTTTTTTGTTTTAATTTTTTTTATGTGAAATACTATGTATGTGTTATATTCATTATGAATATTTATGCACGTCAAGTGTGTACAACACCTCGACACCATAAGCCCGTAACTCGACATCACCTTCTTAAACACTTTCTTCAACATTGTAAGGCATCGCGTTCTTGATCACCGTAACCCAACACCCATCGAGACGAATTGAGAACCTATCGAGTTTTGGTTGTGAACCAGGGAACAAAAGAGAGCGTGTCACGTCTCCACACCTTCACGGGTCATTCATGTATTATTCATCATGAATAATGTATCATTCAGGATGAATAATACAACATTCAGGGTGAATAATACACGATTCATGAATTTGTGTATTATTCATCCTGAATGTTGTATAAATCATCTTGAATATTGTATTATTCATTATGAATAATGAATGAACGTTCACATTTGTTATTCATACTGAATGTGGGACACTCGGGGATGCGCATACACATTCATAATCAATTAAACCAAATTTCGGTTGTAAATCGGGAAACAAAAGAAAGTGTGCCATGTGTCCACATCTTCACGGGTCATTCATATATTATTCATCATGAATAATGTATCATTCAAGATGAATAATACAACATTCGGGGTAAATAATACACGATTCATTATTAATAATACATGAATCATGAATTTATATATTATTCATCTTGAATATTGTATTATTCATCATGAATAGTGAATAAACGTTCACCTTTGTTATTCATACTGAATGTGGACACAGTCGGGGACGTGCATACATATTCATAATGAATACAACATATATATAACATTTCACGTAAAAAATAGTTAAAATGAAGAAAAAAACTATATTGAGATGGATGTCATATCGAAGAGCACGAAACTCTCGTTTTTTTATGTAATTTGTTTGATTAAAATATTAGTAATTTTTAAGATAATTTATTTTAAACTTTAAGAAGGTAAAAGTTTTTTAATTAAAAAAGAAAATAAAAAGTCAAATAAGGTAGATGATGATTCAAATTTCCAGTTTCGTCCCTAATTAATTCTCAATTAATCTTATTATGTTTTAACCATTGATTAGTTTTCTAAGTTTTGATCAATAGCTAAGATTGGTCCTCACGTACACAATGAAAAATGAGTTTTCATTTGAATCACCCCTATATATATATATATATATATATATATATATAGAGAGAGAGAGAGAGAGAGAGAGATAGGTGACACGAGAACAACATCTATTTAAGAAAACACGAGAACATCCGAGTACATACAAAATCATATATGATTCACGTACAAAATCATATATGATTTACGCGACTTTGCGCGCGACCTTAGGCCGCATCACCCGCGTCCGATTTTCTCGGGTTAATGTAAAATCATATATGATTTTGTACATGATTTGTTGTTTTTTGTTGTTTTCTTAAATAGTTAGCGTTCTTGTTTGAATCTTCCTCTCTCTCTCTATATATATATATATATAATATATATATATATATATGTATATATATATATAATGGGTAGGTTCCATTAGTTACCTCATTTTCATTAAGAATTGGGGAACCATCCAGTACGCGTCATGTGTCCATATTCATCATGGATGTTTGTATTCATGATGAATGTTGTAAAAAATCACGTTATTGTTTATGATGAATATGAATATGTGGTATGTTCTCAATAGTTCCCCGGTTCTCAATGAAAATGAGGTTTCTAATAGAACATCTCTCTCTCTCTTTATATATATATATACACACACACACACACACATATATATATATATAGAGAGAGAGAGACTTAATCATTTGAGAACTCTACGATTTGTAAGATCCGTGAGATCCATCATGAGCCACTAAATTAAAATATTTAATGTTATAATTAATGAGATAATTAATGCATTTTTTAGAAAAAGTTCAAATTCTATAAATCTCTCTCTCCTCTCTCCTCTAAGACACACACACACATTCACAAGTAACTAAATATGTATACAAAGTGAACACATTGTGAACACAATGAAAGCAACCTTAAGGAATTTCGTACTAGGGTGTTTACAATGTGTCCACAAGAGGTAGGTTGAGATTTAGTCTTGTTGCTTTAGTTGGTGTTCACAGTATGTTCATAAAGATCTTGTAAATTTAGAGTGTGTTCACTGTTCACCTTGTGTAGACATTTAATTACGTGTGTGTGCTTCTATGTTATGGAGAGAAGAAATGAGAGGGAGAGATGATTAGGGGTGAACATGGTACGATACCATGTTTTTTTTTTTCTCAATACCATGTAACAACCAACTATAATTGGTACACAAAAATTTATACTGTGTACCAACCAACTCTAATTGGTACCAACTTTTTTGGTTGGTACATATTGGTACGGTTTTGTACCAACAAGCTTATAAAGTTTACAAACCTAATGTTCTAAACATGTTGTCCGTAAAACTTTTAGTTGTAAAACAATAAATGACATGAGTATAGGTCTTTGAGTTTGAGGTTCGAGTAAAACTTTTAGTCTTTTACTGTAAACTATTTTGTTCTTTTACTAAATAATTAAATATCTTAAAAAACAATTAGGACATCTCATCATAAGATGCATAAATAATACATTAATAATCAAATATGTTTCAGTTCATTGATTTTTTATTTAATAAATATTTTAAAATAATATATATATATATATATATATATATAAGTCGGTACGGTACGGTATTACCGTGGTAGACAATTTCAAATACCACGTACCAACCAAGTTTGTTAAGTTGGTACATGTAATATCCGGGTTTAAATTATCCAATTTTAGAGTTTGGGTGAAGAGTTGTGTAAAGCCCAAAGTCCAAGGGGATAAGTGTAAATAGGAATAAAAGGAGTTTTAGCCCTAGGGATTCTCCCCATTTGCCTTAGCGGTTGAAAAGTGTAATAGAAGGGGGGAGAGCCATGAGTACGATCTGGAGAAAGAAAGAAAGCAAAGGAAGCTTGGATTAGAGGAAAAGTTCTACACCAGTCGATCAAGGTAATCTTCACTCCTTCATCTTTTGTTTTTGAAGTCGACCGATTATTCATTAGTTGCGTTTTGGTTTGAGATGGATGGGAATCCTCAATGTTCTTCAATAATCGTGTTTTTGGTTTTGTTGGTAATGGGTTTGGTTAAGGATGACTTGTTGTCCTATTCCTTTGTTTTTGATAGTCAAAGCCTACTAATTAGTGAGGTGTTGATGTTGATTTGGGGATTTTAGGTTCGCTCCAAAACCCTTATTCGCCCTCTGTGTTTTGGTAGAACAATATAATCGGGCGAACTCTAGAGACGAGGGGCCCGGTGTTGGTCGAAGTCCCTGGCGGCGGGAAAAGACCGGCGGAGTCCCGGTCAGTGAGACCTCGGGGATGGTTGACCCCGGGAAACGGGGAACCCCGGGGGGGTTTGAGTAACCCGGGTCGTGACCCCGGGAGGCGGGGGAGCCCAAGGAAGGGTTCGAGTAACCCGGGTCGTGACCCCGGGAGGCGGGGGAGCCCGGGGGTTGTGTTACCGGGCGGGGCAACCCCGGGAGTCGGAGGCGCCCAGGTGAAGTCCAGTATTATTTGGGAAATTGTTGGCCTTGGGTGAGTAGTCCAAGTTGGGGGAGACGTCGCTACTTTAGATCAAGAGAGCGCGAGATAGAGTAATCGCCTGTCTTTAGTTAGTTGTTCAGGGAGGTGTCCTACCGAATTAATGATGTAATCGTAGGTTGTGAAATCGCGAGAGCAAGGAATTAAGCAAGGACATCAGGTGAGTTTTTCTAACTGAAGCTTTATCGTTATTGACAATACGATTGCCTTTAAATGCGAGATTTTATTAATTCCAAGTTCTGCTTTATCATTAATACGAGTTGTATGATTTATTTATTCAGATGTCGTTATGTATGCATACATTGAGTCGAGAAAAATGCACAAGTCGGGGGGTGTGGCCCGCCTGTGCTCATACCGGGGGGTGTCCCGTTTATGCCATTGGGGGGGGGGGTTGTCCCAAGTAAGGCAGTATGAGCCAGACACGTCGTTGCCTCCGGTGACGGTAGTGTGTGCCGGAAGTTAAAGTTGTTGAAGTGATGTTTTACTTTCTTGAAACTGAATGGGTTAAATTATCTTAAATATTTTTTGTTGCCGAACTGTATAGAGGGAACTCACTAGACCATTGGTCTAACGCTCGCTCTTTCAAACTAAAACCTTTTCAGGTAGACGCGAAGTAGGGGGATCCGGTAAGGGAAAAGAGAAGGTGTGAGTTGTACCCGACTCTAGAAGACTTCATTATAGTTGGTTGTTTTTTTATTCTCAGTTGTGTAATAGGTTGCCTTACCGCAAACCTTGAAATCTATTGTAGACTTGGGACCATTTCTGGCGTGAATTTATGTTAATCCGTTTATGTTGAATTGTTGGAAGTTTTGGATCATTACAATTGGTATCATAGCCATAGTTTAAGGGATTTAGGTGACCGGATGGGCCTAAACTTAAACTGTGGGGTAGAGGGACACAACTGAGAAATTAGGAAGCCCTTAAGGAAGATCTTGATTGTCGAGAGTTGTGACAATGGTAGTGAGGACTCTTATGTAAGGTAAATTCAGAATTGCATCTGGCCAATGCCATTATGAATTTACAGGTGCACGGGTACACTCGATGACTACCGATGAGACGATCAATGGGAGTAGTATGGGTAGGGAGACCTATCTTTGGATTTATAGCGGTGATTGTGGTGTGTTGTTTGAGCTTGTTTATGGTATTAAGGTTAGCCCCTTTAGGACAAGTATTGTGTGAAGGTAGATAATTCGAATTGAGGAAGAACTTCTATGGTTCAAGAGAGAAGAATGACTGTTTCGGGGTGGACTCCTAGTTTTTAGTGAGTCTCCGTTATGGTGGTTGCTAAGTTGATCAATGGGAGGATCAGGAGAGTATTTACCCAAGAATTGAATGATGGAAATAAACCTTTTGAATCTGTAGTTACTTGAAGAGTAGCAAGGATGGTTGAGAAATGAAAACAATGTTGCTTGATAATATGGAGTAAGGATAGGATGGAGACGAGCTATGGATGGTAAGATTATTTGGGTCAAGGTGAAGACGCATGATCGGCAAAATTTTGTCGCGGTGGTGACAGAGTAATTGGACGTGCAAGCATGTTGGGAAACACTGGTGTGAAGGTGGTTGCAATTGTGAGGGACCTAACTGGTTGGTCAGAAGTAAGGAGTCTGTGATGAACTATTGTGAGTGTAAGTGGTCGACCTTGCGAGAGTGAATAGCCTTCAATGTAAAAGGGCCATCATGTATTGTGTTTTCGAATAAGTTGCTTGAGTCTTTCATGTCATATATATTGGTGTGTGTGCGCCTTTCGACTCATTCGTTTTGAAATGAGGTGGCGCGTGTAAGCGTATGTTGGTTTGGAAAGGGCAAGTTTATTGCATGGTGTGTTAAACTGTGAACTCGGTGATTTGAGAACTATTTCATTTCTTTTACAAATGAGTTAACTTTTGTGAAAAATACAATATCATTTAACCACGTGGTTTTATAAGAGAGACAAGTATGGACATGTTCTCATGACAGCAAGGGTGTAAGTCGACTGACTCGCTCAGTATATGTAATTTTGTCAAAATTTAATGAATTGTTTGAGTAAAGTTTCATCGAAAATATTTTCAAATTGAGCTAACATCGTTTTTGGTTGGGAAAGGCTTCTTTCATCGTGGGGTCGAGTGAGAACGATCATTAAGATCGTCATGCATGGCTACATAGTTATGTCAGAGTGGTGTCGTGTACACTCAAGCTTGTACCATTTTGAGGTACTTGCCGATTTTTCAACGTGTCAAATGATTTCAAACTAGTATATTGTCCTACGTGAAGGCTATGAACTCGCTAGGTCGTAAGTAAGCATTGCGCCTAAGGATGAGAGAAGGTGTGGAGAGTGAGAGGGTGGTGTTCTAGCCATTGTTGGTCGATTCATGACCTTGGTATTCCCACTAAAGAAAGGCAGGGAATAACGAAATCCTTAGCCTTTGGAGTTAAGAATGATTCGTTTCGTGGTAGCATGCATTTCTGTCGGTAATTTGAGATATTGTAGTCGGCAGGTGGTTTTGTCGGGATGGGATTCGAAGCCGTTAAGATACCCCTTTTAGCGTTGTGGTTTTAGATGAAAAGTCCTCGACGTCGATCCGGAGTTTGAGGTGGTCTCGTAATCAGATTATATCAAGTAAGTCTTGTGCCTTCAACGTACGAAGTCGGTGGGGGCACTGAGATAGTTATGATGCGTTGGAAGGAGTAGGTTTCTTTGGGAATCCTTGTTGGTCGAAAGCATTGTTGAAGTCAACGGTCAATTGTTGAACCCTTTGTCGGGACGCTGGAAGTGAGGAAGTGGTTATGGTTACATTTTCAGGGTTTTCGTGAGAAAGCAAGGGGATCTACAGGAATGGTGTGTATCTGGTATGGTATAGGATCACCTTGTGTAGGAATTACGAAAATGGAAGACCATAAATTTGGTCAGGTAACTCCTTTGAGGTTCTGATGGTTCGTATGAGAGTAAGGTATATAGCACAATCGAAGTGGTTTCACTTCGAGCGTGTTGGTCCGTGAGGCAGTACACTTAATCTTACCGACCACCTGAGTTCGTTTCTGGTAGATCGCGGTGAGATGGCAATGAGCAAGAATATGCTGAGTGATTTAGATGATCATGATTTTGGTGGTTTATCTAGATTTGTGGAAGGCAAAGTCATGAAATGACTTTATTCCATATATTGGTGTCGCGAGTGGTATGAAGAGAACGGTATTTGGTAGGTGTACCGAGCGATCGTGAAGATTTTGACTATGAGGGTGTAGTGTGGTAATGGATGTTGGAGGAGTTAGTGTTATTTTATGCCTAAGTGGTCGTGCAAGTCATTGGCTTGGTAAGGAGTTTCTGTGAGATTAAGTAGTGAACTTGTGTTGTTGTTCTGAACTGAGCGTAGGTGGGAGTCCTTGCTCGGAGTTTTCTGGTGAACTTTCAAGAGTGTCATGTAAAATATTGAGTTATGGTTGATGGATGGTATTGTGGTATTCTAATTTGAGAATTATGTGTTCGGGTGGTAGTTGGTGGCAATCTGATAGAGGAACCTTGAGTTTTTGGGTCGTGAAGAGTTGTTGGGCGAGCTCATCGTGTTTCCATAGAATATTGATGGAAATTCCGAACCGTTTAGTTCATGATAGTTGGTAGTAGATGGGAAAATCCGTGGAAATGTCGAAGTATTCGTTGAGTGTGAAGGAACTCTAGTTGATAGGGCAATCCTGTTTTCAAAGCAAGAATTGTGTGGTGCCTTCGCGCAGTGGGTAATGTTTTGGGAGAGCTTGGTTGATTACCTTGCGTGAGAATCTTGTGTAATCAGTTGGCTAAGCATAGTAATGAAAATGTGTTTTTGGCACATTTGGAATTTGTCGGAGAAAGTGGGTAAACCGAGAGAAGAAGTTTGGCAAGTGGCACTGAAATGTGGAGTTAGGATTTCAGTTTTGCCGTTAGTGAGTCTAGGAACCCTGGTGAGGGTGCGAGAAGGAGATTAGGGTGCATGTTTTAATTTTGGTTTTGAAAAATCTAAGTCGTATGATTGATCTAAAGCTCACATCCGTGGGTGAGTCGACCTTTGGTAGTATGTTGGATGTTTCCGAGAGGAAAGCGGAAGAGGGTGGTTGGATGTAGAGCTCAGAGTGAAAGACCATAGTGTAAGACTTGGTATTACGTGGAAAAGATTCCAAGTGGGCCTGTTGCCTAGAGTTAGGCTATTTGAAATAGTTGGTGTGAGCGTAGTCACTCCGTGTTTGAACGGATGGAACAGGGAATTATTGCAAGCACGTTCGGGCAGATTGTTAGATGCGTGGAGAAATTGAAGTATGGATTTTTTTTATTCGGTCAGTTGGAGTTGTTGGGTTATGGAAGTGATGAATTATGTAAGAATTTGGGGTGATGGCGTTTGGGAGTGACGTAGGTATAATGCGTATAATTTGTGTAACACCGTCGGGTGTGACCGATGCAGTTCGGGAAAGAAAGTGTTCTTTTGGGCTTTAGGCATGTGTAATGTTGAGGGAGGATATTTTACTATGGCAGAGTATTTAATGAATAAATTCGTAGGTGGGTTCTGGGTGGTGCCTAAAGCTGACATCGTATTAGGTCGGCGAACCGAGGGGTTATTGTTTTAGTCAGGGATGAATGTCGTTGTGACGCTATCTCCGGTAGAGTACGACCATCTAAAGAAGTAAAATTATATGTGAAAAACCGTAAGGAGACGCGTTTTAAAACCGTGAGTCCGGGTGTGTGGACAAAGCGGACAATATCTGGTACGGTTGACCTGGCATGTAACAACTGGTTTGTTCAGAGAGTATGACGTTGGTTTTGGGTCAAGATGTTTTGGGCAACCGAGTGAAGTTTTATTCGGGCGTAAATGTAGAACACCTCTAGGTTGGAGCAAGGTGAGTGAGAGACAACTGGCAGGATCGGAAATAGTGCAAGTGACGGCTGATAAGGTGAACCAGATTCGAGAGAGGTTAAGGACGACACAAGACCGGTAGAAAATGTACGCTAATAAGCGAGGGAAACCAATTAAATTCCAAGGGGGAGACAAGGTAATGCTAAAAGTTTCGCCTTGGAAATGAGTACTCCGTTTTGGAAAGAAAGGGAAGTTAAGACCAAGGTTCGTTGGACCTTTCGCTATCGCTGAGCGTGTTGGAGAGGTAGCTTACCAGCTGGAGCTACCCGAGAATCTGCGAAGGATCCATCCCACTTTTCTTGTGTCGAATCTAAAAAGGTGTCTAGAGGAACCAAATGTGGTAGCACCGTTGGAAGACATTCGGGTGGATGAGAAATTGAGTTTTATAGAGGAGCTGGTAACCATTTTGGATCACAAAGTCAAGAAGCTAAGGAATAAAGAAATTCGTTTAGTAAAGGTACAGTGGAAATTCCACAAGGGACAAGAGTCAACATGGGATGTGGAGGCGGACATGAGGTCCCAGTACCCCAGCCTGTTCAATGATGGAATTTCGAGGACAAAATTCTTTTGCGGAAGGGGTATTGTAATATTCAGGTTCAAATTATCCAATTTTAGAGTTTGGGTGAAGAGTTGTGTAAAGCCTAAAGTCCAAGGGGCTAAGTGTAAATAGGAATAAAAGGGGTTTTAGCCCTAGGGATTCTCCCCATTTGTCTTGGCGGCTGAAAAGTGTAATAGAAGGGGGGAGAGTCATGAGTGCGATCTGGAGATAGAAAGAAAGCAAAGGAAACTTGTATTAGAGGAAAAGTTCTACACCAGTCGATCAAGGTAATCTTCATTCCTTCATCTTTTGTTCTTGAAGTCGACCGATTATTCATTAGTTGGGTTTTGGTATGAGATGGATGGGAATCCTCAACGTTCTTCAATAATCGTGTTTTTGGTTTTGTTGGTAATGGGTTTGGTTAAGGATGACTTGTTGTCCTACTCCTTTGTTTTTGATAGTCAAATCCTATTAATTAGTGAGGTGTTGATGTTGATTTGGGGATTTTGGGTTCGCTCTAAAACCCTTAATCACCCTCTGTGTTTTGGTATAACAGTCTAACCGGGAGAACTTGGGAGACGAGTGGCCCGGTGTTGGTCGAAGTCCCGGGCGGCAGGAAGAAACTGGGGGAGTCCCGGTCAGTGAGACCTCGAGGATGGTTGATCCCGGGAGGCGGGGGAGCCCGGGGAAGGGTTCGAGTAACCCGGGTCGTGACCTCAGGAGGCGGGGGTGCCCGGGGGTTATGTTACCGGGCGGGGCAACCCCGAGAGTCGGAGGCGTCCGGGTGAAGTCCAGTATTTTTTGGGAAATTGTTGGCCTTGGGTGAGTAGTCCAAGTTGGGGGAGACGTAGCTACTTTAGATCAAGAGAGAGTGAGAGAGAGTAATCACCTGTCTTTAGTTAGCTGTTCAGGGAGGTGTCTTATCGAATTAACGATGTAATCGTACCTACGAAATCGCGAGAGCAAGGAATTAAGCAAGGACACCAGGTGAGTTTTTCTAACTGAAGCTTTATCGTTATTGACAATACGATTGCCTTTAAATGCGAGATTTTATTAATTCCAAGTTCTACTTTATCTTTAATGCGAGTTGTATGATTTATTTATTCGGATGTCGTTATGTATGCATACATTGAGTTGAGCAAGATGCACAAGTCGGGGGTGTGGCTCGCCTGTGCTCATACCGGGGGTGTGTCCCGTTTATGCCATTGGGGGGTGTGTCCCAAGTAAGGCAGTATGAGCAAGACACGTTGTTGCCTCCGGTGACGGTAGTGTGTGTCGGATGTTAAAGTTGTTGAAATGATGTTTTACTTTCTTGAAACTGAATGGGTTAAATTATCTTAAATCTTTTTTGTTGTTGAACTGTATAGAGGGAACTCACTAGACCATTGGTCTAACCCTCGCTCTTTCAAACTAAAACCTTGTTTGGTAGACGCGAAGTAGGGGGTCGGGTAAGGCAAAAGAGAAGGTGTGAGTGGTACCCGACTCTAGAAGACTTCATTATAGTTGGTTTTTTTTTATTCTCAGTTGTGTAATAGGTTGCCTTACCGCAAACCTTGAAATCTATTGTAGACTTGGGACCATTTCTGGCGTGAATTTATGTTAATCTGTGTATGTTAAATTGTTGGAAGTTTTGGGTCGTTACAGTACAGTAGTACCAACCAATTTTATTGGTACGATTGGTAATGAACTGGTTGGTTTGTCATAGTACAAATTTGACACCCTAAAGATGATAGAGGTGTGGAGAGAGATTTTTTAATGAAGTTATATTTTATTTTAACTACTTTTTTTGTGGTCTAAATTGGATCTCATGGGTATCACGAATTAACAAGTTCTTAAAAAAAGGCCCTCCTAGATATATATTGGTTTTGTATTTTAGTATTTATACGCTATAATGAGATGTAAAATTTTATTTTAAACTGAAAATGAAAATTCAATTTAATTAGAACAGTATTAAAGTTTTTCAAGGAAGGTTATCTTGATGCAAGTCTGCTTTTGCCCTAGATTAACCTAAGTGAAATCAAGTCAGTGATAGAGTGTCATCTTGACGTGGTGGAACCCATCATTTTGAGCATGTTTATACCTAAACCTTTTATGTAAAAATCCGAAATTTATGGAGGACTCTATCGTATTATTAGTGCTCAGTCATTAGTTTCTCAATAAAGTTGAACCATCTTTTAATCAATATCTATAATAAGATTGAAATGCAGTCGTAGATGTGATGTTTTATATACCTGTGGTGGCTCGCAACTGTACTATTCGAGTTTGCGAATTAATTTTTAGAAACCCATGAATATTTTCTCTACAATTAAATTCAATTGGGAAATAAATTATGCAAGTGTTTTATATAAGAAGGTGAGACTGGAAGTGTTACACCCTCAAATCTGGAAATAACAACTAATTTAAAACTTTCTAAATACATCAATGAATGATTCATCTACAAACACAATTTAGGATTTAACCTCAATACACACATTCATTCCATACATACAGTCTATAAAGAAGACGGGTGCTACTAAAACCCTAATACAGTTACTATCTCCAACTGCGGAAGACTTCATCACACTACTTACTCTCGTGTGAAACTAAATCTCAACTCCTCGTAATACTTCTAGAACCAATCCCAACTGGAACCTGATGCACATGCCGACAAATAAAAGATTAGGCTTAACGCCTATTGAGCTCAAGAGTTTTCATTAGAGATATGTAAAGCAATAACTTCAAGAATGTTATTTAAAATCATGATTTCCAAAATGCAATACATTTAATTTGAAAGCAACCAAAAAGAAATACATTAAATCTTAAAACAATCTCCTTTTCATCATTCCCCCTTTTCGTGATTAAGATCATAAAACAAACGCCTCTTTAAATAAAGCCAAAACCCAAAGCGCACGTAAAACATAACTGACATTATAATGATCAAACACTGACAACGTAGATAACTCAAAGTTCCAAAACATCCCAATGACTCGATGAGTTTCAATATCCAAAACCTTAAAACATGGACAAATACCCATACTCAAACATCTCCGAAAACATGGGTTATAAAAAACTCCATAACCAAAACAACACCTATCGGTGACGGAGAAGACCCGATTACATTGCATGTGACGGAACACAAAAGTCGGTCACATAATTATGTAGGAAATCAAAACATGTGGGTTACACATATAAAAACCCACCGAGCTCAACTCCTCTGAGTCTATCACTCGAAAACATCAAGTCAACTCCTCTGAGTCTATTCCTAAAAGTTCCAAAACAGGGGAACTTATGCACAAGGGAATTACACCTTACTGCCCATGAGACGTTGCCCGACCGTATAGGTCCACACCTTACTTATCATGGTGACCCGATGCCTATTCCGTGCCAAGTGGTGAACCAAATGTCCAAAACGGGGACGTAGGAACACCGTGCCTATGGATCCATTGCACTAACTAAACCATTACAGGACTCAAACGAATGAACTAATGCATTCAAAACATGTAATTCTCAACTAAGATGCAGTAAATGCAAATCATAACCAAACGCTCTACATTGAGCTATTAAAATCGGACAAGTGTCCCCAAGGCCCAACAAAATCCAACTCGAGCCATAAACTCAACAAATCCAAAAACCCAACGTTGAAAATCATAAAGTGAAATCAAACGTAAACGACCCACATTATGTAAACCCATACTCCAAAATATATAAAAAAACTCCAACGCAGTTTAGATTGGGACAAAACGTTTCCCAAGTGGGTTATATCATTTACTCTTTAAAAAACATCCCATAACACAAAATCAACACTTATCTAAAACACACCATAAAATGCATTTATGCTCAAACTCTATTTCATGAAGTAAACCATTAAAATGCCAATGTGTATGTTTTATTTGTCAAAATGCTCAAAACCCCAAACGTGGGTGTTTTACAAAGTTTATAAAACCAAACATTTTAAATAATCAAGATTTATCAAATAACCCAACAGTTAATAATTTCATGTAAAACATGTAAACACTTTAAAATAAGCATTTTGGCATGTACACCGTTTTTACAAATCAACTTGAACTCACCTTGCTAGATTTAGGCTAAATCTAGATTTTCCCTAACTTGAGCTATTTTGAAAAAACTTGGATCCTCAAGCCAAAACTTCCAAAAACCTAGATCCACAAGTTTCCAACCATAAATACACATATCCAAGTGTTTAGAATCATTCCCCAAACATCTTATATCCAAATCTCCATTTTGGTCAAAAACCCTAATTTGACCTAACTTTTCTCAAAATATTCCAAACCGAAATTTGAGAAATAAAACACTAGGTTGACATAAATAGAGAATTTATAACTCATAAAGAAGTTTGAAAGTGGAAGGAATGAACTTACCATTTAGGTTTTGGTAAAAACCTAGAAAACCCCAAAATTCTTGAAGATGGAGGTGATGATGATGAGCTATTGTCTTTGCTTCCAATCTACCACCAAATACTCTTATATATACCCAAAACTAACAATCTAACCTTGAAAATCTCTCAAAAACGAAACCATAGCAACTTGAATCTCCAAAAACGGAGTTGAAATGAGAGAGTTATGAAGAAATGAAGAATGGGGCTGAAAATCGCGAATTTATGCACTCTGATACCTCTAGGCTATTGTGCCAAGCTATAGTGACAATGTCACAATCGCTGGCACAATCTCCGAGATTGTACCGAGGGTTTTTGGACTTCGACTATTGTGCCAAGCTATAGTGACAGTGTCACAATCGTCGGGCACTATAGCCAAGCATGTACCGAACATTGTTTTGGCCATAACTTCTTCGTTTTAGCTCCGATTTCGCTCCGGAAAGAACCGTTGGACTCTTAATTGAATTCCTCATCTAACAAGACCATAAAATCCATAATTTAATCCCAAAATCCCATTTCCTCTATTTCCCTCAAAAGATCGATTTCTACACTTACTTGAAATAGAACTTACCCAAAATTTACGAGTGTTACACCATTGTCATAAATACATGGAACATTCGTTAGGACGACCAACCACTTGGTAATCTACGTCGCTATTATGACATATGTCACAACTGCATGGCACTATACCCGGGACTACCACACTTTCAGTACCATTGGTGCTATTGTGATAGACGTCACAACCTCATGTCACTATAGTCGTACTCCATATGTGGTGTGGTTCTTCCTTTACCGATTCACCTAGTCCAACATTCTTCTTCAATTGGGATGAAATTCAAGGTGTTACAGGAAGTTAAGTCAAACCTACTTGAACTTTTTCATCGTGTTATCAATAACAATATTTTCATTTGTAGTTTCATTCTGATACAAAATGTCTTTGTATTTTTCTTTGAGTCGTATCTCCCTGTAACGATATTCTTTTCTTTATCTATGTATACATAGATTAACTATCCAAATCAATCAAAAGCATCAAAGTAGAAGGGATGAGCCGTATGAGATGAAAATCTTATGTACGGTTCTGTAGCGAAGATTCTTTAAATTGAATGACGATCGTAACAAATGTTTGCTCAATTCAAAAGAAATTATACAGAAGTTTTACAGAAATATTATGAAACTATCGACTAGAAATTGATCCCTATGACCATGAATAAACAATCAAAGATTCTTTGTTTAGTTAGCTCTGAAAAGTTGATGGAAAAGTATAATAAAAGATGACCAACTTTGGACGGTAGTGAAAAAATATATGTTTACAAGCCAAATGTGAAAGTTGTCAAAAAATACAGGGACTGATTTTGTTATTTATCAATGTTAAAATGCATTTTAGATATAGGATGGTTAATGCATTTATTGTAGTTGATGGAAAAAATATCCATCGACTATGTTAGTATGTGGAGCACTCATAAAATTGTTGTATTGTTATTATTATTATTTTTTTATCATATTATATCACATGTTATAGATTTTCCCCCTGAAAATAAAAGAAATTCAAAATACAAATAATAAATTCATAAAATGAAAAAAAAAATTATATAATAAAATTTTTAATTGTTATTTAATAAATTATGATAATGAGCTTTTACTTTTCTACACAGCAAAATATTACAAAATTTTGTAAGATATTTTCGTGCAAAAGATCCATCCATGTTATATTTTAGGACAAGTAAAAAAGTTAATAGAATGAAAATGGTGAAATCATCTTAATTAATTGTTGTATATCTATACTTCTATATCTATACTATATTATAAAAACGACATAAAAAACTCTTAATTACAACATTTTAAGCACAAGGTATAACTAATTAAAGCCAATTACTTAATTTATAATTTCTTAATGCTTTGGTACAACATTTTCAAGCACAGTATCTCACATAATCATCTATTTGTGGAATGGATACTCATTTATTAATATCACATAATCATCTATTTGTGGAACGGATACTCATTTATTAATATAAATATTTGTTTTTTTGGTGGAGGATTTTATAAAATAGATTTTATATTAGCATAATCTATTTTAAATGTAGATTTTACATTTTAATCTACATTAATGAGATGTAATATAAAATCTTTTTTCTTCCGTATTTTTTTATATTACAACTCATAATGATTTTTCCATATTTTATTTTATAAAATGTTTTTCCATATTTTATTTTATAAAATCTTTTTACATAATGAGATGTAATATAAACTCTTTTTTCTTCCGTATTTTTTTTGCTAATATAAAATCTACACGTATTTTATATTAGCATAATATAAAATCTACACGTATTTTTTTTGCTAATATAAAATCTACACGTATTTTTTTCACGAGCATTAAAAGAAGAAAAAAGAAGGTTGATATGAATAAAAAATAAAAAATAACGAGATACACTAATAAATTATTTATTTATAATTATTTCAATAATAGTGATATGTTGTGAGACATGTCGTTTGAGTTTTAAATAATATAATACAAAACTATTACCAATATTATTGCACAAACTCATAACAACAAACGATTAAGAAATATATGCAAGTTAACCACTTATGAAAATACATTCGTTTTTCACATTGTATTTCATTAACTGTTAACATAGAAATTACGTTTCATTTTAACTCGGTTCAATATTCCAACAAAAAATTTATCCTCCTGTGCAATGCACGGGCCCAACACTAGTTATATTATAAAGCACGGATAAAAAAACTCTTAAATATAAATTATTAGGCATAAGGTATCATCATTTTATGCAAGATTTTAAAAATCTCTTAATTTACAAGTATTAAAGCATAAGATACATATTACTACTGCAGGCTTCTAACACCCACCAATTTGGTATGTGCAGAGCCTTCCTTTTATGCAGACATTTCCATGTATCACTATTAATTAATATATTATATTACTATAAATTTGTTTTAATTATATTATTAAATATGTAATTGGTTATTTTTTCTAGATGTCGTTAAAATATATAAGATAATAATTGAATTCTAACAAAATACTTATTTTTTTATATAAAAAACGTTATTATTATTAAGACTAAATTAAACAAATTTAAAAAAAAATCATAATCACTTTCTCAAAACCATCTAAAATTGTACTGTAAATCGACAAAAAAACAAAAAATAAAATGAAACATTAAAATCGTGATGTATCTCGCTGCATTGCGCGAGTACGCTTCTAGTATTATAAAGGACGGATAAAAAAACTCTTAAATACAAATTATTAGGCACAAAGTACCATCATTTTATGCAAGATTTTAAAAATATCTTAATTTACAAGTATCAAAGCACAAGATACATATTACTACTGCAAACTTCTAACACCCACCAATTTGGTATGTGCAGAGCCTTCCTTTTATGCAGATTTTTTCATGTATCATTATTAATTAATATATTATATTACTATAAATTTGTTTTAATTATATTATTAAATATGTAATTGGTAATTTTTCTAGATGTCATTAAAATATATAAGATAATTATTGAATTCTAATAACATATCTAGTTTTTTTATATAAAAAACATTATATTATAAGCCTAAATTAAAAAAATTATAAAAAAAACATTATCACTTTCTCAAAATCATCCAAAATCGTACTGTAAATCGACAAAAAAACAAAAAATAAAATGAAACATTAAAATCGTGATGTATCTCGCTGCCTTGCGCGAGTACGCTTCTAGTACTCTAATTATAATTAAATATATATAATGTAATTATTATGATTGACAGATCATAAAAATGCACCTGATCTTTTTTAATATCTAAATTAATTCTCGAAGGCGATTTTCTCTCTTTTGTCCATAACATACTTTTTTTATATATCTCGAGATACATTAGATACAAACACACACATACATATAAGGCTGTAAACGAAGTGAACGAAAACGAACGGTAAACAAACATAATATTTTATGTTCATGTTCGTTCGTTAAAAGAAATGTATTTATTCGTGTTGGTTTATGTTCGTTTGTTAGGATGTAAAAGAAATGTAAACGAACGAACATAAATGAACATAAACGACCGAACACAAATGAACAAGAAAAAAAACATGATTGCTTATCATTTCGTTGCTAATAAAGTAACACAGCAAAATGAAATACCGGGTAAACTTAGAATAAATAAAAAAAGAATTCTAAAAATTTAAATTAATTAATGATTTTACATTTTAATGTCATAATATATAAATACATATATATATATATATATATATATAAATGTGTGTGTGTGTGTATATAGGGAGATGTTCATTTTGAGAAATGTTAAATGTATGAGAAATAAAGAAATGATCCTAGCCCTTTCTAATCAACATTTGCGGCTTTGAGCCTTTGCCCGTGAAACACCAAATAATTCATTGAGTGGTATGTAGAAGATAGAGGGGTATTTTCGTAAAATATGTAGGACGAGTTCATATGGGAACTTAAGTGATTCATGTATGAACTATAAGTTTATATGTAAATCAGTTAATTAGTTCATATCATAATCTGTTAATTAGTTCATATGTGAATCACAAAGATTCATATGTGAATCTGTTAATTAGTTCAACTGATTCACATATGAATCTACAGTTAATTAGTTCATATGTGAATCAGTTAATTAGTTCATATATGAATCAGTTAAAAGAGTTTATATGTGAATTATACAGACTGATTCACATATGAACATATAATTCATATGTGAATCATACAGGTTCATATATGAACTCGCCCCGTGTATTTAAAATTACGAAATCGTCCTTTTATTTTTGGAATAGCCGCAACTTTTGACCAGTCAAATCCGATCTTGATCATATGAAAGACTAGGTTATTATGCAACCCATTTACATGGTGCAATCCATGCAAGTTGCAACCCCTCTATCTACCACTCATTTTGTTTTCAACTTTTTTATCTTAATTAAAAAGTGAAAATAAAATGAGTGGTGAATAGAGTGGTTGAATGAGTTGCATAATGTAAAGGGGTTGCATTTGAACGCGCCCCCCCCTCTCTCTCTTTCCCTCTCTCTCTCTCTCTCTCTATATATATATATATATATATATAGGGGTAGGTTATTATGTAATCTTTTACATGGTGCAACTCATGCAACCCCTCTATTCACCACTTATTTTATTTTCATATTTTTTAATTAAAAAGTGAAAATAAAATGAGTGGTGGATATAGGGGTTGCATTGGGTTGCACCATATAAATTGGTTGCATTTGAACACCCCTATATATATAGAGGGGTGTTCAAATGCAACCCTTTTTAATGGTGCAACCCCATGCAACCCACCGATTTATCACTCATTTTGTTTTCACCTTTTTAATTAAAAAATATGAAAATAAAATGAGTGGTAGATAGGTGAGTTGCATCATTAAAAATGTTGCACAATAACTCACCTCTCTCTCTCTCTCTCTCTCTATATATATATATATATATATATATATATATATATATATATATAGGGTGCGTTTCTTTTGCAACTCAAGCAATTTGTACAAACTATGCAAACCACTATATTAGGAAACAATAGATATATTTATGGATAATGATTATGATTCATTAATAATGATTGTGATATATATGGAAAATGTTAAGTTTATTCATTATAATCATGATTTTAAATTAGGAAATGTTAAGTTTATTAATTATAATCATGATTTTAAATTAAGAAACACAATAAAATCATATATTCATTAGACTTGATGAACGGCTAAGATTGGTTTGCATAGTTTGTACAAATTGCTTGAGTTGCAAAAGAAACGCACCCTATATAAAAAAATTATTTTGTACAATACACGTATTAAAAAAGACAAAAGTACAAAAGTAAGAAGTAAAAAGTTATACAGTAAATTGTCGGGATAAAATGTCATCCCTTGCGTCAGCTGTGAATTATTGTTGTGAAAATGTCATCTCTTACGTCACTTTGTCTTCTAGAAATCTCTGTGTGTACTGTCAATTGATGGTGGTGAGTCTTGATCTTCGTCTGAATCTGTTTCTGATAAGTCGTTATTGATAATATCAATAGGACTTAGTAACTCACTTTCTCCTATGAAGGGGAGAAGCATGTTCCAGTTTTTATGAGTCCATATCGGGATGTAATGTCCTTCTGCAATTAATTTATAATTTGTCCATTTAAAAAGATATGGAAGCCCTGGTGTTTCTTTTCCTTGTGTAATCCATTGTTCAATGATATCTGTGCGGCTGTGATCAAAATATAGAGTTGTTGAACAAGCCAAGTTCTTGAGATATGCTTGTTCCGCCTTTCTGTGACTGAGAAAAACTCTTTTTCTTGCAGGTATATATATATATATATATATATATATATATATATATTAGGAGTTGAAGTACAGCATGTGTCAAAATGAGATGAGTTGAGGTACAAGGGCGTAAAGTCCAATTTCAAACCGGGCTTGGATCCATTTTGTCCATTTCTCTTCATCTGTCTTTTTCATCAAGATAAACACAAAATTGTACACATATTTATATATGCATTTATGATTTCTGTAATATGCATTCAATTGCTATACTTTTTAACATCAATATATAAAATTTTCTTTTTATCATTAATTTGTAATTCTAGACATTAAATTTACATCAATACTTATGTAACAAACCATTCTTTTCAACTTTCTCTTAAATATAATAATATCTAAAAGATTTTTTGGCCTAAAATGTATCAATTTGGAGATGTAAATAGATTGGATAAGGTTGAAACATATAGATATTTGTATTGAATTTTGCAGATACATTTAAGTATTTAACATATGTTTTAATTATATACGGATCCAATTCACTTTTAAATATTTTGTGTATTTATATTTTAACAGAATTAGTAAACATAAATAGAGATATCTTGTATCATATTTTAGTCTATTTAAAAAGCACAACTTTATTAGTAAACATCACTTAGGGGTTGTTCGTTTATGGCTTAATGAGCTGTATAGGGGATATGGCTGATTCGCACAACCATATCCAAGTGTTCGGTATTGGCTGAATCGGTCAGCTAGAATTCATTTGTCCTCTAGATTCAGACATCCAAAAGACACATCATACCCCTCATTTCCACAACTCTGTCTTGGAAAACCCTCTCTGGAAAACCATCGTTCCTTCAACCCTCTACCCTCACATGGAAAACCCTCTCTAGAAAAAGCATACCCACATACGCCGAAGCCACCACCACCGACGACGACGTCGGAGCAACCACCGCCGATGAAGACAGAGGCGATGAAGGAGATCGAGAAGGGTTTTTTTTTTGTTAAACTTCTTCCTTCGACCTACTCTGTTTTTTTTGTTCTTCTCCTTCCTGCTGCTGCTCCTCCTTCCTTCCTGCAGCTCCTCCTTCAGAAACTTCCAGTGAGATTCGCCATAGATAGGGTTGGTTTTTTTGAAGGAGACGGTCCAACTCACCAACTGGACCTGTGTTTTTTGAAGGAGACGGTCCAACTTTGTTGAAGGACCTGTGTTTTTTGTTGGAGGAAACAGGTGTTCTTCACTTTTTTATTTGATATTTTTTTATCCAACAACTTTGCCTTTTGTATCATTGGTATTTTCTTTGAGGGTTTTTTATTTGTTGTTAATAAGATTGATCTATATAAATTTGTTGTAAAATGATTGTTTTACTATTCGTTTGTTATTGTGTAATCTACATTTTGCTGTAAATTTTGTTGTTTTGTAAAATTTCGTCAACAAATGTTTAATATAAAACGAAAGGGTAAAATGGTCATTTCTGACATTCAGACGGTTTATTCAGCACAACAACCGAACAACAACTTATCTGTTAACACACAGACAACTATATTCATACAAACAGCTATATCCATATAGGTCTTAACAGAAAACGAACCGAACAGCACCTTAGAGCATCCACAATGGTGCCATGGTGGAAGTCCATGAACACCATGGACCACTTCAAGAAAAAAATCACCCATTGAGAGAAAGTGGTTCTTTGCCACATGGGATGAAGAGGTCCTTGAAGAGGAACCGGTTCTTTCTAAAAAAAAAAGTGGGACCCAACTCTAAAATAATAATAATAAACTAGATTTTAGGTTTTTCTTTTATTTCTTTTAACTATCAAACCAAATTTGTAATTATCAAATTCAATTAGTTTAATTCTTTAAAAATGAAAAATTAAAATTTATTATAATTCTAAGTTTTTTTTAACTTATTGTAAATTTTAATTATTATGATTTTTATTATTGTAATTATTAATTATTGTCTTTTAATTATAATTAGTTTTTAATTATTGTCTTTTAATTATAAATAGTTTTAATTATTGTCCTTTATTATTATAATTTTATATTATTATATTTTTTTATTAAATTAATCATGGACCGGTCCATGATTGAGTGTGAAATGTTTATGAAATATGTAGGAAAGAGAAAACTGATGTGACAGAGAGAGAAAACTGATGTGGCAAAATCATGAACCTCTTAAGAGGTCCATGATTGTGGATGCTCTTAAAATTTATGTCTCTAACATAATGGCTAAATATGCCAAATTGATTTAGTTTTATTATTATAAATCAAGATCTTCAGAGAGAATCCATTATGTAAAAATTATTGTTACGGAGTAATCTTTCAATCCACCAGCGAATTACACTAGCAATCTCCAAAATTTTAACTCACCTTATAATAAAAGAACTAGAAAAAAATTAAATACTTAAAATAATGCATTTGATTGAGATTTTGAAGCCAAAGTATCCGATTTTTTTTATAGACATGAACCTCACAACACATCTTGTTACTTCTTCAATGTGGGACATGTTTTCAGCAAAATAATTTCTCGACTACTATAACTTTTAATGTTTTAGGCATTGTTTGGCAAACTAGCTTATAAGCTAGCTGGTAGCTGATAAGCTAGTTTTTCAAAACGCTACTATGAGTAGCTTTTCAATAAGCTAGCTTATGATCATCCAAACATGTACAAAAAAAAAACTAGCTTATATCAACCAGCTTTTTTTTACCAAACATAGCCTTAATGATCTGTAGTTGTTGTATACTTCAAATTTAAGAGCTTTAGAAATTTTATTTAAATGGTTTATAAGGTAATATAGATGTGACCAAAACTAAAATTTAGAAGTCAAAAAAAAGCCAACCACAAAGCCCACCTACAGGAATGGGTCAACATGTGCTCCTATCCTGGCCCAACTTATTCCACCCAATATGGATGTTCTTATACGCAATTGTCAAGAAAACAAACAAAGTTATGTAAATTATGTGATTTTACAAGTGATTTTAGTGACATATGATTTGACTGACTATATATATAGACGGAGGTTCAAACGAGAACAATAATTAAATAAGAGAACACGAAAACGGCCAAAGTACTTTCTAAATCACATGCGATTTTACATTAACGGTCGTGCAGGTGACTTGGCCTACGACCCTCAGCTCGTGGCTAAAGTCGTCCGAATCACATGTGATTTTACACGTGATTTCAATGTAAAATCATATGTGATTCAACTATTTTTTTATTCTCGTATGAACCTGACTTTTTCTCTCTCTCTACATATATATATATAGGCGGCTTCTTTTGTTAATCGTTCATTTAGTACAAACTTTACCAACCAATCTTAACCATGTATTTGTTTAATCAATAGTCCATATGTGTTTGGTGGCATTTTTGTAATATATGAAACAATAAAAATTGGGCGCACTTCTTTTTTCATTAACATAGGTGAACCAAGGGCAAAATTATAGTGTTATCATTACCACCGATTTAGAAAACTGTTCCACATCCTGGTAATCTCTCCAAATCGTTGGAGAAAGTTTCAAAAATTCGAATCTTGTTCACAACTTCACTAATGAAATGTTCACTCATTTAGTAGTATATAATAACTTTTGGGGTTGTTCCAATTATGAATAAAAATGTTTATTTTCAGTTATAAACATTTACATATTTCATTTATGAAACAATTTTTAAACACTTGTGAACAATTTCTTTTATCCACATACGAACGGTTACTTATTTACTTATGGCCATTTTCTTATTCACTTGTGAACAATTTATTGCTTTCATATGAACAATGACTGGTTCACTTATGCAAACCGATATCTATTTTACTTATGAACATGTTTCATAATGATAACCAAAAATGTTCATGGATACTATCAAGTTCATTTGTATCCATCGACATTACTATGCTTCATCTTCTACAAATAAAAGTTAATTTGTTAAAAAAACAATAATCGCCATTGAATCTGAGATTAATGTATAAACAATAACTTGATTTTACTTATATTGAAAAGGTTGTTTTTGCTCAGCTTGATGAAGACATTATCCACACGTTTTAGAAAATGAAACCATCATGGAAGTTGATCCTATTTAGAGGCATTCACAAAGATGTTTAATTAACATGCATGTATCATCAATACATGTAATCTTATATCTCATCAAGCAAATGTTTATATATATATATAATCATTAATTCAAATACAATTAGCCTAAAACCATAAAATCTATAACATACATTTACGAGAATATTGTTACAAATTAATAATAATAATAATAATAATAGGGAATTGGTGATCAAGAATATGGATATCTTGATAATCATGTAAAGTTTACTTTCCGTATTGATATTTTGACCCTATGTTTGGGTATCATGAAATTCAACTTGGGATAATTCTCAAGAACACTTTCGAATTTACAAAATCGAAAGCCAAATTACAGGATAGTATTTGAAAGCTATTCAAAATTGTGAGTTCCAAATGATGTATATAGCTCGTGTGTGTGTGTATATATATATATATATGGTTGGATTCCTGTGAGAAGTTGAGTTAATGGTGAGAAGCGTGAGAAGTCGTTATCAACCATTGGATGAGAAATGGATGCACATTAGGATGAGATGCATTGAGATGAGATGCATTGAGATAATACGATCAAAGGTTGTTTCCAACCGCACTCTTCGAGCGAGTGCCGACTCCAACGATGCAAGAAAGAAAACACAGAGAAGAGGAGAGCTGTTAACCAAACTTAATTCAATTCAATAAAACTTGCAACTATAAATACTAGCACTCAAAGCAATCCTATAATAACTCTTATTCCTAAAACTAGCGATAAAGATAAACACATCCTAACTTAATACTTATTGTCTATTAATAAATTATTAACTTGACTTAATCGATTAAATTATCATCCAACCACATAATCTCCATGCCAAACAGGGACTGTTGAAGCTCTTGTAGATTTCCTAGACTTCCTGGTCTGTCCTAGAATCCTTTCTGTTGCATGCTTATCATTCCCCTTTTCTTCTGAAAGCACCTTGTCCTCAAGGTGGTAATGGGGATAGGCTACTTGGAACTCTTGCAGCCATTCCCAGGTTGCATTTTCAGGCGCACTGCCTTCCCATTAAACCAAAACTTGCACTTGCATTTTTCCGTTTCGCAACATTTGTCGCCTACCACAAATGGCGAGTAGTTGCTCCTTTGGTCATCCCATCTCCAGCTCAGGTGGCAATTCTCCTACAACATCGATTTCGGTACCTTTGTACGGTTTTAGAAGGGAGACGTGAAAGACCGGATGAATCCGGCTAGAACTCGGCAGGTCCAGCTTGTAGGCTACCGCACCAATTCGATCAGTTATGGTAAAGGGTCCGTAAAACCTCTTAGCCAGCTTGTTAGAAAGTCGAGAAGCAACCGTTATTTGTCGGTATGGTTGTAGCTTGACTAATACTTTGTCCCCGACCTCAAATATGACATCCCTACGCTTACGATTAGCTATCATCTCCATGCGGTGTTTAGCGACGGTCAAGTTCGCCTTTAATCGACGCAGTAGTGTGTCGCGTTCGGTTAAAGTCTCGTCCACAGCAGCTAATTTTGACGTCCCTTGTACATATGGAATCAATGACGGTGGTGGCCTACCGTACAAGGCTTGAAAGGGTGACATCTTTATACTACTATGGTAAGTCGAGTTATAACAATACTCTGCCCAATTCAAGAATGATACCCAACGTTGCGGACACTCAAACACCATTGCCCGTAAATATTGCTCCAAGCCCCTATTAATCACTTCTGATTGTCCATCAGTTTGGGGGTGATACGAGGTGCTATGTTTCAATTGCGTTCCGCTTAATTCGAACAATTGCTTCCAGAATTTACTGAGGAATACGACATCTCGATCTGACACTATCGATCTTGGGAACCCATGATGTTTGATTACTATATCGGTAAACAACTCAGCGACCCCTTTGGCATTATAATGTGTAGGGAGCGCACCAAAGTGGGCGTATTTGGTTAGTCTGTCCACCACCACGAGTATGACCGAGTTCCCTTTCGAAAGGGGTAAGCCTGTGATGAAGTCCATAGTCACGTCCTCCCAAACGGCATCGGGTGTTGGTAATGGTTGCAAGAGACCCCCAGGTGCCTGTGTAGAATATTTGGTTTGTTGACAAACCAAGCATCGGGTAACAAACTGCTCGACAAATTTCCGCATTCCCTTCCAATAAAATAATGATGCCAAATTTACCATCATTTTCTTTACGCCACAATGCCCCGAGCTCGGTGTTGCATGGAACTCATGTAGTAGCTTTTGCTTGAGACCGGATTGCTCACCGATGAAGTAACGTTTTTTATAAATCAACACTCCATATTGTTGTTCGAACCCCGGAATGGTTTCACCTTGGGATAATTTTGTATTAAGTCTGCTCAATTCTGCCAACGATAAGTTCTCATTTCTAAGATCATCTAACAAACCCATGTTGGATCTACTTAGGGCCATGAAAGCGGAATAGATCGTCTTGTCCTCTTCATGTACTCGGGACAAGGAATCTGCCACCGCGTTTGTGTTTCCAGGTTTATACTCGATAACAAAGTCAAATCCCAAGAGCTTTCGGACATAAAGTTGCTGCACAGGCGTTTGGATGACCTGTTGCATTAATTCTTTAATGCTCTTATGGTCTGTTCTAATCACAAATTTCCTACCCAACAGGTATTGGCGCCACTTGTAGACGGCTTCAACGATTGCCAGTAACTCGCGCTGATAGGTTGAAGCTGCTTGCATTCGTGGTCCTAACTTTTTGCTGAAATAACTAATCGGCTGCCCACTCTGAAGTAAGACGACCCTAATGCCCACTACGATGCGTCTGTTTCGATGATGAACTGTTCTTCAAAATTTGGTAGCCTCAACACTGGGGCGGTGGATAATAGGTGTTTTAGCTTGTTTAATGCCTTTTCTTCCTTCTCACCCTATTTGAACCCATCCTTGCGCAAAAGATCGGTCAAGGGTACTGCTATGGTTGCATATCCCATGATAAATCTTCTATAATAGCCCGCTAGGCCTAGGAAGCCACAAACTTGTCTTTGGTTTTTAGGATTTGGCCAGGCCATTACAGCTTCAACCTTGTTAGAGTCCATTGCCACTCCTTGACCTGAAATGATATGTCCGAGATATTCCACGGTCGGGGTGCCGAACACACATTTTGACATCTTCACGTAAAAATGGTTTTCCTGCAAGCATTGGAAAACCTGTTGCAAGTGCTCCACATGGTCTGTAATTGATGCACTATAGACTAATATGTCATCAAAGAAAACTATAACAAACTTTCGTAGATAAAGTGAGAAAATTCGGTTCATTGTCGCTTGAAAAGTCGATGGCGCATTGGTGAGCCCAAATGGCATCACGAGAAATTCGTAATGTCCGTGGTGAGTTCTAAAACCCGTTTTATAAGTATCCCGTGTATGAACGCGTATCTGATGATAATCGGCCCTTAAGTCTAATTTGCTAAACACGCTCGCTCCACCTAGTTCATCAAACATCTCGTCTGCCGTTGGTATTGGAAATTTGTCTTTAATGGTAGCCGCATTTAAGGCTCTATAATCCACACAAAATCGATAGGTGTCGTCTTTCTTTTTTACCAGAAGAACTGGGGAAGAAAACGGGCTTTGGCTCACCCGTATAATGCCTTGTTCCAACATTTCTGCAACCAACTTTTCCATTTCACCCTTTTGATAATGGGGGTAGCGGTAGGGGCGTACGTTGATTGGTTTGGTGTTCGGCAGTAGGTGGATTTTGTGGTTAACAAAGCGATGTGGTGGTAATGTCGTGGGTGTTTGAAATAATTGTTGGTAATGTTTGAGCAATTGGCTGATTTTCGGGTGTAAATTCGGTGGCTTTTCGCTTGCCACTTCCCCGGAATCCACCTCCTCGATTTGGGCCGAATGCAATTCATATACCCCATAAACGTCGTTGCTCTTCATTAACGCTTGCATCTGATTGAAACTCATTTTTATTACCTTCAGTGTCTCATCCCCTTTCAACACTTGTTTCTTTCCGCATAGCTCAAACTCCATGGATTGTTTAGTATAATCACGTGTCACTTTCCCCAGCTTCTGTAACCATTGTATTCCCAAAACGATTTCTGCTCCTTTCATTGGTAGGACAAAAAGATCCATGTCGAACTGAAGGCCTTGCATGGTTATCGTGACTTTCGAGCAAACGTTTTCACATAGCAGGGTATCACCACTGCCAATGTAAACCTTGAAGGCTTTGGTTGACTAAACAGGAAGTTGCAATTTCTCCACCACTTGCGGTTGTATGAAGTTGTGTGTGCTGCCACTATCAATCAAGATGTGTACTTCGCTATTGTTGATGTTGCCCCGTAATTGTAATGAACGTGGACTTCCATGGCTGACTAACAAATTCAAGATCGACACGTCCCCACTCTCAAGTGGTTCGTTCATCTCTCCTGTATCCGTCACGTTATCGGTCTCTTGGTTTCCATCGTCATTAGCAACAAAAATCTTTCTGGGCACTTATGCCCTCTCACATATTTCTGATCGCAATTAAAGCACAACCCTTTGTTCATGCGTTCCTGTCTTTCGGTCGGGGAAATCCACTTGATTGGTAGTGCGGGAACTGGCTTGGCATTGGTATTCGGTGTTGGTAGCAAAGGGGTTTTTAGTTGGGTTTGTTTTCGTAATATTAGGACGATCAAAGGTTAGTTTATTACCTCCTGTAGCAGCAAGCGGTTTGTTGGTTGGGGCAGAGATTGGTTGAGTAGTCAACATCTGACTGTTCACCGGTTGCGCGTTCGACTAACTGTCCTCAAATCGGGCTTCTGCAATACGTGCTAGCGCAAAGGCCTCACCCATCGTTTCGGGTTTAGAAACGAGCAACTCTCGTTGTAACGCGGGCTTCAGACCTGAAGTATAGAATGAAATCAATAAGGATTCGTTGATTCCCGTTACACGGTTCATCATCCTCTCAAAGTCGGACTGGTATTCCCCCACCGTTCCTCGTTGAAGTAATTTCGACAATGCCCCTTGTGGATCTTCGAACTTGGAGGGACCAAACCGGTTCCTAACATTATCCAAGAAAATTTCCCATGTAGTAACCAGATTATTCCGACGCATCCATCGAAACCACTCAGCTGTGTCACCATCTAAATTAAACCCTATGATTCGGAGTCGTTGATCCGCTGGTGTCCCCTGTAGACCAAAATACTCCTCCATTGCAAAAATCCATGCTTCCGGCTCGGTTCCATTGAATCTGGGTACGTCTAACCGCATAGATCTCGGAATCGCTCCTGTCTGGTCGTTCCCTATTGCGCCTACTGGTCCTTGTTTCTTTGTTGCCTGAATTTCTGTGGCCAGACTATCGATCTTCTGCGTTAAAGCATCGATTTGCTCTTTCATTAGTAGGCGTAATTCAACATCGCCCGCCATCGATATTGCTCTCAATGAAAGCATCAATTTGATACGATCAAAGGTTGTTTCCAACCGCACTCTTCGAGCGAGTGACGACTCCAACGATGCAAGAAAGAAAACACAGAGAAGAGGAGAGTTGTTAACCAAACTTAATTCAATTCAATAAAACTTGCAACTATAAATACTAGCACTCAAAGCAATCCTATAATAACTTTTACTCCTAAAACTAGCGATAAAGATAAACACATCCTAACTTAATACTTATCGTCTATTAATAAATTATTAACTTGACTTAATCGATTAAATTATCATCCAACCACATAATCTCCATGTAAAACAGGGACTGTTGAAGCTCTTGTAGACTTCCTAGACTTCCTGGTATGTCCAAGAATCCTTTCTGTTGCATGCTTATCAATGTACCAGATCAATTCTCATATAAGCCACAATTCATGGGAGGGTTTGAGATTAAAAGAGATCAACGGTTCAGATCTATTTCACACGCTTCTCACCATCAACTCAACTTCTCACACGATTCTTCGCCTATATATATATATATATATATATATATATATATATATATAGAGAGAGAGAGAGAGAGAGAGAGATGTAGGTTATTTTGTTAACCAATTAAATGTTATTAACTATGCTAACCACCATTGACCAATAAGAAAACTTCAAAATCTTTGGTTGATTAAACTCATTAATTAAATGCTTAAGGGTAGAGTTGGTATTTCATGTAGTTTTCTTTAGCCTCATTAATGAGGAGTTACAAAAATTATCATCCATGAACAATAATAATATGAACATATATATATTGGGGCGACCCAGCTACTTGTATTGGGGCTTTTATATTTGTGGACGATAATGGCTTTATTCAGATTATTGAAACCTATTATTTGGAATAGTTGTTTTTAATAAGGGCTTAATTATAGTTTTTTTTGTTCAACTATGCATATCTTTATACCTAGTTTTCGACCCAAGACCTTACCTTAATCACCGGAAAACCTCTTTTTTTATTTCAAGCTCAGTGGTAGAGCGGTCGGCTGGTAACTAACTAGTCAGGTGTCAGTTCAAATCCTACTTGAAAAGCTTCCCTGGACTTTTTTGACTCTCTTACTCCAGCCTAAGTAAACTCGTAGCATGGGATGTCATCCACGGACTCCTAATTGCGAGAAGAGAATTTCCCTCATAAGTCATCGAAAAAGAGGAGGCCTAGCTATGAAAAGGCTCCACGGATGACTAGGGCTTAGGGCAAAAGAAAAGGAAGATCGTCTTGACTCTCTTAACTATGGGAAAATAGTTAGAATGTAAATGAAACAAATGCTTCACTCTCTCAGTATTTTGACAAGAGGGGATCCGCCAAGTTGATTGAGTTGTCCTCTCAAAAGAAGAGACTGACTAGAGATCTCTTTATCAAAATCTTTAGAACAAATGGTTGCCCTTAAAAATGGGTGTTTCTTTTTTGTGGAAACTGATACTAATTAAGAATGCCATTTCTGTTGATAGCAGTTTTCCCAGGTTTGGAATTCATTTGACCTCCAAATGTGTTTGTTGTTCCTCTCTTTGCATAGAAAGAGTGGATTACCTCTCTCAAAGTGATATTGCTATGATAGATAATAGGGTCTCATTTCTCTCCCAGTCTCAATGTGGATTTCTTTTATAAAGCTCCTCTCTTCACCATCTTTTGGCTTCATGGTTTAATGGTGCCAAATAGACCTGGCAAATGTGTCGGGTCGGGTCGGGTTCAAAGTTAAACGGGTTGAAAGTGTCTAACCCTAACCCGACCCGTTTAATAAACGGGTCAGAAAATCCCAACCCTAACCCGACCCGCCTAACCCGCTACGACCCGCCTAACCCGTTTAACATTTATAAAATTAAAATTAAAAATCGAAAATTCACAAAAAAATACAAATACAAAATTCAAATGAAAGCATTAGAATCCAAAATTTATAGTTCAAAATTATAATCAAATCTAAAACACTAAAAATCCAAAGCATTAAAAGGAAAACTTATATATATACATATACATATATATATATATATATATAAACGGGTTATTCGGGTCATTTTCGAGTTGAAATTTTTGACCTTGACCTTACCCGTTTAATTTCCGTGTCGTGTCGTGTCAACCCGTTTACTTAAATGGGTTGGAATGTATTACCCAAACCCGTTTATTTCGTGTCGAGTTCGTGTCAGATTAGCGTGTCGTGTCAGTTTTTGTCAGGTCTACTGCCAAATCAAAATCATAGTTTGGCTTTCTTAGGATCATGCTAGTGAGTCGTGCTTGCTGGGAAAGGATATTTTTCTTTATATATATATACTAGCTCCCTTCGAAAAAGAAAAAAATAATTGAAATGACGGTTTTGGCAAGTTACTAGCAGTTCCAGACGGTTATAACCATATTTGGATAAGATCACAGGTTGGTTACAACTGCATCAGACAACTGGACGTGTAAGTCTGGAGGGCTCAGGTACACATGACCAGAGAATTGACTTAGACATCTCAATTCTCAGTAGTGCGACCATAAATAGTCCCCACTAGAGGTAGCCAACGAGAGGTACCAACATGACCAACCACCTATCTCTGGTTTAAGTTTTTTAGAACCTAAGTCTGAAAACACACCACTTGATCGAAGCCCAAAACTGATCAGAATTAAAGTATTTCTTCATTCTGATCACCACCGCAAGGGGCGCCGCCCCTTGATCCCCACCATTTCGTCGTGTCCGGAGATCAAACTCGTCTTATATACAAGTGTGCACTCTACACTGTCTAACTTGTGTTAGATCATAGTTTGAAACCCTTATTGGCATTCGTGTTAATTCCAATTACACTTAAATACCCGGTGAAACTAAATCACCAACAAATAGTTGGTGTTAAAATACTCCTATAACATTCTTGAACACTTAGAATCCCAATATGTCATCTTTCTATGAATTTGCAATTTCCAGTTTTAAAAATATCTAAATTCAACAAATTATGATTTGTTCATTCATCCCTAACCACATTTTAACCATAGATTCACAACATAACTTAGAGGTGAGCATTGGATAACAAATATATTCGAAAAGAATACTCTCTTTTACATCAAATCAAAGCATTTGGAATTTTAACTATGTAGTATAGGTTTGTTCCAACCAGATGTGTTTATTTCGTCTGATTAGTGCTCGTCATCTGGGTATTAGGGCTTGTCTCAATATCCTACCTTTTATCCTTTTATATTTGATTTGTCAATTTTAGCATGAGGTGAATTTTTAAGAAGAAAGTTAGCAGCATTTTGACCCTACAAGTGATAACGATTGGAGGCCGACTCCTACTGAAAGGTAGAAAAGGAATAATCTTTTTTCATTCGTAAATATAGCATATATATATTGTGATAGAAGCAGAGTTTTCTTGAAATGATTGTGGGGATGATGTCATCAACGACTGGATGGTTGAGACCCACAATCGGAACAACTTCACTTCCAATTCCAAACCCTTTGCTGAATCCCAAATCTTTTAAGCTTCGTGCGTCTTTCATCGAATACCCTCTAGCTAGCAAAATCATGGTCAGAAGTAAGTCACCTCCCCTCCATTTATACATACACATATATATATATACTGTTTCTGTATCTATATGACTATATATATCTATGTGCATAATCACAGGTTAACTACCCACTCCATCCTTCCAGAAAATCGATAAGGGTTTTAGAGCTTGAATTCATTTTATGTTTAAATTTTAGTGGAATCTTTAGCAGAAGCTGATGATTCTGAGAAGAAACAGATAAGAAGAGAAAGCTACAAAAATAGGGTTTGGGTTTAAGAAGTTGAGAATAACTTTTGCCTACTCATATAATTGTTCAAAGGGCTCTAGAAAAGTTGAGAATAATTGACTTCCACTTTCACTCCTGTTGGAGGTTTTTGATACAAGTTCTCATTAGTAATTTTGTAGTTTGGACTGAAATTAAAGACTTGTTTATGCTTTTGATTTATTTCATTGTTGATTTGAGACTCAAATCCTCCAAAAGCATATTATAGCTTTTCTAGCCCATTCTCTTTTTCAAGATTTCCACAAGTTGTTGAATCTTGTTGAGGGTACCCTCATATATTTTGAATTATATCAGTTTCTTATAAATGAATCTGTTGAGATATATACATGCTATGTTTGCTTTGTTGAGACTCGTACCTATCACACAAATAGCAAATAGATAACGTCTACTTCTTTAAGAATGAAGGGATCTAATACAACGTTTGGTTAATGAACTTGAAAGCATACGAAAGGAACCAGTTAAGCTTTGATGAAAGGAAAGTAGATCATAATAACATTTAGATCATGTAAAATGAAAAGGGTAAGTATGCAATCCTTTCAAAGTCTCTGAAGAATTTGGGTTACTTCAAGCTTCATTAAGCAATCTCAAGAAATCGACTTATTTCTGGTTTTTTGTTTGGTCCTTTCTACTCTAGTAAGCTAGACAAATATTTTTAACTTTTCATTTTGAATTGTAGATTTATCGTACTCTACTAGTGAAACCTGTTTAAAGGAAGAATTTTCGAATTTTGGGCAGATAGCAGAAGGTATGCATTTTCCATATTTTTATAAGATTTTCCAAGAATAACATTTAACCATAAATATATACAACTATATGATCTTGACTTGTGTATGTATAGTTAAGCTTGTTAGAGATGAAGCCACAAAGAAATCAAAAGGGTATGCATTCGTTCAATATATGAATCAAGATGATGCCATGAGTGCCCTAGAAACCATGGATGAGAAGGTTAAGTTTCTTTCTTTCCCATCTATATATATTTGAGGAGGTTTCTGATAAGAATAGTAGTTATCGTGAGAAGGGTAAGAAGTGATCTTCACCTTTGGATCAATCCTAACTGAAGATCAATTGAAAATACCCTTCTAAGCTAATTCATGGGTTATTTTAGGACTTAATTTGAACCATTAAATCAACACCAATTAAAAGTGATCAAGGGTCCAAATCCCTTCTTACTTCTCACCTTAACTCCTATTCTCATACGATTCTTCATCTATATATCTTGGGTTATTTGTTAACCCACATTTGGTTTGGTTTCTTTTCTTGCAGTATGTTGATGGCAGAGTAATATTTGTGGAACTTGCAAAACCTGTAAAAGACAGACACAGTGCCTACCCTAAAACTTCTGGACCACCCCAGCCCCAGCCCCAGGTACCAGCAGCGAAAAAGGAGACCGAAGAAGATTAAAGGTCACAGGAATTTATATACACAATTGTTGTTTTTTTTCTTGAGCCTGAGTTCTTGCTTCAGTAGATAATTTCGGATGTTACAAAGTGACATTTATGAGTAAATGTATTGTGAAATGCTAAAGATTCGATTTTAGTCAAATGCTAGATGATCTCTTTATAAAGATGTCTACAAGTTTGCCATATACTTGGAACATAAAGAATCCGTAACAAATTGGATAGGACCATATCATGAAAGAAATGTAGGTCGATCTAGATATGTTTAGTGCGTTGTCATCAAAGTTCAGCAACAGTCAAGCAAGTGCTCTATACACTGTGTGTCTACTAATGCGGGTAACTGTATGTTGTTTCTTTGAATTCTAAAAAATAAGGGAAAATATAGAAACCGGCGATTATTTAGGGTAGATTGTTTAGTTAATATCAAAATAAGGGCGTAATGTGAAGTCATTTAGGGCTATTGAAAGGAGACATGAGTGTTTGTGTCTTTAGGTAGCATTTGACATGTAGACAAGACCAGATTGGACTGACTGAAAGAGTTGTCTGGTGTTTGACAGGATTAGGATCGGACAGGGATGAGCTGGACAAGTTGCCCTTAAATGTTGTTTAATATGTTGTTTAATGTTTTATATGGTATTTACTGGTGTTGGTGGAATAGGTGGTGATTGTGGCGGAGGTGGTGGTGGTAGCGATAGCGATAGTGGTGGAGGTAGAGGCAACGATCCCTGGTGGTCGACAATGGTTGTGGAGGAGGTAGAGGTGGTGATGGACAATGGTAGGTAGCCGATGGTGGCGGAGGTGGTGATAGACGGTGGTGGCGGCCGATAATATGGAGGTGGAGGTGGCGACGTTGCGCAGTGGTGACAGTTAAACTAAATACGATATTAGTAGATTGTTATTTTTTATTTATGTCTCATCCTTGTCCCATCTTATTCCACCTATTTTGGTGGAGTAAAAGAAAGAACATTTTTTTGCCCTATCTAGTCACATTCGGTCATGTTCCTGTCCTATGTCGTTCCAAACGTGAAATAGTGGGCTTATATCTTCTCTTATGTCGCATCAAACATGAAACAAATGAGCTTTGGCATGTACTAAACATAACCTAATACTTCAAAATGCTTTTGATTGTAGCATAATGAATGGGAAAATGAAGGTTTGTGAGACCTATGACCTTCCAACTACCATGACCACCAATAGATTACAATCAAAGAATTCAATTTTCATAAGGATTGAGTTCTAATGAGAATGGAAGTTATGGTGAGAGAGTAAGAAAAGATCTCCATCCTTGGATCAATGCTAATTGAAGATGAATGCTAATACGGTGCACCAAGATGCACCAGATCAATTTCCATGATATGGGATGGGGTTGAGATTAGAAATAATCAAGGGTCCAGATTCCTCGTATGGTTCTCACTTGGCTTCTATTCTTACACGATCCTTCGTCATGTTTGTAATTAATTTTGGTGCTCCAATTGGAGAAAAATAGTGCAAAAACTCCTACCAAAATTACATGGCAAATCATAGCTAGCTCGAAAGTTCAAATATGAAGGAAAAGCCTAGCAAAATTTGATCATGTTACAAATAATTGCATCCCAGGAAACCGATGCAGGGGTTGGAGGTGAATCGGTTCCGATCTATGGAAACCCTCTCCGACATGGGCTACAAAAAACTCGGTTTATGCCAACAGTAACACATCATGTTACAAAGAGAGATGTATATAAGTATGTCGTATGCAACTAAACAAGCCAAACAGTTTATGACTTAATAATACAATCCAAACCAAATGCAGATCAATTTTCAACAAACCCACCTGACCCCACCTACATCATCAACTCATTAGCTTTACATATACTGTATGTAATCCACCCTACATTCCCTTCAACAACTAAACAACAAACTTCATTCATTGTGGTGTTGCTTCAACTTCACCTCCATCTCCATCGGAGTACACTTCTTCCTCGGTGCTATAGTCATAATAATACTCACCTTCATCACCATCCTCGTCATCATCATCATCATCCTTGTCGTATGGGAGCATGCCCACGTTTCCCTTGGTCTTTAACTGTTCTTGAATCCGATCTCTGATTGCAGTTCCCTGAGAGACACAATAGCCGATATGTTATTTGAATCTAAGATCCCCAGTACCAATGTATCTGTTGTGTACTAAAATCTCACCATTTTATGGCACCCTTCTTCGAACATTTCAAGAAAACCAGCAACCAAACGATCAGCATTCTCAACCCACAGGTTATGATTCATACCTGCAGTTTTCGCCACTATATGGATCTGCAATACCAACAATATGAAAAAAAATAATGACCAATTTCTTCATCTAGCATAGCACACCAATTATGAAATATACCAGAGATCAAATTAGCATGCAAGGAAATCATTACCCCATGAAATAAAACTCAGGATTACCCAAAACTTCAGAGAAGTTGCAATGAAAGCCACACCACCAAATTAGGTAGGATGTCTTGTTAACTGTATGTTTAGTGTTTTGAATCTTAGCCACCTCCATATGCGTCTCCTGGAGGGACAGAAATCGGGTCTTATAGCTTATCTCACAATAGGACCAACATACATGCCTTACCAAGAACCGGTTGCAGACCAGGACTTAAAATAATCTAGTCTCTCCAACTCCAAATCTATTTCAACTTTTGGACTCCTGATTCTCTTTTGCTTAAATGAATTCTGATAAGATTCAAATTCAAATAAACATATAACTAATCATACTGGATCTTGGTTTTTAGTAATTGTAAAATACAAATCTGGAGATCGATTTGGCTAATCGAATTTGAGCTTACATATGTCCATGATCGATTCGGTTGGGGAACATCTAGTTGACCTCATACATGCATGAAATAATTTATGAGATAATACAAGAGTGGAAAGCAGCACACTCCTTCCTTAAAATGGTCTGTGACAGCCTTATATCACTACCATTGAAGTTCTACTTTTCTATGCCTAATCGATTGACACTTAATTTGTCTTCTTATTCATGTCTCGAAGCAAGGCTAGATACATTTTTGAAATCAAAAGGTAGACAGTAATTTCATCCAAACAAATTCATACCAATCATGGAGCGTTTGAATTTGTGTTTTCGTTTTTGTATGCCTTTTACATGTTTTATCTCATTATACCAAGTTTTACACCCAATTGTAATTGTCAGAAGCTCCTGCAACCCACGAGTCAAATAACAAAAAATATTGAACTTCCTTATCGACCCTAGTCAATATCTACATCCATAATTTAAGGTAATTGGGTAAACATGTTCATGCACAAGGTTCTCAAATATGCAAATATACCTGACTCAGAACAACCAAGATTCTATTGTTCCCATAAACTATTTTAGTATTTTATCATTTAAAGAGTTGCTTAAGCCTTTGGCTAATAACAGCAAACCCCATAACTCTAAAAATGTTTCAAGTGCAAGCAAAGAAACAAGAGGACACACCTTCTCTTCCACCTTTTCTTGTTGCTTTTTCACTTTTTCATGCAGCTTCCTTAAACTCATGTTCACTCTCAACCTCTTTTCCTGGTACATCGAAACAGAGGTAAACTCAAATATCGACCTAAAACAGCATAAGAGCACAATATAGGGTACAACTTGAAAGTAAAATAATACCTTCACATAGCTGACGCCAAGATCCTTTCTTGAGTAGCCTCGATCCAAATTGCGCATCACATAATCATTGTAATCTTTAACGATTCTCATGATTATATCTGATGTCGAGATACCTTCTGTCCTTCTCGTCTCCTTAAATCGTCCAATGGCCTTGACCTAAGCAAGAAATTAATGCAAAAATAATAAAAGTAACCACAAATGCATCTTTATAAGAAAAAGGTTGCACAACTAATAAACAGGTCCTAGGAGGAACACAAGATCCAAAAGTTCCAGAGGATATACTGTAATTTTCAATAACTCTGCATTTACGTGTTGATGCATATATGGGGAAAATACTAGAGGTGTCTATACAATTAATAGAACTAAGAAAAAAATTCTCTCCATAAACACCCCTGCATGCTAGAAGTTGTCTAGAGATGCCATGTGTACATGGGTTTTACCATTCGAGGTACTATCACCATAAATGGTGTTTAGGGGAGAGGCCACCTCACAAAAAGCATTTAAGAAATACTTTGCGCAGCATCAAATATTGTGCAGGATACCTCCACATTCTTTTTCCATCATATGCACAGGAACCATAGCAAATATAGGATGGATTCCCCTTTTCATTCTATATCTTACACTTTAGGTTTTACAATCAATGATGAGGAGCAAATAGGAACTAAGAGAGACTCAAGAGTGAGAATCACGTGTAATTCCAATGTGAAATTCAATAGAGCATATCAAGTGTTCACAGATATGTTTTAAACCTTATAAGATTTCTGTTTGCTTCTCAGTTGGAGAAGAAAAGAGCAACTATAATCTCTATAAAATCTATGGCCTTTGTTCTTTATTTTGGAAACTCAATAGTGGGCAAGCATATATACATAATACTAGACTGTATTGCATATTGTACTTCAATATACTGCCATTTACCCACAAATCTTGCCCACTGACCAACCCCATGCACTACATATTACCATTTAAACATGCCAAGCACCTGTAGACATCATCAACTGTTGTGTACAAATACCCCAAATTACGTAATACATTATCCTATTATAAGATTCCTATCCATCCATCCTTCACTTTTGCACTGATCATCCAAAATGGGATGTGAATAACAAATTCCAATTTTCTGCTACATGTGTTTGTGGTGGATGGCTCCATGATTACTCTCCCTCACAATGAACTTGTAAATTCTTCATTTTCCAGACTTTCCTATGAAATTTCTTAATATTGTAATAACTTTTATATGTTAAGCAACAATAAGAGTTACTTGTTTGTGATGGGGAGATCATGGGTCCAAGTCATTGAAACAATCTCTTTGCAAAGTACAATGGAAATGCAGCACAAAAAGACTCCCTTCCACTACCATTGCACACCTGAGGCTTTTGTGCACCTTTATCATCCTTTCTATGTTATAAATTATAATGTCCCTTTATATTAGTTCTATGTTATAAAGGTCAATCCGCTCATGGCGAAGCATCACCAACAAAATATGATTCAATTTTATTGTACAATCTGCAGACAGTATACACTATACAGGTCCGGGAAGTACAAAATTGGGAGAATAAAAAACTCTATTCTACTCCCCTTTTTTCAATTTTGTTCCCAAATTTATGCCTTTTTTATGTCAATGATAGACTAATTGCCTTATTTCCAGCCACTTCCCATTCTGATATTTTCCTATTTGGAACATGTATGACAATGACAAACAACATGCTGATAGTGATCATGAAGGGGCTTGATGCTGGTATATGTTTTCTTCAGAAAATGCCAGGTCCATTATGTGCTCGCATAGAGGATTCTCTATTACTGCAATAGAAGGTAACAAATCATGCATAAGAAACCTAGATCCTTTATTCTGGATTATGTTTTTCAGTTGGGGAGTTGGATCCTGCACATAAGAAACCTAGATCCTTTATTCTGGATTATGTTTTTCAGTTGGGGAGTTGGATCCTGCACAAGAAGCTTTTTCCCCCTACCGAGGATATTGTGGTCATTTCACAGTTGGTACTTTAATTGGGAATAATGAGCTTGACAAGCGTGTCTCAGAGGTGGTATGGTTAAAGGAACGTCATATACCAATAGGATGGAAATGGACATTCATAATGCATTAGCTATGGAGGGACTGCCAAAAGCTACATGGATAGAGCATATTTTTTTTGGTCATTTTCATAGCAATAGCTATTTGATCTCCGCCTGATGCCCATCCCTCCATTATCATTGATCAGGTTGGCCTATTTAATGATAGGTGGAACATATATGTATATACAACATACTGCTGTACCCTGAGGGTGAGCAGGTCATTTTAGTAAGCAGTACGTTTCATGTATAGGAGAAAAGGGAAGTAATAGTTTGTTGTTTAGTTGTACTTGTTTAGATTAAGGGGTATTTTGAGAAATTTGTTTTGTTTCGTTGAGGAGCGTGTAGAGGAGCGTATTAATCTGTTGGGGGGGGGGGAATTTCGGTTAGGTATCGATTCTATTGTTACTTTGTAACCTGAGCGAGAGCTCTCTGGAGAGTTCCTGGCCTCTCGAAAGCCAGTGAGTCTTGTCGTTTACCTTGAATTCAATCAAATAGCCGATTAGAATATACCAGTGTACAACAAATGGTATCAGAGCAGTCGATCTTGGAGATGACCAGGAGTTTGCGCGCCGATTTCGACAAGTTGGTGGAAGATCTAAGGGCAGTGAAATCAGAATTGAGGTCTCTAAAAGACGGATTGCAGGCCCTGAAGAAAGAAGAGAGAGAAGAATGCGAAGAAGATGAGATTTATGGAGATGAGGACGAGCATGACAAAGAATTATGGAGAGAACAGACACAAAAGAAGGATCGAGACATGAGAGAAAAGAGTGGGGTTCTCGATGGTCATCCAGAGGCACAGCCGCACCCCTTACCGCTAGCATCACCACCATCTTCGTGGTCTCCACCGCTAGCAACACCACCATCAACGGTGCCTCCACCTTCGATGATGGTAACCAAGTCCAGAAACAAAACAGGATGTCGATCTCTGGTAAGCCCCAATTTAATCCTTCTATAGCCGAACCCTAATCCAGATATTTGGCCCAAAACCCTTTTACGGATTACTATTTGGCCCAAGCTCATGATGGACTTAAATTGGCCCATTAATTCTACGTCTATTGGCCTTACGATGAGAAATCGATTATGGTTGGACGATTTTCATCGGAAACTGCCACCGCCACAATCACGACCACCGCCGCTGCCTCTGCCATGGTAACGCCACAGACACCGCTAGCCTCCACACCATCACTACCACCGCTAACCCTTACTCCTAGGGATCGGGAGGAATCTGTGAGATTGTTATCGCAGATATTCATTAAGAGATTAGATCAGGAATTATACCCCCTGAATGTTTGGGGAGCCGCAATTGTGGAACCAAAGATAGAGATTGAGATTTTGGATCAGTTTCAGATGCCTAAAACATGTAAGTTTCTTTCTGATGGAATTGAATCTCGGATAATTCTAGATTCAGATAGTAACATTCGAGATAAACGAACAACAGAAACAAAATTGTTCAAATTGCTCTTGTGCAATACTGTGTACGAGTAGATGGGATCTGGAGCAATTGGATGAGTTCGTAAGTTGGCAGAAAACCACCGGTGGCAGATTTGAGATCCTTTTGATTTTGGAGCTAGCATTGAAAAGACACGGTCATAAGGTGGTTAGTGATTTCAGAGATTGGTTTAGACGGGGAGACAACATGGAGCTTAATTGGAAGGCTCTATCTCTGGTTGCTGGTTGGAGAAATATATCATTGCAACATCGATTTCTTCATTATTGTTTCTTTCCACCTTGAGGACAAGGTGCGAGTTTGAGGGGAGGGTATTGCTGTACCCTGAGGGTGAGCAGGTCATTTTAGTAAGCAGTACGTTTCATGTATAGGAGAAAAGGAAAGTAATAGTTTGTTGTTTAGTTGTACTTGTTTAGATTAAGGGGTATTTTGGGAAATTTGTTTTGTTTCGTTGAGGAGCGTGTAGAGGAGCGTATTAATCTGTTGGGGGGGAATTTCGGTTAGGTATCGATTCTATTGTTACTTTGTAACCTGAGCGAGAGCTCTCTGGAGAGTTCCTGACCTCTCGAAAGCCGGTGAGTCTTGTCGTTTACCTTGAATTCAATCAAATAGCCGATTAGAATATACCAGTGTACAACACATACATCTGGAGAAACAAAGAAAGGTGGGGAGGTGCATTACAAAGACTTTAAAGCATGGAACAAGTATTTAAAACTTTAAAACGTTACAACCGTACTCCCATCAAACCCCTCCCCTTCTCCCTGACCGAAAAAGGAGAAAGACCAGAAAGATTTATGTTTACATTGATATTTGGGCATGAAGTTTTCATATAAACAAAAAGATGAACTCCAACAGTAAAGAAAATTACAGTTTTTCTTGTTATAAAACTAGATATATTGTTTTTCCACTATTTTAGTCAAATAAATCAGCTTGAAGACCCAAATTTCATTTAGATTTATCAGCACTTCCATGAAGACAAAAGTACCATGTCAAACTTGATAAGGACTATTAATGAAGTTTATATTCCTCAAAACATAAATGAAACAGTGCCAAATTTGAACTAGGAATGACCACTTTGACTGCAGGAGACAATATGCATGCCTAGTTTTGGAACAGATGTAGCATTATCCATCATTGTGGAAATACTTTTTAAATTGAAAACGATAAAACCTATAAATATGTTATAGAGAATGGGATAAAGGATTGCTCAAACTTAAGCTGCATATCTAATCTCCCGTTGAATTTCAAAAAATTGGTACAAGAAACAATGAACTTCCAAAGTGAAGTGAACATCCCTTGTGAAATCAGTTTACTCCCCAGAAGTCCTACTTCAAACCAAACCAACCTAACCTAAATCAGTCAATCCCATCCAGAGATTGTTTATGAGAAACCACTGGCTTGTTAAAAAAATTAGGAAATCTTGGACAGAGACTTCAGTCTTGAACAAAACTTTTTTAAAGGCAGTTTTAGGGAAGAGAAAAAAGACTGAGAAGAAAAACAGAGAAAACGAGAAAGCATGTTGGAAAGTCCTACTTCAACACTTGCCTAACTAGGCACCAAGTGTTCCATAGTTTGGAGGGCCAAAATTAAATTTTCAAGAAATTAAAATTTCGCCAAGGCCTGGAGTCTCTTTAAAGTACCTTCACACCCATCCATCTACAGTCATCGCCTTGAAACGTCCATACCGAAAATCACTTTGATGCAGATCAAATATCCAAGTTGGAATCGACTAAAGTGAGCCACACTTTAAGTTAGTCAAAGGTGAAGAAATTCCTAAACATTTGAGACATCTAGAACACTTTACTAATCTCTGAGTTTTATATGAAGATGGCATCTATGATCAAGATCCATTGCTAATCAATGTGGAAAATCTAATTTCTAAGGCTTCATGTTCTGCAGATCCTGTTCATATTATTTTGATTCCATCTGCAAACACAGCCTCAAATATTGTTTCAATAGTTTCAAATTTTCCACATAAAGTCCGCTCCAAATGTTTGTGTATCTCAACAAGACAACAAAATATGTACCCTAATGGAATTTTTTGACTGGTCTATCAATTAAAAGCTACCCTTTTTGTCTTGGAGTCCTCACTAATGCAGCCAGTGGTAAATTTTGTTGATTTCAGACTATGGTGGGAGATATAGTACCTGCCATGGCTGGGCTGAATGTAGAAAGATTCTAGGCCTTCCCATAATCGAATTACAATATCTAGGATCATCGAATTTTCTATTTCAGCCCCTCACATTTCAATCTTCACATTTTTATTTTGGCCCCCCAAACAATGACACGTAACCAACTAAGTCATTTCCTCTTAGTCAGGGACAGAGGTCCTACGGTACGTAACAGCAGGTTTTTGAATAAAGATGTAAGCATTTCCATGTAGAATTTTAAGGAGTAACCTGGCTTCATGAAGAGGTATTCACTTGGCTATGGGAGTTCATTTTTCTTTGTACTGTTTTGTGAAGTTCAAAAGCGATATTTTGATTTCAGACAGAAGTTACAGAGCTTCATGCCATTTTCTATATTGTATAATATCTAAACTTACAAATTCGTAGACATCTTTTCCTGCCCCACTTGCATCAGCATAACTGAAAGTTTAAGAAAGCAAAAACAATTAACACATCACATATAGTGAACATCAACAGCCACCAAACTCAAAGATAAAAAAATAAAAACATTTACTGCATTCCAGCAATCAACACTAAGTTGCCTCGATGCTTCTTAGTGCTTACATCAGATCCCTCAACAAAGTAAAGCATGTAGACGAAACCGCATTACCAAGATACGGTTTCACTATGCACCTTATAAAAGTTAGATAAGTCATCCCCTCCCCCCCCCCCCCCCAAAACCAAAAAAAAAATAGCAGCCACATTATCACGCTCTAGGGTTTTTTCACCTTTTTCCAATTATACCGCTTATGGATTAGTTAAATATTTTTCAACATGTCCTTTTAGCTCATATTACATTGTCATCTAGTTTATCAACTAGTTTTTACCAAATGTGACTAGTTTATCAGCCAACGACCAGCTTATTAGCTAGTTTGCCCAAACATAGCCCAAGTGTCCAGTTGTCAATTGAGGTTTTGATTTTTGAAGTAGCTAAGAACCAGATGTCCTTTAGAAGTCCCCATTTGACTGAGTCAGCCAGTTCTGCACTATGCTATTTGAGGGTTGGATAATGTCCAAAAAAGATATAACACAAGCAACAGCTATCATTTCATATTTATAGAGAATTAGAGCTTTTTTGTGATTTTTTTTTATCATGTACCCCTTTCAAAACAAAGAACACCTTCAGGGTTTATAGGAACAAATTGAATATAGTTTTGGGCAGGTTGACCTTACGGTAGAGAGTCATGAGCCACATAGTCAATCCGATGCTTATCTATAAATTCCTGGTTAAGAACCCATGGGGCATCTGGGATAACTTCATCAACCCACCTGCATAAAGTAGAAATAAGGAACTTTCAAACCAAGTTCATCAATAACTAAATCAGTTTAAAGTTAAGATTAAAAATACTTGAAATCACACGTGAACATGCATGCATCATGACTCATGAGTAGCAAACTCACTTAGATAAAAGCTACTGATAACTCTCATCAAGAGAGTTGTTGTTTTACTCCCTCTTGCATCTTTATTTCATGTGCAATTTATCTTTGTAGTTAGTTATTAGTCCTTTTTAGTCTTTTTACATTCAAGGCTGTTGGTCTACTTTGGTCTATTAGATGTTTTTAGTTTTTTGAAGTTTATGTTGTTTAACAGAAAATGCTGCAGCATAGTTCTATCGAGGCTGCAGCATCAGGATAAGTGAGGCTGGAGGATGTTCTGGCAGATGATGTGATGAGTTGATGAGAAGTGGAAGAGAGAAGAGTACGTGTAGGTGATGGTGAAACAATGTCAAGCCCAAATGGGACAAGTTGGTGAAGTCTTATCCTTGGTAGATGTAAAAGCGTCAAGGGTGTCGAGCTCAAAGCCTAACAGTAATTAATTAAAGTTGACAGCAGAGAAAAAGGAAGAAAAAGGTGATAAACAAGTACCATTTTCTGATCAAGGAAGAACCAGCCGTCCATTGGGTTTTAAAGCATCGGTTTAGCATCTATTTATTGAGGTTGCGATGAAGACAAAGAAGAGGTCTTTAGAGAGGAGAATTTAGTTTTTAATTATGAAACAATAGCACTTGTATTTCTGAGTTCGAATATCTTTATTTCTGCATTGTATTTCTGCCTTCACTTCTATAGTTTGCATTTTTCTGTGAGGCAGTCAGAAGTTGCAGAAGGATCGACAAGCGTCTAAACTATTGAAGATAACGAGCCTACAAGCGTAGCACTTGGGAAATAAGAGAAGACTCTTATAAAACTAGAGATGAAACTCTAAACATAATTTTATTGATCAATAATAAACTGAATATTAATGAAAACAATAAACCCTATTTACAGACTAAACTAACTTAGAGATAACTAAAAGATGAACTAGAAATTTAAAATCAAACCTAATACTAATCCTAAACCAACTATGAAAGCAAATAGGATATAATTAAAAAGAAACTAATGATAATAATCCTAATCTAATTATGAAGCAAATAATTAATAACTAGATTAACAAATAATAATCCTAAACTATTTAGGAAATAAAATAAACAAATGAATGCAATCCATGCGTGACTAGTCTGGTTGTGTGCTCGACCTAGCACGCGACCCACTCGTTGCGGGAGAAGTCGCGTAAGAGACCGTGTTGGCGTGTTCCAGCTTTTGATCCTGGTTTTTGGCTTCTTTCGAGCTCGTTTTCTTCATTTCCAAAGATTTGCGAAAAAACCCGGATTTTTGGCTAAGTAAAAATCTCAAGCTTTATATATATTACCTTGGAATGTTTCTAATTATGTATTTAGAGGTTTGTTTATGTTTGGGTATGAAATGGATCAAGAAAAGGACTTGAAATGCCAAAAATAGGGTCAAAAATATCATCTTGGGCCGCTCCCCGACCGTGAAGAAAACGCCCCGGACGTGAAAATTGGACAGCAGGCCGGCTACGGGAGAGCCATGGGCACGGGCGACCTCTGCTCGCGACCCTGGGTTGCGCCACCCAGGTCGCGTAGGTCTACACCCACCTTCAAAACCCGAAATTTCTCATTTCCTCTCTCATTTCTCACTTCCAACTCTTTTCTCTCCTCTCTAAAATCTTTGGGATCACATTTATGGCCATGATTTCATCTTCTCCAAGCATTTACGAGCTATCAAACAAGATCTCAAGTATTTCTTCAAGATCCATGTTCATCTTCTCCAACTATCTCTCTCACCATTGTTGACGTAGTTTTTGGGGTTTTCCTAAAAACAAATTGCTTTTGTTGACAAAAACCATAACAAAAATGTGTATTTTGATGTATTGAAATATTTTCCTTACTATTTATCAAATGTATTGAGTATTTGTTCAAGTTTACATACTTGGTGTTTTTGGGTTAATATATCTTGAAAATGCATATATTGGGATCTTTGAATATTTTGTTAAATAAATCATAAGTGTGGGTTCTCTTGATGATTTATTTCATAAGTAGAGATTATTTGGTGATAATGTTTTTTTTGTGTTTTTGGTTTGGGAAAAATGTATGTTGTTGCACCATGAGATATTTTGGAAATATAATGGGGGTTTTAACTGGAAAATGAATTAACCCAACCAATTATGTGTTTTTAAGTTAATCATGCATTTGGAGCATGTATTTGCATATACACCGGTTAAATGCGTGTTATTGTTTTGATGATTTTTATTTATTAGTCAATTGAGTTGTTGAGCTTTTGGCTCGGTTTTGACTTAAAAGAGTATTGGGGACATTAGTCCGATTTAAATTGCTCTATGTTGAGCTTTTGGAGTTATATGTATTTGTAGCATATTTATTTGTAAATTACATGTTTTGAGTGGGTTGGACATTCATTTGGAGTCATGTAATTTAGACTGTAACGCATTTGATCCATAGGCATGTGAGTCAGTCGTATGGTCACGTAGGTATTGTGGAGTTGGACTCCGGGACCCTTGTTTCATGACTTTAAACTTTTCAAGTAGACACTAGGAGGGTTGAGCCCGGACGTGATGTCTTGGTGACACACCAGGATCTCCGCCGCTTGAAATGTTGCCTTGAGGTAGACACTACGTGGGTCGAGCCTTGAGGTGGAATTCGTAAGAATAGACACTAAGGTCAACCGACTCTTGAGGTGAAACTTGTTAAGGAGTCGTAGGGACATTTAGACTTTAAGTCATGACGTGTTGTGCAATTAACGTTGTATGAGTGACACACTTATGTGTTCCCGTCATTCTCAAAACGGATACGGGTCTCCCCCGTTGTTAAACGTTATTTTTGGATAGTGTGTTATCCATGTTTTATTACTTGGGTTTTGACAAGTAACAGTAATTTATGACTTTGATATACTGGATCTCCTCCATATATATATTAATGTTTGGATGAAAGGGTTATTTCCATGTTTTCAGTATTTGGATTTTAATCCTATTTGTACCTCGTGTGAGTATTGGGTTTGGTTTCATAATTGTGAGGTATTTCTGTTCAAGTGATCTATCACAAAAATGGAGTTTTGGTAAAGATATCATTTTTTTATTCTAAATGCGCTTCATATTGGAAATTGTGATTTAAATAATATTCTTTACATTTTACCGTTTTATATAACTGATTGAAGTGTTTGAACTCACTAGACGTTAAGTCTAACCTTTTTCTTTGTCGGCATGTGCATCAGACACTGTGATGAGTTGGGTGCTAGTTAGAGGCACGAGAAAGATTTAGCTAATTTGAGACGTCTTCTGTACCTTGGTAATGGTGATAATTATTGGGTTTTAGTAACACCGTCCATAATGTAGACCTTGTATAAGGTTTGGATTTCTATTGTTTGATGTTAAATCCTAGATTGTCGTTGTAGGAAATCGACGGTTGACATTTATAAAAGAATTTATTCCTTATTTGATGTTTATTCGAAAATTTTAAATTAGTCGTCATTTCCAAATTTGAGGGTATTACAAGTTGGTATTAGAACATAAGTTTGAGAGATTTAGGTATTGATTTGGGATGCCTAGACTCAAACTAGCGTCTTTCTAAGTGAATGAAAGTGAGGATGTGTACGATGATACACTTGAGATAGGATATTTCGAGGTCAATAGAGTCACTAGAACCGGGAATAAGGATAATGATGGCAAGAATTCTCATGTAAAGTATGTTCATGATTGCACCTGGCCAGTCGTTATGAATTCACAATTACATGTGTGTGCTTGAATTGCCTTGTTGTGATGATCGATGGGGGTAAAGAGTGAATTCTCGATAAATAGTCGTTAAAAGAATTGATGTTTGTAGCAATGTCACTTGAGTGACAATTATGTATGGTGATTATGTTAAACCAACCATTTAGGTCAGAGAGATCGGTTAAGTTTGAACCATAAGCTTGTTGAATAATCACTTGTTTTGGGAGGAATTTGTAAGGTTAATCCGTTTAGTTTCCGATTACCGCCTTAAGATATTTGGGCATTCAGATGTTGGTAGTGTGACTAATGGCTTAAGCAACTGTGTTCCAGCTTTTGATCCATTGATCCAGGTTTTTGGGGTACTTTCGAGCTCGTTTTCTTCTTTTCCAAAGATCTGCGAAAAAACCCGTTAACTCTCTGACCCCCACTATATGTTAATATGAGTATGTCTTTTGGTATTTACTTTCTCCTCTCTGTTGTCTTTGTGTATTATGCGCTAAAACCCTTTTTAGTGTGGGTTTGAACAAATCCTAAATTGTGAACATGCAGTAAGAGCTGCCATTGTTTCTTGTTGGCATTCTTAATATGTCCATTCATGTGATCTTATATTACAACACTATGCAGACAAGTGAATCACCGAGTAAAGTGTTCAATTGTGTTGAGACCCATGAAAGAGTTCAACGTATGCAACATCAACTAGAAAAATGCGAGAATAGGTTTGAAAAAACTTAGCAAGCACATAGGAATATTTGTGATCTTGTGTAGCTTAAAAAATTAAGAGTTTGCACCTTAAACTGAGTTAACATCTGCATAGAAATACGATTTATCATTTTTGGGTTGAGTGTCTTTAAACTTGAAGAGTTCTCTGTTATCTGTGTTAACAAAGTTGAGTTATGCTGCAGAATGTTGTCGGTTCCTATTGTTGTAGCAATTCAGGTGAAGTTTGCATCCCATACTACTTCCCATATTTCTGAACTATGCTGTTAAAATCGCGATATATCGTTGATATATCGGATATCGGACATCAACAAGATATCGATGGCCAAAAATCGGCCAAAATATCGGCCCCGAGAATATCGCCGATTTTCCCCCATTTTTGACCCATTTTTTGACCAAAATATCGGACAATATAGCGATATTTGTAGCTTTGTACCTTTTTGGGATTTTTTTTTAAATTCTATTGAGCTTTAATTTAATACATTTACTTGGGTTTACTTGGGCTTCTTTTAAATGATAGTCAATTAGTGACTTGTTAGGTTTACGTTTCCTTCCATCTTTCTTTCTTCTACGGACTACAATAGCATACAGTAAGACTTCTTCTTCTCTTAATCTCGACTTTCTCTTCTTTCTTCTACAGACTACGATAACATAGACACAGCTGTTGGACGATTCTTTCAAGGCATCAACACAACTTCTGTTTATGGTCTTCTTCTTCTAGGCATACTCTATTTTTGATGTTGAAACTATGTTTTTAATTTATGGATATGATATATTTATGGATGCATACATATATATATTATATAGTTCTAAGAAATATTATATGAACCGATATATCACCGAAATATCACCGACATATCCGATATCTCAAATATCGGTCCCTCACCAATATACCACCGCTATCCGACATTAACAGCATAGTTTCTGAAATGGTTTTGGCAACAAAAACCAACATTATCTTCAAACTCATTCTATAAAGTCTTTATTTAGTTATGCTCATTTATAACTTTGACATCCAATCCCTATGGAAATGATATTTGGTTACTACACCATTGTTTGTTGAAGGTGACAATTTAAGTATGTGTATATTTGCACAAACTTAAATACTAAATTTTGTGATAACAACCTTCCAAGTTAACTCTCGCAGCAGGTACACTTGTGGCTACTAGACTATATACATGATGCTATTCCTAGTTTTTTGTTTTTTGGAAAATAAGAAATAATTCATACTTCCACAAATGATCTCCAACAGTCCATACGACTGCATGTAAAAAACCCACGGCTCCCTATAAGGAACAGAACTATTGTAAAATTCAATAAAGTTATAGATCACCGGAACTAAATCAGAATTTGAGTACAACAAACGTACTTGCAATGACGAAGGGATTCATAGCGCTCCTTGTCAGTCATGACTGTTTTTCCCTTTAGGCTGTGGGTGACCTCATCATTGCAGCATCCAACCAAAAGAAAAGTATTTGGAAACCTATTTGGGCATCACAGAAATTGCAAGTTAGAAGAAACATACACTTCACTTGCATATTTTATTTTAGCATGATTTTTGCATTTTGTAACTAGCTAAAATCAGAAACATCACTAAAAACATACAAACATTTGATTTTATGAATAACTACCACTTTACCATCAAAAACACATACAAAAAGAGAGTTTCCTCCCCACAATGACACAGTACAAAACTTAAATAATACAAACATTGATTTATCACTCTTGGATATGGCTTAGACAGTCAATTCTGAACTGATAGATTAGCTCTCAGAATCAGAAATTTGTACCAACTTTTATGGAACAATTTAATTTCTAATCAAAGCTACACTTTACATGAAATAATAGGATGCTAGCTTAAGTATGTAACAAAACAAGACAGAGTTCGTGTTCAATATCCACAAAAAAAATATATATAAATGGTTGCATGAAATGGGATCAAGCAGCCTTACTCTAGTTGCAAAAACAGACTTAAAGTATGTGTTACGCTCAGGGGATAGGTTAAGAAATTCATATGAAGCAGGAGCATGGAAGGTTAAACACTGAATGGGGGACCTGGGGACCTTTATTAGAAGGAAGAGGCCATCAGTGTTATCAATATCTAGTACAAGCAAATAGACGAATATATGTTATTCTACATGTCAGGCCTAACTTCTTACACATGAAAAAAAAAAAGCATTTTCTAGAAGTAGATTCAACTGTCCTCATTGGAGAAGAATTATCACGGATGATGCTTCTGAACATATCATATCAGACAGAAGATAACCATAAGTGATAGTGAGTGCAGTAGTCAAACTTCAAAACACATTTCAGGAGTTCAATATTTAAGGGTCCATATGATTGTTTTGTTTCCCAGGATTCTCATCAAACTGCTATTTATGCCCCATAGTGGGCCATGAATTTTATCTCCCAAGTATTTTGCAAATTCTTCTGTTCCACATCAAGATGGCCCAAATCTTTCAATAGTTTTATGCATATCATAATTAACCCTATAATCCTATGAAGGCATTACTCCTACCCATGAAAATCCTCCTATATTTAGTTCAACGTGATATCAAACATCTGAAGAAGTGCCATAGACGAGGAAAGCGTCTGGGAAAACTCAATCAAAATCGTTCTGATCGCCCAATCCATTAATAAAGATAGATGCACCCTCAAGGTTTGAGAAGTTTGAGTGCCTAATTATCCCTTTCATATTCCGTTTGATGTTGATTAACTTGTTCAGAAACACTCATGGATGCAAACTTTCTGACTTACTACAAAATTTGGGCCACTATAACCTCCAACGCATCCAAACTTATGGTTCCAACTTATTATAAAATTTACGTTTCTCTTGATACCATGAGGACAAAATCGAGAAATAAAACCTTCAAATACTAGGACGAGAGAAACCAATAACGGATCACATAGAATACAGATTTGATTCCTTCGACAAACAAAACACGCAATCATAGGCACAAAATGAAATAAATTGATTGACAATTACGAAAGAGTTAAGTGAAAACTTACGATTTCTTGGCTTGTTCTAGGGAACGAGCATGACCAAAATGAAAGAGATCATATATGCCATCAGCATAGACACGAACAGGCCTGTCCGTGGGCGGGTCGAGCATCCAGATAGTCTGTTTATGCTCCTTGTTCTGTTCATCCTCCATTGAAATACCTTTTCTCCTCTGCGGATGAAATACGAATACTGGATCGATCGGGTTCCCTATCGGTTTCAGACAGATTTGGGGAATGGAGATGAAAATCAATGCCCTGCAATTTCTTTTTGGGGTTCAATTTTATATATTCGTTATGTCCTTGGATCTATTCGTTTGTGATTCTATGGGCACCGTTTTTCGATACATAATAATTATAATAATAAACATAATGTAATTTCATATCATATGAATAAATATCCTTTGTTGGTTCTTTTTTAAAAAATGTCATGTTAATAAATTTCTTATGTATTATAATATAGAGTAAACTATAAATTTGGTTGTTTTGGTTTGTTAGATATAACACTTTTCCTCCTTGCAGTTTTAAAATTACAATATAATTATCATGGGTTGTAAAAGCGATCGAATTTGGTTTCTCCATCTAACTTCGTTAGCAATCCTGTCGTTAAGTCACACCATGTGACTTGCACATGAGGGTAATACCGTTTTTTCTCTTTAAACCCACCTGTTAACGGTTAACCCCTCCTGGATAGCCTCGATAAAAACCTTTTTGTTGATTATCATTCTTATTGTTTACCTCTTCACCTTCAACTTCAAACTCTATGTAACAAAGCTTATTGATCGATACCCCTTACAATGTGGAATATTCGTATGTTTCTTGTTTTTACCCAACCAATCCATGCCTATTACTACATCAAAGCCACCTATCATCATCGGTAACAAATCCACTCTAAGGGTGCGTTTGGTACGCAGACAGGACAGGACGAGACAGGACAGAACAGGACAGGATAGAACAGTTGTTCAGCGTTTGGTAAAACAAAAATGGACAGAACAGAACAGATAACATGACCAATTTACCCCTAAATAAAATTTAAAGAATGAATAAAATATAAAAAAGAAGACATATTTAATGTTTTATAAGAGAATTATATTTTATTTTGAGGTTATATTTGTAAAACATAAGTCTGTTCCACCTTGTTCCAACTTGTTCCATGGGTGGGGGTGGAACAGGCATGTTCCACTTTTGTTCCATTCTGTTCCTGTCTGTTCTACCTAACAGTCCTGCCAAACGTGGAACAGTAATCTCTGTTCTGTTTTGTCCTGTCCAGTTCAGTGTACCAAACGCACCCTAAAGGAACTACCGTCTATCTCCAAGGTACAATCGTTATAACACTCTCGAATCAAAAGTTGTTCCCCATTAGCTACCTTTACTATCATTGTATCAGAAAGTACACTAATTGGGGTATCGAATTGCTTACAAAAAGAATTTGACACGAAAGACACGAGCAGGCAAGGAGTTTACTAGATACGTACTCGATACCACGTCGGTGGTCTCCCTTGCCTCCTCGACGGTCATCTGAAATGCACGACTTGGCGCCCTAGGCGGATTCTCCTTCCGTGACATCGTCCCAAAAGAGCTCGCACGGTTCCCGCCTACCAACTTCGGCCATTCCTTTTTCACGTGGCCCGGTTCTCGACATTCAAAGCAAACCGGCCCCCGGATGGGACAATCTCGGACCGCATGGTCCTTCTTTCCACATAGGCATGGAAATGGGGCGGGGATGGGGCGGGGACCTCAATCCCCATCCCCGTCCCCAATCCCTCATCTTCATCCCCGTCCCCGTCCCCATCCCCGTCGGGGAATATGATCACATCCCCATCCCCATCCCCAACGGGGAACGGGGATCCCCAACGGGGAAACGGGGATTTTCTTTTTCCGTTTATGTAAGCTATTTAAATCAAATATATAAGACACCACACATGTTTAAATATCACATATTTTCAATAAACCTAAAATCGAAATAAATTTAATTTAGTATAAAAATCACAACATCATATAATAATTAATAACTTAAGATCAAAAGAAATTCAACCGAATTCGGGAAAAAAAAAACTTAACTTCAAACGTACCAAAAGATATCGAGTAAGATTCAAAGCCATATCGAGTAATTGTATTTTGATTGACATCCAAAATACATACTAACATCCAAAAAATAACAATTTTATATTACAAACCTAGTTAGGAAATAGGAAATTATGAAATACCGATTTAGTTTAAATAAATAATATATCAAATATTAATTAAAATATAAAACGGGGACGGGGCGGGGCGGGGAGTGCGATACCCGTCCCCGTCCCCATCCCCGGTTTGAGACAAACGGGGATCCTCGTCCCCATCCCCATCCCCAGTTTAGCGGGGAATCCCCATCCCCGATCGGGGCGGGTGGACCGGGTTCCCCGACGGGTCGGGGCCAATTTCCATGCCTATTTCCACACTTGGCACACTCGGAAGGACCCGAGTGAGGTCTTGGGTTGCATGGGCCAAAATGCTTGGCCTTACATTTATGGCACCACCTTGATTCTTGATGGGAGTCTCCAAACCTCCCTCCTACAAACGGCCTCGACTGATGAACTGGCCCAGATGGCCCTTCCCATTTTCTTTTCTCACCAATCTGACCCATTTCTTCCTTTCCCTGAGCAATGTCATCCTCCACAAAGAACGACTTTTTGATTGCCTCCTCTAGTGTCGTTACCTTGGCGTTCCTCACCGCCATCTTCATCTCGGCCGACAACCACAACTGGTATGCTTTAATCTTCATCTTCTCATCGGGAGCCAGGTGTTCCACTAAACTTAACTTCTCTAAGAATTGCTTTGAGTAGTCCGAAACGGACATGCTTCCCTTCTTCAGATTACGGAATTCCAATTCAATCTTGTCTAGAGCTCTCTCACTGCAATACTTGTCTAGGATTTTCTTCTTGAATGTTGGCCATGAGAGTTTGGCCAATACTTTGGGAGTAAGAGAGGATCGGGTGAGATTCCACCAAGTAAGGGCCTCGCCCCTTAGCAAGTGAGAGGCGAATTTGACCCTTTGAGAGTCGTCACACTCGCTTGCCATGAAAGCCATTTCCATCTCACGGATCCAGTACTTGCAACTTACGGGATCGGTAGTACCTGCGAACTCGGGCGGCTTGCACCCTAGAAAAGTTTTGTATGAACATCTCGACTCTCTTCTCTTATCTCGGACTATCACCTGCTCTTCAGTATCAACTACATTCACTCCACCTACCGACCCAATCACGACATTCTCCACCACCGTTTCGGGTCGTCGATGTTTGGCGTCGCGGTCCTCCAATAACTTCATGAAAAATTCCTGTTGTTGTGCCATAGCCGAGTTCATGGCTTGCATCATGTTGTCCCTGATTCGGGTTTCAAGGGTCATCTCCTCGATGATTGGGTTGGTAGCGGCAATGCTTACTCGCAGGATATGCTCGACTCCCCCGCCCAAAACAGTGGGTATGGGAGGACCCACGGTGGTTGCGACCAAAGGAGGTTGGTCGGCGGTAGATTCGTCCTCCACATTACCCTCTCGTGGTGTTGGTAACCTGCTCCGGATATTTACCATGATTATCTGCCACACACACGAGAATGAGGTTGAGAAAAGACTAAGTGAGTTTGAACTCGAAGGTACGCACTAATACATTCATTAATTATCATAACAACAGTCAATCAAGTAAGCTTACATAACAATACATTCATAATAACATTAGCTAAGTGAAATTATGAACGGATTATACACAAGGATTCTTGCCACCATCATCACAACTTTCAATTAGCGTAATTCCGTAGATCGGATTTTACCCCAAGGTGAATAACCTACTACTAGCACTTACAGCTTAAGTCTAAGCATGCTAAAGTCCATACCTAGTTCACTTAAACTAAAGCTCTGATACCAACTAGTAACACCCCAAAATTTTGGACGAACAAAAACTTCCAAGAGACAGAAGTGTGGTATAAATTTGCCATAGCATGAGTCTCCCAAAGAGGGGAAATAAAGTATACCTGTTTAATTACAAGGTTTGTAATATAACGTAAAATAAACAACAACCATCTAATCTAATTTCTACATCGAAATAAGATTACAAAAGGGGTGTCATCTCTACTTCCAACGAATCTTCTCCAAAAACGGTTCCCAAAAGTATATCCCCAAGCTCACACTAAAATCCGCCTAAGCCTTCTTAGGGGCGGCGCCGCTAGAACCTGAGATACATGTCGACACCAAGCAAGTGTTAGGCCAAAAAGTCTAGTGAGTTGAACAAGATATAATCAAGATTCATATAAAGCACATATGGAAATTATTCGAGAAGTTAATCCACAGTCGGAGTCAATGGGGGAGACCCATAGCACCAATTAAATTCCACCCAAAGAGTCGATATACCTAAGTGTCAAGCTACCATGAGCGATACCAAACGGCCTGGCACATTCGAGGACTACAACCATGGCATTACCTGGATGGTGGAGATCTAGGTACTTACCATTAAGGTGACACCCAAGACTATATCCTCCTATTGTATACTTGACTTGGTTCGTCCAACCATTTTCGTGTAGGCCAAAGGTACATATATATAAGTGAAGGGTGTCTCAAGCCATCATTGGCAAATTGTGGACTCAATGCCCCATATATCTTTTGCAAGCTTTATGTAATATTCATAGTATCATTAGCACCCCACTTAATATAGATGGAATAAAGCTCAACACCAAACTGAGAATATATATATGATCGCCAAATACTTCATGGATGGTCAAAATCACAAATTAGGTCGAAATCCTAAAATATGAACATTTCCATATAAAAATTATATACCAACATTTAGTTTACAGATAAGCCATCAATAACCCTTAAAGTTCCAATATCCCATTTCTCATAAAACCCAAAAGTTCTTCAAAATATAGAGTTATAAACATTTCACCATTAAATGGAGATTTCCACAAAATAATGCAACATAGAGATGAAGAGCACATCATGACATGTATTTAGTTTTAACAAAGGGTTTAAGAAACTCACAATCTTGGTTTTGAGAAAAACCTAGAAAATAGTGGAACCCCTATATTTTGGGGAAGAAGATGAAGGAGGGTGCTTGAGATCTTGATTTCTTCACTTTAGGAGGTTAATAACACCAAGCCAACACAATAAATGCTCCTCAACTAATCTTGCTTGAGGAGTAAATGAAGAGGGAGAAGAGGGAGGAAGAGAGTTGGAAAGAAAAATGGGGAATTGAATGAGGGTCTTGGGGTTAAGACCCAAAAATTCGACCAGGGCTCTCCGGCGGTTTCCCACGCGGCTTTAAGTCGCGGGGAAGGTCGCGCTTGTTACTATGCTTGAACCCATAACGAGTTGCGCGACTTACCACGCGACCTGAGGCCGCGGGAAAGGTCGCGCAAGTCGCTGCTTACTGCTTCCTTTTCGACTTAAGCTGAAAACACACCAGAGGTTTAACCATGCCTTGACTCAAACGATAAGCATCCAATTGTAGTGCGTTTAGGGTTAAACATGATGGAATACAAGAATATAAACTCTAAGGTGTTACAACACGGGTGGGGCATAATACTCAACCCATAAATCATGGTTAATAAACCACATATACAATACGTCACCGAAAATATGGACTCTAAACCCAATACTCACGCGACCATAAAATAGAAGGAATCCAAATAACAAAACATGGAAATGACATATTTCATTCAAACCTTAATATACGCGGAGGGAAATCCAATATTAAGGTCATCATTTACAGTCAACCACATAAGCCCAACGATAATAAAATAAGGCGTTAATATTTAAAATATTGTTGGTCGACGATGGGGGAAACCCTTATCCGTTGAGAGTGGAGGAACACAAAAGTATGCCACTCTTACAACGTTAATCGCATGACACTTCACGACATAAAAGCCCAAGTGTCCCTACGACTTCTTAACAAGTTTCACCTTAAGAGTCGGTTGACCTTGGTGAGCATCACCATGAATTCCACCCCGAAGACCCGGCACACTTAAGGACTACCTCCAAGTCATTACCTCAAGCGGTGGAGGTCCTAGTGCCTACCTCCAAGGTAGCACTTCCAGACTCAACCCTCCTAGTGCCTACTTGAAATAGTTTAAGGTCATAAAACATGGGCCCCAGAGTCCAACCCCACAATACCCAATTGACCATCAAATAAAGACTGACTTACGTGCCTATGGATCCAATGCATTATAGTCTAAAACGTTACATGACTCCAACGAATGAACTAACACATTCAAAACATGTAACTCACGAATAAGATGCAATTAAGTACACCATACGTCAAAGGCTCCTTATCGAGCTACCAAGATTGAATAAATATTCCGAAGGCTCATCCGAGTATAAATCAAGTTCCCAAAGGCATAATACGCGTTTGACTAAAATACGTGAGCCAATAAATTACATCTTTTCCCAAAATCTTTGACTCTCCATCTCAAAATGGCCTCCGATCCAAAAACAAAAAGGTTTACAATTTCTAAAATGCCCACAAGGTCGGGAACGACCAAAATCAACATGACTCACACATTCGTATTTTCAAGGTGTCCCATTACATAAACGATGCATATTTCTAACAAATAGTCTAAGTGCATTTTGACCAAATAATCTTCGTTTATGCAATAAATTATCAAAACACTTTTATTTGTGACTTATTTATCAAAATGGCCAAAAATCCCAAATGTGGGTGTTTTACAAGGTTCATAATCCAAACACCTCAAATAATCAAAACTCACCAAATAACTCAACAAATGATAATTTCATGTAAAACACATAAACACTTTAAAAATGAACATTTTGGCATGTACAACATTTTCACAAATCAACTTGAACTCACCTTGCTAGATTTAGGCTAAATCTAGATTTTTCCCCAACTTGAGCTCCTTTGAAGAAACTTGGATCCTCAAGCCAAAACTTCCAAAAACCTAGATCCACAAGTTTCAACCATAAATACACATATCCAAGTGTTTAGAATCATTCCCCAAATATCTTATATCAAAATCTCCATTTTGGCCAAAAACCCTAATTTGACCTAACTTTTCTCAAAATCTTCCAAACCGAAATTGGAGAAATAAAACACTAGGTTGTCATCAATAGAGAATTTATAACTCATAAAGAAGTTTGGAAGTGGAAGGGGTGAACTTACCACTTAGGTTTTGGTGAAAACCTAGAAAACCCCAAAATTCTTGAAGATGGAGGTGATGATGATGAGCTCTTGATCTTTGCTTCCAACCACCACCAAATACTCTTATATATTCCCAAAAATAACAATATACCCTTGAAAATCTCTCAAAAACGAACCCATAGCAACTTGAATCGCCAAAAACGGAGTTGAAATGAGAGAGTTATGAGGAAATGAAGAATGAGGCTGAAAATCCGACTTTTAACAAGTCTGGTACACCAGTGCTACTATGTCATGCGACTTTGCCATGGCATTGTCGCATGGTATAATCACTACAAGTGTATCGTGGGCAAAAACTTTCCTGCAACTTTTCCAGTGTGACTATGACACTGTCATAATCGTCGGGCATTGTAGTTGGACTCGTACCAAGCCCCGAAACTTGACTTTTTCTATGCCAACACTCCCGAAACTCTTAGGGACTTAAAGTAATGTTTTCCCAACATAAACCCCACCATTTACAAGTTGCAAAAACGTCCGGTGACTTTTACTTGCCAAAAATTACGGGTATTACAATACAAAATAGCCACCATATTGACCAAATGTGTTCTTGAGGAAATTCCTAGTGAAGTTCTCAACAACGAAGGAGGTCTAAGGAAAAAAGGTTCATCATGCAAAACAAAGCTACTTTTGGGATGGATTGAAACAAAACCTAACAAAACTATAGATGATTTTGTTGAAGATGGTTATGACATTGGGTTAAGTAAACCAGTAGGCAATGAACATGAGTTTTGTGATACATCATAATATAGACCAGAGGTTGATAATGGGTTTAGATAACATGTTGGGGCTGGTGAAGCACCTGAGTTTAATCTACCTATAGAATTTAATCCTTTTTTGGATAATCCAATTGTAAGTGAGGAACTGGGCCATCTAAATGTAGGTGAGGAACAGGGAATCCAAATGTAGGTAATGGGCAGGTATATATGATTGTAAAAGATGATAGTGAAAAGGAACATGAAAAAGATGACGGTAAAGATGTTGATTACATGGTTAATAAAACCTATGAATGAAGGAGGTTGATGTAGACCTAAAAAACTTCAACTTCATCATGTTGAGTGGTTAGGAGATAAAGGGAAAGAAGGCGAGGAAGACAATATGGGAAAAGATGATAATCACGATCTAGGGAAGGTAGATGCATTTTCTAATGGTTCAGATTCTAAATTTGAAGGAAATAAGAAGAGAAAGTTGAGGAAATTTAGAAAGCATCAAATAACGAAGAAGACTTTGAATGTGAATTTTTATGTTGGGTAATGTTTCAGGAGAATAAGTGCAATATGTAGGGGTAAAATACCAACATGCAATAAAGAAGTTGGAGAGAGTAATAATGCAAAGTCAACATGGTTAACAGAGTCAATAAAGTCAAAGATAAAAGTAAGTAGGCTCTTTTGTCCTTGGGTATTGCATATCTCTACAAGCAAATAAGAGAAAACATGGGTTGTGAGAGCCTACAATGGTGTGCATAAATGCCTTCAATGCAAGAAAGTGAAACAATGCACATCAACTTTTCTCTCACAAAAACTAGAGGGAACAATTGCGCCAAACTCAATTATTCCTGTTGGAGCCTTAAAAGATCAGTTTCAAGCCAAACTTTAATTGACTCTTTCAAGGCAGAAAGTATTTAGGAAAAAAAGATGGCCATAGAAAATGCATGAGATACTTACAGTGCATAATACGCTATGTTGATAGACTACATTCTTGAGCTACAACAAACAAATAGGGACACAACAATATTGTTGGAGGTTGAAACTAAACCAAACGTCACAACAACAACTAGGCAGTTTAAGAGGATTTATGTCTATTTCGATGCAGTCAATAAAGGATTAAAATCCATCGACAGGGAGTTATGGGGATAAATGGGGCTTTTATGAAAGGATCATTTCCTAGACATATCTTAACTGCCATTGGGATTGACCCTAACCATGGCACTTACCCAATTGCTTATGCGATTATATAGGCAGAAACCACTAGGATTTGTTTCTCGAATAATTGGGAGATGATCTAAAGTTGCATAGAAACTCTAACTTCACCTTAATTAGTGATCGACAAAAGGTAAACTTCATTTTCCTTTGATTTTTTTACTCTAGATCTGTTTTTTATTATAAGGTTTAATATACTTTAACATTGTTGGTGTTACAAGGTATCATACTAGCAATTTCAAGAAAGTTTCCAAGTGTAGAGCATGGATTTTGCTTAAGGCACATCCATGAAAACATGAAGAAAACCTGGAAAGGCGAGGAGTATGAAGACCTATTGTAGAAGTATGTTGCAACAACTACTGTTAAATAGTTTGGAAGGTGTATGAATGAGATGAGGAATTTGAATTAAGTTGCATATGTTTAGAAAAATCCCCCCCACAGAGTTGGAGTAGATCTCACTTATATGTATGAATCTTGTTACTTGAAAGAAACACACTCTTGTTATTTGTTTATGAAAGAATCAAGTTGTTCATTGATTTGTTATGAATTTTGATTCTTGGAAGAAACACATTATTTGAAATTACACTGTTGTTTATTTGTTTACTATATTCTTATGTAACACTAATGGTGAAATCTTGTGTGCACAGGGAGAGCACATTATGATGTGGTATTGAACAATATGTGTGAGGTGTTTAATGGAAACTTATTGATGGGAGAGGTAGACCAATAATCATGGCTCTAGAGTCAGGGGAGAAGCCAAGAATCTATATGAAGGGGAGCACCGACTAAAATATAAAAAAGTTACTTACTGTTAAAAATTAGCTAAAATCAGTTTAGAACCAAGGGTGTACGCATATTGGGTTAGACAGTTTATGACGGTTTGGAAAAATCTCAACCCAATCTCTAACACCCTAAAATTAGAGATAATTTAAACCTGAAAAAAAAACTGAAAATGACGTACTATATAAATAGTTCACCCAAGACGGGGAATAGGAAGGTGTTTACAAAACAAGAATATGAGAGATAAATTTAGACAACCTACTAATCTAAACTAGGCTAGCTTAGATTAAAGACGGGTGTCCCTATCTCTTAACAAAAGAATCCGACTCAAACCAAAAGACGCCCATGCTATACTTCACAAAATCAATCTCTAGTTACTTGACTCTCCACTCAAGCCGAGGAGTCCCACCGCTAGATTGACCTGTTATACATGTCATTTGAAGAAAAAGTGTTTGGCTAAAGCCTAGTGAGAACACCTAAATTTATGTTGCAAAATAGATATCCAATGATAATAAAATCCAAGTTATAGATAAGTAAATAAAACATGACAGGTCAAACTTGCACTACCTTTACCAAGTAGAATGATCAAACCCATAATACCATTTTCAATAACGGGGGAGACCCGATTTCTATTGAACGTGACGGAACACAAAAGTAGGTCACACATCTATGTTTAGAGCTTCGTTTATAGGACATTGGTCATTGAGTTCAACCACCCACGATCTATAGATCAAATACTCCAATTCATTAAAGTATGCTCAATGCTAGAGTTAATTCAATAGGTTACCCGGTCATCAAGTTCAACCACCCACGGTCTATAGATTGAATCCTCCGGTAAATTAATACCCATGTCTAGCTGAAAGTGGGAGTGGGTCACCACTAAAACACAATAGTCAAATTTCTTTTTGCTTATGGATCCACTAGCAAATAAATCAAGGTTGGTCACAATTTCATTTTGTGACTCACACATCATTAGTGCATCAAGTCTCCTCATAAATGACTTCCATAAGGAAATCCCAATATGTACCTCCTTTTGATTTTAAATAAATAACAAGCATTGAAAGTTATTGTCAAACCTCACATAAGATTTCTCCATCGTGATATTTTAACCATCATATGACCATTTAAATCATATTTAAAAATGTACCTCATACCATCCAATCCATAAGTGAAAATTTCCATTTTTAGAAATGAAACCCTAATCTTGCCAAAATGGCTTACAAGCAATGATAGGTTATAAATTTGTAGATAAAACATCTACCATATCACAAGACAACATTTCCATCATCATATCTCAAATAAAGTTAGAACTCCAAAGATCTCCAAAAACCCTAGTTTAGGTCAAACTTGAAATTTATAAAAATACGTAGTGAAAGATGCTAGTGAGTTCAAAAATCATGTTTTGACATGTATAAAGTTTTGAAAGGAGGGGAAGAACTCATAATACTAGGTTTTCTCTAAAACCTATAAATTTCCAAGACACAAGAACTTGAGGTGAAATTTAGTGAGATGATGAGCTCTTGAGGTCTAGACTCCACACTTAGCTTGAGGGTGATGATGATTCACTTTAGGTCTTCAACTCTAAGCATTAATGGCTCCCAAAATGCAATAAATGTAGTGATTCGGTTGAGAGAGAGAAGAAGAGAATGGTTGAAGTATTCAATGCCAAAGAATGAAATCGCACCTAATAAAAGGCTGGAACCCGTTGGCGACAGTGCCATGCGATTGTGCCATGGTATTTTTTCTAGGCATAATCGCTCGGGTTGTACCAAGGCTAAAAGGCTTCATGTGATATTGCCTTGCGATTATGCCCTTGGGCACTCTCGCCGGGTATAATCGCCCAAATTGTACCGCAATGGGTGTGAGCCCTGCGATTGTGCCCTTGAGCACTCTCGCTAGGCATAGTCGCCCAAGGTGTACCGAACCTGAAAACTTCTGATTTTGCACTCAAATACTCGTGACCCGATTTGAATGCAAAGGTAATCCAGTTCTAAGCAATCGTTATCAGATTAAGGGCTTATAATTAATTAAGGTGACGAATTAACTTATGGGAAATTTTGGGGTGTTACCCAATCCAACCCATTCAAAAGTATAACTCGCCCAACCCATGCAACCCTTGCAGGTTGGGTTGGGTTGACGGGTTAGTAGTTAGATAAATTTGACAAATGAAATAATTTATATGACTTAATTTAATAGGACAAACAATAAACATCCTATCTAAAAGTGTTTTAATATATTTATAGGATCTTTTTGTCATTTCAACAAGTTTTTTAGCATTATTTTATATAAAGTGTATTATTAGTTATTTTTATAGAACAATTTTGAGAATTGTCCTATAAACTCATTATGGAGTTGTTAGCAGTTTAGCGGGTTGAGTTTAATTGGGTTGTTAGGGACTTGGGTTGTTGGGTTGAGCAGGAGGGACAAATGCTTTGAAGCTAGCAGTATTTGGGAAACTACCGTCAGATATAAATGGGTAAAATCCTAGGGAGGGCCTAGTAAATGATACACAAAAGAAATAATTTATTTGGGCTTGGAGTTATAGGCTGTACTCTAAATAAATAATATTTTTTAAAAACCTAGGGGGTGCACTAGCCCCTTCTGGTGCCTAAGTGGCTCCGCCATTGCCTAGAGTATATTAGGGAATACTTGATGAAAAGGGTTGTAAATGTAAGGAAAGTGATCGACAAGTGTAATTGAATCCTTACCCTACAACGACAAAAGTTGTTGAATGAAGTGAAAACACAAGCTTCCTAATATATTGTGCTATGGAATGGGGGCCAGAAGTATCAGTAAAGTGATCCCTAGATGGACTAATGTGTTTAGATCCTACAGAAAAAGAATGTACCTGCAGGAAATGGAAGTTAACATGCATACCTTGTAAGTATGATGTGGTTTGTATATGGTACATGCAAGCAAATGGAGAAGAGGTTGACATACGAGAGATATGGGTGTATCCTAGTTACAATCTAGCTACATGGAAAGTTGTCTATGCATTCATGATTGACCCAATTAGTGGTAGGAGCATGGCCTCAATTTGATTGTACTATCACTACACCTAAGCATCACACTCCAGTGGGAAGGCCCAAACAGAAAAGAAGGATGATTGCCGAAGAATTAAGTCAGACAATTATTAAGGGATCAAAGCTATTAGGGGATGGAAAAACTGTTACTTGTACAAAGTGTTTGAAGAAAGGCCATAACTCTACGACCTGCAAGGGCCAAGAAGACAGGATAACATGAAGGTGGTGTCTTCTATTTAGATCTTTTATGTTGTTTGTCTTTTGGATAGTTTATTTTGGTTATGTTGGATAGTAACTGTTGGTTGTCTTTTGGTAATGACTCTTATGATTCTTTTGTTAATGAATTTATGAATCTCGTGGTCATTAATGAACGTATATGTCTTTTGGCAAATAATGGATGTATGTTTTGGTATGAATATGTTGTTTACTTGTTTTGGCATGAAACAGTTGGTTGTTTTTTATACTTTATGTTGGTTGTCTTGGTAATGCATATGTTGTTTAACCAAATTCGGAATTAATACGTTTACTTGTTTTGGTATAAATGTGTGAGTAATGAATCTTTTGTTTTTCAATTGCTTACAAATTGAAACATAGTAGACCATTGTTTACAGATTGTTTTAGTAAATACTAGAATATAATATTGAAACATAGTAGACCATTGAAAGCTTCTTGCTAACTTCCCATTGCAAAATATCAAAAGATCCCATTATATCGATATTTGACCATTACATTGTATTAGGTCAATTAATAACCAAAGAAGTCACAAAAAAGGCAACTCAAGACCAACAACATTTTTCACCTACGAGCTTCAATTGACTTGTCCTTCAACTCTGCTTTAACCATGCATGTTCTTCGATCTTAGCAAGCCAGGAATGACCTCCATCCCCCGTTCACACATTTTTTTGGTCAAGCCATCCAACAAATCCATAGTTTGAAGCCTGTATTTTTTTTTGAGATGAAGTTAGGGTTTTTCTTAGAACAAATCCACAATTATAACCTTTTTTGTGGAGGAAAAACAAATTTTCGAGATGAAGGTGTTAAGTGCATTTTGTGCATGCATTCATATTAGTTTATAATTGCATTTTGCATTTAGTTTAATTGTTTGCATGTATATTTTATTATATTTTAAGTTAATTTTTGTTTAATCATCGATTGGGGATATTACATTGGTATTTTTGTGGTTTTGTTGGATTTTGACAGGTAATTCACATTGAAAGCGTGAACATGGATGGCGATGGATTTAAATTTTTTGATCAATCTTTATTTGGTGGGCAAATCCAAGAAGAATGACAAATGTTGGACCAAATTTTGAAGAAATGATTCATGAGGGAATGTTTATAAAAGAAAAGAAATAAAGAGGGACGTTTTCGAAAGAGCTGCAAAGTTTGAGGGGTTGATTGTGGAAAATTTTCTTTATATATATGAATAGTGTTTTTAGGTTTGGGGCATCTCCTTTTCACCTCCATACGGCTGCGCCGTATTTCTTCTTTTTTTATTTTGTTTTTAGTTTAGAGTTTTGTATTTGGTTTAGATTTCAATCGTTAGGTTTAGTTTTTTTTCTTCTTTTTGTAAGTTATTTAGTTTAGATTTTAGATTTTAGGTTTAGTTTAGTTTTTTGTCTATTGAGTCGATGAAGATGCGATGTTTCGGCGGATCAAAGATGAAGATGGAATGTGATAGATTCTCATCAACATTCAACACCGTTGTAACGTTTCGTTTCTCCATTTTTTTATGTTTGGATTTTTCTTCCTATTTTTATTTTCCGCATCTTTTTAATGTATGCATCGTTCTTAATTTAATTTACCGCTTTCGTAGGCTAAAAACGATTCTTGGAGAGTGACACTCCTTGGATCGATCTTTATAGTTTTCGTTAGATTTATGTTTACATTTTATTTCGTAGTTTAGTTACCGTTGATTTGGGTAATCGTCATTTTGGATAGACGTTGTGGTATTGATCAATCGTTTTTATAATAAACTTTTGAGTTTTAATTGGTTGATTTTTCATTTAACGAAAGCTAATGTTTGATTAACCAATTTTTATAAAACGTCTTTAGTTAAATTCGATTAGTTTTAGATATGAACGAAGGTTTGGTCTTTTACTTAGATTAAATTGATCGGTGACAACGGTCCTAACATGATAAATAGTTGCGGACGTTGATTGGGAAAAATATTCGTTTTAAATCATAAGGTTTCTTCCCTACGTACACATATTGCGAAAGTAAATTTGGATCTTGGGTTAGAAAAGCTTTTCCACCTTGAAAGAGGGTTGAAGTAATTTTGCATAACGAATTCCCACCATTACCAAAATCTGAAGTTGACATTACCCAATGTTCGTTAGTTTGTTTTTCTTCCTTCTTTTGTTTGTTCATTTTATTAGTTTTAAAAAAAATCCAAATATTGATATTTCCCGTAGCTAGGCCATACTCTATAACGAGTCCGTGTTTAATCCATCACCTCCTTGTGATCGACCCGTATGTTACACCTCCCGTACGCTTGCGGTTATAAATTTAAAACTCACATCAAAAGGTTAGGGTTTTTGTTAGAACAAATCCATAATACTTATTACTTGGTTTGAACAACAATAAAACCTTTGAACTGGGTTGTCGTTAGTCCATGAAGTTCGGACAATCAAAAGGGAGCCGCAATTGCATATAACTATGAAAGAACCCTTCAACCTGTGTAATGTGCTATTATCTTTAATGTTTGACAAAAATAGAGGGAAATAACGATAGAAAGAACGAGAAAGGGTCATCAGTTAAAAATGCAGAGTTTAAAGATAAATAAGGATATTACCCTCGTATGCAAGTCACATGGTGTGACTTGACAGGTTACTAACAGAGTTAGAGCGAGGGACCAAATTTGGCCGCTTTTGTAAGCCATAATGACCATATTGTAACTTTGAAATTGCATGGACAAAAAGTGTTATATCTGTTAAACCTATAATATATATATATATATATATATATATATATATAGAGAGAGAGAGAGAGAGAGAGAGAGTCATTCATTTGCTAATCAATCTATTAGTGCTAACCATGCTAACCCATTTTCAGTCAATCAGAATGCTCCTAGAGATTAGATAATGATTTTGTTTATTTTAAACTTACAAGGGTAATAAAGGAATTTATATAAAATCGGAATATTCAAATTAAGTAATAATTATCGCCTATTTAATGTGTACCATAATTATAGCAATGTTTGTTATGGTAATGATATACCATATTAAATATAAAAGTTTGAAATTTTAAATTATTCAAGATTATCTTAAATCTTAATATATCCTTTACATATACTTTTCGTTATATCACAATGAGCGATATATATGGATTTTATGTTATAAAGAGTTAAATCTAATATTTTTAAACGTAACTTTGATATTGTTCCAGATTTTATGTTATTAAGCTTGCACATATGTATATGTGCATATCTTAAACCATTTTTCATATACATATACAAAAGGTTTATAATGTACATAAAAATTTATTAATGTGAACAATGCACATATACACTGAAAAAGCAAATAATTTAATCATTTTGATATGCATATTCAAATTGCACATATGCATATCAAGACTTATTAGTGTAGACAGTGCACATATGTATTTTTGAAAATGTACATTAAGAATTATTAGTTTAAAAAATGCACATATTTACTTGACAATGAACAAATGTCCAAGTGAGCACATATGCATTTCCCGGATTTTATGCTATTAAGTTTGCACATATGCATATGTGCATATCTTAAACCATTTTCCGTATTAATATACAAAAGACTCATAATGTACATCAAAACTTATTAACGTGAACAATGCACATATGCACTGAAAGAGCAAATAATCTAATCATTTTGATATGCATATTTAAAATTGTACATATGCACATCAAGACTTATTAGTGTAGACAATGCCCATATGCACAACACAAAAATCATGCACATATGTTTGTTTTGAAAATGTACATTAGGAATTATTAGTTTAAAAAATGCACATATTCACATAAATAGCAAACACTTTAAACTGTGTGAACCTCTTTTTTTTTTTTTTTTTTTTGGTTTAAAAACAAGAATTATTAGTTTAAAAAATCCCTACTTTTGCGCCTCTTTTTTGGTAACGTGTTAATATGATTTTGGAAGGCTATTTGCATTTTTACATTTTTAACCCTATGCTCTTATGCACCGTAATTTCCTAGCCTTTTAGTTTAATATTTCTAAAATTAAAATTCTAATTAATTGTGAACCATTGATCTAAATAACCAACGGTCCAGATTGGTTAGCACGGTTAACACCAATGCCGTGGTTAGCAAATGAAGGGGACCCTATATATATATATATATATATATATATGGTTGGGTTCACGTGAGACCAACCTGTTTTCGTGAGACCGGTGAGACCAGAAAATAACACTAAAATTTCACAGCGATTCATTGTGAAGGAACGAAAAACAGCAAACTTTCACAATAAAAACACTGTGAAGGTTTACCTTTATAATACTTTCACAATCTTTTGCTGTGAAGGTTTAGTGTTATTTTTGTGGTCTCACGGAAATAGTCTGGTCTCTCATGATCTCAAGTCTCTCTCTCTCTCTCTCTCTCTCTCTCTATATATATATATATATATATATATATATATATATTACTAGGCATATACCCGCGCGATGCAGCGGAATGTAAGTAAAGAACGAACAATTAATGCTACTTCCTTATATACATGTCATCAACAATCAACCATGACCTAAGAATCACAACTTATGAAACATAAACCCATAAAGATATTCAATAATTAGTTTATATTATAATTATTAACGAAAAAAATTATAATGATATAATTTATAATAGGGAAATTAATTAAACTAGCCATTTCAGAAAATCGGCTTTATCTCCTAACCAATCTCTCTCTCAATTTATTAAAATAGCCCATAAGTTCGTGAAAGATGTTCGTATATACGAACACATCCCTAAATCTGATAAATTTGACATATGTTCGTAATATATGTTCGTATATACGAACATAATTTAAAAACTCAACAATTTTTATTAACTTCGTGAAATGGGTTTCTGGGAAATGAAATCAGTTTAAAAAAATTACATTTATGGCCCCTGTTCGTATTTCACGAACCAAACTTACCTTTTTGACCATCTTGTGAGCTAAAGAAATATTACAAATTTACAATTTTAGCCCCTGTTCGTATATATCATGTGAGTGATACGAATATACCGAATTACAAGTTTGGCCCCTGGTTCGTATATATTATGTGATACGAAGTAAATGGTTTAAATAAAAAGGCAAGTTACAATTATGGCCCCTCATCTTTGAAACATTAATCAAATTATTTTCAATTTTGGCCCTAGTTCGTATCATATGTTCGTGTATCACGAACATAGATTTCCAAATTAAAGGAAAGTTACAATTATGGCCCCTCAACTTTGGCCCAATAATCAAAGTATTAGGGCCAAAATTGTAAATACTTTGATTATTGGGCCAAAGTTGAGGGGCCATAATTGTAACTTTCCTTTAATTTGGAAATCTATGTTCGCGATACAGGATTAATTTGGAAATCTATGTTCGCGATACAGGGGCCATAATTGTATATGCAGGATCTTCCTTTTATGCAGACATTTCCATGTATCACTATTAATTAACATATTATATTAATATACATTTGTTTTGATTATATTATTAAATATGTAATTGGTGTTGTAGGATAAGTATGTCATCGTCTAAAGGATATGACGATAGAGATAGAGATAGAGATAAATATATCAGAGTTAGATTAGAACTGAAATATCTTCTAACTATCTACTTGTAACTCCTCCCTATTTAAAGGGCTTATGATTAATGAGAATATAAACTTCTTCTCTCCGTCTTATTGTTATTCTCTCCATATTGTTGTTCAATTTGTTTTTCCCTTTAACACGTTATCAGCACGTAAAGCTCAAAGTTGTTTTTCATCGTCTCTAAACGATTGGTGCACGTTGTCGTTGAACGGTTTGTCGCAAAATTGCATCGCTACTGCATTATCTTTTGCTCATTGCCACACATGTCAAAAAAAAAATCTAGTAAGTTTTCTATCAATTTCTTCATAAGTGAATATTATGAATCATGTTTATTTTTTTTCTTAAGTTTTTTGTAGAATACTTCCGTTATTTTCGTGATTGATATTAATTGAATTCAAAAAAAAATCGAATTCATGATTATTTATTTATTTTTATTGAAATAATTAAATAAATGAAAATTATATTGATGTAAAAAAAACCTATATTAAAAGATAATTATTGGAATTTATATGTGATTTTAGTATGCTTATGATCTAATTATCTAAATTATTAGGATAATTGAATGATTTTGTTTTTATTTTTTTTAATTATCAAAAGGAATTAAATAAATAATTTTTAAGTATCCACAAGGGATAAGTATTATTGTTTTATTTAACTAAAACAAAACTTAATTTATTTATTTTTTCCCATTATTTTATGTTTTTGTTTAATAAATATTTATTATATTAACTTTTATTTGTAGATCCCAGTACAGTGTAATCAGCAACAAGTTATATCAAAGATGAACAGAATATGAGTCACAACAACTAGTCATATGATTGATATTGAATCAAAGGGTTACAGGTTTACAGAAAGAATTTCTGATCAGAGAGAGTAAACCTATAAACTAGTTGTTTGTAAAAAAATGAGACTCTAACTTTCTAAAACGTCTAACCTGTTCAACCTAATTATGAACCAAATAATGCCTTTATATACTTAGGCTTACAAGCAATTGGGCTTTATGGGCTTGGGCCCATCTAACTAATTAACTAATAAAGAATTATATTTCGAACCCTTATAAATACTTTATTCCACTTTCAACACATAGGACTTTCAGTCCTAACAATCTTCCCCTAAAGTTGAATAAAGCATTTAACAACTTGAAAATCTTCAGGCCTTGATCTTCTTTCCCTCTTGAATCTTTGAAGAACTTTGGTGTTGCTTGACTTCATGTCTTTCCACGCTCCCCCTTGAATAAAGCTCTTGGTCTTCATAGTTTCAACTTTGTAACCAGATTCAATGTACAGTAGCCTCGACTGAACGCACTATCAAGCAGCTTTCAGCTGTAAAAACTCAATCACATCGGATCAGCACACAAGAAAGATAACGAGAGAGTTACTTGACATTCCACGGTGCATCTTCAATTTAAAACAAAGAATCTGTCTTTGAACCGCGAGTTGATTAGACTTTTTTCAAAAATGAAACATCATCTTCATCTCTTTGATCTCTAGACTGTCTTCAGAAATAACTTTCTTTCTTTAAAACTTTGAAATTGAACTTGTCCTCCCCCTTTTTGATGATTGTGAGCAGCATGATCATCAAAACTTCTTCAATTTCAGCACTTTCTTTGATCTCCCCTTTATGATAAATTAACATTCTCCCACCTGTGATATGAGTAGCCGTCAATTCATGAAATGTATATATCCGAATCTTTTCAAATTCAGATATATTAGGAATGGTAAACCTGAATCAACAAATGATACAGTTAGTATGCCTGTAAGTAGCACAGAGCCACTTTGTACAATGGATGTACATTGGAAAGGAGTTTTTGTGATGTTCACTCCCCCAGGGCTTCCATTCAATCATCGAAAAACCACAATGGAATTTTCTATGAATGTTATGACAAGAAAACTCATTCCTTGTGTGCTCGTGAAAGTGTAGAAATGATTGAAGCTACTTAGCTATGTCAGGCTTAAATTGTGTAAACTGTTGAGACAGCAACAGATATTACACAGACTTAATGTGCATGAAAGATGTGCGAAAGTGGGGCAACTTTCCTTCTTTTTCAATATCTAAATCTTCCGAATGAAGACTAGATAGCAGATATGCTGCGTCCCCAAAGAAAATGAAACATTTCTTTGTTAAGAAAGAAACGAGTGGCTGGTGGGGTTAATGCAAGAGTTGGCATGGGCTCACTGCCTGTTTCAATGATGGTTACCAAAGAATGTGAACCAATCATAATATGTGGCTGCCCGACTCAGAAAGTGGTTGGTGCAGAGTTTTCATATTCTTTTAACTCTGTTCTCACACCCTCTTTCTTTTTATCATTGAAGCTCACTTCTAACCAAACTCTCTTTTCCATTTTTTTTTTCGCTCCACACAATGAGAAAAGCTCATCCCGATGAGTTATCTCCCCCACTCTTTGACTTATGACCCTTCACCCCTCTAATCACTCTAGGATAACTTCCGAGGTAGGAAACACTGGTTAACGTGAATCCATGGAAGTTCTGTTTAAGCTCTCACACAAATCCCATGTAAGTCCTAAACACAAAAATAGTAGCTCAACAGTTTATCTTTAACATTTAAGCTCAAATAAGATAACACTGTCAAAATGTATGCTCATTAGATTTGAGCAATTAAACTTTGAAGATTTCTCAAAACAAGAATATTGAATGAATGAAATGAAATTACGAGATTTGTTTTGAGAATCTGACAATGTATTAAACAGATCAACTAAACTGGTTAGGGTATCAAAGAATTGGATATTATGTTTATATGAACAAATATAAACAATTTAGCAATGAAAGCACAAATTTCGAATAATGATAGATGCTCAACAACATTGAATATCAAACGAGGGTATTACCATCGAAAATTTGTTCATTATGAGACATGGTAATAACAAATTCAATCGAAGTACTGAACCTGTGTGTGTGAATACGTTACAGTATAAGAATAAGATAATACGCAAGTATTGATCTTTAGAAACACACAGTCAGTTAAACATTAATGCGCAAAAAGTGAAAAACATTTAAATTCACACTTCTAGATTCATGAAACCTTTTGAAAATCAGAAGTGGTTTGAACATTTCAGAAACTGTTTTTCATGCTGGAAAATTGTTCGTCTTCCAAACAATCAGAGATCTAGAGTTAGAAGATACTTAATTTTAAGCTCCCCCTCAAATCATGATATAATGATTTAGGTCTTTTAAGCTCCCCCTGGATAGTTGCAAAATATCCAGGTCTGAACGTTGAAGAACGGGTCCTGATCTGTCATGTGATCAGAAGCCAAACTTCGTTGAAGTCCGGGTTCTAAGTTGATTTACTTAGAAGCCATTGTTCTTCTACTCCCCCTTGACAGTAGGTGCCTGCAACGAAGAATCAGTTTTCGGCTTTGGTACCCACTGGTATTTGGGTCCATGAATGTTAGTTGCAGTTCTTGTGGGGGATATAGAATAAGAACCATACCAGTAATGATCACTGATTTTGTGAATGTGATCATGTGTATGACAATAAGAACAGTGGTATTTCTTACCTGACAACCCGAGTAATTGATCTCTCGAGTAGATATGATTAGGTTTACCTTTATGCACTTTGTTCTTTTTGGCATTAGACGCATGTACACATGATTCTTTTTCTTTCAGCTCATCTTCAACTGGTTTCTTCTTCCAGACCAGTTCCTCATCTTTGTATCTCCTTCTTCTTTGATGTGTACCTGAACCATCTATATTGCTATCATAGAAAAGGTTAGTTTTACGAATCCGATCAAAAGATTTAACTGACCTTTGTGGAGAGACAGATTTCTGATTTGTACTTGATACAGACTTTTCAAGCACTTTAATTGTCAAAGCAAAGTTGTCTCTTTCTTTAACAAGCAAGTCAATCTTCTTCGTGAACTCAGACTTCGTTTTCTGCTCTTTTAGTGCCTTCTCAGATAGTTCAAATAACTTGGCAGTAAGCTTTTTGATCTCAGCCTCAAACATACTTCTCTCTTCTTCAAATCCCTTCTCAGCATTGTTTCTCTGGCCAGATATTTCTTTGAAGACGCTAACATTCTTTTGTTCAATGGCCTTCTTTTCTGTTGCAAACTTCTCTCTTTCAAGAATGATTACTTTCTGAAAATCAGAAACTTGCTGAGAAAGTTTTATGCATTTCAGCTCAACTTCTTTCTTCTCATCAGCACTTTTTCTGGAAAAATCTGAGAACTTATTTGCAAAAGATTTCTCTTTATTCTCAAAATCGGATTTGTCTTTTGCAATCTTTTGCTCCAAAACAGAGATCTTTCCTTTTAGCTCAGAGTTCTCAGATTCCAGTCTCAGTATTTTCTCATCATTCAGCCCAGAAGTCTTTGTCAGAAGATCTTCATTAATTGTCTTTAATGCACTTACTTCCTCTTTCAGTGTGTTGTTCTCATCAGCATATTGGTTTGCCCTATTTACGTAAAAAGTTAAAGATGATTGGAGATTTGTGTTCTCCAATTTGAGTTCTTGAACTTCAGAAAGATATATCATTTTGACTTATCTAATTCAAGCTTTTGAAAAACTTGACAATAGATGAGATTTGAAAGTGCAGGGACCAAAAGTGACAAATTGTGAAACTTGAAAGTTTAGGGTCACTAATGACACGCTACTGAAACCTTGAAGTACGAGGGCTAAAGGAAATGTACTGCAAAATGATCGTGAGACAAAAAATTTGACATTTTTTACTCTTTTTTTTTTTAAGCCCGGTCGAGCAGGGTACCGGTTAAGCAAAGGACCGGTAAAGGCAATGTACCGGTCAAGCAAAGGACCGGTATTGACAGAGTACCGGTCAAACAAAGTACCGGTATTGACAACGTATCGGTCGAACCAAAAGGACCGGTATTAGCAACTTACCGGTCAAAACTTATTACCGGTCAAATCAAATCCGGTCGAACCAAAGGACCGGAAGAGACAAAATATCGGTCAAAGGACAAAGACCGGTAATCAGGGTACCGATCGAATCAGTGTATCGGTCGAATAAAGGACCGATATCAACAAAACACCGGTCAAATGAAAGACCGATAATATCAAAGCACCAATAAACAGATAAGCCCGATAAAATCAGATAAAGACCGATAATCGCGAAGAACAGTCCGAAGAAATCAATGAATCTGAAATTCGATCAAGATCAAACCCAGAAAATCGATAAAACTTATGATGATTTGCAGATTTGAAGATCAATTAGCAAATATACTCAATCAAAACTCCAAATAACGGATCGATAAAGAAAACTAGAACAGTCTGACCGACAACCCAAAAATCGATTTCCAAAACAAATACAGATAGACCGATAATAAACTCAGAAACAGTAATCCAATCGACCGAAAAAAAATTGTTTACCAGACAATTATACGACCGATAATAAAATTAGAAACAGTAATCGATAAGAAACAATCAACCCAGATTGACAGAAAGTCAAACAGATCGATAAAACACAAAAACCTATAATCACTTAAAGATAGATAAAAGCAATTAACACATATACTTGATTATAGGGTTTTAGACAAACCTTTTTCTGGATCAAACCTTTAGTCTCTTTGCTCTGATACCAATTGTAGATCCCAGTACAGTGTAATCAGCAGCAAGTTATATCAAAGATGAACAGAATATGAGTCACAACAACTAGTCATATGATTGATATTGAATCAAAGGGTTACAGGTTTACAGAAAGAATTTCTGATCAGAGAGAGTAAACCTATAAACTAGTTGTTTGTAAAAAAATGAGACTCTAACTTTCTAAAACGTCTAACCTGTTCAACCTAATTATGAACCAAATAATGCCTTTATATACTTAGGCTTACAAGCAATTGGGCTTTATGGGCTTGAGCCCATCTAACTAATTAACTAATAAAGAATTACATTTCGAACCCTTATAAATACTTTATTCCACTTTCAACACATAGGACTTTCAGTCCTAACATTATTTAAGTTTAATATACTTTATCTATGCGAGCCAATCTTGACTTATTTTCTGACATGTTTACTTAATTTTATTTAATTTGACCTATTAAATATATATTCTTTTAGACTAGTCCAAATAATAAATTAGACTATTAATTATTTTAATATTTGTTTCATCTTATTTATTTTAATTGTGTTAGTATAACTTTTATTGTTTTAAAATATTATTATGATTTATTAATGTTTATCAAATTAGATTAAAATATTCATATATTTAGATGATTATCCATTTAGTTATAATATTATATATTTATTTACTATTTGTTTGTGTTAATATTCAAATGTTTATCCTAATTAATAATTGTTAGTATAATTCAGATGTTTATCTTAATTATGAGTCCTACTCATTAGCCTCAATCTTATAAATTATCTTTGAAATTTACAATTTCAACCCCCATAACTTCTGTTATTTTGCCAAAAGGTTCAAAAATAACATGAAAATGTTAAGTTCAAACATTTATCTTGATTGTGAGTTCCTACTCATAATTTTAAACTATATAATTAATTTTTGGAAGTTACATTTCCAAGCTCATATATTTTGATATTTACCAAAAGCTACAAAAAAAAATACTATTAAGATATTAAAATATTAAAATTGGTTTCATATGTCAAACTCATAGTTAATTTTGGTCTCATGCCAAAAGCCCTATAATCATCAATGTTATCAAAAATTAAATAAATCGCAAAATATTGATTGGATTTTGTCAAACGGGTGTAAATAGCCCTAAGGTTTGTAGGGATTTAAGAAATCCATGTGATTCCCCTACTACCTGGAAATCCAATAGATTGAGTGATTTTTTTTTTGCAAATTGAAATATTGATGAAGTATTATCAATAAAATTAAAGCATACAAAAATCCAATATTGTTATGATAATGAAATTTCATAACCAAAATCCATTTCCTTATCAAAAAGAAAATCATATATTATTATTTATATATGTAAATGGTTGAAACAACTCATCCCAAAATCAACGTCATAAACTCAAAAGAATATGAGTATCATAAATGAGTACATAAACCTCCTTTTGAAAAGGTACAAGAAAATACCTAAAGTCCATCAACTCCCCCATTGACTTTAAAATCAACCTCTTGAAAAGGTACAAACAAATACACTCATGTTTTGAGACGACATATGAATCCTAAGTGTCATAGGATACCTTTACTAGAAACCCCCAAAGAAATGTGGCATGTTCCAAAAGGGATAATCCAGAGTACTTATGAATATGTACTTCCCGAACTAATCGTACAGTGGAATGAAACCCACTTACTCGATTACAAAAAGGTAACTGATTTCAACAAAGAAATGTTATATCCAAAACGCGTCTCAATCTCTGTGGTAAGGAGCTCACAGAAGATGACATGATTCCTAATATCATTTCCACATTTCATATATAAGTAAATATTAATGAACCAATATAAGTTGGAATGTAACATTTAGACAAACTCATCAACCTACTGCAAGTGGTTGAGAGACACAACAAGGTTCTTTCGAATAACACCACATATGTCGGGATAAAGAAAATTCCCGATATCAATAATGAAAGTGTTAGAGGTGGAAACAACTCCAAATGATTGTGAGTTAAAAACCATTTCACACATATGACATTTCTGCACCATGTGGACGAGACCCTAGAAAGGGTCATGGTATTGGTAAGAGTCATGAAGGATTTTTTAACACCTGGAGTAGGATACAACTACTACCCAGGTGATAATGGACAATCAAATAAGATATGCACTAAAAAGTGCTTCTATAAAAAAAGGGAACACGTTGAAAATGAAATATAACATATTTGTTTTAATATTTAATATTGATTATGCATATGTTTCTTTGAAATTAATTTCAAGTACCAAAAATTAATTTATTTGCTAAAGTAAAATCGAATATGTAACCATTATAGATGTAAAGAAATACATCAAAACAAATACAAAAAAAAATTTCAATATTCTCCGTTCCGTGTAGGAATGTATCGAGGAGAATTGATTTTTTTTGACCTATCACACCCTTGAAAAAAAGATAGACTAATACTTGTTTTATAATACATCCAACCAAATTACTTAGACGATGGACTGTCACTCTCTTGATGGTACAAAATTAATAGCAACCTTGTAAAGATATTCGTATCAAATGGAAATGGAAATTAGCATATATACATAAGTTCTAATGAATATATGAAAGTAAACATATATGTTGGGAACTGAAGAATTGCACAAGTACAACACAAGTAAAGTTAATGCTGCTAGAAGAAAACAATTACTACTTCTAGTTGGTACTTCTGTGGTTAATGCTGCTAGTTGAAGTTTAATGCTGCTCAAATATGGTTAGTACTGCTAGTTCAAAGTTAGTACTGCTTGAAGAGATTAATACTGCTGAGCATGGTTAGTACTGCTGGAGTTAATACTGCTCAGAGTATTAATGCTGCTGAAGAATAATACTGCTTATGAGATGGAGATCAGAATTACAAGGATGACAGCTGGATAGACTGAAGAGTATGGAAAGCTTGGAGATAATGATGGAAGATTATACTGAAGATCTTTTATTCTTTTGTAATTATCTTTATCTTCAGTATATGTATAGAATTGATTAGAATGGTTAGGGTAATTATTCATTCTATGTTTTTGTTCTAGAGAGAAAATCAACCTCAAGGCATAGTTCCTAATTCTAGAGAAGTAGAATTCGTCTTGAAAGAGTCTGTTCTTCAAGATTGAGGTTGAGTGTGTAATCTTGTGATTTTAATCATTCAATACAAGTTTACAAGTTGTTAATCATATACTGTTTGTTTACTGTTACACTGAATATCAAAGTGTTTTTCCGCAACTTCTTTGATATTGTTTCTGAGTATTCATAATTCTTGTTGAGAATTCGATCCTGACAAGTGGTATCGGAGCAAGTTCTCTCAGAAACATCTATTCATTCATCATGGAAAACTTTGCAGAATCAAACAGTACTCTGGTCTCAAAGGTTCCAATGCTCAGACCCAATGAATTCGATATGTGGAAGATCAGAATCAAGCAGTACATACTTCTCACTGACTATTCTATGTGGGACATCACTGAGAATGGCCCTTCTGAAGCAGGAAAGATTGGTGCAGATGGAAAGAGAACTCCACCAAAAACTGATGCTGAAAGAAAGACTAGACAGACAGAGATGAAAGCCTTGAGCACTTTGCTCTTGGCTATTCCCAATGAATATCAACATCAGTTTTGCAACTGCACTGATGCAGAGATGCTCTGGAATGCTCTAGAGAAGAGATTCTCAGGTACCAAAAGTACCAAGAGAAATCAGAAAGCCATTCTGAAGCAACAATATGAGAACTTTATGTCAACCAAGAATGAGTCCATGACTCAAACTTTTGACAGGTTCAACAAGCTTATTGGTGAACTAGCTACAGTGGGAGTACAAATTGATCAAGATGATCTAAACAGGAAATTCCTAAGGTCCCTGAGTGATGAATGGACCATGTATACTGTGTCTTTCAGACAGAATGATCAACTGGAAGAAAAGGAACTTGATGATCTATATAATGATCTAAGAGTTTTTGAATCTGAGGTAGAGGCTAAGAAGAAGCCTTCTGGATATGTTCACAATGCTGCACTTCTTTCAGCATCAATTGATTCTACTTCCAATCATGAATCAGTTAGTGCTGCCAATGGAGCAAATCAAGAGAAAGGCACTGAAACTGTATTTGAAGCCTTTCTGTCCAATCATGAAAACTCTTCTCTTATTAATGATGACTTGGAACAAATCCATCCTGATGATCTTGAAGAGATGGACATTAAATGGCAGATGGCCATGCTCTCTATGAGAGTTAAGAAGTTCATCAAAAGAACTGGAAGGAACAACTTCTCCCAAAGAAGAGAAGATGGAGCAGGATTTGACAAGTCAAAGGTGGAATGCTATAAATGCCATCAGAAGGGACACTTTGCTAGAGAATGCAGAAGTGGAATGTCTCAAAACAATAACCACCAACAAGCTCAATCTGGAAGCTTCAATAATAACAGAAACTCTGCACAAGCCCTTGTCTCTCAACAAGGTATGGGGTTTGACTGGAGTGATCAAGCTGAAGAGGCCATTCAAAACCAAGCTCTAATGGCAGAGGTGTCTGATCTCCTAACAGAGGTAACCTCCAATCTTTGTTCTCCAAATTGCATTAACGCTGTTAAAAGGTATAGGGATCACAACAAAAACATGAGTGATGACCTTAAGAGATTGGAAAAGGACATAAAAGATTATGTGAGGATTGTTGAGAGATTTGAAGAGCAAATTAAGGGTTTTCAAGCCAATGAGCTTCAACACTCTTATGACACAAACTACTGGAAGTGGGAGAAGAATGACTTAGAAATTCAACTGACCAGATCCAAAGAGGAGAGTGAAAAGTTAAGAGGAGAAATAGCTAAAGTCAAGCTAGATGTAGAAAAGTTTTCCAATGCCTCTAAAGCAATGGATTCTTTACTACAATCTCAGATTCATGATAAACTGAGAAGAGGAATAGGGTACAATACCACACCACCACCCTATAACAACAACTACATTCCTTCTAGTTCAGATTTGTTAGAAACAAAGGATAGGAAGGACCTACCTGAGGGAGCCACTGAGATTGATCCCTTAGATGAAGTAGTTGTTAAAGATAAATCTGAGAAAGAAGTTGTCAAGAATAAGAACAACACTGTGAGTGGTGAGATTCCTATAGAAAACCACATAATCACCAATGAGGGATGTGGAAAGAATTGGGTCAAGTCCAATGAGATAGAGAAGACTGAGGGAAAGAACAAGAAGGTTTACTATAAGCAGACCACTGTTGTGAACCCTATCATGTAATAAATCTGAGCCCCAAAAACATGATAAACCAAAGGGAAATCAGAGAAACTGGAACAATCAATGGGCTCAGAAACAAGGAGTTGATCTGAATTAAATAATCAGACCAAAACCTTGTTTCATATGTGGTAAATTAAACCATTTGGCTAAGCATTGTTTCTTTAACCCTATTAACCAAAGATGAACTTTCAAAGATTTGTGCAAAAACCTGTTGGTTATAGGAAGGCTGGAAAGAAACATGTGGTTAAGAAATCTGTTGAAACCAAAGGCCCCATGAGGAAAAAGGTTTTAAAAGAAAGAATTAAAATGTGGGTGCCTAGAAGCACTAAAACTGTTAGTACTGCTGACAGGGATAGTGCTGCTGGAAGCATTACTGCTGCTACCAGTGTTAGTACTGCTGAAAATATTAATGCTGCTAATACTGTTAGTACCTCTTCAAAGGTTAATACTGCCAACACAGTTACTGCTGCTAACACAGTTACTACTTCTAACAAGGTTAGTACTGCTAAGCATGCAAGTGCTGCTAAGGCAGTTAGTACTTCTAAAACCAGTACTGCTTCTAGCAAAAGTGTTTCCAAACCCATCATTGTGACAAAGTACTCCAGAAATGAGGAGTCAAAGTTTAAAAATCTTGTCAAGAAAGAATGTAAATATTTTGATGAGAAAGGGGTACCCAAGACCACTTTGGCTTGGGTTCCTATTTCATACTAACTGATTTATCTTAAGTGCAGGGCAACCAACAGCTCAAGGGGAAGAGCATATGGCATGTTGATAGTGGTTGCTCTAGGCACATGACAGGCAACATGTCATGCCTTCAGGATTTCAAGCATATCAATGGAGGACATGTTGCTTTTGGAGATAATCTTATTGGTGGTAAAATAAGTGGAAAAGGTAATGTTACAAAAGGTAAGATAACATTCGAGGATGTCTACTATGTTGATCAGTTGAAGTACAACCTGTTAAGTGTATCACAGGTTTGTGACAAACAACATAGCATATTATTTACTAATACAGAGTGTATGATCCTTGCTCCAGGGTTCAAAGTAGTTGATGAAAGCATGATATTACTTAGAACTCCAAGAAAGGACAATGTTTATTGTCTAGATATGGACAATGTTTCTAGTGATTCATCCCTGAACTGTCTTGTTTCTAAAGCTTCTGTGGATGAATCCTCTCTTTGGCACAGAAGGATGTGTCACATGAACTTCAAGACAATGAACAAACTTGTTAAAAACAACCTTGTAAGAGGTCTACCATCAAAAGTCTTTTCATGTGATGATCATTGTGTTGCTTGTCTTAAAGGCAAACAACACAAAACTTCTCATAAGACCAAAGAGTTAAATACTATTTCTTCTTGCCTCCAATTATTACATATGGATCTATTTGGTCCTACAAATGTCATGAGTATAGGCAAGAAATCTTACTGCTTAGTTATTGTTGATGATTACTCTAGATTTACCTGGGTATATTTTCTAAGGACTAAGGATGAGACAAGTGGACTGATCAAATCCTTTATTCTAAGAATTGAAAACCAAACTAATCAAAAAGTAAAAGTCATTAGATCAGATAATGGGACTGAATTTAAAAATCTTGATCTAAACACCTTTTGTGAAGAGAAAGGCATTGAGAGACAATATAGTGCTCCTAGGACTCCTCAACAGAATGGAGTTGTTGAGAGGAGAAATAGGACACTAATAGAGGCTGCTAGATCTCTGTTGGCTGATTCAAAACTGCCAATTACCTTCTGGGCTGAAGCAGTTAATACTGCCTGTTATGTCCAAAACAGAGTCCTAGTGGTCAAGCCAAAGAACAAGACTCCATATGAGCTTTTAAATAAAAGAAAACCATTTATTGGATTTTTCAAACCTTTTGGGTGTCCTTGTACTATTCTCAATACCAAATCTCACTTAGGTAAGTTTGATAGCAAAGCAGATGATGGATTTCTTGTTGGTTACTCATCTCAGAGTAAGGCTTACAGAGTTTTTAACTCTTCTTCTAGAATAATTGAAGAAAGTGACAATGTCAAATGCAATGAGAACACACCAAATCCTCTTGGGTCTGGTCCTCAGTGGCTGTTTGACATTGATTCACTAACTAACTATTTTGGTTTCAGTAGTAATGACTATGCAGGTTCAGGGTGTGAAGGATCAGGAACTACACAAGTTCAAGACAACTTATCTCAATCTGTGATCTTTCCCATACCTACAGTGGATTCTATTGAAGACTGTGAAAAGGAACCATCTACTGGACCAAATCAGAGTGAAGAAGAAAGTAGAGAAGAGGAGAGTCAAGAAGATAAAGACCCAGAAGTAGCTGCTGAAAACACCTCAGTGGAGTTGAATGACTTCAATCTAGAGGTGGGACTTAATGAAGAACTTAGTCATCACACCAGAACTCAAAAGAATCATCCTCCACAGCTGGTAATAGGAGATCTATCTTCTCCTATGATGACTAGAAATCAAAGCAGGCTGCAAGAAATGCAAGACCAACAGCATACAGTGCTCTCTTGTTTTTTATCCCAGCTTGAGCCTAAGAAGGCACATGATGTTATGAAAGAGTCCAGTTGGATAGAAGCCATGCAAGAAGAGCTACTGCAATTCAAGCTGCAAGATGTTTGGGATCTGGTAGACCTCCCTAAAGGCCAAAGAGCAATAGGAACAAAATGGGTCTTCAGAAATAAGAGAGATGAAAGAGGCATAGTAATAAGGAATGAAGCAAGGTTGGTGGCTCAAGAGTATACACAAGAAGAGGGAATAGATTATGAAGAAGTATTTGCTCCTGTAGCCAGGATAGAAGTAATTAGATTATTCCTGGCTTATGCTTCTTATATGAAATTCAAAGTCTATCAAATGGATGTCAAAAGTGCATTTCTATATGGATCAATTGAAGAAGAAGTATATGTCTGTCAACCACCAGGGTTTGAGAACCCAAGCTATCCAGACAAAGTATACAAACTAAAGAAAGCACTTTATGGACTGCATCAAGCACCAAGAGCATGGTATAACACTCTGTCATCCTATCTCTTGGAAAATGGCTTTGAAAGAGGAGTCATTGATAAGACTTTATTCATCAAGAGAAAGAAGAAGGATATCTTGCTGGTCCAAATCTATGTGGTTGATATTATCTTTGGATCCACAAGAGACAACATGTGCAAGGAGTTTGAGGAACTAATGCATCAAAGGTTCAAAATGAGTTCCATGGGGGAACTTACTTTCTTCCTTGGACTCCAAGTTCAGCAGAAGTCAGATGGAATCTTTATCTGTCAGTCCAAGTATGTGCAGGATATTCTAACCAAGTTTGGTTTCTCAGATTCAAAACCTGCCAGCACGCCTATGGAGACACACAAGCAAATAACAGCAGATCTTGAGGGGGAGGATATGGATGTTCATCACTATAGATCCATGATTGGCTCTCTCATGTATCTTACAGCATCTAGGCCAGATATAATGTTTCCAGTCTGTGTATGTGCAAGATTCCAAGTTAGGCCAAAGCAATCTCACTATCAAGTTGTTAAGAGGATATTCAGATATCTCAAAGGGCAACCCAGATTGGGGCTTTGGTATCCTCATGACTCATCTTTTGACTTGCTTGCATACTCAGACAGTGATTTAGGTGGAGCAAACTTGGACAGAAAATCTACTTCTGGAGGATGTCAGTTTTTGGGTGCAAGACTAGTATCATGGCAGTGCAAGAAACAAACCACAATGTCCACATCTACAACAGAGGCAGAGTACATAGCAACTGCAAGTTGCTGTTCTCAAGTCTTATGGATTCAGAATCAAATGCTGGACTATGGGGTAACCTTTCTACACACTCCAATTTTTATTGATAATAGCAGTGCTATTAGCATTGTTAATAATCCTGTCAAGCACTCAAAGACAAAGCACATTGAAATCAGGTACCACTTTATAAGAGACTGCAATGAAAAGAAACTTATTCAAGTTGTAAAAATTCATACTGCTAACCAGTTTGCTGATCTATTCACCAAAGCATTTGATGTGGGTAGATTCACTTTCTTGGTAACAAGTGTGGGAATGATCAACTCTGAAAAAGCTCCTATTTAAAAAGTGGTTCAATACCTGTATATTGTTTATTCTTGGTGGTCCTAATCTTCTTTTTCAGGAAAAGTATAGCAGTACTCAGTCCTTCACAAAGCTTAACAGTGTAAGTATGATTAATACTGCCAGTACAGTTTTAGTATTGCCAGTACAATTTTACTACTGTCAGTGTTCAGTTAATACTGCTAGTTAGTTAATACTGCTAGTGGTTAATACTGCTAGTTAGTTAATACTGCTAGTGGTTAATACTGCTCTCAGTTAATACTGCTAGTTAGTTAATACTGCTAGTGGTTAATACTGCTAGTTAGTTAATACTGCTAGTGGTTAATACTGCTAGTTAGTTAATAATGCTAGTGGTTAATACTGCTCTCAGTTAATACTGCTAGTTAGTTAATACTGCTTTCAGTTAATACTGCTAGTTAGTTAATAATGCTTTCAGTTAATACTGCTTTCAGTTAATACTGCCTTCAGTTAATACTGCCTTCAGTTAATACTGCTCACTGTTAATACTGCTTTCACTATTTTTTTTTGGGTTAGTACTGCTTATAACCCACAAGCTATAAATACCCTTTCCCCGCCTAAAAAGTTCATAACGACTCTTTGCATACTGTTCACTTGCGCTCTAACCCTTTTCTCTCAAGTACCAAGTTTTCAGGCAAGAACACTCAAGTTCAATGGCATCCATGGCGTTCATTGACGAGCACAATGAAATCGCGATGCTCCAAAAGCCAAAACAAGCTGAAGGTTTTCACCAGATAGTCGACTTTCTGAAGTCCAGCCACATCGCTCATGCTCTCACTGTATCTCCTACCATCTTCATAGAGCATCAGAGGCAATTCTGGGCCAATGCCACCATCGTTACTGAAGATGGTGTCCAAATAATCAAGACAAGGGTATGTGAAAAACTCCTAACAGTTACTGAAGAGGTGATACGCATCTGTCTACGTCTAGACGATGCTGCAGGTATAACCTCTATTCCTAATGAGGAGTTATTCTCAACTCTTACAAGAATGGGGTATGGAGGCCCATTGGGTGTGTTTAAGTTCTCAAAAGCTAAATTTTCACCCCAATGGCGTTTCTTTGTCCATACCCTTATGCATTGTATCTCTAAAAAGACTACTGGATGGAGTGAGTTCAGTAGCACCATAGCTTATGCTTTGGTGTGCTTGGCCACTGCCAGAAAGTATAATTTTTCTCAAATGCTTTTTAATGATCTTGTCTCAAACCTGGGAAGTAAAAAGAGTTTTTATATGTACCCCAGGTTTGTACAAGAAGTAATAACCCATGAATTGACGGATATACCTCATTTTGATGGGGTATATGTACCAAAAATTCCCAAAGGTAAGGCCTTTTCAAACATGAAAAGATCCCCTCTGGACTCGGAAGGAGTTGACACCCCATTGTTCTCTACAATGATGGTGGTGTCCCACACTGAAGAAGGTATGGCAGCAGGGTCAAGGCCCTCATTAGATCATCCCACTGCTAGCCAATCCCAACCTTCCCACTCTATATCTATCCCACAGTCCCTACTTCATAAGCCCAATTCTCCAATTACCCAAACTTATACAAGGAAACAGGTAAAGAAGGCTCCTTCCCTTCTTGTACCATCACCCACTAAGCCTTCTAGCCCTCTAAGGGAGAATTCTCCCTTAGAGAATATCAATAGGGAAACCAAAGGGGTGGCTCCCAACCCCAAGGAGGTGCTCACTGAGGTGGAGGTTGAGCATATGGGTGCTAAGGCTGCCACTACTCCTGCTAGCTCAGAGGAGGTCAGTGGTAACATACATAAGACCTTCCCCATGTCAACTTTGGGTGAGCAATCATCCAAAGGTTCCAGGTGCCAAGAAACCAAGGGGGTGGATAGTGCTTCTGCTAGGCAGAAGACTTCCACTACAAAAAGATCCAATGATCCATCAAAAGAGGGTAACACTTCTGGAGAAGGTGAGGACAGGTATAACTATTATGAATTGATGGAAACCATGGGAAACATCAACATGGATGTACTCAAGTAGGGCAAAGATATAGAAGAACTTAAACTTGTAGTTCTGTCCCAACAAGTCCAGATTGCCAAGCTAAAGAAAATGGTGACAAGGTTATTGCAAAAGAAGAGGAGAAAGCAATTTGTTCTAAAGAAGAGGAACAATGCTCAAGATGCTTCCAACAAGGGGGAGAAGCAAGAAAGGGAAACAGAAAAAGAAAGTTCAGTTGAAAAGAGAGTTGAAGTTGAGGGGGAGATTGAAGTTGAGGGGGAGACAGAGGATTTAATATAGGCAGAAACTGAAGTTGCTCAAGCAGCAGAAACTGTTAATGCTGCTGAAACAGCGGAAACATAAGAAGCAGTAACAGGGCTCTCTGTAGAGGAACTGGAGATTGCAGAGACTTTGGTTAAAGCCAAGAATGACACTCCTAAGGCTAGTCAAAAGGCCAAGGGAGTGATCATTAATGAAGGAGGAGGCTCAAAGAAGAGAAAAGAAACAAGTCAAGCAACTTTGAAGGAAAAGGGAAAGGAAAAGATAGTTGAAACTGAACTACCTTCAAAGAAAAAGACTCAGATTGAAATGGATGAGGAGATAGCAAAGCAGCTTCAAGATCAAATGGAAAAGGAGGAGCAGATTCAAACAGAAACAGATAGAGAACTTGCAAAGCTCATGGCTAGAAAGTTAAATGCATAATATCAGAAAAGCATAAAAGAAACAGCTCAGGCCAAGAAGTTACCTGTCAAAAGAATGCCAATTCAAAAGCAGAAAAGACAACCCTCCAAGACCTTTTTGGCCAATCAGAAAAGAAGAAGAATGATTAACTTCCTGAGAGGTGCAATTGGTGTCAAAGGGGAAATGTTTACCAACATGGCATACAGTCAGGTTGAGGATCTGTACAAGAAAGAGATGGCTAAGCTTCAAGGGGACTCCTCACAAAGGGAAGAGGCTGAAAGAAGAATGAAGGAAATACATGATCTAAACATTCAGCAACCATTTCCTGAGGAAGTTACACCTACAAAAGAAAAGAAGGAAGATCCTGAGTTTGTAAGTGTAGAGACAAAATCTGCAAAAAGGGTGAAGACAATTGCTTCCAAAAGGCAGTCTAAAAGGACAAGGGTGGAAGAAGCTGAAAAGGAAGCAGAACCTTCAGTCACACCTTCAACAGAACCTGTGCAGAATCTAGAACAGTCCAAAGAGAAATCAGATGGGCATATGGGGCTGTATATGACTATAGTTAAACCTGTACAGGCTGTTCCAATCTCCATGAAGGCTCCAGAGATCATCTTTTGGGATATTCTAAGAGACAATGGAAAGGATTTCTTTAGACTCAAAAGAGAAGGTGGTGCATTTGAAGCATATTCAACATGGGGGAGAGTAATCAGAGGTTGTTCAAGAGCAGACATAGAGGAAATGTACAAAGTGGGAATGAAACTCTATGAGCCTGTGTTGAAAGGTACTGAAGAGAATCTTCTTAAAGTAGCAATGGAATACTTATGTATGATGTTTGATCCAGAGAAGGTGGTGCATAGGATTAAAGATCTTCATCATGAGTATGTGTTCAAAAAGATTGATAATTGGATACTCTTTGAAAACTGTGGTGTGTACATGATTACAATTGATAAATGTTATCATGAATACTACCTAGTTGACAAAATATATGATCATAGCAAGCAGAAACTTGAAGGGATGCTGAAAGCTGAGCTAGTATGTGCTAAGGATTCTGAAATGGCCAAAATTGTGGTGAGAAGAACTATCAATCAAAGTATGGGCCTAGATCCAAATTTGGGCAACTGAATGAGAGGTGTTGAAAGCATCTTGAAGATCAGATATGAAGAACTTGACTTCTCTTCCTAAAAGTCAAGTTAGGGGAAGATTGTTGGGAACTGAAGAATTGCACAAGTACAACACAAGTAAAGTTAATGATGCTAGAAGAAAACAATTACTACTTCTAGTTGGTACTTCTGTGGTTAATGTTGCTAGTTGAAGTTTAATGCTGCTCAAATATGGTTAGTACTGCTAGTTCAAAGTTAGTACTGCTTGAAGAGATTAATACTGCTGAGCATGGTTAGTACTGTTGGAGTTAATACTGCTCAGAGTATTAATGCTGCTGAAGAATAATACTGCTTATGAGATGGGGATCAGAATTACAAGGATGACAGCTGGATAGACTGAAGAGTATGGAAAGCTTGGAGATAATGATGGAAGATTATACTGAAGATCTTTTATTCTTTTGTAATTATCTTTATCTTCAGTATATGTATAGAATTGATTAGAATGGTTAGGGTAATTATTCATTCTATGTTTTTGTTCTAGAGAGAAAATCAACCTCAAGGCATAGTTCCTAATTCTAGAGAAGTAGAATTCGTCTTGAAAGAGTATGTTCTTCAAGATTGAGGTTGAGTGTGTAATCTTGTGATTTTAATCATTCAATACAAGTTTACAAGTTGTTAATCATATACTGTTTGTTTACTGTTACACTGAATATCAAAGTGTTTTTCCGCAACTTCTTTGATATTGTTTATGAGTATTCATAATTCTTGTTGAGAATTCGATCCTGACAATATATCATGGAAACTAATGTGTCAAACTAGTAGATTATTGGGTCATCGGAACATATTTTGTCACCAATAAAGAACTTTTGGGGGCAATAACACATATATGTTTTGGCATGACCATGTGGGACACCGTGGTTATGACATAGTGATCCGTGTATTGCAAAATACACATAGACACATTCTCTTTCGAGTGAAAGGCAGAATGAGGAAAATTGCAACTGTTGACTTCTGTAGCATAAGAAACAACATTGCTATATGCCCTCTCGAATACCTAAAACTTTTGTATATAACCTACTCCTTAGCCAAGACAGGATTGAGACCATCCTAAAGCTAAGGACATAATTCAAAAATATTCCATTGTTACAACGAATACAAGGTGATATTTATGGACATAAACATCCAGAATGCGGGCCATTAAAGTACTTTATGGTTCTGGTTTCGACACGATGAATGCATGTCGTATTATTGTCCACATGAAATATTGCACTCCTAGCACTAGCTATACATTTAAGGTCTCACCACCCTGATTATTTCATCAAGTCTACATGACTTTGAATGCTGGAGAATTTACATCATAAGGATTTGATGTTAATTGCATATGTATTAGGATCAATGTAAAGTTTCCTATACGCCATGTGTATATATAAAATGGTCTCATAGAAGTTGTTATCAAAAGGATATGATGACATCTAGGGTATTAGTAATGCGCACCAATTAACCCACATCTACCTGGGGTTATGCAATTATTATATGCAGTTTTTTTTCGTTTTTAGACCCACTACTTGCTCATGCGTACCAGTTGGTAACTGGATATAAGCCTGATACTTTACATTTACACATGTTTGATTATATGTGCCAATTGCGCCCCCACAGCGCATCAAAATGGGTCCTTAAAGACGATTTGGTATATGTTGGATATGAATCCCCAACAATTATCCGCTAATTATAATATTTGACTAGTGATCTCTTTACCGCTAGATTTGCGGGTTGTCACTTTCATGAGACAATCTTCCCGTCGTTAGGGGGAGATAGGAAAAAGGATTTTCCATGGGAACGACAGGAAGTGTCATTGAATATTCTCACTCTGTCTCATTTCGATCCCCAAAACTTCACAACGTAATGTTGAAGTCAAACGAATCAGACTCGATACCTGATACGTTTAATATTCCAAAAGTGACAAGATCACATATACGAGCTGCAAATATACTTGCAAGGTTAAAAAGTCCCCAACAGGGGCACAACGCCATTGGAAAGTGCGTTGCAATCACACATAGTGGAGGTGTGGTTGAGGTCGTAGCTCCCAAACGAAAATGGGGGAGGCTACTTGGTTCGATAGATACTCATCTAAAGGAAGAGAAGAGTAAGGCACAACTATTTGTCATCAACCTCTCACGAGATTGTCTCTGATTAAACTATGTCTATGAATCATCACTGGAGGACGCTCCGAAGTTAATATTGATTCTAGAAATGAATATTAATCTCAAATGAACTATGAGAGCACATATGAGTTGATGGACATATCATATATAATTATTGATGATATATTTCGCATATATTATTGTTTATGAGGTGATAGAGCACATTGACATCGAACCATGCTCAGTTGGAAAATATCAACAAAGAGCAAACTGGCCTAAATAAGCAATCCAGGAGAATCATATTATTTGACAAATGAACATGTATTTGGTTTGGTAGTGCTAACCCACTAAGTGTAAAGCCTGTAAGACATAGATAAATCATTTGTCCTAAAGCGTAATGAGAATAATTAAGTCATAATGTATGAGACTCTCATTTGGCGCAAGGTTTCTCATAACGCCCTGGATTGACCACGAGGAGACTTACTCTCTCATGATGGATGTTATGACATCCGTATAATTTACTAGCCTAGTAGTTTCCGAAGGACTGGAAATGCAACTCATGAATGTGGTTACCACATATCTCTACGGGGATCTAGATTTAGAGATATATAAAAGTGCTTGATGATATTACATCACCAAAATCAAGCAACTCTAAACCACGAAATGCGTTTGCAATAAATTGAAACGCCCACTTTATAGATTAAAACAATATAAGCGGATGTGGTATACCCGCCTAATGGAATACTTGATTGGGAAAGGATATATAAGAACGATGAACTGTTCTCTTGCTTATTTATTATGGAAAACAAGTTCCAGATTTTCAAAGTAGCTCTATATGTCAATGTTATGAACATAATAGGCACTCTTGATGAAATGAGAGGAATCACAAGCTACTTGAAATCTGATTTTGAGAGGAAAGATCTTGGGAAAACTTGGTTTTGTCTAGATATTTGAGCTAGGACACCGAGTTTGTGAAATATTAATTCACCGATCGCATATGTCCAGAAAATAATCAGACAATTTAATATGGACAAAGCGCATCCGGTTAGCACTCCCATGATCGGTCGAAGTGTCGGATATAAGGAAAGATCCATTTCGTCTAAAGGATGATGACGAAATATGCTGGGAGTTGGAATTCCCTATCTAAGTACAATATGCGCATTATCGTACTTAACATAATACACTTGACCATATATTGTATTTCTCAGTGAACTTGTTAGCTAGATTTAGCTCAGCGCCAACGCAAAATCATTGGAATGATATTAAATTAATCTTTTGGAACCATTGACATGGTTTATACTTTCCATATAGAAAGAAAAATGGGATTGATAATGGAACTTCAATACCTACTTAGAATGTAAGCAGCAAAAGTACTAGCTAGCTCTTATAGAAAAACACCAAATAATGTCTTGGTATGTGTTTGCTGATATTAGGTATCTGTCTGACCCATACAAATGATGTTCCCAAACTGAATAAAGAATTACCACAAGGAACACGTCGATTGCTTGGAAGTAAACTAAGCGATCCTTTGTAATTACCTCCTTGAATTAATCCAAGAATATTACTTTCCATGAGATAATAAAATAATGTATATGATTAAGGACTATCATTACATATATTATAGGAGTTAGTAATTATGGGTTCAACCAGTATCCTACTTGCATATATGAAAATAATGTATCATGTATCGAAGAAATGAACATAAGATACATCAGGGGTAATAACACAAAGCATATTCTGCTTAAGTTTCTATACAATCAGCAATAAAAGACTCTCCTTTAGATTCAAGTGAATCAAGTAAGGTGTCAAAAGAATGTGACATATTTTACCAAGTCATTACCTAAAACCATATATTGGGAAACGTGTAGAAAGTAAATGGAAATGTTTTCCAAATTCCCTTGATTAATGCACGAATCAGGGGGAGTAGTAGACAAAGGGGGAGTCTACTATATTTGTGATATTTGTATGTTGTGCTCTTTCCTTCAACCAAGGTTTTATTTTTCCCATTAGGTTTTGTTCCTTGGTGTAAGGTTTTAGTGAGACAACTGTTTATATACCATCATGCTTTCCTAACTCTCATGATTAAAGTACGAATCTAAGATAAAACTAGACTGAAGGAAAAGTATATGTATTGCAAAGGAAATTGGTGCGTTGTACTCTTTCCTTCGTCATATTTTTATTTTTTCCCACTGGGTTTTATTTTGGCGTAAGGTTTTAACGAGGCAACAACTGTGCACAACCACTCCTTTAACTCGGCACAAGGGGGAGTGTTGTAGGATAAGTGTGACATCGTCTAAAGGATATGACGATAGAGATAGAGATAAATATATCAGAGTTAGATTAGAACTGAAATATCTTCTAACTATCTACTTGTAACTCCTCCCTATTTAAAGGACTTATGATTAATGAGAATATAGACTTCTTCTCTCCGTCTTATTGTTATTCTCTCCATATTGTTGTTCTATTTGTTTTTCCCTTTAACAATTGGTTATTTTTTCTAGATGTTATTAAAATATATAAAATAATCATTGAATTATAACAAAATACTTAATTTTTTTTTATATAAAAAATATTATATTATTAAGTCTAAATTAAACAAATTTATAAAGACATTATCATTTTTTCAAAATCGTATTGTAAATCGAGAAAAAAAAGAAACAAAAAAAAAAAACATTAATTGCATTACGCGAGTACGCTTCTAATTAATTTTAATATAATAATGTTTTGTACTTAATACCTCGTAAATGTCATACCCTTAATCTAGGTATTACTAGCCATCAAGGTTGCAAAATGTCTCAAAGGAAAAAAAAAAACGGATTAATGTGATGGACATTAGATAAAATTATAAGTAAATATGATATGAAAATACTTTAAAGCTTTTAATAAAACATGTGATCCACAATTTATGAGTTATATCATCATTGATAAATTATTATTATTAATGGTTTAAATTCTAAAGGGAATCATAGTATCTTCGAATGAAATATGCTTATCTATAATTATAAACATGTTTGTTATTAAATTTCATATATAAATGCATATGTATACGATGCAACCATAGAGGATCAACACCAAAGCTTCTAGAAGAAGGACCGCAAAGATGCCACCTCATTTTAAAGATTACATCATGTGATTTTGTTAGAATGATTTCCGTATGAGTTGCCACCTCTCCCATTCTGTTTCCTTGTTATTTCCCTTCTATAACTATTGTAATCCTTCTTAATTGAATGATATGCAAAAGCTTTGTGTTCTTTGAAAGAGGAATGTGCTCTCATCATTGGTGCTTTCATTGAACCCTACCTTTGTTGTCATCCACCATGCCCACTAGAGGGCAAACCATAGAAGAAAATCCCAAAGCCCTAAACAATGCTACAAGTCAAATTCAGACAACTATTGCTAGACATAATGCTTCCATCGTTGAACTGCTTCAAGCATATGGACATACCAACACACAACTCAAACAACTCACGTCTTCAGTTAATGATCTTCTTCTTCATTTTGCACGTCTTCAAAAATCCCCAGAACAACCACCTCCCTCATCCTCAACTCTTCCACCCCCAAAACCATACCCACCTCCCCTTTCTCAATCTCCTTTTGAACTTCGTCCCATTCATTTGGAAATCTCCCCATTTGATGGCTTCATACACACACAAGAACAACATTGAATCCAAGATGAGTTGAGAAATAGAATTTGTATTTCTTTTGAATTACAGATTACAAGCACCAATACAACTATTTATACATAATTTGAAAAATAGAAATCCTCAATAAGTGGAAAGTTAGCTCAGCAGTTTGTTGGAGATTGATTGCACTGATAAGACCTGAAGACTTGGTCTAACACCCTCCCGCAAGTTGAACTATGGTGGACCAACGTTCAACTTGTCACGAAGCAGCTGAAATCTCGTACCACCTAGACCTTTGGTGAAAATGTCTGCCAACTGATCTTTCGTTGAGATGAAACGTATGTGCAGTTTCTTTTCAGCCACTCGTTCACGCACAAAATGATAGTCTATCTCTATGTGTTTTGTACGGGCATGAAAAACTGGATTAGCGGTAAGGTATGTGGCTCCGAGGTTGTCACACCAGAGAGTGGGAATAGAGGTGAGAAAACCAAGTTCTGTCAAAAGCGACTGGATCCAAATGATCTCAGATGTCGCATTTGCTAGGCTTCGATATTCTACTTCCGTGCTCGAACGAGAGACGGTCTTTTGTTTCCTCGAGCTCCACGATACTAAATTGTTGCCAATGTAAATGCAGTATCCACCGGTGGAGCGACGATCGACTGGACAACCGGCCCAATCAGCGTCTGAATAGCCCTCGAGCGGAAATTCACTATCGGAATATGCATGTAGCTGAATCGATTTTGGTCGAGTCAAGTGCAGGCCGTAATTGACTATATTTTTCAGATAACGGAGGATTCTTTTAACAGCAAACCAGTGGGCTTCAGTCGGGTGGTGCATAAATTGACATACCTTATTGACAGCAACAGTGATGTCCGGACGTGTGAACGTTAAGTATTGTAATGCACCTACAATACTTCGATAGAGTGTGGGGTTCGAGAATGACGAACTCCCTTCCGGAGATAGCTGTATATTAGCCGCAAGGGGTGTGTTGACCGGTTTTACTCCTTCGAGGTTCGCTTTGCTGAGAATCTCACGAATATACTTTTGCTGGGATAAAAACAAGCCATTTGGTGATGGAAGCACTTCAATACCGAGAAAGTAATGAATGTTGCCCAAGTCTTTGATGGCAAAAGTTGAGTGTAGTTGTTGGAGAAGGATATTTGTCTGGTTGATATCTGAAATGGTGACCAAGATATCGTCAACGTATATCAGAACGAACATGATATTACCACGATCACGACGAATAAGAAGGGAGTTGTCCGCTTTGGAGATTTGAAACCCCAATTGAACTAGATAAGAGCTGAGTCTAGAATACCACGTTCGGGGAGCTTGCTTTAAGCCATAGATTGACTTGTGAAGACGACATACATGAGTGGGATGATTAGAGTCAACAAATCCCGGTGGTTGTTTCATGTATACCTCCTCATCTAAGATGCCATGGAGAAACGCATTTTGAACATCGAGCTGTCTGACCGTCCAATTATTCATCAAGGCAATCGAGAGTACAATACGTATGGTGCAAGGCTTGACGACGGGGCTGAACGTATCACCATAATTTATGCCCGACTTTTGGTGAAAGCCTTTGGCCACTAGTCTCGCTTTATAGCGATCAATAGAGCCATCGGCCTTGCGTTTGAGACGGAACACCCATTTGCACCCGACAACATTTATTTGGGGTGTAGGTGGGACAAGAGTCCATGTTCCATTTCGAATGAGAGCATTTATTTCGTCATCCATTGCACCACGCCACTTGGAATTGAGAGATGCTTGAGTGTAGCAAGTAGGTTCAATGGTCTCATCCATATGGAGTGGGTGTTTTGTAGCGGTCAAGCAAAGGCGTTGGGTTGGTTTACGGATGCCGTCTTTTGCTCGAGTGACCATGGGATGTTGAGTTTGGGTGGCGGGTTGGACGGGGGGTTGGGTGGTGGGTTGAGCAGCGGGTTGGGCAGCGGGTTGGACGACGGGTTGGGCAACAAGTTGGACATCGGGTTGGACGAGTGGTTGGGCAGCAGGTTGGACATTGGGTTGGACGACGGGTTGGACTACAGGTTGGGTAGCAGGTTGGACAGCGGGTTGGACAATGGGTGGGACGACACGTTGGGGTTCCGGTTGGACAGCGGGTTGGACGACGGGTGGGACGACACGTTGAGTTTCCAAAGGAAAAGGGAAGGTTGGTATTACCGAGGTGAGTGGGTAGGTAGAAGGCGATGATTCTGTTATATTATTAGGATCCTGCACAGATAAAAAAGGTAAGTGACCCGAATAGGGGAATACCGACTCTTCAAATCGAACATGTCTGGAGATATAAACCTGATTAGTCGGCGGATGAAAGCACAGATAACCCTTATGAGAAGAACAGTAACCAATAAAGACACAAGGGAGAGATCGAGGAGCAAGTTTGTTAGGAGCGTACGGTCGCAAGTATGGATAAAACAAGGACCCAAAAACTCTTAATCGAGTATAGTCTGGCTTGGTTCCAAACAAGAGTTCGAGGGGGGACTTTTCGTTATTAAACGTTGAAGGTAACCTATTGACAAGATAACATGCTCTGAGAAAACCTTCGACCCAAAATTTAAGAGGAACAGAGGCATGAGAAAGCATACAGAGTCCAGTTTCAACTAAATGTCTATGACGACGCTCAGTAAGACCATTTTGTTCAGATGTATACGGACAAGAAAATCGATGAATAATACCCTCTTTTTCAAGATATGATGTGAACTTTTTGTACTCACCACCGTTATCAGATTGAAAGATTTTGATCTTCCGATGAAGAAGATTTTCAATTTTTCGTTTGAAAGAGATAAACACTGGTAAGGCATCAGATTTTTTTGTTAGAGGATATATCCATGTGTAATGAGAATAAACATCCATGAGTAGTATATAATATCGAAAACCATCTTTTGATACTTCAGGAGAAGGCCCCCATAAGTCAGAAACAATCAAACTAAGAGGTTCATGATATTGAGTTGTGCTCGTTGAAAAAGGAAGCTTGCAACTTTTACTCACATGACACGAGTTACAAACTGACACAACCTTACTAGACACTAACAAATGGTTATCGCTAACAATTTTATTGACTGTTTGAAGCATCGGATGATCTAAACGTTGATGCTAAACTAGAATGGAAGCAGACACAAAGGCACAACCGGATGACTCTGGGTTTTTCTCCGTATTGACATTGTCGAATTGATAAAGTCCTCCCCTATTCGTTCCTTTTAGAAGAACCTCCGTTGTGCTGCAATCCTTCACAACAAAAGAATTTGGGTGAAATTCAAAATAAACATTATTGTCTTTTGAAAATTGAGACACAGATAGTAGGTTAGCAGAAATTTTTGGAACATGGCAAAGTCTTTTGAGATAGAATTTTCTAGAATCATGAACAAAAAAGGTATTACCAATATTCTCAATATGGAGGTTGGTGCCATTACCCACGCGAATCGAGTCTGGACCATCATAGGCAGTACCCAAACTAAGATTATTGAAATCTGGGGTGAGATGATGTGTGGCCCCAATATCGGGAATCCAATTGGCATCTATAGTGGATTCGGGAGTGGCAATGTATGTTGTTGGCGCAGTAGAAGGTGAATTTGTACCTGAAATAGATGGATTAAAGGCCTTGTCATATCGATACCAGCAATCTGCAGCCACATGATTTCTTCTGCCACATAACTGACATGGTCCGGATCCATTACGTGGAGGCTGAGATCGGTTGGAAGGGTTAGGCCCACGCGATCGAGTTGGTGGTCCCGTGAAACGACCACGATTGGAATGATTCTGAAATCTCAACGGATTACTCCGTTGTTGTGTGGCAACGAGTGCAACTGGTTGCTGCTGCAAGAGTGCCATCTGCGCCTCAAGTCTCATGTCAAATGCAAGCAAGTGTGCATACAAATCATCCATGGATATGTCAGCCAAAGTGGTGGTCAGGGTAGTAACAATTGCATCATATGTATTATCAAGACCAACAAGTAGTATTTGCTGGAAATCTGAACTTGAAATTGGGTTACCTGATGCCGACAAGCTGTCTGCCAATTGTTTGGCGTATGAGAAATATTGTTGCATCGTCTTTGTACCTTTCTTAATGGTTTGAAGTTCACGTCGGAGGTGCATAATTCTGGCACGTGATTTTGAAGCATATTGCTTTGAAAGGGCTTCGCAGACATCGCGAGACGTGTTGAGTCCAACTACCTGGGCAAGGACGGGTTCAGTTAGCGAAGACAGCAGCCAACCGAGTAGAACCTGGTCTTGCTTTTGCCAATAAGTGTATGCTGGATTGATGACATTGGGTTCCTCCGTTCGGGTTCGTGGGGGACATGGATTAGTCCCATCAACGTAGCCCTCAAGACCGTATCCTTTGAGCAGAGGTCTGAATTGAGTCTGCCATAGTAAGTAGTTTGAATGGTCCAGGAGTATCGAAATGAGATGGTGAACAGAGGTTATTTGTTGTGGACTAATGGAGCTGGACGCAGGGGATGAAGAGGAAGTGGTGGCAGGTTGTGTTGCCATTGGATCTGGATGCTCTGATACCAAGTTGAGAAATAGAATTTGTATTTCTTTTGAATTACAGATTACAAGCACCAATACAACTATTTATACATAATTTGAAAAATAGAAATCCTCAGAGGATAGGTTCTTAGCTGGTTCAATTGGCTCTACCAAAATCAACAGCTCACAACCTGGTCAGAATTCTGTCGAGCACTCGAGTTACGTTTTGGACCATCCTCTTTTATAAATCATGATGCTGTCCTTTACAAGTTATATCAGCACTCCACAGTGGGGTTCAAACAAAGTGTATGGCTTATCTCCTCGACCCTCCTCAATTGCTTCCTCTCAGGGTTGAAACCAGAGATCCAACGGGAGCTTCAAATCCTCAAACCCCATAACACGTCTGAAGCCATGGGGTTGGCTCACCTCATTGAAGATAAACCCGCTTCACAAAAAATAACCTCAACCCCTCTACGATCTTCCGTACGAACACCACTTTTGGTTACTAACTCATCTACCCAAGCTCCATTATCAAACATAGTACAACAAACATCCTTTGTTTTTGACACCCATTGGATCCCAATCCATTCCATCGTTGCAATCTAAACCCGATTCGACCGCCATCCTCTAACCCTACCCAAATGTCGTTTCGCAGACTTACACCACAAGAGGTTCAACAGAGATGTGAGAAGGGACTCTGTTTTAAGTGAGATGATAAATTTGGACCAAACCATAAATGTAAAGCCTAATTCCACTCTATCGTCCATTATTCTGATCCAATACCACTTCACTAAGAACCATTTATCACCCTTTCTCCTGATCCACCAAATAACCCATAAACTGATCCACTCATAGATTTGTTGACTCTTACAGAGCCCTCCTCCGATTTCTTCACCATCATTCTTTCGTCATTTGCAGGGTCTTCTCAGTCTTCCACCTTCCGTTACACCACCATTATCAATGGTAAGCCATTATCCACCTTGATCGACAGTGGCAGTAGCTACAATTTCATCCATCCTAATTGTTTAAAATCACTCTCCCTCCCATCCCCTATTGACTCTACATTTTCAGTTCGTGTGGGTAATGGCCACACTCTCCAAACCGGTGGAACCCTTCGATCTACTTCATTCAAAATTCAGAAACTAACTTTTGTTTCTGACATACACATCTTACCAATCCACGGATGTGATTTGGTTTTGGGAAATTCTTGGATGAGATCCTTAGGTCCTGTCCTCACCAATCACTCTACGTTTACCATGTCATTCCTTCACTAGGGCCATCTTGAATCAATCACCTTAAACCACAACACCCATATCACTCCAATCACTTCCACTCATTTACGTCGCTCCCTTGATGTTGATTCAATTATAGCTTTCACCTTCCTCTCCATAGATGTTGAGCCTATATCAATCAATTTCTCACAACAATCGTTCCACCCATATATCAACGCCATTCTAACCCAATTTTCGGACGTGTCTCAATTCCCACCCAACTACCGCCCCACCGCACTCATGATCACCATATCCATCTTCTTCCAAATTCATAGCCTGTTAATGTGAGACCATATCGTTACCCTCAGTTTTAGCATGCTGAAATAACTCGACTGATTAACAAGATACTCAATGATAGGATCATCAAACCAAGAACTAGTCCTTTTTCATCCCTGGTTCTCTTAGTGAAAAAGAAAGATGGAAGTTGCAGATTTTGTGTAGATTACAGAGCTTTAAACACTATCATTGTCAAAGATCGATTTCCAATTCCAACAATTGATGAGTTACTCGATGAACTTCATGGTGCTCAATATTTTTCAAAATTGGATTTAAGGCAGGGGTATTTTTAAATACGATTACACTCAATCGATACCGCCAAAATTGCTTTTCTTACCACTGATGGTGATTTCGAATTTATCGTAATGCCAATTGGACTTTCAAATGCACCTTCTACATTTCAAGGCACAATGAAAAATCTATTTCGAAAGGAATTGCGTAGATTTGTTTTAGTGTTTTTTGACGATATCCTAGTGTACAGTCAAACTTTTGAAGGCCACTTGGTACACTTATTTCATGTTTTGTCCTTGTTACAGACACATCAGTTTTTTGTGAAGAAATCCAAGTTCTCTTTTGGCAACACCTCTATTGAATTTTTGGGCCATGTATTCATCGGAAGGCATTGCTACAGACCCGGATAAAATTCAGGCTATATTGAATTAGCCTACCCCGGTTACGATCAGCCAATTAAGAGGATTTCTGGGGACAAGTAACAATTTAAGTTCGGGGGTGTGATAACTCCCATTTTGAGTATTATTTACACATTATTTGTGTGTGTTTTTCTTCGATTTTAGTGTATGTTTTACCTTTACGTGTTCATGTTTCTCCTTTTTGTTTATTTATTTTCATTTGGAGGTGTTGAGGATAAAAGTTTGTGTCTTGACGGTGAACGCATCATTTTTGGGTTAAATGTTGGACTGCATAAAGTGGCCACTTTGTTTGCCACTATGGTGAACGATGTAAATCCGAGGACAGCTGAAAAATATCATTTTTTGCATGTATTATTCTGTCCATTTAAGCTGCATAATGGCATTCTTAAAGGTTAAGCTTTAGAAACCAAGGAGATGAAGAGAAGACAAAAAGCTAAACCAAAATCTTGGTGGAAATATATTCATGCCCAAAAATGTCTATCTAAAAGCTTAAAGAAGATAAAGCAATATATGAGCTTTCATGAAATAGTAGATGAAGAAGGCAATGAGCCTTTGGGTCAAAGAAGGCTTGAACTCATTGAAAGTTTTTGTGGGTAAAACCCCCCACCACCCTTTTCATCATCTACTATAAATAGAGGTCATGAGATGTCATTTGAAGAAAAGCTCCAACAATGTAGAATAATTTAGCCATTTATCTCTTCTCTTTTATTTTCTTAGATAATTATAGTTGTAATTTACTTTCTAGTATTTAATTTCCAACACTGCTCGCTACTGTGGCGACATAAGTGACCACAATTTGTAGTTTATTTCTTTAAATCAAGTAATCTTTATGTATTTTTCTTCTTCTATCATGTGTTCTCTTTTTATTATGAGTAAAACACCCCTTTGGGTGTGGGTGTAAGCCAAATCTAAGACTAGTATGCAACACTTGGGTGTTGCCATCGTTGCTAACTCTTAGACTTGGTCACTTGATTCGGGACTCTAACTCAATGCGGACAAGTCGATCACTTGTAAGTGTTAATATTAGATCTTAGACCCGGAGATGGGCGGATCCGGAAATACGGCTTGAGTGATGCAAGAATATTTGAGAGAGTCTTTTATAACCACGTAGAGATACGGGTTTTTGCATGATTTTAACTAAGGTTCAAATGGATTTTGGTGTCACAAAGAGATTTGGGCATCTATTTCCATACTGGTAGAGCTAAGATCCTTAGAGGTCGATTTAGTTAAATCGACAAGTCTTAAGTTGGCAAAAGTGGCGACTTTGTGGTGACATGTGGCACTCTCTATGAAGATTCACTTTCGAGAGAAAAGGATTCTTATAGATGTTTTTGACAATTTTTTTCTAACCACGAGGTTACTACAAATGTCTTAGATAAAGCCTACACCCATACCCTTTTCTATAAATTAACTGTTTTACTTAATTGATAAAAGCAACAATCTCGCTCAACGATATTTTCTTCTTCTGTTATTGAAATCATTGTATTCTCGGCCTACTACTCGAAACTCTGAAGTCTGGTCCCTGTGAATACGATCTCGGTATTTTTACCACTTTATTACTCATAGCGATCATAGTGTCCGGTGTGCACTTGCACCGCCACTGTGGCAACACAGGTGGCCACTTATGTGGACCTATATGATTTTTCGCAATCAGTCGCCGTTTCACCATCATAACAGATCACAAGATCCTTAAGGTTTGCGCCACCAACAGTTCACGCAAACTTTATTTCTTGCGCCACCATCAGTTCGCGCAAAACAAGTGTTATTCTCGTTTTCATGTGTTTTGCGCCAGCTACATTTAGCACAATTTTAAATTTTGCGCTACTACCTGTGATGTTTGTGATCAATTTAATCTACAAGTTCTAATTCATTTGATCTGCAGGTTTTGAAATCATTTGGTCTGCAAATTTTATGCCACATGATCTGAGAATTTCAAGTGCAAGTTTCAGTGATTTGAGAGTTCCAGAGATAGGAATTTTTTTGAGAATATTTTTTGTGATCTAAGTTTGACTTTCAGTCAAATTTTTCTGAATTGTTTGGGAACGATCATTCTTATCAAGCTTATTTATCATTCAAGATGGGATTTGGATATTTTGCTGAACTTGAAGAGAAGAATAAAAAGCTCGAATTAGAGAACATAAATCTTAGATTAGCTGTTGATTTCTACTCGAAGAAGTCAAAAGAATATTATGATGAAAGCATCATACTGAAAGAAGAAGTTAGTGCATTAAAGACAATTAATGAAGATCTTCTGAAACAGATTTCTGGGCTGAATGATGAGAAAATACTGAGATTGGAATCTGAGGATTCTGAGCTGAAAAGAAAGATCTTTGATTTTGAAAATCAGATTGTCCAAATCCAGAAAGCATCCTTGAAACTTCTGAGGAGAAGATTAAGAGTCTGAAGGATGCTAATGCTGAGCTTCAAAAGAATATATCTGATTTGAAACAAAAGATGGTCAAAGATAAAACTGATTTTGAGAGTGAAAAGAAAGGATTTTCAAAGAAGTTCTCAGATTTTTCAAGAAAGTGTTTTGAAGAAAAGAAGACTGTTGAGCTTAAGTGATTAAAACTTTCTCAACAAGTTTCTGATTTTAAGAAAGTACTTATCTTGGAAAGAGAGAAGTTTGCCAAGGAAAAGAAGGCCATTGATCAGAAGAACGTTGGATTCTTTAAAGAAATATCCGGCCAAAGAAAGGATGCTGAGAAGGGATTTGAAGAAGAACGAAGCATATTTGAGGCTGAGATCAAAAAGATTACTGAGAAGCTATGTGAACTATCTGAAAGTGTGTTGAAAGAGAAGAGAACGAAGTCCGAATGCGAGACGAAGATTGACCTTCTCATCAAAGAAAGAGACAACTTTGCTTCAAAGATTAAAGAGCTTGAAATGACAGCATCAAGTTCAAATCAGAAAATTGTTTCTTCACAAAGGTCAGTTAAATTTTCTGATCAGATTCGTAGTACTAACCTTTTCTATGATAGAAATATAGATGGTTCAGGAACACATCGAAGAAGAAGGAGATATGAAGAAGAGAAACTGGTCTGGAAGAAGAAACCAGTTGAAGATGAGATGAAAGATGAGCTGAAAGGAAAGAAATCATGTGTACATACACACAAAGCCAAGAAGAACAATGTGCGTAAAGGTACACATGATCATATCTACTCGAGAGATCAATTAATCAGGTTGTCAGGTAAGAAATACTATTGTTCCTATTGTTGTACACATGATCATGTTCACAAGACCAGTGATCATTTCTGCTATGGTTCTTATTCAATTACCCCCACAAGAACTACAACTAACATTCATGGACCCAAATACCAGTGGGTACCAAAACCGAAAACTGATTATGTGTTGCAGGCACCTCAAGTCAAGGGAGAGTAAGAGAACCATGGCTTCTAAGTACATCAGCTTAGAACCCGTACTTCAACAGAGTTTGACTTCTAAACACAACAGTTTAGGACTTGTACTTCAGTGATCAAAAGACCTTACTCCTGTACTTTGCATCTGATAAGATATGACGATCTACAATTCACAAGGGAGTTGTATCTGATCTCTATCATGTGCTTTTTCATTTACAATATATTTAGAAGATATGATGGTCTACAATTCAAAAGGGAGTTGTATTGATCTCTATCTTGTGCTTTTTCACTGACATATTTTAGATGCATAATTTATAGGGGGAGTAAAGGTGATGGCTTCTGATTGCAACAGATCAAAACCCGTTCTTCAATGTTCAGACTTGGATATTTTGCAAATATCCAGGGGGAGCTTAAAAGACCTAAATCATTTTATCATGATTTGAGGGGGAGCTTAAAGGTAAATATCTTCTGTCCTAGATCTCTGATTGTTTGAAAGAAGAACAACTTTCAAGCATGAAAAACGTTTTCTGAAATGTTCAAACCACTTCTGGTTCTCAAAAGATTTTATGAATTTAGAAGTGTGATTTTAAATGTTTTTCAATTTTGAGCTTTAATGTTTAACTGACCGTGTGTTTCCAAAGATCAATACTTGCGTATTATCTTGTCTTTATACTGTAAAGTATTCATACACACCGGTTCAATACTTCATTTGAATTTGTTATTACCATGTCTCATAACGAACAAATTTTTTGATGGTAATACCCCCGTTTGCTTTCAAATGTTGTTGAGCTTCAATCATTATTTCTAATCTTTGTGCTTTCATTGCTAAATTGTTTATATTTGTTCATATAAACAAAATATCCAATTCTTTGATACCCTAACCATTTTATTTGATCTGATTGATACATTGTCAGATTCTCAAAACAATTCTCTTGATTTCATTTCATTCATTCAATATCTTTGTTTTGAGAAATCTTCAAAGTTCAATTGCTCAAATCTCATGAGCATACATTTTGACAATGTTTTCATACATCTTGTGCTTAATTGTTCAAATGAACTGTTGAGCAACCATTATTTCTAGGACTTACATGGGATTCGTGTGAGAGCTTAAACAGAACTTCCATGGATTCACGTTAGCCAGTGTTTCCTACCCAGGAAGTTATCCAAGAGTGATTGAGGGGTGAGAGGTCAAAATCAAAGAGTGGGGGAGATAACTCATCCGATTGAGTTTTTCTCATTGTGCTGAGTGGAAAAATGGAAAAGAGAGTTTGGTTAGAAGTGAGCTTTAATGACAAAAAGAAAGAGGGTGTGAGAACAGAGTTAAAAGAATATCAGAACTCTTCACCAACCACTTTCTGAGCCGGGCAGCCACATCTTCTGATTGGTTCACATTCTTTGGTAACCATCATTGAAACAGGCAGTGAGCCCATGCCAACTCTTGTAATTACCCCACCAATCACTCGTTTCTTTCTCGAAAAAAAAATGTTTCATTTTCTTAGGGACGCAGCATATCTGCTATCTAGTCTTCACTCGAAAGATTTAGATATTGAAATAGGAGGAAAGTTGCCCCACCTTCGCACCTCTTTCATGCACATTGAGTCCGTGTAATATATGTTGTTGTCTTAACAGTTTACACAATTTGAGCCTGATCAAGCTAAGTAGCTTCAATCATTCTACACTTTCACAAGCACACAAGGAATAAGTTTTCTTGTCATAACATTCATAGAAAATTCCTTTGTGGTTTTTCGATGATTGAATGGAAGCCCTGGAGGAGTGATCATCACAAAGCTCTATTCCAATGTACATCTGTTGTACAAAGTGGCTCCGTGCTACTTACAGGCATGCTAACTGTATCATTTGTTGATTCAGGGTTACCACGTTCATTATGTCTGAATTTGAAAAGATTCAGATATATACATTTCATGAATTGACGGATACTCAGATCAAAGGGCGGAGATTGTCAAATTATTATGACGGGGAGATTATAAAAGAGGGAAATCAAAGAAAGCGCTGAAATTGAAGAAGTTTTGATGATCATGATGCTCACAATCATAAAAAAGGGGGAGAATTTTACAAAGTTCAATTTCAAAGTCATAAAGAAAGAAAGTTCAAAGTGAAAAGATTTATGGAGAAATTCAGAAAGTTCATTTTATTCAAGATTGGTGAAAAGAAATCATTCCGAGATGATTCATATTCCGAATAAAGATGATTTACGAAAGTTTTAAAGGTGATTCAAAGATAAATCAAGATTCGAGAAAGTTTGTTTTTTCTGAAGACGGTACAGAGATCACAAGAGATGAAGATACAATTTTATCAGAGATTCCTCAAAGCTGTTTCACAGTTCAAAGATAAAGATTTCAAAGATGTTTCAAAGTTGAAAGTTTCAAAAGTTTCAAGAATTTTGTTTCGTGTTCAAGACTTGTTGACTTTCATAGCTACAAAGTATTAAAGACTTTTCAAGATTCTTCAAAGGCTGAAAGACTGAAGTTTGTTAAAGCTTCAATGTTCAAAGTTATCAGAGACAAAAGCTGAAGAATCAAGAGCTAAAGACTAGTGTCAAATTTTTATTAAATCTTGAATACAAAGGGGGAGATTGTTAAGTCAAAATATTGTATCCAAGATTTAATAGAAAAGTCAAAGTTGAAAGTCAACATTGTCAAAGTCAAGGTTGTCAAGTTTGTTTAGTTTCCTTAGCTTTTAAGTCTTTGTGTTTAGAGTTGTGGTATAAATAGGGTTGTTCCTTGTAAGAATTGAAAGCACGTCATTGTAATATTTTCAGATTGTGAGATATATGAATTTGGAAGATCTACTTTCTCTCTCTACTCTCTCTCTCTAGACTTTATTGTTAGATCTTGATTCTTGAATGAGATTATGCTTGATTGATAGGGATTTTGCATTCACACTAGAATTAAAACCACTTCCTAATCATCTTAAATATGCATATCTTATGGAAGAGGAAAAATTACCTGTAATTATTTCTTCTAATTTAAGTTGTGAACAGGAAGTGAAATTGATTGAGTTATTGAAGAACCACAAGAAGGCCATAGGTTGGACCATAGCTGACATCAAGGGAATTAGTCCGTCCCTTTGCCAACATAAGATAATCTTGGAAGAAAATAGAGTTGGCAAGGTACAACCACAAAGGAGACTTAACCCGATCATGAAAGAAGTCGTTAAGAAAGAAATTTTAAAATGGCTAGATGTTGGTATTATTTACCCCATTTTAAGTAGTGGTTGGGTGAGTCCGGTACAATGTGTACCAAAGAAAGGTGGTACCACGATAATCACCAATGAGAAAAATGAACTTCTCCCAACAAGGACCGTCACCGGGTGGAGAATTTGCATGGACTAGAGACAATTGAATCTATCCACGAAAAAGGATCATTTTCCTTTTCCATTTATAGACCAAATGCTAGATAGATTGGCCGGAAAGGAATTTTATTGCTTTCTGGATGGTTATTCGGGGTATAATCAAATTCACATTGCACCCGAAGATCAAGAGAAGACTAGCTTCACTTGTCCCTTCGGAACTTTTGCTTTCCACCGAATGCCATTTGGTCTTTGCAATGCTCCCGCAACGTTTCAACGTTGTATGATGTCTATTTTCTCAGACATGATTGAAGATTCCATGGAAGTGTTTATGGACGATTTTTTAGTTATCGGCACATCATTTGATAATTGTCTTGAAAATTTGAAAAAGAGTTTGGAAAGATGTGAAACACACGATTTAATTTTAAACTGGGAAAAATACCATTTTATGGTACAAGAAGGAATTGTGTTGGGTCACATGGTTTCTAAAAAGGTTTAGAAGTGGATAAAGCAAAGCTTGAAGTGATAATATGTAACACCCGGATTTCTGGTAAGTAGCATGACGTCATTCCTTGTATTTTGATCTCATGATTTCTTATATGAAACCCTCAATTCAAATTCCATTAAATCGATCGAAACCCTTGATCCTCGAATCAAATTTTGACTCTCGGTACCTCGGGGGCGAGAATGCCCGTCGACTATGCTCTTGGCATAGTCGCGTGTCACAATCGCTGGAACCAACCACCTCTCGGTACAATTGGTGCGACTGTGCCCGACGACAGTGCCAGGGGCACAGTCGCGGTGTCAATGTCGCGAGGAAGGTATCGAGGGTGCCTTCGATCGGGCGACTATGCCTCACGACTATGCCCTTGGCATAGTCGCATGGCACTGTTTCAGGTCGGGTCTGGGGGTATAAAAACTCGCTTAGACGTGATTTTTATCAGATTTGGCTTCTAGGGTTTCTATCAGATCGATTTCTCTCCACATTTAAGGTATCCAACTACCTGTATTCCTCTCTTTCTTCATTGATTCACCTTTAAATCACTTACTTAACCATTTATTGTGCTCCACTAGGTCCTTAACTATCTAGAGAAGTGAAGTGCAAGCCCCAATCACCTCAAGTCACCATCTTATCTAGAGAAGCCTTGGTTTCTAGGTTTGTAACCTTAAACCAACAAGGTGAGTTCATCTCTTATTTTAAGTATAGATATAAATATGTATTGACTATAGAAACCTCTCTTTACACTACTTGTTGGTTCATACAAAATCTATAACTTGGAAGGCTTGAATATAGGTGCAAGATCTAGGGTTCACATTTTGGAATATTTTGGGTTATGAAGTTGTGTTATTTCTATACATTTGGTATGTATGTTATTAGTTGGAAATTATGGATTATTGGTATTCTAAGGGGTAAAATATTTTATTCACATTTACATCCGAAAAAGTAAAGTTGAGAGTTCATAATAATACTTCTATTTCTAGTACCATTTTACTTGAATAAACATGCCACCATTCTTCTAATTTGGGTAAGTTCATACTTTTGAAATGGGGATATGCGATGATTTGAGTTATCTTGTACTAGTATGATGGTTTATTTGGATTGCATGATTGATGAGATACTAATTGCAAACCATTATGTTAATTGGCTATGAAGTTTTCGGAATGGTATGTTCCCAAGGTAAAGATCCATGAATAGGGTTGAACTTGATGATCCTTTGGGGTAAAGATTCATGTATAGAGTTGAACCCATATTTACGTGAACTAAAGATTCAAGAATAGAGTTGATGTTCTAACGGCTAAAGATTCATGAATAGAGTTGCCGCCGGTAAATAACCATTCCGAAATAGGACTCCATATGAGTTGTGACCTACTCCTGTGTTCCGTCACAACCTATGGTGAACCGGGTCTCCCCCGTCCTACTCGAGGTTCAAGCATTGAAAGTGTATTCGCTGTTATTACTTTGATTTTCGATTAATTATTCATTAATGCATCGTACTTCTTTATAATTATTCTTTTGATGATCTCACTAGGCTCCAAGCCTAACACTTGTTTACCTTGGTGTTCATATCAGGTTCTTTTAGTGGTGGGGTGACGAGGCCTTGAGTGGAGAGTTGGGCCGATTTTTGGAGATATAGCTTTTGACAAGACTTAGAGCGTACAACTATACTTGTTGATATTTTTGGGAAATTGATGTCGACACCCAATTGTAATATAAATTAGATATTTTAGATAAAGTAGGTTGTCGGTCCTCTTTTCGTTTCATTCAAATTTGTAAACGCTATTACTTTCCCCAAATTGTGTTGGGATGAGGTCATTGGCAAAACGTTATTTCTATTCAAAATGTTTCAGGTTTAAGTCCCTCCACTTATAAACGTTATATAGCGAAATTTTTTTTAAATTATTGCCACTAAATTTTAGGGTGTTACTTAATGCAATTACCCGGACCTAGTTCGGTTAAAGGCATTAGAAACTTTTTGGGGCATGCGGGGTTTTACAGACGTTTTATAAAAGATTTTTCAAATATTGCAAAACCCTTTGTAATTTATTGCATGCCGACCAAGTTTTCGACTTTACTCCAGAATGCACCAAAGCTTTTGAAACAAGCAAGGCCACCCTTGTTTCGACACCCATTGTGATAGCCCCAGATTGGACCATGCCTTTTGAGGTAATGTGTGACGCTAACGATTGGGCTGTGGGTGTTGTTTTGGGACAAAGGCGGAATAAAATTTTCCACCCCATTTACTACGCAAGTAAGACTCTTATTGAAGCTCAAATAAATTATACAACAACTGAGAAAGAATTACTTGCCGTAGTATTTGCGTTTGACCGTTTTCGATCTTATTTGATTGGCACAAAAGTTATTGTCCACACAGATCACTCCGCTATTAAATATCTCTTTAACAAAACTGATGCAAGGCCACGACTTATTCGGTAGGTCCTTCTTTTGCAATAATTTGACCTAGAGATAATTGATAGAAAGGGTGTAGACAATCAGGTTGCTAATCATCTTTTTAGGATTGAGAATCATGTGTCAAGTCGTGGAGATCATGAGATAAAGGAAGTCTTCCCGGATGAACAGATCCTTGCCATCCAACATCATTTTGAGAATAGTGTCCCATGGTATGCTGATATCGCGAACTATCTTGCGAGCGAAATCAAGTCATACCATATAAAGGGACAACAATTTAAAAAATTCATCCACGATTGTAAACATTATTTTTGGGACGATCCATTTTTGTATAAATTAGGTGCAGACCAAATTTTGAAAAAATGCGTCCCAAATTTTGAGATGAGAGGAATTTTGAGTGATTGTCATGCTTCTCCCTACGGTGGCCATTTTGGGGGTTAACGTACGGCGGCAAAAATTCTTCAAAGTGGTTTCTTTTGGCCCATGTTATTTAAAGATGCATTTGAGTTCGTCAAGGGTTGTGATCAATGCCAAAGGATGGAGAATTTGTCCCAACGTAATGGCCACCGTAGGGCGAAGCATGACAATCATAAGATTCATATGACCGTACACAAAAAAAAGATTCTATATGAAGGGACAACAATTGTTGTTCGTACGGACAATTTCATAAGATTCTATGACTGTACACAAAAAAAACAAAAAAAAAGAAAAATATAACAAAAAGAAAAAGAATATATATAATAAGTCTTCATAAAATTGGAAGACGGTCCGTGAATAAACAAAAAGACTTTTGAAACCCGACGTTCATTAAACCGTTCAGAAATCCAACATATGTGGGTTTCAAGAGTTTGAGAACTGCACAAATTGGATTCAACATCGAGAAATCCAAAAATCCTTTTTGTAGAATAGTTCAAGTTTGGGGGAAGAAATGGTCATTTTCATTTTTAGCTACAAACACCAACCCAAATCAAAGTCCTATTGATTAGTTCGGAACCAACCATTTCAACAATGGAGGAAGGCACCATACTCAAGCTAGAGGAATTATCAACATCATCCGGGTGGTATTATTTTTCATTCAAGTTTCTCCCCCTCTTCGTGCAATTCTTTTTCGTTTTTATTTTGTCACTTGAGGACAAGTAACACCTCAAGTTTGGGGGGATGATAACTCTCATTTTTTAGAGTTATTTGTTACCATTTTTATAGGTTTTTATTCATCTTTTTACCCACTCTTGCTTCTATCTCCTTCATTTGGTCCACATTGTTTGCAAAATATGATAATTTAACCAATGTGTTCAATCTTGTAAGAATTGGTACTGCAGATCAGTTTGTGGGCACTGGTGTGCCCACTGTGGGCACCCGAGAGTTTTATCCAGCAGATTATAATGGCTGGAAGTGAGCTGAAAACACAGATTTTCTGGCGTGATATTGGCCACACATTGAAGATGAAATTAAGACCATTGGATGCTCAAGCCACCCTCATATAAATAGAAGACTTTGTGGAGCATTTTATTGACATCATTCACCAATCAACCTCCCATCCACCATTCTAGATCAACATCCATTACTCTCTCCTCATTCAAGTCTAAAATACTTTCAAGTATTTAGAATTGAAGTGTAGGATTTAATTATTGTCTTTCAATTTTCGCTTTTACTTTACGTCTTTTATATTCTGCACTTTTAGTTCTTGTATTGAATTCCCGTACTCACTTTATTGTATTTAATTTCCGTACTTTTATTTCTAGTAATTAAATTATGTACTTTTCATTTACGTTTGTAGTTACGTTTATTAATGCAAGTAGTTAACGAGTATTTCCTTTATTATATTATGTCTTTTATTATTGGCATGAGCTAAGCACTCTCTTGGGTGCGGATGTAAGCCAACTTGGGTCTAGTAGGCTACACTTGGGTGTGGCCATCGTTATCAACTCTTGACCTTAGTCACTTGAGTCGAGACTTCAACTCAACGCAGATAAGCTGATCACTTTTATGTGTTAATATTATATCTTGACCTCGAGAGGGGCGGATTCGAAATACGGCTTAAGTGATGCACAAAGATTTGAGAGAGTCTTTGATAACCACATATAGATACGGGTTTTGTATGATTTACTAAGGTTCAAACGTCGGTCGATATTTATATCACAAAGAGATTTGGGTATAAATCTCCATATTGGTAGAACTTGATTTTTTATCAACTTAGTTAAATTGGCAAGATCAAGAGTCGGTAAAAATGGACACTTTATGAAAACTTTGTAGGACCGGTCTATAAAAATCCACTTTAGAGAGATCGGACTTTTTATAGACATTCCGTACTATAAAAAGTCCAACCATCTTGTTACTACGTTTTTCCCAAGAAAAGCTTACATCCGTGCCCAACTTTTAATTATAAAATTAATTTCGCATTTTTCGTCAAATCACCTTCAAAAACAATATTTTTCCCAAACTCGAAACTTGTGCAAGAAGTTTATAAAAATCAACAATTCTCAGTAGTTCAGTCCATGTGAGAACGATACTCGATATTTGTACCATTATATTACTTGTAGCGATTCTAGTGAAGGTATATACTTGTGTTCTCACTAGGTAATGTTGTGCCCCCACTGTACAGTACACGATAATTTGCTACCAAGGGGAAAATCTTAAATAAATGAAAGACCGAAAAAAAAACTCTATCAACCATTACATTAAATGATCCAATGGATGTGAGACGGTTACAACTTTATTTTTAAATTAAAAATCCCCCGCCCCCTATTTTTTAAATTGAAAAAATATAAAATATGATCAAAATTCAAACGAAACAAATTACACCAAAAAACCGATCATACTTTCTCGTTAATTTGACATTCGTATTGATATACTTTTTTATTCGTTCTTTCGTGGTTTTTTGGTTTTCCATTTATTTAACGTTTCCCTTGAACTTGATATATATATATATATATATATATATATATATATAGAGAGAGAGAGAGAGAGAGAGAGAGAGAGAGAGAGAGTCTCATTCATTTGCTAACCACGACATTGGTGCTAACCAATCTGGACCGTTGGTTATTTAGATCAATGGTTCACAATTAATTAGAATTTTGATTAAAATAAAATATAAAAAACGGTTTATAAAAATAAAATGCATGTATGCACAGGGGTATTTCGGTCAAAATACATTTCCTTTTATATTTTAATTGAAATTTATTTTAATTATTTTTGAAGATAATCACGGTGCATGAAATCAGGGAGAATCTTAAATTTAAATTATGCAGTTATTTTTGGGAGTTATCTTTTCAATTTGCAATTATCCTTTTTATTTGATTTTATTTTGTCAAATCCATGATTCATATTAACCATGATTCATGTATTCCGTCGACAACTGTCAACGTGAAGGAGATTTCAAATCCATGATTCATATTAACCATGATCCATGATTCATATTTTCAATTTTCAATTATCCTTTTTTATTTGATTTCATATTTAGCCGATGTTCTTCAAGCACTTCTGAAAGTGGTTGCCGGAATCGAAATCTCCTTCACGCTGACGTCAAAATCCGGCGGAGACGACGAAGATGACGAATTCGCGGATCTTTACGTAGTGAAATGGACATCACTCATGATCCCGCCGATAACGATCATGATGGTGAACTTGATCGCCATTGTTGTCGGGTTTAGTAGGACGATTTACAGTATGATACCGCAAGTGGATTCGTCTTCTTGGTGGCGTGTTCTTCAGTTTTTGGGTATTGGCGCATTTGTATCTGTTTGCGAAAGGGTTGATGGGAAGAAGGGGAAGAACACCGACGATCGTGTTCGTGTGGTCGGGGTTGATTGTGATCGTGTTCTTGATTATATTCTTTTTAACACCATTTTCGGTATCCAAATTTGTTGTTTGTAGCTTATTTTCAACCATGAAACAATGTACAAGTGTAAATGGTATATTCATATATGCAACCTGTGCATATATGCAGTTCGATGTAAATGGTATATTCATATATGCAACCTGTCCATATATGCATTTATGCATCTTTTAAGATTGCATATGTGCATATGGTTATATGTTAAGTTTCAAACTTAATGTTTAAAATGTTTTTGTTTTATGTTATTAAGCCTTGATGTGCATATATGCATTTTGAATATGCATATGAAAATTGTGTAAAAATTGTGAATATGCATTTGTGCATGTTCTAAGAGTATCGAATCTAGAAAATGCATATATACATTTGTTCATCTTTTCAGAGTTGCTAATGTGGACATAAGCTAAGTATCTAATAAAATATGTTTAAAATGTTTGGTCTGTGCATATGTGCCTTGTTTTAAGAGTATGCAATCTAGAAAATGCATTTATGCATTTGTGCATCTTTTAAGAGTAGAAAATGCATATATGCATTTGTGCATATGGTTATATGTTAAGTTTCAAACTTAATGTTTAAAATATTGTTGTTTTCTGTGCATGTATGCATTGTTCAAATTATTAAGCCTTGATGTGCATATATGCATTTTGAATACGCTAAAAACGATAAATTATTATATTCCAAAATAAAGATAACTACCAGTTTAAAAAAATATTTGAACTATGGAAACAAGATAATTGTGGCGTGAATTAGGATAGATGTGGCGTGAATTAGAAAATTACCAAGTTTAATTTAAAAATATTATATTTATATTTAATATTAAGATAACTAGCAAATTAAAAATCTCCTTAAAATCTGGAAAAAAATTTAATGACCGAAAATTTAAAAATATTATATTTAATATTAAGATAACTACCAAATTAAAAATCTTCTTATGGAAAAAATTTAAATGGCCGAAAATTGTAAAATTCCAATAATACCCTTTGAGATTTCATAGCATTGAGTGAATGACATAAACTCTAGGGAGAGGTTCATTTGAGAAATGCGAAATATATGAAAAATAGAAAAGTAATCCTACTATTCATTCGGTCAAGATCGGCTTTGACCGGTCAAATATTGCATCTTTGACTGGTCAACAATTACGGCTTTAACTGGTCAAAAGTTGCTGCTATTCCAAAAATAGAAGGACAGTTTCGTAATTTTTACAAATACACGGGACGAATTCATATATGAACCTATATGATTCATATATGATTCATATATGATTCATATATGAACCTATATGTTCATATGTGAACCAATGTAATTCACATATGACTCTTTTAACTAATTCATATATGAACCATTGTGATTCATATATGAACCAATTAACTGATTCACATATGAACTAATTAACTGTAGGTTCATATGTGAATTAGTTGAACTAATTAACAGATTCATATATGAACCTTTGTGATTCACATATGAACTAATTAACTGATTCATGTATGAATCATAAAGGTTCATATATGAATCAGTTAAAAGAGTTCATATGTGAATTACACTGGTTCATATATAAACATATAATTTATATTTGAATCATGCAGGTTCATATATGAACTCGTCCCGCGTATTTTGCGAAACTACCCCTCTATCTTCTACAGGCCTCACAAGGAATTATCCGGTACTTCACGGTCAAAGCTGCAAATGTTGACCGGATAAAGGGTTGGGATCATTTTTTTATTTCTCATATTTTTAGCATTTCTCAAATGAACCTAATCCTATATCTATACTACCTTAATATACATTTACACCAAATGTCTTAAACACAACTCTTTAAGCATATAGTACAAGACTTTAAAACATAAAAATCAAAAAACTCTTAATTACAACTTATTATGCATAATGTCCAAGTTTAAAACCTTTTGTGTCTGACTCATACCTGTAACCATGCTTTCTCACCTCCCCTTCTACGTTTTTACCTCTTCACACGTCTAAGACCATACCTTTCTTCCTGAAATGGAAGATTTCATACGCTTTCTTCTACCATCCAATACCCAAACGTGCATATAAATAGTTGAGATGGAGAAGTTGAAGTTGATGTTTCATATAAACAGTTGTGAGATGAAGACAAATTCCATATCGAGCCCTAAGCCATCGTTTGAAGCTTGAAAGCTCTCCGACCTCCATCTGAACACCGTGCCCTTTAAGGTGTTCATTACATCTCTCACGTGAAGTTCAAAATGGAAATCGAAAACCCTTAATTAAGAAGCATCTTCATTTGGTGGTTTGATTATTTCTAAAGTTTGCTGAAACGGTAAAATGTCAAAATCATTTCAATTCAAGTAGTATATTTGTCATTATTAGCTTCAATTTTTTAATTCTACATTCATTGTGATTGCTGCTTCATTGACAATTGATTCATCCACTTCATTATAAAAGTTGAAAAGGGGGTGAACAGATACGTTGAGATCCAGGCCTGTTGATACAAGACAACCACTACAAAATGCTTATCATTGTACATTATTATACTTTTACAGATTGCATTTAGAGGAATCAAAGTGTGCAACTTAAAACTCTAAGGTATCATTATGTGTCCTCTACTTCTGTTTCCGTTCATTTTTAGGGATATGGAGGAAGTAACATTATTTATGTGATAATGGGTCAGTTTACTAAATGCTTACCGGGTAAGTGCTTTGTAACACCTCGATTTTCGAAAGGTATCATTTCAAGCTAATACAGAAACCGGTATATTAAGGAAAAATAAGATATTTGATTTTGGGCTTGAATCCTTGATTTTATAGTCTTGATGGATAAAGGATTCAATTTCGAGTCCAACGGTCCTTTCCGGAGCGAAAACGGAGCTATAACGAAGAAGTTACGGCCGAAACAGTGTTAATGAGTTTCGGTACATCTCGCGCGACAGTGACAATGTCACTATCGCATGTCAGGGTCGCGCCAACCCTCTAGTGCGTAAATACGGGTTTCTTCTTCATTTGGTCATAACTTTCTCATTTCAACCCCGATTTGGGTGATTCAAGTTGCTACGGTTTCTTTTTTGAGAGCTTTTCAAGGATATGGAAAGAGATTGGAAGTCTATTGAAGTATAGTAGAGTATTTGGTGGTGGTAAGCTTCTCATCTCTCCCTATTCATCTTCTTCCCCAAGTTTTCTAGGGTTTCATCCACCCTTTGTGCTTCCTTTCATAGATTAGAGATTTGTGGCCATTTTGGTGAACTAGAAGTGTTTTGGTTGGTGAATTCAAGTTTGGGTTAAGGTAATCTTCTATTCTCTTCAGTATGGAAGTTAGGGTTTCGATATTAGTTGAGGTATTCATGTATGTGGTTTGGATTGTATGGATCTAGGTTTTGGAAGTTTCCGGCTTGAGGATTCGAGCGGCCTTCAAAAGAGCTCGTTGGGTGAAACCTAGATTTAGCCTAAATCTAGCAAGGTGAGTTCAAGTTGATTTGTGAAAACGGTGTACATGCCAAAATGTTTATTTTAAAGTGTTTTACATGAAATGCTTAACTGCTGATAAGTTTTGGGTCTTTCGAAGTAAAATATGTTTTACTTGGTTATTCGTCAAAGTGTGAGTATTTGATAAGTTTCACATTTGGTAAACTTGGGTTGTGTTAACCTCTTAAAATGCTTGTATTGAGTTTGAACATTTTAGCAACTAAATAGCATGATTTACGTATTCTTAGTGACTTTGTACAAGTAAGATCTATTTCATGATTCATGCATCTTTGAGGATTTTGTACAAATGGATTTTGAGCATTTTAGCTCGGGGTTGGCTTAAAAGAGTCTTATGGACAATTGTCTGGATTTAATAGCTCGATGTAGAGTCCCATTTCATGGCTTACATCTAAATGCATTTTTATCGCATATTTATAATTACAGGCTCGAGTGCTGTTGTCATTCAGGTATAGTCGTGTAATCTTAGACTGTGTTGCATTGGATCCATAGGCACATGAGTCAGTATTATTTGATGGTCATTTGGGTGGTACGGGGTTGGACTCCGGGACACATGTTTTATGACCTTGTCCGTTCAAGGAGTACACTAGGAGGACTGAGTGCGGGTGGTGCTATCATGGTGTGGAGTAGCCATTGGATGGGCGTTTTGGACCTCTGCCAGGTGGGGCAATGCCTTGGTTGTATCCCCCTTGGGCCGGGCCTTGGAGTAGTATTCTCGTTTTTATATCGCTAAGGTCAGTCGACTCTTTGGTGTAGCTTGAAGGGAGTCGTAGGGACACTTGGGCTTGTGTGTCGTGAAGTGTCATATGATTAACGTTGTATGAGTGGCATACTTTTGTGTTCCTCCACTCTCAACGGATACGGGAAGCCCCCGTCGTCGGCCCGTCGTATTTTGGATATTTAATTGTCCATGTTTTAATATTGGGATTTCATTCTACTTTATGGTCGCGTGAGTATTAAGTTGGGTTACATGTTTTCGATGACGTACCATATTATTTAAGAATCGTTTTCCTTTATTTATGGGCCGAGTATTATGTCCCGCCCGTGTTTTGGGTGTTTTGGGATATGAGGTTTTATTTACAATTTCATAATTGGAATATCGAACTATGACCCTGTTTTGGGTGAGTTCCGGATTGCATCATTTTACATGAAGGGTGTGTTTGGGAGCATTATCTTTAAAAGTGCATGTTGTGGGAAAAATGTGTCGTTTCCATTTTAAAGTTTATTATTTCGAAAGATCTCGCTTTAAAACTGATTTCCTGTCTTTCAAAGATATATTCATTCATGTTAAAACTCTTGAGCTCACTAGGCGTTAAGTCTAACATTTTTATTTGTCGGCATGTGCATCAGGTTCCAGTTGGGGGTTCGGTTCTAGCAAGTGCTATGAGGATTGAGCCTTAGCTTTATACAAGGGTAAGTATGTCAGGATCTGATTCTTAACAAGAATAAACACTCAGAAACAATATTAAAGGAGTTTGCGGAATAACACTTTAATATTCAGAATATCAATGAAACAGTAAATATGAATCACAACTTGTAAACTTTATTGAAAGATTTAAAGCTACAAGATTTCACACACAACCTCAATATTGATGAACATGCTCACCAATACGAATTCTACTTCTCTAGAACTAGGGTTCTAAACCTTGAGGTTGATTCTCTTTTTGAAAGCAAAAACTCAGAATCAAAAAAATTAATTCTAAACTATTCTGACTAAGTCTATACATATACTAAAGATAAAAGATAATTACAAAATATAAAAGATCTTCAGTATAATCTTCCATAGTTATCTCCAGGACTTTCCATGAATATCTTCAATCAATACAACTGTCTTCAAAGCCATACGAAGTCTTCATCTCATAAGCAGTACTAACCATGTTCAGAAGCATTAACCATGTTCAACAGTATTAATGAAGTTGGCAATAGTAATCCCTTAGCAATACTAACTACTAGCAGTACTAACTATGCTCAGCAGTAGTAACTTCATCAAGCAGTATTAATCTTGTTTAGCAGTATTAATCTGTCTCAGAAGTACTAACCACGTTGTGCTAGCAGCATTAACCATACTTGTGCAAATTCTGAATTCCCAATAGTCTCCCCCTAACTTGACTTTTAGGAGGAGAAGTCAAGTTCTTCATTTATGGTCTTCAAGATGCTTTCAACACTACAACTTAGTTGCCCAAATTCGGATCCAGACCCAGACTTTGATTAATTGTTCTTTTTACCACAATTCTGGCCATTTCTGATTCCTTTGCACATACTAGCTTAGCTTTCAGCATCCCATTCAGCTTCTCCTTGCTATGATCATACACTTTGTCTACTAGGTAGTATTCATGATAACAGTTATCAATTGTGATCATGTATACACCACAGTTTTCAAAGAGTATCCATTTATTAATCTTCTTAAACCCATACTCATGATGTAGATCCTTGATCCTGTAAACCACCTTTTCTGGTTCAAACATCATACAAAGATATTCCATTGCAATCTTTAGTAGGATTTCTTCAGTTCCTTTCAAAACATGTTCATAAAGCTTTATTCCCACCTTATGCATCTCTTCAAGATCAGCTCTGGAGCAACTTTTGATTACTTTCCCCCAAGTTGAATATACTTCAAATACATCACCAACTCTTTTAAGCCTGAAGTAATCCTTTTTGTTGTCTCTCAGAATGTCCCAAAAGATGACTTCTGGTGCTTTCACAGAAATGAGAATAGCCTGAACTGGTTCTATTACAGTCAGATAAAGACCCACATGCTCATCAGATTGCTTATTGGACTGCTCTGGGTTCTGCACATATTCTGCTGAAGGTGTAACTGAAGGTTCTGCCTCTTTTTCAGCTTATTCAACCCTTGGCTTCTTGCACTGTTTCTTGGAAGCTATGGTCTTCACTCTTTTTGTAGATTTTACTTCCACAGTAACATTCTCTTGTTCTTCCTTCTTTTCTTCAGCTTGATCATTTGAAGGTGTGGATTCCTCAGGGAATGGTTGTTGGATGTTGAGATCATGTATCTCTTTCATCCTTCTTTCTGCTTCTTCCCTTTGAGGGGAATCCCCTTGGAGCTTTGCCATTTCCTTCTTATAGAGCTCTTCAACTTGGTTGTATGCCATATTAGTGAACATTTCTCCTTTGACACCAACTGAATCTTTCAGGAAATTTATCATTTTTCTTCTTTCCTGATTGGCCAAAAAGGTCTTGGAAGGTTGTCTTTTCTGCTTTTTGACTGGCATTCTTTTGACTTGTATTTTCTTGGCCTCAGCTGCAGTTTTTATGCTCTTTTGATATTCTTCATTGAGCTTTCTGGCCATCTCCAGTGCAAGCTCTTTGTCCTTCTCTGATTGGAGTTGTTCTTCCTTTTCCATCTCAGCTTGGAGTTGTTTTGCTACTTCTTCATCTAACTCCACCTGGTTCTTCTTCTTTGAGGGTTGTTCAGATTCAACCATCTTAGCTTTACCCTTTGACTCCTTCAAACCTGCCTCACTTCTTTCTTTTCTCTTCTTTTCAAGGCCTCCTTCATTGATGACCACTCCCTTGGCCTTTTGAGTAGCCTTAGGAGTGTCATTCTTTGCTTTTACCAAAGTTTATGCTATTTCCAATTCTTCAACAGATAGCCCTGTTACTGCTGCTACCTGTTCTGTTACTGCTGTTGCTTGAGCCTTATCTGTTTCTACTGCTTGTGCTTCTGTTTCTGCAGCTTTCTCCCCCTAACATCAAATCCCATCTCAGATGTACTTTCCTTTTCTGCTTCAGCCTCTGAATTCTCCCCCTTGTTGAAAGCATCAGTAGCATTTTTTCTCTTCTTCAAAAGAAACTGCCTTCTCCTCTTCTTTTGCACCAATCTTGTCACCATTTTCTTCAATTTGGTAATCTGTACTTGTTGAGACAGAATTACCATTTTCATTTCTTCTATGTCTTTGCCTTGCTTGATGACATCCAGATTAATGTTGCCCATTGTTTCCATCAATTCATTGTAGTCATATATGTCCTCACCTTCTCCAGGAGTGTTACCCCCTTTTGAAGGATTATGGGATCTTTTAGTAGTGGAAGTCTTCTGCCTAGCATAAGCACCCTCCACCCCCTTGGTTTCTTGGCACCTGGGACCTTTGAATGATTGCTCATTCAAAGTTGCCATGGGGGAGGTCTTATTGATGTTACCACTGTCCTCCTCTGTGCTAGCAGGAGTAGTGGCAGCCTGCTCACCCATATGCTCATACATCTCCTCATTGAGCACCTCCTTGGGGTTGGGAGACACCCCTGAGGTTTCCCTATAGATATTCTCTAATGTAAAATTCTCCATTAGAGGGCTTAAAGGCTTTGTGGGTGAAGGTACAAGAAGGGAAGGAGCCTTCTTTACCTTTTTCCTTATGTAGGTATTGGTGATTGGTGAAGTTGGTTTTTGAAGAAGGGACCGAGAGATTGATATACTGATTGAAGGTTGGGATTGGCTTTCAGTGGGATGGTCTAATGAGGGCCTTGACCCTGAAGCCATACCTTCTTCATTGTGGGACACCACCATCATTGTAGAGAACAATGGGGTGTCAACTCCTTCCGTGTCCAATGGAGATCTCTTCATATTTGAAAAGACCTTACCTTTGGGGATTTTAGGTACATATACCTCATCAAATTGAGGCATATCCGTCAATTCATTGGTTATAACTGCCTGTACAAATCTTGGGTACATATAAAAACTCTTTTTGTTTCCCAAGTTTGACATAAGGTCATTGAAAATCATTTTTGAAAAATTGTACTTTCTGGCAGTGGCCAAGCAAACCAAAGCATTATCAATGGTACTACTGAACTCACTCCAGCCAGTAGTCTTTTTGGAAATACAATGCATAAGGGTATGAACAAGAAAACGCCATTGGGTATAAAATTTAGCTTTTGAGAATTTGAAAATACCCAATTGGCCTCCATACCCCATTCTTGAAAGATTAGAGAACAAGTCCTCATTAGGAATAGAGGTAATACCTGCAGCATCGTCTAGTCGTAGACAGATGCGAATCACCTCTTCAGAAACTGACAAGGGTTTGTCACACACCCTTGTCTTGATAACTTGCACACCATTTTCAGTAACAATGGTGGCATTTGCCCAGAATTGTCTCTGATGCTCTATGTAGATTGTTGGAGACACTGTAAGATCATACGCAATATGGCTTGTCTTGAGAAAATCGACTATCTGGTGAAATCCATCAGCCTGCTTCGGCTTTTGTAGCATTTCAATCTCATTATGTTCATCAATGAACGCCATAGTTGCCATCGAGCTTGAGTATTCTGGACTGAAACACTTGGTGCTTAAGAGAAAAGGGTTAGAGAGCAGATGAATAGTAATCAAAGAGTCGTTATGAGCTTTTAGGCGGGCAAAGAGTGTATTTATACGATTCGGGACATAAGCAGTATTAACCACTAGTAGTATTAACTAACTAGCAGTATTAACTGAGAGCAGTATTAACCACTAGCAGTATTAACTAACTAGCAGTATTAACTGAGAGCAGTATTAACCACTAGCAGTATTAACTAACTAGCAGTATTAACTGAGAGCAGTATTAACCACTAGAAGTATTAACTGCACTTACACTTTTTGAAGCTTGTGATGGTCTGAACAAGGCAGCATACTTCCTGAGAAAGATGATTAGAAACACCAAAAACAACCAAATAACAGGTATACAATCACTTTTTAAATATGAGCTCATTCAGAGTTGATCATGCCCACACTTGTGACCAAGAAAGTGAATCTTCCTACATCAAAAGCTTTGGTGAATAGATTAGCAAAATGGTTGTCAGTATGAACTTTAGCAACTTGAATAAGCTTCTTTTCATTACAGTCTCTAATAAAGTGATACCTGATCTCAATGTGCTTTGTTTTGGAGTGCTTGAATGGATTGTTAACAATGCTTATAGCACTGCTATTGTCAATGAAGATTAGAGTGTGAAGAAAGGTTACCCCATAGTCCAACATCTGATTCTGAATCCATAGAACCTGAGAGCAGCAACTTGCAGCAGCAATGTACTCAGCTTCTGTTGTAGATAAGGACACTGTGGTTTGCTTCTTACACTGCCAAGATACTAGTCTTGCACCCAAAAGCTGACATCCACCTGAAGTAGACTTTCTATCCATATTAGCACCACCCAAGTCACTATCTGAATATGCAATCAAGTCAAAGTTGGATTCATAAGGATACCAAAGACCTAATCTAGTTTGCCCTCTTAAGTATCTGAAAATCCTCTTAACAGCTTGAAGATGTGATTGCTTTGGCTTGACTTGGAATATGGCACACAGACACACTGGAAACATGATGTCTGGTCTTGAGGCTGTGAGATACATGAGAGATCCAATCATTGATCTATATAGATGGACATCAACATCCTCCCCCTCAAGATCAGCAGTGATCTGTTTATGAGTCTCCATAGGTGTGCTTGCTGGCTTTGAGTCTGTTAAACCATACTTATCCAGGATGTCTTTCACATACTTTGATTGACTTATAAAGATCCCATCTTTCTGCTGTTTCACTTGAAGCCCAAGGAAGAAGGTAAGTTCACCCATTGAACTCATTTTAAAGCTCTTGTGCATCAACTTTTCAAAGTCTCTACACATCTGATCTTGTGTGGATCCAAACATGATGTCATCTACATAGATCTGAACAAGTAGGATGTCCTTCTTACTCCTTTTAATGAAGAGGGTCTTGTCAATTATTCCTCTTTCAAACCCATTTTCTAAGAGATAGGTAGACAGAGTATCATACCATGCTCTTGGGGCTTGATGTAGACCATAAAGTGCTTTCTTCAGTTTGTATACTCTGTCAGGATATGATGGATTTTCAAATCCAGGGGGCTGACAGACATATACTTCTTCATCAATTGTACCATATAGAAAGGCACTCTTTACATCCATTTGATATACCTTGAACTTCATGTATGAGGCATAGGCTAGAAATAGCCTAATTGCCTCTACCCTTGCAACAGGGGCAAACACTTCTTCATAATCTATGCCTTCTTCCTGAGTGTACCCTTGTGCCACAAGCCTCGCTTTTTTCCTGATCACAATTCCTCTCTCATCCTTTTTATTCCTAAAAATCCATTTGGTGCCAATAGCTCTATGACCTTTTGGAAGGTCTACCAAGTCCCAAACTTCTTGCAATTTGAACTGCAGTAACTCTTCTTGCATAGCTTCTATCCAACTGGAGTCTTTCATTGCATCAAAAACCTTCTTAGGCTCAATCTGAGATAAAAAGCAAGAGAGTACTGTGTGTTGTTGATCCTGCAGCTCTTGAAGTCTGCTTTGATTCCTTGTTATCATAGGAGAAGAGATGTCTCCTATGACCAGCTCTGGAGGATGGTTCTTTTGAGTTCTAGTCTGATGACTAGGTTCTTCATTGATTCCCACTTCTAAATTGGACTCATTTAAGTCAGCTGAGGTGATCTCATTAGCTGCTTCTGGCTCTTCCTGCACTTGATTCTCCTCATCTCTTCTTTCTTATTCACTCTGAATTGGTTCAGTCATAGTCTCTTTTTCACAGAAATCAACAGGTTCCATTGTAGGTATGGGAAAGATCACAGACTGAGGAATAATGTCTTGTACTTGAACATCCCCTGATCCTCCACTTCCTGAACCTGCATGATCATCACTACTGAAACCCAAAGAGTTAGTTAGTGAATCAATGTCAAACAACCACTGAGGACCTGAACCAATACGATTTGGTGTGTTCTCATTGCATTTGACATTGTCACTTTCCTCAATTATTCTAGAAGAAGAATTAAATACTTTGTAAGCCTTACTCTGAGATGAGTAACCAACAAGAAAACCATCATCTGCCTTGCTATCAAACTTTCCTAAGTGAGTTTTGGTGTTGAGAATGGTACAAGGACACCCAAAAGGTTTGAAAAATCCAATAAATGGTTTTCTTTTATTTAAAAGCTCATATGGTGTCTTGTTTTTAGGCTTGACTACTAGAACTCTGTTCTGGACATAACAAGCAGTATTAACTGCTTCTGCCCAGAAAGTAATTGGAAGTTTTGAATCATCTAACAGAGATCTAGCAGCCTCAATCAGTGTCCTATTCCTTCTCTCAGCAACACCATTTTGTTGTGGAGTCCTAGGAGCACTGTATTGTCTCTCAATTCCTTTTTCCTCACAAAAGGTGTTTAGGTTATGATTTTTAAATTCAGTACCATTGTCTGACCTAATGACTTTTACCTTTTGATTTGTTTGGTTTTCAATTCTTAGAATAAAGGATTTGATCAGTCCACTTGTCTCATCCTTAGTCCTTAGAAAATATACCCAAGTAAATCTAGAGTAATCATCAACAATAACTAAGCAGTATGATTTCTTGCCTATACTCATAACATTTGTAGGACCAAACAGATCCATATGCAACAACTGAAGAGAATTAGAAATAGTGTTCAACTCTTTGGACTTATGAAAAGTTTTGTGTTGTTTGCCTTTGAGACAGGCAACACAATGATCATCACATGAAAAGACTTTTGAAGGCAAACCTCTTACAAGGTTGTTTTTAACAAGTTTATTCATTGTTTTAAAGTTCATGTGACACATCCTTCTGTGCCAAAGTGATGATTCATCCAAAGATGCTTTTGAAACAAGACAGTTTAGGGATGAATCAGTTGAAACATTTTCCATATCTAAGCAATAGACATTATCCTTTCTGGGAGTTCTTAGTAGTATCATCTTTTCATCAACTACCTTGAATCCAGGAGCAAGGATAATGCATTCAGAATCTGTAAATAATATACTATGCTTTTTGTCACAAACCTGTGATACACTTAACAGGTTGTACCTTAATTGCTCAACATAGAATACATCTTCAAAGGTCATTTTACCTTTGGTTACATCACCCTTACCACTGATCTTACCTCCATCTGGAGTATTTCCAAAGGCAACATGTCCACCATCAATTTTCTTGAAATTCTTGAGGCAGGACATGTTCCCTGTCATGTGCCTAGAGCAACCACTATCAACATGCCAGATGCTCTTCCCTTTGAGCTGCTGGTTGCCCTGCACATAATATAAAACAATTAGTATTGATTGGGAACCCAAGCCAAAGTGGTCTTGGGTTTCCCTTTCTCATCAAAGTATTTACATTCCTTTTTGATGAGATTTTTAAACTCAGAGCACTCTTTACTAGAGTACTTTGTCAAGATGATTGGCTTAGCAGTACAAACATTAGAAGAAGTACTAACAATGTTAGTTTTAGCAGTACTAATACTCTTAGCAGCACTAACATTGGTAGCAGTAGTATTGCTTCTAGTAGCACTATCATTGTCAGCAGTACTATTTGTGGTAGCAGTACTAACAGTTTTAGTGCTTTTAGGAATCCACATCTTGACACTCTCCTTAACAATCTTTTTCTTCATGTGACTTTTAGATTTAACAGATTTCTTAGCCACATGGTTCCTTTCATTCTTCCTATAACCAAAGGGTTTTTGCACAGATCTTTGAAAATTCATCATTTGGTTCATAGGATTGAAATAACAGTATTTAGCAATATGATTGATCTTTCCACAAATAAAACAAGGTTTTGGTCTATTGATTTTACTCAGATCAATCCCTTGTTTTTGTGCCCACTGATTATTCCAGTTTCTTTGATTACCCCTCCTTTTATCATGTTTTAGGGGATCAGATTTAGTACAAGCACACTGTTTGCAAGGAACAGGATTCACAACTGTGGTCTGCTTGTAATGGACCTTACTAGACTTTCCCTCAGTCTTCTCTATGTCCTTAGATTTTACCCAAATCTTTCCACAACCCTCATTGGTAATAATATGATTCTCTAGAGGAATCTCACCACTCACATTGTTCTCCTTACTCTTACCAACCTCTTTCTCAGTCTTGTCCTCAACAACTACCTCATCTAAGGGATCTATCTCAGTGGCTCCCTCAGGAAAGTCCTTCCTATCTTTGGTTTCTAGCAAGTCTGATGTAGGAGGGATGTAGTTGTTGTTGTATGGTGGTGGTGTGGTATTGTACCAAGTTCCTCTTCTCAACTTGTCATGAATCTGAGTTTATAGTAAAGAGTCCATTGCTTTAGAAGCATTGGAAAACTTTTCTACATCTAGCTTAACTTTGGCTAGCTCCCCTCTCAACTTTTCACTCTCCTCTTTAGACTTTGTCAGTTGGAGTTCTAGATCCTTTTTCTCCCACTTCCAGTAGTTTGTGTCATATGAGTGTTGAAGTTCATTGGCTTGGAAAACTTTAATTTGTTCCTCAAACCTCTCAACAATTCTCACATAGTCTTTTATATCTTTTGTTAACCTCTTAAGGTCATCACTCATATTCTGGTTGTGGTCCCTGTACCTTTTAACAGTGTCTATGCAAGTTTTAGAACAGAGATTAGAACTTACCTCAGTTGGGAGATCAGATACCTCTGCCATGAGAGCTTGATTTTGAATATCCTCTTCTGCTTGATCACTCCAGTCAAACCCCATTCCTTGTTGAGAAACAAGGGCTTGAGCAGAGTTTCTGTTCTGGTTGAAGCTACCAGTCTGAGCTTGATGGTGGTTGTTGTTGTGAGACACTCCACTTCTGCATTCTCTGGCAAAGTGTCCCTTCAGATGACATTTATAACACTTTACCTTTGATTTGTCAAAACCTGCTCCATCTTCTCTTCTTTGGGAGAAGTTATTCCTCCCAGTCCTCTTGATGAACTTCTTTACCCTCATGGAAAGCATGGCCATCTGCCATTTAATATCCATCTCTTCAAGATCATCAGGATGAAGTTGTTTCAAGTCATCATTGATTAAAGAAGAGTTTCCATGGCTGGACAGAAAGGCTTCAAAAACAGATTCAGTGCCTTGTTCTTGATTTGCTCCATTAGCAGCATTAACTGATTCAGGGTTAGCAGCAGAATCAATTGATGCTGATAGGAGTGCAACATTATGAACATATCCAGAAGGATTCTTCTTTGCCTCCACCTCAGATTCAAACACTCTAAGATCATTGTACAGATCATCAAGTTCTTTTTCTTCTAGTTGTTCATTCTGTCTGAATGAAACAGTATACATGGTCCATTCATCTCCAAGGGACCTTAAGAACTTTCTGTTTACATCATCTTGATCAATCTGTACTCCCATAGTAGCTAGTTCACCAATCAACTTGTTAAACCTGTCAAAAGTTTGAGTCATGGACTCATTCTTAGTTAACATAAAATTTTCATACAATTGCTTCAGTATTGCCTTCTGATTTCTCTTGGTACTTTTGGTACCAGAGAATCTTTTCTCTAGAGCATTCCAAAGCATCTGTGCATCAGTGCAATTGCAGAATTGGTGTTGATATTCATTGGGAATAGCCAAGAGCAGTGTGCTCAAGGCTTTCATCTCTGTCTGCCTTATCTTCTTTTCTGCATCTGTCTTTGGTGGAGTTCTTTTTCCATCTGCGCCAATTTTTCCTTCATCAGATGGTCCATTCTCAATGATGTCCCACATAGAGTAATCTGTGAGGAGAATGTATATTTCTTGATCCTTATCTTCCACATGTCAAACTCATTAGATCTGAGCATTGGAACCTTTGAGACAAGAGTACTGTTTGATTCAATTGTGTTTTCCATGATGAATGAAGGTTTCTGAGAATACTTGTTCTGATACCACTTGTCAGGATCTGATTCTTAACAAGAATAAACACTCAGAAACAATATTAAAGGAGTTTGCGGAATAACACTTTAATATTCAGAATATCAATGAAACAGTAAATATGAATCACAACTTGTAAACTTTATTGAAAGATTTAAAGCTACAAGATTTCACACACAACCTCAATATTGATGAACAGGCTCACCAATACGAATTCTACTTCTCTAGAACTAGGGTTCTAAACCTTGAGGTTGATTCTCTTTTTGAAAGCAAAAACTCAGAATCAAAAAAATTAATTCTAAACTATTCTGACTAAGTCTATACATATACTAAAGATAAAAGATAATTACAAAATATAAAAGATCTTCAGTATAATCTTCCATAGTTATCTCCAAGACTTTCCATGAATATCTTCAATCAATACAACTGTCTTCAAAGCCATACGAAGTCTTCATCTCATAAGCAGTACTAACCATGTTCAGAAGCATTAACCATGTTCAGCAGTATTAATGAAGTTGGCAGTAGTAATCCCTTAGCAGTACTAATTACTAGCAGTACTAACTATGCTCAGCAGTAGTAACTTCATCAAGCAGTATTAATCTGTCTCAGAAGTACTAACCATGTTGTGCTAGCAGCATTAACCATACTTGTGCAAATTCTGAATTCTCAACAAAGTAGCTGGTGAAGTCTTCCGCAGATTGGAGATAGTGATTGTTATTGGGTTTAGTAACACCCGTCCTTTTCCTAGAATGTATGTATAGGATGAATGTGAGCTTTGGGGTTAATTCTCAATTTATGTTTGTGGTTTGAAGTATTTATTGATGTATTTAGAAATTTTTTAATAAGTTGCTATCTTCAGACTTGAGGGTGTTACAAGTTGGTATCAGAGCTTAAGTTTGAGAGAATTAGGTATTGATTTTAGGATCCCTAGACTCAAGCTAGCGTTCTTATAAGTGAAGATAAGTGGAGTTGCACATTTGGAACCTTAAGATAAGATATTATGGAGTTGATCGAGTCACTAGAAACGGGAAACTTGTCGAAGGTCGCAAGGATGAGCATGTGCGGTACGTTCATAATGGCACATGGCCAGTGTTATGGTGAACCTACATACTACATGTGTATACTTGAACTACCTTGGTATGATTACCGTTGGGGTAGTGAGAAGGTTTCTAAGTGAGTAATCTAAGGAAATGTTGATGTTTATAGCAATGTCACGTTGAAGGGATAGTTAAGTGCGCTGAATGCATTAAGATTGATCGTCTTTAGTAAGAATAATTGGTTGGAGTAGAACCTTAAGCTTATGGAATTGACGTTATACGAGGAGAGATTGTAAGGTGAACCGATGAAATATCCGAGTGTTGCTTTAAGATGTGGAGTATCCGGATGACAATAGTGGGAAATTGAGATTGTTGTCCTAAGATGCTTGATACACCCGGATGACATTAGTGTGTGGGGTTGTTGAGAAGGGTAGTCCAGAGGGGTGAATGCCGACCAAATTCATGCACTAAAGTTATTTCTAAAATGAGTTTGCATAAATTGTTTCTCATGTTCGCCAAACTTAAAGTGTTTTGAATTATAAAGTTTTAGTAAAACATTTAGCCCTCGTCAGATTTTGAACTGTGAGCTTAAGTATGCATGAAATTGTCTGTTGCACGTAATTGCAAAGGATTATCTAAATTATCTTCTTTCACGCCTCATGTTTAATGCTATTTCCGGATATTGTAATATCCATGTTTTAATGTCATTTGGGTGTTGGGCAAGTAACTATGAGATTTTAACCTAGACATTGGATCACCTCCACGTATGTTGATGGTTTTAAAGGAAAGGTTAATCCCACGTTTTGAGTCGGAATTTCTTGAGGATTTTTAGTTTGTGTGAGTTTTGTTGAAATTTCATGGAGTATTGTTTTATGCGATGTCTTTTCATGCGTGAGTTTTAATTTTGCTTCTGTTAAGCTTGCGAGTTATTTGGCGTCGTGTCCCATGTGAACTTTGTTAAATGTGTCATTTTACTTTTCATTGCATTAAAAGAGGAAACTATTAGAAGATTAATATTTTAAACATATAGTCGTCTTGCACACTTTGTTGAGAGATGAAAATTTGACACTGCATGATTTTAGCATTAATGAGTTTTGCGGAAAATTCAGTTAGGTCCATGGTGTCTCATTGCATGTCCTTTTGCGTTACATAAATAAGGTTGGAGCATGTGTTCATACATTTCTGCATGCGTCTAAATGTAGATTTATTAATCGGTGTCATCCCACATGTTGTTTTGGGGAAATTCCCTTATCATGCAATTTATCTTTGGGCTTTATACAAATGTCAATCGTTGCATACTATTTGCATTTGGGTTTAATTATAACGTTGGTATGAGTAAATATATAAAAGATTTACATCATTTCAAACAGGACTTTTGTTCTGTTCATATTTTAATCAATTACTCTTACCGTTTAAAATTTCCGCAATACATTTATTGAGTTAGCAATGTTTATATCGTTGCAGTTACTTTTTGGTCAAATGTGTTTATCTATACGATCTGAAGCTTTAAACTCGATTTGAAACTTTATTTGTATTCCCACTATTTTACCAAGCTTCGAGGATTAAACTAATGCGTTTGGGATCGTTGATAATTTTAGGCCACAACGTCTTTTGGTTAAAGAGGAAGGATTTTAAAATTAAAGTTGTGAATTTCTCTTTTGGAGTTGTACAAACCTTTATTGCACGTGTTGTGGTGCAAGAATCTATTTTCTCTTATATGATGTAAATTGTTGCGCATGTTTTATTGTTGTCTTTACTAACGTAAGTATTGCACGAACGAGTTTTTGGAAATGTTTTCATATGCGCTGTGTGGTTAATCAACTTTGAAACCTATCGCATGTACGGTAGTGTATTTTGCCGCACGTCTAATTGTTATAAAACTTGTGTATTTGAAAGTTTATTAAAGTTTAAATTGGCATATTATTTGAAAAACCTTGAACTCATTAGGCCTTTAGGTTTAACCCCTATCGTGGAAAGAAGTTGCAATTAAGGGACTAGGGGAGTCCTTGAGAATTGAAGCGTCGGATGATCCGACTTGCGGTCAGTCTTGGTTGTTTGAGGTTTCGGTTTGTGAATCTGCGCGCGCGTTTGTATTAATGGAAATAGTAGATTTAAGTCTTCCCAGTTAATTAAGGAAGTAATGTTATACCTCGGTAATCATGCGGGATAAGGTCTTAGGTGATTACCTGCGATTAGATTGGGTTCGTTTTGATGGATTGCTCGTCGGTGTGACACCATGGCTTATGTGGTCGGTGTACCGTCTTAGCGGGTTCCACGATTAAATGAAATTTTGGTGATCTGTCTGCTAGAGTTGTAAGATTTGAAATTTTAGCTCTCTGATTAGGTGCCAACCTTAGTGCGACAACCCGTCTGGAATGGGATTTTGGGCGAGATGTCCACATTTTCGAGGTCACCGTTTAGTCCTAGGCGTCGACTTGTTTTCTTAAGGTCAATGGATCTTGGAATGGATGGATGTAACCCGGTTGGACTATGGAAAATAGTGACCTTTCGGTAATGGATTTTAAAAGGAGTTTGGGTATTGAGGATTGAGTATCGAGGTACCCAAGCATTCCTGTGGTGATAAGGATGTTACTTTAGGAATGTGGTGAGATTGGTGTTGAATCGGAGTTGAGTGACAGCCGAAGCTGTGTTAACCGTTTACATGAAGGACGTATTGGTGCGCCTTGAAAGGATATCTTTACCAATACTAGGAGTGAATCAGTAAGAGTTGTTGATTCCTGGGAGTTTGGTTGCGATCTGTAACTTGGGATTGTGAACCATGTGGATTCGAGGGGAATTGGTCGGTGGGAAGTTGGAGTCACAAATTACCTGGAGGTGGTAACTGTCATCCAAGGTTGGGAGACGACCGTAATCTTGTGGGTAAAGGTTACTTTGGAGAGTTAAGTGTTCACTCGGTTGTGAGTATAATGCGCCTATGAGGGGAGATTGGTGTAGATATCAGTTCAAGGGTCATGATAGTGGTGCTGGCAGATGCGTTAAGGGCAACCCTTCTGCGTGTAAGGTTTCATGGGAACCTAGATTTCGGGGACGAAATCATTCCAAGGTTGGGAGGATTGTAACACCCCGATTTTCGAAAGGTATCATTTCAAGCTAATACAGAAACCGGTATATTAAGGAAAAATAAGATATTTGATTTTGGGCTTGAATCCTTGATTTTATAGTCTTGATGGATAAATGATTCAATTACGAGTCCAACAGTCCTTTCTGGAGCGAAAACGGAGCTATAACGAAGAAGTTACGCCCGAAACAGTGTTAATGAGTTTCGGTACATCTCGCGCGACAGTGCCTTGCGACAGTGATTGTCGCATGTCAGGGTCGCGCCAACCCTCCAGTGCGTAAATACGGGTTTCTTCTTCATTTGGTCATAACTTTCTCATTTCAACTCCGATTTGGGTGATTCAAGTTGCTACGGTTTCTTTTTTGAGAGATTTTCAAGGATATGGAAAGAGATTGGAAGTATATTTAAGTATAGTAGAGTATTTGGTGGTGGTAAGCTTCTCATCTCTCCCTATTCATCTTCTTCCCCAAGTTTTCTAGGGTTTCATCCACCCTTTGTGATTCCTTTCATAGATTGGAGATTTGTGGCCATTTTGGTGAACTAGAAGTGTTTTGGTTGGTGAATTCAAGTTTGGGTTAAGGTAATCTTCTATTCTCTTCAGTATGGAAGTTAGGGTTTCGGTATTAGTTGAGGTATTCATGTATGTGGTTTGGATTGTATGGATCTAGGTTTTGGAAGTTTCCGGCTTGAGGATTCGAGCGGCCTTCAAAAGAGCTCATTGGGTGAAACCTAGATTTAGCCTAAATCTAGCAAGGTGAGTTCAAGTTGATTTGTGAAAACGGTGTACATGCCAAAATGTTTATTTTAAACTGTTTTACATGAAATGGTTAACTGCTGATAAGTTTTGGGTCTTTCGAAGTAAAATATGTTTTACTTGGTTATTCGTCAAAGTGTGAGTATTTGATAAGTTTCACATTTGGTAAACTTGGGTTGTGTTAACCTCTTAAAATGCTTATATTGAGTTTGAACATTTTAGCAACTAAATAACATGATTTACGTATTCTTAGTGACTTTGTACAAGTAAGATCTATTTCATGATTCATGCATCTTTGAGGATTTTGTACAAATGGATTTTGAGCATTTTAGCTCGGGGTTGGCTTAAAAGAGTCTTATGGACAATTGTCCGGATTTAATAGCTCGATGTAGAGTCCCATTTCATGGCTTACATCTGAATGCATTTTTATCGCATATTTATAATTACAAGCTCGAGTGCTGTTGTCATTCAGGTATAGTCGTGTAATCTTAGACTGTGTTGCATTGGATCCATAGGCAAATGAGTCAGTATTATTTGATGGTCATTTGGGTGGTACGGGGTTGGACTCCGGGACACATGTTTTATGACCTTGTCCGTTCAAGGAGTACACTAGGAGGACTGAGTCCGGGTGGTGCTATCATGGAGTGGAGTAGCCATTGGATGGGCGTTTTGGACCTCCGCCAGGTGGGGCAATGCCTTGGTTGTATCCCCCTTGGGCCGGGCCTTGGAGTGGTATTCTCGTTGTTATATCGCTAAGGTCAGTCGACTCTTTGGTGTAGCTTGAAGGGAGTCGTAGGGACACTTGGGCTTGTGTGTCGTGAAGTGTCATACGATTAACGTTGTATGAGTGGCATACTTTTGTGTTCCTCCACTCTCAACGGATACGGGAAGCCCCGGTCGTCGGCCCGTCGTATTTTGGATATTTAATTGTCCATGTTTTAATATTGGGATTTCATTCTACTTTATGGTCGCGTGAGTATTAAATTGGGTTACATGTTTTCGATGACGTACCATATTATTTAAGAATCGTTTTCCTTTATTTATGGGCCGAGTATTATGTCCCGCCCGTGTTTTGGGTGTTTTGGGATATGAGGTTTTATTTACAATTTCATAATTGGAATATCGAACTATGACCCCATTTTGGGTGAGTTCCGGATTGCATCATTTTACATGAAGGGTGTGTTTGGGAGCATTATCTTTAAAAGTGCATGTTGTGGGAAAAATGTGTCTTTTCCATTTTAAAGTATATTATTTCGAAAGATCTCGCTTTAAAACTGATTTCCTGTATTTCAAAGATATATTCATTCATGTTAAAACTCTTGAGCTCACTAGGCGTTAAGTCTAACCTTTTTATTTGTCGACATGTGCATCAGGTTCCAATTGGGGGTTCGGTTCTAGAAAGTGTTATGAGGATTGAGTCTTAGCTTTATACAAGGGTAAGTAGCTAGTGAAGTCTTCCGCAGATTGGAGATAGTGATTGTTAGTGGGTTTAGTAACACCCGTCCTTTTCCTAGAATGTATGTATAGGATGAATGTGAGCTTTGGGGTTAATTCTCAATTTATGTTTGTGGTTTGAAGTATTTATTGATGTATTTAGAAATTTTTAATAAGTTGCTATCTTCAGACTTGAGGGTGTTACATGCTTATTGATATCACTTGCCTTAATCGATTGAACTTGACAGGAGCAAAAATCTTACCCGGTCGGTATGAAGTATAGCAAGGCCCGAGTGTCTTACTTGGTAAGTCTGGAAAACCACTCTTACCTGGTAAGCCCTTACCAGGTTTAAGATGCTTACCAACATCCCATTTTGATGGCCAAGGACCTTATTTGATAAGGTAATTGATGGTGATGTCTATTGCCGAGATAAATCAAAAGTGAGACATTAAGTGTTTTGTTGTTTAACACTTATCTAAGGTATGAAAATTGTTTTTTTTCTTCCCGATTCAATAGTTATCGCATAAATAATTATTTACATGGTAATTTTTACCAGTAACAACTTCCTAGAAAACACTCAAGTAAACAACGTATTTGGTCTACACTTGTTAAGACTGAACCTGTTATAGAGACTATGTGTTTATCAAATTTGTGTTAAACAACCCTTTAGAGTTCTAATAGCCATTTAGGATTGGTTGCATGATCTATTGCATCCATTACCTTTCATCTTGGGGTTTGATACAGGGGCTAAGCTACCTTTGTATGCTTTTCCAAAATCCAACAAGGTTGATTCATGTGACAAAAAAGAGTTCCCTTTTGCCTTCTTGGACTCCCTTCTTGACAAGCATTTCTTCATTCATCATTTTCTTTTTTTGGAAAGCTAACCTATGGAACTTAGATCTAGACTTCTTATTCATGCAGAAAGGTGGTAACATAAGCCACAAAAACATTCCAATGTTACTGTTGTTGCCATGGTCGTCCACAACCAAATGTCAATAACACTCTCACCTCATTGCTTCCGAAACACCACCACAACTACTCCAACAGCCATGGTATTGCGATTTCTTGGTCTTTAATTTTGATCTAGACATTCGTTGCATTTTAAGGCCTTAGGGGTGTTTCTCATTCATTCGACATAGATTTTATATGATAATCGATGAAACTTCCATAAGTTAGACCATTTATCGTCTATAGCGCCATCACCACGAAATCAGTGAATATTGGTAGAACTTGCAATTTTGTAAATATGTGTATATGTGCGTATTCACATGTAGTTGTTGTTTCTAATTTGTAAATTTGTGCTTCCAACCCATGAAATATCCCATGAAAATTGATCTGCACACAACCATCTAAGAACCCTCGATTAACTCTGTTATCATGCCATACCATCACAAACCAACATCTATAATTAACAGTAACCATGGTCCATAAGGGCTGTTGAAAATTTTCCAGATGAAACCACAGTGGCCAACATCGAAACCAAAATTGAAACCAACTGGAAGGATTCTTGTGTAAACTGTGAAGAGAACATAAAGGCTGCAAAAAACTGGACTGGACGTAGTCTGAAATCCAAAAAAGCCCAGTTCTGATAAACCCATCACTAGAAAACCCAATATACAATTGCAAAAGGCCATAGGTAAACCATAAGCTAATGAAACAGAATAAAAGATGATCATCAAAGTTAGAACCAGGGACCAAAACAGGAACCACTTGACAGAAGCAAAATACAGCAGCTCCATATGCAAAATTATCAGGATCTAATTCTTAACAAGAATAATGAACTCAGAAACAATATTAAAGGAGTTGCGGAATAACACTTTAATATTCAACAATCAATGTAACAGTGAATCAGAAATCACAACTTGTAAACTTTATTGAATGATTAAAGTTACAAGATTTCAAACAAAACCTCAATATTGATGAACAAGCTCACCAATACGAATTCTACTTCTCTAGAACTAGGGTTCTAAACCTTGAGGTTAATTCTCTCTATGAAAACAAAAAATTCAGAATTATTTTCTTCTGTCAAACTATTCTATACTATTTATACAAGACATATTAGAAGATAATTATCAAAATACAATTGATCTTCAGTCCATAATTATCTCCTTTACTTTAGCAAGTCTTCTATACAGCTGTCTTCCTTCCATTCTGAGTCTTCATCTCATAAGCAGCATTAACCTTCTTCAGCAGTATTAATCATCTTCAGCAGCATTAAACACCTCAGCAGTATTAATGATGTTAGCAGTAGTAATCCCTTAGCAGTACTAACCCTCCAAGCAGTACTAACTATTAAAATAGCAGCACTAACTTTTCAAGCAGTATTAAATCTACTAGCAGTAGTAATCATGATGTACTCGCAGCATTAACCATACTTGAACAAATCTTCAGTTCCCAACAAAAATTCTGCTATTCTAAGCTAAACTGATCTGCACAAAACTGATTCTAATTCCCCTTTGAGAACCAATCTGAATTTCAAAAACACTTAACAGAACATAAGCAATTAGGCCTCTGGCTATTGCCATCCAAGAATTAAATAGAAATAAACCCAACAAGGAATTCTGATCATGATACAATGGCCAAAGCCGAAACCAGTGCAGAAACCAATTAGAAAGATTGTTGAGCAAAACGAACTTTGAAATCTGAAAAGAGTGATAATCCAAAGCCACAATTGAGGAGTTAGCAAACTACAGAAGCTCCAAAAGCAAACTAACAGTAGCCTCAAAAATGAACTGGATGTAGATTGAATTCCAAAAAATCCAAATTCCAACATATGACAACAGCCAAAATTTGGTTCCAAATCCAATACTCATACTAGCTTGTGTAATTGCAGAAAGCCATATTACACAGGCAACCATATCAGACCTCCAAACAAGAAAAATCACCAAACAGTAGCCAAAACTGTAACCACCAAATGTAAAGAGACTCATGTACCTACAAAACATAAAGTTAGAATAAAACATATAAATCCCGGTCGCCCCGTCAAAAACCCAAAGGAACCCATATTTAGAGCCACCCCCCTCCCAAAAAAAAATTCCACCCACATCCAAGGCACTCTCAAGTACATAAAAAATATAGAAAGAGACACAAACTTCCTCAAGAACAAGAAAGAGGAGCAAAAGACACAAACAAGAAAAGAGATAAGAAGGAAACAAACCCAAATACTCCAAACAATGGAGTAGACCACCCAAGAACTCAACATCAAGAAGACACTTGTTGAATGACCTACTGCATAAACTAATTCTTGGGTTTTAATTTGCATACATGCAGGTTGTTGGTTACTCCAAATGAAAATATATGGCCATGAGTGAGCAAACTAGAAGAACGACATGACTCGTGAATCTCTCCAACGGAAAACCAAGCTAATTTCAACATTTGTCTCAAATCTAGATGGAGAAGTCCTCAATCTCTTTTCAATAAGTAAAGAATTCGACTTGATATTTGAATCCAGTAAACCAATTTGATATTGGTGCATCTTGTCATCATTATATTCTTGTTACTTGTTGTGTAGTAAATGTTGGAGTATCAAGTATGAACCATCAAAAAGGATTTTTGCAAAGAAAGCAGTTGAACATCCATATTTTGATTCTAGACAAGACATATATGTGAAAATTGTTGAATTTGTTGCTTGACTGAGCAAAGTTAACCACCTTCTGTATGCTAAGCCCAAACTTAACTTCTAAATTTGTCACACGCTTCTTCAAAATCTAATGCAAAGCAATACATGTTTTCATCTACAAGGATAAATTGTTCACATTGATCCCCGTTATCAATTTTTGGAGTTGATTTAATTCGCGTGAGAGGGCTTCGGATATTGATACTACTACTAGAATTAATTGTGATTAAAGGTTGAACGGTTAAAATGTGACTAAAGGACCACACTTGGCTTTGCCCTTTGGCCATTGGAAATTTTCCTGGCTGTTTCTCGTGGCTCCTTGGAATTAGTTGATGTGTGTATAAACTGGTCTGGACATCTACTGTTAAAAGAAAAAGATCATATGAATTTAAGTTGTGACTATAATTGATTAATTCATGTTTCCCTTCATTAGACATGTGATCGGTTCTTAAATTTGGACATGTGAATTTTTTATGCTTTCATTCATTCAACATGTGAAATTTTCATTTTTGGATTTACGACATATTATGTTGCATTGCGGAAAATGCTTAATACGACATGTGAAACACCAAGTATTTCAAATATATCTTGCAAAAAATTGATATCTAAAAATTGAATTTATCTAGGTAAAATTTTTGCATCCCGCCGCATTGCGCGGGTAGACAACCAGTATATATATATATATAGGGAATGGTTCAAACGAGAACACCTATGTTTTACGAAAATGCGAAAACACTTCTGAACCTCAAAATTAATTAACACATAATAAAATATAGAAGAAACATAAATTAGTATTTATCCACAATTTTTTGTTATCTTAGATTTGTCATTATCCCTTAGTTGGTAGTATCATCGGAGATTTTTTATGTCGATGCCTCCCTTGATGTGATGTGATAATGTTATGATTTTGCCATGATAATAATGTGATAATGCTTTGATAAATTGAAGATTTTTATGATATGAATTTGGTGTGATAATCGAAAACCAATGATGATCACGTTTACAATCATCGTCTGTTCATTATGTGATTTTGCCGTGATAATAATATGATAATGATTTGATATTGTTGAGTATGTTATATGTACATTATTTTAGGGATAAAGAAGTCGCCAACATACATACACACATACATACATACATACATACATACATAGGGCATGGATCAAATGCAAATCAAGCTATTTGTACAAACCGTAAAAACCTTCGATTTCATTATTTAATTTAATAAAATTCTTTCATAGGGATCAAATGCAAATCAAGTCATTCGTATAAACAATAAAGACCTTCGATTTCATTATTTAATTTAATGAAATTCTTTCATGGAAATGTTTAATATGATGAAATTGTTTCATATATTTCTGTTTATATGTAAAAATGAAATTGTTTCATGTATTTCTCATTTTGATGAAATTTGTTTTCTAAAATTAATTTAATGAAGGTGCATATGATAATGTCCATAATGAATGCCCTCCATAGTAAAAATGACTAATCAACCCTCATAATTAAGAAAAAGTGAAAAAAAAATATGATTAGTTGAATGAGATTTATACAGTTTGTACAAATGACTTGGTTTGCAAAGTAAACCACATACATACATATGTGTGTGTATGTTTTCTACTACAAATCAACACGTTAATAATATCAAACAATTTAAATTAGATTATACATTAGAAAATTTTAAATACAAAACACCAAAAAGTAAGAAAAATCAAATATCGTGTTACAAAAACCGCTCATTAAGTCATGACATGTTACAGGCTTAATGTGGCATCTTGAACAACTACCGTGACGAGTATTTTAAAACACTCCTTTAAACACATAAAAAGTTCCTTAAGACAGCTTCATTTTTCAATCTATCATATGATCAAATTGAATATCTCCGTTCTTAAAAAAATCCAATCATCATTTCATCAAATATAAACAAATTAATTCAAAAAAATAAAAATAAACAGAAGCATCAACTCGCAGTATTGTGGCCACGGGATGAATGTCCACGGGCCATAGACCTGTTTTCCAGGAGATTAGTCCGGGCCCAAAGTGGTCGGAATACTCCTTTACCAAAAAAAAATATATAAACAAATTAATTCAAAAAAATAAAAATAAACAGAAGCATCAACAACACTTCATGTATTCTGGTCAACTAAAAACCACACGGTCCCATTCATTTGTTTTTCCGTCTCTACCACCACAACATTACCACTTATATTAGTCACCGCGTGACCCCCCACCCCTTCTAATCTCCCTGCACCATTATAAATCGAATATTGAACATGCCTTATTCTGTTCGGAAAAACCAACACCGCCGAGAAGTCCGCCGTCCACACCGTCCCGTTTCCGCTCACCGCCAACTTCCCGACCGTTGATTTCAATCTCATCCCACCGTTCACGTTATTTTGATCGATCACAACTTGATCGATGCTCGTGAAATCCCCATTTATTTCCACGACATTTTTCGTATCCCCAGAGAACATATTGTTGACAATGTTAAGTCCCGATATCCGACCACTGACCGATTTCAGAACAATATTACCTCCTCCAAGAAAAAACCCGTTAATAATATGAACTTGTAACGGATCTTGTACGACAATCGAGTTGTAATCCATGTAACAATTATCGATACGATTTTGTCCAGATTTTATCAGAATCCCAATCCCACCGAAAAACGTTGCTTTGTTGTAACAATGGACCCCGGTGATCATGTTAGCCTGACCTCTTAGCACAATTCCCGTGGCGGCAGAGAAAACAACGACATTCGTGACCGCATTATCGTTACTAGCGAGATCAATGGCAGTTCCGAGAAAACCCCTCTCGTGTTCATCCCCGCCGATAGTCGGGATTTGTCCGAGGAAACTGTTTGATATGAAGGTTTCGTGACCTCTCTCGACCAGGATCCCCTCGGAGACGAAATGTAGGAAGAAACAATTGTCGATGCGGGTTCGTGCCGAGTCGATCACGAGAAGGCCACCACCTAAATTACTTGAATCGAAGAGGATGTCACGAAAGGTGATGTCTTCATAGAAGATGGGTTCGTTTCGGTTTTTCATGTCGGAGAAAGTGTCGTGGGGTTCGTAAGCTTTGTTTTTAGAAGGCTTCGAGGAACTTGGCGAGCGTAATTCGATAAGATACCCATCGGATGGAAACGGGTCGGATGCTCGTAATGTACCACCCTGTAGCTATAATAAGGTAACGTTTTGTATTAAATTGTTAGGATTTATTGGTAAAATTAAGGGAAAAGTTCAAAAAAACCCAATAAACTATCACATTAATGATCAAGTCCCTAAACTAATTTTTTGAATGAAAAAACCATTAAACTTTCTCATTTTGAATGATTAAGTCCCTCAACTATTTTTTCAAATGAAAAAACCATTAAACTTTATAATTTTGAATGATTAAGTCTTTAAACATTTTTTTTGAATAAATAAACCATCAAACTTCTAAAAATTGGTTACCTTTTTCTTAAAGGTATCTGGAACTGACTATGAAAGTTTTAAATTAAAAACAAATCTAAATCAGTTTTATCGTTCTCAAATTCTATGCCAATAAAACCCCTCACAAACAATCGGATCGATTCGTCTCACCATTCTCCGTTGCCAGAACGTTGTTCGTTATCCATATCGTCTAACACGTTGTTGCCCTGCCATCGATTTCACTCTTTTTAATCTATCAAAAAAAGAATGATCAAAAGATAACCGGTTATAGCTAGTTTTTTTGGGTTAAAATGATGTAAGTAACCAATTTTAAAAAATTTCGATGATTTAATTTATTGAAAAAAAAAATTCAGGGACTTAATCATTCAAAATAGGAAAAATTAATGGTTTTTTCATTCAAAATGAGAAAGTTTAATGGTTTTTTCATTCAAAAAAATAGTTCAGGGACTTAATCATTCAAAATAAAAAAAAGTTTAATGGTTTTTTCATTCAAAAAATTAGTTCAATGGCTTAATCATTCAAAATAGAATAGTTTTGTTGGGTTTTTATTAACTTTTCTCTAAAATTAAAGGTGTAGAACTAGAAGCATAAAACACGGAGGCCTACACTTATTACCATAGGACTCCGCCCACAACATCATTTCCCACAGAAGCATACGCATTTATTCCAAATGAATGATGGCAACCAACACCTTCAGAAAATCGGTTGGAAAATTTTGTTTTTTTATTTTTTTAATGATATAATATAAGGATGCGAATGTAATGTCATTTGAAGCACCATGCACACGGGACAAACAAAGAATTTTATAATGAGTTTTCTGTTTTAAATAATTATAAGTTTTAAGACTTAAAACATTTTCAATAAGATTTTTTAAAATTTTTAATCTATTTTTTTAATTCTAAAATATCTTTTAAAATGTAGAAATTAGAAGTGATAATCAAAATCTTCTAATTTCAAGAAGTCCCCGAAATTAGATAATAAAACTCAATGTATTATCATTCTGTATAAATTTATTTAAATCATATTATCTATTAAATATTTTAATAATATAATTGATAACTTTTATTTCTTTATTTAACAAAAAATTATAAAAATTTCTAGAGATACTCTTAATAATCACATGAAAATATGAATACATAATATTCAAGAAAACATGTTCTTATGCACAGTTTTGTTTATGTTAGAATCGAGTTAAGTCATGTTTAGAAAGTATAAAAATTAAGTTTTAATACTAATACTAGAAGTGTATCTGTACAATGCAGCGCGATACATGTTTCATTTTATTTTTTTGTCTTTATCAATTTTATAAAACATTTTTATATGCTTTTGTGAATTAGATAATGTTTTTTTAATAAAATTGTGCAATTTAATTTAATTTATGTTTAATAGTGATATAATTTATTTTAGGTTTAATGATATAATACTTTTTATAAAAAAATAATTAAGTATTTTGTTATAATTTAATGATTATCTTAATTATATTTTAGATTTTTTATATTTAAAATGAGATGTTTATCTTATATTTGATTATGTTTATCAGTTAGTTATGAATTCAAACATACAATTTTAAAAAGTTATACTCAAAAGTTATTACTTGTAATCTTAAATTTTAAGTGATATATGTATCAATAAATTGTACTTAATGTATAAAAATTTATTTTTAAGAGTTTTTCTCAAATATTTTATAATATAGTATATAGATATATAAAGAAAATAAAGTAAGACATATATTTATCTATTTAAGAATATATAGGTGTACCTTCTTTCATTATGGGGGGGCTAAAGACACCATATATGTAATTTGTTAATGGTACCCTTATAAATGATATTATTCTCACGCATATCGACATCAAAACTTGTTTTTTACATTTTCAATACATAAATTAACCTGATTTTAACATTAATAAAGTTGCTATTAACATTGCCCTTCGTTATATATCTTAAAAAGTTACCGTGTCCTTGTTTCAAAATGGAGAGAGAGAGAGAGAGTCCAAATTTACAAAATTAGACAAGAAATTAAACAACAATTAATGAAGAGTAAAGGAGAATTTAGTAAAATACCACAAGATTGCCGGAATTCGGAGGAATAACGATGGGCTTCGAGATTTTAAAGCTGCCACCTTGAAGGTCAACAATGGCGCCACCCAAATCATTCACTCCGGGCAGCAATTGCTGCCCGTCTTGGATCAGGGCAGCATCAGCCACCGCATTCATAATCGCCGCCGTGCTATCCTGCGCACCACTCGGGTCTCCGCCATACCCGATTGGATAGAACACCCTACCCGCACTCTTATCAGAAAAATAAAAAAACGATTACTTCCAATCCAACTGCCATACAAAACAAGTTGTACATCAGGCATCGAAAGATGTACATTGCCTGGTTCGTACCTTAACAAGATCGGAAGTTGAGGAAAGCAGCCGAGAAGAAGGAGATGAACGCCGATGAAGCTTCGATTTAAAGTCATAAAGCTTCTGTTGTCTTTGAGAACAGTTTGCTAATTGTAACACCAAAAATAACATAAAGAAATTTGGTAAAGAAATGGGTCTCATTTTGACCCAGGGTTCGAGCCACGTTTGACGAAAGTTGAGTGGTTAGCCGGTTAGGGTTCGGCACTTGAACCGGAACCTTGAAAGTGTGGATGTTGGAGAAGATGAAGAAATAAATAAAGACTTGGGTTGTGTGCGTATTTATATGGGAAGAGATATGAAGTGGGTTTATGAAGGCATGCTACAATTTTATTTTTTATTTTACTTTTTTAAAAATAATTTTTAGTTTTCTTTTGCTTTTACTTTTGCTTTGTATTAAACGAGTGAATCAATTAATTTTGGTTTAATTGTATTTAGCGCATTGGAATCAATTAATCGATCTGTTAAAGGGGAAAAGATCACTTCCCCTTTGAAAAGATATATGGATTTTCTTATAGATATGAATAATACAAATTTATATTGGTATTTTGTATTTGGGTTTTAGGTTATGTTTTGTCAACCATAAATTAACTTATTTTTTTAAAGTATGATAGATTCAATGATAGAGGAAAGATCATATGAGGAGTTAAACATTTTGCGAGAAGACGAGAAGTGAGATATCATATATGCTTCTTGCAAACATTCCCAATTCTCCACTGTAATGTTGGTTTGTTTATTCAATAAAATTGTTTTTCTAAAAAAATCCATATATGATATCATGTTTATCGCAAAATGTTTAGCTTATCGTTTAAACCTGTCATTTTAATGATAATCTTATATACATTTCCTACATATCTCACCGATCAACTAAAAATACGGCCAAAAGGGGTGTGAAGGGAAAACCTCACATGATAAAGTAATGTTCTAAGTATAAAAGTGTCAAAAGTCAAGCATAAAAAGCAACATCAATGCCTTTTTTCTTTACCGATTTGGCACCATTTTGGTTTCTCTTCATATATCAATTGCTAAGCTTTCTCGAGCTTCCCTAATAAGCCGATCATCGCCTTCATGAGTACGGCCTTAAAATCAACAAAAACCAAAGATACCCAAACACAACACGACCATGTTATAGGTGAAGGATGCAATGAAGTTTACGCTAAATATATACATTTTAACCAAAAATAAAATGCAAAAAGCAATTAATATAATACTAAAAATATGTATTAAAAAAACAAGTTAATGTTGAATTTTATTGACCAAATTTTATTCATTTGTTTGGTTCATTTTTTTCACGGAAAAAAAATCTCTAAATTCCATCAAATTCCACAAATGACGGAATTTAACATTCCTTAGAAACTACAAGGTATTTTGATTGAATGAATTTTTTTTCTATAATACCACATATGCCCTCAATCCAATATAACTTAATCACAAAAAACCATCTAATTAAACCATGCCTCCATCGGTTCCTTCTCTAAACCATCGTCGACCACCAACCATCGTCGTTCTAAACCATCGTTGACCACCGTCGATCTGAACCACCACCGACCACCGTCGATCTGAACCATCGACCATCGCCGATCTAAACCACCGCCGACCACCGACCACTGCCGTTCTGAACCATCACCGACCACTGCCAATCTGAACCACCACTGACCACTGTCGGTTTGAACCACCGACCACCGCCGTTTTGAACCATCGTCGATCTAAACCACTACCGCCGACTACCGACCACAATCGTCCTAAACCACCGTCGATCTTAACCCCCACCGACTAACGACCACAATCGTTCTGAACCACCACCGACCACATCCGGTCAGAACAACTGTCGATCTGAACCACCACCGACCGCCGACTAGCGCCGTTCTGAACCACCGCCGACCACCGACGATCTAAACCACCGTCGACCACTGACAACCGCCGATCTGAACCACTACCGATCTGAACCGTCGTTGACCACCACCGTTCTGAACCATCGCCAATCTGAACCACCGCTGATCTGAACCATCGTCGATCTAAACCACCGTCGACCCGTCGCCAATCTGAACCATTGCCGACCACCGACCACCACCGTTTTGAACCATCGCCGCTCTGAACCACTGTCGATCTAAACCATCATCGATCTAAACCACCGTCGACCACTGATCGCCGCCAATCTGAACCATTGTCGACCACCGTCGATCTGAACCACCGCCGACCACCACCGATCTGAAGCACCATCGATATGAACCACCGCCGACCACATCCGATCTGGACCACCTTCTAAACCACCACTGATCACCAAAGGTACGAGTCAAGAATAGAAGAGGAGACTTGCAAAATGGTAATTCCTGTCATCAGAGAAAAAATAAATTTTTCGTAAGGGGGACCTTCGCTTCATTAGAAAATCTATTCTACTTCTTTATTCTATCAAACCTGAAAACGAGGCCTCCTATAAACAAGCCAAAATCCACTCCACTTTTAACACCCTGAATTCTGGAAATATCAACAAATTTAAAATTTTCTAAATACACCAATAAAAGAATCATCTACAACCACAATTTAAGATTTAACCTCAATACAAACATTCATTCTATACAAAAGTCCATGATAAGTACGGGTGCTACTAAACCCCATGCATAGTCACTATCTCCATAAAGCGGAAGACTTTGCCAAATACTTACTTTCGGATCTAGCTAAGGCTCTACTCTTCATAGGATTGCTAGAACCAACTCCCAACCTTGAAACCTGATGCACATGCCGACAAATAAAAAGGTTAGGTTTAACGCCTAGTGAGCTCAAGAGTTTTTCAACATATATAAAATAATCGTTTAAAAAGAAAGGATGCGGTTAAAGTTATAGTCCTTCAATATGATACGTCTTACATGTGAAAACGACTCATTTTCCAATAATATACATTTTAGACAAAGAACACCAATTTGGACATTTTCCAATTCAAACTACTTCAAAGATGATGATAGCAATGTAAGCCGCCCATTCATAAATTAGCTTTAACCCAAAACTCACTCAAAGCGTAAATATAAATTGAACTCTTCATTTATGAAGATACGGTTAAACCTTTTATCCCAAAACACGGGTGGGGCACAACACTCAACCCATAAATCAAGGGTAAAACCCAATTATACAAAACGTCACCGAAAACTTGGATAATAAAACTCAATACCCAAAAACAACACCTTTCGGTGACGGGGGAGACCCGATTCCATAAAATGTGACGGTCCACAAAGTAAGCCCATTTTATGTTGTTAAGACTAGTCATAAAAACAAAGTACACGCAAGGGATGTCAGACTCAGTGGCCTTAAACATACACCCATGGAAACTCAAGTTCAACCCCGAAGGGTTCCTACGTCGAGCTCCTCATCCAATATCGTAATACTTGAGCACGAAGAACTTATACCTCATCCGGTACCTAACGTGTCTCGACGTGGAAAACTAGCGTTCCATCATCGGACGAAATAATTCCAAGCGCAAGGGATGTCAGGCTCAGTGGCTTTAAACATACACCCATGGAAACTCAAGTTCAACCCCGAAGGGTTCCTACGTCGAGCTCCTCATCCAATATCGCAACCAAGACTCTAAATCGAGCCACCAAAACTGGACAATTGCCTTAAAACCCAATCAAAATAAAAATACCAAGCTGCTGGCTTAGCAACCCATTGACTCATTGGTAAATGAAATAAAAATACAATAAAACGCACTCGACCAACGGATATGCAAACACCACGACTAAAAGTGTAATTAATTCAAAAATCCACATTAGTTGAGGCAATCAATTTTCCAAATGACTTATACCCTTATATTTCCAAAATGCCTCATAACCCAAATGACATGTATTTTTCCCAAACTTAACTGCTGATAAGAATGAAAATCATAAAATGAGACTATAAACATTCTTTCAAGTACCTCACATAAAAGTGCAAGTAATACTTTATAAAGCATTTCATTTCATGAATGATACATAAGACCCGACAAGCACTTAAAAGTGTATTTCTTTGACCAAAGATCTATTTATGCAATAAGACCTCAAAACACATTCATTGGTGACACATTTATCAAAGTGCCCAAAAATCCCAAATGTAGGTATTATACAAAGTTTGTAAAAGTTAAATACTTCAAATAATCAAAGATTAGCAAATAACCCAACATTTGATAATTTCATGTAGAACACATAAACACTTTAAAATAGACATTTTGGCATGTACAACGTTTTCACAAATCAACTTGAACTCACCTTGCTAGATTTAGGCTAAATCTAGATTTCACCCAACGAGCTCTTTTGAAGGCCGCTTGAATCCTCAAGCCGAAAACTTCCAAAACCTAGATCCATACAAATCCAAACCATAAATACCCATACATAATCATATAGAAACATTTCCCCAACTTTTACATACTAAAATCCTCAACAAGATCAAAACCCTAGTTTCCCAAAACCATCAAATCGAGATTTGAGATCCCAAACACTAAGAAACCACCAATAGAGCATTTATAACATTATTTAAAGAAAGTTTACCATTATAGATGACGATACTTTCCGAGAACACCCACTCCAACTTTTCAACCCGAGCTCCCAACCAATGAACTTGATGAGGGAGATGAAAATGGAGGTTTTGTGGTTCAAGATTCCAACTAGATAGATGGTGAGTAGTCATGTGGTTTGGGGAGGAAAAACCCCCAAAATAGGCTAGGGTTCGGTTTTGGGGTTTGGGAGAGAAAATGGGAGAAGATAGGAATGAGAAAATGAGAAGAAATGGTGAGAATTCGGGCATTTAGAGAACCAGGCGTCGCGCGCGACCTTGCCACGCGCTCTCGCGGAGATTGTACCGCGGGTGGTACGCCTCCGGCGATTGTGCCATGCGATAGTGACACATGTCACTCTCGCGAGTCACTCTCGCGAGTCACTCTCGCGCCACATGTATCGAAGCCCAAAAATGTTCAAAACTCGAGATTTTGGCATGGATTGATTTAAGGTTCAAAAGTACAACTCATTTCACCCCAAAAGACAGACAAAAGGTGAGGAGATGGCTGGGTATGAACGGATACTTACTAGGAGAAAATCCGGGTGTTACAATCCTCCCAACCTTAGAATGATTTCGTCCTTGAAATCTAGGTTCCCATGAAACCTTACCCACAGAAGGATTGCCCTTAACCCAACTGCCAGTACCACTACTATGACCCTTGCACTGGTACCCACATCAACCGCCTCTCATGGGCACATCACACTCATAACCGAGCGAACACTTAACTCTCCAAAGTAACCTTTACTTACAAGCTTACGGTTGTCTCCCAACCTTGGGCGACAATTACCACCTCCAGGCAATTTGCGACCTCAACTTCTCGCCGACCAAACCCCTTCAGATCTACACGGTTCCGAACCCAAAGTCAAAGATAGCAACTAAACTCTCATGAATCCTCAGAATCCTACTGATCCATTCTTAATATTGAACAAGGTGTCCTTTTAAGGCGTCCCATTGCGTCTTTCAGGTAACCTGTTAACACAGATTCATCTATCACCCAACTCCGTTCCAACCCTGGCCTCATAACATTTTAAAAAAAAAAATCCTTATCACCAAGGGAATGCTTACACACAAAGGTATGCGGTCAACAATACCTAACCTTCTTATAGATTCCACCACCGAAAGGTTAATATCTTCCATGATCTAACCGGGATACACCCCGAACATTCCTGAATCCAATGGCTCTAAGAAAAAAGTCGACGCCCAGGTCTAAACGGTGACCTCGAAAACGTGGACATCCCGCCCAAAAAAAATCCCATTCCAGACAGATTCTTACACTAAGGTTGACACCTAACAAAATGCTAAAATTCGAAACCTTACATTTCTAATAAACGAACCACAAAAATTCCTTTGATCGCGGAACGCACTAAGACGGTACACCATCAACATAATCCATAATGTCACACCGACGAGCAACCCACCAAGTCGTACCCAATTCTAGCGCAGATAATCACGTGAGACCTTATCCCGCATGCTTACCAAAGTATAACATCATCCCTTAATTAACTGAGAAGACTTAATCTAATATCTCCATTATTCATGCATTACCCAAACAAAATCTGAAACCCCAAAATTCAGAATCACCCACAAGTCGGATCTTCCGACGCTTCGCTTCTCAAGGACTCTTCTAGTCCCGAATTACAACATCCTTTTTCGATAGAGTTTTAAATCTATAGCCCTAATGAGTTCAAGGTTTTTTTTTAACCATTACGTCAATTTGAAATTTATAAACTTTCAACTACATAAATTTTATAACAGTTAATCGTGTAGTAAAATACACTACCGTTCAAAACTGATTACCAACACTACGTATGTAAAACCATTTCCAAAACTCATTTGATCGCTACTTACGTTAACAAAACGGTAACATAAGATGCGCAACAAAATTTTCAAACGGACTACCAGAGTCCCAACATACTACAAATTATACTATGTATACCAAAATAACTTTCTGCACCAAACGCGGGTAATAAATGTTTGTACAGCTCCAAAAGAGAACTTCACAACTTTTAACTTTTCCTTCTTTAACCGAAAGCGTTGTGGCATAAAATTTTCAACAAGTCTCCTATGCATCAGTTTATTCCCCAAAACTTTGTAAAATGAATGGAAAGCAAATAAATTTTCAAATCAAGTTTAAAGCCTTGAGTCGCCTCGATAACACATTTGACCAAGATGGTAACTACAACGATATGCAATCCAAAAATTCATTTCATGCCTTGCAGAAAATTTATAACAGCAAGGTCCACAATCGAAGCACGTTTAGATTAGAAATTTAATATGAGGTAACATAAATATTTCACATATTTACTCACACGAGTGAAAATCAGATCCAACCCAAAAGTATGCACATATACCCGTGTGAAACTCAAGATGCAATCATGCGACATTAAGATTTTCAAGGTGCCTTTTACGGTTGCAAAAATGTAGGTGCAAGACTCGCATGAGACAAAGTATTAAACAAAACTCGTAAATTAACGCACACAATAATGCAAGTTTTCCCATTCCAAAATTTCTTTTTATTACGCGGTTCTAGTGGTCATAAAATAAAACGCCATAAACCCAACTAAACTTTCATAAACTTACTGACGGTAAAATCAAGCGGTGTCAAAATCTATGTTTCTCAACATAAAAAGCGTAAAACGACAATAAGTCTAAAATGTCAAAAGTCTAAAACCACCACGTAAGATAAAGTGACCATTTTCCACAAAACTCACATTAGATACGTCACTCAAAAGCTCGTAATTTATATGCCATAAAATTAAAACTCACGCATCTCAAAATATACTCACGAACTCAAAAAAGTTGTAGAATTATACCCCGTAAAAATTAAACACGACTCGTACAGACTAAAATTCTCTAGAAGTTCCGACTCGAGAACAGTGGGACAACTCTTCCTTTAAAACCTTAACATACGTGGAGGAGATCCCATGTCAAGGTTAAATATTCTATAGTCACTTGGCCAACACCACATGTGGCATTAAAACACGGATCTTAAGATGTCCAAAAATAGCGTTAAACACAAAACAGGGACGGGGATATTTTTCCATATAAATTTTAATAACTTGCAACAAACAATTCCATGCATGCTTAAGCTCACAGTTTAAAAATCTGATGAGTGCTAAATGTTTTACCAAGACTTCAAAGTATAACACACTTTATGCTTCGAATACATGAGAAACAATTGATGCAAACTTATTTTAGAAATAAATTTCGTGCATTAACTTGGTCGGCACTCAGCATCTCAGGACTACACTCCTCCATTTTCCCGACGTACTATTGCCATCCGGATACATCAAAGTATCAAACATCTTAGAGTCACAAACCCACTAATTGGGTTAACTTACAATTTCTCCTCAAAATAAAATTGGTCTAACGAACTTATAGTTCTAATCCAACCAATAATTCTTACTCAAGATGATCAACTTAATGCATTCATGTAACACTCTAAAATTTAAGCGGAAATAAAATTTGAAAATTCGGCAATATAACGTTTGAAAATAGACTAAATCCATCACCCTGAAATAGGGGATAATTTTAACCTGTGAGATAAGGTAAATCATTTCCAAAAACCCATGTGTATCATCCCAAACGGGGTATAAAGCACGGTAATTACAACCCAATAAATGAAGCATAAGGCGACAACCTACTAATCTACAATGAGTAACTAGATTATGGTCGGGTGTCGCTATACTTCCAAAATGTGTATCTTCAAAATAATCCGTATGTTGGTCACTATGTATCTTCCAAAAAGACCACTCACGACTCCAAGGTCGTTCCCTCAATCCCGACGTGCCCCACCGCTATAATAGCATGTCAAACATGACAATAAGAACAAGTGTTAGGCTAATGCCTAGTGAAAATAAGGCAAACAAGGATTAAAGAACTAAACCCATTCGAAGTCTTGCGGAGTATATAGCCATGAGCTAAAGCCAACAAATCAGATAAACCATTAGTGATTAGATACAATACGAATAACACCAATCACATAATGAGCTCAACTCCTCTAAGTCTATTGCTCGAAAACATCTTGAGAGTTCCAAAACGGGGAACTCTAGCACAAGGGAATTACACCTTACTGCCCATGAGACGCTGCCCGACCGTATACGTCCACACCTTACTTATCATGGTGACCCGATGCCTATTCCGTGCTAATGGTGAAACCCAATGTCCAAAGCGGGGACATAGGAACATCGTGCCTATGGATCCATTGCACTAAAACTAAATACCAACAACTAGCATGTACAATGCTCATATAAAACTTATGTATAGTGAAATCGTACACAAGAGATTACCAACATATAAGACTTTACACCCATTATTTGGTGAACATTAAATAATAAGTCCCACCTTTAAAACATCCTACTCATGTTCTACATATAAATCAAGATTATGATTATTTCACCCAATACTTGTTTTTCCCAAATAGAACCCAACACTTCCATTGGGTACACCAACAACCCAAGAAATCAAAAGTTGTTTATCAAAGGAGTGGATATCAAAATACCATCTCTTTTAGACTTGAAATATTCTTCTCACATTTTCACTTAGGTTAGCAAACCCTAATATTTCCAAGATCCACATTTAGGTCTTAAAATCATGAAAGATCAAAATACAAGGGATATACATGTGTATTGAGGTTAGAATAAGAAGAATGAACTCACCTTACAAAGATTATATAAAACCCTAGATGATAAATGAACAAGGAGATGATGAGATCACTTGAAGCTCCAAATCCTTAATCACTTGAGGTCAAGGTTAACCCCAAAACCTAGATTGAACCAACAATAAGTATTTAATGCTCTAAACCAAAGGGATTTAATGAAGAGAGAGGAGGAATGCTACCTTACACCAAGAAAATCGCCCAAAACAGCTCCCAAGTCAAAACAATGAGTTTTAGGTCGTGAAAATGAGTTTTAATGGGTCTGCACCCCGACCGCGACATTGCCTCGTGAGAGTGACATTGTGACTTGCGGTACAAACTCGACGATTGTGCCTCACGAGATTGACACTTGTCACTCTCGCTTGGCACTCTCGCGCCAACCCCCTGACTCTCGGTACACTTCCCGCGGTTGTGCCCCGCGAGAGTGACCTATGTCACAATCGCGGGCACAATCGCATGCCCTGTACCAAAGTCCGAAAATCAATTATTTTTGACCCGAAGGTTCCCGCTCTCAATGCTAAGCTAGGTATTAAGGTAACATGCCAAGTAGGGACGTACCGAAAACATGGTTGTTACAATTCAACGCACTTAACTATCACTTCAACGTCACATCGCTATAGACAACAACCTTTCCTTAGATTACTCGCTTAGAAACTTTCTCACTACCCCAACGGTCATCATACTAAGGTAGTTCAAGTATACACATGTGATATGTAGGTTCACCATAACACTGGCCAGGTGCCATTATGAACGTACCATACATGATTATCCTTGCGACCATTGACGATTTCCCGTTTCTAACGACCTGATCAACTCCAAGATATCTTATCTTAAGACGCCTAATGTGCAGCTTCACGTTCAATCACTTATAAGAACGCTAGTTTGAGTCTAGGCATCCAAAAATCAATACCTAAATCTCTCAAACTTAAGCTATGATACCAACTTTTAACACCCTGAATTCTGGAAATAGCAACTAATTTAAAATTTTCTAAATACACCAATAAAAGAATCATCTATAGCCACAATTTAAGATTTAACCTCAATACAAACATTCATTCTATACAAAAGTCCATGATAAGTACGAGTGCTACTAAACCCCATGCATAGTCACTATCTCCATAAAGCGGAAGACTTTGCCGAATACTTACTTTCGGATCTAGCTAAGGCTCTACTCTTCATAGGATTGCTAGAACCAAATCCCAACCTTGAAACCTGATGCACATGCCGACAAATAAAAAGGTTAGGCTTAACGCCTAGTGAGCTCAAGAGTTTTTCAACATATATAAAATAATCGTTTAAAAAGAAAGGATGCGGTTAAAGTTATAGTCCTTCAATATGATACGTCTTACATGTGAAAATGACTCATTTTCCAATAATATGCATTTTAGACAAACAACACCAATTTGGACATTTTCCAAACCAAACTACTTCAAAGATGATGATACCAATGTAAGCCGCCTATTCATAAATTAGCTTTAACCCAAAACTCACTCAAAGCGTAAATATAAATTGAACTCTTCATTTATGAAGATACAGTTAAACCTTTTATCCCAAAACACCAAAACACGGGTGGGGCACAACACTCAACCCATAAATCAAGGGTAAAACCCAATTATACAAAATGTCACCGAAAACTTGGATAATAAAACTCAATACCCAAAAACAACACCTTTCGGTGACAGGGGAGACCCGATTCCATAAAATGTGACGGTCCACAAAGTAAGCCCATTTTATGTTGTTAAGACTAGTCATAAAAACAAAGTACACGCAAGGGATGTCAGGCTCAGTGGCTTTAAACATACACCCACGGAAACTCAAGTTCAACCCCGAAGGGTTCCTACGTCGAGCTCCTCATCCAATATCGTAATACTTGAGCACGAAGAACTTATACCTCATCCGGTACCTAACGTGCCTCGACGTGGAAAACTAGCGTTCCATCATCGGACGTAATAATTCCAAGCGCAAGGGATGTTAGGCTCAGTGGCTTTAAACATACACCCACGGAAACTCAAGTTCAACCCCGAAGGGTTCCTACGTCGAACTCCTCATCCAATATCGCAACCAAGACTCTAAATCGAGCCACCAAAACTGGACAATTGTCCTAAAACCCAATCAAAATAAAAATACCAAGCTGCTGGCTTAGCAACCCATTGACTCATTGGTAAATGAAATAAAAATACAAAAAAACGCACTCGACCAACGGATATGCAAACACCACGACTAAAAGTGTAATTAATTCAAAACTCCACATTAGTTGAGGCAATCAATTTTCCAAATGACTTATACCCTTAATATTTCCAAAATGCCTCGTAACCCAAATGACATGTATTTTTCCCAAACTAAACTGTTGATAAGAATGAAAATCATAAAATGAGACTATAAACATTCTTTCAAGTACCTCACATAAAAGTGCAAGTAATACTTTATAAAGCATTCCATTTCATGAATGATGCATAAGACCTGACAAGCACTTAAAAGTGTATTTCTTTGACCAAAGATCTATTTATGCAATAAGACCTCAAAACACATTCATTGGTGACACATTTATCAAAGTGCCCAAAAATCCCAAATGTAGGTATTATACAAAGTTTGTAAAGTTAAATACTTCAAATAATCAAAGATTAGCAAATAACCCAACATTTGATAATTTCATGTAGAACACATAAACACTTTAAAATAGACATTTTGGCATGTACAACGTTTTCACAAATCAACTTGAACTCACCTTGCTAGATTTAGGCTAAATCTATATTTCACCCAACGAGCTCTTTTGAAGGCCGCTTGAATCCTTAAGCCGAAAACTTCCAAAACCTAGATCCATACAAATCCAAACCATAAATACCCATACATAATCATATAGAAACATTTCCCCAACCTTTACATACTAAAAACCTCAACAAGATCAAAACCCTAGTTTCCCAAAACCATCAAACCGAGATTTGAGATCCCAAACACTAAGAAACCACCAATGGAGCATTTATAACATTATTTCAAGAAAGTTTACCATTATAGATGACGAGACTTTCCGAGAACACCCACTCCAACTCTTCAACCCGAGCTCCCAACCGATGAACTTGATGAGGGAGATGAAAATGGAGGTTTTGTGGTTCAAGATTCCAACTAGATAGATGGTGAGTAGTCATGTGGTTTGGGGAGGAAAAACCCCCAAAATAGGTTAGGGTTCGGTTTTGGGGTTTGGGAGAGAAAAGGGCAGAAGATAGGAATGAGAAAATAGGAAGAAATTGTGAGAATTCGGGCATTTAGGGAACCAGGCGTCGCGCGCGACCTTGCCACGCGATATTAACATTGTCACTATCGCGAGGGCACTCTCGCGGAGATTGTACCGCGGGTGGTACGCCTCCGGTGATTGTGCCATGCATAGTGACACATGTCACTATCGCGAGTCACTCTCGCGCCACATGTACCGAAGCCCAAAAATGTCCAAAACTCGAGATTTTGGCATGGGTTGATTTAAGGTTCGAAAGTACAACTCATTTCACCCCAAAAGACAGACGAAAGGTGAGGAGATGGCTGGGGATGAACGGAAACTTACTAGGCAAAAATCCGGGTGTTACAATAAGTCACGTCTTTTAGTACTGGGACTGATGTCAAGTATAGATGGATCTATAATCTGCGATAGCCAAAGCCGATAGTTTCTTTCTCTCCTCTTGTTTTTATGTCGGGAATTGGTCGCTTTGTGTGCCCGGGACATCCTGATTTGATGAAAATCCCACTTCCAAATTTTCTGTCTCGTTTTCACTCAGGCCCCACTCAAACTAGCTGCCCTCTTCAATATCTCGGCTGCTCAAGAAGTTGGACTCTAAACCACCGTTACAAATAAAGTATTTTTAATGACTATTTTATTAAAACATTTTTTTCTTTAGAAAAAATAAAATTATCAAAAAGGGTATTTTGGTCATTTATCAACATTTCATTCAAATTCCAAAGCTACATTTTGTGAACCAAAGAGACAGATTCCAATTTTGTCAACCAAACAGGCGGTCAAACCTGACAACATTTCATTCCAATTCCTTCAAAGTCAGATTCCTTTAATAGATTTCATTTCATCCAAAAACATTATGCGAACCAAACGCCACATAACACTCACATAGACGCTCAAAACCCAGAAGCAACCAAACTAAATGGCGAGACTCCGAATGAAACAATTCACTTGCCACTTCTCTAGAAAAAAATTCTTTTGTGCTTCTTAATTCATCTGTCACATTTCACATATAGCATAAGTTTGGTTTGTTTGTTCTTTTGAATAATATTCCACTGCATCCTCCGACTTTCTTTTGACGATGACAAAGGAAATTTCGTTATTTATTTTTTTCTCCATTCTTGTTGAGGAACCTTCATTTTAGAATTGAAAAATTATTAATTCTTGCAAAATTTCGATAAATGGCAAAACCTAGAAAGGGTTCGTTTAGAACATTCCTCTTGCATTGGTCAGTTTCATTAAAATTAGTTTTAATCGAAGTACGGATAAATTGAAAGTCATATTTAATAATTAATATGAATTTGTTTTATTTTTTAAATAAGTTTTATATATGAAGGATATATTTTTTTTTTTGAAAAAAAATATTATCTTTTCTGAAATGTTTTCATTATATTTATACCAGTCTTACGATCATCATTGAAATAAACAAATCATGTGTTTCAAGATCGGTGGATAAGTAAATGTATCTTATTAAGCCAAAAATCACTTTTGGAGAGTGATTTATTGTATATAGAGAACAATTGTACCCTCTTTGCATGTATGATTCAAACTTGTCACCATTAAAATATGGAGAAAGTTGAACGATATGAACTTTTATGGCCTAATAAGGGTTAGCCTAAATGCACCCTAACCACTAATTTCCTCTTCGGACATATAATATCAAGACCTATTTTTTATATTTTTAATACATGATTAATTTTGACATAAAATAAGGTGCATATAGCATTAGCCCAATAAACCAGTTGGTTTAAACCATGGTCGACCCAATAATGTTTCAGTTAGGATGGACTTAAGATAATGTAGGTATTTAATTTAAAGTTAATTAATAAAACTGAGATAGAATATTTAAAAATTTCTACTAGGGAAGCTTCGTAACAATTAGTGCCACTCTTGGAAAACCATGAAATATACCTTTAAATTAAGGCAGAGGCATCAAATGGCAAAGAAGGCAACTTGGAAGGGAAGGAATGTGAAATCGTTAAAGGGGTGGTTTACCAAACGGTTACTCGGTGTCACTTAGTTAACTGGATTAGTATGCCAAGGAACGAGATTCTTACCAAGTAAGGGAGAAGACTCTTACCAGTTAGTGAGTGCTCACCGGGTAAGAAACGCTAATCAACAACCCATTTTGATGACCAAAAATATGTTACCCGATATAACAAGTATAGATGATGACTTTTGCTGGTAAAACGCTTAAAAGTATTTTTCTGTTATATTGATTGTAAGACAAATTAAAACCAACTTATTTAGGATGTTATGAAACAAATGTAAAATAAAAAAGATAGGGATACATGTAAAGTGGTTGGGTGTTTGAATTCTATGTGACATATGTGGGGTTTTTGGAGTCCGGCCGTGAGGTTTGAAATCCCTTTTACTTCCATTTTCTTTTTGTTGCAAAACCCGTAAGTTAAAAGGCGTTCACCTAGTCACCAAGTCGACAATTAAGAAAATTGAAATATGTCAAAGTCCGAATTTCCAAACTACATCATTGTTGCATCAGTAAAATTAGTCGATTATCTAATAAAAAGGTTATCTAAACCCTTATTATTTGTAACTTCACATTTAGATCTCAAAATGAAATTTTTTAAAGTTGATCTCCAACATAAAGGCTATATTTGACAAACTAGTTGATAAGCTAGCTGATAACTGATAAGTTAGTTGGTAGCTGATAAACTAACTGATGAATAAGTCACGTTTGGCAAAAACTAGCGTATAAGAATGTTAAACGACCAAAAATGACATATTGAAAAAATGATCAAGTACGTTATTTAATAATATAATTAAAACAAATATATATATATTTTTTGAACGGCAAGCAAAAATATATTAAAAACAGAAGTAGAGGAACAACAACAACAACAAAACGAAGGTTGCGAGAAGCAAGCCTAAGGGACAAAACCAACCCGAAAGCCACAAACACGCAACAACCCACCCACCCCAAAGCACAACCCTCAAGGCCAAACCCCACAATCCACACCTGATCACCCGAAAAAGACAAGCCCCAAAGAGAAAAACAAGAGTCCCAACAACACCGAAAACCCATGAACCAACGCCACATACACTCTAAGCATCGAACGCATGACCACCGCACCAGTCCGCCCAGGAAAACATAAACTCCTTACAACGCGTCGAGATCCATTAAAACGATAATAATTGAACTTCAAAAAGGTGATCAATAGATTGCGAAGTATCTTTTGATAAAACCGTGTTATTTCGATGTCTCCAAGTAAGATACAAGGTTGTCCAAACTAATGCCTTCCAAAATGAACGATTTTTTTTCCGAGAAAGCTTGCGAATCCACCCCCGTAAGCAATTCTTCAAGCGAAAGAGTTGATGGAATATATTGTCCCTACCATTGGAAAATATCCTTCCATAATTGCAACGCCAACGGGCATCTAACAAAGCAGTGATCCAAAGTTTCGATCTCAAGACTGCAACACGGACAAAGTAAGGAGGGGATATCCATATATACCTTTATCTGATAAAGACGTCCTTAACGGGAGCCTTCCCCATCTTAGCCTACAAACAAAAATGCACACCTTTCGCGTAATTATCGTACACCATTGAGTTGGGACAACATGAACCAGAACCTACAAAAGTTTTCCTTCGACTAACGATCGAAGTTCCTTGACCGAAAAGGAGCCATCCTTGCTAAGTCACCAAAACCTAGCGTCTTTTTGGAGAGGGCTTCTATAGAAATTAACAATCAAATACCACAACTCCTCAAACTCGCCCACAAGCCTCCCTCTAGGCTCCCGAGACCACCTCCATAACCCACCACAAGAACCCCCACTCCAAGACACCCGATCTTTTACCAAAACACCCCTTTCCCTTTTGAGCCTAAATAAACGAGGAAACTTTTCACAAAGTCTAAAGTTCCCTATCCATTTGTCCAACCAGAAACGAGTGTCACCCCCGTCCCCAACCTTTTTCCCAAAAGAGTCCAAAAAGAGGATGCCACAATTCTCTTAGGGGTTGTTTGTTTTTTTTAAAAACCTCTTAATGGCTCTTAAGTCTGAATCATTCAGACATTTTTACACAACACCTCTTATTAATCATAACTAAAATAAGACTTCAGACTTTAGACCTCTTAAAAAACAAACGGCACCTAAGTCTTTGCCCACTCTTAAGATCCCACTCCACACTCCCAATGACCCGATCAAACGACTTGAGGTCCTAATGAATCCCAAGCCCCCATCGTCCCAAAAATACTTTTAACCACCCGAACCCAAAACGCATCGCCGGAAGTCTTGAAGCGCCACCACCATTTCCTTAAAAGACTCTAATTAGCAAGCCGAAGGCTGCCTACACCCAACCCCCCCGAAACAAAAGGAATTTAAAATTGTTTCCCTCTTTATCCAAGCACACTTACAGATATAATCAGATCCACCCCAAAAGAAAAAAGGGAGAAATAATATAGAGCAAGACTACCTAAAACTGATTTCACCAGCGTAAGACGACCACCCGAAGAAAGGCACCGCACTTTCCAAGAAGACAACTTGCATTTGAACTTATCAATGATGGTATTCTAATTGCCGAATCTATTCATATTGCTCCCAATCGGGAGCCCAAGATAGCTGAAGGGTAAGGTGCCAGAATCACAACCCATATCCAAGGCCATAGACATTATGTCTCTATCCGAAACACCCACACAAAACTTTGAAAAAAATCTACATTAATTTATGATTTTAAATAACCGTTACGTATGATATGAAAAAAATAACTGAATAATAATAAAAAAACTTTAAAAGTAATTGATAGCTAAAATATATTGACTCATATTAATATATATATATATATATATATATATAATTGATATGATTAAAAATAATTTTAAATAATTAAAAATTAATTAATAAATTTCAATTAATATTAATAATAATTAATATTTATTTATAATTAATAGATAATAAATAATAATTATTATTTATAATTAATATTAATAAATAATAATTAATATTAATGAGAGTATAATTGGAAAATGTCACAAAAAACTTCTCATAAGCTACTCCAAATAGCTTATCAATAAGACAATAAGGTAACTTATGTGCATCCAAACATATACCAAAAAATAAGCTAGCTTATAAGTTGAATTATAAGTTAGCTTATTTTTGTTAAACGATGTCAAAAAATAAGAGTACATTACAAATGTCGTCCATGTAGTTATATGAAAATTTGAATTGGATCCCTCAAACAAAACAATTACAAATATATGATAAAAAAAAGATGAGAGAGAGAGAGGTAGAGAGAGAAAGAGAGAGGAGAGCGAGAGAGGGAGAGGGGAGAGGCGATAGGGCTCGATTAGGGAAAAACTGGTACAACGAAGAGCTCGATTCAGGCAAAACCAACTTCAACAGAACTATAAGGGAGAACTCACTTATGTTTTTTAACTTCCCAGAGGGATTGGAAGTGGGGGTGCTTTGGAAAATTTTTAGGAGATATGGAGATCTTTCGGATGTGTATCTGGCAAGGAAGCGGCTGAAAAATGGAAAAAAGATTTGGGTTCGTGAGGTATAGAAAAAACAATGAGGTCAAGGTGCTGGAAGAAAAGTTGAACAACATATGGATTGGGTCGTTCAAGCTTCGGGCTTTCGTAGCAAATAGAGAGAAGACCGAAGGAAAAACTGAGCGGAGGATAAACTTTCGGGAACCTGGGAGACCTCATGAAGCTGATAGTTCGCGTAATCATATAGACGGGGAAGGAAGGAAATCGTATGCAGAAGTGCTCAAGGATAATTGTGGGAAAAAATGGGTAATAAGCCGCCGAAAAAAGAGGAAAAAGAACCATCGCAAAAGGAGGAGAATGACGAAATTATCGGGGTATGGCCGGAGGATGGTAAGGCAATGGAAATATTGAAATGGAACTTAGTTGGAAGCATGAGATCCATAGATAATATAGTAACAATCAGACAACTCTGCAGGCATGAGGACTCCATTGGTGTGAAGAATATAAAATACTTAGGCGGTAGTCAAATTTTATTAAGGTTTGTTGGTGAGGAACCTTAAAGAAAGTCCTTAGTAATAAGTTACATGGGATTCACTATTGGGTAAACGATCTTCGTAAGTGGTCGGTTGGGTATCGAAACTCCGAAAGACTAGTCTGGTTAAAAATAATAGGAGTCCCGTTACACGGGTGGAAGAAAGAACTATTTACGTCAATAGCGGAAAAATGGGGAACCGTCTTAAAAACTATGGGTTGTGATTTGGAAGAAGATAACATCCTAGCTTGGGGTAAGGTGATGATAAGCACTCATACATTATCACAGATAAATTGTTTAAAAGGAATAAAAGTTGGGGAATTTTTCTATCGGGTCAAGATCGAGGAGGAAGAAACTAGCTTGTTGGAAACATTTGAATGGGATAGGGAGGAAGAAGAGTCCTCAAGTAGTGGAGGGGTTGAAGATGATGGCTCATCAATACCGTCACAATGGTCGGAGGACGGAAGGATATCGAACGAGGATTGGGGGGTGGAGGAGACGTGGGTAGGAGATACGGGAGAAGGAGATGCGTCTGTAAAAGATCAAAAAATAGAAAGGCCCGGAGGAGATTCCGGCGAGTCTGCTCGGAAAGAATTGGTGGCCGGCGAGATGGGTGGAGGAGAGGAGGAAGCTGAAAGGGTGATTTCTTCAAAAAGGGTGGTTGTTCCAAGACACCATCATGAGGGTGGGTCCCCCATCAAAAATAGGGATACAGACCACGTGAGAAGGTGTAGGAAAAGTCATAAAGAAAGAAAAAAAGAAAGAATAGATACAAAGGTGAATAAGGATGGTTAGGTGGGACCCAACTCTAAACAAAAAAGTGGAAATAGAAATAATATAGCTGAAGAAGAAACTCTTGTGGGGCACGTGGGATCGCTTGAAAAAGGACTGGAAATGGGCCAAAAAAATGGTGAAGGTCCAACAGGAGTGTGTGGGATTAAATTAAAAGAAAAAGAACAAAGTAATTTTAGCCCAGCTAACTTTGGAGATAGTGCTTCAACTTCAGAAATAGAGAAAGTAGCAGACGTTCGAAGGGAGGAAGAATCATTTTTGCAGAAGACATTCGGAGAGAAATCTAAAGGTAGAAGGATGGAGTCTTACCATTATGGACGAGGGAAGGTTAGTTTTCATTTGCTAAAACAAATGGCTCGTCTAAATAATAAGAAGATGGGATTGAGGAAAGGTAATGTGGGAACCGGCGACAAAGGGGGGAAGAAAAAGAATAGTATGGAGACGATAGCAGAGACATCCCACAGATCGATATCAAACGAATTAAACAGTAAAGATGAATTGGAGGGCGTGGAACAATTCGGGAATGCGATTGGAATAGATTGGGATAAACCGCAAAGGTCGAGCACGGGGAAAGAAATTCCATCGGGCATGGACGATAACAACACAGGTAAGTGTCGAACAACCGAAATTCCATCATGATTTTAATTTCTGTGAATATAAGGGGATTAGGGTCGCGGGAAAAAAAAGAATGGATAAAAGAAATTTGTAGGTCCAAAAAGCCTAGTATGTTGGGAATCCAAGAAACGAAGATAAAAAATTGGGATGTCGGTCAAAGTAGAATGATTTGGGGAGGTGACGATATAGATTTTGCGAAGATTGATGCTATCGGGAACTCGGGAGGTTTGGTTACGATATGGGATAAAAAAAGTGTTTGAATGTGAATATATTATAGAGGACCCGACCTTCTTGGCGATGGTAGGATCTTGGAGTGGGGTAGAAGGCAAGGTTGGACTAGTTAATGTTTACGGTCCAAACGATCTCAAATGTAGAATGGAATTGTGGGACAGACTAAAGAAAATAGTAGAAAAGGATGATGTGAAATGGTGCCTTTTTGGGGACTTTAATGAGGTTAGGGGGGATTATGAAAGATTGAATTCTAATACGAATCCGAGGGGGGTGAAAGAATTCAACGATTTTATTGACAAAAGTCAATTGATAGAGGTTCCAATGTGGGGCAAAAAGTATACGAGAATTAGCGATGATGGGTTGAAGTTTAGCAAACTTGATCGCTTCTTGATATCGAGAGATTTCGGGCTTGCGGGAAGAAATTTGGGGGTTAAAGTCTTGGAGAGAAAATGGTCGGATCATGCCCCTATCATGCTTTTCGAAGATAAAAGTGATTTTGGCCCGAAACCGTTTAAATTTTTCGACTCGTGGATGAAAGAGGATGGAATAGAGGAGTTGGTGAAATCTTCATGGAATAAAAGAGTGCATTCGAGTCGACCGGACTGTGTGTTCAGGGATAAGTTAAAAAATGTAAAAGAAGCGGTAAAAGTTTGGGCAAAAACAAAGTTCGGCAAGTTAGAAAAAGAGTTGGGTAATTGGAAAGAAGAGGCATCAAAAAAGGAAGAAGAGGCGGAACAGAGTGGATGCCGAAGGTAAAAGAGAAAGTTGGCTTCTTGCGCGTAAAAAGTGGTTAGAACTCGAAAAAAAAAAGTTTGGAATGGCAAGACAAAAAGCAAAGTTAAAGTGGATTACGGAAGGGGACGAAAATTCCAAGTTATTTCACATGGCAATAAAATATAGAGAGAGAAATGTTAAGACACAGTCTCATTGGATTCAAGATCATCCAAACTGAAGATCGCAATCTGAAGCTAAAGCCGGAACGTCGACTCTCGATATATAAGTCTATGATTATTTGTAATAAATGTCAATGTATTTGTTTACTATTGTACTAGTTAAATTAATATCTAGTTTGTTAGATATTAGTTTAACTTAGTTAGTTTCTAGTTTAGTTAGATATAATATCTACTTGTTAGATATTATTTAGTTATAATAGTTTTATAATACAACTTGTTCTTACAAGTTGTTAGGTAGATTAGATTTAGATAATATCTATTCTAGATATTATCTAAGTGTATCTCTCAATCTCTCATAGATCAGATCATAAGACACACACAAAAACACACACATCAAGGTGTAAAAGAGAGAAAAACATAGAGAACACATCAAGAACTTAATCGATCAACCTTGTAATCGTTTGATATATTCAATACAGGTTGGTAATCGTTATTGTGTTGATTGTTTCTATAAACTTGATAAGTATTGTTGGACCGACAATTGGTATCAGAGCCTGATTAAGATCAAAACAAGTTTTATAAAAGAAAAACGTCTCTGTGTTCTTCAAGAAAATTTGAGTTTGTGATTTAAACTGTTTTAGGTGTTAGAATCGATCAGAGTGTGATCGTACTACATGCTAGATCGAGTTGTTGCTATTTAATTTCACTTTTAAGCTTAAATCGAGTTCCAATTTGTGGATTTTGAGTGAAAACAGTCGAAGTGGGTAAGTCACTGTGCGATCAGATTAAATTCTAAAAAGAGTGTTTTAGTGAGATCGAGTGCTTACATTCAGTTCTAGAAGTGATTCTAGACATATTGGTAGAGTTTGGTATTGCTAAATCGTTTCAGGAACAAGATTCAGACGATTTTCAGAAGTACACGACGAACACCCGCACAACAGAGGAAGAATAACCCGCATACCTTACTGTGCGCGTCTCAAAGGAAACACATACTCTATTGTGCGCGTCCCAAAGGAAACGCATTCCTTACTTCTCGGGTTCCAAAGCACACGCATACCTCAGACACGCATACCTCAAGACATCGAGTTCATCTCTTAAAAAGAACAAGTCAACCTTGCGTGTCCCATTTGAATCGCATATCTCAATTGTGCGGTTCTCTCTTGAAACGCACAACTCCATTGTGCGCGTCCAACTAGACCCGCACACCTCAATTGTGCGCTCCTAACCAGACCCGCACAACTCCATTGTGCGCGTCCAACTAGACCCGCACACCTCAATTGTGCGCTCCTAACCAGACCCGCACAACTCCATTGTACGCGTCCAACTAGACTCGCAAACCTCTCTGCTCCAATCCATACTTAGAATATTTTCTGAGAATTTTTCGAAACTGCAATAGGGTCTTTAATTGTCATAAATTTTTTCTCTAGGGGCGCTGCCCCCATACCCCCGCAAGGGCGTTGTCCCTTGACCCCACCCGCTAACTGGGTAGCGGGACCCCCGTGCTAAGTCTGCCTAGGGGGATAAAATTTTTGTGTGATCAAATTTTACTTGGATTAACGATCATATCTGTCAAGTTTTCTCTTAATCAATACAGGATGACATCCAGAGAAACTCTTGCAATAGGAACTGACACCAAGCCACCAGTTCTCTTTAGAGGTGAATACGAACAGTGGAAGGATAGGTTCCTAAACTTCATCGAAAGACAGGATTTGGGTGATTTCATCAAACAATCCTTAGAAGAAGGCCCCATGGAAACAAAATATAGGGAACCAGCAGAAGGAACTGAAGAAGTAAGACATGCACTACTTATGAAGAACTCACCGGTGATAATAAGTTAAGAGCAAAAGCAGACAGATTGGCCAAGTCATACATTCTACAAGGGATTCCGAACGAAATCTACATAAAGATTGACAGTTATAAGGACTTCGGCAAACAAATGTAGGATCAACTCGAGAAGATGATGCTGGGTTCAAAGATAGGGAATCAACTTAAAATCTCTAACTGCCTGCACAGTTTTGAAGAATTTAAAGGCAGAACTGGAGAAAATCTAGAAGGAACATATGATAGATTCGTGACCTTGCTAAACGAATTGAGCAAGAACAAGGTCAACAAATCTCAAATCGAACTGAATATCAAATTCCTGAGTATTCTACAACCAGAATGGAAAAGTTTTGCCAGACAGATGCGGCAGATAAAAGATTTGGATGAGATTCCACTTCACGAGGTGTATGAAACCCTCCGTCAAAATGAAGAAGAGGTGGATGAAATTCTAGCTAAGAAAAGACATAAAGGAAAGACAGTTGAAGATACAGTCGCTCTTGTAGTCAAGAAAAAGAACAAGACGATTGTATATGAATCAGAAGAAGATGAAGCTTATGCAAACTCTGACATGGATGAAAATGAACAAATGAAGAAAGCAATGTTGTTTCTGACAAATGCGTTTCAGAAAAAGTTCTACAGGAATCCAACATCAAACAGTCAGAGGTACTCTTCAGGACCCAACAACTACGCTCATAAGGAAAGGGTTGAAGGTAGTAGGTTTGAAGGGAAAAAGTTTGAAGGAAAGAGATTAGATGAGAAGAAAATGGAAGAGAAAAGGTACCAGTCTGAAGGAAAGAGGATAGAGGAGAAGAAACCCGAATAAAGAAAGTACAAGGATGAAGGATCAAGTCAGCCAGGTCCACCGATGTGCTACAACTGTGGCAAAACAGGTCACTTTGCCAAGGATTGCCGAAGATCAAAGGTCAGAAACTCCGATTACTACAAGAACAAGATGCTTCTTGCAAAGCAACAGGAGGCAGGCAAGGCACTGATGGCTGAGGATGAATACTGGCTTGATCACTCAGATGAAGAAGAAGAAGATGAAGATAAAGATGAAGCCGTCAATATGTGCTTCATGGGCAAGATGGAATCAGATGCTGAAGCTGATTCAGAAAATGAAGAAGAGGGGGTATGTGATTTATCGTATAAAGATTTCATGAATAAAATGCATACCATGAGTTTAAAACAAGAAGAGTTAGAATCTAATCTTAAGCGAGAAAATGGTGTTATTATTAACAAAAACCAATTGATACAGAAACTTAGCAATGAAATTGCTTAGAAGAAAGTATTAATTGAGGTTTTACATACAAACGTTGACACCAATGCAAAAGAACAGACTATAATTCTAAAAGAGAATTCTGAACTCAAGTCAAAACTGAGAAATAGTGAGCTTGACTTATATAAGCTGACTAAAATGCATTCTTCATGTACTAAAGAAAACAAGTCTTTAATTGCAAAACTAGATGCTTTGGAAAAGAAGTTGTACTCATTAGGTCAAAGTGAGCAAACCATTCATGTTAACAAACCGAAAAAGAATAAAGAAAATTGGGGAATCGGTTATGTGAAACCTCATTGCCTTAAAAAGGGTATAAGAGAAGTGCCTGTACTTTATGATTATACCTCTATTATAGTTTATCACCGAATCTCTTCACTTAAAGTTTTTAATACTAAACTATCAAAGGAGGATGAAGCAAATGAAATTGAAAAACGGAAAAAGTCATCTAAAGTTCACCTTCCATTTTATTATGCGAAGTTGAATAATAGTTATGACTATCCAAATAATGAAAAGAAATCTCTTTCAACTGACTACTTTCAAAGTTATTCTGTAAAAGAGATGGAGGCAAAGCCTGTTATAGGTAAAATATATGTCCCTTCTCTCGTGTTAGAAAGTAAAATTTTTGAACTCGAGAACTCTTTATCAGATGAAAGACTTTTGATTGAGATTCAACAAAAAGTTTTTTCAACCGTTATGAAAAATGTTGTTTTTACAAAAGCTTCTAAATCTGATGACATGTTTGGTTCATCAAACGAAGGGTTTGATTTTCTTAATTCTAACGGTGGTTTGGATGGTTGTTTTGAACAATTTGATTTTAATTCTAAACTTTCAAACCATTCATCTTTTGTTGTGAAATCTTTGGGAAAAACCAGTATGCCTGTTAACAGTGTAAAATCAACGAAAGTTGATAAGTCAGTCTCTGTGAAAGCCAAAAATGCTAAAGGTAAGAAAATATCTCAGCATTCACAGAAACCGATCACTACTGGTAAGCCAAAGAAGGTGCATTCATTTGTTGCTCAGAAGTCTAACTCACCAGTTACACATGTTTCAGATCTGCGCAAGCAAAGGCCAGAAGTAAATTCTCAATGGCAACTCAAACGGAAACTTGACAAGACCGTTTTATCGTTTAGTAGTGTTAATTGTAATAAGACTTCGCTTAGTAAAGATGTCCTAATTGCTGATATTGCTCTTTTGAACTCAAAACTTGTTGTTTCTCGTAAACAATATTCAATGAAGCAATTATTTCAGTTATCTTTATCTGCTGGAAAGTTCTCTATCTATGACAAACATGTTTCTATCACTTGTCAAGATTCTGGAGATTGGTTTGGAAATTACCATGTGCATTCATCTCATATTAATTCTTCTCATACATTTCAAAAGAAAAGAGGAACCAATTTGAAATGGTTACCAAAATCTTGTGCTAACACAGCAGGACCCAAATTCTAATGGGTACCTAAGGCTAAATCTGTGTTACAGGCACACAAAGCTTAAAGAGAACCGACTTCTGATTATTACAGATCAGGACTCGTTCTTCAATGTCAAAAATAGGTTTTTGGATAATGCAGTTCAAGACCCACACTTCAAGAATCAAAGTGTAAATTCCAATGTTGTCATACGAAAATCTAAATTATGTTATTTTCTCTTATGCAAACTTGTCATACATGGTTCTTGGACAGCGGATGTTCCAAGCATATGACAGGGCAAAAAGAGATACTGTCCAATTTCAAAGACAAATTTTGTGGAACAGTAAGATTTGGAAACGACCAGTTTTCTCCAATCATGGGATACGGTGATGTACAACAGAACAATGTCACTATCAAGAAGGTGAGCTATGTTGAAGGCTTACGACACAACTTGTTCAGTATAGGCCAGTTCTGTGACAAAGAGTTAGAGGTCAATTTCAAAGCCAAGAGATGTTCAGTTCGCAATGAAGAAGGCGAAGAACTCTTGGTCGGTACTCGAGAATCAGACCTCTACACAATCAATCTGTCAAATGTCCAGGCTGACAAGCAAGTGTGTCTACTATCGAAAACTTCGATGCAACAAAGTTGGTTATGGCATCGACGTCTTTCTCACCTCAACTTTCGGTACATCAACAATCTGGTCAATGGAAAGCTCGTCAAAGGACTTCCAGAGCTGAAATACGAAAGAGAACATCTATGTGCAGCCTGTGAAAAGGGCAAGATGAAGAGGGCACCTCATAAACCGAAGCCTGAACCGAGTACCAATGCTCCGTTAGAGTTATTGCATATGGACTTATGCGGTCCAATACGAACTCAAAGTCTAGGCGGAAAGAAGTACATACTCGTGATCGTGGATGATTATTCGCGGTACACATGGGTCAAGTTTCTACGTACAAAGGATGAAACACCAGATGTTATCATTACATTCCTGAAGACGACCCAGGTGAATCTGCAGAAACCGGTCAAGTTTCTACGAACATATAACGACACAAAGTTCAAAAACAACAAAGTTGAAGAATATCTCGAATCTGTCGGGATTTCACATCAATACTCTGCTGCTCGTACGCCTCAACAAAATGGAGTGGTTGAAAGAAGAAATCGAACGCTAGTCGAGGCTGCTCGTACTATGCTAAGTCATTCCAACTTACCTCTATTTTTATGGGCAGAAGTTGTTTCGACCGCGTGCTACACACAAAATCAATCCATGATACATCGGAGATTCAAGAAGACTCCTTACGCGTTAATCAACAACAGAACACCGACAATCAAATATTTTCATATATTTGGATGTAAGTGTTTCGTATTAAACGATAGGGAGAATCTCAACAAATTCAGCGCTAAGGCAGATGAAGGAATCTTCATTGGATATTCCTCGACTTTAACTGCATATCGTGTCTATCTAAAGAAGACAAAGACGGTGATTGAAAGCGTCAACGTCACCTTTGATGAAGAAATGGCTTCCGAAAAACACAGTTCAGAACCCGCAATAACAGGAATACTAGCTTCTGGGCAACTCAGTCCAGAACCTATGTCTCAACAGAATAAATCAGATGAAGCATCAACTTCTACTAACCATTTATCTGATTTAGATTTATTATTTGAATTATTTTATGATGAATATCTCGGATCTAATGTAAAGAAATCTGTTGTGGTTGACAGGATGGAAGACTTAACGACTACTCATCCAACCAGTTCAGATGTTACAATTGAACCAAATGCCCCGATTCAACAAGAGATAACAATTCAAATGCCAACTCCAAAAGTTGAAGAAGTAACAAATCAAAAATGGACAGAAGTAACTGAAACAGTAGGATGTTCTGTACAGATCAATCTACAGCCAGAACAAGCTGTACCTGCTGAGCCTTCTGAACCTGCCACTTCAACTGAAATCACTCCTCCTGCACAAACAGAAGAAGGTACAAGTGGATTCGTAGATGACACAACAGACATACAATCATCTAATCCACTGACTCATGAACATAAATGGACCAAAGAGCATCCGATAAGCCAGATCATAGGCGATCCATCAAAACCGGTGCAAACTAGGTCAACATCAATGAACATTTGCATGCATGACTCCTTTCTGAGCAAGATTGAGCCAACAAGAGTATCAGAAGCTCTTGTTGATCCAGAATGGGTGATCTCAATGCAAGAAGAGCTAAATCAGTTCGATGCACTTAAAGTCTGGAGACTCGTACCGAAACCTCAAGGTAAAACCGTAATAGGTACGAAATGGGTGTTCAAAATAAAGAAAGACGAAGATGGAACCGTCATCAGAAACAAGGCACGACTAGTAGCCAAAGGATACAGACAAGAGGAAGGAATAGACTATGACGAAACATATGCTCCTGTGGCGCGATTAGAGGCAATCAGAATGTTTTTAGCCTACGCAGCCCACAAGAACTTCACGGTCTTTCAAATGGACGTGAAGACAGCATTCCTCAATGGAATTCTGAAGGAGGAAGTCTACGTCTCTCAGCTAGAGGGATTTGTCAATCAAGAGAAGCCAAATCACGTTTACATTCTCGACAAAGCACTCTACGGTCTGAAACAAGCACCTCGAGCCTGGTATGATGTCCTTTCTAATTTTCTAGTCAAGTCTGGGTTTTCAAAAGGTACGGTGGATACCACTTTGTTTATTAAAAAGGAAAAAGTCGATATCATTTTAATTCAAATCTATGTAGATGATATTATCTTTGGCTCTACAAATACTAAGTACTGTAAGAATTTCGCAAACCTTATGGTGTCTAGATTTCAGATGAACATGATGGGAGAGATGAATTTCTTTCTCAGATTGCAAGTCAAACAGTTTTCTACGGGTATTTTTATCAATCAATCAAAATACATTAGGGATATTCTTCGGAAGTTCCAAATGGAAAATTCAAAACCGATTGGTACCCCAATGGCACCAGGTACTAAGATTGGCAGCGATCCTTCGGGAAAGGATGTTGATATTAGGACTTATCGAGGGATGATAGGTTCTTTAATGTATCTTACGTCGAGTAGGCCAGATATAATGTTTTCAGCATGCTTATGTGCAAGATATCAGGCCAATCCTAAAGAAATCCATTTGTCTGCTGTGAAGCGCATCTTTAGGTATCTAAAGGGCACTGCAGATCTTGGTCTGTGGTATCCTAAAGATACTAGTTTTGAACTAATAGCCTACACAGATGCAAATCATGCAGGTTGTATGTTAGACAGGAAGAGCACGTCAGGACATGTGTAGTTCCTCGATGACAAATTAGTAAGTTGGGGATCAAAGAAGCAACTTTGTGTTTCAACTTCCACGGCAGAAGCAGAATATGTAGCTGCTGCTAGCTGCTGTTCTCAGGTCTTGTGGATGAGAACTCAATTACGCGACTATGGTTTCCACTTCAACAAGATCCCGATATACTGTGATTCCAAGAGCGCCATCGCAATAACGGTGAATCCTGTTCAACACACGAAGACAAAGCATATAGACGTCAGGTATCATTTTATCAAGGATAATGTAGAGAAAGAAACAATTGAACTTTTCTTCGTAAAGACTGAGTATCAACTTGCTGATTTGTTCACCAAACCTTTAGACGAAAAGAGGTTTACCTTTCTAGTCTCGAAGCTTGGTATGCTAAATCTCAAAGTATAACCAGTAATTACCTATAAAAGTTTTCTAATTGTATACTTATTCATCATTTCTTCATTCTTAACTCTGATTGATATCTGCCATTCTATCATATGTTCATGATCCAAGGGGGAGAATGAGAAGAAATTGACATCTGGTCAATATTACTTCAAGGGGGAGCTCATAAAATTTGTGCATGTACTTTTTAATGTCAAATTTCTTTTGTAATGCAAGATTTTAGGGGGAGCTCTTCAAGTCAAAAAGGGAGTACGGATATGACTTCTGATTATTTCTGATCAGAACTCGTACTTTAAAAGTTTTACTGCTTTTTGTCTTTTCAATTTAAGTAAATAAATTTTACTTTGACTTGACATTAGACTTTTGCCGAATTTTTGAGAGAAGCTTACAAGTTCATATCTTTATGACTTTAAGCATTAGCTTCATGAGATGTAAGATCAAACGTTAAGGTATAATCCTTTATCTTAATCTCATATATGGTTGAAAGAAGGACAACTTTCAATCATAGAAAACATTGTTTTTAATGTTCAAACCACTTCCTGATTTTTCAACAGATTTTATATTTTGGGAGTGTATTTTAAATGTTTTCATGATCTAAATTGTGCTTTAACTGAAATAGTTAAACCAATCTGAGCATCACATGCATCATAGGAAAACAAGAATCATTGTGCTAGGAATTAACACAACTTCTATGGAATTACCTTAACCAGTAATTTCTACACAAGAAGTTAATCCTTAGTGATTGAGTGTGCAAATAGAAAAGAAATGAGTGTGATTAGAGAAAGCAAAAAGTTTAAAAGAAAGAGCGTGTGAGAACAGAGTTAAAAGAATATCATAACTCTGCACCAACTTTTTCTGAGCCGGGTAGCCACAATTCTAGTGATTCACAATTCTTTGGTGATCATTATTGAAACAGGCAACTAACCCATGCCAACTCTTGATCAAACCTCACCATCTACTCATTTTCTTCTCAACAAGAAAGTGTTTCACATTTTCAAAGGGGATGCAGCACATTTGTTATCTGATTTTCATTTGGAAAATCTGGATATTGAAAAGAAGGAAGTCTGCCCTACCTTCGCACTTCAATCATGCACATTGAGTCTGTGTTTAACTTACTGTTGTCTCAGTGGTTTACACAATTTTGAGCCTATAAGCAATCATCAAGTGCTTAATTCTTTCTAACACAAGCACGAACACACAAGGAATTAGTTTCTTTGTCATAACGTTTATAGAAATAACCTTTGTGGTGTTTCGATGATTAAATGGAAGCCTTGGGGGAGTCAACATCAAACAGCTCCTTTCCAATGTGTATTCGTTACACACAGTGACTTAGTGTTACTGACAGGCATGTTAACTGATTCATTAGTTAATTCAGGTGTTACACGACTATTTTGTTTGGATTTGAAAAGATCTGGATGAATATCTTTTGAATTGAAGGATCAGGGGCTCTAACCACAAGATAGACATTTCTTACAAATAGTTTTGATGAAGTCGTTGCACTTAACATCAAAAAGGGGGAGAATGACTACAAAAGAAATGGCAAAGATCACATGTTTCAAGAATCACGTCAAAGACTGAATTCTTCTAAAGAAAATAGATTGAAGACATGCTGATTTCAGAGCTAAAGAAAGAGATTGCATCTTCTAAGCTGAACAAGAAGACTGAATTGCTAAAATCATTTTCGTAATGATCTTGATCCAAAGGGGGAGATTGTTAAGACACAGTCTCATTGGATTCAAGATCATCCAAACTGAAGATCGCAATCTGAAGCTAAAGGGGGAGATTGCTAAAATCATTTTCGTAATGATCTTGATCCAAAGGGGGAGATTGTTAAGACACAGTCTCATTGAATTCAAGATCATCCAAACTGAAGATCGCAATCTGAAGCTAAAGGGGGAGATTGCTAAACTCATTTTCATAATGATCTTGATCCAAAGGGGGAGATTGTTAAGACACAGTCTCATTGGATTCAAGATCATCCAAACTGAAGATCGCAATCTGAAGCTAAAGCCGGAACGTCGACTCTCGATATATAAGTCTATGTCTATTTGTAATAAATGTCAATGTATTTGTTTACTATTGTACTAGTTAAATTAATATCTAGTTTGTTAGATATTAGTTTAACTTAGTTAGTTTCTAGTTTAGTTAGATATAATATCTACTTGTTAGATATTATTTAGTTATAATAGTTTTATAATACAACTTGTTCTTACAAGTTGTTAGGTGATATTATCTAAGTGTATCTCTCAATCTCTCATAGATCAGATCATAAGACACATACAAAAACACACACATCAAGGTGTAAAAGAGAGAAAAACATAGAGAACACATCAAGAACTTAATCGATCAACCTTGTAATCGTTTGATATATTCAATACAGGTTGGTAATCGTTATTGTGTTGATTGTTTCTATAAACTTGATAAGTATTGTTGGACCGACAAGAAAGAATGCAATTAGAGGTTTGAACACGAATTCGGGATGGACGGATGAGCCAAATTTAATCAAGAACTTTATTTTCGAGTTTTTCAAAGAAAAATTCGAGTCGAGAAGATCGAGTGGGTCGGGGCTTAAAGGTGAAATGTATAAAAAATTGTCACAAGAGGAAGCCGATAACTTGGAGCGACCGTTCGGGGAAGAAGAAGTATTAAAAGCGATCCAATCATGTGGGGCAAATAAAGCACCGGGTCCGGATGGTTTCACTATTGGGTTTATAAAAAGATTTTGGGAAACAATTAAAGAGGATCTTATGGCGGCAATTAGATGGTTCGGGGAAAAAGGGGAGATTAGTCGAGGTTGCAATAATTCGTTCCTCACCTTGGTTCCCAAAGGAGCAAACCCGGCTAACTTAGGGGAGTTTAGGCCAATTAGCCTAATCGGAATCTACTATAAAATACTATCAAAGATACTAGCGGAGAGATTGAAAAAGGTGATGGCAAAAATTATTAGTGACACTCAAAGCGCGTTCGTGAAAGGCCGGTCCATTTTAGATGGGATCCTCATTGCAAATGAGGTGATGGACTTCATGCGAAAAAAGAAAAAAAAAAGGGTTGATCTTCAAGGTGGATTTTGAAAAAGCGTATGATAGTGTGGAGTGGGACTTTTTGATTGATAGCTTGGAAAAAATGGGATTTGGCGAAAAATGGGTCAAGTGGATAAAGGTGAGTCTCCATTCGGCATCGATGTCAATTATAGTCAATGGAAGTCCGACGAATGAATTCGTAATGGGTAAAGGATTGAGACAAGGAGACCCTTTGGTGCCGTTTCTCTTTCTTATAGTGGCCGAAAGTCTTCATTTGCTAATGATAGAGGCGGAGAATAAAGGTTTGTTCGAAAGCATCAAAGTGGGGTTTAATAACATCCCAATCTCGCATCTCCAATATGCGGATGACGCCATATTTTTCGGTAAGTGGAGTTTAAACAATCTTAAAAATCTCTTAAAAATTCTTAAGTGCTTTCATTTGCTGTCGGGATTAAAGATTAACGTTAGTAAGAGTAAAATATACGGGTTGGGTGTATCGGAAGAAGAAGTGCAATGTTGGTCAAGATGTTTAGGGTGCGGCACGGGTGCTTTACCTTTTACATACCTAGGACTCCCGGTAGGTGGTCCAATGAACCGTTTGGAATATTGGAAACCGGCAATTGAGAAAGTAAAGAAGAGGCTTGCATCATGGAAAACAAAGGTGATCTCCTACGGAGGTCGGTTGACGTTGGTAAAGTCGGTATTGGGAAGTCTTCCCTTGTACTTTTTTCCCTATATCGAGCACCGAGCGAAGTGTTAAAAGAGATGGAAAGGTTAAGATGCAGATTTTTTTTGGGGGTGGGGTCGGAGAGTGTGAAAAAAAAGGGTTAGTGTGGGTGAGTTAGGAGAAATCGTTAGAGAGTCTGAACAAGGGGGGGCTAAACATTGGTTGTTTGAAATCGGCCAATTGGGCACTTTTAGGAAAATGGTGGTGGCGATTCCAAAATGATAAAAATGTATTTTGGAAAAAAATAATCAAAAGCATTTATGGGGAAGGGGGGGGGGCTGTTTGGTAACCAATCTTTTGGTGTTGGTGCAGGTACGGTTTGGAGCAAAATAGTTCGGATCGGTGAAGTGATGGATAATAACGGAGTAGCGTTCACTAGCTCATTCCAAAAGAAAGTTGGAGACGGGAAGAACACAAGCTTTTGGAAAGAAATATGGTTGAGTACAAGGGACGCTTCAAGAAGAATACGGAAGATTGTATCGAATGGAATCGGACAAAGATGCAAAGGTCGCGGAAAGAGGAAAATGGTCGGAAGAATCGTGGAATTGGGAATGGAAATGGAGAAGACCACCAAGGGGAAGGGAAATAGGAGAGATGGAGAACCTAAATCGAAGGCTAGAAAGCATTCATCTTGAAAGAGGATGTGAAGATAAATTGGGGTGGTCACTAGACGAGGCGAATGGCTTTAACGTTAAGAAGTTAAGAGAGACCATAGTAGAAGGAAGATCAAGCTCTATTGAAGTGAGAGAACCCACAAAATGGATGAATTTGGTCCCAAAAAAGGTATGTGTATTCATTTGGAGAACGCTAAGAGAGTGAATCCCATGTAGATCGGTGCTAGAGCGAATGGGAATTGACTTACATTCGGTCTTGTGTCCAAGATGTGATGATTCGATAGAATCGGTCGACCATGCACTAGTATCCTGCCCGGAAGTAAATACACTATGGAAATTAATTGGTAGATGGTGGGGAAAAAATCTAGAGGGTGTAACAACGGTTCGAGAAATCATACAAGAAGGAGAAAATTCGGTCGCTAACAATACGAAGGAATCGCTTTGGAAGGGAGTGATTTGGGCTACCCTTTACTTGATTTGGGAGAATAGAAATAGATTGGTTTTTAGAAGAGAGCAAAGGAAAATATTGGAACAACTGTACGAATTTCAAATAGTCATATTGGAATGGGTCAAAAGGCGTAACTCCAACACGAAGGTGGACTGGGCGGCTTGGTTCTCGAACCCGTCGGCAAGTACTTAGGGCAACAGGAACTTCGAGGGGTCAAAGGGAGCTACAACTATCGGTACTTAGCTGATCGACGAGGGAGTGACAGTTTATTTCTCGCAAACGGAACCCCGATTGTCGGTACGGAAAGAGTGTGGTGGGCTCGTTTCCCTTGTATGTTGTTTCCTTCTTTTTTTGGAAAGGGTATCCTGGGCCTATGGCTCAGACTAATCCCTGGCAATTAGGGCATTTGGCCCAGCTGCTAAAGCGTGCAACCCTGAGTTTATCCTCAGTGGCCACAAGTGCTGCTAGTGGGGCTCGAACCCGGGTTGAGCGTTATGAACTCCCCAAGCCTTTACCACCACACCACAGCCCTTGTGGTTTGTTGTTTCCTTCTTGATATCCCATAGTTTACGCTTTTGTTTTACGCGTGGTAAGTGGCTCGCTAAAGATTGAGATGCTCAAATGTAACTGGTTCTTGATTTCTAATAAAAGTTGCCTTTCAAAAACAAAAATTACAAATATAGTTACCATGGTTTCAATTTTGTTGTCAATTGGATCCCTTGATATAACTTCAATAAGTCACTTCTAACGTGAGGGCCTTTTAGTCGTTTTATCATATTTAATAATAATTTTATTGTACAAGTTTTAATGCCATTAATACAAATATATGAAGCATTTAATAGTTTAGGAGAAAAAAAAACAAGAATAAATTAAACAAGAAAACTCAAACCCCCATCTACGTTTCCTTCCACGTCATCCATCCCTACCCCTTATCCGGGCCCACCCCCATCTCAGGAACTCCCCTCAATCTCCAACCATTCATCAAAAAAACCTCTAGGAACTCACACCATAAGAGAAACCTCTTCTCTCCATCTATGTTACACACACACACACACACCATGCTTATGGGTTGGGTTGATCGGGTTGAAGACACTTGAATAATCCAATTCAATGTTTGCGGTTTGAAAAATCTCAACCCAACCTAACCCAACCCAAACCGTGCGGGTTGGGTTGGGTTAGTCGGGTTGAAACTTCAATACATCATTTTACAATCTAACTAAATGATTCTGTTTAAAGAAGCTAAAATCAAAATAGAAATATAAAAATAAGTCTAACAAGATAAGAGAAGAGTAGAAGGACAATACCTCTTGGCTCTTGATATGATGGATGTTGAAGAGTTTTTAAGATTTGAAGGTTTAGACTCATACGATTTCAATCGGCTAAGATAGTAAGCCAGTAACTCGTGGACAAATCTAAACTAGGGCTAAGATAGTAAGACTTGAGAATTGAGATAAAGAAGACCCGCTAAAAGTATAAAACCATAATAATAAAAAAAAGCGCGTACAAGTTTTGGTCGGGTTGCTTTGGACCTAACCCGTTTCCAACCCAATAGATGCGGTTTGGGCAAAATTTGTTTCAATTATGTATCATGTTTACGTCGATTTGAATTTTTTTCACTTTTTCAAATTGGGTTGGTCGGTAATTTGAGCATCCCTACATACCATCAAGAAAAACCTCTAAGAAACTTCAAAAAAAGTAAATCCAATAAACACACAATTAACAAAAACACACACACACGTCACTGTGTGTTTTTCATTTCAATCAAACAAAATTTGTAAACTTTTTGGAACACTAGTGACTATGGGGTTGTTTGTTTTTTTTAAAAAATCCTTTAATCTCTCTTAAGTTTAAATCGTTCAGACCTTTTTATACACCACCTCTTATTAATCATAACTAAATTAAGACTTCAGACTTTAGACCTCTTAAAAAACAAACGGCACCTATGTGTTTCTTGATTCAGATGTCTTCTTTTTTCATCTTAATCCAACGAAACTAACATCTTCACCATGGGATCTGAGATGGTAAAATGAGGGATCTAGTTTCGGTTTTGTTCTCCAAACTCGATGAAATATTGATTTGATTATGGTTTTTTTTACCTGGTTTTGCGATCTATAGATGGCGGTGCACGATGGTGCTTTTTCACCGGTTTCCTCCCATTCTCCATAGTAGGTTACATGTAAATTTAAAAAAAAATTGTAGGTAAGCAATTTTTAAAAAAAATGTTTAGGCACTCAATCATTCAAAATGAGAAGATTTAGGCATTGTTTGGCAAAAATAAGCTAGCTTATTTTCTGGGTACATGTTTGGATGACCATAAGCTATTTTGAGTAGCTTATGAGAAGCTTTTTGCAAATATTCCAATTATGCCCCTCATTTATAATCATTATTATATATTAACTTTTAATTATAAATAAATAATTAATGTCCTTTTTGGTAATTTAAATGATTATAAGCTAGTTTTTGTCAAACGTGACTTTTTCATAAGCTAGCTTATCAGCTACCAGCAAGCTTATCAGTCACCACTTATCAGCTACCAACTAGCTTATCAGTCATAAGCTAGCTTATCAGTTAGTTTGCCAAACATAGCCTAGCCTTAATGGTTTTTTCACCCCAAAAAATAATTCAGGGACTTAATCTTTCGAAATAAGAACGTTTAATAGTTTTTTCATTCAAAAAAATAGTTCAGTAACTTAATCATTTAAAATAAGATAGTTCGTTAGATTTTTCTAAATTTTTTCCAAATAACAAAGACAAACTATATATATATATATATATATATATATATATATATATATATATATATATATATATATTTTGAAAGGACAAACTTTCCTATTTAGTAGGCTAGTATTCATGGCTATCGAGTGGAGGGAGATTGGTCATTGCGATTAATTGATGACTGTAGGTTAGTTTATGTGACTTTAGTTGAAGGTTGGACCTTTTGTTTTCTTTCACCCTTTTGAAAAACTTGCTATATATTTTAATAAAATGCAACAGAACTTTATTAAAAGCAAAATGAATATAACAAAAATCATCAAAAGCTTTTCCGTAAAATGTAGAAAAAGCCCGACAAAATTACAACAAAACATACCAAAAACACAAAATAAACAAAAGACTAAATCCAAACAAATACAGATCATAACAAAGCTTACTTGTAAATATAGCCGAATGAGCCACAAGAACACATATTTTGTCGAACATCCACCGAACACTCAAACCTCGGCAAAACTTATATATCTTTTATGCAAATGAATATATTAGTGATATAATTAAAAGACATTATTACTTTGTGAATAATAAAAAATATATTATAAATTTGCAAATACAAAATCTTGTTTGAAAAAAATAATTACCTCTTTTGTTTGTTTGTTGATGTCATAAACGTCAAGGTGAAGCTTTTGAAAATTTATTTTTATAAATTTAATTTTAAAATAAAATTCGAAATAAAATACATTTTTATTTCTGTAATAACCGGACTTAAAGCAAACAAAAATAAAGTTGGGAAAGAAGTGGAAAAATCTCATTAAGGATGGGTCGATTATGAAAAATGGGGGAAAAGGGGTTTTAACTAGACCTGGCAAACGTGTCGTGTCGTGTCGGGTTCAAAGTTAAACGGGTTGAAAGTGTCTAACCCTAACCCGACCCGTTTAATAAACGGGTCAGAAAATTCCAACCCTAACCCGACCCGCCTAACCCGCCTCGACCCGCCTAACCCGTTTAACCCGTTTAACATTTATAAAATTAAAATTAAAAATCGAAAATTCACAAAAAAATACAAATACAAAATTCAAATGAAAGCATTAGAAATCCAAAATTTATAATTCAAAATTATAATCAAATCTAAACACTAAAAATCCAAAGCATCAAAAGGAAAACTTATATATATATACACACAAATATATATATATATATATATAAACGGGTTATTGGGGTCATTTTCGAGTTGAAATTTTTGACCCTGACCTTACCCGTTTAATTTTCGTGTCGTGTCGTGTCAACCCGTTTACTTAAACGGGTTGAAATGTATTACCCAAACCCGTTTATTTCGTGTCGAGTTCGTGTCGGGTTAGCGTGTCGTGTCAGTTTTTGCCAGGTCTAGTTTTAACCCTAGGAATCAGTGTTGTGTATGTGGGTGGCGGCCGATTTTGAAGGAGGAACTCTTGGTGAATTCTAGAGAGAGACCGAAGAAGGAGAGAGTCTACAAGGAATTCAAGCTTTGGATTGAGTCGCTTGAAGGTAAATTTCCTTTATGATTAGAGCTCCTGATTTTCTAAATGTATTAATCATAGTAGTTTAAATGTATTAATCATAGTAGTTGTATTTTGGAGTTTGGGGTTTTGAATCTGAGAATTTAATATCTGGGATTAGTTCTAGCTTTGACTCAGACTTGCACCTCGGTTAATGAATTCTTGTTAAATCGAGTTCTGTAATTGGGAAGTAAGCTCTGGGTTTACCTATTGTGAATTTCTGGTAGTGATTTGGGAATTGTGTTACTCATGTTTGGTTTTCGTTCGCTATTATAATCGAAGGACCCCGGGCGGCACTACGGTGCTGGGCGACTCCGGTCGATCATTAAGATCAAACACCGGTTAAATTGGTACTCACCAGTCGACCATTAAGATCAGACACCGGTCGGTGGAATTGGGGGAGACCTCGGTCGGTGGAATTGAGGGAGGCCCCGGTCGTGAGAAGGGGTTAGACCCCGGTCACTCAACACCCCGGTCGGCCTTTGGCCTGGGCTTAAGCACACCGGTCGGCCCTGTTTGGCCCCGGTCCGTGAGTTAGACAATGGGCCGAAGCCCAGCTTCTGTTTAGATGCGAATAAAAAGATTAGTTAGTTTAATTTTGTAGATGGGCTTTGTTGTTTTCTTCAATTAGGTCCATTATCTTTTATTTTGATTTGAGGATTTAAAGTAGTTAGTCTCGAGTGAGATATCGGTGGGTTAAATATTTAGGGATTACGTGGTGTTGGGGTTTCGTTGTCAAGGTCAACCCTTTTATAAATTAGAAAGTTGAGAGAGTTCACTCATCAATATTTCTTTTATAGGTTTCGATTCGAATCCTAAAGGTAGACGAAGAGCTTTGGGCTAAGGGACGTCAGGTGAGTTTTCTGAACTAAACCTTTTTGGTAACGAAAGCATGCGAAGTTGAATTTTAAACTTTGATTTATTTGCGATGGCATGATTATTATTAAATGATTTAAGTGTGTTATCAATTGTTGATGTTTAAATGTATGCATACATTATATGTTGAGATTGTGACCTAAGTCGGAGAGTGTGGCCCGCCTACTCTTGCCGGGGAGTGTGTCCCGTTTATGTCATTGGGGGTTTCTCAATATTAAGGCAGTGCGAGTTAGATACATCGTCTTCGGCGGTAGTGTGGTCAGTAGCGTGAGATTGTGACCTAAGTCGGGGAGTGTGGCCCGTTTATGCCATTGGGGGTGTCCCAATATTATGGCAGTGCGAGTTAGACACATCGTCTTCAGCGGTAGTGTGGTCAGTAGCATGAGATTGTGACCTAAGTCGGGGAGTGTGGCCCGCCTACTCGTGCCGGGGAGTGTGGCCCGTTTATGCCATTGGGGAGTGTCCCAATATTAAGGCAGTGCGAGTAGACACATCGTCATTGACGGTCGTGTGGTCAGTAGCGTGAGATTGTGACTTAAGTCAGGGAGTGTGGCCCGCCTACTCGTGCCGGGGAGTGTGGCTCGTTTATGCCATTGGGGAGTGTCCCAATATTAAGGCAGTGCGAGTAGACACATCGTCATTGACGGTCGTGTGGTCAGTAGCGTGAGATTGTGACTTAAGTCAGGGAGTGTGGCCCGCCTACTCGTGCCGGGGAGTGTGGCCCGTTTATGCCATTGGGGAGTGTCCCAATATTAAGGCAGTGCGAGTAGACACATCGTCATTGACGGTCGTGTGGTCAGTAGCGTGTTTCATCTATGTGCATTTATTAAATGTTGATTAAATTCTGGAAAGTGATTTTATTGCTTATCTGTTAGAGGGGACTCGCTAGACCTTCGGTCTAACCCTCGCTATTTCAAAACTAAAAATCTTTTCAGACAAGCGTGTATTAGAGAAAACAGATAAGGGCAAAGGGAAGAGGTAGCGGGAAAAGCTTGAGGACTATCATTTTAGACATTCTTTATTATTATCTCAATTGTGTAGGTCGACTTTGAGAACCTTGAATTGTAAATTGTAAACTTGGGGCCGTTTTGGCATGAATTTTTTTTTATTTATATTATTGAGATTTAAGTTGCTATCTAGTTGCTTTTGGTTGGGTTGTTACAATTTCGATACAATTAACACAATTTAATACTAGTAAAAGTTGATCGACCTTGACAGTTGATCAAAGTCTACCTTCGTGTCGAAGTATTTTTTTTTTTGTGGAAACATAAATTTTCTAAAATTGACAAAAGGTCCATAATTATTTCATCGGTTATTTTCATGTTTTGTTTGTTCAACATATGAAGATTTTTTTTGATTGAACTCAACTCCTATTTTTGTATCCGAAATTGCCATAAAACCTTTTATATTTCTACCAAAACTAAGAGGTTACAGTACAATAATCACGACGCTGGGCAATGGTTTGGTGTGTAGTGTTGTCACGTCGACGACGAAGAGGGATTAGCTAACTGCTGACCTAGGACCATTTGCAAGTGTGAAATATGCGTTAACAACATGAAAATAAAATCAGTTTTATTTTATTTTACATTGCTTGTAAATACACATACAATATAATCATGGATTCTCCATTATTTATGTGCACATACGATATAATCAACAATTTGTTGTAACCTATAAATATTTTTCACAACTATTGAAATTATAGGTATAATACTTGAGATTGAAGTATAGAGATTACATGTTCTTTTAAGTATGAAACATGTAGTTTGATTATCTTAAATTTGTGTAGACAATTATATTGAGGTGTTTTAAAACTTTGTAATATATGAACTATTAAAATTTGAAATTTGCTTTATATTTTTATTATAAGTATTATTGATACAATTAATTTTAATAGGCGTTAGATACATCACACATACCGTAGCGTACTGTATATTGTGGTATAGTTTTTTCCGATCTACAAAAAAGCTCATCCTACATATGTGATTTAGATTTTAAATCGCACCACATCACATTGTAATTTGTAAATACTCTTAAAAAAATAAAAATGAAAAATAATACTTTTCGTATATGGTTCCCAATAATAGATTTATATCTTGCCAAACCTTGGATTGATCTCGTCGTCTTCAATTCCATTCTTGTTATTTTACTTCCAAGTACCCAACTTTTGTATTTATTTATTAATTAGCCATGCCTACATATTTATATTTAATTTTTTTTTCAACTTTTTAATTAATTAATTAATTTTGTTTTTCCTTGTATTTAGTGCACTTCAACACCTAATCCTTCTGTTAAAGGGGGGAAAAGATATTCTCACTTCTTTCCAGATTCCGTTTTTAATTTTTTATTTTCAAAGTTTTTGTTTCTATTTTTAATTAAATGATCTCATTCATATCTAACTATAGATACAATATCATATTATGAATCATAATGTAATCAATTATTTGATGAATCATAATGTCAACATAGTAATCCAATAAAATTCAAATCAATATAAATTTATTGTGGAAATTATTGGTAGCAGACTTGGAGTTATTAACTTCAAAAAATAGACTTTTGGTTTAAGATTGAAATTTTGTTGGTACAATTGTTAAAATGTATATATTATGCAATATTAACATTTATTAGTTTAGGTCATGTGTTTGACAGGTTAAGAGTAGATAAGGGTTGATTCTGATAAAGTGGGAAACTAGGAGGGTTGCACCATATAAGTTATGAATTCAAAAGGGTAGTGGAGCACTTGTGGATTTTCTTAAGGGGCTGATATTGTAACATCTTGTTATATATAATAGTGTGGAGGTAGGATTATTTGATGATAACCAAAAAATTGGGTTAACTTTTTGAACTTCTTGGACAAATTTGATCTATTCTTTAGTAGAGATTACTTCAAATGTTTGATTTAATGATGAAGGGCAAATAGGTTTTTATGTGTAAGTTACTTTTATGATATTTAATGAGATGTTTTTAGGGATCATAATCATATCATCATATTTCAAGATTCTAGAATGATTATGTTAATTTAACATGAACAATGGTTAATCAAAGTGAACATATTGCATGTTCATATGTGAAATATTCCCAAAACACACTCAACTTATTCACCATATTAATCTGAATTGCATTAATAAATGATGTTCATAGGTGTTTATATGAATGTGTTCATAGCCATATGGTCTTTATATATAAGAATGTGCTCATAGTGTTCATAAGTTGTTCATAAGAATGTGTTCAAAACCACAAGACGTTCATATGATTGTGTTTATAACTATATGATGTTCAGTAACCACATTGATGTTTGTGTGGTCTTTCATTGCACATAATGTAATTGAATGTGTGGTATTTATTGGCTTATTGCACATAATGTAACTGCTAATAGTTGTAAAAAGAAATCTTGGTGGTCTTTTCCACAAATATTGTAACGACCGCTACCTCAATTCGTTCTTTTTATCTAAGTAGTGGTCAAATTTGGAACAAAGAGACTTAAGGGTTCTTTGGACAATAAGTGGGAATTATATAAAGTAGAAAATAAAAACCCTAAACTCTCTCCTCATTTTGGTTTCTGGTTGCGGCGTGTGAGAGAGAGAAAAGGTGTGGAGAAGCTAGCTTTGAAATTGGAGCATTGAAGAAATTTGGACAAGAAATCGAGCATAACATGTTGGAGAAATCCATTCACTAGAGGTAAATATTATAATCTTTTCTCAAATTTTGAAGGTTAGAGACCTTGAAGAAGCTTATCCTTGTGTTAGACCTCATTCTAGGAAGTTTCCAAATTTTAGCTAGTTTTGATAGATCAATGATTGAATAGATCGAATCTTCTGTATTTGGGTTATTTTTCGGTATTGTTTTGTTTAGGTTTAAAGGAGGGGGAGACCCCTGGCGATTGCACTTGTGATATCAGAAGGGATTGATCGAAAATCGCCTGAAACCGAACCAGAACCCAACTGGGAAGTCGGGAACCCGGGGAGAGGGGTTTACCAAGAATTACCTTCAAACCAGGAGTAAAACCGAGATCAACTCCCACCCGGTTAGCAACCTCGTGGGGACCGGGTTTTCAAATTCGGACGAACCGGGAAACAAGACCGAACCCGGATGTACCGGGGTCCAGGCCGAAGTCGGAAAAATAGGAACCGGGACCAAGCCCGGTATGGCTGAAAATCGGGGCCCAACCTGGTAGGGCCGAAAACCGGAACCCAATCCGGATTAGGCGGGGTCGGGCGCACAGGGGTATCCAGGGGTTTAAACCGGGTTTTAAATAGAATTCTGACCCGTATTCGTTTGTGTTGTGTTTGACCCCAACATTGTAGGTGCTCTTGTCTTTTGGAAGTAAATTCCAGTGGATGAGAGCCAATTTCTTCCAAGAGGTGAGTTCCCTTAAACCTTTTTCCAAACGTGGAAATATTTATAAATGAGTTATTGTTTTGGCATGTATTGCTAGCGTTGATGTTTTGAATAAATATTACTTGAACTGGTTTATATCTGGATAGACTTTACCCAATGCGTTTTAATCATGGATAATGGTTGTACTTGTGGCACAAACATTGCATTTTTAATTACTTTGAATACGTATTTCTGGAAATGGTCCACTTTTGGGCATGCATGAGTCTACTTGGTTGTGACATGAATTTGGTGCATTGATTTGGAGTCGGGTTGCACAGTGGGCTTAGTGTACCTTGGAATTGCGAATATTCCTTGGGAGAGTATTTATATCATGTGCCTTGAATCTGTTTCTTGTGCACACGGGAATGGTATCTACTGAGGGCCTCGATCGTGAATATCATGATGAGGTAATGGGAGGCTATGAACAATATGTAAATACCTAAGTTTGGCGTGATTTTGTTGAATTACATACTGATGGGCCTTAGGGCGGATTGCATAATTCCTGTTGAGTTGTTAAATTGTTTTCGAGGGAGAATTCATTAGACCTCAAGGTCTAACCCTTGCTTTTCAAAATTTTATAAACCATTTTCAAGTAAAAGAGTGGTTGATGCGCTTTCCAAGAGAATGGAGAAGGTTTGAAGTATTAGAGGTGATGACAATAGAGATAGTTTACCTTAAATTCTTATTGTCTAGTCTAGATATCTCAATTGTGGAAGTGTGTATCCGCTGTTTTACTCTTGAGAATATTGCTATTTTATGACTTGATGTTTGAGACCACTTGGTTGTATCTTAAGTTTTATGCTATTGTGGAATTTGGATTGTTACAAATACCCTTGCTCAAGAATGTTCATCTATGTATATATAGCTTCCATGTTTAATCAATTATAAATATGTTATGTTTAACTTCAACCATAGATTTTAAAATTTAAGGGCTAAGATTGGTTCAGATAGTTAACACCATTTATTGAATTAATAAAAGAACCAACCCCTCCAATTATATTGGTTTTTTGCGAGAGTTTATTTTGTTAGTCCAGGTTCTGTTGAAGGTTCATATTAGGAATTGAATATGTTCATAATTAGAGTTTGATTTATTGTATTCATATTGTATTGTATTGTATTAGTATACTACAAAATAGATGACTTTAATCCGTCGGTAAAAGTTAGATTCGTCGGTGAAAGTATGTCGGAAATATGATAGGTTATTCCGGAATCAATGTGAATATCGCTGAATAGGAGATTATGTTGCACAAGATGTCATGGGAAAAGGCAACACCGACGAGGATGGATACCGACGGATCACCGGCGAATGCTATTACCAACGGATCACTGACGGCTACCATCACCGTCGGATCACCGAATTTCACGAACGGATTACTGATGGATTGGAAATTAATCTAATTTTTAGATTTTTTTAAATAGAATTCCACATGGCCGCCGTCGATTCGTCGCAAATCACCGGCCACGTGGAATTGTATTTAAGAAAATTAAAAAAAAATCCTATCCCTCGGTATCCATCGGAAATATGAAAATTCACCGACTGATCACATACGGAATTTTTACAAGGAAAAAGTACTTGTGGTGGGCCTGCCGTCATTGATCCGCTGTTCCGACGAATTCTGGTCGTCGATGGAAGTTAGTTTTCTTGTAGTGGTAGAAGATGAATGTATTCAGTTTATGATTTTCATCAACTGTCCATATCCAGTTCGTCATTCGGAACCATATCACATCCCAAATATTATAAAATTGGTCTACAAATTTCATTTTTTAGTAAAATGGTATTCTCATTGATCTTTAAGAAAAGATTACAAACGAAATATATAGAAAACATAACGGGCCTAGGGCCGATACAAAAATACGGGCCTAAACTATATACAGAGTACACACTATACATTAACACACCCCCGCAGTTTGAAGGGTAGACGGTGCACGAACATTCAAACTGTCACGGTGTAACACCCCGATTTTCGAATGGTATCAATTCAAGCTAATACAGAAATCAGTAGCCTTAAAGGGGAAAAATAAGATTTTTGATTTTGGACTTGAATCCTAGATTTTATAGTCTAGATAGATGAAGGATTCAATTACTAGTCCAATGGTTCTTTCCGGAGCGAAAACGGAGCTATAACGAAGAAGTTATGACCAAAACAGTGTTCGGACATATTTTGGTCGGAAGTACCATCGCTTGCGCCCGCGCAAAATATTGAGCGCGCCTGCGAGCATCTGCGTTGTGAATTCCTTCACTATCGCTCGCGCCCGCGCAAAATATTGAGCGCGCCCGCGAGCATCTGCGCTGTGAATTTCACTTAAATCCGACTTTTTCTTCATTTCTTCATATCTTTTGATCCACAACTCCGATTTGGGTGATTCAAGTTTCTATGGTTTCGTTTTTGAGAGCTCTTCAAGGATCTAACAAGATATTGGAAGTCTATTGGAGTATAATAGAGTATTTTGTGGTGGTAAGCTTCTCATCTCTCACTATTCATCTTCTTCACCAAAGTTTTCTAGGGTTTCATCCACCCTTTGTTCTTCCTTTCATAGATTGGAGGTTTGTAACCATTTTGGTGAACTAGAGGTGTTTTTATTGGTGGATTCAATCTTGGGTTAAGGTACTCTTCTATCTTCTTTATTTATGGAAGTTAGGGTTTCAGTATCAGTTGAGGTATTCATGTATAAGGTTGGGGATCGATTATTTGTGGTTGTTTATGTATATTTATGGTTGGAACCTTGTGGATCTAGGTTTTTGGAAGATTTGGTTTGAAGAATCAAGTTCTTCAAGGAAAGCTCTAAGTGGGTAAAATCTAGATTTATCCTAAATCTAGCAAGGTGAGTTCAAGTTGATTTGTGAAAACGGTGTACATGCCAAAATGGTTATTTTAAAGTGTTTTATACGAAATGGTTAACTGCTGATAAGTTTGGAATATTTTGAAGTAAATTATGTTTTACTTGGTTATTTGTCAAAGGGTGAGTATTTTGATAAGTTTTCATATTTGGTGAACTTGGGTTGTGTTAACCTCATAAAATGCTCATATTTGGGTTTTGAATGTTCTAACGAGTAAATAGCATGGTTTTCACATTCATGGTGATTTTGTACAAATGAAGTCTATTTCATGTTATACGTATTTCGGGTACATTTGCATTCATAAACCCTTTGGAAAACCTTTGGTCCCATTATGTGTTGAGTTTTGGGTTAATCTCGTCTTTGAGGTATGTGTCTTCGTAAACGTTGTTTCCAGACATTTTATTACTTGGGGAACCGATAATTATTTGATCAAATGGATTTTGAGCATTTTAGCTCGGTGTTGGCTTAAAAGAGTCTTGTGGACAATTGTCCGGATTTAATAGCTCGATGTAGAGTCCCATTTCATGGCTTACATCTAAATGCATTTTTATCGCATATTTATAATTACAGGCTCGAGTGTTGTTGTCATTCAGGTATAGTCGTGTAATCTTAGACTGTGTTGCATTGGATCCATAGGCACATGAGTCAGTCTTATTTTATGGTCATTTGGGTGGTACGGGGTTGGACTCCGGGACACATGTTTTATGACATTGTCCGTTTAAGGAGTACACTAGGAGGACTGAGTCCGGGTGGTGCTATCATGGCGTGGAGTAGCCATTGGATGGACGTTTTGGACCTCCGCCAGGTGGGGCAATGCCTTGGTTGTATCCCCCTTGGGCCGGGCCTTGGAGCGGTATTCTCGTTGTTATATCGCTAAGGTCAGTTGACTCTTTGGTGTAGCTTAAAGGGAGTCGTAGGGACACTTGGGCTTGTGTGTCGTGAAGTGTCATACGATTAACGTTGTATGAGTGGCATACTTTTATGTTCCTCCACTCTCAACGGATACGGGAAGCCCCGTTGTCGGCCCGTCGTATTTTGGATATTTAATTGTCCATGTTTTAATATTGGGATTTCATTCTACTTTATGGTCGCGTGAGTATTAAATTGGGTTACATGTTTTCAATGACGTACCATATTATTTAAGAATCGTTTTCCTTTACTTAAGGGTCGAGTATTATGTTCCGCCCGTGTTTTGGGTGTTTTGGGTTATAAGGTATTATTTACATTTCCATGAATTGGAATGTCGAACTATGATCCCATCTTGGGTGAGTTCCGGATTGCATCATTTTATATGAAACGTGTGTTTGGGAGCATTGTCTTTAAAGGTGCATATTTTGGGAAAATGTGTCGTTTCCATGTTAAAGTATATTATTTCGAAGGATCTCGCTTTAAACTGGTTTCCTTGCTTTTAAAGATTTATTCATTCATGCTAAAACTCTTGATCTCACTAGGCGTTAAGCCTAACCCTTTTTATTTGTCGGCATGTGCATCAAGTCCTAGTTTGGAGATAGTGGCTATGCATGGGTATTAAGTCTTCCGCGAGTTGGAGATAGAGACTAAGCATGAGCATTAAGTCCTCCGCAGGATTGAAGATAGTATTTGTTATTGGGTTTAGTAACACCCGTCCTGTTCATAGAATGTATGTATAAGGTGAATGGGAATATTGAGGTTGATTCTCAATTTATCTTTGTAGTTCAAGGTATTAGTTGATGTATTTAGAAATTTTAATTAAGTTGCTATTTTCATATTTGAGGGTGTTACAAGTTGGTATCAGAGCTTAAGTTTGAGATTTAGGTATTGATTTTAGGATGCCTAGACTCAAGCTAGCGTTCTTATAAGCAAAGATAAGTGGAGTTGCACATTAGGTACCCTAAGATAAGATGTTTTGAGGTTGACCAAGTCGTTAGAAACGGGAGACTTGTCGAGGGTCTCGAGGATGATTGTGTACCGTGCGTTCATAATGGCACCTGGCCAGTGACATGGTGAACCTACATGCTACATATGTATACTTGAGCTACCTTGGGATGATGACCGTTGGGGTAGTGAGAAGTCCTAAGCGAGTTAGCTAAGGAAAGATTGATGTTTACATCAAGGTCACCTGGGAGTGATAACTAAGAGCGAGGAGGTCACTAAGTTGATCCTCTTGAGTCAGAAATCTTGGTTGGATTTGATTCGTGAGTTCGTTAGACCGATTCTATTTTAAAGAGAATTCGTAAGTTTATCAAATTATTGAGATTGTGACTTTAAGACGTTTGATGCATCCGGATGGCGATAGTCTGTCGGGTTGTTGGGAAGGGTAGTCCTATGATGCCAAGTGCCGATCAAATTCATGCACTAAATTTATTTCTAAAATAAATTTGCATAAATTGTCTCTTATGTTCGTAAAACAAAAAGGTGGTTTATATCATAAAGTTTTGGTAAAGCATTTAACACACATCAGATTTGAAACTGTGAGCTTGAGCATACTTGAAGTTGTTTTGTTGCACGTAATTGCAAATTGTAATCAAAAGTCTCCTTATTCAAGTCTTGTGTGTAATGTTATTTTCGGATATTGTCATATCTATGTTTTAATGTCATTTGGGGTAGGGCAAGTAACTATGAGATTTTAACCTAGGCATTGGATCTCCTCCACATATGTCAATGGTTTTAAAGGAAAAGTTATTCCCACGGGTTGAGTCGGAATTTCTTGAGAATTTTAGTTTGTGTGAGTTTTGTTGAAATTTCATGGAGTATTGTTTTATACGATGTATTTTTATACGTGAGTTTTAATTTTGTTTCTTTTAATCTTGTGAGTTATTTAGCGTCGTGTCCCATGTAAATTTTTTAAAGCTCTATTTCACCTTTCATTTCAGTAAAAGGAGGAAACTCCTAAAAGTTTAATATCTTAAAAGTATTGTCGTTTTACACTTTTGTCGAGTAACGAAAGTTTGACGCCAATTGGTTTTCACGTTAGTAAGTCTTACGAAAATTCTGTTGGGTTTAGGGTGTCTCATCGTACGTCATTTTGCGTTACGTAAATAAGGTTGGGGCATGTGTTCATACATTTCTGCATGCGTCTAAATGTAGATTTACTAATCGGTGTCATCCCACATGTTGTTTTGGGGAAATTCCCTTAGCATGCAATTTATCTTTGGGCTTTACACAAATGTCAATCGTTGCATACTATTTGCATTTGGATTTAATTATAGCGTTGGTATGAGTAAATATATAACATATTTACATCATTTCAAACAGGACTTTTGTTCTGTTCATATTTCAATCAATTACTTTTACCGTTAGAATTTTCCGCCATGCATTTATTGGGTTAACAATGTTTATGTCGTTGCAGTTACTTTTTGGTCAAAGGTGTTTATCTGTACGATCTGAAGCTTTAAACTCGATTTGAAACTTTATTTGTATCCCCACTATTTTACCAAGCTTTGAGGATTAAACTAATGCGTTTGGGATGGTTGATAATTTTAGGCCACAACGTCTTTTGGTTAAAGAGGAAGGATTTTAAAATTAAAGTTGTGAATTTCTCTTTTGGAGTTGTACAAACCTTTATTGCACGTGTTGTGGTGCATGAATCTATTTTCTCTTATATAGTGTAAATTGTTGCGCATGTTTTATTGTTGTCTTTACTAACGTAAGTATTGGACAAACGAGTTTTTGGAAATGTTTTCATATGCACTGTGTGGTTAAGCAATTTTGAAACCTATTGCATGAACGGTAGTGTATTTTTGCCGCACATCTATTCGTTAAGAAGCTTTTGTATTCAAAAGTGTTAGACTAAAATTGTATTCAAGATTAAATGAGGGTCATTGTTGTAATTAGTGTTTGTGTGTGAGTTGTAATGAGCTTAGAAGGTTTGACCTTGCTTGGTCATGTTAACCTATATATAAGCAAGTCTTTGTGTTTTCTATGTAAGCAAGAGAGTAAGTGTGTGAAAGTGAAGGTGTAATCTTGGTGGTAGTTGAGAGAAACACATAGTTGCACACATTGAGTACACGCACAAACACATTCTATCTTGAAAGGTTAATCACTAATAGATCTACGACTTGATGTAATTCTTGTGATTAATTAACAAAGTGTTTTGTGATAATTTGTATGTGTTTATGCTAGTAAATCTTGGGCCACAATTGGTATCAGAGCCAAATCCGTTTGAAAATCAAGAAAATGTTTTTGAGTCGACACTGTTCACGCTATTGTTCACGAAGTCAAAATCAATTTTGATTTTTAGTGGAATTTTTGAGTTGAATTTGATTAGGTTACGTTCGTATTGTGAAATCGATCATGTCTGTATAATTTGTTTCAAGAATTGCAGTGTAATCGAGTATGAATTTGTGATTTTTGTTGAGTTCGAGTTCACGGGTTTCATGTACTGTTCTTGAATCAATTTGATGATTTGTGTGTTTTTAATCGAAATTACTTGTTAGAATTGTGTTCGAAATGTGTTGGTAAGTGAATTGTCAAATTTTCAGATCGAAATTCGAAGTCTAGATGAGTTTTGGTGTGATTTTGATTGATTTTAGTGGTTTGCGTGTGTTTATCATACTTTGCGCTTGATTCATCCTGGTTTGCGAGTGTTCATCTTGGTTTGCGGGTGTTCATCCTGGTTTGCGTATTATTCTTCAAGAGTTTCTTTGTTTGATTTGTATCTTGCGTATCACTCCACAAACGCAAAGTGTTATTTGCGTTTCATATCACATATGCAAAATGTTGTTTGCGCTTCACACTGCAAACGCAAAGCTAAGATTTGCGTTCCTTAGCACAAACGCAAAGTAAGGTTTGCGATTCACACTACAAACGCAAAACTAAGGTTTGCGATTCACACTACAAACGCAAAGATAAGGTTTGCGCTCCTCAGCACAAACGCAAAGTAACATTTGCGTTCCACATCACAAACGCAAAGTAGCGTTTGCGCTTCAAACTTCAAACGCAAAGCCAAGGTTTGCGTTCCATACTGCAAACACAAAGTCAAGGTTTGCGTTCCATGCTACAAACGCAAAGTGTGGTTTGCGTTTCACACTATTCACACGATTTGCGTTTCATACTGTATTGTACTTAAATTTTTTTTCTGAAAGTTTCTTGATTTGATTGGATTTAAAGATCTTTACTAGCTAATATTTTTCATCTTGAAAGGTACATACATTTTTCAATCATGGCAAATGAATTTCTCTTTATGGGATCTCATCTGAAGCCTCCGGTCTTGTCTGTCGGAGATTATTCACAATGGAAGAAAAGAATGATTCAGTTCTTAAATCTAAAGAGCAGAGATTATATGACATCTATCATAGATGGTCCGGGAAATCCACAATCGTTTGTACCTGGACAAGCAGCAACAGCTACATCACCAGAAATCCCATATCGATATGTGTCAAAACCATATCAATTCTTTACTGATGTGGAAAAGGCAAGACACAAGCTAGATGAAGAGGCACTTATCTATCTCACTATGGCAATCCCTAATGATATCTACAATCGAGTAGATAGTAGGGAATCTGCAAAAGATTTATGGGATTAATTGGAGAAACAGTTTCAAGGATCAAAGAAGTCAATTCAGACAAAGCTGAATCAGAGTATAAATGCATATGAAGGTTTTCATGCGAAAGAAGGAGAGACTTTGTTGGAAACATACAATCGTTTTAATGTGATTCTGAATGATCTAAGGAGAAATGGAATGAACAAGTCAGAATCAGAGATTAATTATAAGTTCATCAAGAACTTGAACCCAGAATGGAAAAGCTATGCTACCAATATTCAGATGACTAAGGACATGGCACAAGAAGACGTCAATGATATCTTCACAACTTTATCTCAGCATGAGGATGAAGTAAAGCAGCTTGGTGCTGAAAAGAATATGGTCAAAGATTCTCTAGCCTTAATGTCTGAACGTAAGAAAGGGTCAAGTTTCAAGTCCAGTTCTTCTTACAGATCAAAGTCAAGGAAATCCAGAGCTCTCCTAACTGAAGTCACTGATTCAAGCACTGATAAGTCTTCTACTGAAAGTGAAGAACATTCAGATGAGGATATGCAACGATTTGCTGAAAATCTGGCTCTTCTCACAAAGCAGTTTAAAAGCTTTGGAAAGAACAAGTATAAGCCGAAATATGAGAGTTACAAGAAAGACAAGTACAAACCAAGATATGAAAAGAAGTATGAGAAAAGAGGAGAGAAAAGCGAGAAGAGAAACGAGAAGGAAAGAAAGAAGAGACTGAGCCGAAATATGGAAATGCTCGGAAAACTCTTTTAGCTAAGAAGGTGGAAGATGGTCAGAACTTAATGGCGGAAGAAGAAAATTGGTTGTATAAGAGTTCTGATGATGAATCTGCACACTTTACTCAGGTGTGTATGATGGCCAAAGTAGATGAGGACATTGGATCATCTTCTGATCATTCCGACTGTGGTTCCGAGGTACGTATTCAATTCTTAAAGGCTCAAGTTAAATTCATGAAAGAAGAGTTTAAAACTTTAAAAGGCAAACTTAGTCATGAAAGACAAACAATGTTGAATTTTCGTGATGAAAATTCAATGTTGAAAGATGTTGTTAAGGAAAAAGAATCTGAGAAAGATTGTTTGAAAAAGGACAAAGATGTTTTACATTCAAAAATATCTGAGCTTGAAAGAGATCTTGTAAACTTAAATGCTGAAAAAGGTAATTTTCAACTAAAATTTGAAGCATGTTTTCAAGAAAGAAACGAGGCATATTGTAAAATCAAGCAACTGGAGGATTTAAATCTAAAAAGAGGACAGACTGAGCAAACATTAAATCTTTTAACAAACAAACTCCAAGATGTCAGATTTTATAATGTTAAAAAAGGTTTAGGTTTTGAACCAAATACTGTTTTGAAAAGAGCACCAGAAAATTTGTATAATTTTGATAAAATGGGCTCTATTTCTACAAAACTTGATATTCATGATACTTTTGTAAAAGGTAAAAGTGTGAATGATGATGAAAATTCATCTTGTGCTGATTCCATTTCAAGTTTAAAATCTGTTGGTTTTGCTTATAAAGATTTAAATGAAAGTTACAAAACAAGAAAGATAGAATTTAGTGAATTTACGTCTCTATTTTCTCCTTGTTTACCAACAGAATCAGCCAAGGTTGAAGAAAATAATACTGAATCTCAGTGTCAGTTTGATGAATCTGATTTAGAAACTGATGTTGAGAATCAAGTGTTATTATCTGATTTATTCACGTCTAATTCATCAATTGGATCAAAAAGTGAAAATATCATGAATCAAAACCTTAATTCTGATTTTTCAAAAATTATGACTGAGGAGATCTTTACATAAATGATGAATGCTTCAGATCCTGTTCCTATTATCGAAAAGATGGAATCAAACTCTGAGGTAAATCAAGCATCTAATTTTGAGAAACAAATCACAGATCTTCAAAAGACGATTGAAGAGTTAGAAGATGAGAATGTTGATCTCAAATTCAAACTTGACAAGTCTTCTGAAGAAAACAGAGAACTCTCTAGAGAGTTAAATATTTTAAAAGATGATTTGTTTCAACAAAATCTAAAGGTAAAAAAAATGTTTGACTCTACAAACTGGAATGTTCATTCTAATCCAGAGTTTGATACTGTTAATTCTAAAACTTCAGTTGTTTATACTTCTACTCCTAAATAACCTCCGAGTATTTTTGAGAAAGGAGAAACTTCTTGTAATTCAAAGCTAAAATCATCTTCTTCAAAGAAAACTAACAAGATTCTGTTTCCTGTTTCAGATGTAAAAAGGCAAAATGGTAAAGGAGAAAGGATGAAGAATGTGAAGGAAAATAAAGTTGCTAAAAATAAATGTAATATCAGTGATAGTGGTAGTTTGATGTGTAAAAATTCAAACGTTTCCAAATGTCAAAGTTGTATGAATGATTGTACTTCATTGGATAAATCTAAGATTTTGACATTTGCACGTAAGAATTTTATCTGCAAACACTGTCATGATAATGCATTTATCATTCCTTTCATTCATCCTAAATCTAAAGTTGCCAGAAAAACATCTCATATCAAATCAGTTTCAAAATCCTTAACTCATCAGGGTAAAATTTTTCATGCTAAGATTGATCATTTTTCGAAAAAGAAAATATTTCATGAGCTTAATGTTAAAATGATATGGAAATGGGTACCTAAGTCTCGCTATGAATGGCGAATTAAGGCTAAGGTAGATGATGTTGATGCGTTGAAAAAATCTAACAAGGAAGGACCCATTTGGATATGGGTACCTAAACATAAATAAGTTGTTCTTTTTGCAGGCCTCACATACATGGTACATAGATTCAGGATGCTCGCGACATATGACAAGTTTTAAGCATCTACTTCACAATTATGTTGAGGAACCTGCCGGTACTGTAAGTTATGCAAATTCTGAGGTTACTGGATACATTCGAGGACACGGATCGTTAAAAAATGGCATCGTGACAATCAAAAGAGTACTATACGTAGAAGGACTTGATCATAATCTTTTCAGTACAAGTCAATTCTGCGATAGTCAATTTCAAGTTCGGTTTACTGATAAATGCTGTTATATTGAAGATAAAGATGGTCGTGCAGTTTTTAAGGCTAAGCGGAATGCAAATCTTTACTCTGTGAATTTTCCAACACTTTCTGCATCAAGACATGTTTGTCTGATTGCAAAAGCTTCACGAGCTGAAAGTTGGATATGGCATCGGCGTCTGTCTCATAAAAACTTTGATGCGATTAATCAGTTGGCGAGACAAGGTATTGTCAAAGGTCTACCAGAACTAAGGGTTGAGAAGAATTCTCTTTGTCCCGCTTGTGAAATGGGAAAGATGAAGCGAACATCTCATAAAGCAAAGACAGAATTTTCATCTTCAACACCTCTTGAATTGATACATATGGACCTTTGTGGCCCGATGAGAACTCAGTCTATCAATGGTAAGAAATATATTTTGGTCATGATAGATGAGTACTCCAGATACACTTGGCTGGAATTTTTAAGGAACAAATCAGATGCAACAGAGCTGATCATTGAGTTTATCAAGAAAATCCAGGTTCGACTACAATTTCCGGTTATATCTTTGAGAAGTGACAATGGCACGGAATTCAAAAATGAAAAGCTTCAGAGTTATCTCATATCTGTTGGGATCTCTCACAACTTTTCTGCTGTCTACACTCCTCAGCAAAACGGCGTAATTGAAAGGAAGAATCGAACACTGGTGGAAGCTGCGAGGACTATATTAGCCTATTCTGAGTTGCCAATGTGTCTGTGGGCTGAAGCCGTAGCCACTGCGTGTTTCACACAAAACCGCAAGATTGTCATCAAAAGACATAAAAAGACAGCGTATGAACTTATTAATCATCGAAAACCGAATATTAAATTTTTTCGTACTTTTGGTTGCAGGTGTTATATTCTCAATGATCGAGACAATCTTGGCAAATTTGACAAGAAGGCTGACGAAGGTTATTTCATTGGTTATTCGTTAACATCTAAAGCCTATCGGATCTACAATAGACGAACCAAGACGATCATGGAGAGCATTAATGTGTCATTCGATGAATCATCACCGTTGACTTCTGAACACAACAATTCAGAACTCAAGCTTAAAAAGAAAGTTTCTATTCAAGGCGGAATAGAACCCGAAGTCAAACAGAATAAGTCTTCTAATTCAAATAAAATTACAGCTGAATTAGACTTATTATTTGTTGATGCTTTTCTGGATATATGTGCAGATTTTGAAAAATCAAGTATATCCACATCAACTTCAGAGGTTCCAATTATAATCGCAGATATTTCAGGACCTTCTGAAAATGTCACAATATCAACCACATCAGGTACATCTACACATATAAATTCTGAAGGTACTAATGTTGATTATGTGCATGCAGATTCAAATTCTGCAACAGAAGTTCCGAGTGATTCTTCTATTGCTCCGGAAATATTTACTTCAGAAGAGGTTGTACAAGATGTTCCGAGCACATCTAGGGTTCAAAAAGACTTACCTGCAGTATATGATGAATATGAGGAGGATAATACTCAAGCTGAAATTCATCCGATTCCGAGTACAATGAAATGGACAAGAGATCACCCACTTCATAATATCATTGGTAATGCACATTTGGGTGTACAAACGCGTGCAGCATCGGCTAATTTTTGTCTGTATTCAAGTTTTTTAAGTTCTCTCGAGCCGAAGAAAGCTTCAGAAGCCTTGCGCGATCCAGATTGGATACTGGCGATGCAAGATGAACTTCTACAATTTGAGAGGAACAAAGTTTGGCAACTTATACCACTTCCAAAAGGAAAATATGTTATTGGAACAAAGTGGGTTTTCAGAAATAAGAGAGATGAATCTGGAGTTGTAGTTCGAAACAAAGCTCGCCTTGTTGCAAAGGGTTATTGTCAACAGGAGGGGATTGATTATGAAGAAACATTTGCTCCTGTGGCACGACTGGAAGCGATACGAATATTCTTATCCTATGCAGCGCATAAAAATTTTACGGTCTTCCAAATGGACGTAAAATCAGCATTCTTAAATGGGATATTGCATGAAGAAGTATATGTTGCTCAACCAGAAGGATTCGTTGATCCAAAGAACCCTGATCATGTCTATGTCTTAGACAAAGCCTTGTATGGACTTAAACAGGCACCAAGAGCTTGGTACGAAACTCTAACTCAATTCCTACTTGCTTCAGGATTCAATAAAGGTACAATTGATACTACTCTCTTTCTGAAAAAGCAAGGTCATGATATGATTCTGATCCAGATTTATGTAGATGACATAATTTTCGGTTCTACAAATCCAAAGTTTTGTAAAAAAATTTCAAGAATTATGGAATCTCGTTTTGAAATGTCAATGATGGGCGAACTGAATTTTTTCCTTGGTCTTCAAGTGAAACAGTTACCCGAAGGCATTTTCATTAATCAGTCAAAATATATTCGAGATATTTTAAAGAAATTTAACATGACTGACAGTTCAGTGATGAAAACACCGATGGCAACGGGCACACTTTTAGATGCAGATCTTTCTGGAAAATCAGTAGATCACAAAGTGTACCGTAGCATGATTGGTTCACTGTTGTACTTAACTGCAAGTAGACCGGATATTATGTTTGCTACATGTTTCTGTGCAAGATATCAAGCTAATCCGAAGGAATCACACTTGGTCGCTGTAAAACGGATTCTTAGGTATCTTAAAGGTTCTACTGAGTTAGGACTTTGGTATCCTAAGGGTTCGTATTTTGATTTAACTGCCTATACTGATGTTGATCATGCAGGATGCAAACTGGATAGAAAGAGCACCTCTGGTTCTTGTCAGTTCTTAGGTGATAAGTTAGTTAGTTGGACATCTAAGAAACAAAATTGTGTTTCTACATCCACTGCTGAGGCTGATCTCTCATTGGAGAAACCCATCTGGAGAGAGATACCCGTATCGTCGACCCCACCTTATCGCCTTGGTCACTCGTTATCGGTCTACGGCGGACGAAAAATCTTGATGTTTGGAGGTCTTGCAAAGAGTGGCCCCCTCAGGTTCCGGTCAAGTGATGTGTTCACGATGGATCTAAGCGAAGATGAACCCTGTTGGAGATGTGTAACTGGGAGTGAAATGCCCGGTCCTGGTAATCCGGGCGGCATTGCTCCTCCTCCTCGGCTTGATCATGTGGCTGTCAGCCTTCCTGGTGGAAAAATACTCGTTTTTGGAGGGTCTGTTGCTGGTCTCCACTCAGCCTCACAGTTGTTTATTCTCGACCCAACTGAGGAAAAACTGACATGGAGAATATTAAACGTGCCCAATAAAATTGTATATTCTCCAGATGGGTTTCTCCAATAAGAAACAAAATTGTGTTTCTACATCCACTGCTGAGGCTGAATATGTAGCTGCCGCAAGCTGCTGTTCACAAGTCCTCTGGATGCGAACACAGTTAAAAGATTTCAGATATACTTACCAACGAGTCCCTATCTACTGTGACTCTAAGAGTGCGATTGCGATAACATCCAATCCAGTACAACATTCCAAGACGAAACACATCGACGTGCGTTATCATTTTATAAAGGATCATGTTGAAAAGGGCGATATCGAGATGCACTTCGTGACTACAGACTACCAGTTGGCTGACCTTTTCACCAAGCCATTGGATGAAAAGAGGTTTAACTTTTTAGTTAGCAAACTTGGTATGTTAAACGCCACTTCATGATTCTAGGGGGAGTTTTCTAACCTTGTACTTTATTTGCATATATTTTAGATATTTCATCATATGCTATCTGACTAAAGCGGAATCATTTGTATAATGATTACCAAAAAAAAAAAATTCTTGCAGGATATTTTATGTGACAAAGGCTTCTGAACAAATCAGTTCAGAACCCGTGCTTCAAAGAATAATGGCTTTTGGACAATTCAGTTCAAAACTCGTATTCAAATGTTTTCTTCTGAAGGATGCTTTCATGGTTATATCTTTTCAGGAAGTTTTTCGTTTGAAAGGGAGTTTAGATATTTTATTGCTATATCTTTTCTAATAATATTTCTAAAAAGATTGACGTTTTACAGATATCAAGGGGGAGGATATCTAGTCATGGATACTTTAATTGTTATATTCATTCCAGGGGGAGTTAAGGATTCTAATCCACAGGTATAACATTCAAAACCTTATACTCTAACACTTGTGAAAGAAGAACAACTTTTACTTGTGAAAAATGTTTTTAAAATGTTCAAATCACTTCACGATCTTAAAATGTTTTTCTGATTTGAGAAGTGTGAATTTTAAATGATTTTTGGATACTTGTGATCTTTATTGTTTATCTGGCCGTGTGTTCTTTAAAGAATAATACTTGTGTATTTTTTTTTCTATATACTTTGTCAAGTATTCATACACACACTGGTTCAGTATTTTCAAATTGATTTTGTTATTACCATGTATCAAATGATATATCTTTCTATGGTAATACTCTCGTCGTTTGGTATTCACAGTTGTTTGAATCAAACGTCATTTCATTTTTAATGTGCTTTTATTGATAATATGTTTATATATTGTTCATATAAACAACATACGTCTTTGAATTCTCAAATATTTTTCTTCATGATAATTTGATCTGATCTTAATCATTGTCAGATTCTCAAAACATTTCTATTCTTTTCAGTCATCTAAAGTTTTGAGATATCTTAAATGTTCAAAATGCTCAAATTTCATTTCTGATTTTTGAATGAGCATACAAACACTGACATATGATTTCTTGTGCTTTACATGTCAAGAAAATCATTGAACAACATGTACTTTTAGGAACATGGGATTCAGTGTGAGTGCTTAATAGATCTTTCATGTTTTCACGATAACCAGTGTTTCCTACCCCGGAAGAAATCCTTTGAGTGATTGAGGGGAGAGGGGTCTAAAAGAATTGAGTGTGGGGGTGAGCAGAGGTAAAATGGAAATGAGAGATTGGTTAGATGTGAGCTTATATGATTAAAAGAAAGAGGGTGAGAGAACAGAGTTAAAAGAATATAAGAACTCTGCACCAAACATCTTTCTGAACCGGGTAGCCACATTACTGATTGGTTCACATTTCTTTCGTGACCATCATTGAAATAGGCAAATAGCCCATGCCATCTCTTGCATATAACCCCACAAGCTACTCATTCTTTTCTTAAAAAGAGAATGTTTCATATTTTCTGGGGAAGCAACACATAATCTATCGGATCTTCACTTGGAAGATACTGATATTGAAAAAGAAGGAAAGTTGCCCCACCTTCGATCCTTTCTCATGCACGTTGAGTCCATGTATAATCATTGTTGTCTCAGTGATTTACATATGTTGAGCCTTATGAAACACAATCATTGTGCTAATTCTTTCAAAACACAAGCACGTACACACAGAGAATTTGTTTTTCTGTCAGAACATTCATAGAATTACCTTGTGTTCTTCAATGATTGAATGGAAGCCCTGGGGAGTCAACATCAAACAAGCTCCTTATATTGTACATTCGTTGTACACAGTAATTTCGTGTTACTGACAGGCATTTCTAACTGTTTCATATGTTGATTCAGGGTTACAACTCTTATTTCGTTTGAATTTGAAAAGATTCAGATGAATACATTCATGGTTCAGCGGCTCTTTCAGATCAGACGACAGATTTTATCATATCATGTATTGGGGAGATTAATAATTTTCCTATCTAGGGGAGATTGTCTATTATCATAAGGGGGAGATGAAAGTTCATGAAGAATGTGCTTATCAGACGTTGGGAAGTTCATTCAATGACAGATCTGACCTTGAAATGTTTTAATGATTTTGATTCTTACAAATCATTAAATAGGGGGAGATTAATCAAAGTTCAAGATCAGATTGAAGTTTTAAAGATTTTAGAGGAGATAAAGTTTTCAGATGATCAAAGTCAAAAGTTAAAAAAAAAGCTTATCAAAGAAAAAGTTGAAGAAAGTCAGAGTTTGAAAGAAAGGTTGTTTATTCAGAATATGTAAAAGCTAATTCAAAGGGAGAGACAAGTTTGAAGATTTGTCAAAGTTTTTGAGATGTCAAAGCCAGAAAAGATTTGAAGTTGAAGTTAATTCTGAAGATATAAAGACCTGAAGATTATTGCCAAAAAAAAATTTAATCTTGAATCCAAAGGGGGAGATTGTTAGACTGAAATTGTATTCAAGATTAAATGAGGGTCATTGTTGTAATTAGTGTTTGTGTGTGAGTTGTAATGAGCTTAGAAGGTTTGACCTTGCTTGGTCATGTTGACCTATATATAAGCAAGTCTTTGTGTTTTCTATGTAAGCAAGAGAGTAAGTGTGTGAAAGTGAAGGTGTAATCTTGGTGGTAGTTGAGAGAAACACATAGTTGCACACATTGAGTACACACACAAACACATTCTATCTTGAAAGGTTAATCACTAATAGATCTATGACTTGATGTAATTCTTGTGATTAATAAACAAAGTGTTTTGTGATAATCTGTATGCGTTTATGCTAGTAAATCTTGGGCCACAGAAAGTTTTATAAACTCAAATTGGCATACTGGTTGAAAAACCTTGAACTCATTAGGCCTATAGATTTAAACCCTGACGTAAGAACAGTTGTAATTAGGGACTAAAGGAGCCCTTGGGATTTGAAGCGTCGGATGATCCGACTCGCGGTCAGCCTTGATATTTTGTGCGTGGAGCTTTTGGAATCTGTGTGCGCTTGTATTATGGAAATAGTAGATTCAAGTTTCCCAGTTATTAAGGAGTGATTTTATGCTTCGGTAATCATGCGAGTTAAAGTTTAGGTATTTGTGGACAATTAGATTGGGTTCGATTTGGTGGGTTGCTCGTCGGTGTGACACCATGGTTTATGTGGCTGGTGTACCGTCTTAGCGGGTTCCGCGATTAAAGGAAATTTTGGTGATCTGTCGGTTAGAGATGTAAGATTTGAAATTTTAGCTCTCTATTAGGTGTCAACCTTAGTGCGACAATCCGTCTGGAATGGAATTTTGGGCGGGATGTCCACGTTTTCGAGGTCACCGTTTAGTCCTAGGCGTCAACTTGTTTTCTTGAGGTCATTGGATATTGGAATGTATGGATGTAACCCGGTGGGTTATGGAAAATATCGACCTTTCAATGGTGGTTTTTGAAAGGAGTCTGGGTATTGAGGATTTAGTATCGAGGTGTTTAAGCATTCCTGTGGTGATAAAGATTGCATTATAGGAATGTTGTGGGGTTGATGTTGGAACGGAGTTGAGTGTTAACCGAATCTGGATTAACCAGTTACTTGAAGGACGCATTGGGGCGCCTTGGAAGGACATCTTGTTCAATATTAGGAATGGATCAGTAGGAATCCGAGGATTCATGGGATTTGGGAATCGACTATCTGTAGAGCGTAATGGTATGTTTCTGGTGGGAACGCAATGTTGGAGTCTATGGAAGTGTGGGAGCCCTTGCAGACATTGTGTCCGGGTCAGCTTTGAGGAACGGATTTAAAGGTTGCGATGGTTCAAACCAAGCTAGTCGTTAGTAAATTTCGTCAAAGGACAATAACTCTTTAGTGATGATGATCTTTGGAGACATTTGGTGGGAATGTCGAGGTGGACTTTAAGTACAAATGAATTTTTGAGGAGACCTTGATGCGTCGTAATCAGAAGTATCTAAGGGAATACTTCGGATTGGGGTATTCTTGATGGAAATGACAAGATAAGGTCGTAAGTCACTTTCGGGGTAATATGAGAAATCTAAGGTTGGGAGAAAACCGAGATTTATCGATTAAGAAAATGATTAATCAACGACACAACGTTCATCCTGACGTCGGTGAAATATATTGAACGTTGAGGTTTAGTTTGTAACGACACGTTATGAGAAACACAGCTACAACCTCAACCGGAATGTAATCGGGTTTGTATATGAGGTGAAGTTTAAGTAAAGGCATTCCTTTTGGATAGGAAATCAATCGATCTTTCCAAGTGTGATGTTGGGTGTTTGGTGGTTCCATATTTCGAGGACGAAATCTCTTTTAAGGTTGGGAGGATTGTAACACCCCGATTTTCGAATGGTATCAATTCAAGCTAATACATAAATCAGTAGCCTTAAAGGGAAAAATAAGATTTTTGATTTTGGACTTGAATCCTAGATTTTATAGTCTAGATAGATGAAGGATTCAATTACTAGTCCAACGGTTCTTTCCGGAGCGAAAACGGTCTTAGATTCCTGGACCCAATTCAATTCAGTGGGAGAAGTTATGACCAAAACAGTGTTCGGACATATTTTGGTCGGAAATACCATCGCTCGCGCCCGCGCAAAATATTGAGCGCGCCCGCGAGCATTTGCGCTGTGAATTCCTTCACTATCGCTCGCGCCCGCGCAAAATATTGAGCGCGCCCGCGAGCATCTGCGCTGTGAATTTCACTTAAATCCGACTTTTTCTTCATTTCTTCATATCTTTTGATCCACAACTCCGATTTGGGTGATTCAAGTTGCTATGGTTTCGTTTTTGAGAGCTCTTCAAGGATATAACAAGATATTTGAAGTCTATTGGAGTATACTAGAGTATTTTGTGGTGGTAAGATTCTCATCTCTCACTATTCATCTTCTTCACCAAAGTTTTCTAGGGTTTTATCCACCCTTTGTTCTCCCTTTCATAGATTGGAGGTTTGTAACCATTTTGGTGAACTAGAGGTGTTTTGATTGGTGGATTCAAGCTTGGGTTAAGGTACTCTTCTATCTTCTTTATTTATGGAAGTTAGGGTTTCGGTATCAGTTGAGGTATTCATGTATAAGGTTGGGGATCGATTATTTGTGGTTGTTTATGTATATTTATGGTTGGAACCTTGTGGATCTAGGTTTTTGGAAGATTTGGTTTGAAGAATCAAGTTCTTCAAGGAAAGCTCTAAGTGGGTAAAATCTAGATTTATCCTAAATCTAGCAAGGTGAGTTCAAGTTGATTTGTGAAAACGGTGTACATGCCAAAATGGTTATTTTAAAGTGTTTTATACGAAATGGTTAACTGCTGATAAGTTTGGAATATTTTGAAGTAAATTATGTTTTACTTGGTTATTTGTCAAAGGGGTGAGTATTTTGATAAGTTTTCATATTTGGTGAACTTGGGTTGTGTTAACCTCATAAAATGCTCATATTTGGGTTTTGAATGTTCTAACGAGTAAATAACATGGTTTTCACATTCATGGTGATTTTGTACAAATGAAGTCTATTTCATGTTATACGTATTTCGGGTACATTTGCATTCATAAACCCTTTGGAAAACCTTTGGTCCCATTATGTGTTGAGTTTTGGGTTAATCTCGTCTTTGAGGTATGTGTCTTCGTAAACGTTGTTTCCAGACATTTTATTACTTGGGGAACCGATAATTATTTGATCAAATGGATTTTGAGCATTTTAGCTCGGTGTTGGCTTAAAAGAGTCTTGTGGACAATTGTCCGGATTTAATAGCTCGATGTAGAGTCCCATTTCATGGCTTACATCTAAATGCATGTATAAGGTGAATGGGAATATTGAGGTTGATTCTCAATTTATGTTTGTAGTTCAAGGTATTAGTTGATGTATTTAGAAATTTTAATTAAGTTGCTATTTTCATATTTGAGGGTGTTACACACGGAACTCCACAAATAAAGTAGACGGCAAGCCTTTTGTGAAAATATCAGCGTACTGGGATGTAGATGGAACATGTAACACACGAACGTTACCAGTAGCAACTTTGTCTCGAACAAAGTGCAAGTCAATCTCAATGTGCTTTGTACGTTGGTGTTGCACGGGGTTCGACGACATATAAACTGCGCTAACATTGTCATAGTAGACAATGGTGGTGGTAGAAATAGGAGAATGTAACTCGCGAAGAAGATTTCGAAGCCAACATGTCTCCGCAACCGCATTAGCAACAACCCGATATTCTGCTTCAGCGCTAGAACGAGATATAGTGGGTTGTCGCTTAGCCGACCAGGAGAGCAAATTGTTGCCCAAAAATACACAATAGCCGGAAGTAGAGCGACGAATACTCGGACAACCGCCCCAGTCAGCATCCGAGTAGGCGATAAGACGATTCGTGGAGGATGCATATAACTGGAGTCCGAGATGAAGCGTGTCACGGAGGTATCGAAGTATGCGTTTAAGTGCGGTGAAATGTGGTTCCCGTGGGTCGTGCATGTACAAACAAATCTGCTGCACAACATAAGCAATATCTGGTCGTGAGAAAGTGAGGTACTGTAGAGCACCAGCAAGACTGCGGTAAAGGGTTGGATCCGAGACTGGAGTACCATCAGGGCCAAGCTTGGCTTGAGTATTAACAGGGGTCGTGCAAGTACAAACAAATCTGCTGCACAACATAAGCAATATCTGGTCGTGAGAAAGTGAGGTACTGTAGAGCACCAGCAAGACTGCGGTAAAGGGTTGGATCCGAGACTGGAGTACCATCAGGGCCAAGCTTGGCTTGAGTATTAACAGGGGTGCGACAGGGCTTGCAGTTCATCATGTTGGCACGTTCAAGAATGGAGGTAGCATACCGTTGTTGAGACAGGAACATACCTTTCTGTGACCGTGTGACTGCAATACCCAGAAAATGATTAAGAGAGCCCAAATCTGACATTGAGAATTCAGTACACAGTGCGCTTATAAAAACCCGAAGAAGTGCAGAAGACGATGTAGTAAGAAGAATGTCATCCACATAAAATAAATGGTAGGTTGTTGAGGGCCCACGATGATAGACAAATAGAGATGGATCTGCCCGGCTACGAACAAAACCCAATTTGTGAGCAAAAGTGGCAAACCGCTGGTACCAAGCTCGAGGGGCCTGCTTAAGGCCATATAACGATTTCTTTAGTCGGCAGACATGTCCTGGATGAGTGGAATAAACAAATCCCGGAGGTTGATGCATATAAACTAGTTCCTGCAGTGACGCATTAAGAAACACATTTTTTACGTCTAGTTGCTGAACCGGCCAATTCCTGGATACAGCAAGGCTAAGCACGGTACGAATGGTGGCAGGTTTAACCACTGGGCTAAATGTCTCGTCACAATCAATGCCCGGACGTTGACTCCTGCGATTAGCAACTAAACGAGCTTTGTACCTGTCAAGACTGCCATTATAGTGAAACTTATGTTTAAATAACCACATGGACCGGACAATGTTCACGTTTGGCGGTCGAGAAACAAGTTCCCACGTTCCATTATTAATTAGAGCAGTATACTCATCCATCATTGCCTGTTTCCAATGTGGGTCAGAAAGAGCCTGTAGGTGAGATTTGGGAATTGGGGATATGGTATCGGTGTGAAGATTAAGTCGCTGAATGGGTTTGGTGATACCACGCTTCGAGTGGGTAGTCATAGGATGGGGGGGAGGTGGAGGGGGAGGGGGAGGGGGAAGATGGGTTGTGTTGGTGGATGTATCATGGGAACCGGAGGGGAAGGTAGGTGGGGGTGGGTCGGGAGTGGTGAGAGGTGTAACGGGAACCCCCGTAGTCGATAATTCACTTGAAAGGAATCTCATGGAGATCGGAGATAGATCAAAAGTAGAATCGAGGAATGTGTATGAGGGAGATTTAGTGGGTGACATGGAGCTATAGGGAAAGATAGACTCGTCAAAGATGACGTGACGAGAGATGATGATACGGTTGGAGGCAAGATCAAGGCAACGATACCCCTTATGATTGGAAGGGTAGCCAAGAAAGACACATGGAGTGGTACGTGGGGAAAGTTTTTGAGGTATGGTGAGATGTGGGTAGCATAGGCACCCAAAAACTCGAAGGTGAGAATATGTGGGTTGACGGTTGTATAGACGAGTGAAGGGAATTTCGTTGTTGATCGCAGTGGATGGGATGGTAGGATGTTTAAGAGATGACAGACCATGTGGAGGGCCTCAACCCAAAAGGTAGGAGGGAGTCGGGCATGAAACAAAAGAGAGCGAACAATATTGTTAATAGTGCGAATCATGCGCTCAGACTTCCCGTTTTGTTGGGAAGTTTAGGGGCAGGAAAATCTAAATTGTATGCCATGTTTAGAGAATAGATTATGAAAGTCGTTGTTACCAAATTCACCCCCATGATCACACTGAAAAGATTTAATTGAGCAGTTAAACTGAGTGTGAACATATGATTGAAAATGTAAGAACTTAACGAAGGTGTCGGATTTGCGGCGTAATGGATAGACCTATAAAAAATGTGTGTAATGGTCGAGAAAGAGCAAGTAATATTTAATACCACTCGCACTAGGTATAGGAGAGGTCCACAAATCAGAATGAATAAGTTCAAACATAGAGTCAACAGTAACATTGGAACGATAAAAAGGCAATCGAGATTGTTTTCCCAACTGACATGCATTACATAAAGAAGAATTTCGTTTATTACATGAAATAAAACCACGAGACAATAAAAAATCAAATACGGCGTTGCCCGGGTGACCTAATCTCTGGTGCCACACAGAATAGCTGGAAGACAAAAGAGCAATGGAATGTGGGAGTACGGGATAGAGATCTCCGCTGCTATCACATCGGAGGAGAGTATGTTTGGTCTTCGAATCCTTCATAGAGAAACCGTTTTCATCAAACTCAATAGTACATTTATTATCTCGTGTGAAACGACGAACAAAAACAATATTTTTAATCATGCGAGGGGAAACAAGAACATTATTGAGGTGCAATGGTTTGAAGGGGGTGGAGATGGTCGAGTTACCGGTGTAAGATACAGGCAGGCGAGAACCATTACCAACAACAATAGATGAGTTACTATTCAAATTAAAAATGGAGTTGAGGTTACCTGCATTCGACGCAATGTGAGACGTTGCACCGGTATCCATATACCAACAGTTATTGTTGGAATCATTCACCGACAGAGCATTGAAAGCAGATTGTAGATCCGTCTCCTGGTTGTTATTTACCGGAGGAAACAACGTCCATGGGGGAGAACCAAGTACTGAAGTTTCATGGTAGGCATGGGGGTCGGGACCTTGCTGCCTCCGATTAGCACTGCTGGAAGTCGAGTTTCGGCCAGAGTTGTTGGGTCATCACTGGTCCTGTTGGCCATGCGAAGGAAAAGGCCATGGAGGAGAAGCTGAGAAGTCGGGGTAACCCCACCCGTATGGCCATGGGAAGGGGCTGGATGGTGGCCTCTGCATGTGTGGGGTAGCGGATGAGTGACCACCGTTGGAGCTCGAGTTTCTGCCGTTGTTTTGAGGACGACGACGTGAATTTCCGCCCCTTCCACGTGGCTGTCGACCGTCAGAGTACAAAGCAGACGAGGAGGAAGAGTGATCGTGATGGGAACCTATATGTGGGCGAGGTAGGGACAGTCGCGGCTCCTCCGCCAATAACATGGAACGGGCTTCGAGAAGCGTCGAGAGAGGGGAACGATGTTGGATAATGGAGGAAACATACTCAAACTTCTCGGATAACCCGTTTACCATGTAGATCACAAGCGTTTTCTCGTCAACAAATTTGTCGATATTCTGGAGTAGATCGGAGATCGTCTTGATTTTCTGAAAATAATCAGCTATAGACATGTCACCAAGGGTTATGTTGCGCAGATCGCTATCCAATTGGATAGCCCGTGCATCCTTGTTGTCACGAAACAGGTTCTCTAGGTTGACCCAAACCTCTCGAGCAGTCACGTTTTTCTTCAAGATGGTGGTAAGTAAAGAGGGTGATATGGTGCCATAAATCCAGAGTTTCACGAGAGAGTCTAGTCTCTTCCATTCGAGATCTTCATCCCCAGAACTAGAGATGGAACCGTCTAGATAACCGAGCACACTGAAACCCATGCAATGGGTCTCAAATAACTCTCGCCATGCGTCGTAGTTGAGTTCGTTGAGATCGAGAACCAATGGGATGAAGCTTTTGATATTGGTGATTCCGTAGGGTTTGATATTGGAAGAAGATTCGGGGTTAGCACCAACCATGATGAGAAGAAAAGAAAAGAAAAGAAAAGGAGATGGGTGTTGCTAGGGTTTCGATGAGGAAGAAGATGAGAAGAGAGGTAGCGACGGCTATTAGGGTTTCGGCAGAATCTGGTCGGCCCTAAAGTTATTCGCTAAAGAAAAAAGGAAAGAAGATCACAAGGCCGTTGTTGGCTCTGATACCATGTAAAACGGTATTCTCATTGATCCTTAAGCAAAGATTACAAACGAAATATATAGAAAATATAACGGGCCTAGGGCCGATACAACAATACGGGCCTAAACTATATACAGAGTACACACTATACATTAACATTTTTATCCATGTATATAGGACGGGGTTTTCCACGCCATTTAAACGAGTTTATAAGTTTTGCGAGAAGCAAGGAAGACGAGGTCGTTCTGCTTCGTAGACAAGACTCATTCCATACTTTACCTTCACGAAATATACAAATCTCATTTTCTATTAATGTGAGATGAGTAACCACAAAAAAAGTTTCATAAAAAAATATTAAATTCCGACATAACAAACATATAGATAATGTGTGAAATATAAAAGTTAAACAATCAATTTACAAAATTGAGATCGTCATTTCTAATCAGGACGAAGGGTCGTATGAGAAGTTGACTTAACTTGAGAAGCGTGAGAAGTGGATCTGAACCCTTAATCACTTATAATTTCAAACTCATCCATGAATTGCGGTTCATAAGAGAATTGATCCGGTACATCTCATCCTATTGCATTCATTTCTCATCCAACGGTTAATAACCACTTCTTGTGTTTCTCACGTTAACTCAACTTCTAATCGAAACTCAACCCTTCTAATCAGTTTCTTTTGAAATCCAGTTCTTTTTATAGGTACGTGTCAAGTCGATTTACACGGTGGATCAAAATAATATTTTTTTTAATATATTAATTAAACATGAGTTCAAAGTTTGAAATTGTTAGGTTGATTTTATGAAGTCAACCTTTTGACTAAATATCCAAGAATAATGGAACATTTTTTCATTGTATAATGTTGAATCAATCAATAATGTATACTTGAGAATTAAATGTGAAGTTTAAAAAAAAATGTACACTTTTATAATTTAGGTCTAGATAAACCTTGATCTACCAATACATAAACGCTTCCATTAACTGCTATATCTGATTCGATAAACACCTTGTTGTTCGATATGTTGCGCAAAACGTATTTGGGGAAGACGTTACTTTCACTCGTTGTCAATGTGTATTGCACGAATTTTATGTGTCGCGGAAAGAGAAGTATTCGGTTAAAATCTATGGTCCACAAGGTACCGTTATCGTGAATGGCACCTTTAGCGACCGTAGCCTTCAAATTCATCCCGTTTACGTTGTTATTATCGACGACAATTTGATCGATAGTGTTGAATGCTCCCTTTCTCTCATCCAATTGAACTATATCGATCCCTTTGTTTGATCCCGAGAACATGTTATCTACAATGTTTATCCCTTTTGCAATGCCACGAATCGATTTCAAAAGAATAAACGCATCCCCAAGGAAAAAACAACCGGAAACGTGAAGTTGCATCGGGTCTTCGGTCACAATCCCGGTGTAATCGAAGTAAGAATTAACAATTCTGGTTTGTGTAAGCCCGGGTAACTTTAGATATATCCCTGTACCACCGAAACCGGTGGCCTTATTGTAGCAATGTACCCCAGTGATAACGTTGGCTTGGCCGGAGATCATGATTCCGATAGCGGCCGAGAAAATGACGACATCCGTGACGGCATTGTCGTTTCCGGCTAAATTAATGGCGGTACCGGTGAAATTCCGCTCGTGGGGGTCAGCGCCGGCAGTGATATGTTGTCCTAAGAAGGAATTACGAATGTAGGTCTCGTGACCGCCTTGTACCAAGATGCCGTTGGTGGCAAAATGAGTAATGTAACAATTGTCGATGCTTGTTCTCAAAGCGTTGATCACTCGAATCCCCCCTCCGCGATAATCGCAATCCAACATTATGTCTCGAAACGTTATGTACTCGTAGTTGTATTTCTTGTTTGACGATGACGATGATGTTGATAGATCTATCAAATAACTGTCGGTTGTAAAATTATCAGATGCTCTCAATGTCCCACCTGATATCTAATACATAATACCATCAAAACATTTATTAACCATGTTGATGGGAAGTAATATTTAATAAAAAATAAGAAATACAATATAATTCATTTGATTAAATTTCCCATTATTTGTTTAATGGGAAGTAATTTTGATTTTTCAATTAAGAAAAAAAAAACGTTTTTTTTCCCCTTTCAATTTCATTTGACTAATTGACTTGTAATGGTCAAAAATCCCGTGAGAACGTGTCGAATTTAGTCTCACTTTTGTGCCAAACTATCAACTTTAAAAATTAACTCATGACTTACCACGATGTTTCCAACTCCGGCCACCGGAAATTTCATCGGCCGGCTAATCATGTAAATCCCACCTTCAAGATTTATTTGTACGCCGCCGTGGTTGGTGATCCCCTCCATCAACAACCCATCACGTTCTTCGGTCACCGCATCCGATATCGCTCTAAGGATTGCGTCCGTGCTATCCGTTTTCCCGGTCGGGTCCGCCCCATACGAGCTCACACCGAGCATACGTGAACCCGACACCTGAATTTAAATTATTTCGACATCTTCAAGATTTACTTGAAAAATTATCACAAAAAATATATAAGGGTCACGAGTATATACTTACGAGTTTCGATTGAGAGATCGATGACTTTAGTTCTTGGAGTTTTCGTATTTGGACGTCATGATCGTGGGTTCGATCGGGGTTTAACGGATGGGCCGGAGACGAATATCCGACGTAGAAATGGTTAAGGATGATGAAAACAAGAAGTGGTAGTAGGTTCAGGGGTTTATAGAAATTAAGAGCCATTTGTGTTTGATTCAAAACATGAAACCACTTTGGTCATATATATATACACGTACAAAGTGTGGATGTGTATATATATATATATATATTATGATGTCATATATATGATAAAGATTTGGACATGGAAAGAGGAAGGGCTAACTAAGATCTGAAACTTATAACCAAATGGTTCATGCAGATGTCACCCACACATACATATACATATATGCATCCATACATACTATATAAAGGTGGGTTAAAAAGTCTAATTGGGAAATTTGGTTTCACGTAATGTTTTTGAGGGATTTTGATTTTGTAGAAGAATTTGGAATCTGGTTTGTAAGATTTAAAATGAAATAAAATTGAATTCAATACTTTATAGATAATTTATAAAAACAAATTATAAAAAAAACTAATAAAAATAGTTAGATTAACTTTTATTAACTAATTATTATAAATAAATATTTTTAACATATTTCAAAATATTATTTTAAACAAATAATACAGTGTTACAACATACTCTTTAAATGATGTAATGTTAGAGTTTGACCGCATATGATATCATGACCACAACAACCAATTAATAGGTTATGATTCTTGTAACATAAAATCAGCTTATAACCATTTAGTATTAATTACAAGCTACATTTCTTTCTTTCTTTTTATTGATTTTGTGAAAATAATAATAATTAATTTACAACAAAAACACCATGTATAAGTATAACGAATTTGGATGGATTGTGTGTTTGTTTGTGGTGAGGGGTAACAAGTTACTTTAAAGATTGCAAACATTAAATGGAGAGAGAGATTGTGTAAAAGGTATCATCACTTGTAACCACACATATATTTGTGTTTTACGAAAACCAAAATTAATGAAAAGGGGTTTTAATTTATTAACGGTTTTTGATGATGGGTTTGGTGATATATTCCTTTATTCCAACGCCATTAACACCTTCATCCCTACGCCACCAAATTTAATTAATCAAAAGGACCTTTATTAATTAAAATTATCTTTATTTTCTTTAAATCAATTACTTTTTTATGCCAATCTTTTTATTGGGAAATATTAATTAATACGCATAATAATTTGTTTTACACTTGTGTAGTTACGATACAAATTACATGAAAGAATTAACAAGCGTGAAGGCTTGTGGTGTGTGAGAGAGTAAAATAAGGGTCATGAGTAGATGCATTGAGAGAACAGATAGCTTGAGATTCGATCGATTGAGAATATATGGATCGAGAATACCCATTAGGTTTGAGTTTGGACCCTTTTATACTTGTCCTCGGATATCATAGGCGTAACACTTAAATCATCCAATGACGGTTACATTTAAATCATTCAATGACAACTTGGTCAAGTAACGGTTTTTTTGTTGCCCCTCTTTATGAACATTTTATCATTTAATGAGTCGATGGATAACGTTGTGTGGACATGGTCTGTATCGCATCGGACATGATCACCTTCATGGTGAGACGCCGTCGTATATGGACGCCTTCATCGGTGTCGTGATTTTCATTCCCAAACATTGGGTCTCTTGCTCATCGATTTTCTTGATACCAGTCCGGTGATCGCTTGGGCCAAGTCGCTTGATGTCTGGACTAAGTCGTATCATTTGAATTTGACCCAAAAAGAAAGCAAACTTGACGACCAATTTGACCAAACACCGCAAGTTTGTAGATAACAAGCGACTATGTACTATAAACATTCTTATAGGGATGTGGTTTAGATTACAGTTGATTTTCAACTTTTTGATATTTATGATTTTGATTACGTATTATTTTACATAAATTGTAGATATTAAATCAATAATCAACAATTTCATTAAACTAGATAGAAATTTTTATTATCTATATGAAAAAAGAGTTATCAACTTAAAAGAGAAATCATAATTGCTACTATGAGGGAATATTAATTACCAAGTACTCGGTGTCACTTCATCTTTTTACATTATTTTTTTCTTTTTTAATTATGATTTTTTAAATTATATATATAATTAATTTTGCAAAAATAAATCAAGAGAAGATATATTTAATTCGATACAAAATCAACAAAATAATATATAATATATAATATTTGATTTTAAATAAGCACACAATTAATAATTCTTTATTTAAACATGTAATTAGAAAAAAAAAACGAACTATTCTTCATTTTTTTTATTCTTTATAAAACACCATCCTAAATCGAACTATAATAAGTCTTACATTTTCTTATCTATGTATTCAAGCATCAAATATTTATTAATTACAAATTTATACATTCATAATTATATCAATTAAATATATTTTTTTATTATTAGATTTTAATAAAATTAATTAACTAGAAAAAAAGATTATTTTGGATAAGAAGATAAGAAATCAAGTTGATGAAGACAATGTTAACATTTATCAGTTATACTGTTATAGTAATGTAACTTATATTAAAACTATAACTATTACAATTAATTTTTCAGGAGTGTAATTAGAAGAACATGGAAACACTTAGGGTACTTTTTATTTATTTTGTTAATGTAACAAAAAATAAATGAGTAAACTATAAACTTTGTTTATGTGGTTTTTCAAAAATAACATTCATCGTCAGTTTTAAAATTACAAAATAGTCATCATGGTTTTGCAAAAATGTTTGAATTTGGTCTCTCTCTTTCTAACAGCCGTTTAAAATTTTCCATTAAATGAGCGGAATTTTCGTCATTTTGTCAAAAAAAGTTATGTCTTTTACCCAATCAAAAAGCACAATGACCAAAATCATAAACTCGATTTTGCTTGGGTAAAAAAACGATAAAAGAACGAAAATACCTCTCATTTAACGGCCGTCAGAGGGAGAAACTAAATCCAAACATTTTTACAAACCATAATAACTAACTTGTAATTTCAAAACTACAAGAATAAAAGATGTTATTTCAGCAAACCACATGAACCAAATTCACAGTTTACTCCAAATAAAATATGGTTGACTACCAAGATCATGTTTTATTTAATTTTTAAACTAATAAATGTGATAGATAATATTGATGGCCCAAAATCAAAGCCCAACTTATAAGGCCAGTCCACTCGTGAACCACCATCCATAAAATCACCCCATTCATAATCCTTTAAATCCATAGTTGCCATTAATAATAACAAAATAAAATATTATAATTAAGTTTATTATATCTATACTATATTATAAAGATGACATAAAAAACTCTTAAAAACAAGTCTTAAAACTTAATGTACCGCTATTTAATGTTAATAACATAAAAAACAACCATTAAAGTTGTATGTACTACATTTAATACTATTTATTAATTTTCAATCATTATCTCTAACCATTTTAACTCTCCTAAAATAACTTTCAGCATAATTAAATATAGAATAAAAATCAAATTTTAGATATAAAAAATCTAAAATATAATTAAAAAATCTTACAGAATATTTTATAAAAAAAATTATATTATTAAACCAAAATAAATTACATTACATTATTAAGTCTAAATTAAACAAATTTATATAAAAAAATCATTATCACTCTCTCACAACCATCCAAAATCGTAATGTAAATCGACAAAAAACAGAAAATAAAATGAAACATTAAAATCGTGATGTATCTAGCTGCATTGCGCGAGTACACTTCTAGTTTTAAAGAGAAAAGACAAAAAACAACGTTTTTTTTAAACAACATGAAGATGAAGATGAAGATGAGTACAACACATTCAAAGACACGATTCCGGCATTGTAATATAGATCTTAACTTTATTTTGGTTTCATCTATACTATCTATATATATATTATATTATAAAGCACGGATAAAAAACTCTTAAATACAAATTATTAGGCACAAGGTACCATTATTTTATGCAAGATTTTAAAAATATCTTAATTTACAAGTATCAAAGCACAAGATACATATTACAACTACATGCTTTTAACACCCACCAATTTGGTATGTGCAGGGTCTTCCTTTTATGCAGATCTTTCAATGTATCACTATTAATTAATATATTATATTACTATAAATTTGTTTTAATTATATTATTAAATATGTAATTGGTTATTTTTTCTAGTTGTCATTAAAATATATAAGATAATCATTTAATTCTAACAAAATATTTAATTTTTTTTATATAAAAACATTATATTATTAAGCCTAAGTTAAAAAAATTTATAAAAAAAACATTATCACTTTCTCAAAACTATCCAAAATCGTACTGTAAATCGACAAAAAAATAAAATGAAACATTAAAATCGTGATGTATCTCGTTGCATTGCGCGAGTACGCTTCTAGTTTATTTTAAATCGTATCATTGATGCTTATTTATAGTTAAACCTTGAAAATGATGAAAAAGATGTTATTATTAGCCGATAAAATTGCATAGGATTTGTAACTGATTTGTATTGATCTCTTTTCCTTTGATGTATATCATTTCCTTGTTTATCTGATGTATTTTCCTATATATATTACCATCAAATACAAGAAGATACCCAAGGGATTATTCAAGAATTCTAAACTCTTTTAGTTACAATTACGATTTTACCCTTTTAAAATAATCATGTATGAATACATTTTTTTGGCCATGATCAATAAAAACATGACTTATCAGATGGTGCAAGTTCAATTTTTTAGGGGATCGTTTGTCAAACGCTAATCACTTTAGCGTTTATTGAGCCACTTACCTTACCAGGTGAACATGACAAGGACTGAGAATCTTACCCAGTAAATGAAAGTGGCGACTTTTACCCGAATAACGTTTACCGGAGCATTTACCAACAATCTTACTATGCATTTTGATGGCTGAAAATTTTACCCAGTATAATAATGATTGTTCACTAAACGTTTACCAAATGAATGCTTACCAACAAGATATGTTACCCTCAGTTCCTTCTCGAGTAACATTCACAGTCATGAAATTGGATTATTGATAAGGGTCTTTTACCAGGTAAAAGTCTTATCTCTCACTTATGAGGTAAAATTATCGGTCTTTACTGTGTCTCTTAGCGGGTAAGCTTCTCAATCTTTATCATGTTCACTTGATAAACGCTTATCTAACAAACGTTCGGTAAACGACCCCTAAATAAAGATAGTACGCTTATCCTGTAAACACTTACCTGATTAGCATTTTATAATGGCACCTAAAGTTTTTCTTCTTTCATTTTTTGGTTAGAAACGTAATTTCATTTCTAAAACTTTAAAAAAAGTCCCTTTTAATTTAAAGCATAATCATTGACTAGTCTATTTGATAAAAATAATGACAACTTAGTTTTGTACTTTGCTACCTTGCCTTTTGTTGTTGTAGTTGTTTTCATATTTAATTAATTAATTTATAATTTTATATTAAATTGTAACACATTTTTATTAAGGGGTGGTTTGAGATTGCTTATTTTAAATAACTTATGTTTTTCTGTAAAAGTGTTTATCAATTTATGTAGTGTTAAATCGAAGTCTTATAAAAAGTGTTTGGATTAGATTATGGTGGTACCAAAACGTAGTTAGTTGATAAGTCGCCAGAGGGAAGGGAGCCTGGGTACACCCTGGGCAACAGTATCATGGGGCACTGTCGTATGTCAGGGTCGCGTCAGTGCTTAAAATCGGGATTTTCTTCATTTGGTTATATCTTGCTCATTTCTCATCCGTTTTGAACGATTCTTATTGCTATGAATCCGTATTTCAAAGCTTTTCAAGATGGAAACAAATAGGATTGAAGTTTTCTCGAATATTTGGGGTTCCTATAAGTCCAAAGGTAAACTTATATCCAACCGTCGTTGCTTCCTTAATTAACAAATATCATAATAGCCTCTTTTAGTCATGGCTATTTTTTCTTCCACTTTTACCCTTCCACGTTGGTGTAAGTAATGAAATTTATTTATTTTTATTGTTAACATAAATAATCTTCTTTAATCATGGTCATTGATCAATGAAATCAACAGATGAAAATGATTTATACGATTTGTACAAATGTCTTGGTTTGCAAAGTAAACCACACCTATTTATAATATTATACACACACACATATGATGATATTAGAATTTTTAGAACCATATAAATTAACTAGTTTTATATAAAAAGTTTGTGATAAGATATTCAACATAGAATTGGAAGAATTTCACAACTTAATTTTAGCCATGAGTCCCTGACATGTGTGAATCCAAGAAATCGAGTGATGTGATTAACTAAGTTTGTAAAAATATAAATCTAAAGTTAAAAGTGTAAAAATACAAAAGTTAAAAAAAATTAAATTTAAAAAAATGGAAAAAAATCATGTCTTGTAAAAAAACGTGCTCTACGGCGCGTCATGGCGCCTTGACTTACACAAACGTCGTGGGCCTTATTGTAAAGGTGGATACGCGTCTTACGCCCTGGTGCGTCATAGTGTGCCTTTTTGAACACTGATTGGACGGGACTTGCTATGTGAACGTTTCATTGGATTAGAGATGGCAACGGGGCCAGGGATACTGGGGATCGCAATCTGCATCCCCATCGCCGCTCCCTACTCTCTATCTCCATCCCCGTCGGGGAACAAAATTCCTTCCCCATCCCCATCACATCGGGGAACGGGGATCCCCACCGGGGAATCAATGATTTTTTCCTGTTAACATAGTTTTTTTATATAATATCTTTATAAATGTCAATTTCACGTTTAAATACAAACAGAATATTAAACCTAATACATCTTCAAAAGATTTGAAGATGATTTAAGAACAAACCCTAAAACCAGAGAGAGAAAACGAGAGAGAATATTAAAAAATGAATACAATAAAATGAGTTCTTCTAATTCTATTTTCAGCTGAAAAAAATGTATTTATAATTATTTTTTATAGCAGAATGGTCCTTCTCCGAATTCCACTTAATTGCTCCGCTACCCTTATACTTTCAAGAAAAACGAGGCGCGGTCCTTGTGACTCTCATCTATTCAACATCTTTCAGAATAACCCCTCAACTTCCTGAAAATATAAAACATCCATACTAAGTTAAATCTGATGACAAGATTGGTATAGATTTAATGCATATTTTAACACCCTTCCTCAATCTTGACATCTAAACATATCTAGCATGTTTAATTTAGAAATAAGATAGTTGTGTTGATTAACCCCGAGAGATTTAGTAAAAATATCTGCAGGGTTTTCTGTGGATAAAACCTTTTCTGTTTTCAGTAAACTAGAAACAATTTTATCTCTTACTTGATGAATATCAATCTCGATGTGTTTAGTTCTCTCATGAAATATTGGGTTATTAGCTATTTGTATTGCTGATTTATTATCACAATTCAAATTTACTGGAAGTAAATTTTCTAGTTTTAAATCAACCAATATACTAAGTACCCACAATATTTCACACAGAGTAGATGCCATGGCTCTGTACTCAGACTCAGCTGAAGAGCGAGAAACAGTTGCCTGTTTCTTACTTCTCCATGACACCATGCAATTTCTCAAAAACAAACAATAACCTGTAACTGATCTCCTAGTTGATAAACACTTACCCCAGTCGGCATCAACAAATGCAGACAACTTGAAATCAGAAACATAATAAGAGGAGAAGTTTACACCTTTACCAGGAGAAGCCTTTAAATACCGCAAAACACGTAGGGCTAATTTTAAGTGAGACTGACGTGGAGAATGCATGAATTGGCTTAAACAATGGGCAACAAATGAAATGTCAGGTCTAGTAGCTAACAAATAAATCAGTCTACCTATTAGTTTTTGATAACCTGTGAAATCTTTCAAAGGAGGATCCTTTTCAGCAGACCCAATATGATCAGTAACAATTAAATTCATATCCATTGGTGTATTGATTGGTTTACATCCCAAATAACCAAAATCGTTTAGAAGTTCAAGACAATATTTTCTTTGAGACATGCATACACCGCTGTCAGTTTCTAGTATTTCAATTCCCAAGAAAAATTTTAGAAAACCAAGATCTTTTATTTTGAAATTTGATTGTAAATAACCTTTTACCTTTTGAATCTCAATATTACAATTACCAGTAATGACTATATCATCAACATAGACAAGAAGAACAAGAAAGATATTACCAGAACTCTTAATGAATAAAGAGTAGTCACTAGAGCTTTGAATGAAACCACAATTTAAAAGACATTTAGAAAATTTTTCATACCACTGTCGTGGAGCTTGTTTCAACCCATAAAGAGATTTAACTAGCTTACAAACTGGACTATCATTAGATGAAAAATATCCAGGAGGTAAACACATATAGACATCTTCAACTAAGTCACCATATAAAAAAGCATTATTTACATCTAACTGATACATAGGCCAGTGATTTTGAACAGCTAAAGCAATAACACATCTTACAGTAACCATTTTCACTACAGGTGAAAAAGTATCTTCGTAATCTAAATGTTCTCATTGACTATATCCTTTTGCTACGGGACGAGCTTTATAACGTTCAATTTCACCAGTGGACTTATATTTAATTTTATAAATCCATCTACACCCTATGGCTTTTCAACCAGGTGGTAATTCAGTTAAGGTCCAAGTACTATTCATATACAAGGCTTCCATTTCATCATTCATGGCATCAACCCATTTCTGATCCTTACTAGCTTCAAAAAAACTATTAGGTTAAAAAGATTTATTTAACGATGAAGTGAAACAAACATTATTAACACTAAGAAAGGAATACTGTACGACCTTTTCTATTCCATATTTAACCTTTCCTTCAACTACATAATCATCAAAACCTTTAGGAAAATTTGAAGGACGACTAGATTTTCTAACCGATGAAATACTTTGTTCAGATTGATTTGAGACATTACCCTCAGAAGGGGATCCCAAATGTTCATCATTTAGATGTTCATTGTCAGATTGTCGAACACTTAATCTGAGAAAATTAGCAGCTTGTGACTGACTGGCAGCCTCAGTACTACCAGGATCGTTTGATCCGGCAGCTCTGTTCGAGTCACTAGATGGAGTACTACCAGGGTCTACAGACCCGACAGATTTGACTTGACTACCAAAATTATCACAGATACTAGTATCATTTGAGGGACATACAACATTTTCATTTGAAGGGTTCACCCTAACTTCATCATTGGGCACACCAGAAGTTAGATCATCAGTTTGAAAAATAATAGTGTCAAAGAAATTCAAGGAATTTATACCACTAGAGTCATTAGTAAGTTGATCTGAACTCATCTTAAATGGAAATATGGTTTCGTAAAACTTAACATCTCTTGAGATAGTTATTTGTTTTGATTCTAAGCTATTGAGCCTATAGCCCTTTTTTGAATTTGAATATCCCAAAACAACACATTTTTTGGATCGTGAAGAAAACTTATCTGTAATATTAGGTTTTACAGCAAAGCATAAGCAGCCAAAATTTCTAAAATGAGTCAAAACAAGAGCAAATCCAAAAACTAACTCATAAGGACATTTTCCTTTCAAAATTGAAGAAGGAGTGCGATTAATAAGATAAGTAGCTGTCAAAATGCACTCAGTCCACATATTTAAAGGAAGATTTCCTTGAAACATTAAAGTTGTAGCTACATTTAAAAGATGTCGATGCTTGCGTTCAACTACCCCATTTTGTTGGGGAGTGTAAACACACGTTGTTTGATGTAAAATGCCTTTAGACTTAAAAAAATCTCCTAACCTGTTATTAACGAATTTCGTCTCATTATCACTTCTGAATATTTTTACATGTTTCCCAAACTTGGTAAGCAGCAAACTGTGAAAAGTAACAATGTTGTCAAAGACTTCATCTTTACTTTTCAACAAGTACACCCACACAAACCTAGTGTAGTCATCTACTATAGTTAAAAAATACCTATACCCCTCTCTACTAGGAACACGGTAAGGTCCCCAGAGATCCAAATGAATTAATTCCCCGAGGACCTGAGAAATGTGACTACTAACATTGAATTTGTCCCTGGTTTGTTTAGCTAGGTGACAAATGTCACACGGAGAAGAAACATGTTCATGTTCAATATTTAGAGTTTCTTTTAGAACTCCTAGCACTTGATCAACTGGATGTCCCAGCCGACTGTGCCACAATTGACGAGAAACATAGCAGGTAATAGACATATTAGATTTGCTGCTAACAAAATTCTTACTAGCACCTTGAGACATAAACCGATAAAAAAAAATAGAGACCACAATTCATCTATTCAGCATCTTTCAGAATAACCCTTCAACTTCCTGAAAATATAAAACATCCATACTAAGTTAAATATGATGACAAGATTGGTATAGATTTAATGCATATTTTAACACGTTTGTACAAGAGTAATTAAAAAACAAACATATCAATTACAATACTTAATAATAGATATTGTATACATCCACGTTGTTATATCACTAAAAGTTTCTCCGAACAATAAAACCAATACAATAATATATTTTGACAGTCTTCTCATCATCGAATGTTGATCATATTGTTGTGTTATATATATTATAGACACTCCTTGATTTTATTATTTTTATTATATTATACAGATACAAGGGAGCGATCATTTGAAAACCAACCTTATTTAACAAATTTTGCAAACCGTTTTAAACCAATCATTGAATTTCTAGTTTTTTCCCTTTTTTATTTATTATGAAGGGCTTATATGTCATTTTGGAGTATAATATTTTATTTTAGGTATTTATCCTTTTATTTTAATTTTGGAATTATATATTCTCATTAATGAGTCTATAATGTTGCAATTTTTTTTTTGTTTTTCAACGTTTTTGCTGACTTTCATGGCAAGATCAACTTCCAGTATTTGAGAGTTCTTTGGTTGAGTTTCATCCGCGTTAAAGAGTATTCTCATTTTGTTTACCATGGACGACGAGGGTGTTGAAACTGTTTCATTTAACGAAATTCATGTGAACGATGTATTCCACAACGATGATTTTTTTATCATCTTTCATTCAACCCGTTGATGTTAATTCCGGTATGCACATCCAGAAGATCGTTTCGGCCACCGGTCGCCGTTTTCCTTCTCATCACCATCGCCTTTCATATTCGTTTTCATCTCCGTTCATCGTCGTTCTCCGTGTCATCTCAGTTTCATCTCCGTTCATCGCCGTTCATCTCCGTGTCATCTCGGTTTCATCTCCGTTCATCGTCGTTCATCTCTATTTCATCTATGTTCATCTTGGTTTCATTTCCGTTTTCATCGGTCTTTCACTTTGTTTACGACCTGTTTTGTGTCAAATGTCAATCGTTATGGATTTTACTTGATCGAGAACAATGAAAACGCCTTTTAATTTTGAAAAAAAATTGAAAATTGATGTACATATAAAAACGGTTAAGATTTAGTATATATCCAAAAATTAAAAAAAAATTCTCATAATAAACAATAAAAGAGGCGTTTATTATTGAAAAAAACAAAAAAATATATTTCCATGTAAAAGGGTTATGATTTAGTAATTATCTTGAAATTGAAAATAAAAATTACCTTAAATAAAAATGCTTCCATGTAAAAATGGTCTTTCATCCGAATTTCAAAATTGAGATGGGATGTCAATTGGACAAGTTTGCCCTTTCATTAATTCATTTTCCATTAAAAAATCAAAATAATATAATTATTACCATAATTAAAACAATTGCATCTTAACCGTTGATGAATTCAATCTAAGGTAAAAAGATGGGTTTCATAGTTTGCTACATAAGGGTGGTTTGCAATTGAAACCACCTCTACAGTACACACACACACACATATATATATATACACACACACACATTTACATACTATATATAAAAACTTACTATTAAATACTTAGGGTTGGGGTCGGGTTTGAGAGGTATTCCCATCCTCGGCCCCATCCCCGATTAACAAATTCAGGGATTCCCCATCCCCGGTCCACTCTGGATTCCACCGTCAAACCGGGTTCGGGTATCGGATTCCCTGTCGGGGACGGGGTTTTTTTGTCATCCCTACTTTAGATGTCATATTGTCATAGATGTTTCTTATGTGGTCGTTGTACATATAGTCCTTTGACTTGATATCTAGAACAAAGGGACACAAATGTGTAGCTTTTTTTTGAAAAGCAAGGCATCTCAAAAAACCACCAAAAAAAAAAAAACTGCCACCAAAGATAGAGGGAGCCAAAAAACCGGAAACAAAGGATTGCAAGGGGCAAGCCTAAACACCACACCACAGATTACAACTCAAGACATACTACAAAGAAATAATGAGAACGCCACCAACATGCAGATAAGACCCGAAGCAGATTTCCAACAAGTTTCCACGTCGATCACAGCAGGCCCAAAGGATCTGCAAGCCACAAATTCCACTCGATTTTCCTACTTCGAAGCCTCCAAGCGATCCATTCATAACTCCTGCGTTGGAAATAGAAGAAAAGCTCCTCCATTTCCTTTTTTCCTCTTTGAACATTATTCAGTTGTGATGAGACCATATCAGATAAGTAAAGAACCAAACCAATTCTATCCACAGGTTCGATCAGACATTATTACTTTCTGAACGATTATTGTGCTCAAGGACATCATTAACCGATTCGATTCTTTCTTTCTCGATATTCCACCACCGAAATACTTCTTGCCAAACCTTGTTAACCTCTTGAAATTGCACCAAGGCATGATTCACCGATTCCAACTCCTTTTCGCATCTCGATCACAGCACAAAATGAATGTCCAAAAACCCATTTTATCGAGAACCACTCTACATGGAAGCCTTCCTTGCCTAGCCCTCCAAATGAGGATACCTATTTTCTTTGGTACCAACTTAGACCACAATGTTTCTTCGACATGATCCCCTCTTACCGCCTCTCTCTCATCAATTAGGGCCTTTAACTTTTGCAAATGAAAACTTCCCATCTACCCCAAACAACCATTTAACTTGGTCGAAACTTCTTACTTTAGGTCTTCAATCTTGTAGTGATATTTTTAGATTTTCCAATTCACCCAATTCCCTACCTCTCAGCTCCCTCCTCCAACACCATTTACATATCCAATTGTATCCTACCCATTCCCCTCTCTCGGATATCTTAGCTTCTTTGTTTATTTCAAGTTGGAATAACCGCTGAAACCTAATACCCAACTCTATTTCCGATTCACCTATCCGACCATAACCTTGTATCATTCCCATTCCCTACTTCTTTCCCAAAGGACGATGAAAAATTAAGACCCAACTTCTCCAAATCTTTACCAATTCTAACGATATTAAGCCAAACTGAATTTCCCCCCTATTGCGACTAAGATCCCCCTTAAGTCCCCCTCTTCCCCATAGATACTTTTACCACCTTAATGGCTTAACCCATAAAGCTCCTGTCTCATACCTGAATCTCCACCACCATTTTCCCAACAATCCCCAATTTAAGGTTTGTAAGCTCCCTAGGTTGAGGCCACCTTTCTTGAAGTTCCTCACTACCCTCTCCCATTTCACCCAAACCACCCCTCTATTTGCATTAGGACCTTTAACCCCCCCTCCCCTAAAAAAACCAACTTCTCACCCTTTCTAGCTCACTAATCACTCCTCTCGGGGAGCGAAAAAGCGAGAAATAATACAAAGATAAACTACCAAGAACCGACTTTACCAACGTTAATCTTCCACCGAACAAAATCAATTTCGTCTTCCAAGAAGCCAACTTGTTTTTCACCTTCTCTACCACGTCCTTCCAACTGTCGATTTTATTCATAGATGCTCCCACCAGAAGCCCAAGGTAAACGAACGGTAAGGAACCACATCCACATCCCAATTCTCTTGCCCAAGCTTAAATATCATCTACTTCGACTCCCACCCCATACAACTTATTTTTGCTAATATTGATCCTTAGACCCGACACCGAATGAAAGCATCGTAGGATTTTCATAAGGTTTTTGACATTATTTGTGCTAAAGAGGAAAATTTGAATATAGAGAAGCTATTTTTGCTCCAACAACCAATGCTAAAATATATGCTAAAGTAGGAAAAAATACATAGAAATGTCTAAAACTTAAGATTAAGAAGAGAGATATATTGTTTTAATTGATCACAAATAAGGTTGAATTTGTTGTAATTTTTTTATAAGGTTATTAAAAGAGTATGGGATGATAAATTTATAAAATATATTTTAATAATATAAAGAGTAAATTAGGTTATTTTATCAATGTGGTTTGTTAAGAATTATGATTTTTGTTCGTGTGGTATAGAAATTACTGTTTTCATCCCTATAATTTGTAATAAATGCTAATTCAATCTTTATAATTTACAATTTATTAGTTGTTTCGATCATTATGGTTTACAGTTCTTTACTGTTTTAGTCCCTTCTACATATTGGTAGGAACTAATCTAGGGACAAAAATAGCAATAAGTTGCAATCCATAGAGATGAAAATTGCAAATTTTAAACTAGATAGACAAAATTGAAAATATCTACAAACCAAGGGGACAAAAATTGGAATTTACTCTAATATAAATAATGTTATAATTTGCTAAATACATTGAAGTTGAATGTATTTTTTTGGTTTAAAAATTTTGATTTTAGGTACTTTATTTTAAAAAAATTAGACTATAACCATTGATTTTAGAGAATATGTTGTAACAAAATAACACCTAAAATCTTTTTTTCTTATAGAAATATGTTCTTAATTTGTTTAAAAATAACAAATATAGAATTCTTAAATATTTGTTAACTAAGCCAAGGGTTTATTTGTCCATTTTATTATCGGTTTATTTGTCCATTTTATTATCAGTTTTCTTGATGTCTCTTCACTTTTATGGATTCAAGCAATTAATTGTCACATTTATTGATGTAGTTGAAAAATATAAGAGAAATGTGAAACTTTAAACATGTTTTTCATGGATTTAGACAATGAATTGCCAGTTTTATGGATATACTTGAAAAATATAATAGAAAGGTGAAATTTTAAACACGTTTTTTCACGAATTCAAGCATTAGATGTTAACCTTTTGTGTCTAATTACATGGATTTCATGGATTGATGTAAACTATGATGAATCGTATTTGAAAGACCAACTTGTAAATTCAAGACCATTCTTTTGATTTGTTATGACCCACCAAATTTAGCACACCGCAAAAAAGTTGTTTTTTAATTGATTTTTTTAACGTATTTTATATATAAAGAATTGGGATCGTGTAGATTTTTTTTTTGGGAACAGTAGGAGTCAATTGTTGCTCTTGGATGAAACCAACCACTTGATCTAACGTTCCTAAAAAATGTGTTGGAAAGATGGTAGTTAAATGGAACTTTGAGGGCATATAGAGATGTATGTAAAGGGGCAACCTTAACATACCCAAGATCGCTTAACATATTTTAAGTTTGCGAAAGTTTTCACATCTTAACATGAAAATACTGAATCTTAATATACCTTAACAAATACAAATATCCATGAACATAACTTACATATGTTTACATGTATTAACATGAAATTAATATACTTTAATCTGCAATCTTAACACACCTTTAACATAGAAAAATACATTAACTTAGTCGATCCTGACTAGCCCATATACAAAAACCGCCCCTTATTCACAAAATAGCGTGTGATCGAGGCCGCCTAGATCAAAAGACGTGCGATTATGATCCACCTCTTTTGGTTCCCATGTAAATAATTTAATTTTGTACTAGAAGAGTAAAAATATCATAATTAATTAATCAATTTTCAGTTTAGCAAATTTTCATAAACTTAATGAATTTTGAGTAATAGTAATTTTTACAATGATAATTAAGATTCAAATAAGAAACTAAACATTTTGTGAAAATGTGAGAAGTGTGATATCATATATGATACGCAAACTTAATCATATATGATTAAACGAATGTCACATCAACAATATATAGACGTTTAATCATATATAATTAAACACACCCACATGTCATTTAATTATATATGATAACACACTTCTTATCTTCTCGTAAAATATTTAACTTCCTATATAATAGTATTACAAATATTTTTTAATGTATAGTTTTTGTGAAATAAATCCAAATATTAAGAGCATCTCTAACAACATTGCTAAAATAGAAAAAAATGAGTTTTTGCTCTCTAAACCTCTCCAACAGCTTTGCTATCTTGTTTGCTATAATAGAGAAAAGTTAAAAATTTTCCAAGTTTAGAGATTTCTCCAGTACGGCTACCTTGTTACGACTTCACTCCAGTCACTAGTCCTGCCTTCGGCATCCCCCTCCTTGTGGTTAAGGTAACGACTTCGGGCATGGCCAACTCCCATAGTGTGACGGGCGGTGTGTACAAGGCTCAGGAACGGATTCACCGCCGTATGGCTGACCGGCGATTACTAGCGATTCCGGCTTCATGCAGGCGAGTTGCAGCCTGCAATCCGAACTGAGGACGGATTTTTGGAGTTAGCTCACCCTCGCGGGATCGCGACCCTTTGTCCCGGCCATTATTGCACGTGTGTCGCCCAGGGCATAAGGGGCATGATGACTTGACGTCATCCTCACCTTCCTTCGGCTTATCACCGGCAGTTTGTTAGGAGAGAGAAATGATTATTTTATTTAATCCCATCAATGAAATTCAATTTTTATTATTTTATATTAAAAAAATTTAAAAATGTATTGGGATGATAAATTATAGAATATTATAATAATATAAGTTGTTTTAAAATCTCTAAAATAGCAAAGTAATACCTTTTAAAGATTTTCATTTTTGGTTATTTATTTTAGAGAAATTATAGCAATCCAAAGGTTGGAGATGCTCTAAAAAATCACCTTTTGTGTGTGAGATATTTGTTTTAAAACTTTTTGTCTTGTGATGGTTGGTGTTGGGCGAGTGAAAAAACAGAGGACCAAAAAAAGCCGGCTGTCGGTGGATGATCCAATCGATATCGGAGTTCCTGAATTAAGGGAAGGAGCCGTCGTCGGTCGAGATTTGCCGATGCCGGTGACGGCGAGGTGAGTTTTTGATTTAAGAAGTTGGCTGTGTGTGTCGGTGGGTTTTTGATTTAATAGTATGTTTTTTAGAAATGTACAAGACCGACGTAGACGAGTCGTAGTAAGTGGGGTCAATGAGTTGAATCGAACGGTCAATGGCTCATAATCGCTTTTACCCGCACGTACGTACCCATGCCTTTTCTTTCTTTCTCTGTGTGTGTGGGTGGGGTCTTATATATATATTTATTTATTTATATTTATTATTTACATGCATCCCCCAATATCATCATTTTCATTTTAAAGGACCCTTTTTGTTACATATATTTGAATCCAATTAGAAAGAAGACGGTAAGAGGTGGTTTACCTCATACATGTCTACTAAGCGTTTATCGGTAATAGTCGATATTTTTATGTAACTTATTGGATAAGATTTTAACTATTAAAATGGAATCACATAAAACATTTTTATTTGGTAAGTGCTTACGTGGTAAGAGTCTCACTTACGGATTTTTGTCATCGCTCTTACTGGGTAAGATTCTCAATATTTGTCATGTTCATTCGATAAGGTAAAATGAGTCAGTAAGTATTGACCGGGTAAGTGTTTAGTAAATGGTCTTTGAATTTGATATCAAATCTTACACCAAATTTGGTGTAAATAAATAGTAACAAATTAAATTTTATGTTACATTATTTATTTACACCAAAATTTTACATCACTTGAAGAAGGTAGAAATGAATGTACCTGTAATCTTACATTTTGATATAAGATTTGGTGTTAACCATTGAATAACTTCATTTTTTTTCTTCAAAATATGAGATTTGATATATCATATATTAAATATGTTTGCTCATTAGTAAATAAATCTTCTTTAATAAAAGTAAAATAGAATAAGTTTTTGTACAAAATCAAATTGTTAATCTTAAATAATGGTTGCTAATTTGCTTAGATTAGAAATTTGTTATAAAATATATATTTCATACTTATATAAGTTAAAATAAATGGTATTGTATAATTAATTATATTTCTTTTAGACAACACAGACTAACAAGAACAAAGTACAATAAATAAAATCAAACTTTTTAACATTCCATAATTCACTTTTTTCTTGTGACAATTGAGTTGATGAGTTTTCCAATTCTGTACTTAATTCAACTAATATATGTATATATATATATATGCATAATGCATCTTATTACAAAATATTTGGTGGTAAATGAAGGTGTTTCTTCGGCGGCCAACGGTTGTAGGAGAAACAACGTCTGGTAGTTCCTATCGGTTGATGGATGGTGGAGTTAGGTGATGGTTGTCGGTGACAGAGAAGTTGGTGTTAGGAGTAATCAATCCGTTGAACAATTATCGTATATATATTGACAAAATTATAATGAATAAATAGAAATTCTTATATATAATATCTATGTAATTCACAAAGTACAACAACAATCAATCATAAAACACAAATTAAATCCTTACTTGAATAGAAGATTCGTGTAGGAATTGATATCGATTGAGGTCTGCACGTTTAACAGTGTCCTAAGACAGAAATTCGCCCGTAATGTGTCCGTCTAGAGGATACAACAATCGTATTCAAGTATAGAACTTGAATCTATCGAATCATGTATGTTTAGTGAAGAAAGAAAGAGGAGAAACCCATAAAATATGAGAGGAAATCAGAGAAATTCGTTGGGAAAAACGAGAGGGAAAAATTGCAGGTTTTATAGGTTGTTTCACCAACCGAAATTAACTGTCAGGAAGCCCGTGCGACTTGTGGCGCGGGTGAACCCCCCGCGCGGTAACTCGCACCAGGCGCTGGACAAGAATCCTTCCAGTGCACCGCACGGCTAGCGCCGCGGGTATGGCCGCACGCCCATCCGCGCAACTCGGGTCGCGCCAACCTCTATTAACCTGCATCACAGTTTCCACCGTCAATCTATCTCGACCCCAAGGCCCATCTTTGACATTTAATATACATATTAATGTCAAGGAAAACCCACCAATCACACCACAATCCAAACCAAGCAATTAAATGATTCATTTAATGCTCAATGGTTTGGATTTATTAAGTGATGTGTAGTTTACCTTGGCTCCTATGTGGGACAAGTTCCTCCTATTCTTAACTAAGTTCCAATAGTTGGTTATGATTTATGCTTTGCACGTTTTAGTAAAAACTTATCATAAACTTTAACTTTTAAATTTAAAAAAAATAAATAAAGCTTTATTAAGAAATAAGTCCTTTGATTCAAATATGAAAACAAAATGTTATTTATAATAATAAAGAAAAGCAAAATTGAAAAGTATTAAATTAATACAAGAAAATAGACAAGAGGAGGGAGGATGGATGTAGAGAGTGAAGTATCAATGGAATTGGAAGCCTTGCACCTTTCAAAAATCTTATGTGGACCAAAGTTAACATTTAACTCCATATAATGGTCTCGTATCACCGCCTTTCAAACTCCAATATAATTATTTTTTAATAAGACAAAAATATATATTTTAATATTTAAAAGAACAAAACACTTCCATTGTTGTCTGTTTATGCCAAAAATCTCCCAAGGAAAATTTAAGGTAAATGTGGAGCTTGATTCAACCAAAGAAAGTAGCTTTAATAATTGTACGACAATAATAAAAATGAAATAAAAAAGACAAGGAAATTGATGACGCGGAAAACCCCTAAAATGGGTAAAAACCGCGGACGAGTATGAGTCGTCGTGCACTATGGACGTCAATCAGGGACGTTGTCCTTTATAACAAGTGTTACAAGTGTAGAACAATATAAAATAATACGATAAAGTAAAGTCGGTCCTGCGTCGTGTGTAATTAGACTTCGGTCGTGCGTCGTGCAACCAACAGTAGTAGGCTTTATGAAATTCGAGAGAGAATGAGTTAGCTTGTAAGGTCTCCAAATCAGATGTCCCCGAGAGAGATTTCCTCTTCGTATTTATAGTGCATTTTTCCATTAGGATGCCTTTAATGCGTATCTTACACATTAATGGGATGACCGTTTTGACATTGATGATAGCGTCCGTTATGTCCGTTACTATTGATGAAGGCTTCCGTTATGATCTTTGGTCATAAATATCCTTGAATCCTGCATTAAAACATGGTATAATGTATATTGTAGATTAGTAACTGAAATTATGTTGTACGACCGAGACTGCGGATAGGTTCTGATAATTTGATTGAGGTCACTTGAAGAAATGGCGTCTGTTATCTATTTGGTCGTGCGACATAGTAGGTTCTGACTGTTGGAATTCCTTACCTGTTGTCCAGTGTTAATCGTACGACAATGTACTATTGAAATTTTTACCCAAACAGTTTGCCCCCAAATTTAAAGTTCAAGCGACAACTTTTTGAATTTTGAATTTTAAATTTTAAATTAAGACACGTGTCACAAAAGAGAAAGCGGGAAATTTGCATAGAACCGAATCGGTTCATTTTCGACCAGATAATGACGTCACCTCCTGCAAAGTTAGCAATTTGACAGCTAATAAAGGACATGTGTCATGCCCTCGTTGAATGTACTCGAGTGGCTGCCAGATACGAACGACACGTGTCAATATCATTGACCGTCGATTTTCTAGCGATTCGATTTCCTGACGATTTGATTTCTGATTTTCAGTATAAATATGAATTGCCCACAATCAATTCCTTTTTTACGTTTTGTCCTACTAAAGAATACATATCTCCGGCGAGATTTCCGAGCGACGAGAATCATTTCCATTCTAAATTCGAGGTTTAGAACACTATTTAAGGTACGACTTTCAGTTCTCCTTTCTGTGTCGATTTATGCATAAGAAATCCATAGCGAAAAAGCCTAGGAAAGCTTGGGATTTTCTTAGTTATTGGTGAGCGACGGTGAATATTCCTGATTTCCAAATGTCGAGTGAGCCTGTGAGTATTTATAAGGAAGAAGAACACCTAGATTATTTCAAAAAATTAGCTAAGATTCCTGATGGGGTCAATCTGGTGACGCCGGAGGATTTAAAGCCGGATGAAGTTCCGATGGGATATAGTGTTTTATACGAGTATCCTTTTAAGATAGGTTTTTCCTAGCCATTTAGTCCTTTGGTGAGGGAGTTTTTGGATGCGTTTGACTTGACGCCTGAATAGTTGATGCCTCAATTCTGGCGGATTGTCCAGGTGGTCGATCGTCTTACGGCCGACTGGGGGCTCCGTTCAACTTGAACGACCTCCTAACTGCTTATAGCGTTCGAGCGGATAACTATCACAGATATAGTTTATTCCCTCGAACGAACGGGGATACCGTACTGGTGCACAATACTGCGGTGAACGACCGTGGTTGGAAACGCCAGTACGTTTTCATCCAGGTAGCATCTGTGAGCGACGAGGACAGCCAATGGCTGTCGTCCGGATGGAATGAGTCGGGTAGGTTTTCTTACTTTGTCGTGCGTTCTTTCTTTGTCGTGCGTTTATTTTTATAACATTTTCTGATGTTCTTCTTTGTTTGTTTTGACAGTCATTGATTTTACTAAAGTGAAGCCAAGGAAAGATTCTCTCGACAAAATTCAGAGGATTTTGGAGAGAAGTATCGTTGATCGTTCGTTTTCCGTTTGGTCGAACGACGAGGAAGACGAGGCCGTTTTCGTAACTGAAGTTACGCCTGCCGAGGGTTCTTGTCGAGGAGAAGAGAAGGAAGAAGTGAAAAGAGAAGAAGAAAGGGAAGAAGAAAGAGAAGAAGAGATGACTGGTATGTCTTTCGACAATATTTTTTATATTGTATGTCCCTTCTTCTTCTAACTTACTTATCTTATCCAGGGGATGCACCTACGAAGTCTGCTGCTTTCAAACGAGCTGAACAACTGGAGCTTGCTCGTCAAGGCAGGGAAAAGACGAAGAAAAGATCTGCCCCTTCTATCGGGGCAGACGCAAGACGTGTTCGAGGAAAACTTCGACTCTCGCCCAAGAAGACGGGCGATGCTGCTTTGTCGTCCCTTGCAGGGACGACACCATTGAAGGGAACCGTTGCGGGGGTCGAGCTCGGAGGCTCGACTAAGATGACGAAGGATGCTCCCATGTCGAGGGTGTCGGGCGTTAATAAGCCCATCTTTGAAACTCCTTCTTCCTCTTCAAGGGAGGAGAAGAACAAGGAGAAGGTGGGAGAGACGATATTCAAAGCCACTCTCCCATCTGACTTCATGGTTAATGACGTCCTCGAGAGGGACGTCATTTTCCCACACTTGAAGAAGTTTCTTCTCCCGACCTTCCGTGACCGCTATAAGGATTCTCGGGTCGAAGATACGGGAGCACATGCCGCTGGTATTTCCTTCATGGTAAACCTGTATTACTTTTTGTTTCTTTTGTTACTTTTTTGTTATGGTTTTTTAACCTTTTCTTTGCTGTCGTGCAGGATTTTCAAGCTTGTCTGAGCTTTTACGCTCAGACAGAAGGTCTTAGGGCGGCCTTCCCTGACGTATAGAATAGGGCTGACGAGGCTCTTGAAAAGGAGAAGGTCGCCCTGGAGGCGGTCGGGGCTGAGAAGGCGAAGGTCGAGAGCCTCAAGGCTGAACTTTCTGACGTCCGCGGTCGACTTGAGGTTTCAGATCGTGAGAAGATCAAGTATAGGGGTCGTGTCCTAGAACTTGAGACCTCGACGACCGATCTAGAGATCGCGAGAATAAAAGCCACCACTGCTGCTGCTGTTTCTGCTGATGAGGTTACGTCCCTCAAGAAGAAAGTCGAGGAGCTGGAGGGCGACGTCAGGGATTTGGAGGAGGAGAATAGACAGATTGAAGCTTTCTCTCGTCTCACAGCCCCAGCTGCCTTGATGAGACGTCATCTGAGTGGGAAGAATCCCATTGCGTCGGCCGCCGAGGAGCTCAAGACCTATCTTGACACTGTGGGGACTGAAAGGGACCTCGACGAGGATGACGATCTGGAGGGGAGCGACGACGGAGGAGAGGCGGCGGCAGCAGGGACGACGGTCGTGCAGGAACGATCTGTAGTTCCTTCTTCTTAGCCTTAAGGCCAAATGAAGAGTCGACTTTTTCTGGATGTTATAATCAGCGAGAGTTCTTTCTGACGTTCCTCCTTCCTTGTTCTGAATCTTGGCCTTGACATTGTCGATGGTGTCGCTGTTCTTGATCTCCGAAATAGTTTTGTCTTTTGAATCTTTTATTAGGGGTTGGCCGTCTATGGTCGTTTCTTTTCTTTTATAATTACCTTTTGAACGACTAATGAAAGAATTCCTTTTTCCCACTAACGCTTATTGTTTTGCTTTAAGTTTACACTTTATTGTACGTCGAGTAATCGAAGAAGACAAATAGTCATAGCATATCATATGTTTAGCCATACCATCATCCATTGTAATGAAATTGATTGAGGTTTATGATCAACCAAAGGCAATCTATATATCGAACGTCAAATGCAAAAGATTGACTTCTGTCAATGGTTACGACCGTCCATATATGTATGATCATGTGAATTTTACTTCGACACAAAGATTTTAAATAAGTCGTGCGTCCCTGCGAGAAACAACATTAGTAGGGTGGTCGTTGGTTTGACCAACGACCCTTCGATGCTTAAGTCAGTAATCTTTCTTAAGAAATAATTGAAGAAAATAAATATAAAATTTAAAAGAAATACCTCTTTAAATGAACTACATTCCAGCTTCGTGGGATATCTCGACCGTCGAGGGTTTGGATTTTATAAGCTCCCTTACCCACGATGCTAGAGATTTGATAAGGACCTTCCCACTTAGTGGAAAGCTTACCTGCATTGACCTCTTGAGTATTTTGAAATACTCGACGTAGAACGTAATCACCTTCTTGAAAGACTTTGATTTGGACATTTTTGTTGAAATGTCGCTCGACCACTTGTTTCTGTGACGCCATGCGAATGTGTGCAGCTTCTCTAAGTTCTTCTAGAGCGTCAAGGTCATAACTTAGGTCGACCAAGTTGTGCTCAATGGAAGTATGCCTTGAAGTCGGTAGTCGTACCTCAATAGGTAACACAGCTTCACATCCATATACTAGGGAAAAGGGGGTTTGTCCTGTGGATGTACGAGGTGTCGTACGATTAGCCCATAAAACAGAAGGCAATTCTTCCACCCATTTTCCTCGTTCAAGCCTGTTCAGCAGAAAAGACGAAAATTCGCTCCTGAAAGAAATAAAATTATCAACGACGAAGTTGATAACTTACTCAAAACAGGAAAAATACGAGAAGTCAAGTATCCAGACTGGCTCGCCAACGTTGTTGTCGTCCAAAAGAAAAATGGCAAATGGAGAGTTTGCATTGATTTCACAGACCTTAACAAGGTTTGTCCAAAAGATCCATTTCCATTGCCACACATCGATTATATGGTCGACGCTACAGATGGACATGAATTACTCACTTTCATGGACGCATATTTCGGATATAACCAGATATTGATGCATTCTGATGACCAGGAAAAAACAGCCTTCATGACAGATAAAGGTATTTATTGTTATAAAGTAATGCCTTTTGGTCTTAAGAATGCAGGTTCGACGTATCAACGATTGGTGAATATGATGTTCAAAGAACATTTGGGCGACACTATGGAGGTATACATCGACGATATGCTCGTCAAATAAAAGCATACGAACGATCATATAGGACATTTGAAGCAATCGTTCGACATTTTGCGTGAATACAAAATGAAGTTGAATCCAACAAAATGTTCTTTTGGAGTTCGAGCTGGCAAATTTCTCGGTAATATGGTCACACGACGAGGAATCGAAGCTAACCCAGACCAGATTAAAGAAATTATCGAGCTCAAATCACCCAAAAATTTTAAAGAAGTCCAACGTCTAACAGGACGTGTAGCAGCGTTGAACAGGTTCATCTCTCGGTCATCCGACAGATGTCACCTATTCTACAACGTCCTGCGAAAAAATAAAGGATTCGAGTGGACTGATAAGCATGAGGAGGCATTGCAGCAACTCAAGAAATACATGACATCACCTCCCTTCCTCTCTAAACCTGAGAAAGGTGAAGCTCTTCAACTCTACCTGGCCGTCAGCATTAATTCGGTATGTGCAGTCCTTATACGAGAAACTGACGGACGACAATTGCCAATCTATTATGTAAGTAAAACTCTACTAGACGCTGAAACCAGGTACTCATCTATAGAAAAACTTTTGCTTTCATTAGTCATGGCCGCTAAGAAACTACGGCATAATTTTGAATCGCATCCTATAACTGTGGTAACTAACTTTTCATTAAAATATGTGTTAAGAAAACATGAACTAACAGGACGACTAGTTAAATGGAGCATCTACCTCAACAATTTTGATATGGATTTCAAACCTAAGACGGCAATCAAATCACAGGTCTTGGCATATTTTGTTACAGATTTTAGTCCGGAGCTAGAAGAAGCAACGACGTCCAACGAGTTAATTGTGGCGACTTTGCACGACACTACTTGGACGCTCGACGTCGATGGTTCGTCGAACATACGAGGAACAGGCCTGGGTGTCGTCCTACAATCTCCACAAGGGGGCAAAATAGTGTACTCCATACGGTGCGATTTCAAGGCAACAAATAATGAGGCAGAATATGAAGCACTGATTGCAGGAATGAAAATTGCTCATGATTTGGGGGCAACATGTCTACATGTCCGGAGCGACTCGTCTCTAGTTGTTAACCAAGTTAATGGAGAATTTGCAGCAAAAGATTCAAGGATGATTGCTTATTATAAAATAGTAAAGGAAGAAGCAAAGAAGTTCAGTCGCTTCATAGTCGAACAGGTACCAAGAGATCAGAACATTCAAGCTGACGCATTAGCCAACTTGGGATCAGCACTTAGTCGAACAACATTCGACAATATCCCAATAGTCCATCTCGCAACACCAACAATCAAAGACGACGGTAATACTATGGTCGCACCAATTGAGGAAGAAAGCTCCTGGTCGGATGATATTAAAAATTATTTGGAAAACGATCAACTGCCTGATGACAAAATGGAAGCCAGAAAGGTTATATTTAAAGCATCAAGGTATGTTATGATCAGAGGACAATTATATAGAAGATCATCGACTGGTCTGAATTTGCGATGTATCACCAACAAGACGCAAGTCCAGAAAATCCTACAAGATATGCACGACGGTGAATGTGGAAATCACTCAGGAAGTCGCAGTCTAGCCAACCGGATATCACGACAAGGTTACTATTGGCCGACATTAAGGCAAGATGCGATCAGGTATGTACAGTCGTGCGACGCATGTCAAAAACACGCAGGTATGTCTCATAAACCCTCTGAACCCTTACACTCGACTTTGATCCCATGGCCCTTTATGAAATGGGGAATGGACATTGTTGGAAAACTACCACCTGCCCCTGGGCAAAAAAGTATTTCTTTTAGTTTTAACATATTATTTCTCTAAGTGGGTCGAAGCAGCGGATTTCTCCCAAGTTCGGGACAAAGAAGTCGTTTCTTTTATCCAAACTAACATCATTTGTAGGTTTGGAATTCCATCTGAAATAACGTGCGACAATGGGACACAATTCATCAGTGATCGAACGCGAAGATTTTGTGAAGAAAGGAACATCAAATTGGTAACATCGACGCCTAGATATCCACAGTCGAATGGTCTAGCTGAGTCAAGTAATAAAACTATCATCAATTCAATCAAGAAAAGACTCAAAGCTGCCAAAGGAAAATGGGTGGAAGAATTGCCTTCTGTTTTATGGGCTAATCGTACGACACCTCGTACATCCACAGGACAAACCCCCTTTTCCCTAGTATATGGATGTGAAGCTGTGTTACCTATTGAGGTACGACTACCGACTTCAAGGCATACTTCCGTCGAGCACAACTTGGTCGACCTAAGTTATGACCTTGACGCTCTAGAAGAACTTAGAGAAGCTGCACACATTCGCATGGCGTCACAGAAACAAGTGGTCACAACAACGTTGGCGAGCCAGTCTGGATACTTGACTTCTCGTATTTTTCCTGTTTTGAGTAAGTTATCAACTTCGTCGTTGATAATTTTATTTCTTTCAGGAGCGAATTTTCGTCTTTTCTGCTGAACAGGCTTGAACGAGGGATCAACGTTAAGTTTATGAGAAATAATACTTGGATCGATGCCCACCATGTCTTCGTGCGTCCATGCGAAACAATCATTGTGATCCTGCAAAAAAGATATTAGTTTCTTTTTAAAAGAAGGGTCGAGCGTCGAACCTATGTAAACCATCTGATCAGGCTTATCCTGGTTTAATACAACAGCTTCCAAGCGATAGTCGTCGTCAGTCCCAGGAACGTCCTGGTTCTGTAATTGCTATACTGTCTGCTTCGGGGGCTTCAAAGAGACTTTGTAACATTCCCTAGCAACTTTTCTTTCGCCTTTGATCTCCTGTACCCCCCATTGCGTGGGGAATTTCAAGATTTGATGGTACGTCGAAGGTACAACTTTCATATCGTGGATCCATGGTCGCCCAAGGATGACGTTATAAGCTGATGAACAGTCGACGACGTTGAACTTCGTCTGTCTGTTGATTCCTTTAGCATATACTGGTAGTGTGATTTCCCCCATGGTGCTTGTTGCTCCTCCGTTAAATCCAACGAGTGTAGTCGAACATCGTGTAATCTCGGATTTGTCGATTCCCATGGCTTTCACTGCATCAAAAAAGATAATGTTAGTTGAACTACCTCCGTCGACGAGTATCCTCTTTGTCAAACAATTTCCAATGCTCAATTGGATAATTAGTCTGTCATGATGTTTCTGATGTACGTCGTCGAGGTCTGCTTGATCGAACGTCAAGGGCATAGCTTCTAATTTTGCGTCCTCTTTGGGTCTTGCCTCTTTTGGAATTGGTCGGTCATCGGGACCACGACTAGCATGTCTTTTAGCAGCTGAATATGTGGTCCCACAGACATCAGAGCCTCCGGTGATACAATTAATCACCTTGGCATGTTCTGGGGATGTGGGACGCACGCCCTTCTTTTCCGTCAATTCTTGTAAATAACCTTTCGAATTAAACCAGGACAGTTCTTTCTTCAGGGCGATGCAATCATCCGTTAGATGACCGAAGTCATTATGGAAATCGCACCATTTTGTTTTGTCTTTCTTATCACTATCCTTATCGCTTTTCTTTGGCCATCGAACGTTCTGTTGGAGCTGTTTCAGGGACACGACGACGTCTTTGGCATACCCAGGGAAACCATAAGATGACACCTTAGGATACTGGACTGATTTAGAAGTCGTCGGCCCTTTCTTTTCGAATCTGACGTTTGAAATCTGTCGGGCAGGCTCTGATCGAACAGTTGGTTTCGGTTTGAAATCTGGCTTTTTAACACCTAGACCTTTCCTGTCATTTGAATGTTTATTTCTGAAAACGAGGTCATCCTCGACCCTCATATGAGCAAGCGTCCTTGCTCGTACGTCTTCAAAGGTTTCCGGAGGATACTTTGTAAGGTCGAGATATAACCCTGAACTATCATCCAGACCCCGTTTGTACGCTTCAATTGCTGTTTTCACGTCGCAATTTCGGATACTAATCATTTCTGCGTTGAACCGGTTAAAATAGTCCCGGATGGACTCTCCATTCTTCTGTACGACATAGTAAAGGTCGCTCGTTTGTTTTTCCATTTTTCGACTACTGGCGAATTGTTGAGAAAATTGATTCACTAATTCTGCAAAAGACCCGATAGTTTTAGGTTTGAGGTTGATCAACCATTGTAACGATGCTCCAGTCAAAGTTGCTCCAAAACTCTTGCACATGCAGACTTCCTGGAATTGATGCGGTATTGAAATAGTCCACATGAGCTGTTTGTATTGGGCGACGTGTTCTGTCGGATTAGTGACACCTGAATTTTTTGGGGAGAAGGTCGGGATGCTATATTTCTTTGGGATGTCCACCAAAGCAATTTCATCGACGAACGGCGACGCTTGAAATCCTGTTCGTGGTTCGACATCAACTGGGACTGCTGCCCCCGACAATTTGGCCAGCATAGACAAGACACGCTCATTCTGCTCCTCTAGAAACTTGAATCGTTGTGCAACAGGATCCATTGGTACACCCCCGGGAACACCCAATGGAACATAACCTGATCCGTTGAAGTTAGTCTGCTGCGCAGAATCAGAGGCATATCCATTGAACGACATAGAAGGCATAGGCATGGTTGGGATTACGAAGGTCGCAGGATTAACTGGTGGTAGACGAGGATGATTAGGCAATGGAGGAGGTACGTTCCAAGCACCATTATAAGCATTCGTAGTCCCAGTCATATTGTTTCCACTTTGACTTCTGAGATGCTCGATGGTTTCTGCTGCCTGACGAGCCTGAGCTGTTAGAGTGTCAATATGGGCACAAGCAGCAGTCAACTCCATATTCATTTGAGCCACAACATGATCTTGAGTTCCTTGGAACGACATTATCCTGAATAACTGAAAAAAGAGAATACTCGAAGGAAAATGTTAGCACGTCGTAAGATTATCAAAGATTTTCTTTGGATGGGGACCCACGGTGGGCGCCAAACTGTTTATGCCAAAAATCTCCCAAGGAAAATTTAAGGTAAATGTGGAGCTTGATCTAACCAAAGAAAGTAGCTTTAATAATTGTACGACAATAATAAAAATGAAATAAATAAGACAAGGAAATTGATGACGCGGAAAACCCCTAAAATGGGTAAAAACCGCGGACGAGTATGAGTCGTCGTGCACTATGGACTTCAATCAGGGACGTCGTCCTTTATAACAAGTGTTACAAGTGTAGAACAATATAAAATAATACGATAAAGTAAAGTCGGTCCTGCGTCGTGTGTAATTAGACTTCGGTCGTGCGTCGTGCAACCAACAGTAGTAGGCTTTATGAACTTCGAGAGAGAATGAGTGAGCTTGTAAGGTCTCCAAATCAGATGTCCCCAAGAGAGATTTCCTCTTCGTATTTATAGTGCATTTTTCCGTTAGGACGCCTTTAATGCGTATCTTACACATTAATGGGATGATCGTTTTGACATTGATGATAGCGTCCATTATGTCCGTTGCTATTGATGAAGGCTTCCGTTATGATCTTTGGTCATAAATATCCTTGAATCCTGCATTAAAACATGGTATAATGTATAGTGTAGATTAGTAACTGAAATTATGTCGTACGACCGAGACTGCGGATAGGTTCTGATAATTTGATTGAGGTCACTTGAAGAAAGGGCGTCTGTTATCTATTTGGTCGTGCGACATAGTAGGTTCTGACTGTTGGAATTCCTTACCTGTTGTCCAGTGTTAATCGTACGACAATGTACTATTGAAATTTCTACCCAAACATTGTCCAAAAACGAAAATTTAGTATTTTTATAAATATTTAAAATATCTTTAAATGTTGTAGGATAAGTGTGCCATCGTCTAAAGGATGTGACGATAAGGATAGAGATAGAGATGGAGATATTAGAGATAAATTAGAATTGATATCTATTATAACTATCTACTTGTAACTCATCCCTATTTAAAGGGCTTATGATTAATGAGAAATATAGATTTTTTCTCTCTGTCTTATTGTTATTCTCTCCATATTGTTGTTTCATTTGTTTTTCTCTTTAACACGTTGTCTTTCCAAATGCTCTATAATAAATGTTATATTTAAATTAATTAAATCACAAGATATCGACTGGATTTTGTCAAACGGGTGTAAACAACCCTAAGGTTTGTAGGGACTTAAGAAATCCATGTGATTCCCCTACTACCTGGAAATCCAATAGATTGAGTGGTTTCTTTTTCGCAAATTGAAATATTGATGAAGTATTATCAATAAAATTAAAGCATACAAAAATCCAATATTGTTATGATAATGAAATTTCATAACCATAATCCATTTTCTTACAAAAAAAAAATCATATATTATCCTTTATATATGTAAATGGTTGAAACAACGCATCCCAAAATCAACGTCGTAAACTCAAAAGAATCTGAGTATCATAAATGAGTATATAAACCTCCTTTTGAAAAGGTACAAGAAAATACCTAAAGTTCATCAACTCTTCATTGACTCTAAAACCAACCTCTTGAAAAGGTACAAACAAATACCCTCATGTTTTGAGACGACATATAAATCCTAAGTTTCATAGGATACATTTACTAGAAACCCCCAAAGAAATGTGGGATGTTCCGAAAGGGATATTCGGGAGTACTTATGAACATGTACTTCCCGAACTAATCGTACAGTGGAATGAAACCCACTCACTCGATTACAAAAAGGTAATTGATTTCAACAAAGAAATGTTATATCCAAAACGCGTCTCAATCTCTGTGGCAAGCAACTCACAGAAGATGACATGATTCCTAATATTATTTCCACCTTTCATATATAAGTAAATATTAATGAACCAATATAAGTTGGAATGTAATCTTTAGACAAACTCATCAACCTACTGCAAGTGGTTGAGAGACATAACAAGGTTCTTTCGAATAACACCACATATGTCAGGATAAAGAAAATTCCCGATATCAATAATGAAAGTGTTAGAGGTGGAAACAACTCCAAAGGATTGTGAGTTAAAAACAATTTCACACATGTGACATTTCTGCACCATGTGGATGAGACCCTAGAAAGGGTCAGGGTCTTGGTAAGAGTCGGGAATGATTTTTCAACTTATGGAGTAGAGATATAACTACTGTCCCAGGTGATAATGGACAGTCAAATAAGAAATGCACTAAAGAGTGTTTTTTTCGAATAGGGAACAAATTGAAAATGAAATATATTATATCTAAGATTAGTTGAATATAATTACATTTGAATGTGTTTTAATTATCAAATTAATTGATTCTGCAAAATATACACTCGAGTTTATAACCATTATACATGTAAAGAAATACATCAAAAACAAAACAAAACTCTCAATGTTCTTCGTTCCGTGTAGGAATGTATCGAGGAGAACTTGATTGTTTTTATGACATCTCATACAAGAAATAAATTATTATTCATTGAATTAATAAATTTCCTCCAACCAAATACTTAGACGATGGACTGTCATTTTCTTGTTGGTACAAGATTAATAGGAACCTTGTAAAGTGTTGGGAAATTCAGAAATATACAAGTAAAGTTAATGCTGCTAGAAGAACTTGATTACTACTTCTGAGATTAATGCTGCTGAGTGAAGTTAATACTGCTGAACAAGATTAGTGCTGCTAAGTCAAGATTAATACTGCTAGAGGAGATTACTATTGCTAAGAAATTTTAGTACTACTAGTAGTAAGTACTGCTGAACTTTAATACTGCTCAAAGTATTAATGCTGCTGAAGACTTAGTGTTGCTTAAGAGATATTCGTGGAGATCAAGTTTGAAGATAATTATGGAAGACTTGAAGATAAAGATGGAAGATTATTTTGAAGATCTTTTATTATTTGTAATTATCTTTTATCTTCAGTATATATAAAATAGTTTAGACTTGATAGAAGATAACTTTTAGCATTCTGAATTTTTGTTTAGATAGAGAGAATCAACCTCAAGGTTTGTAATCCTAATTCTAGAGAAGTAGAATTCGTATTGGTGAGCCTGTTCATCAATATTGAGGTTGAGTGTTGAATCTTGTAACTTTACAATCATTTAATAAAGTTTACAAGTTGTTCTTTTGATTCACTGTTTTATTGATTATTGAATATTGAAGTGTTATTCCGCAAAATCCTTCAATATTGTTTCTGAGTGTTTATTCTTGTTTAGAATTAAGATCCTGACAAGTGGTATCAGAGCTAGTATTCTCAGAAATTTTATTCATCATGGAAAATACAGTTGAATCAAACAGTACTCTGGTCTCAAAGGTTCCAATGCTCAGATCCAATGAATTTGACATGTGGAAGATTAGAATCAAGCAATACATTCTCCTCACAGATTACTCTATGTGGGACATCATTGAGAATGGCCCATCTGATGCAGGAAAGATTGGTGAAGATGGAAAAAGAACCCCTCCAAAGACTGATGCAGAAAGAAAGACAAGGCAGACAGAGATGAAAGCCTTGAGTACACTGCTCTTGGCCATTCCCAATGAATATCAACATCAATTCTGTAATTGCACTGATGCACAGATGCTCTGGAATGCTCTAGAGAAGAGATTCTCTAGTACCAAAAGTACCAAGAGAAATCAAAAGGCAATCTTGAAGCAACAGTATGAAAACTTTATGTCAACTAAGAATGAGTCCATGACTCAAACTTTTGACAGGTTTAACAAACTGATTGGTGAACTAGCTACTATGGGAGTACTATGGGAGTACAGATTGATCAAGATGATGTAAACAGAAATTTCTTAAGGTCCCTTGGAGATTAATGGACCATGTACACTGTTTCATTCAGACAGAATGATCAGTTGGAAGAAAAAGAACTTGATGATCTGTACAATGATCTTAGAGTATTTGAAGCTGAGGTGGAGGCAAAGAAGAAGCCTTCTGGATATATTCATAATGTTGCACTCCTATCAGCATCAATTGATTCTACTGCTAATCCTGAATCAGTTAATGCTGCTAATGGAGCAAATCAAGAAAAAGGCACTGATTCTGTGTTTGAAGCCTTTCTTGCCAGTCATGGGAATTCCTCCTTAGTTAATGATGATTTGGAACAACTTCATCCTGATGATCTGGAAGAGATGGATATTAAATGGCAGATGGCCATGCTTTCCATGAGGGTGAAGAAGTTCATAAAGAGGACTGGGAGGAACAACTTCTCTTAAAGAAGAGAAGATGGAACAGGGTTTGATAAATCAAAGATGGAGTGCTACAAATGCCATCTGAAGAGACACTTTGCCAGGGAATGCAGAAGTGGAGTGTCTCACAACAACAACCACCAACAAGCACAGTCTAGAAACCTCAATCATAACAGAAACTCTGCTCAAGCTCTTGTTTCTCAACAAGGAATGGGGTTTGACTGGAGTGATCAAGCAGAAGAGGCTATCCAGAATCAAGCTCTTATGGCTGAAGTATCTGATCTCCCATCTGAGGTAATTTCTAATCTCTGCTCTAAAACTTGCATAGACACTGTTAAAAGGTACAGGGATCACAACCAGAAGATGAGTGATGACCTTAAGAGATTAGAAAAGGATATAGAGGTCTATGTGAGAATTGTTGAGAGGTTTGAGGAACAGATTAAAGGTTTTCAAGCCAATGAACTCCAACACTCATATGACACCAATTACTGGAAGTGGGAGAAAAAGAATCTAGAACTTAAACTGACCAAATCTAAAGAGGAGAGTGAAAAGTTAAGAGAGGAGATAACCAAGGTTAAGCTTGATGTAGAAAAGTTTTCCAATGCTTCTAAAGCAATGGACTCTTTACTACAAACTCAGATTCATGATAAGCTGAGAAGAGGAATTGGGTACAATGCCACACCTCCACCATATAACAACAATTACATTCCTCCTACTTCAGACTTACTAGAAACCAAAGATAGGAAGGACTTGCCTAAGGGAGCCACTGAGATAGATCCCTTAGATGAAGTAGTTGTTGAGGATAAGACTGAGAAAGAGGTTGGTAAGAGTAAGGAGAACAAAGTGAGTGGTGAGATTCCTCTAGAGAATAACATTATCACCAATGAGGACTGTGGAAGGGCTTGGATCAAATCCAAGGACATAAAGAAGACAGAGGAAAAGTCTGGTAAGGTTCATTACAAACAGACCACAGTTGTGAATCCAGGTCCTTGCAAACAGTGTGCTTGTAAGAAGAATGAGCCCCTAAAACATGATAAAAAGAGGGGAAATCAAAGAAACTGGAATAATCAGTGGGCACAGAAACAAGGGGTTGATCTGAGTAAAATCAATAGACCAAAACCTTGTTTTATCTGTGGCAAATTAAATCATCTTTCCAAATACTGTTATTTCAATCCTATAAATCAAAGGATGAATTTTCAAAGATCCATGCAAAAACCCTTTGGTTATAGGAAGATTGAAAAGAACCATGTGGCTAAGAAAAAACTGTTAAATCTAAAAGTCACATGAAGAAAAAGTCTGTTAAAGAAAATGTCAATATGTGGGTTCCTAAAAGCACTAAAACTGTTAGTACTACTACCTCAAATAGTGATGCTGACAATGATAGTGCTGCTAGAAGTAATACTACTGCTAACAATGTTAGTACTGCTGACATTGTTAGTACTTGTTCAAAAGTTAATACTGCTAACTCTGTTAGTGCTGCTAACAAGGTTAGTACTGCTAAACTTGTTAATACTGCTAACTCTGTTAGTACTTCTAAGGTTAGTACTGCTTCTAGTGTTTGTGCTGCTAATCCAATCATATTGACAAAGTATTTCAATAAAGAGTGCTCTGAGTTTAAAAACCTCATCAAAAAGGAATGTAAATACTTTGATGAGAAAGGGAGACCCAAGACCACTTTGACTTGGGTCCCCAATCAATACTAATTGTTTAATCTTATGTGCAGGGCAACCAACAGCTCAAGGGGAAGAGCATCTGGCATGTTGATAGTGGTTGCTCAAGGCACATGACAGGGAACATGTCATGCCTCAAGAATTTCAAGAAAATTGATGGTGGGCATGTTGCCTTTGGTAATACTCCAGATGGAGGTAAGATAAGTGGTAAGGGGGATGTAACCAAAGGTAAAATGACCTTTGAAGATGTATTCTATGTTGAGCAGTTAAGGTACAACCTGTTAAGTGTATCACAGGTTTGTGACAAACAACATAGTATATTATTTACAGATTCTGAATGCATTATCCTTGCTCCTGGATTCAAGGTAGTTGATGAAAAGATGATACTACTAAGAACTCCCAGAAAGGATAATGTATATTGCTTAGATATGGAAAGTGTTTCAACTGATTCATCCCTAAACTGTCTTGTTTCAAAAGCTTCTTTGGATGAATCATCACTTTGGCACAGAAGGATGTGTCACATGAACTTTAAAACAATGAATAAACTTGTTAAAAACAACCTTGTAAGAGGTTTACCTTCCAAAGTCTTTTCATGTGATGATCATTGTGTTGCATGTCTCAAAGGCAAACAATACAAAACTTCTCATAAGTCCAAAGAGTTGAACACAATCTCTAATTCTCTTCAGTTGTTGCATATGGATCTGTTTGGTCCTACAAATGTTATGAGTATAGGTAAGAAATCATACTGCCTAGTTATTGTTGATGATTACTCTAGATTTACTTGGGTATATTTTCTAAGGACTAAGGATGAGACAAGTGGACTGATCAAATCCTTTATTCTAAGAATTGAAAACCAAACTAATCAAAAGGTAAAAGTCATTAGGTCAGACAATGGTACTGAATTTAAAAATCATGACCTAAACACCTTTTGTGAGGAAAAAGGAATTGAGAGGCAATACAGTGCTCCTAGGACTCCACAACAAAATGGTGTTGCTGAGAGAAGGAATAGGACACTGATTGAGGCTGCTAGATCTCTGTTGGCAGATTCAAAACTTCCAATTACTTTCTGGGCTGAAGCAGTTAATACTGCTTGCTATGTCCAAAACAGAGTTCTAGTAGTCAAGCCTAAAAACAAGACACCATATGAGCTTTTACATAAAAGAAAACCATTTATTGGATTTTTCAAACCTTTTGGGTGTCCTTGTACCATTCTCAATACTAAAACTCACTTAGGAAAGTTTGATAGCAAGGCAGATGATGGTTTTCTTGTTGGTTACTCATCTCAGAGTAAGGCTTACAGAGTTTTTAATACTTCTTCTAGAATAATTGAGGAAAGATACAATGTCAAGTGCAATGAGAACACACCAAATCCTATTGGATCTGGTCCTCAGTGGTTATTTGACATTGATTCACTAACTAACTCTTTGGGTTTCAGTAGTGATTATCATGCAAGTTCAGGAAGTGGAGGATCAAAGGATGAACAAGTACAAGTACAAGACATTATTCCTCAGTCTGTGATCTTTCCCATACCTACAATAGAGCCTATTGATATCTGTGCAAAAGAGACAATGACTGAACCTTTTCAGAGTGAAGAAGAAGGAAGAGATGAGGAGAATCAAGTGCATGAAGAGCCAGAAGCAGATGATGAGATCCCCTCAGCTGACTTAAATGATTCCAATCTGGATGTGGGAATCAATGAAGAATCTAGTCATCAGACTAGAACTCAAAAGAATCACCCTCCAGAGCTGGTCATAGGAGACATCTCTTCTCCTATGATAACAAGGAATCAAAGCAGACTTCAAGAGCTGCAGGATCAGCAACACACAGTACTCTCATGCTTTCTATCTCAGATTGAGCCTAAGAAGGTTGTTGAGGCAATGAAAGATTCCAGTTGGATAGAAGCTATGCAAGAAGAGTTACTGCAATTCAAGTTGCAAGAAGTTTGGGACTTGGTGGACCTTCCAAAAGGTCATAGAGCTATTGGCACCAAGTGGATTTTCAGGAACAAAAAGGATGAGAGAGGCATTGTGATAAGAAACAAAGCAAGGCTGGTGGCACAAGGGTACACTCAAGAAGAAGGCATTGACTATGAAGAAGTGTTTGCTCCAGTGGCAAGGGTAGAAGCAATTAGGCTATTTCTAGCCTATGCCTCATACATGAAGTTCAAGGTATACCAAATGGATATGAAGAGTGCCTTTCTGTATGGTACAATTGATGAAGAAGTATATGTCTGTCAGCCCCCTGGATTTGAAAATCCATCATATCCAGACAGAGTATACAAACTCAAGAAAGCACTTTATGGTCTGCATCAAGCCCCAAGAGCATGGTATGATACACTGTCTACCTATCTCTTTGGAGAATGGGTTTGAAAGAGGAATAATTGACAAGACCCTCTTCATTAAAAGAAGAAAAAAGGACATCCTATTGGTTCAGATTTATGTGGATGATATCATCTTTGGATCCACAAAAGATCAGATGTGTAGAGACTTTGAAAAGTTGATGCATAAGAGCTTTAAAATGAGTTCAATGGGTGAACTTACCTTCTTCCTTGGGCTTCAAGTGAGACATAAGAAAGATGGGATCTTCATAAGCCAATCAAAATATGTGAAAGACATCCTGGACAAATATGGTCTAACAGACTCAAAGCCAGCAAGCACACCTATGGAGACTCATAAACAGATCACTGTTGATCTTGAGGGGGAGGATGTGGATGTCCATCTATAGAGATCAATGATTGGATCACTCATGTATCTCACAGCCTCAAGACCAGACATCATGTTTCCAGTGTGTTTGTGTGCCAGATTCCAAGTCAATCCAAAGCAATCACATCTTCAAGCTGTTAAAAGGATTTTCAGATACTTAAGAGGACAACCTAGACTAGGTCTTTGGTATCCATATGAATCCAACTTTGACTGGATTGCTTATTCAGATAGTGACTTGGGAGGTGCTAACATGGACAGAAAGTCTACTTCAGGTGGATGTCAACTTTTGGGTGCAAGACTAGTATCCTGGCAGTGTAAGAAACAAACCACAGTGTCCTTATCAACAACAGAAGCTGAGTATATTGCTGCTGCAAGCTGCTGCTCTCAGGTTCTATGGATTCAGAATCAGATGCTGGACTATGGGATAACCTTTCTTCACACTCCAATCTTCATTGACAATAGCAGTGCTATAAGCATTGTTAACAATCCAGTCAAGCACTCCAAAACAAAGCACATTGAGATCAGGTATCACTTTATTAGATATTGTAATGAAAAGAAGCTAATTCAAGTTGCTAAAGTTCATACTGACAACCAGTTTGCAGATCTAATCACTAAAGCTTTTGATGTGGGTAGATTCACTTTCTTGGTCACAAGTGTGGGCATGATCAACTCTGAATAAGCTCATGTTTTAAAAAGTGTTTACATACCTGTTATTGGTTTATTCTTCAGTGCTACTAACATCTTTCTCAGGAAGTTATTATCTTTCTCAGAGTACCTTAAGCTTCAAAAAGTGTAAGTATAGTTAATGCTGCCAGTGCACAGTTAATGCTGCTCTCAGTTAATACTGCTAGTTAGTTAATACTGTTAGTGGTTACTACTGCTCTCAGTTAATACTGCTAGTTAGTTAATACTGCCAGTGGTTAATACTGCTCTCAGTTAATACTGCTCGTTAGTTAATACTGCTAGGAGTTAATACTGCTTATGTCCCGAATCGTATAAATACCCTTTTTGCCCGCCCAAAAGTTCATAACGACTCTTTGCTTTCTATTCATCTGCTCTCTAATCCTTTTCTCTTAAGCACAAATTGTTGCAGTCCAGATTACTCTAGTCCAATGGCATCCATGGTTTTCATTGATGAGCACAACGAGATTGCGATGCTACAAAAGTCGAAACAAGCTGCTGGATTTCACCAGATTGTGGATTTTCTCAAGTCCAGCCACATTGCCCATGCTCTCACTGTGTCACCTACAATCTACATAGAGCATCAACGACAATTCTGGGCAAATGCCTCCATAGTCACAGAGAATGGAGTGCAAATTCTGAAGACAAGGGTGTGTGACAAACCCTTGTCAGTCTCTGAAGAGGTGATACGCATTTGTCTACGTCTAGACGATGCTGTAGGTATTACTTCTATTCCAAATGAGGACTTGTTCTCAAATTTGTCAAGAATGAGGTATGGAGGCCAATTGGGTGGTTTCAAATTCTCAAAAGCAAAATTTTTTACCCAATGGCGTTTTCTTGTCCATACCCTGATGCACTGCATTTCCAAAAAGACTACTGGATGGAGTGAGTTTAGTAGTACCATTGCTTATGCTTTGGTTTGCTTGGCCACTGCCAGAAAGTACAATTTTTCTAGAATGATTTTCAGTGATCTTGTTTCAAACTTGGGAAGCAAAAAGAGTTTTTACATGTACCCAAGGTTTGTACAGGAAGTTATAACCCATGAATTGACGGATATGCCTCACTTTTATGAGGTATATGTACCCAAAATCCCCAAAGGTAAGGTCTTTTCAAACATGAAGAGATCTCCATTGGACTCGGAAGGAGTTGACACCCCATTGTTCTCTACAATGATGGTGGTGTCCCACAATGAAGAAGGTATGGCAGCAGGGTCAAGGCCCTCATTAGACCATCCCACTGCTAGCCAATCCCAACCTTCACCCTCCATATCAATCCCTCAGTCTCTTGTTAAAAAGCCAATTTCTCCAATAACCCAAACTTATATAAGGAAAAAGGTAAAGAAGGCTCCTTCCTTTCTTGTACCATCACCTATAGAGCCTATAAGCCCTCTAATGGAGAATTCTCCATTAGAGAATATCAACAGGGAAACCACAGGGGTGTCTCCCAACCCCAAGGAGGTGCTCAACAAGGAGATGAATGAGCATATGGGTGCTAAGGCTGCCACTACTCCTGCTAGCACAGAGGAGGTCAGTGGTAACATAAATAAGACCTTCCCCATGGAAACTTTGGGTGAGCAATTATCCAAAGGTCCCAGGTACCAAGAAACCATGGGGGTAGCAGGTGCTTCTGCTAGGCAGAAGACCTCTACTACAAAAAGATCCCATGATCCTTCAAAAGAGGGTAACACTTCTGGAGAAGGTGAGGACAGGTATAACTATTTTGAATTGATGGAAACCATGGGAAACATAAACATGGATGTGATCAAGCAGGGGAAAGAAATAGAAGAGTTGAAACTGATAGTTCTGTCTCAACAAGAACAGATTGTCAACTTGAAACAAATGGTGAAGAAATTGATTCTGCAAAAGAAGAAGAAACAATTTGTGCTAAGAAGGAGGAAACCAGTGACTGATGCTCCCAAAAAGGGGGAGTCAGAATCTGATGTCAACATGGAAGATGCCAAAGCTAAGGGGGGAGCAAGAGAAAGTGGATGTTGAGGGGGAGCAACAAAAAGTGGAAACTGAGTTTGTACAAGAAGCAGAAAAAGAAAAAGCAGCAGTAACAGAAACTGAACAAGCAGCAGTAACAGTTAATGCTGCTAGTTCAAGCCAAGCAACAGAAACTGTTAATACTGCTAAACTGAAAGAAGCAGCAGAAATAGAAGTTCTGACAGATCTTGAAATTGCTGAAACCTTAATCAAAGCCAAGCATGATACCCCCAAAGTCATCTCAAAGGCCAAAAGAGTTGTCATCAAAGAACAAGGTGAAGTGATCAAGAAAGAAAATGTAGAGAAGAAGGTGAGCAAAGACAAAGGCAAAGCTAAAATGGTGGAATCTGATCAACCAATCAAAAAGAAAAAGTTAGTTGAGTCAGATGAAGCTTTGGCCAGGAAGATGCAGGATGATATTGAACAAGAAGAAAGGGTTCAGGTTGAAAAGGACAGGGAAATGGCTAAGGCTCTAGCTGCTGAACTGAATGAAGCCTATCAACAAAGCCTTGCAACTGAATTTGCACAGAAGAAAGCTGCAAATCTGAAGAAATCAATGGTGGTCAAAACAGCTGCAAATAAGAGACAACCCTCAAAGACATTCCTAGGTATCCAAGAGAGAAATAGGATGATTACATTTCTCAAAGGTGTTGTAGGAGTCAGAAAGGAGATGTTCTCTAAGATGTCTTTTGAGAAGATTAAAGAGCTATATGATTCAGAGTTAATAAAGCTTCAAGGGAATGAAACTGCCAGGGTGGAGATGGAGAAGAGAATAAAAGAAAGCAATGACTTCATGATAGAAAAACCTTTCCCTGATGAGCAAGAAACACCACCAAAAAAAGAAGTCACTCTTGGTGAAAGTTTAAAAAGAACCAAGATGATGGCAAGAAGAAAGTCAATCAAGAAGCCTAGAATAGCTACAGAAGAAGCTGAGAAGGTTGCTGAAGAAGAAGGGGCACCTAAGTCATCTGAACAGAAAGAACTAGCAAGATCTGATGATGTAAATATGTACATGGTAGTGATGGACAAAGTGCCTGAACCAAATTCAGCTGAACCTGTTGGAGTGAAGCCTCCTGAGGTTATTCTATGGGATACATTGAAGGTTGATGGAAAGGAATACATAAGGCTAAAAAGAAAGGATGAGAAGTATTAAGTGTATAACACTTGGGCAAAAATTGTAAGAACATGCTCCAGGTCAAATCTTGAAGAAATGTTTGAGATAGGAATGAAGTTGTATGCAGATCAACTGAAAGCTCCAGAGATTTCAATTACAAAATTAGTGATGGAGTATCTGTGTATGATGTTCAAACCTGAAGAAGTGGAGCATGTGATCAGAAATGTGTTCAAAACTGTCAACAAGTGGATTCTATATGAAACTAGTGGAGTATATGCACTAACTATGGACTTAAATCACATAGAGTACTTCCTAGTGGATAGAGTGTACAATCACAGCAGACTGAAGCTTCATGCAATGTTGAAGAAGAAGCTAGGATGTGTTTCAGATTCAGAGATGGCTAAGTATTAGATTCAAAGAACAATCAATCAAAGTTTAGGGTTGGATGCAAATACAGGTGTATGAGCCATGAAGTTTTGGGAGCATCTATGAAGACTATCTGAAGAACTTGACTTCTCTTCCTAAAAGTCAAGTTAGGGGGAGATTGTTGGGAAATTCAGAAATATACAAGTAAAGTTAATGCTGCTAGAAGAACTTGATTACTACTTCTGAGATTAATGCTGCTGAGTGAAGTTAATACTGCTGAACAAGATTAGTACTGCTAAGTCAAGATTAATACTGCTAGAGGAGATTACTACTGCTAAGAAATTTTAGTACTGCTAGTAGTTAGTACTGCTGAACTTTAATACTGCTCAAAGTATTAATGCTGCTGAAGACTTAGTGCTGCTTAAGAGATATTCGTGGAGATCAAGTTTGAAGATAATTATGGAAGACTTGAAGATAAAGATGGAAGATTATTTTGAAGATCTTTTATTATTTGTAATTATCTTTTATTTTAAGTATATATAGAATAGTTTAGACTTGATAGAAGATAACTTTTAGCATTTTGAATTTTTGTTTAGATAGAGAGAATCAACCTCAAGGTTTGTAATCTTAATTCTAGAGAAGTAGAATTCGTATTGGTGAGTCTGTTCATCAATATTGAGGTTGAGTGTTGAATCTTGTAACTTTACAATCATTTAATAAAGTTTACAAGTTGTTCTTTTGATTCACTGTTTTATTGATTATTGAATATTGAAGTGTTATTCCGCAAAATCCTTCAATATTGTTTCTGAGTGTTTATTCTTGTTTAGAATTAAGATCCTGACATAAAGATATTTGTCTCAAATGGAAATGAGCATATATACATAAGCTCTAATGAATATGAAAGGAAACATATATCATGGAAACTAATGTGTCAAACTAGAAGATTATTGGGTCATCGAAACATTTTTTGTCACCAATAAAGAACTTTGGGGGAATGACACATATATGTTTCGACATGACCAAGTGGGACACCATGGTTATGACATAGTGATCCGTGTATTGCAAAATACACATAGACAGATTCTCTTTTGAGTGAAAGGCAAATTGCAACTATTGACTTCTGCAGCATAAGAAGCAACATCGCCATCATAATACGTCCTCTCGAATACCTAAAATTTTGTATTCCCTGATCCTTAGCCAAGAAATGAATGAGACCATCCTAAAGCTAAGAACATAATACAAATATATTCCATTGTTACAACGAATACAAGGTGATATTTATGGACATAAACATCCAGAATGCGGACCATTAAAGTACTTTATGGTTCTGGTTTCGACACGATGAACGCATGTCGTATTATTGTCCACATGAAATACTGCACTCCTAGCACTAGTTTTACGTTTAAGGGCTCACCACCATGATTATTTCATCAAGTCTACATGACTTGGAATGCTGGAGAATTTACATCATAAGGATTTGATGTTAATTGCATATGTATTAGGATCAGTGTAGAGTTTCCTATACCCCATGTGCATATCTAAAATGGTCTCATAAAGTTGTTATCAAAAGAATATGATGACATCTAGGGTATTAGTAATGCGCACCAATTTACCCACATCTATCTGGGGTTATGCAATTATTATATGCAGTTTTTTTTTCGTTTTTACCCACTACTTGCTAACCAACCTCATGCGTACCAGTTGGTAACTGGATATAAGCCTGATAGTTTACATTTACGCATATTTGGTTCTATAGTATATGTGCCAATTGCTCCCCACAGTGCATCGAAATGGGTCCGTAAAGACGACTTGGTATATGTTGGATATGAATCCCCAACAATTATCCGCTAATTAGAATATTTGACTAGTGATCTCTTTACCGTGAGATTTGCGGGTTGTCACTTTCATGAGACAGTCTTCCCATCGTTAGGGGGAGATAGGAAAAAGGATTTTCCATGGGAACGACAGGAAGTGTCATTGAATATTCCCACCCTGTCTCATTTTGATCCCCAAAATTTCACAACGTAATGATGAAGTCAAACGAATCAGACTCGATACCTGATACGTTTAATGTTATTTCGAAAGTGACAATATCACATATACGAGCTGCAAATATACTCGCAAGGTTATAAAGTCCCCAACAGGGACACAACGCCATTGGAAAGTGCGTTGCAATCACATATAGTGGATGTGTGGTTGAGGTCGTAGCTACCAAATGGAAGTGGTGGAAGCTACTTGGTTCGATGGATACTATTCTAAAGGAAGAGAATAGTTAGGCACATCCATTTATCATCAATACACAAAACTCTCATTAGATTGTCTCTAATTATAATTATGTCTATGAATCATCACTGGAGGACGCTCCGAAGTTAATATTGATTCTAGAGATGAATATTAATCTCAAATGAACTATGAGAGTACATATGAGTCGATGGACAGATCATATATAATCAATGATGATTTATTCGCATATACGATGGCTCATAAGATGATCGAGCACGACGACATTGAACCAGGCTCAGTTGAATAATATCAACAAAGAGCATATTGGCCTAAATGTAAAGAAGCAATTCAGAAAGAATTATATTCTCTGATAAAGGGTCGGGTATTTGGTCAGGTAGTGCTAACCTACCAAGTGTAAAGCCCGTAGGACATAACTGAGTCTTTATCAGAAAGCGTAACGAGAATAATGAAGTCCTAATATGTAAGACTCTCATTTGGCGCAAGGTTTCTCACAACGCCCTGGATTGACCATGAGGAGACTTACTCTCTCATGATGGATGTTATATCCGAATAATTTGTTAGCCCAATAGTTTCCGAAGGACTGGAAATGCAACTCATGAATGTGGTTACCACATATCTCTACGGGGATCTAGATTTAGAGATATATAAAAGTGCTTGATGATATTACATTACCAAAATCAAGTAACTCTAAACCACCAAATGCGTTTGCAATAAAATTGAAACACCCACTTTATAGATTAAAGCAATCTAAGCGGATGTGGTATACCCGCCTAATGGAATACTTGATTGGGAAATGATATATAAGAACGATGAACTGTTCTCTTGCGTATTTATTATGGAAAACAAGTTCCAGATTTTCAAAGTAGCTCTATATGTCAATGTTATGAACATAATAGGCACTCTTGATGAAATGAGAGGAACCACAAGCTACTTGAAATCTGATTTTGAGAGGAAAGATCTTGGGAAAACTTGATTTTGTCTAGATATTTGAGCTAGGACACCGAGTTTGTGAAATATTAATTTACCCATCGCATATGTCCAGAAAATAATCAGGAAATTTAATATGGACAAAGCGCATCCGGTTAGCACTCCCATGATCTGTCGAAGTGTCGGATATAAGGAAATATCCATTTCGTCTAAAGGATGATGACGAAAAATGCTGGGAGTTAGAATTCTCTATCTAAGTACAATATGTGCATTATCGTACTTAGCATAATACAATTGACCATATATTATATTTCTCAATGAACTTGTTAGCTAGATTTAGCTTAGCGCCAACGCAAATTCATTGGAATGATATCAAATTAATCTTTTGGAACCATTGACATTGGTTTATACTTTCCCTATAGAAAGAAAAATGGGATTGATAATGGAACTTCAATACATACTTAGAATATAAGCAACAAAAGTACTAGCTCTTATAGAAAAACACCAAACAATGTCTTGGTATGTGTTTGTTGATATTAGGTATATGTCTGACCCATACAAAGGTTGTTCCCAAACTGGATAAACAATTACCACAAGGAACACATCGATTGCTTGGAAGTAAACTAAGCAAACCCTTGTAACTACCTCCTTGAACTAATCCAATAATATTACTCTCCATGAGATAATTAAAGAATGTATATGATTAAGGACTATCATTACATATATTTTAGGAGCTAGTAATTTTGGGTTCAACCAATATCCTACTTGCATATATGGAAATGATGCATCATATATTGAAGAAATGAACATAAGATACATCAGGGGTAATAACACAAAGCATATTCTGCTTAAGTTTCTATACAATCAACAATAAAAGACTCTCCTTTAGATTCAAGTGAATCAAGTAAGGTGTCAAAAGAATGTGACATATTTTATCAAATCATTACCTAAAACCATATATTGGAAAACGTGTAGAAAGTAAATGGAAATGTTTTCCAAACTCCCTTGATTAATGCACGAATCAGGGGGAGTAGTAGACAAAAGGGGGAGTCTACTATATATTTGATATTGGTTTGTTGTGCTCTTTCCTTCAACCAAGGTTATATTTTTCCCATTGGGTTTTGTTCCTTGGTATAAGGTTTTAGTGAGGCAACTGTTTATATACCATCATGCTTTCCTAACTCTCAAGATCAAAGTATGAATCTAAGAGAAAACTAGACTGAAGGATAAGTCTATGTATTGCAAAGAAGCTGGTGCGTTGTACTCTTTCCTTCGTCATATTTTTATTTTTTCCCACTGGGTTTTATTTTGGCGTAAGGTTTTAACGAGGCAACAACTGTGCACCACCACTCCTTTAACTCTCGGCACAAGGGGAGTGTTGTAGGATAAGTGTGTCATCGTCTAAAGGATGTGACGATAGAGATAGAGATATAGATACTGATAAACATATTAGAGTTAAATTAGAACTGATATCTATTATAGCTATCTACTTGTAACTCATCCCTATTTAAAGGGTTTATGATTAATGAGAAATATAGACTTCTTCTCTCTGTCTTATTGTTATTCTCTCCATATTGTTATTTCATTTGTTTTTCCCTTTAACATTAAATAATTTTTTATTTAAATTATGCTATGTTATAGCACAAATCTGGTACGCTTTGGTGTTGTTGGATAAACATAAGCTAACTAATTTTTTGAATACACGTTTGGATGAACATAAATTATCTTATAAGTTAGTTTATTGATAAACTAGTTGGACTAGCTTTCTAAGAGATTTTTCTCACTGTTTTCAATTATAACCCTAATTAATATTAAGTATAAATATAATATTAATATAAATTAATTTTTTTAATAGTAATTAATAGTAATTAATATCAATTGAAATTTATTAGTTAACTTTAGTCATACATTAATACTAACCATTAATTATTTTGAATTATTGTTAATCATATCAATTATTTTTTATATTATTATTTTCTTAGTTCTTATTCAATATATTTAGTTATCATAAACCAAAACAACTCTAAATATGTTTATAAAGTTACATAAAAATTAAAATTATACCTACTAACCAATTTTATTTCTGTTCATATTATATGTAATGGTTATTTAGAATTATAAATTAATATAGATTTTTTTCTAATTTTTTAATAAATTCAAAATTTATAGTATATATAATAATCAATTTTAATTCTTTTAATAAATATATTATATTATCTAAATTTTTAGTATCATGTTTGTATATATTAACATTTTATATATTAGAATTTTGTTTTGATTATATTACTAATTTTTTTAATATATTAATAAGATACTGTAACCGACTATTTTTTACATGTTTATCAACTGATTTTACCAAACATAATTTGTTCATCAACTAGCTTATCAGTTAGTTTGTCAAACATAACTTGCATTTCCCCCCTCTATATACGATGAAACCTCTAGTTTTTCAAGGCTCTTTTGCTGAGTAATTTAATGGGGATGTAGACGGCCCTACAATTAGAAAACTCAAGAGATTACTAAAATTTATTAATTCAAAGGTGAAGAAAAGATTAAGGTTTGCATGCCTATTTATACTATGAAAAGAAAACAGGAAAACTTTAAACCTAATTATACTCTAACTAGGAAAGTTTAATAGATTAACTATGAGATATAAAGTACCAATCCTCACTCAACTAGGAGAAAAAATAAATTGTTAAACCTAAATTAATAAGGAAATCACAAGGAAACTAGGAAAGTAAATAAATAATACATCCTAATTTTTCTAGCAAATAGTTTCGGAAATCCAACGATATTTTGGCTTTATCTTGAACGCGTTTTCTAATCTCCCATTGATCCACATGAGAGTTTGTTAACCCTCGGATTTGCTCCGCATCACCACATCAACGAGACTTGACCATTTTCTTCTATATATGATGGAACCAACTTTCTCATTTCAATGGCTCTTTTAAAGAGTAATATAATGGGCAGTGTTACAGTCCTACATTGGCTAGACTTTGAATAGTTGTCCTCTATATACGATGGAACCAACCTTCTCTGTTTAAGGGTTTTTTTGAAAGTCATCCAATGACGCGTGTTAGAGCCCTACATGGGCTATACTTGTACCATTTCTTCTCTACATATGTTAGAACGTCCTTTATCTATACTCAAGAGTAGGGGTGCTCACGGGCAGGGTCGTCCCAATCTTTTTGGAGGCCCTGTTACACTTGTATCAAAAATACGAGTCGATTGGAACACAAAACAAATAACAAATAGAAGTTAAATAGAAAAGTTCATATTAAATTGAAAGTCTTACAAGTTAATGAAAATAACCATTGAGTAGCTAAAACCAAATCATTAGGCATCTCTGATTTTGAGCTCTTGGGAATTTCAATCGACAACCGATTGAATCGGGAATAAATATGGGAAGAAGATTGAAGAGGTATCCGATTGATTCTGATTTGAGGATTATTGACTAACCTTATAACTCAGGCTCAAAAATGTGAAATTTGGTCCCCAAAAATTTTGGGGGCCCTGTTCTGAATCCCATATTTAACATGCCAAGGGACGGGCCTGCTCACGGGTTGGGTTGATTGGGTTGAAGGCATTTGAACAACCTAACTCAATGCTTGCGGTTTGAAAAATCTCAACCCAACCCAACCCAAACCGAAGTGCAACCCAACCCAAATCGTACGAGTTGGTCGGGTTGATACTTTGATACATCAAAATATTCTTCTAACTTGTTTTCTCTACTACTCATAATTTCTTTTTCATCATCAACCATTTGGTACAACTTTGTAACACCCTAAAAATAGGGATAACAAAAATCCGCAAAACGGACACGAGGTATGCAAAATAGCCATAGCAAGAGCCTCCCAAAAATGGGGAAATGTATAAACAACCTGTTTAATTACAGTTGTAATTTAACGGACAATAAATAACCACCAACTAATCTAATTTCTACAACTAGAAAAGAGATTACAAAAGGGTTGTCATTTAAGAACCCCAAACGGTTCACTTTCAAAAGTATACTACGTCCATGTGCAAAAATCCCCAAGCTCTCACCCCAAAGCAACTAAGCCTGCTTAAGACCGGCACCGCTAGAACCTGAGATACACATCGACACCAAACAAGTGTTAGGCCAAAAAGCCTAGTGAGTTGAACAATAATAAGCATGCATGAACAGTTACAATTCTTATCAGCAGTTAACCAGTGTTCAATATATGTGGAGTCATTAGGGGAGACCCAAAGCACCAATCAAGTCCCACCCAAGAGTCGATATACCTTGATGCCCTTAACAAGGAACACCCCAAAGGCCCGGCACACCCGAAGACCACCGCTAAGAAAATTCCCCGAATGGCGGAGGTCTAGGCACATACCATCACAGTGGCGCCCAAGACTACATCCTCCTAGTGTACTGACTTGGTTCGTCCACATAACGCATATAGGAGGTCCTTTAGGTGTATTTCAACCCAACATATTTCAATACCAACTACGGATACAATATTACCATCCTATCTTCATGCAGTCCAACAAAAGACCCAAATGACACTTATATTCATCATGCATATAAATATGTCATCAAAGTGGTATTCTAACTAGAACCATCATAATACCCATACATGCGTACATTTCATATCAAGTTAATCACATTGTGTATCCATGAGAAAAGCCCCAAATAATGGCACCCATAACATAAGACATAGCATATCACCAATATCTATATTTCCAACTATTTTCATCAAGAAATCCCAAATACTTGAACACATAGAGATAAAATAGCAAATAGAAGATTATGATGTGTATCTAGTTTTAACAAAGGTTTAGTAAACTCACAATCTAGGTTTTGAACCAAAACCTAGAAAATACGGAACTCTAAAGATGGAGAAATGCTTTGACTTGATTCTTCAGGATCTTCTCCAATAAATGATCTCCAAGGTAGGTTGAATGCCCAAGGATTGATGTTTAACCACCCAAGGTTGCAATAAATGCTTTGAGGGGAGTAAATGATGGCTTGATGCTCAAACCCTAGAATTCCCCTCTTGAAAAACGATTGTGGGTGGGTGTTTTTGTTTTGAAATTGGCTGAAAAGGGTTTTAGAGACCTGCAGGTGTTCCCGCGGCTTATGTCGCGGCTTGCAACCCGTGGCGTAAGTCGCCCGCGTGCCCCACAGGGTCGACTCCAGTAGCTTACGCGGCTTATGCCGCGACCAGTAACCCACGCAGAAAGTCGCGTAAGTCTCTGTTTGCCATTAGTTAAACTATAGAACCCCACAACATAACCAACAACAAACCTTAAGCAAGATAAACATTTTAAGCATATAAGTCCTACATCAATTAATACAAACATAGGATTAACAAGGCCTAATACTCACCTAAAATTCCGGGTGTTACAAACTTATTCATACTTCCTAAATCTTAAGTATATCATATTCAATTATAATTTTCAATTTCCACACACATACACATACACACACACACACACATATATATATATATGTATGTATGTGTTCACAATTATTGACCATATATACAAACGAGTTATATAGAGATAGACAATAGATTGAAAATATACGTATATGAAGAGATACATGATGATGTAATTGTCTAATGTACATATTAATAGAGACTCAACAATCATATTAAATCCAAGAAATAAAATGATATCGGATTCATCGAGTTGGGTTGGGTTCAAATAAAAGTAACCCAATACCTACTGTTTTTGAAGATTTTACAACTCGATTAGACATCGGGTTGCTTTAGGTTGAGTTATTTTGTTAGGTTGGGTTGATCTGGCTGGTCAGATTTTTGAGAATCCTTACTCAAGAGCTCTATTGGAGAGTAATTCGAGGGTTCCATATATTCTCATATAGTATCAGATTCAAATTTACCTTTCCGAGGACTCAACACTTTTAGACAATCTATATTCGTATATCCCCATTTCAACTGTAACACCCTAAATTTAGAGAAAATTTAAAATTCGAAATTTCGGCAATATAACGTCTATAATTGGGGAAAACCCTGAATAAAACGATAATGACATTTCAACCAAAGTATGTCATCCCAAAACGGGGAAACAAAGTATGACGTTTACAACCCAAATGATCAATTAAAGTTTAACTCAACAACCTACTAATCTAGACAAAACTAAATCTAGATTAAGATCGAGTGTTGGCACTTTTCTTCCCAAAAATATGCCATGACTATGTAGGGTGTGTGTCTCTATAATCTCCAAAAATGTTACTATCCTTCAACCTCTCTCTCCACTCAAGTCCGAGGAGTCCCGCCGCTAGGATGACCTATTATACATGCCATTTTAAGAAAAAGTGTTAGGATAACACCTAGTGAGATCAAACATTTACGTTGAAAAATATTAAGTTCTAAGCGAAAATAAAGTAGGTAAAGCCGGAGAAATAATAATATAAATCTTCACCACAATGCAAATACCTCTTGGTTAACGGGTGAGACCCGCTTACTAATGCAAGTGACAGAACACAAAAATAAGTCACTTGACAGGTTAGTAAAACCAAACACACATAATAAAGTACACGCAAGGGATGTTAGGCTTGGTAGCTTTAAACGTACACCCACGGAAGGTCAAGTTCAACCACATAGGGTCCTTACGTTGAGATCCTCATCCAATATCGTGTACTAGCACATAGGACTTATACCATATCCGATGCCTAAATGTGCCTCGATGTGGAAAACTAGCGTTCCATCATCGGACAAAATGATATAAACAATTGTAGTTTCATGACGCCCAAATGCAAACATGTAAACCAACCAATGCCTTTATGGCCAATCAATCTCTCAAATAGTTACGTGACAACAATTATGTAAGGATCAAGCATCCATAAGACTTCTCACATAATTTACAAGGGGGTCCTCAAAATAGTGTTTTGGGTAGTATTTCCATAACTTAATTCCAAACACCCAAAACCTCATTTAATAAATATGCATCAACATCTCAAAACCCTATAATCTCCAAAACTCACCCAAGTCAAGTAAATCAAAATGGAGATGTTTAGAAGGATAAAATTCACATTTTAACATGTATAAAGTTTATAAAAGAGAATGAACTCACCTTGTAGGGTTATAGTTTAAAACCCTAGATTTTCAAGAACTTAAAGGATGAGAATGAGATCCTTGAGAAGGCTTGAACTAGTACCACAATCACCTAAGAGCACCTAGAATGCCATAAATGATCAAGAGTTGAGGTGGTTGGGAAGCATTAATGTAACACTCGAAAAAAAACGTAAAAATTAAGAACAAAGGTTGAGGGGAGAAAATAATTCAAACGCAAGTGAAAGGTGAAAAGTGAAAAGAGAAAGAAAGTTTAAGGGGGAGAGTGTAAACTTCAGGGACCAAAGGTGCCAAGTCCCTAAAGTGTATGCATGGAACGTGGGATTGGGGTGGTTACGCCCCAAAACCACCGTAAGTTTCTATATGATGCGTTGATACTCATTTAGGGTTGATACGTAGCAAACTTAGTATCGTTTTCTTCGTCTCTTGATTTCGATCAAGTATGGAATTGGTGTGGAGCAAAACGGTCGAGCGGTTTGACAGAAAACGGTGGTCGAAAGTGTGTCGTCTCGGTGTTGTCGCAATGAATTATGGTGAGTTTTTCCGTTGGTTTTCGCAAGTAAAAGTTACGTTTGGTGTTTTATACTTGCTTTACGTTTTCTGGGAGTTTTTGGTCGTAAAATTGACCCGGAGTCCGTCCTTTTGGTCGAAAAAGCGATACGGAGAGTTTCGGTAAAAACCGAGACGTTTGATCGCAAATTTTGGGCTCTACGGTGCATCGTTTTCGATGATTTTTGAGCCATTGGACGGGGATTTATGTTACGGTGAAATCATGCAAAAAGAATCGTGGAAAAAGACGGAGAAACGAGCCTAAACGGGCCGAAAACATCGTTGTCGGCGTTTGGCCATGCGACGACGGTTCGGGTGGTCCGACCGTGGTTCGGCCGCCGGTCAGACGGTTTGGTGGCACGACGCGCACGGTGTAGAGCAGCGGTTTGGACGGTCCAGTGGCACGACGCGGGTGGCACGACCGGTCCAACGCGGTTCAGGCGGTTTGGTCGCGGTTCGGTCAGACCGACCCGGACGGGCAGTGGGCCGAATCCTTCCGAAAAGGTTTGGGCCGGGAGATTGGGTCTGCTCATTTAAATTTTAATTGGGTCAATTTAAATGATTAAGATTTTTATAATTAATTATTGGAGAATTATTTAATTACGAAAAGCGTCGTAATTGAATTGGATATTAATTAATTTAAGTTAGCTTCTAATTTAACTAGTATATTAAATTAGATTTAATTTAATTTAATATATCGGTTAATTAAAAACTAATATTTATTAATTAATCGTTTCTAAGGGGAGGATGAACGTTAAATCATTTATTATTAATGGTTTAATGATATTATTTTAAAGCGTCGTTTTAGAGCCAAATAATTAATTGGGACGTTTTAAAATAGGATATGGAGTTTATAAAATTATGGAGCGATTAAATTGATGTTTTAAGACGTCGATGAGCCGAGTGCTCGAGGGTTGATCGTAGTTGACTTTTGTTGACTTTTTGGCAATTTAGGCCGTTGATAGAATATGTTTTGTGCATGTCGTGTAGGTCATTAAAGCAGGGATATGTTTGGACACACACGCATTCAGGTGAGTTTTCATGAGACTTTTTCTGGGATGCATACATACGTAAATAAAAATTATGTTGCCATGATAATTATGTGGAGTTATGTGGAGCATGATGATATATTTTTATATGCATGTTTACGGGAGCATGTTTACATGTATATAGATATGTTATTTATTTGGAGTTACGTATGTTATGCATGAGGAGATATTTTATGTACATGTTTACGGGTGAATGTTCCATGTACATTATTTTTATACAGAAGATTGCATGTTATTGTTTAATTGGTTATAAACATTTTGTTTTAGCATGCTATATGTATTTTGGAGTTGATTTCATGTGGCACATTTTGGTGCCGATATGGGGTATGGGATCGAGCTCAATATGTCACGTTGAGGAGTGGCACGACCCCGTAATGGGTGCCGGACGGGTGTGAGTCGTGCAACCCAGGGAATGCCAGTGACAGAGCAAACCTACCTAAGGGAGGATTGGCACGACCCCGTAATGGGTGCCGGACGGGTGTGAGCCGTGCGACCCAGGGAATGCCAGTGACAAAGTGGACGAGGAGGTTTAGGGAATTACATTGTGTCAAATGTTTTCTGAAAACAATATGCATACTAGTTAATTGGTGCTTGATATTTTTATGTTTGATGGAGTGTGTATTTATGTGCACGTAAACCATGAACTCACTTAGCTTTTTAGCTAACTATTAGTATGCATCTCAGGAGCCGGTTGTTCAGGTTTGGACAAAAGGGAAGGGTAAGGCGTAGATAGATTTATTATGGTTATGTTCTTTTATGCTTTGCTAGTTGTCAAACTTATTATGTAATTTGGGTTTTACATAACATGGTCCGGTATGGGACGGACTAATGTTGGAGACTTGTATTACTTTAAGTTAAGACTTCCGCTGTGATGGTGATTTGCTTATATCTTGATGTCACATTCGACGACATAAGGTAATATTTGGGCTAAAAGATGTGACATTACCCAAGGGTAAAATGGGGGTGTTACAGGTTGGTATCAGAGCCGTAGTTTAAGAGAATTAGGTTACGTTTATAGCCTAAGCTTAAACTAAACGGTGTAATGGGTATGGAGATCAGGAAAGGAGTTGGAGTATATGATCTGCTTATGATCAATTGGAGAGGAGTTTAAGGAATGAGGTAAGTTAATATTGATTTGATTTGAGGTGTTAAAAGGTTAAGGTTGAAAGACAAGTGCCTTTATGAGGCTATGATGTGCTAGTTTTGTGAGTAAGATTCACGCTTAACTAGCGATCTTAGGGGGGTGAAAGTTAAAGTCCAATAACAGTTCTACTGAGGTGCAGTCTCGTAGTACTATGGTCTGGTAAGGGGAGCATTATTAATAAAGGTGAGAGGTATGGTTTTGGACCTCGAGAAATCTATTCGGATTTTACACCCGTCTAATTGTATGTAGACTCGTAGGGGGATTTTATCACCTATCGAGCTAATAAGAAGTTGTTAGCATGTTTCTAAGAGAGAAGTATATATGTGGTTGTACATTATGATGTATTTCCATATTTTAGGAGTTCAGGTCAAGCATTTATAGCTGACCTGGTGGTATGGTCAATATGGTGGTTATGTTAGTGGAGGTGTTTTGGACATATTTGGCTATATCATTACGTCATGGTGTATAGACATACATGATAGGATATATACATGAATTTTCTCTCAGTATGTATATGATTATGGTGCTTTATCTTGTATTGGAGAATCAGGAGTCCATTGAAAGATTGGAAATATTGTTTATCTTAGCATGTGCCTTTGTGTTATGATGTCTACTAAGACTATGGAGTAGGAGAAAACATGGGGACTAACGGTGCCTTATTGCATCAGTATGGTGTCTAGAGGATCAAGAAGGATTGAAATCATCGGGGAATGTGCCAATGATGTGGTACCACCGGTGGGACGAGGTCGAGGCTGCGGAAGAGATCACAGTGATGGTCATACGGCTAGCTTGAGTGTCACCCCGTCTATACATGCTAGTATAGCCACAGGGACATGCCGATGACGTGGGAGGACACAAGGAGAGAGGTGGAAACCCTATGACTGAGGAGACAATGGTCGATAAGATGACACAAATCCTCCAGAATACCCTAGCTGGTATGATAGAGGTAATGTTAGAGATCGAGCTAAGGAAACAGGTAGAAGAAGAGGAGACTGAAAATAAAATACTGAGATAGGAAACCAGGAGGATACTGAGGCAAGAAACCAGGAGAACAATAAGGTGAGTAACAACGAAGAGGACAAGATAATGGTTCCATCCATATAGGAGAAGGGATGCAATTACAAGGATTTCAGTAACATGCGTCCAAAGGAGCTTAAAGGGATTGAGGGCGCGATGACCCTAATGAATTGGATAAGGAATATGGAGGGTTGTTTCAGAATCTACAAGTTCTATGTGGACCAGAAAGTGACATATGCGGCCACTACCCTTGTAGGTTTTGCACTTCGCTGGTGGGAAACGGAGTGCGAGATTAGAGGAGACAAGGAAATGATCACTGTGACTTGGGGACAGATGAAGGATTTGATGATGGAGAAATATTGCACCCAGTCAGAGGTGAAGAAATTAGAGTCTGAATTCTTAAGGCTAGAGCAAGTGTCCTATTCAGTCCAAGAGTATGTTAATGACTTCTTGAAAAAGGCCATGTTTGTAAGCCGCTAGGTGGCGCCAAAACAAGAAATATAGATTGTTTTAAGTACGGTCTATGTATAGAGATAAAGCAATATATTGACATGAACGCACTAAAGAAGTTCGTTCAAGGAGTGGAGATGGTGACAGTTGCCAAGGAGAACAATGTTTAGGCAACAGGTGAAAGGAAAGATAGTAAGAGAAGTGGGAAGGTCTGAGTAATATAATCAAGAAGGCGAAGATGAGTTCTTCTACAGTGAATATAAAAGGATAACATGGTTCCTCAGTGTAGAAAATGTGGATGAAGGCACAAGGGTGAGTGCTTGGCTAGGAGCTTATCTTGCTAAGGGTGTGGAAATCCAGGGCATACGGTGCAGGAATGCCCAGAAAGGAAGACTTGTTACGAGTGTGGCGAAACAAGACATCTATGGTTTGAGTTCTCTAAGGTTCAGAAATGGGCACTAAACAGTGTGAAACTATTTGGTGACGGTGCAGGAAGGAGTTATGATAAAAGAAAGGAGGTACCTAAGGGACGTGACTGAGTTTACAACATGACATTGGAGGAGGTTTGGGAGACTCCTAATATCGTATCAAGTATGTTTCCTATCAACAATGTCTATCCTCATGTATTATTTGATTCAGGGCAAATGGTAGTTTTGTGTCTATTGTTTTCTGCCACTACTTGAACAAAGATACATGTATATGGGAGAAAATCTACACTATAGAAACAACTGACGTTGTTCAGATTAAAGTAGAGGAGATAATTGAGTCTGTTAGACTCATGCCGATGTGTTAAGGAGGTTTTGATGTGGTTCTAGGCATGGATTGGTTATCTGACAATCACGCCCATATCGTATGCAATAAGAAGATGATCAAGATTCAAACCTTAGAAGGAAAGACGGTTCACGTTTATGGAGATCGAAAGAAAAACAACACTAAAGTGATCACGACCTTGAAGGTTATAAAGTACCTTCAAAACGGGTGCATAGCTTACTTAGAGTATGCTATAGACACCCAGCTAAAGGAGAATACGGTATCAAGTATACTGGTAGTAAGGGAATACCCAGAAGTGTTCCCAGGAGGAGTTGCAAGGGATGCCACCAGAACGTCAGGTGGAATTCCGAATTGACTTGGTGTCGGGCGCAACACCAACTGCAAAGACACCATATCGGTTGGCTCCGACGGAGATGCAAGAATTGATGAAGCAACTCCAAGAGCTGTTGCATAAGGGGTTCATACGACCGAGTTTGTCACCCTGGGAGCATCGATATTGTTCATCAAAAAGAAATATGGTACGATAAGAATGTGCATCGATTATCGGGAGCTAATTAAGATCACGGTCAAGAATAGGTACCCATTACCAAGGATCGATGATTTATTTGATCTGCTTCAGGGAGCCAGTTATTTCTCGAAGATTGACCTAAGATCTGGTTACCACCAGTTGAAGGTTCGAGAGGAGGATATACCAAAAACGGCTTCCAGAACTCGTTATGGACACGATGAGTTTCTGGTAATACCTTTTGGGTTAACGAATACACCAGTTACATTCATGGATATGATGAACATGGTATGTGGACCCTACCTAGATAAGTTTGTCATAGTCTTCATTGACGTCATCCTTATCTATTCGAGGAGCAGGGAGGAGCATGAGAAACATTTGAGAGCAATTCTCGAGCTGTTGGCTCCGCTAGAATGCCCCGCGATAATGACCATGTGTCGTAGTCGCGGGCATTGTCGCCCCTTCTTGGCACCATACGATACCATCTCCACGAGAATGTCCCACGATAATGACCATGTGTCATAGTCGCGGGCATTGTCGCCGTTTGTGTCCCGAGCACACTTTTCCACCAGTTTTCGATTTCGCAAACGATATCCGACAATCCGAGATTAGTCATTCCATCTAAAAAGGAATTAAGACTCCAAAGATTCAAAACATCATCAAATTTAAATGCGAACTATTACAAGTTTTCGGGTCTTACATCAACACTACGGGACAAATTGTGTCTGTCTACCTTCGTTGAAGGGCACGTGTTAGAGTCATACATTTGTTAGACTTGGACCATTTTACCTCTGTATATGTTGGAACCCTCTTTCTTTGCCCAAAGGTTTTTTTGGGGAGTAATTCGAGCTTTCTATGTATTCTCACATGATATCTAAGTCAAGATATATCACTTTAGGGACTCAAAAGGACATGTTATGGTCTTGCATCAACTAAACTTGAACATTTTACATCTATATTATACGCCCTCAAATTTGGAAAGATGGGCTAATTTAAAATTTTCGATAATACTTCAATTAAAGGACAAATCCCTTTCTACAAATCAATATTTGAATTACCTCAAATAGAAAATCTAGATTTAACTTCGATAATTGATAAACCAAGCCTTATATAAAAACTAGGATTAAGTTTAGGTGTTACTAAATCCCAATATATGTCGATATCTCCAAGGTGCGGAAGACATCATCGAATGGCTTTACTCTTCTCGTGCAACTAACTAACACTCACCTCTTCACGGTATCACTAGTACCATTCCCCCAACAAGGACATGATGCACATGTCGAAAAATTAAAAACAGAGGGTTAAGCTTAACGCCTAGTGAGTTCAAGAGTTTTAATCATTTATATAAAACGATAAAATAAAAGAATGCTATTTAAATCACGATTTCTAAAATGAAATGTATAAAATATGAAAGCAACATCTTTCCCAAAACCCACCATTTTCGTGATGAAAACAACCAATATAAAACATTCATTCAAATATGAATTCGAAACCCAATACTCACTCCAGATAAGGTTTAATGTCCAAATTTTGTAGATATGGATAAAAACTCTATTACCCAAAAATACTCCAAAAATGGATAAGGTTGAATACCCAAAACCATAAATAATGGAAAACTCCATATTCAAAACAACACCAAAATATGGATAATACATTATCTGAAAATAACAAATTTTGGTGACGGGGAAGACCCGTATCCATCGAATATGGAGAACATAAAAGTAAGCCACAAATCAACGATAAATGAGCCTTAACTATGAATCATATGGTCACCAAGTTCAACCACCAATGGTTTGTAGTTTGGGTCCCCCGCTGATCATATGCTAGACATGACAACCACTACTAACTGCACGGTCATCAAGTTCAACCACCCATGGTCTGTAACTCAAGTCCCCCGCTATGAATCATACGGTCATCAAGTTCAACCGCCCACAGTTTGTAGTATGAGTCCCCTGTTACATATGAGTTTCTAGCAAGAAAACAGGGACAACTGTCCCATTCGAAACCATCAAACTGACTCTTATGCTTATGGATCCATTGCATTACAGTCTAAACTTACATGACTCCAAATGAATGACAACGCACTCAAAGCATGTAACATTTAAAATAAATATGTCATAAATGCATATAACTCCAAAGGCTCAGCATAGAGCAAAATAAAACGGACGATTGTCTCTTAAGACTCATTTGAGTCAAAACCGAGCCAACAACTCAACAACCCAATTGTAACACCCCGAATTTTGGAACGAATCCTTAGTTAAATGTGTACGTTCATTTTGATGTTTGCACCTCTTGAATTAGTCGTGAAGTCGAATAGGATCATCGAATTTTGGAGTGGAGGAAAGCCCTAGCAACAGTGCCCGGCGAAAGTGCCCTTGGGCATTGTCGCGAATCACAGTCGCAGTCCAAACACCACTTTCGGTACGTTTCGGGTGAGAGTGACCGACGAGAATGCCCGAGGCACTCTCGCATGTCATTATTGTGCCATCACCACCACTTTCTGTACATTCTCAGCGAGAGAGCCGGGACATGAGGTGCAATTCAATAACGTCACGGGTGACCCCAGTCACGTGTTCTCGTCTCACATTTATGGAAACGGGTATCCCCCGTATTTCACGAGGTATCTCTTGTGTATTTTATACAGGCGTGGAATATCTTTTCCAAGTTGAATGTTGGCATTAGTTCAACCTTTGGGTGTATCAGTAACAATTAATTATGTTGTATTTGCCTATTTATAAATTGTTAACCCTTACATTATCTCTAGACTTTTGGTTTAACACTTGTTTTGGTGTTTAATGGCTCACAGGTCCTACTAGTGGTGTGCATAGGACACCTTGATCCGCCGGCTGCGCACCTAGGAGCTTTGAAGGACCGAGTTTTTTGGGAATCTTGTGAGAAGAGTGTTTTGGAGCCATAGTGACACCCACCTTAATTTAGTCTTGACTATTATTCTAGATTAAATAGGTTGTTGTGTATTATATCTCATTATTCCGCTACTTTATTTGGTACAAACTACCCCAACTTTATTTGGGTTTTAGTTATTCTTATTTACAGGTTTATAAACCTTCATATTTTGGACGTCATGTTGCCGAAATTTTAAGTTTTAAATTTACCCAAATTTTAGTGTGTTACACCGATTGACTATACAATTAAAGTCCCAAAAGAAGTACAACACATTTAACCGACGTCTATAAAAATACATGCTCCAAAAACTTGATTACTTCAAAAACACACCATTGGTTGGGACAAATCATTTTCCAATTAAAACCATACCATTCGTATTTCCAAAATGTCTTATAACACAACAACAAACATTTATCACCAAATGATCTCCATTTATAAGTTACTAAAAGTCAACACACCTCTGATTGAATATACCAAATACGGGTATTTCATTAGATTTATAAAATCAAATATACCAAATATGCAAATAACTCACACATTTGATAAATATCAAGTAGAACACATGAGTACTTCAAAATGGACATTTTTGGCATGCACATAGTTTTAGTTAAGCAACTTGAAACCTAGGTTCCAAACCCAAACATCTAGATTCCATTGATGAAGACTTGAGTCTATGAGCAAAGATCTCTACAAATATTCTCTATGTAACAACCCCTAGTTTAGAAATGTATCAAATACCAACCACAAGTTAGATCCAAGAGGAATCCCAAAAATGGAGCTCAAAACACCAAATATGCTTACCTCTCAAGATCTTGAAACTACTATTAAAGATCTTTAATCTCAATGTTAACCCTTCCAGTTACTCCAAAAAGCTCCCAAAAAACGCCATCCAAACCTCCCCAAATCACCCCAAACCGAGATGGAATGAAGGGATGAAGTATGGGAAAAATCTAGAAAATTAGGCCTTAAAAGTTGTTCCAGAGGCTTCATGCGGCCTAAGTCACGGGGCTAGTCCCGCGTGTACAAAAACTCAGAATTTTAGAACAAAAAGTTGTGCGGCTTGAAGTGGCGAGACAAGTGGCCAACTTTCAATTTGCTCTCGAAACACCCTTTTTCTACCAAAACTCTCCCACACCAAATGTTTTCATGGTATAATGCATTACACTCACTAGAAGACCTCCAAAAGCTCATATAAATAGCGTCAATCCCAAAATGTTGTACCCATAAAAATCCGAGTGTTACATATATATATATATATATATATATATATATATATATATATAGGGTCAGGTTCAAACGAGAAGCTAAACATTTTGCGAGAAGGCGAGAAGTGTTTAATCATATATGATACACAAGCTTAATCATATATGATTAAACACATGTTATATTGACAATACATAGACGTTTAATCATACATGATTAAACACACCTACAAGCCATGTAATCATATATGATTAAACACTTCTCGCCTTCTCGCAAAATGTTTAACTTCTCGCATGATCCTCCCTCTCTCTCTCTCTCTCTATATATATATATAAACCTCCTTATCTCATAAGGTTTTTTTTAAGTAAATGTAAATCTCGAGGTTCCAATATATTCTGACATCAAACCACAAACAACTTCAGAACATCATCTTGTAAATTCATATTAGAAATTTAAAATCTCAAGATTTATAACTAAAAAAATATAGAGTAGATGTTTAGACTAAAAGAAGTATAAACTCTTTTAAGAAATATTAATATAATATTATTTTAATACATGCAATAATATAATAGGTATAACCCAGGTAATGAATACCTTTATGTGACCATCATTGCTTAAAATATTTAACTTCATAGAGTATGTCACAATTCATTTTCTTTTTGAAAGATAGTAAATTATAATAAAAAGGAGCAAGGAAAAATACACAGCTAGGGAGCCTGATGCAGCGAGGTGCAACAATCAAAAGCAGACCACCTCGTAGTCGAAGGAAACACAAAGAAGAGAAAAAAACAACAAAAACAACTCCGAACAAATGAACCAACGAGAACCCAAAAGCAAGGAAAGGCACAATCAGGATTTTGGAGTGGAGCGTTAAGCCAACTGTCCCAAGGAATAAAATCCTTACAAGAACGTCTCGAGATCCAATCATAAACATGAACCTCGATATCTAAAAACAAAATATCCACAAAACTCAACTTGTTTTCGAAAAATCATGTTGTTACGGTGACCCCATATCAAGTAAGATGATTCCCAAATCATTTCTTTCCAAAACCTTGATATCGAACCAAAAATCAAAGAGCCGCCAGTGTGGTTGAGGAGGAGACTTGCCAAATTACCTAAGATGAAATCAATACACCACCATTTCTGAATCCTTTCCTAAACTTCCGATGCGCACTTGCAGCCCACGAGACAATGATCCAAAGTTTCATGCATTTCATTACAAATCGAACAAAAAACCCAGTCTAAATCAATTCCACGTTCTCCCAAAGCCACTCGAACTAGAAACCTTCCGCAAACGAATATGTTGTAACACCCCGCTCTTTATTAATTATAAAAGCAAGGTTCTAAATGGCGTGAGGCGTGGCGTGGCGGCGAGGGAAAGCCTCAAGCCTTAGGAGCCACGACGAAGCCATGACGTTTTCAAGGCGTGACTTATGGCGTCAAATTTTTAATTCATATATAATATTATACATAAAAACGTATGTTTTGTAGTGTTACTCAATGAGTCAATAGTAATAAGCAAGTTAAATTAGGTTAAATATTAAAAAAACTTGGAAATAAAACATTAAAAATGTAAAGAAAAATCAAATATCTCATTATGATAACTGCGCATTAGGTCATGGTGTGCCATGGGCTTAACGTGGCGTGACACACAAGCCTTGGTGCGATGGCGCGCCATGGCGGCTGTGCGGCGAGTTTTTTAGAACATTGTATAAAAGTGCGACTTGTCATTTTCCTTACCGAACCTATAATAACCTTATTTTGATTTAAGGTATTGAAGTTCGCTTATAGACCCCTTGCCTGCTTTTATGTGGTTAAGTTGTGTTGATAGTACTCACTTGTGTAGTATGTATATGTATAAGTGATTGTTATGTGTAAGCGTGTGCTCATAAGCAATTGACATCCACATGAATGCTTATTAGTTACTAAGAGTCATTTATACCTTAGACTTCCATCCTCGACCTCGAGAAACTCTATCCCGAGACTATGGTAACCTGAGAGTTCGAGAGTAGAGTGAAGTATGAGTTGTTAAGACTTTAGCGACGAACCAACAGCGGGGGAGAGATAATGGGCGACATTGCTCAGGCGACAATGCCTTGGCAAAGTCGTTGGGTCAATGTCGCAGAAGGGGGAGGGGTTCTGAATTTTGGTCGAACATTCCAGCATGCTCGGTCAGGGGTGCGACTTTGCCCCGACGACAATGCCATGGACAGAAGTCGTAGGGGCATTTTCGCCTGCGGGGTGCAGGGTTCTTTGGTGGAAGCCGATTTATAGACCAAACACAATACATTTCCCCATTTTTCAGCTATCTATCGATCTCTCTCAATAATTGGGGATTTTCTTCTTTCTTTCCTCCTTCCCTCTTCATTTATTACTACCAACAAACCCTAGCTTTTACTGCCATAAAAAAGGGTTGTTGGATTGAAGTTATTGCTTTTGTGGGTTAATAAAGTCTCAAGGAAGTTAAGCAAGTCTCTCAAATCCACCTACCATTTTAGGGTTTCTCTACACAAACCCTAGTTGGTGAGTTCATACTCCTTAAAGGCTCTTTTACTCATGTATTACTTGCAACATTACCTACATTGTATATGTATACCATTTATTTGGATTTTGACCTAACCTCTAAGGTTATACCTTGCAATCCCTAGATGGTGAGTTCTCTCTATAAACTCTATTAGTTAAAGTGGTGGGTTTATGTAAAGTATGTATTGACTTAAACTACATGCTTACATGAGCAATACTTGAAGATATCTTTATTTTATGGTTGACCTAATTAACTAGGTTCTTATGGAAATGTGGAAGAAAATACAACTCTATATCATGATGATTAATGAAGACTATGTAGATTTACTAAGTGAAATGTAAAGATGGCTTGTCTTTAGAATATACTGATTTATTATTATTATGAAATCTTGTATGGTGTTTATGGTGACAATAAGTCAATTTGGGAAATACATATGTCTATTTGAGTATATCTAATTAAATGTGATCACCTGATAAGAATGTGGGTTCTACTCCTGGTGCACGAGGAAGTAGTTATACGTGTTAATTGGACCTACTATTGTTTTGGTCTGTGGGGTTTGCTAGCGAGTAGGCAATAGGGGGTCGTGGGCCCTTGAGGTGTAACTCGTCTAGATATGGATAGACAATAATGTCCCGTAAGACCTTGAGGTGTAACTCGACGGAGTAGGCAATAAAGGCAATGCTATGGTTTGAGGTTGTGATGTCTTGATGACATGGGAACTAGGACCGGTACATGAGGTGTAATCCAATAACATCATGGGTGACTCCACTCCCGTGTACATGTCACCCCAATGGGAACGGGTCTGCCCCGTGATTCAAGGGTATCTCTTGTATGTTTATGTTCAGGTTGAGAACATCGTTGTAAGTGGGATTATTATGGTGATGGCAATGGAGTTTGGTAACACAAGTTTTATTTTATGTTACCCTTGTTTATGAATGTTATATTTTTATGAGATCTCACTAGGTTTTGTCCTAACACTTGTTGTGGTTGTTGTTTTCTCACAGATCCCACCCATGGTGGAATTTAGGTTATCGGGATGTCAACCGGGCACGTAGGAGAACTTGAAGTGTCGGTATTTTTGGGGTTCTTGTGAAGAGATATTTTTGGTGGGTTAGCAACACCCAAATTTAATCTAGTCATAATTCATTCTAGATTAAGTAGGTTGTTGTATTGTGATGTTTCTTATTCTTGCAACTACTTTCGGTACAAACTACCCCGACTTCATTTGGGTTTTAGTTGTCATGAATCTTGAGTTCGTTTTGTTATATATTTTATATTTACAAGGTATAGTGGACCTCCGTCTTTTAGACGTCATATTGCTGAAATTTTGAATTTTTAATTCGAGATTTTTAGGGTGTTACAAGTTGGTATCATAGCTCTAGTTTAAGTGAACTAGGTATGAAATCTCGATGCCTAGACTTAAGCTGAGACTATTAGGTAATTAAGTGTGAGAATTGGGTAGAACTTCTAAGATGGGACAGTCTTAGAGTCAACGGAAATTACTTTGTTGAAAATTATGAAAGTGGTAATGAGAATCTATATGTAGTGTACGCTCATAATTTCAATTTGCTACTGTTATTATGAATGTACTTATATGTGGGCATGCTTGAATTACTCTGATTATGATAATCAGTGAACTGTATTAGTACGTTTCTTGTGTGTGATCTTATGTAACCTACCTCTCACCCTCTTTGGAATTGATGACAGACGAAAATGATAAATACTCGGAGTCATCTTCAAACGTCATCGGAGGGTTAAGCTGTGACTGAATCAACGACCGATAGGCCGAATCCGACTGTAACGGTCGAACCCCCAATTCCACCTATGCTGGTTGGAAGGGTGGAACAAGTTCCGAGAACCATTTTCCACTGCTGATCCAATCATGACTGAGACAACCCCTCAAACACAGATGATGGATATGATGAGAGCCATGAATGAGACCATGGCGAAACAACAAGAGTTGTTCATGAAGCTACTTGAAGACCGAGAGGTGAATCACTGTCGTCATGAGACGATTGAAGAAAACGTGGTTATCGCGGGATCCGGGGGTACCGGAGACGAGAACCTCACGGAAGGATTGGTGACTTTAGAGACGAGACAACCGGGAAAGGGGTGATCGTACAAATCCTCTCTTTGTTGCAAACCACCGGAGTTTTCCGGTACTGACGAGCCCGTAAAGTGTATGAACTGGCTCAGAGAGATTGAGCATGCCTTCCGAGCTTATGATTGTGATAAGAGCCAGAAAGTGAAGTATGGGTCTTAAATGCTACGGGGTTCGGCTTTAACAAGGTGGAATTTGTTCACCGCAATAGTGGAAGAATATGTGTTAGCCAAGATGGTTTGGGCCGAGTTCAAGAGAAAGATGTTGGAAGAATACTGCAATGAAGAAGAGATGGACCTATTAGAAGATGAGTTCCGATCAATCAAGAAGAGAAGCTTGTCAGTAAAAGATTACACTCGACTATTTATGGAAAAGCTAAACTTGGTAGGGCATGTGGTCTTGACCGAGAAGAAAAAGGTAAAGGCCTACTTGAAGTAACTACCCGGGGACATGCTATCAATGGTTCACAACTTCAAAGCCTCCAACCTCTGCGAGACCATCGAGGAGGCCAAGGTTATGGAGAGGCTCTATGCACGTGATAAGGAAAAGAAGACGAGAGTGGGAGAGAAGAGAAGGTGGGAGAGCCCGCCAAGTTCGTTCAAGAAACCGAGGTTTCAATCGAGAAGTAAAAGTTTTGAAAATCATCGGGAAGCAAAGTGGTGCCCCAAATGCAAAACAAGCATTTCGGGTTTTGCAAGATTAACTCCAACCCCAACCCTAACCCGGTCTCGTGCTTTAAATGCGGCGAACCGGGTCACATCAGTATCGAGTGTCCCATTCGGGGGACAATTTGCTATCAATGCAAGGAGATGGTCCACGTCCGAAGAGAGTGTCCCAAGATGAGAGGTGTTGCGAGAGGAGGAGGAAGTTCGGGAAGCCAACCGAAAAGAGAAGTCGTTCCCAAGGCTCAGGGAAGGGCTTTTCAAATGACCAAGGAGGAAGCAAAGGAGACCACCGATGTGGTGTCGGTTACGTTTCTACTCAACTCCACACCCGCTAGAGTGTTGTTTGATTCTGGTGCAAATTTCTCCTTCATATCTGTTATATTTTGCAAATCCTTAAGTGTATCTGTTAGTACTCTTCGTGATGCATTAGTCATAGAAGTAGCCAATGGGGAACAAGTAATCTTAAGATATATCTTGAGAGATTGTCGTCTAGAGATTAGTGGCGAACCTTTTATGGTAGACTTGCTTCCCATGACCCTCGGGAGTTTCGACGTGGTGGTCGGGATGGATTGGTTGGCGAAGCACCAAGCGGAGATCTTATGCTCAAAGAAATGCATCCGGATTCCCATCCGGGATGGTGACTTCCTAATTGTGTATGGTGAGAAACGAAAAGGCGAAGTGGCCATCATCTCATCCATCAAAGCAAGGAAATATCTGACGAAGAAGTACCCTTCGTATCTAGCCTTTATGGTAGATGCTAAGGCAGAAAAGAGGAAGGTAGAAGACGTGAAGATTGTCAACGAATTTTCGGACGTGTTTCCCGACGATCTACCAGGCTTGCCACCCGATCGGCAAGTGGAATTTCGGATTGATTTAATTCCGGGGGCGGAACCCATAGCTCGTGCACCGTATCGTCTCGCGCCAACAGAAATGCAAGAAATGATGTCCCAAATTCAAGAGTTTCTAGAGAAGGGGTTTGTGAGGCCGAGCTCGTGTCCGTAGGGAGCTCCGGTTCTCTTTGTAAAGAAGAAGGACGGATCGATGTGTATGTGTATCGATTACCGAGAGTTGAACAATGTGACCATCAAGAACAAATAACCACTACCCCGAATAGACGATCTCTCTGATCAACTACAAGGGGTCGGATGCTTTTTCATGATTGATCTTCGATCGGGGTATCATCAAGTGAAGGTTCGAGGGGAGGAAGTTCCAAAGACGGAATTTAGGACTCGTTATGGGCATTACGAGTTTCTAGTCATGCCTTTTGGATTGACGAACGCGCCGACAATATTTATGGACTTGATGAACCGGGTGTGTAGACCATTTTTGGACCGGTCGGTTATAGTGTTCATTGACGACATCTTGGTGTACTCCAAGGATGAAGATGAGCACGAGCAACATCTGAGAGAGGTGCTTGAGGTATTAAGGAGAGAGAAGCTTTATGCTAAATTCTCGAAGTGTGAATTTTGGTTGCAAAAAGTCCAATTTCTCGGCCATGTAGTGACTCGTGAGGGAATAAACGTAGATCTGGCGAAGATTGAAGCGATAATGAACTGGGAACCTCCAAGGAGCCTGACTAAAATCCGTAGCTTCTTGGGACTCGCCGGTTATTACCGAAGGTTTATCCAAGACTTCTCCAAGATCGCCTCATCGTTGACCGTGTTGACTCGGAAGTACGTGAAGTTCGTTTGGACTGAGGCTCAAGAGAAGGCATTCCGTACCTTGCAACGGAAATTATGTGAAGCTCCAATTTTATCCCTACCCAAGGGAACGGAAGATTTGTCGTATTTAGCGATGCATCCAAGATGGGATTGGGTTGCGTCCTCATGCAAAGAGGTAAAGTGATAGCATATGCGTCGAGGCAGTTGAAGGAACATGAGAAGAATTACCCAACGCATGACCTTGAATTGGCGACGGTTGTATTTGCTTTGAAGTTGTGGCGACACTACTTGTATGGCACCAAGTGCACACTCTTCACCGACCACAAAAGCCTGAAGTATGTCTTTGATCAGAAAGAGTTGAGTATGCGGCAAAGAAGATGGTTAGATCTATCGAAAGATTTCGACTGCGAACTTCAAAATCACCCGGGCAAAGCTAATGTTGTGGCAGACGCGTTGAGCCGGAAAGAGTATGGTGGAGCGGTGTGGACCTCACTGGCAAGGATTGAGATCATCTCAAACCTTATGGACATGATAAAGACCGCTCAAGCCGATGCGATTCTCGAAGCAAACCTCAAAGATGAAGCGATAACAAAGCAACACCTTATCTTGACGGAAGATGGTAGGGGATTGAAACTCTTCCAAGGACGAATTTGGGTACCCAAGTTAGAAGGATGCCGAAAGTTACTTTTGGAAGAAGCGCACAAGTCTCGATATTCCATCCACCCCGGGAGCACGAAGATGTATAGAGATATGAAGTTGAACTATTGGTGGTCGGTTATGAAGCTCGATGTGGCGAACTACGTAGAGAGATGCCTTACTTGTTCGTTAGTAAAGGCAGAACACCAACGACCGTATGGAAGTTTGCAATCCTTGGAAATACCGGAGTGGAAGTGGGATCACATCACGATGGACTTCGTGACGAAATTACCAAAGACGTTAAAAAGTCACGACACCATTTGGGTGGTAGCGGATCGTTTGACGAAAAGCGCACACTTTTTAGCCGTGAGGGAAACATTACCGTTGGACAAACTAGCAAGACTTTATATCAACGAGGTGGTCTCGAGGCACGGAGTGCCGTTATCCATTGTGTCCGACCGGAACAGTCGTTTCACTTCCCATTTCTGGAATGCTTTATAAAGGGAACTGGGGACAAAAGTGAAGTTGAGCACGACGTACCATCCTCAAACGGATGGACAAAGAGAGCGGACGATTCAAACGTTGGAATACATGTTGCGATCGTGTGTCATTGATTTTGGGGGAAATTGGGACTCTCACCTTCCATTAGTTGAATTTGCTTATAATAATAGCTACCATTCGAGTTTGGACATGGCACCATTCGAGGCTTTGTATGGGCGGAAATGTAGGACACCGACGAGAAGCAATTCGCCGGACCGGAAGTAGTACAAGAGACGGCGGACAAAGTCAAGAGTATTCGAGAGCGGTTGAAGGCGGCCCAAGATCGCCAAAAAATTTATGCGGACAAGAAGCGACGACCGATGGAGTTTCAAGTGGGCGATCGAGTAATGTTAAAGGTGTCGCCGTGGAAATGGATCATTATGTTCAGAAAGTAGGGGAAGCTTAGTCCTCGTTTTCTCGGGCCTTTCCCTATTGTTGAACGCGTGGGACTTCAAGCCTACAAACTTGATTTAACGCCCGAAATGAGTGGAATTCACCCTACATTCCACGTTTGCTATCTCCGGAAGTGCCTAGCGGAAGAAAAGAACGTCATCCCATTGACCGAGATTCGAGTAGACAACAATCGATGTATGGAAGAACCGGAATCCATTTTGGAAAGAGAAACGAAGAAACTCCGTCATAAGGAGGTAGTCATGGTGAAAGTCCAATGGAAGCACCACCGGGGTACAAACGTTACGTGGGAAGCAGAGGATGACATGAGGAGGCGGTATCCTCATTTATTTGAGTAGCGTGGGATTTCGAAGACAAAATCTATTCCTAGAGGGGGGGGGTTGTAACACCCCGCTCTTTTTTAATTATAAAAGCACGACTTGTAATTTTCCTTACCGAACCTATAATAACCTTATTTTGATTTAAGGAGTTGAAGTTCGCTTATAGATCCCTTGCCTGCTTTTATGTGGTTAAGTTGTGTTGATAGTACTCACTTGTGTAGTATGTATGTGTGCTCATAAGCAATTGACATCCACATGAATGCTTATTAGTTACTAAGAGTCATTTATACCTTACTCTTCCATCCTCGACCTCGAGAAACTCTATCCCGAGACTTTGGTAACCTGAGAGTTCGAGAGTTGAGTGAAGTATGAGTTGTTAAGACTTTAGCGGTGAACCAACAGCGGGGGAGAGGTAATGGGCGACATTGCCCAGGCGACAATGCCTTGGCAAAGTCGTTGGGTAAATGTCGCAAGAGGGGGAGGGGTTCTGAATTTTGGTCGAACATTCCAGCATGCTCGTTCAGGGGTGCGACTTTGCCCTGACGACAATGCTATGGACAGAAGTCGCAGGGGCATTTTCGCCCGCGGGGTGCAGGGTTCTTTGGTGGAAGCCGATTTATAGACCAAACACAATACATTTCCCCATTTTTCAGCTATCTATCAATCTCTCTCAATAATTGGGCGATTTTCTTCTTTCTTTCCTCCTTCCCTCTTCATTTATTACTACCAATAAACCTTAGCTTTTAGTGCCATCAAAAAGGGTTGTTGGATTGAAGTTATTGCTCTTGTAGGTTGATAAAGTCTCAAGGAAGTTAAACATGTCTCTCAAATCCACCTACCATTTTAGGGTTTCTTTATACAAACCCTAGTTGGTGAGTTCATACTCCTTAAAGGCTCTTTTACTCATTTATTACTTGCAACATTACCTACATTGTATATGTATACCATTTATTTGGATTTTGACCTAACCTCAAAGGTTATACCTTGCAAACCCTAGATGGTGAGTTCCCTCTATAAACTCTACTAGTTAAAGTGGTGGGTTTATGTAAAGCATGTATTGACTTAAACTACATGCTTACATGAGCAATACTTCAAGATATCTTTATTTTATGGCTGACCGAATTAACTAGGTTCTTATGGAAATGTGGAAGAAAATACAACTCTATATCATGATGATTAATGAAGGCTATGTAGATTTACTAAGTGTAATGTAAAGATGGCTTGTCTTTAGTATGAATATAATGATTTATCATTATTATGAAATCTTGTATGATGTTTATGGTGACAATGAGTCGATTTGGAAAATACATATGTCTATTTGAGTCGAAGGAGCCATGATGGTGGTGTCAAGTTGTCTCTTACGAGAATCGATATAGTATCGAGTCTCTTGGAAAACATCAAGACGAGCCAAATGGAAGCGCTCAAGGAAGAAAATTTCAAATCCGAAGTCATGGTAAGGCAAAGTGGACTTTTGACGGAAGATGGTCGAGGACTTAAACTCTTCCAAGGGCGAATTTGGGTGCCAAAGTTTGGTGGAAATCAGGAGTTACTTCTCGAAGAAATGCATAATTCGAAATATTCTATACATCCCGGTAGCACCAAGATGTATAGGGATTTAAAGTTGAACTATTGGTGTCCGGTGATGAAGTTGGACGTGTCAAATTATGTGGAGAGGTGTGTCACGTGTCTTCAAGTCAAGGCGGAAAATCAGAGACCGTATGGGAGTTTGCAACCGTTGTCCATTCCCGAGTGGAAATGGGACAACATCACTATGGATTTCATGACGAAACTACCAAAGACCTTGCGAGGCCATGACACCATTTGGGTAATTGTTGACCGGCTAACCAAGAGTGCGCACTTCCTTGCGATGCGAGAGACATTGCCAATGGAGAAATTAGCCAAGATTTATATCGATGAGGTGGTGTCACGACATGGGGTCCCGCAATGTATAGTGTCGGATCGGGATAGTCGTTTCACATCAAACTTTTGGGTGAGCTTGCAGAAAGAGTTGGGCACTAGACTGAATTTAAGCACGGCTTATCATCCTCAAACGGATGGTCAAAGCGAGAGAACGATCCAGACGCTAGAGGACATGTTGAGGTCATGTGTCATAGATTTTGGAGGAAGTTGGGACTCACACCAACCTTTGGTGGAGTTCGCTTACAACAACATTTACCACTCCAGTATCGGAATGGCACCGTTCGAGGCGTTGTACGGATGGAAGTGCAGAACACCGGTTTGTTGGCTTGAGGCGGGCGAGAAGCAATTCGTCGAACCGGAAATCATTCAAGAGACGGCAGACAAAGTGAAAGAAATTCGAGAACGATTGAAGGCGGCCCAAGACCAACAGAAAAGTTATGCTGATAAGAAAAGAAGACCGGTCAATTTCCAAGTGGGCGATCGTGTCATGTTGAAAGTATCTCCATGGAAGGGGATTATCCGGTTCGGGAAGCGCGGGAAGCTTAGTCCTCGTTTCCTCGGACCCTTTGCTATTGTAGAAAAGGTTGGACTTCAAGCATACCAGTTGTATTTGCCACTAGAGATGGATGGAATACATCCTATATTTCACGTGTGTTACCTTCGAAAATGCTTAGCCGAGGAGGAAAGTGTGATACCCTTAACGGAAATTCGAATTGATAATGGAAACCGTTGTGTGGAAGAACCGAAAGCAATTTTGGAATCGAAAGTGAAGAAGTTGCGGCATAAGGACGTAGTCATGGTCAAGGTTCAATGGAAGCACCATCGTGGTGCTAATGTCACTTGGGAGTCCGATGATGATATGAGGAAGCGTTATCCTCAGTTGTTCGTATAAGTGTGATTTCGGGGACGAAATCCTAATTAGGGTGGGAGGATTGTAACATCCGAAATTTCAGGTAAGTATAAAGCTTCGTTAATCATTTGTTTGGTGTTTAGCAAAGTAGAACTTATATGCTTAATTGTTATTTTTGCGTAAGTGTTGTTTTTGGTGTTGTTTGGAAGTTGTTGAGCAGCCCTTTGCAAACAGGGAGTTACGTGACTTACGCCGCGGGTTTAAGTCGCGACACAAGCCGCGTAACCCACTGGAGTGCATCTCTCAGTGGAAGCGGGCGACTTACACCGCGGGTGCAAGCTGCGACACAAGTCGCGGGGCGACCTGCTGGTTCCCAAAACCCCTTTTATCCGATTTCTCTCATAATTTTCATATCTCTCTCTCTCTCTCTTGGCCATTTTAGAGCTCCCAAAATCAGTTCCCTTTCTCACCAAACCCTAACCCTCATAAATACAACATCCATTGGTGGTTGGATCTTTGATTCTTCCATTAACTCTTCTCAAGGGATCATTTTTCTAGGGCTTCTCAAGTCTTCAAGCTTCATCTACAAGTCTCAACCTTCTCACCTAGGGTTTCCTATTTTCTAGGTTTTGGTTCAAAAACCTAGATTGTGAGTTTACTAATCCTTTGTTAAAACTAGATACACATCATAATCTATTACTTGCTTTCATCTTGCATCCTACTTGGAATGTTCATATTTCATACTCAAGTATTTGGGGTTTTCTTTATGAAACCATGTGTATTTGTATCACACTTTGAGTTGTTGGGTTATGTATATGTGTATCTCGTTAAGGAGATGGTATCTTATTTGGGACTCCATTTGTTGGGTCAAAACTACATGATTAAATTATGGTTATATTGGTCTTGCTATAAATTTCATATTAAATGGCTTGTAATATTGTACCCATGGTTGGTATGGATAATATTCTTGGTCATATTGTGCCTTGAGGCCTATTAATAAATTATGTTGGACGAACCAAGTCAGTAGACACTAGGAGGATGTAGTCTTGAGTGCCACCGTGTGGGTATGTGCCTAGACCTCCGCCATTCGGGGTAATGCCATGGTTGTAGTCCTCGGATGTGGCGGGCCTTTCAGATGTCACTCGTAGAAGTTGGCATCAAGGTATATCGACTCTTTGGGTGAAACTTGATTGGTGTTATGGGTATCCCCCGTTGACTCCACATTTAATGAAATTTGGTTAACTGCTGATAAGAATTGTAAATGCTTTAACATGCTATTTCTTGTTCAACTCACTAGGCTTTTTGGCCTAACACTTGTTTGGTGTCGATGTGTATCTCAGGTTCTAGTGGCGCCGTGTCTAAGCAGGCGTAGTTGCTTGGGTGTGAGCTTGGGGAAAATGCACTTGGACATATATCTTTTGGAGAAGGCATTTGGGTTTATAGATGACACCCTTTTTGTAATCTCTTTTCTAGATATAGAAATTAGATTAGTTAGTTGTTATTTATTGTTCGTTCAATTACAATTGTGATTAAACAAGTTTATTTATTTCCCCATTTTTGGGAGGCTCTTGCTAAGGCAATTTATATACCACTTTTCCCCTTTGGGAAAGTTTTTGTTATCCCCGTTTTTAGGGTGTTACATTTAGGGTGTTACAAGTTTGTGGATGAACAACGTCTTCAGTAAGAGTTACATCATCAGTTAGCGCCTCTAACTTCTTGACTAAGAACTGCTCGTCATTGTCTAACACGCACCACCACTTGTCCCTGCGATTATGAAAGGGACACACATTTTGCAAAGAATTAGACAAGTCACGAAACTCAATATTGACCCAACCTCTGGGAGCTCTAATCCACTCCCCAGTCCAAGACCAAAAGTCCTCTACCTAACCACCCCACTTACCGACTTTAACCTCTTTTACCCTCTCCAAACTAAATAGATGCGAGAATCGATCACAAAGGCGATAATTCCCCATCCATTTATCTAACCAAAAGGATATCCCTTCATCAAGTTTCATAATGAATGAAGAAGAAAAATCTAAGCCGAAGGAAACCACAATCAAATCCAAGGTGATCATGATATTGTCCAAATACCCCCGAGACCTCGGGAACTATCATACCCCCTCGGTTCAAAACCCCCCTCGGGACCATAGAGACTGGTAATGACTTTGACCCACAAAGAATTCTTTTCAAGACCAAACTGCCACCACCACCTAACTAACAAGGCATAGTACATAGCCTTGAGGCTCCTTATACACCCCCCACCCACCGAACCAAGAGAAGAAAGAGTTACGGACCATTTAACCCAAACTAACCGACCCTAACCTGAACCTCTACCCAAAAAAATTGACGGCTCACTCTCTCAAGAGAATTTAGGATCCTAAACGACACATGGAACAACGAAAAGAAGTACAAATGAAGGATACTGTTAAAGCATATATTTATTGGATTCAAGATCATAATTATCTGAAGATGGAAATCTGAAGTTAAAGCTGATAAAGTCGTCTCAACAAATAGTCTAGGGTCCTTTTGTAATAAATAGTTAAAGTCTGTTTACGTATTTTATTTATTTATTAGTTAGTTTTAATTTTAGTTAACTTAGTTTGTTTTTGGGCCAAGCATTGTAAAGCCCATTACCTAAACCTTGTCAAGCCCATTAGGTTCTTAAGCCTTTGTTTAAATAGTTTAGTTTAGGGTTAATGAGAGGTTAGAGATCTAAATTAGAGAATTAATATTGTGAGAAGGCTGCAGTTCTGCTTGGTGCGCCGTGAACAAGAGGAAAGCAGAGAGATTTCAATTTCAGTTTATCAAGAACACTTGTAATCGCTTGCTTAATCAATATCAGGTTTGAATTATTGTGTTAATTATTTGTTTACTTGATTGAATGATTGCGTATTGGGACACACAATTGGTATCAGAGCTGGACAGATTGAATTGAAAATTTTTGTTTTCGGTTTTATTTTTTCTGTCAAAAGATTCATAATTTTTAGTGTGGGATTGTTCTTTCAAGGTATTATTGGTTGGATTGTGTTTGTTTTACCTATTATAGTGATTGGGTATTGATTGAATTGATTATTGTATCGATTTTGATTATCAATTTGTTGAATTTGTTGTTCTGGGTTCGTTCACGAAGTCGACACTGTGTCATCAATCAATTTGTTCTTAAAGTGGTTTTTATTGAAATTAATTTATTGTAATCTGTTCTAGTTGGTAAATTGATCGTTTTAGCAAAGTTTGGTTGTTCAATTTTGAGTTTTGATTCGTTTTCTGAGCTGATTTTGGTTTCTGGGTCGATACTGCATCAAGAACATATCGGTCTTTGCTCTTCCGGTCGAACTCTTTTCTATCGGTCTATTGCATTCGACCGACACACTCACAGTTCACCCGGTCTAAGCTTTTATCGGTCGAATACCTTTTTATCGGTGTATAGCATTCGACCGGTACACTCACAGGTTACCCCGGTCTAAGCACATTATCGGTCAAACTATATTGGGCCTTTCACTTCCGGTCGTATATTTTTTTTTATTGGTCTATAGTATTCGACCGGTACACTCACAGTTCACTCCGGTCAAAAAAAAGTTACCGGTCGAATCAATTTTACCGGTCGAACAAGTTCCGGTCTTAGCATTCTACCGGTCTTTGCACTTCCCCGGTCGAACAAGTTCCGGTCTTAGCATTCTACCGGTCTTTGCACTTCCCCGGTCGAACAAGTTCCGGTCTTAGCTTTCTACCGGTCTTTGCACTTCCCCGGTCGAACAAGTTCCCGGTCGAACTCTCTACCGGTCTTTACAATTCTCCGGTCGACTCAATACCGGTCGAAGCTCATCCCCGGTCAATTTTTGCAAACTGTAATAGGGCATCTAAATGTCAAATTTTTTTCTCTAGGGGCGCTGCTCCCATACCCCCGCAAGGGCGTTGCCCCTTGACCCCACCCGCTAACCGGGTAGCGGGACCCCCGTGCTAAGTCTGCGAAGGGGGACAAAGGTCTGTTCGTGATCAGATTTTTCTGAACTTCATTCTAAGATTTTCAGTATTGTGTGATTTTATCTTGACTTCTAGCGATCTCATCCAGTTGATTGTTCAATATCAGATAAGTTTGATACTAATCGTATAAGTAAAGATGTCTCGGGAAGCTCTTGCTATTGGAACAGATGTGAAGCCACCAGTACTCTTCAAGGGGGAGTACGAGCAATGGAATGATAGATTTTTGGACTTCATTGATCGACATGATTTGGGAGATGAAATCAGAAAATCTCTGAAAGACGGGATCATGACACCTCCGACCAAGGTTCTCACTGTAGCCGGAGAAAATGGTGTAGAAGAAGAGACTGAGTATAAGTTATCGATTGGTGAATATACGGAAGATCAGCTGAAGAGACACAAGGGTGACAAGCTAGCAAGATCATTTATTCTCCAAGGCATACCGAATGAAATATACGTCAAGATTGATAGCTACAACGCTACCGGTAAGCAAATGTGGGATCAGTTGGAGAAAATGATGCTTGGATCTAAAGTTGGCAATCAACTCAAAGTTTCCACCTGCTTGAATAATTATGAAGAATTCAAAGCTAAAGCTGGAGAATCACTTGAAGCCACTTATGACAGATTCGTCACATTACTGAACGAGCTGAGCAAGAACAAGATCAGCAAATCTAACATGGAGCTGAATGTGAAATTTCTCAGCAACCTTCAGCCTGAGTGGAAGAGATTCACCAGACAAATGAGACAGCTGAAGGATTTGCACGACAATCCTCTTCATGAAGTTTATGAAATCCTCAGACAAAATCAGGAAGAAGTGGAAGAGATCAAGGCTGAGATGAAAAAGGCTGACAAAGCAGTTGCTGATCCAGTTGCTCTTGTGGTCAAGAAATCTAAGAAGAAGAAGGTGATAGAATCTGAATCGGAAGAAGCTGATTGCGAGGCAAAGTCTGACTCTGACGATTGTAATGAACTGAAGGAAGCCATGTTGTTGATAACCAAGGCTCTCCAAAAGAAGTTCTATAAAAAGCCAAACTCCAATAGTCAGAGATACTCGTCTGGTCCTAATAACTACAAGCATAAGGAGAAAGTTGAAGAAAGGAGACCAGAAAACAAGAAGAAGGATGAAGCTGAAGAGACCAAGAAGGAAGAACCGATTAAGTGCTACAATTGTGGGAGACTCGGTCATTTTTCCAAGGACTGTCGCAAATCAAAAGTCCGAAACTCCGACTATTACAAGAATAAGATGCTTCTAGCCAAGCAACAAGAGGCTGGAAAAGCATTAATGGCCGAGGATGAATACTGGCTCGACCATTCGGACGAAGAATCTGAAGAAGGAGAGAAGGACGAGACAGCACATCTGTGCTTGATGGGAAAGAACCAGTCAGAAGTTGATTCTGATGACGGAGATAATGATGAGATATGTGACTTAACTGAATCTGAATTTTTGAACCAAATGCATACCATGATGTCTAAACTCCAAGAATTAGAGTCTAAACTGAAGCGTGAGAAAGGTGTCACAAATGAGAAAAATCAATCTATACATAAACTTAGTAATGAGATTGCTGAGAAAAATGTATTGATTGAAACTTTGCACAAAAATATAGACACCAGCGCTAAAGAAAAGACTATAATTCATAAAGAGTTATCTGAAACTGTTTCAAACTACAAAGAATGTGAGTTTAAGTCTATAGAGCTTGCTAAAATATACTTTTCTACTTCAAAAGAGAATAAATCTTTAATAGAAAAGGTGAATGCTTTGGAAGAAAAATTACATACTATTGGTCAAACTGAACACACTATTCATTTGAACAAACCTAAAGAGAAACCTGATAATTGGGGACTTGGTTACAAGAACCCATATCATCTCAAAAAGGTTATATCTGAAGTGCCTGCACTTTATGACTTTGGGTTTATGTTGTTGGCTCCTCAACATCCTGAACACAAACCCTTTTGGACTAGTCTATCTGAAAAAGATAAAGCCATGGAATATGATAAAAGAAAGAACACATCTAAAGTTCAACTTCCATTTCGCTATGAGAAGTTGAATAACAGTTATAGTTCTAATAAATCAAAATTTCTTTCAAATGATTACTTTGAGAGTTATTCTGTACAAGAGTTGGAGGCTAAACCCATCGAAGGTAAGCTTTACGTCCCTCCTCTAGTTTTGGAAAGTAAAATTTCTGAACTCGAGAATACTCTTATAGAAGAAAGAATTTTGATGGACTTAGAACAAACAGTTTTTTCAACAGTGTTCAAAACTTCTAATTTTCCTAAAATCTCCAAGGCTTTAAATTCGGATGACAAATCTGGTTCCCTTGATAATGAGCGTAATTTATTAAACTCTGAAGGTGTTTTAAATGATTGTGTTTCTCAGTTTGATTCTTCTTCTAAACTTCCTTATCATTCATCTTGTGTTGTTAATTCCTTTGGATTACCCAGTGTTTTTGACAAAGGTGAAACATCAATGAAAGTTGATAAATCAGTTTCTGTGAAATCAAAGAAAGCAAAAGGTAAGAAACAAAAATCTCAGCTTTCACAGAAACCGATCCCCACTGGTATGCCAAAGAAGAAGCATTCTATTAATTCTCATCATTCTAACTCTAAAGTTTCACATGTTTCAGATTTGAGAAAGCAAAGGGTTGGAGTTAAGACTGCATGGATACCGAAACAGAAGATAGACGAGAAAGCTAAATCTAGTTCTAGTTTTATTTTGAATAAAAAGACTTCTAGTAAAGATGATGTGATTGTGAATGTTGCTACTTTTAAATCTAATCTTGTTGATTCTCGCAAGAAGTACTCTATAAAGCAATTATTCCAGTTAGCACCATCAAATAAAAAGTTTTTAAATTATGGTGAATGTGATTATGCTTCTCGTAAATATTCTGATGTTTGGTATGGTTCATATAATGTTTCATCTTATCATTATCATTCGTCTTATCATGATTCTGGTTTTCAAAGAAAAAGCGGACCCAAATTTAAATGGGTGCCAAAATCAAGTACTAACAGTGGAGGTCCCATTTTTAAATGGGTTCCTAAACCTCTTCTTTCTTGATTTGTGTTGTGCAGACCCGTCATATGTGGTATTTGGATAGCGGGTGTTCCAAACATATGACCGGTCAGAAGAGTATGTTGTCTAATTTTACGGACAAATACTGTGGCACAGTTCGTTTTGGGAATGATCAATTTTCACCTATTCTGGGATTTGGTGATGTTGTACATGAAAATCTTACGATCAAGAAGGTGAGCTACGTTGAAGGCTTAGGGTACAACCTATTCAGCATTGGTCAGTTCTGCGACAAAGACTTAGAGGTTAATTTCAAGGCCAAGACATGTTTGGTACGCACTGAAGACGGGAAAGAACTCTTGGTTGGCACTCGCAAGTCAAACCTCTACACCATCAACTTATCAAAGGTCCAGACTGACAATCAGGTCTGTCTACTATCAAAGGCCTCGATGCAACAAAGCTGGTTATGGCATCGACGGCTTTCTCACCTCAACTTTTGGTACATCAACAAGCTGGTCAGTGGCAAGCTAGTGAAAGGACTTCCAGAGCTGAAGTTCGAAAGAGAACATCTATGTGCAGCGTGCGAAAAGGGAAAGATGAAGAGAGCCCCACACAAACCAAAGCCTGAACCGAGTACCAGCTCTCCATTAGAGTTGTTGCATATGGATCTATGCGGTCCTATGCGAACGCAAAGCTTAGGAGGAAAGAAGTATGTGTTGGTTATCGTGGATGACTATACGCGATACACTTGGGTTAAGTTTCTACGGTCTAAAGATAAGACTCCCGATGTTCTCATTACGTTTCTGAAGACAACCCAAGTCAATCTGCAAAAACAAGTAAAGATTCTCAGGACTGACAACGGCACAGAGTTCAAGAACAAGATAGTTGAAGAATATCTCGAATCGGTCGGGATATCACATCAATACTCTGCTGCTCGCACGCCTCAACAGAACGGAGTCGTCGAAAGGCGAAATCGTACACTTGTCGAGGCCGCTCGAACAATGCTCAGCCAATCTGACTTACCTTTATTTTTGTGGGCTGAAGCTGTATCGACTGCGTGTCACACTCAGAATCGCTCCATGATACACCGCAGATTTCAGAAGACTCCGTATGCGTTGATCAACAACCGCACACCAACCATTAAATATTTTCATGTTTTTGGTTGTACGTGTTATGTTCTAAACGACCGAGAGAATCTAAACAAGTTCAGTGCTAAGGCGGATGAAGGCATCTTCGTTGGTTATTCCTCGACATCTACTGCATATCGGGTTTACTTGAAGAAGTCAAAGACTGTGATCGAAAGCGTTAATGTTACATTTGATGAGGAGATGGCTTCTGAGCACATCAGTTTAGAACCCGTAATTACTGGAGTATTAGCTTCTGGACCAACCAGTCCAGGACCTGCACCTCAAGAGAACAAATCAGATGGCGCTTCGTCGTCTACTTCTAATTTATCTGATTTGGATTTATTATTTGAACTGTTCTATGATGAATTTCTTGGTTCTAAATTGCCTAACTCTGTTGTGGTTGACAGGATAGAAGACTCGATGACTACTCATCCAATCACTTCCGATATCTCTACTGAATTTGGTTCTCCTATTCAGCAAGAAGTTCTAGTTCAAAAGCCTACTCCGACAGTTGAAGTTGTGACCAACAATGCCGAGACAGAAGTAGCTGACTCCGTAGGATGTACTGTAAGGACTGATCAACAGATTGACCAAGCTGTACCTACTGCTACTTCTGCAACGACTATTTCAACTGAAGCCCCCGTTAATTCTGAACCATCTGAAGGAGATACCAGTGGATTCCTAGATGCGGACAATGATCAACATGCATCTAATCCACTCCCTCATGAACATAAGTGGACCAAAGAGCATCCGGTACATCAAATTATTGGAGATCCTTCTGCACCAGTGCAAACTAGGTCTGCAACATCAAATCTATGTATGTATGAATCCTTTCTGAGCAAGATCTAGCCTACACGTGTATCTGAAGCCCTTGCCAATTCAGATTGGGTAACTGCGATGCAAGATGAGCTGAATCAGTTTGAAGCACTGAAAGTCTGGAGACTCGTACCCAAACCGCAAGGTAAAACCATCATTGGTACGAAATGGGTGTTCAAAAACAAGAAAGATGAAGATGGTACCGTTATCCGAAACAAAGCACGACTTGTCGCCAAGGGATATAGGCAAGAGGAAGGGATAGACTACGATGAGACTTATGCTCCAGTGGCACGTATAGAGGCAATTCGGATGTTCTTAGCCTACACAGCTCACAAGAACTTCACCGTCTATCAAATGGACGTGAAGACAGCTTTTCTGAATGGAGTACTCAAGGAAGAAGTCTACGTCTCACAGCCAGAAGGGTTTGTAAATCCAGATAAGCCGAACCACGTCTACATCTTGGATAAAGCTCTTTATGGACTAAAACAAGCTCCTCGCGCCTGGTATGATATTCTATCTCAATTCTTGGTTAAGTCGGGTTTCATAAAAGGTATGGTTGATACCACTCTTTTCATTAAAAAGGATAAAGGCGATATCATTCTTATTCAAATATATGTGGATGATATTATTTTTGGTTCTACAAATCCTAAGTACTGTAGGAACTTTGCAAACCTCATGGTGTCTCGTTTTCAAATGAGCATGATGAGAGAGATGAATTTATTTCTCGGATTGCAAGTCAAACAATTTTCAACGGGGATTTTTATCAATCAATCTAAATACATTATGGATATTCTTCGGAAGTTCAAAATGGAAAATTGTAAACCGATTGGTACCCCAATGGCACCTGGTACTAAGATTGGCACCGATCTTTCGGGAAAGGTTGTTGATGTTAGGACTTATAGAGGGATGATAGGTTCTTTAATGTATCTTACTTCTAGTATGCCGGATATAATGTTCTCTACATGCTTATGTGCTAGATATCAGGCCAATCCTAAAGAATCCCATTTGTTTGCTGTAAAACGGATCTTCAGGTATCTGAAGGGGACTGCAGATCTTGGTCTGTGGTATCCTAAGGATACAAGCTTTGAACTAACATCTTATTCAGACGCAGATCATGCTGGTTGCATGTTAGACAAGAAGAGCACCTCGGGTCATATACAATTCCTCGGAGATAAACTGGTCAGTTGGGCTTCGAAGAAGCAATTATGTGTCTCCACATCAACGGCCGAAGCGGAATATGTAGCTGCTGCTAGCTGCTGTTCTCAGGTCCTGTGGATGAGAACACAACTGCGAGACTATGGATTTCATTTCAATAGAATTCCGATCTATTGTGATTCGAAGAGCGCTATAGCGATTACCGCTAACCCTGTTCAGCATACTAAGACCAAACACATAGATGTCCGGTATCATTTTATAAAAGATAATGTAGAAAAGGGGACAATTGAACTTTACTTTGTAAAAACCGATTATCAGCTTGCAGATTTGTTTACCAAACCTTTAGACGAAAAGAGATTTAATTTTCTTGTCTCAAGACTTGGTATGCTAAATCTTAAGACCTAATCGTTAGTTACCTATTAAAGTTTCTTATTGTATCTCTTTATCATTTCTTTATTATTATTTCCGCATGATACCTGCTCTTTAACAGTTTGTTCATGATCTCAGGGGGAGTGTGAGAAGTATTTCATTGATGGTCAATGTTAGTTTGAGGAGAAGCATATTTAAATGCATTGTGCTTACTGATATTTGTTAGTGATGCATGATTCTAGGGAGAGCATACAAGTAAAGAGTATGGCTATGACTTCTGATTACTTCTGATCAGAACTTGTACACTAAGTGTTTTACTGCTTTATGTCATTTCAATTTCAGTGAATAAAGTTACTTTGACTAGACTTTTAGACTTTTGTAGGTTGAGAGATGCTTCAAATATCATATCTTTATGACTTTAAGCTTGACTTCGTGGGATGTAAGACTGCACTCAAAAGGTATAATTCATTTTCTTCATCTCATTCATGGTTGAAAGAAGGACAACTTTCAATCATAAGAAAACATGTTCTTAAATGTTCAAACCACTTCACGATTCTCAAACAGATTTCTTGAATTGGAAGTGTGATTTTAAATGTTTTCTGATTCATCTTTGAGCTTTAACTGATCAAGTTAAATCACCTGAGCAATGTATGCTTCATAGGAAAACATGGGATCAGTGTGCTAGGACTTCATTGAACTTCTATGGATTCACGTTAACCAGTGTTTCCTACCCAATAAGTTAATCCTTTAGTGATTGAATGTGAGGAGTCAAAAGAAATGAGTGTGGGATGTGTGATGAGAGAATATGTCAAAAGAGAGTTCGGTTAGCTGTGAGCTTAAAGATTAAAAGAAATAGGGTGAGAGATCAGAGTAAAAGAATAACAAACTCTGCACCAACTACTTTCTGAGTCGGGCAGCCACATTTCTAATGCTTCACAATTCTTGGTGAACATTATTGAAACAGGCAACTAGCCCATGCCAACTCTTGACATTACCCCACCAGCTACTCATTTTCTTCTCAACAAGAAAATGTTTCATTTTCAAAAGGGGACGCAGCACATATGCTATCTGATTTTCATTTGGAAAATCTGGATATTGAAAAGAAGGAAGTTTGCCCCACCTTCACACTTCACTAATGCACATTGAGTCTGTGTTTAACTACCTGTTGTCTCAGTGGTTTACACATTTTGAGCCTTATAAGCAAACATCATATGCTTAATTTATTCTATCACTTGCACGAACACACAAAGAATTTGTTTCTTTGTCATAACGTTCATAGAAATTACCTTTGTGGTTTTTCGATGATTGAATGGAAGCCCTGGGGGAGTGAACATTACAAAAGCTCCTTTATATTGTGTATTCGTTACACACAGTGACTTTGTGTTACTGACAGGAAATTTTAACTGATTCATTTGTTGATTCAGGTGTTACACTTCATTTTCTAAATTGTCTAGATTTGCAAAGATCTGGATGAACATCTTAATGAATTGACGGATAATCAGTGGTTCTGTTTGCAAGATCAATGGTGGAAGAAATTTCTCGAAGACACGTTTTGATGAACTCTTTGCTCTTTTCATCAAAAAGGGGGAGAAGCGCCAATCAAGAAATGCGGAGATCAAAAGTTTTTGAAAGAATTTCTGAAGATATTATGAAGATTTGCTGCTTTGAAGAAATTTTCATTGAAGATGATTTGCTTAAGCATTCCGAGTTGAATCTGGAGATAATTTCTTTCCAAAAGATATTCTCATCGATTGGGGAGATTGCTACATTCTGAAGACAAAGAGGAAGATTACATTTTCTGAGCTTAAAGAATGATCTTGATCCAAAGGGGGAGATTGTTAAAGCACATATTTATTGGATTCAAGATCATAATTATCTGAAGATGGAAATCTGAAGTTAAAGCTGATAAAGTCGTCTCAACAAATAGTCTAGGGTCCTTTTGTAATAAATAGTTAAAGTTTGTTTACGTATTTTATTTATTTATTAGTTAGTTTTAATTTTAGTTAACTTAGTTTGTTTTTGGGCCAAGCATTGTAAAGCCCATTACCTAAACCTTGTCAAGCCCATTAGGTTCTTAAGCCTTTGTTTAAATAGTTTAGTTTAGGGTTAATGAGAGGTTAGAGATCTAAATTAGAGAATTAATATTGTGAGAAGGTTGCAGTTCTGCTTGGTGCGCCGTGAACAAGAGGAAAGCAGAGAGATTTCAATTTCAGTTTATCAAGAACACTTGTAATCGCTTGCTTAATCAATATCAGGTTTGAATTATTGTGTTAATTATTTGTTTACTTGATTGAATGATTGCGTATTGGGACACACATATACCAATGACAGATTTAACAAGGGTCAATCGGGCACCAAAAGACATTGATTTGGCTTTCCAAGTTGCCAATTGTTTTGGGAATTTCTCTATGAGAATGTTTCAATTCCTTATACGCCCCATATTTGCTCCCACCGGTAAGCCTAAGTAATAAAAATGGAGTGTACCAGTTTTGCAACCCAACCATCTCGCCATATTTTTCACTTCTCGGCTTGAAATCCCAATGCCAAAGAGCTTATTTTTTATCCAAGTTTACTTTGAGACTGGAGGTGATTTGAAAACAATGAAGAATTCCTAATAGATTTCGCGCATTCCTTTCTGACCATTCACCAAAGAAATGGTGTCATCCGCATATTGGAGGTGTGAAATTTCAACCGCCTCATTCCCAACTCTAATCCCGTTGAAAATACCTTTCTTGACCGCTTGTTTCATTATCGTGTTTAATCCTTCCACGACGATAATAAAGGGAACGGAGATAAAATATAAATAATCGTGTAGCTTATACGACATCTATATTTATTGTATCTTATATGTAAATAATTTTATAAAACTTTTAAAACTCTGCAAAAAAAAATTATATCCATATTATTATTATTTTTTTAATTTTCTTAATCAAGTCTTCAAATTAGTATCTTATGTTAAATCTCTATTTGTAATTTATATTTTATTCCACATAGATTTCGTATTTTCGTTTTTAATGAAAAAATACATTAGTGATTTGTTTGTGATTTAAAAATAAATTTTATATCTCGTCACTTTAAACAAATATATAAATATTGTAGATATCTTATATACATATTAAAAGATAGAGAAAATGGTAGGTGTATATACGTGCATACATGCACTTATGAGCATATACACACACATGTATATATATATATATATATATTAGCTTTAGGTTCATTTGAGAAAGGATAAATATATGAGAAATAGAGAAGTAATCCTAGTCATTCATACGATCAAGATCGGACTTGACTAGTCAAATATTTCGGCTTTGACTGGTCAAAAGTTGCGGCTTTGACTGGTCAAAAGTTACGGCTATTCCAAAAATAAAAGGACAATTTCGTAATTTTTACAAAATACACGGGTTGTGTTCATATATGAACTATATGTTCACATGTGAACCAGTGTAATTCACATCTGAACTCTTTTAACTGATTCATATATGAACCTTTGTGATTCATATATGAACTAATTAACTGTAAGTTCATATATGAATCAGTTGAACTAATTAACATATTCATACAAGAATCTTTTTTATTCATATATGAATTAATTAACTGATTATCATATGAACTAATTAATTGATACAGATTCATATATGAACTCATCCCGCATATTTTACGAAACTACTCATCTACCTTCTATAGACCACGCAAGAAATTATCCGGTGCTTCGCGGTCAAAACTGCAAATGTTGACCAGATGAATGACTAAGATTACTTCTCTATTTCACATACATTTACCATTTCTCAAATGAACCTCTCCCTTATATATTATTTATGTACACATATAATGTCGATATTGTAACATAAGTTAATTTAATATATTCGACCATAACAAAACTTAAAAGACTTTTAATTTAATAAAAAAAATTCATGATTCCATCTAAAACGAAGTTATGTTTGTATATGAAATAGTTGACCTTGATCCCCACCACCCTACCCTCAACAGCTCATACACACTCATTTTTATGTCTCTCTCTCTCTCATTATTTCATTATACGTACTACTATAATACACACGTGTTGCTGCGATCCCTTATGTGTATTCGTTGTCTCATTTAAAACATACTATTCTTTTAATAAAATATAAATTAATTTGTTATAACAATTATTAATTGGTAAGAAAAAAATATATTGATATATAATTTGAGCAAAAAGATTGATTACGGGTAACTCCTACTGATCCTACATGAAACCTATCTCTTAGGTCCCGTTTGGTTTGTGGGATTGGAATAGATTTGGATTTCAAATCCATTCCAATCCTGCGTTTGGTTTGCATGAATGGATTTCGTTGACCGGATTTGAAATCCGTTGACCATTTAAAAATCCCTTACATGATAGATTTCAAAATCCGTTGCAATGAGCCTGGATTTGAAATCCAAATCTGATGGATTCTAAAGCCTGATGGATTTCAAATTCTTATCCAAACACATGAAGGGATTTCAAATCCCCCCAAATCCAAATCCTTACTTGAAATTCAATCCATTCCCGCAAACCAAACACACCCTTAGGAATCATATGTAAAGATGCATTTCGTAGCTCACTCAACCGTTGAAGCTAGTGGTGGTGTTCAACTCCGTTCTCTGTAAGATTCGAACTTGAACGTATTGTGTATTGGAGCAAAAACTGAGTTACACGCTCGAGGTTTATACACTACTAACAATATGACTTTTTCTGCCGAATATTTCCGGTGGATTTTCTGCCGGTAATTAAATTATCGGCAGATTAACTGTGTTAGGTTAAACTCAATTTCGATTTAATGACTTTATACATAACATAGACTTGAACAACTTAAGTTCTAAAAAATTTAAATCTTTATAAAAAAGATTTAAACCTGAATATATCCGTTAAAATATTATTTAATGAAACAAACTAAAATACTTAACATTTTTAACATATTTTATAAAATAAAGAAAATTGATATTTTCTTGTCTATTTTATTTAACATATAATCTATATTGTTCTTTAAAATATAGAAAACTGGCCGTTTACCCAAATATGCTTACCCGGTAAGCACTTACTAATAAAATTCGACACACTAATTTATTTTACCGAGTAAGATTGTAATCATCACGATGGTATCATATACAACAATTTGTCTGGTAAGAGTTGTCACTCTCACTTATCGGGTAAAACTCTCCATCCTTATCCTTGTTCTTACCGGGTAAAATTTTATGTTATTGTCATGTTCATCCGCTAAGGCAAATACCTCGGTAAGCGCTTACCGGGTAAGCGTTTTGTAAACGGCCCCTAAGTTTAAAATTTATTGTGAAATTGGAGAAACGATTTTTTTCTGTATTGACTTATATTATTTTTATATAAAATTCTTTAAAGTATTTTGATAATAAAATCAATAAATATTTTAATTATATATGTTAGAATATGATGATGATGAAAGAGACGATGAATATGCTGAAGGCTTGAGACTTCGATATATTGATTGAGAGAATAAACTTACAATATGACAAAAGTAATAATGAGAGTGTTAACCTAGACTAGAAGATACAAGGGTTTTATATACAGAGACTATATAGGCCCATGGACTTGGGCCTTAAACATATATACACTAATATCCCCCCTCAAACTCAATCGGGAGAAGAATGAGCCAGATGGAGTTTGGAAACTAGATCACGAAAACGTCCTGGTAGATGAGCTTTAGTGAAAATGTCGGCCGGTTGATCAATAGTTGAGTCACGTGTTGACGAACAAAGTGACAGTCAATTTCAATATGCTTCGTTCGCTCGTGAAAGACATCATTGTGAGCGATCTGAATCGCACTGTTGTTGTCGCACCACAATGGAGTTGGAGAATGTTGAGGAGCCCCCATGTCAGAAAGTAGCCAGCATAACCACACAAGTTCTTGAGTTGTGTCAGCTAGTGCTCGATACACAACTTCAGTACTTAATCGAGCTGTAAGAGATTGTTTCTTGCTCCTCCAAGATATGAGTGAGTCTCTAAGAAAGAAACAGTAACCGGTAGTGGAGCGACGATCAGTCATGTCACTGTCCCAATCAGCATCAGAAAAACCTCGCAAGGTCAATGATGATGTGGATGAAAAGTGAAGACCGTGAAACATGGTCCCTTTTAAATATCGAAGGATGCGCAGGACAGCAGCATAGTGATCGGAACAGGGTGCAGACATGAACTGACTGACGATATGAACAACATAGGCAATGTCAGGGCGAGTCACTGTCAGGTAAACAAGTGACCCCACTAACTGTCGATACAAAGTAGGATCACGCAGAGGAGGTCCAGCATTCGGAGCTAAATGAAGGTTGTGCTCAAGAGGAGTGGATGCAGTTTCGTTGTCAGTAAGCCCAACTTTTGACAAGAGATCTGAGGTGTATTTGGCTTGACAAAGATAAATTCCCGATGGATCTGAGAATACCTCAAGACCAAGAAAATAGTGTAAAGAGCCAAGGTCCTTCATCTCAAAACAGGAGCTGAGAGATGTCTTGAGATGAGCGATGCCTGTAGAGTCACTGCCAGTAATAATCATATCATCAACATACAAAAGAAGTAAGATTGTGCCAGCCTCAGTGATCCGAGTAAACAGTCCGGAATCGTAGTGGCTGGGTGAGAAACCCAGAGAGGTGACCGTGGAACTGAACTTCTCAAACCAAGCTCGCAGAGCTTGCTTGAGTCCATAAAGAGCCTTCCGAAGACGACAAACATGACCTTGTGGAAATTGAACGCCTGGAGGAGGTGTCATGTAGACTTCCTCAGATAAGTCACCGTTCAAGAAGGCATTCTTAACATCCATCTGAAAAAGAGGCCATTGTTTGGTAGCTGCGATGGCTAGGAGACTGCGAACAGAAGTGACTCGAGCAACAGGTGCAAATGTCTCCTCATAATCGATGTCGTACTCTTGATTCAAGCCCTTGGCTACAAGGTGAGCTTTGTACTGATCAATAGAGCCATCAGATTTTGTCTTGATTTTGAACACCCATTTGGAACCAATGGGTGACTTGCCCGGTGGAAGAGGGATAGATTCCCATGTCTGAGCTTTGTCAAGAGCCTGAAGTTCCTCAGCCATATCTTTTTGCCAATCAGGGTTAGATGAGGCTTCCTTTTAGGAAGTAGGTTCATGTTGGCTGTGCGGATGGAGCAGATGATTGATGTTGATCAGGAAAACTAGGAGAGGTAGACTGTGTAGAGGCAGGAGACTCTGAAGGAGAGGTGAATTCGGAAGGTGTTTGAACAATAGGCGGAGACGAAGTGATGTCAGATTGGAGTGAGTCCAATGAGACGGAAGCATCAGTAAAGAACGGAGCGGTGAAAGTAGGGGACTCACGAAACTTGGATATAGAAGAAAAATGAACATGTTCCCAGAAGGTAACGTGATGAGATATACGAAGACGCTGGGAGATAGGATCCCAGCAGCGATAACCCTTGTGCTCAATACCATATCCAAGGAAGCAGCAAAGTTTGGAGCTAGGTTCAAGTTTGGTATGTTCATGAGGTTGTAACTGAACAAAACAAGCATTACACCAAACTTTTATAAGTTCATAGGCAGGGGTGATCTCATGAAGAGCCTCATAAGGAGACTTATTATTAAGAATGGGAGTAAGATGACGATTGATAGTATAAACTGCAGTGAAAGCAGCTTCACCCCAAAAACGTTCTGGACATTTTGCAGAAATGCGAAGAGTACGAACCGTATCAAGAATATGACGGTGTTTGCGTTCGGCACAACCATTTTGAGGAGATGTGTCGGGATAGGAGTACTGCGAGAGAGTCCCCTGAGATTGAAGAAATGAGAGAAGATAGGACTCTTTGTATTCCATAGCATTGTCAGCCCTAAGAATCTTTATAGATTTTGAGAATTGGGTGTGAATCATCCGAGCAAACATAATATAAATTTTAGGTAGCTCCGAACGATGTTTCATGAGATATATCCATGTGAAACATGTATGATCGTCAATAAAAATAACAAAATAACGAGCACCTCCCATGGATGGATGCGGTGTTGGTCCCCATACATCAAAATGAATAAGATCAAAATGAGAAGTAGAATTAAACTCATTTGTTTCAAAAGATAAAGCATGATGTTTGCTAAGTTTGCATGATAAACAAGAAATATTGTCAGTTGACATACAATTTCCTAACACCCCTAAATTAGCTAATGATTTTATTCTGGCTAGAGATAAGTGACCTAGCCGGGCATGCCACAAGTCAAAGGAAGAAGTGCTGGAAACTGAGGCAACAAGACTTGAAGAGGGTAATGGAAGACGAAGTTAGACCACTTCAATCATCCGTCCAACTTTACGGCCGAGTCCAAGGATCTGCTTGGTCTTTGGATCCTGTACAACACAACCAGAAGAATGGAATAAAATGATCAGATTAGATTCTAGAAGCTGAGCAATCGAAACTAAGCTCAGAGATAGTTTCGGAACATTTAGAACATCTGGTAATTGTATATGAGGAGTGGAGACATTTCCACTAAAGGATACCGTAGGCCAGTGTTGTCAGCAGTTCGTACTGACGTAAAATGCTGAGGTGATTTCTTAGAAACAAAACCATCAGTGCAGGGAGTCATATGATTGCAACACCCAGAGTCAAAAAGCCGTGAGTTAGCTGATGCAGTTGAGTGTTGAGAATTCATACCCATAGCACCAGCATGATCTGCTCCATGAGCTCCTAATTGCGACGCATCAGTTCCATGAGGTCAGGTGAGGAGACTGAAGAAACCTCGTTATCAGCAAGAGTAGATCCAACAACAGCGTGAGTCCGGTTCTGAGGGCCAGTGTTCTTTAAGTTTTTAGGGCAGTCAGACTCATAATGGCGCGGATGAGTGATGCCACACCGACGGCACTTGCGAATAGGACAATCAAGGAGAAGATGAGCAGTAGAATGGCAAAAGGCACACTCAGATGTGTTCGAATTTCCCACAGATTTGGAATGGTTGTTGTTGGTCCATTTACCTTTGGACTTGGGATGAGAAGTGTAGAGAACGCTGTCAGTAGTGGGCATCGGTGAGCGCATGTGAAGACGGGTTTCTTCACTTAACAATTCTGATATGGCTTCTTCAAGAGTAGGTAGTGGCTGCCTATGAAGAAGAGAAGCATGAACATTCTCAAACTTATCAGTAAGGCCCATCAGAATGGTGATCAAATGTAGCTGGTTGAAGTAGGCTGTGAATTGTTGAGTTGTTTTATCAAAAATTTGTGGTGCTCCAAGACTTATATGATCTCTGAGAGACTGCATTTCAGAGATATAAGAGTTTACGGATTGATCAGGAAGGTGACGTTTGTTCTGAAAGGTGGTCTACAGTTGATACTGATGAGATAGGCCCGATGACGTGTACCGCTTGGCGAGAAAATCCCAGAGACTCTTGGCGGTGACATAGCCAAGAAACTGTTGGTTGATCTCAGGAGTAGTGAAGGCATTAATGAAACCCAGAATACGAGCATTATTGATGTCCCACTCATTCATGCGTTTAGCAAAATCAACAACATTCTCAGTTGTTGCCTGAACTGGAAGTGTGGATGCACCAGTAACATAGGTGTAAAGCCCATGAGATTTTAGCAGAATTGTCATATGGTGATGCCACAGGATGTAGTTGCTACCATTGAAAACAACCGAGATGGGATTTGAGTGACTGAGATTAGCAGCCATGGATGCGACGAGAAACAGTTCAGATTTGCACTAGAGTGACCGGTATGGACCGGTATGAGGTTGCGATCGGTATGGACCGGTATGAGGTTGCGACCAGTATGGACCGGTATGAGCTCGACCGGTATTCTCGACCGGTGTCAGTCGACCGGAGTTGGAATGGACCTAAGTGTCGACCGGTATGAGTGTCGACCGGTATGTAGTGACCGGTGTGTAGTGGACCGATATGAAGTGACGGGTGTCCGTCGACCGGTATGAGGTTTTACGACCGAAGTTCTTCCGGTCTGCGGCTAGGGTTTCGGTGCGATTCAAAGACGACGAGAGACAGAGAGGGCGGCGGAATGTTCCCGTGCGATTCGAAGGCGGAATGTTCCCGTGCGATTTGAAGGCGACGAGAGACAGAGAGGGCGGCGAGATGACGATGATTGAAAGAAACGATGATGACGGTGATAGAGAAAACAAACCTACAGCTCTGATACCATGTTAGAATATGATGATGATGAAAGAGACGATCAAGGCCGTGCATTAGGGTGTGCGGAGTGGTTCTACCGCACAGGGCCTCCGATCGACGGGGGGCCTCGGAATATTTTTTTTAATTTTTTTTATTTATACTAAAAAGTACTATATAAATTATTTAATGCAAATTTTTCTAAAAGATAGCTACAGGGCAATGGCAATTGCGCTATGTGTGCATCCCGTAAACCAAGGGTCGAATCCCTTGGTGTGCAATTTATATTTTTGATTAATCTTCTTTTTATTAAAAAAATAGCTTTGTTTTATTATATATATTTTTTGGTACATAAAGTGCTTAACGATTTCTCTTCTTTACTTTTTTTTTGTGAAGATGACTTAAATATATCAATTTTTTTTCTCTTTTTACTATGATAACTAAATTAATTATATGATTGTTTTTAAAATGTTTTCTATACAATATATCCTGCAAAATTCAAATCTAAAATTCTTAATTTATATCTTTACTTTTAATTTTTTATTGTTTTTCTAAAATGTTTTGAGATAATAAACTTATAAAATATTTTAATAATATAAATAATATTAAAATTGTAAAAACAAAATAGTTGTTGGAGTTAAATGTAATTTTTTAGAGGCATTAAATTTAGATTGTATATTTTAGAAAAAAAATTATAAAATAGTTGATAGAGATACTCTGAATAACGTTAGTTGTTTAGTTTTTTTTTTTAATAATATATCTTATATTTTTCTTTGAATATTTAATAGATTTAGATTTTTTTAGTATTTGTCGATTTTTTTCGTATGTTTTTGGCACACTTTTAATTTTTAATATATTGATTTTTAATAATAATACGTTCTTGTTGATATGGTTTTGTAATTACCAATAATGGTTGATCAATTCTATATAAAGACAATTGTTATTCATATCTCCTTTCCACTTAGATACCATGTTATCTCCTACCTCCTTAGAGATCCTTATCGGAGGAGTTATAAAAGTTAAAACACTAACATTAATTAAAAGTTAAAGAATCAATTACAAAATTTGAATCAACATTAACATAATAACATTAAAAATTAAAATTTAGTGTCAAAAGAGAATAAAAGAAGGACAATTTAATCAAATTCAAAAATAAATTATCGGTAGATTTATTATAAGTCAAATATAATAAAAAATAATTTAATAAAAAATATGGAAAAAAACACATTTAATTTTTCGTACAGGGCCTCCAAAATATCAGGAACGGCCCTGGAGACGATGAATATGTTGAAGGCTTGAGACTTCGATATATTGATTGAGAGAATAAACTTACAATATGACAAAAGTAATAATGAGAGTGTTAACCTAGACTAGAAGATACAAAGGTTTTATATACAGAGACTATATGGACCCATGGGTCTGGGCCTTATACATATATACACTAACAATATAGTTAATGTTATATTCTTTATACTACAAACTATATTAAAATCGAATGTAATTTTTTTCAAAATATTTGGGTTTTTTAATATTTAATTTAAAAAAATTTCAGATACTTATTTAAAAATTGGGTCGATAAGTTAAAAACATATCTACTGGGGTAATGATGTTGGATGAATACACGTTGAAAGGTGTAGTTGTATTAAATAAGGGGAAACATGATTTCATGTCGTCAAACAAAACCACAAAATTTATATTATTAATTCAATTCTGTTCTAATATATTTTACATAATTGATTAATAAGTAATTAGGGTAATAATTAAAGAGGGTGTGTTTTTGTCGTTTTGCAAGTATGGTGGAACCTCCGACAAGTATATATGGGTGTGGGTCAATTTTTGTATTTAATTAATATTTATTACATTCACAGCTCATGATAATTGAATTAATTAAACTAACCTCGATGATCATAGACACGACGAAAGATACAGGAACGGTCGGATACATTATATTTTGTTTTAGGAAGTCAACATTAATTTGTAGTTATGCATAATAAAAACATGTTTAAATTAATTAAACACTTATCTAAATGTTTATTAAGTAGAAAATTGCGAGTCTTAATTAGACAATTTATAAAACATTATTCTTTATGATCATTCGAATGATGATTGATGGCTATGCAACCGGCTATATCATTTTTGTTGCTAGGCAAAAGTTTGAGTTTAAGACAAACAAAACATATAACGGTTAGTGGTTATCAATGAACGTCTATATTTGTTTCTAATTATGTATGTCAAAAAATATTTGTGTTAAATACATTTTGGTTGAAACATTATGTGTCATGTATGTATATATGACGATGTTCTAAAATACGTGATGTAGTAGTAAGCAGTGGTGGACTTGGACTTTTGCCCGTGTGCATTTTCTAGGTGGATAAAAGGCTCACAAAATCGATGGATCTCGGATGTGTTTTTTGGTTTTATTTCAAGGGACTTTTTCGGGTTTTTAGTTGATTTCGAGAAACTTTTTGGTTTTTCGCTTGATTTCGAGAGATCCTTTTGGTTTTTTGATCGCTTTTGAACGATATTTTCCGGTTATTTAGTTATTTTTTTAATTAAATTTATATATCAATATATTAGTTGTGTTATGAATTTAACGTCTTGAGTCATTTCTTTTATATTAGAAAAAAAAATAAAAAAACTTTCTAATATATTGATATTTGAGAAGATAAGAAAGTAAAAATAAGAAAATTGAAATAGGACAGAATTAATTTGTTGTTTTGGGGGGTGGGGGGGGGGGGGGGGGGGGGGGGGTAGGGGTCCTTTCCGACAACCAAATTGGAAAGGCAGATTGCGTCGGTGATCCGTTTAGAAGCTGCCGGGAATGGGACTCTGACTTTGGTCTCCGGTTACTCTTTTCCCCCATCGCCGATTCAAAGTTAATTTGTACAAACTACCCGCCTCTCACACCACCTCTACTTTTTCTTTATATATATTCCAACAATCATTTCTTTTTCCATACTTTAATTCCTTTTAGATATACATAAAATAAGGCATTAACGACTCTCATCCATATAAATATCATTTTTTTGTTTTCTTTATGTTTTGACATCTAGTCCTAAAATAAAAACAATTTTAAATTCTCTTAAACAAATAATTGATGTCGTGTTAAACTGGTTGGGTAAGAATTCCAACAGTCCATTGTCGTACGACCAAAGAGATAATCGACGTCATTCCGTTGAGTAACCACGACTAAACTACCTAAACTCGTCCGATAAATTCTGTCGTACGACCTTATTTCAGTTACTAACCTACAACATACGTTATATTTTGTTTAATGCATGTTTCAAAAGATATTTATGATTAAAGATTATAACGGAAGTCATCATCAATAACAACGGACGTAACGGACGCTATCATCAATATCAAGCGTTCATTCCATTAATGATCAAGATACGCATTCAAGACGTATCAACGGAAAAATGGAGTATAAATATGAAGATGGATCATCACATTCGGGACATCTGATTCTCAGACCTTAGAAACTCACGAATTACGTCCTCAAGCTCACTCAGTTTCTCTCGAAGTCCACAAGGCATATTGTTGTTGGTTGTACGACGCACGAACGAAGTCTAATTATACACGACGCACGACCAACTTTACTTTATTGTATTGTTTTACATTATATTACACTTGTAACACTTGTTCTTAACGACGACGTCCCTGATTGACGTCTATAGTGCACGACGACTCACACTCGTCCGCGGTTTTTACCCATTTTAGGGGTTTTCTGCGTCACCAATTCTCTCGTCTCCTTTACTATATTTTTTATTGTCGTACGATTACTGGAGTTACTTTCTTTCGTTGGATTAGGCTTCACTTTTACCTTAAATTTTCCTTGGAAAATTTTTGGCATAAACAGTTTGACGTCCACCGTGGGGCCCATCCAAAGAAAATCTTCGATAATCTTACGACGTACTAACGTTTTCCTTCTAGTGTTTCCCTTTTTCATTCGCTTAGGACAATGGCATTCCAAGGAACCCAAGATCATGTTGTGGCCCAGATGAACATGGAGCTGACTGCTGCCCGTGCTCGTATTGATGCCCTAACAGCTCAAGCTCGACAAGCAGCTGAAACCATCGAGCATCTAAGAAACCAGAACGGAAACAATATGACAGGGACGACGAATGCTTATGCCGGTGCTTGGAACATGCCACCTCCATTGCCCAATTATCCTCGTCCACCACCAGTTAATCCTGCGACCTTCATAATCCCAACCATGCCTATGGCCTCTATGCCATTCAATGGACATGCCTCTGATTCATCGCAGCAGACTAGTTTCAACGGATCAGGTTATGTTCCATTGGGTGTCCCAAATGGTGTCCCGATAGATCCCGTTGCACAACGATTGAAGCTTCTGGAAGAGCAGAATGAGCGTGTCTTGTCAATGCTGGCCAAATTGCCGGGGGCAGCAGTTCCAGTTGAATTCGAGCCACGTACAGGATTTCAAGCGTCGTCGTTCGTTGATGAGATTGCGTTGGTGGACGTCCCAAAGAAGTATAGCATCCCGACCTTCACCCCAAAATATTCAGGCGTCACTGATCCGACAGAACACGTCGCCCAATACAAACAACTTATGTGAACTGTCTCGATACCGTATCAGTTTCAAGAAGTCTGCATGTGCAAAAGCTTTGGGGCAACCTTGACTGGAGAAGCGTTACAATGGTTGATCAATCTCAAACCCAAAACCATCGGATCATTTGCAGAATTGGTGAACCAATTTTCTCAACAATTCGCCAGCAGCCGAAAAATGGAAAAACAGACGAGCGACCTTTACTATGCCGTACAGAAAAATGGAGAGTCCATCCGGGACTATTTTAACCGATTCAACGCAGAAATGATCGGTATCCGAAATTGCGACGTAAAAACAGCTATTGAAGCATACAAACGAGGTCTAGACGATAGTTCAGGGTTATATCTCGACCTTACGAAATATCCTCAAGAAACCTTTGAAGACATACGAGCAAGGACACTCGCTCATATGAGGGTCGATGATGACTTCACTTTCAGAAATAAACACTCGAGCGACAAGAAAGGCCTAGGTGTTAAAAAGCCAGATTTCAAACTGAAGCCGACCGGCCGATCAGAGCCTACCAGACAGATTTCAAACGTCAGATTCGAAAAGAAAGGGCCGACGACTTCTAAATCTGTCTAGTATCTTAAGGTGTCATCTTATGGCTTCCCTGGATCAGCCAAGGACGTCGTCGCATCCCTGAAACAGCTTCAACAAAATATTCGATGGCCAAAGAAAAGCGACAAAGACAATGATAAGAAAGACAAAACAAAATGGTGTGATTTCCATAATGACTTCGGTCATGTAACGGATGATTGCATGGCCCCGAAGAAAGAACTGTCCTAGCTTAACTCGAAAGGTTATTTACAAGAGTTAATAGGAAAGAAGGATGTGCGTCCCACATCCCAGAGCATGCCAAGGTGATTAATTGTATTACGGGAGGTTCTGATATCTGTGGGACCACATATTCAGCTGCTAAAAGACATGCTAGTCGCGGTCCCGACGACCGACCAATTCCAAAGGAGGCAAGACCCAAGGAGGACGCAGGATTAGAAGCTATGCCCTTGACGTTCGACCAAGCAGATCTCGATGACGTACACCAGAAACATCATGACGGACTAATTATCCAATTGAGCATTGGAAATTGCCTGACAAAGAGGATACTCGTCGACGGAGGTAGTTCTGCTAACATTATCTTTTTTGATGCAGTGAAAGCTATGGGGATCGACAAATCCGAAATTACCCGACGCTCGACTACACTCGTTGGATTTAATGGAGGAGCGACAAATACCATGGGGGAAATCACACTACCAGTATATGCTAAAGGAATCAACAGGCAGATGAAGTTTAACATTGTCGACTGTTCATCGGCTTATAACGTTATCCTTGGGCGACCATGGATCCACGATATGAAAGCCGTACCTTCGACGTACCATCAAACTTTGAAATTCTCCACACAATGGGGAGTACAGGAGATCAAAGGCGAAAGAAAGGTTGCTAGGGAATGTTACAAAATCTCTTTGAAGCCCCCGAAGCAGACAGTATAGCAATTACAGAACCAGGGCATTCCTGGGACTGATGACGATTATCGCTTGGAAGCTGTCATTCTAAACCAGGATAAGCCTGATCAGATGGTCTACATAGGTTCGATACTCGATCCATCCTTTAAAAAGAGACTAATTTCTTTTTTGCAGGATCACTATGATTGCTTCGCATGGACGCACGAAGACATGGTGGGTATCGATCCAAGTATTATTTCCCATAAACTCAACGTCGATCCATCATTCATGCCCGTTCAACAGAAAAGGCGAAAATTTGCTCCTGAAAGAAATAAAGTTATCAACGACGAAGTTGATAATCTGCTTAAAACAGGAAAGATACGAGAAGTCAAATATTCAGATTGGCTCGCCAACGTCGTTGTCGTCCAAAAGAAAAATGGCAAATGGAGAGTGTGCATTGATTTCACAGACCTTAACAAGGCCTGTCCAAAAGATCCATTTCCGTTGCCACACATCGATTTTATGGTCGATGCTACAGCTGGACACGAATTGCTCACTTCATGGATGCATATTCTGGATATAACCAGATATTGATGCATTCCGACGATCAGGAAAAAATAGCCTTCATGACAGATAAAGGTATTTATTGTTATAAAGTAATGCCTTTTGGTCTTAAAAATGCAGGTTCGACATATCAACGACTAGTGAATATGATGTTCAAAGAACATTTGGGCGACACTATGGAGGTATACATCGACGACATGCTCGTCAAATCGAAACATACGGACGATCATATAGGACATTTGAAGCAGTCGTTCGACATTTTGCGTGAATACAAAATGAAGTTAAATCCGACAAAGTGTTCTTTTGGAGTTCGAGCTGGCAAATTCCTCGATTACATGGTCACACGACGAGGAATCGAAGCTAACATAGATCAAATCAAGGCAATTATCGAAATACAGTCGCCTAGAAATTTTAAAGAAGTCCAACGTCTAACAGGTCGTGTAGCAGTATTAAACAGATTCATCTCTCGGCCGTCCAACCGATGTCACCTATTCTATAATGTCCTGCAAAAAAACAAAGGATTCGAGTGGACTGATAAGCATGAGGAGGCGTTGCAACAACTCAAGAAATACATGACATCACCTCCCTTCCTCTCCAAACCTGAGAAAGGTGAAGTTCTTCAACTCTATCTAGCCGTCAGTGCTAATTCGGTAAGTGCAGTCCTTATACGAGAAACCGACGGACGACAATTGCCAATCTACTATGTAAGTAAAACTCTATTAGACGCTAAAACCAGGTACTCGTCTATAGAAAAACTTTTGCTTTCGTTAGTTATGGCCGCTAAGAAGTTACGTCATTATTTTGAATCGCATCCTATAACTGTTGTAACTAACTTTCCAGTGAAGTATGTGTTAAGAAAACCTGAACTAACAGGACGACTAGCTAAATGGAGCATCTACCTCAGTAATTATGATCTGGATTTCAAGCCCAAAACAACGATCAAATCACAGGTCTTGGCAAATTTTGTTACAGATTTCGGTCTAGAACTAGAAGAAGCGACGATGTCCAACGAGTTAATTGTGGCGACTTTGCACGACACCACTTAGACGCTCGATGTTGATGGTTCGTCGAACATATGAGGAACAGACCTGGGTGTCGTCCTACAGTCCCCACAAGGGGACAAAATAGTGTACTCCATACGGTGAGACTTCAAGGCCTCAAATAATGAGGCAGAATATGAAGCACTGATTGCAGGAATTAAAATTGCTCATGACTTGGGGGCAACACATTTGCATGTTCGAAGCGACTCGTCCCTAGTTTTTAACCAAGTCAATGGAGAGTTCGCAGCAAAAGATTCGAGGATGATTGCCTATTATAAAATAGTAAAAGAAGAAGCAAAGAAGTTCAGTAGCTTCATAATCGAGCAGATACCAAGAGATCAGGACACTCAAGCTGACGCACTAGCCAATTTGGGGTCAACACTTAATCAAACGACATTTGACAATATCCCAATAGTCCACCTTGCAACACCATCTATCAAAGACGACGATAATACTTTGGTCGCACCAATTGAGGAAGAAAATTCTTGGTCGGACGACATTAAAAATTATCTAGAGAACGATCAACTGCCTGATGACAGAATGGAAGCAAGAAGGGTTAGATTTAAAGCATCAAGGTACATCATGATTAGAGGACAATTATATCGAAGATCTTCGACTGGTTTGAATCTACGATGTATTACCAACAAGACGCAAGTCCAGAAAATCCTACAAGATATGCACGATGGTGAATGCGGGAATCACTCAGGAAGTCGCAGTCTAGCCAACAGGATATCACGACAAGGTTACTATTGGCCGACATTAAGGCAAGATGCAATCAGGTATGTACAGTCGTGCGACGCATGTCAGCGACACGCAGGTATGTCTCATAAACCGTCTGAACCTTTACACTCGACGTTGATCCCATGGCCCTTTATGAAATAGGGAATGGACATCGTTGGGAAACTACCACCTGCCCCCGGGCAAAAGGTATTCCTTCTAGTTTTAACAAATTATTTCTCTAAGTGGATAAAAGCAGCGGCTTTTTCCCAAGTTCGGGATAAAGAAGTCGTTTCTTTCATCCAAACTAACATCATTTGCAGGTTTGGAATTCCATCCGAAATAACATGCGACAATGGGACACAATTCATCAGTGATCGGACGTGAAGATTTTGTGAAGAAAGAAACATCAAGTTGGTAACATCGACACCTCGATATCCACAGTCGAATGGTCTAGCCGAGTCAAGTAATAAAACTATTATCAATTCAATCAAGAAAAGACTCAAAGCTGCCAAAGGAAAATGGGTGGAAGAATTACCTTCCGTTCTATGGGCTAATCGTACGACACCACGTACGTCCACAGGACAAACTCCCTTTTCCTTAGTCTATGGATGTGAAGCTGTGTTACCTATTGAGGTACGACTACCGACTTCAAGACATACGTCCGTTGAGCATAACTTGGTCGACCTGAGCTATGACCTCGACGCCTTAGAGGAACTTAGAGAAGTTGCGCACATTCGCATGGCGTCACAGAAACAAACGGTCGAGCGACATTTCAATAAAAATGTCCAAATCAAAGTTTTCCAAGAAGGCGACTATGTCTTACGTCGAGTGTTCCAAAACACTCAAGAGCTCAATGCAGATAAACTTTCCATAAAGTGGGAATGCCCTTACCAGATCTCTGGCGTCGTGGGTAAGGGAGCCTATAAAATCCAAACCCTCGACGGTCGAGATATCCCACGAAGTTGGAATGCAGTTCATTTAAAGAGGTATTTCTTTTAAATTCCTCATTTATTTTCTTTGGTTGTTTCTTAAGAAAGATTACTGACTTAAGCATCGGAGGGTCGTTGGTCAAACCAACGACCACCCCAATAACGTTGTTTTTTGCAGGACGCACGACTTAATTAAAAACCTTTATGTCGGGTAATGCTAATACGATCGTATGTGTACAGTCGATCGTAATTGACGATAAAGGTTAATCTTTGCTTAGATCTGAGAACCATTATTACAATCGCATTTGGTCAATTGTGGATATTTGTTGATTTCATTATAACACATTATTGAATGATGGTGTGGTTAAACATGTGATATACCGTGACTACATATCTTTTTAACTTATTCGACGTACGATAAAGTATAAATTTGAAAAAGAAAAGCAAGTGACAAGCATTGACGGACGAAAGAAATTTTTTCATTAGATGTCCAAAAGAAAAACTACAAGTATAAGGAACGACCACAGACGGCCAACCCTTAATAAATTCAAAGGGAAATGAGCTAAGAAGGAGGAATGTCAGGTTGATCCTGCACGACATCAGCTACTGTCGCTGCCTCTTTTCCGTCATCATTCCCTTCCATGTCATCATCTTCATCGAGGTCCCTTTTGGTCCCCACGGTGTCGAGATAAGTTTTAAGCTCCTCAGCGGCCGACGCCATGGGGTTCTTCCCATTCAGATGGCGCCTCATCAAGGCGGCTCGGGCCGTGACACGGGAGAAGGCCTCAACTTGCCTATTCTCCTCCTCAAGGTCCTTTATCTCATCCTCCAGCTCCTCGATCTTTTTCCTAAGAGATGCGACCTCTTCAGCAGAAGCAGTAGCAGTAGTGACGACTTTAATCCTCTCGACCTCCAATTTGGTCGATGACGCCTCAAGCTCAAGGAGTCGATCCCTGAGCTTAACCTTCTCACGATCCGAAATCTCTAATAGACTTCGGGCATCGGTGAGTTCAGTCTTGAGGCTCTCGACCTTCGCCTTTTCAGCCTTGACCGCCTCCAGGGCGACCTTCTCCCTTGCAAGAGCCTCGTCAGCCCTTTTCTGGACGTCAAGGAAGGACGCCCTAAGACCTTCCGTCTGAGCAAAGAAGCTTAGACAGGATTGGAAAGCCTACAAGACAGAGGGGAAAAGAGTTAATATTAAAGAAAAATGAATAACAAAGAAAAAAGAAAATAAGTAAGACTTACCATGAAAGAAAGACCAGCGGCGTGCGCCCCCGTATCCTCGACCCGAGACTCCTTGTATCGGTCATAGAAGGTCGGGAGGAGGAATTTTCCCAGGTGTGGAAAAATGACGTTCCTCTCGAGGACGTCATTGGCCATAAAGTCAGATGGGAGAGTGACTTTGAATGTCGTCTCTCCCACTTTCTCCTAATTCTTCTCCTCACTCTTAGAGGAGGAAGAAGGTGCAGAAAAAGAGCTTAGCAACACCCGACACCCCCGACATTGGGGCGTCCTTCGTCACCTGAGTCGATCCTCCAAGCTCGATCCCAGCAACGGTTCCTTTCGATGGTGTCGTCCCTGCATGGGACGACAGAGCAGCGTCACCCGTCTTCTTGGGCGAGAGTTGAGGTTTGCCTCGGACCCGCCTTGTGTCTACCCCCGCAGAAGGGGAAAATCTCTTCTTCGTTTTTTCCCTCCCTTGGCGGGCAAGCTCCCGTCTAAGGGCGGATGACTTTGTAGGTACATCTCCTGGATAAAATAAAATAAGTTAGAAAAAACATGCAATACGAAAATAAAAACACTATCAAGCGACATACCAGTCATCTCTTCTTCTCTTTCTTCTTCTACTTCTTTCCTCTCTTCTTCTCGATAAGAACTCTCGACGAACGTCGCTTCTTTCACAAAGACGACCTCCTCTTCTTCGTCGTTCGACCGAGCAGAGAACGAACGATCAGTGATACTTCTCTCCAAGATCCTCTGAATCTTATCGTGAGAGTCATGATTCGGCTTCACTTTAGAGAAGTCGATTACTGTCTAACAGAGAAAGAAACCATCAGAATATATATTATAAAAAATAAATAAACACACGACAAAGCGGTAAACCTACCTGATTCATTCCATCCGGACGACAACCATTGATTGTCGTCGTTTTTCACAGACGCCACTTGAAGGAAAACGTACTGGCGTTTCCAACCACGGTCGTTCACCGCAGTATTGTGCACCAGTACATTGTCTTCCTTCGTTCGAGGGAAAAGACTATATCTGTGATAACTATCCGCCTGAACGCTGTAAGCAGTCAGGAGGTCGTTCAAGTTGAACGAAACCTCCCAATCGGTCGTGAGACGCTCGATAACTTGGACAATCCGCCAGAACTGAGGCATTAATTGTCCAAGCGTCAAATCGAACGCATCCAAAAATGACCTGACCAAATGACTAAATGGCCAAGTAAATCCTATCTTGAAGGGATACTCGTATAAAACGCAGTACCCCTTCGGAACCTCATCCGACCTTAAGTCTTCCGGCGTCATCAGATTAATTTCATCTGGAATCCTGGCCATTTTTTGAAAGTAATCTAAGTTTTCCTCTTCCCTATACACACTCACGGGTTCGGTCGACATCTGAAAATCTGGGATATTTAGGGTCACACGCCAATAGCTAAGGATATCCCAAGCTTTCCTAGGTTTTCTAGCTATGGACTTCCTACGCATATAATCGACACAGAGAGAAAACGGGAAGTCGTACCTTAAATAGAACTCTAAACCTCGAATTTAGAACGGAAAGGATTCTGATCGCTCGGAAAGTATCTTGCCGGAGGTGAACAATCTCTAAAAAGGGTAAGCATAAAAAGGGAAAGATTGAGGGCAATCCCTATTTATACTAAAAAATCAAATCAAAATTAAAAATCGCCAGTCGACGAATCGACACGTGTCGTCCGTGTCTGGCAACCTTTCGAGTGCATCCAATGAATACATGACACCTGTCCCATATTAGCTGTCAAAATCGTTTATTTGGCAGAAAATGACGTCATTGTTTAATTGGAAACAAACCGGTTCAGTTCCATACGAACTACCCGCGTTCTTCTATGACACGTGTCCTGATTTTAAATTTAAATTTCAAAAAATTGCCGCTTGAATTTTAAATTTGGAGGCAAACTGTTTGGGTAGGAATTCCAACAGTCCATCGTCGTACGACCAAAGAGATAATCGACGTCCTTCCGTTGAGTAACCACGACTAAACTACCTAAACCCGTCCGATAAATTATGTCGTACGACCTTATTTCAGTTACTAACCTACAACATACGTTATATTATGTTTAATGCAGGATTCAAAAGATATTTATGATTAAAGATTATAACGGAAGCCATCATCAATAACAACGGACGTAACGGACGCTATCATCAATATCAAGCGTTCATTCCATTAATGATCAAGATACGCATTCAAGACGTATCAACGGAAAAATGGAGTATAAATATGAAGATGGATCATCACATTCGGGACATCTGATTCTCAGACCTTAGAAACTCACGAATTACATCCTCAAGCTCACTCAGTTTCTCTCGAAGTCCACAAGGCCTATTGTTGTTGGTTGTACGACGCACGACCGAAGTCTAATTATACACGACGCACGACCAACTTTACTTTATTGTATTGTTTTACATTATATTACACTTGTAACACTTGTTCTTAAGGACGACGTCCCTGATTGACGTCTATAGTGCACGACGACTCACACTCGTCCGCGGTTTTTACCCATTTTAGGGGTTTTCCGCGTCACCAATTATCTCGTCTCCTTTACTTTATTTTTATTGTCGTACGATTACTGGAGTTACTTTCTTTGGTTGGATTAGACTTTACTTTTACCTTAAATTTTCCTTGGAAAATTTTTGGCATAAACATAAACCATTTATCATCATAAAGTTTAATTTCCATTTTAAAATTTATCGTCAAATAAATGATCACATTTTGAGAGATTTTCCATTATAAAACAAGTCATGTTTTGAAGCATTTTTTGTTACGAAGATTATTCACGTTATAAAATAAATTTATCTTGACGAACGTCTTAAATCTTTAACGGTTGTTTTTACTGAAATTCGCTTAGTGACAACCTTTGATTTACGTTTTAATGATTAGACAATTGAAAGGTAAATAACTTAAGTATGGCAAACGATAAAAGCAATATGTGGAAATGTAAAGAACATGTTATAATTGATGACGTGAAAACCCCTGTAAATAGTTAAAAATTACGGACGATGTGAGATCACCATTCCACCAGTATTAATGATTTTGACGTTAAAGAGTGTCCTACAATGAGATCACAAGTTTTAGTTTGTTATTACAAATTAAGAGCAAAATAGTGGAGTAAAAGCTCGTTTCGCAGTTAGGTTATTTTGTCCATCAATTAGATCTCTCTCTCTCCCCTTTTATACTTGAACCTATTCTGTTAGTTGTTGGGTCATGGGTGATGCCCAAAATCTCGAAGAGTTGGCTGGATGGTATTGTAGGAGTGGATCTTTTGATTTAGTGGTATGTGTAAACTCATTCGATCCAATTTGAAGCGATGGAATATAATTGGATCCAAAATTTAAACATCCAAATTGGATTGGTCGGTTCTTCAATAGCAGTTCAAAATCCAATAAACCGAACCTATCCAATCCAATGCTCATCCAATTAATAAATAATACAATTAATGATACTTCAGAATATTGTGGTTATTTATATGTTGATATTTATATGTTGTGTTTCTAAATAAACTATAAAAATATATGAATAATGAGTTGAAATGGTGGATTAATTGGTTAAAAAATTGATCAAAATATTAGATGGATACAATATGAATTAATTAATAACCATAAATAATATCTAATAGATGAACCCGAACAATTCAATTATTCTTTCAATTGGATTAGATCGATTGGCAAATGTGAATATGATTGGATCGAATGACAAATCCAACATCCAATGAATTATTGAATTGTATCAGATCTAATCCAAATTAATTGAATTTCAATCGATGAACACCTTTACTAACCCGTTCAACATGTTGTCGCTCTGTTGTATTCCCGACGCTCAATCATTACCTCGAATATCGCCCTGTAACTTGCATTAGGTCTCAAGGAGTAGATAAATACAAATCAATGTCGACAAGATCATCCTTCAATTTGTAATCATAAAGAACATCTTTTATTCCAAGAAAAAGAAAATAAAGTACCAGTTCATATAAAATATTCGTAAATAGTAACAATATAGAAATTTTATGAAATGACATAATTTTACAAACATTTTTTTTAAAATTTTATTAATAATTTTATATTAAAATTAAAACATCTTTGTTGATTAAATGATTGAATCATACAGATCACTCCTACTCCTAAATGTTTAATTTTCGCTTGGTCATCCTTCTTATAGGGTTAGCTCAACATGTAACAAGACTTTAGTTTTTAGGACATCTCATAAGTCGCCTCTTTGAGTCGTGTAATTTCACTAAGGATTTTCCTGTCTATTCTTTGAAACTTCTAAAATTAGTTAAAGTACGCATAAGTTTCTAGATCTACCAGGTATATTTTTGTTTCTAAATAGTAGTGTATTTGAGCATATGTACATCCTGCTTTAAAGAGTGTTGTATTTAAAAGACAACGGCGGCAAGCGATTTATCGGTTATCCATGCCACCCGCCCATTATTTATGAAATTATATATATAGTACTCATCGTCTCTTTTGTCCTTTTCTTCCTTACAATTACACATTACATACACGCACGAACACCCACTTTATCTCCGTACCACAATTCTCCTACCTCTCTCTCTCTATATAACCACCCCCTACCTCCACCCTTCTTCCTCACTCATCCTCCATTCCATTAATATTCATATTCAATTCAAACCCCATTCCCTCAAACAAAAACAATGGACCAACTCACTTCCGAAATCTTTTCCATCCTCGAGAACAAATTCTTATTCGGCTACAACAATAACCCTTCACCCACTAAACAACAACCCATCAACTCCGCCGCCGGAAAAGTCAGGGTTCTCTCTATCGACGGCGGTGGCGCCACTGATGGCGTCTTAGCTGCCACCTCAATCCTACATCTTGAGTCATCTCTCCGCCGTAAATCCGGAATCCCCGACGCCTGCATTTCCGACTTCTTCGACGTCGTTTCCGGGTCCGGTGTCGGCGGCGTTCTCGCCGCGCTGCTGTTTACGAGAGGGAAAGACGGTGGACCGCTTTTCACCACCGACGAGGCGGTGAGGTTTGTGGCGGAAAACGGGAGCAAACTTTCACGGTTTTCTAAACAAGGGATTTTCCGGCGGATTCTCCGGTCGCCGGCGAAGGGTGGGAAGGTGTTTCGTCGGACGTTTGGGGAGTTGTCGTTGAAGGACACGGTGAAGGCGGTTTTGATCCCGTGTTACGATCTGACCACTGGTGCGCCGTTTGTGTTTTCTCGTGCTGATGCTGTGGAAATGGACGGTTGTGATTTCAAGATGAGTGATGTGTGTGCTGCCACGACGGCGGTGAGTGGGCCCATCGAGACGGTGTCGGTGGATCGGAGGACGAAGATCGCCGCCGTTACTGGTGAGCTTGCGATGAATAATCCGACGGCAATGGCGATCACTCACATTCTCAATAATAAGCAAGAGTTTCCGTTATGTAACGGCGTTGAGGACTTGCTTGTGGTGTCGTTAGGAAACGGAGAACCGTTTTGTGGTGTCGCCGGGAATCAGACGCCGTCGCGGACGGCGTTTGTTAAGATCGTCGGAGAAACTGTTTCGGACACGGTAAGGATTTTTGCATTAAATATTGTCTACAGTTATTTAATGCAATAATAATTAAACAGTGAAACGTATGTGAAAGGGTAAACTTGTCATTTTCAAATAAATTCTATGCATTCGAGTTAATATGGCAAAAAAAAGTTGGATAAAAATATACTGATTTAGGTTTACTGTTAGTTATTTTAGATAAATTTTTTTATGTTTCAAATATTTATATCAATAATTTTACATTTTACATTTTAAAATTAAATATTCTAATTAAAAAAAATTATTAAAATAGCTTCTGGTGGCACACAATTATTGCAACAACCTTAGTGGACCCCCTATCAACTATTGTTGATACCGTCGGTAGGGGTTATTATGGTCATTATTGTATTTGAATCTATAAAAAGTGAATGATAATGAAATTGAAAAAGACTGATCTACCCCTATTCAAATCAAGATTGCGATCTAACGAAGATTTTGTATGATATTTATAGGTTGATCAAGCGGTATCAATGGCATTTGGACAAGCTCGAACGACTAATTACGCTCGTATTCAAGGAAACAAAAGTTATATAAATAACGAATATCAAAAAGATATGTTAAAAATGGCAGATCAAATGTTGGCACAAAAGAGCGTAGAATCGGTGTTGTTTCAAGGGAAGAAGTGCAACAAAACCAATTTGGATAAGTTGGAGCTTTTCGCAGCGGAAATCATCAAGGAAACCGAAAGGCGGAAAACAAACATATTACCTGTCGTTGTGTTAAGACAGACAACTACACCGTCGTCACCACGAACATCCTCTGCTACGACCTTATCTGTCACGTCTTCAAATTAGTTTTTGGATTTATTACGTCTTGGATATGCAGTTGATATTGTTGAGGGAAATAGCGATTGTGCTTGGCTACAAACCCGAATTACGAAGATTTTTTCTTTCATGTTTCGGGTTTGCGTTTTAGTGTACACCGCTGTGATACATAGCGGTTTAATTGTGCATATATAAGGATTTGAGAGTTTGCAATATAGGATTTTTTTGTTCGATTTGGAGTTAGTAATACTACGAGCAAGAAAATTGTATTTTCCCATATGGGATCTTAAGAACTTTAGGTGTTTGTCAGTATGATTGGATTCAGTAATTAGTGATTTGAGGGAATAGTATTTATTCAATGTAGTTGCACTTTTAAAACAATTATTTCCTTTAAATATTTTGTCATGAAGTAACCAAAATTCAATGATTTAATCACTTAGGTTATGGCGTACTGGTAAAGCCTTTGAGGGATGTAGTGGAAAATCTCATCTACCCAGGGTTCAAATCCAGGCGCTGCCAAAGCCCTTGTGGTCATGGAGGTTCACCTGCGATGACTCCAGGCCATTCGTGGTCGCCCGGGGATTAGTCGGTGCACGAAAGCTGGCCCGTAGACCCACGGTTACCACAAAAAAAAATCAACGATTTTGTAAATAAAGTACATTTATTTTTTGACATGTACGGTGAAGACGATTTGGGCTAATTCCAAAATTGTGATTATTAGAGTATATGAGGTTATAACGTAGAGAATTATAGTATTTTGTGAAACGATAAATGGTCCAACCATCCAAACAAAAAAGTTTGGAGTGGTTTCAAGATGAAATATAGCTCAAACGTTGATATCAATCATTAATACATTATGTACCTACTGGGGATCATTTACAAAAACGTAATTAATATTGACGACCCTGACTATTAATATTGTATATAAAGTAAACTTGTTTATCTCTATTTTGTCAAACAATAATTAATAAAATCAGTAGCAAATATTCATTTTATGTAATGATTTCGAAGAAAGAACGAACAATAAATTAAAAGTTTCAAGGAAATAAAGAGATATCAATTTAGGACAAAGACACTTTACAAATTGTCATTTTCATTTTCATGATATATGAATAGTGTAATGCTTATTGCTTAAGCAATTGCGAATAGTTATTAATATCGCTATATTATACGGATAATACTATCATATATAGAAAGGTCAGAAATATATTGTTGAACCCCACACGACTAGCAACACAAACAAAAGTATTTTCAACATATATGCTTATCGATACAAACAATATACATGGAATAAAATGCATATTGTTATTTATGATGTAACAAGTATATGTCGACGTAGGGGTGGTAATTTTGTACCAACGTAAACTAATCAATATTTTTACCAATTACAATTGGTTGGTAGTACCTTACCAAGTATAAACTTGGTTGGTACACACTATTCTAAGTTGCGTATCATGGTACCTATTTATTTAATTAATTAATATTTTTTGAATTCTTTATGTATTGCATGATAAACTTTTGTGACTTTAACTATTTTGTTTGAACATTTGAATAGGGTCCATATTTTTTATCACCTTGCAACACAACTTTTACCAATGTTGTTAAGTTTAAACGACCTCAAAGATTCATGTAAATAGATCTTGGTGCAAGTATACACCTTGGTCTACTATTATTTGTTGGGATTTGCTTTTAAGTTTGTCCCACATAGAACAAGAGAGGAAAACCAACTTGTAGGATTCCCCTACCTATTATCAAAATGGGTTACCCAACCAAGTGGGTTAGCCTATATTAAATATCAAGATGGGCCTTGGGCCTTGGGGCTGGGTTTTTCTCTCTGTTCTATAAACACGATTCTTAAGGAAGTATTATTTGATTCGTCGGATTCAAGTTCGATACTTGATCGGATTATTGTAACCTCTAGATAGACGTCCACAAATCATCCGTACGTGGGACGAATTTCTGTCTAAGGACGCTGCAAATCGCAGGCCTCAATCCCACAACGATCTTCATCAAATTCTCATCAAGATAATCAAGTTAGTCATCGTTCTATTTCTGTTTTCGATTATGTATACAAATACTAGTATAGAATTCGTTTTATATTTGTGAATTTATTCTGAATTTTACGATTCAAAGGTTTATTGTGTAAACGAACTTCTGATTCCGTTATCTAAGTTCTAACAATCTTAGACAGAAATTTCGTTGACGATGGATCAATCTTCTTTATTGAAATCGCATGTGGAGAAACCCGAAAAATTTAAGGGTTCCGATTTCAGAAGATGGTAACAAAAGATGCAATTCTACTTGACGACTTTGAAGGTGTCCAACGTGCTTACTGACAAAGCACCGACACCACCGGTTGGAGAAGGGGAAAACTCCCCTTCACAGATTGAAATGGCCGCTTACCAACGTTTCGTTGACAATTGGAACGTGAATGAATATAATTGTCGCAATTATATTCTAAATGGTTTGGATGATAGTCTTTACGACATTTATTAATCCTTCTCCTCGGCTAGAGAAATATGGGAATCTTTGCAGTCTAAATACAAGACGGAAGTCGCTTGTTCTAAGCGATTCATTGTGGGCAAATTCCTGAATTTCAAAATGACAGATTCTAAACCGGTTGTGAAGCAAGTAGAAGAACTTCAAGTCTTGGTCCATGAACTGGAAGTCGAAGGTATGGGTGTCAATTCCAATTTCCTTATTGTTTCTATTATTGACAAACTTCCTCCATCTTGGAAAAATTTTAAACTATATCTCAAACATTTGTTTGAGGATATGAGCTTTGAGCAATTGATACTCAAGTTGCGAGTGGAGAAAGATAACCGGATGAACGAGAAAGCGGATGCAATCTCGTTGGAGCCAAATGCAAACATGGTTACCGGTAGCTCTTCAAAGACAAAGTTCCAAAAAGGGAAAAGCAAGTTTGTGGTTGTCAAGCATCACTCAAATGCTTCAAATCCATTGTCCACACAAAGAAAGCCTTTCAAGAAGCGAGTCTTGAGTTGCTGGGTATGCGGAAAGCCAGGCCATCGAGCAAAGGATTGCCGACATAGGAGGGACCACGGTGGACCCGGAGGAGGAGGCATCGGTGGTGGAGGGGCCGATAGAAACCCACATCAAGCCAATGTGGCCAATTCTCCAAACCAATTCGTTGGAGTAATTGAGGCTTTTATGGTCACAAACGTGACCGATTGGTGGGTTGATACCGGTGCCACCAAGCACATTTGTAACTCCAAGAACCTATTTGCAACTTATCAAACTGTCACCGATGAAGAATCAATGTATATGGGAAATGCCACTACAACAAAAGTGGAAGGAAGAGGAAGGGTGAATCTCAAGCTCACATCGGGAAAGGAACTTGTACTCACCAATGTCTTGCATGTACCTGCTATTACAAAGAACTTGATCTCTGGATCCACTCTTAGTAACAAAGGATTCAAGATAGTGTTTGAATCTGATAAATTTGTGATTACTAAGGGTGGAGTGTATGTTGGTAAGGGCTACCTAGATGAGGGGCTCTTTAAACTCAGTGTTGTACATAATGACAATGTAAATACTGTAAATAGCAATAAAACCGCAGACTCTAGCTCTGCTTTTGTGTACATGCTTGACTCTTCTTCTTTATGGCACTCACGTTTAGGACATGTAAACTTCTGATCCTTACAAAAGATGATAAAACTTGGATTGTTACCTAAATGTTCCATGGAAAACAAGACAAAATGTGAAGTGTGTGTTGAATCTAAATATGCTAGCCATCCTCATAAATCTGTAGAGAAATCCAATGAAGTACTTGGATTAATCCACAACGATTTATGTGATTATAAAGCCATACCCACACGTGGAGGAAAGAATTATTATGTGTCATTTATTGATGACTGCAGTAAATTTTGTTATGTATACCTTATACATACCAAAGATGAAGCTTTGAATATGTTTAAGACATACAAAGCTGAAATTGAAAACCAACTTGACAAGAGGATAAAAAATCTGAGATCCAATAGAGGAGGAGAGTACGAATCTAAGGATTTTGCAGAATTTTGTTCCCATAATGGCATAGTTCACCAAACCACGACTCCCTATACTCCACAACAAAATGGAGTAGCCGAAAGGAAAAATAGAACATTGAAGAACATGATCAATTCAATGTTGATTACCTCAGGATCACCACATAGTTTATAAGGTGAAGCATGCTTAATTACAAATGATACTTAATAGAATTCCTCATAAAAAGAGTGATAAGTCTCCTTATGAATTATGGAAAGGAAAACTTCCTTCCTATAAAAGGATGAAAGTGTGGGATTGCCTTGCAAAGGTTCAAGTACCTTTACCAAAAAGGACAAAACTTGGACCCAAGACCATTGATTGCATATATCTTGGTCTTGCAAGGAATAGTGCTGCTTATAGATTTTTGGTCTATAAGTCAAATGTTGAAGATATCCACAATAACACAATAATGGAATCAATCGAGGCAGATGTTGGTCCCGAAGGTGCTTAACAAGTTTGTAGAAAGGGGGGGGGGGGGTTGAATACAAACACATAAATTAAAGTTTAATAAATTGTTTATTGATAAATCAAAATATAATTTACAAGTTTGTTGCGTAATAAGATTAAGACAGACTCAATCAAAACACTAAGATGGTTGCACAAGAAATTCAGAGAATGGGGGACTTTTAGAGAGATAGAAAACAAGGGTTTCTATTTTGGAGTTCAAGGATTGAGCACACCTTCAGATGAAGGAGTGAGCTTCCTATTTATACCCTATGCATTAAATGCATGGCAGGGTACTTTACACGTGGCATTCATAGATTGGCTTTGGTAGTCTTACTTTTGGAGACATGCTTTTGGCCGCTTTATGAACAGTGTAGTTGACAGAGTTGGTGTACGATTTGTGGCAGAGACTTGTCCGTTCTGACACATTGTACTGGTTGTGCAAGGTAAGACAAAAGAAAACTTGAGGCATAAGCTTTGTGATCGTTGATCGCTGAGTATCTTTTCTTTTAAAGATAGAGAAGTTCAGCTATCGCTGAAGCTTTTCCTCAGGCTTCTTCGCGTAAGTAGATTCGTCTGGTCTTCGCTGATATCCGCATCAGGTCACTAGTAGACTTATCTATTGTTCAGTGGCTTCGTCTTCGATTCAACTATGAACTATGTTGACGCGAGACTTGTCTTCAGGGATTACGTTAACTGTGTTACATAGGAAACGATCAGTGATGACTGAACAGACTCAGTTTGATCGCTGAAAGTGAAACACATACATATTAATGTTTACAGAAAGGTCATCAGCGATAACTGAACAGACTCAGTCTGATCGCTGATGATGAAACATTAATACATATAATAACGTAATTTTCACTAAGTATAAAAGAGGGTCGTTATCAAATCACTGAGAGAGTTTGGATCAACAATCTCCCCCTATTTGATAATGACAAAGTAACAAAAGAAAATTACTTTATGATTCAAAATATAGGAATAAAAAGGACTCATAGAATGCATGTCCCAATTACTATTTTGAGGGATCTTTTACAGTACTGATAGGGTTAAGTACATCACTGCAATTTTCATTTAATTCAGGGATAGAATTACAAGATATGAAAATCATAAGTACAAGTGACTAACTAACTACTGTAAGTATAACTAACAGATTACAGAGAAGGAAACTAATCTATCAGCTATAAGAAGATTTAGGAGGATTGATCATATACTCAGGTATTTCTTCTCCTTTCTGTCTTCGTTCCAAAGATTCTTGACTGATAATTTCTTTAATTTTTTCAGCAGCAGGGAAGAAGTCACACCATAAGCATAAGAGATCCTTGAGATGATTCAGAGGACAGATAGGAATCTCAGAGATTCTTTGAAATCTGAGTTCCTCATCATCATCTCTGAAGAATATTCCATAAGGCTTGTCGATTACTTGACCAGCTTGGAAGGGACCACCAGGAGGCAGAGATAAGTCCAGAACTGAAAGATCAGGAGGAGGACCAAACAGTGCATCTCTTGAAAATTTGATAGAAGTTTCATTCCTGATGATGGCGACATCTTCAGAGGAGGAGGACCCAATTTTTCTCTTGAGTTTCAAAGATTTGGGAGGAAGAGGAGATGGCAGCTTTAGTACAGAAACGACTCTATTTATGAGGGCTTCAAGGAGTCCTTCAACGTAGCCTCTGTATGTAGATTTGGATTTCTTCAGCGCATCCCAGAACTCTAACCATTCCGTAAATCCGAAGCTTTCAAGTTTTGATACGTACATTGCTTTTTGGGTTCCATCCTCTCTGGTAATCTCCATGGTCACTGAGAGTTGATCTTTCTTCTTGCGACCAGAGATAGTCACGGCTGATATTGGAAGAAGATCAGAACGATAATCCATCTTTTGTTTGCACCATTCGATAGACTTATCGTTGATCTCTTGTTCTTTGAAGCGTTCCTCTTCAATTTCTTTCAGTAGTGCTGCTTGAACTTCCACAGGTTTGCTTTTCAGCTTTTTGTCCCTAACTTGAGAGGATTGAATCTTTAAAGCGAGTTGGGCATCTCGTTTGCATTCAGCAATCAGCTTTGGCAGATTCTTCTCTTTCAGCTTCAGTGAGGAAGTCGAGCTCTGTGGATGTTTGAAGAGGGATTTTCAGCCGTTGACTTTCTAGTTGAGCGATCATTTCAACTCTTTTCTTCACCACTTCCTCTGACCAATGAGATGGTCGAGAGGGCCTTCCTGGATGGACCAGGGAATCTTCTTCTTCTTCATCAATCTCAGCGATAGAGATTGGGATTATTTCTTCAGCGATAGCAGCTGGAATTATTTGTAGTTCAGAACCCTTAAGCAGGGGTGAGAACTGTCTGGTTAGAAAAAGAAGGAAAGAAGGGATAAGTGTATTTTTTTTTTTTAGAACGAGAGAGATAAAGGCTAGAAAGGAATAGGGGTTTGGAAAGAGTAGAAGAGTGGTACAATTGAAAGACATACCTGAGAAGGATGCTCCCCCTCAGATTGTGATCCAGTCCTCAAGCATTCTTCAGCGATTGGTTGCTTGTCTTTGTTTTGCGAAGGAACACTTGAAGATGTATCACCTCTCACCCCTGTTTTGACAACCTCTTGCGAAGTTGTCCCTGATACGACGTTCGGCTTAGAGAACCACATAGATTGGTCTTCATCGTCGTCGTCGTCATCGGAGGGCTGATCCTTTTCTTGATCATCAAGATCTAGATCATCTTCCTCTTCATCGTCTTCTTCCTCATCCTCTTCAAAGAGAATGGAGTGAATTGATGAGGATTCTTTTGCCTTCTCCCCCTCAGATTGAGAGGGAGGTTCCTTTGAAGTCTTAGCTTCCCCAGCAGCAATAGAAGTTTCTTCAGTTTTCTCCCCCACTTTGTCATTATCAGCGGTAGGGGATTGTTCAGCTGCTGGAGTAGCTGTTGAAGCTTTTAGCACTTGAACGTCAGCCTCCAGACGCTTAACCCGGTCTTCAACCGCAGGTATGTTGCATGTGGCATCATGAATGAATTCCACAGCGATGTTGAGGTTGGTACGATCATCTTCAGTGAAGGAGGGAGGCAGCGCTGGAGCTGGTGCATTCACTTTCTGTAGAATTTGCTGAAGAAGGGACGTGCAGAGGTCCACCTTTGAAGAGAGACCCTGAACTTCAGCGGTAAGGGACTCAAATCGCCCTTGAAAGAGTCGAGAGGACTCTCTGAGTTGGACGACTTGTTCTTCAACAGCTGAAAGTTGAGAGTTCTCAGCTTTAGATGAGCAAGTGGCGGTCAACTTCTTCAGCTCCTCACCAGCCTGATTGACGGCGTTGGTGGTTTCATTGATGGTGTTGGTGAGTGCATCCACCTTTTCTCCTAGACTGTTGACATGCGTGTCAACAGTCGCCAAGCTAGGACCTGAAAATAATGTTAGTTCAGATATGGGCTTATTTGGAGAGGGGGGGAGAGAAGTGTTTAGGAGTATAGGTGTACCTGACGTATCAAACATTTTGTAGAACTGCATAGATTCCTCAAAAGTTTGATGCTCAGGTCCTATAGGGAAAGAAGAGGTGGCGGGTTCAGAGACCAAGTGAGGAGAGAAGGGAAGAGTTTTGGGGATAGAAGTAGGGATGGGGTTAATCTCAGGGAATGAGATAGTAGGTGGGGCTACTGATGATGTGACAGCGAGTGAGATCGCTGACACGGCAGTATGAGTGACTGCTGAAGTTGTGGAGGAAAGACCCACAAAAGCATCTAAGGTAGCTTGTTGAGAAGCTCCCTCAGGTATAGTACTATAAGGTGTACTTTCCTTAGTCTTTTTGGCCTTTTTGGAAGGACCAATCGGACTAGCTGATGGTCGTTTAGAAGTAGTGGTAGCGACAGGGATAGCAGACGAAGGAACCGTCTGCGTGGTCGCTGAATATGAAGAAGAATGGAGAGAGAGACGAGAGCGAAGGAGAGAGATACTTACCTCGTCGGCGAGTGGCTTGACCTCCAGTGATCGTTGACCAACCCTGGCAAAGGTGCCATCATCTTTGGTGGGATAGGTGTTGGGATAGAGGAACTTGATATACGTACATATGAAACGTACGTATGAGATCTTGGGATCTCGTTCAGGCTTCTCTAATCTCGACCTCAGATCTTCAAAGATGGTTGTGGCGTAGTCAAAGTTTTGACCAGCGATAACGGAGTAGGCCATCTGCAGTTGTGTTTTGCTGGCTTGATCCAGCGAACCACTCTTCCCACTCATGCACTGAATTATGTGCGAGAAGATAAAGTTCAGTTGTGATGGCATCTGAGCTTTTAGGATCTTGGTGAGCTTCTTGTTAGGAATAGAAGATCTTGGTTTGTTTTCCCAACAATAGCCCATTGCGTCTAGGAATGATATCAGCTCATCATCAGTGGGGAGTGCGTCGAACCCACTCTTTGGTTTGTCAGGGAATCTTAAAGATTTCCTGAGGCTAAGAGCGGTCATGCTCCCTGGCCCTAATTCCGTGCTGAACGAGATAGCAGGGACTCGTTCGCCTTTCCTGTTGGTAAGTTCAGTTGTATCAGCAGTGAACCAGAACTGCTGAAGTAGAGTCTTGGAGGGCTTAGGATCCACAGTGATCGCGTAAGCTATGCATGACTGCTTGAGGAATTCAGCAGCTTCCACCAGATGTGGGTATTTGTCAGCTTTGAAGTCGAGTCTGGCCAAATGATTACATTTAGTAATCTCAACTTCAGTGAGAGCGAATCGTACATGCTTGGAAGCAACGATTGAAGACTGTGTCATTTCTGTTATGGAAAGAGGCATAATAGAAGAAATGATTTAGATTAAAAATAATATGATTACCAGTTTCCATAGAAGAAGGGAAACTGGAAAATTATCAAGTTATTTTTAGGAGAAAAATAGTGTTCTGGGTAGAAAGAATGAAGAACACTTTAAAACCAAAAGGTTTTTATTTAAAAACATAAAATCAGAAGGAATGATCTTTAGTTTTTACAAAAAAACGTTTTATAAAATCCATAGAAAGCGAGTAGGATTTTAAAAGAATAAAAAGCATATGAACAAAGCATATAAACATGAAATAAACCTGTGTATCTTGAAGAAAAAGAGTTGCAGATTCAATATTCTGGGTTTACTTGCTTGAGTGTTCTTGAGAGAATGTTTCTTGCTTTGAAAGTTTTGAAAGCGTAAACCGTATAAAGGAGAGAAGAATTCCTTTTATACGAAGAGAGAGAAGAGAGAGAATGAAGCGGGAAAAGAAATCATCATGACATTGACACGTTCCACGAAGTTGATTGGATAGGAGGGCAACGGACGAACGTGTCAGAAAAGGCATGTCGTGGATTGTCGGTTCAAATGACGTCATAGAGAAGAGAGACTGTTCATTTGTCCGTTGAAATGATCACTGAAGAAAAATCAGCGATAGATTTTCCTTTTTAAAAGTATCCCTGATTGTAAAGATAGGGATAGATTTTCCTTTTAAAGGATCACTGACTGGAAATATCAGTGATTAATGTATTTTTCAAAAAGCTTTTAATCATTTGAAGAAGGTTCAGTGATTAAAGTTTATATTTTGAAGAAAAACATCTTTGAGGGAGAGAGAACATACCTGAGAGTCAGAATGTTTATCAGAGAGAATGATGAGAGGGGAACTTTTGATTACTGACACAATACATGAACGCTGAAGAATTATTCTTCGAGGTTCAGCATTCCAAGCTCACTGATGAGAAAGTTGAACCTTGTCTCATCAAGAGGTTTGGTGAATAAATCAGCAAGCTGAAAGTCAGTAGGGATAAAGTGAAGTTCAATATCACCATTCATCACATGATCTCTGATAAAGTGATATCTGATCTCTATGTGTTTTGTCTTTGAATGTAGCACTGGATTATTTGCTATAGCGATAGCACTAGTGCTGTCGCAATAGATAGGAATCTTTGACAGCTGAAGGTCATAATCTAATAGTTGATTTCTCATCCATAAGATTTGTGAACAACAGCTTCCAGCAGCTACGTATTCAGCTTCAGCTGTGGAAGTGGACACAGAATTTTGCTTCTTGCTTGTCCAGCTTACCAGCTTTCCTCCCAAGAGTTGACATTCACCAGTGGTACTTTTTCTGTCAAGTTTACAGCCTGCAAAATCACTATCAGAATAACCAGTTAGATCGAACCCTGAGTCTTTGGGATACCAAAGACCGAGGTTAGGAGTTCCTTTCAGATATCTGAAAATTCGCTTTACAGCGATCAGATGGGATTCCTTGGGTTCAGATTGATAGCGTGCACATAAACAAGTAGAGTACATGATGTCAGGTCGGCTTGCTGTAAGATACAGCAATGAGCCTATCATTCCTCTATAGGCAGTGACATTAACAGGTTTTCCAGATGGATCCTTGTTAAGTGTCAGCGGTGGTGCCATAGGAGTTTTCATCGCTGAAGTTTGTGTGAGATCAAACTTCTTTAGCATATCTTTAACATACTTACCTTGGCAGATAAAAGTACCTTTGTCAGATTGTTTAATCTGAAGACCAAGAAAATATGTCAGCTCACCCATCATACTCATTTTATATTCTTTCTTCATTCTTTCAGCGAAGCGAGTACATAGAGATGGGTTAGTAGAACCAAATATTATGTCATCGACATATATTTGTACAAGAATTATATGACCTTTTATCTTCCTGAAAAATAACGTGTTATCAATCTTGCCACGTTCAAAATTTTCAGAGATAAGAAAAGATGAGAGAGTGTCATACCAAGCACGAGGGGCTTGTTTTAGACCATAGAGAGCCTTATCCAATTTATAAACATAATTTGGATGCTTAGGGTCATAGAACCCTGGTGGTTGTTCTACATAAACTTCTTCATTCAGTTTTCCATTCAGAAAAGCTGATTTTACGTCCATTTGATAAACGATGAAGTCTTTATAGACTGCATAAGCTAAGAATAGTCGAATTGCTTCGAGCCTAGCCACAGGGGCAAAGGTTTCATCATAGTCTATGCCTTCCTCTTGTCTGTATCCCTGAGCAACAAGTCGAGCCTTGTTGCGGGTTACAGTTCCATGTTCATCTAACTTGTTTCTAAACACCCATTTGGTGCCTATTACAGTTTTATCAGATGGTCTAGGAACGAGATTCCAAACTTTGTTTCGAGAGAATTCAGTCAGCTCTTCTTGCATAGCGCTGACCCAGTTTGGATCTCTGAGGGCATCATCAGTCTTCTTTGGTTCTATTAAGGAGAGAAAGTTTACAAAGAGACAGATATTACCTGAGCTTCGTCGTGTCTGAATACCTGCATCTGGATTACCAAGAATTTGATCTATGGGGTGATCTCTGGTCCATCGCTGAGCAGGAGCAAGATTGCTTATTTCAGCGATAGGATCAACAATAGGAGCAGTCGCTGATGAAGATGCTTGAGGTTCATCAGCTAGTAATTGTTGAACATTAGATACACCAATGCTTTCAGAAGGGTTTTCAGACGTAGATGGATTTGATGGTAGAAGTGTGTTTAGAGGTTCAGCTGAAATCCATGAGTTGGATTCAGCGGTGGGAGGTATGATGCTTGGTTCTTCATCAGCAACTGGAGTTTCAGTGTGCTGATGGTTTGAGAAGAAAGGTTCAGTTCCTCTATAGTGAGAGATCATCCAAGTATTCAGTTCTTCATTGTCAGCGATTGGTTTAGAGTTCGCTGAGCGCGTTTCATCAAACGTGACATGAATGGTTTCTTCTACGGTTTGTCTTCTTTTGTTGAAAACTCTGTAGGCTTTGGAGATGGAGGAATATCCTAAAAATATTCCATCATCGGCTTTTGGGTCGAACTTTCCAAGTTGATCTTTGTTGTTTAAGATAAAGCACTGACAACCAAAGATATGAAGAAAGCTGATAGAAGGCTTCCTTCCAAGAAAGAGTTCATAAGCTGTCTTCCCAAATCGCTTTATTATCAGCGATCTGTTTTGAGTAAAACATGCAGTGTTTACAGCTTCTGCCCAAAATTGAGTAGGGAGGTGAGAATCGCTGAGCATTGATCTAGCAGCTTCTATGATCGTTCTGTTTCTTCTTTCAGCGACTCCATTTTGCTGAGGTGTTCTTACTGAAGAGAAGTTGTGAGAGATTCCCTTGTTCTCAAAGAAATGGTTCAGGGAACTATTTTTGAATTCAGTTCCATGATCACTCCTTATTGATCGAACAGTAAGATTATTCAGCACTTCCATCTTTTTGACAAAAGATATTAGTTCTTCTGGAGTATCATTCTTACAGCGAAGAAAAATAACCCAGGTGTAGCGAGAATATTCATCTACAATGACAAGCGTATATTTCTTTCCAGCTATTGATTGGATATTGACAGGGCCAAATAGATCCATATGCAAGAGCTGAAGAGGACTTGTTACTGAGGAAACTTGTTTCGACTTGAAACTAGCTCTTGTTTGTTTTCCTTTTTCACATGCTGAGCAGAGAGATTCTTTAGCATATGAGTGCTGAGGAAGACCAGAAACCAGTTCCTTAGATGAGAGAGAATTCAGGGTTTTGAAGTTTAGATGAGAGAGCCTTTTATGCCATAGCCAGTTGACATCAGAAGAGGCCTTAGAGAGAAAACATAAATTATCAGTGATAGTAGAGTCCATATCTATTACATAGAAATTTTCTCTTCTATAACCACTGAGAGCAAGTTTTCCTTTTTCATCTACCACTGAACATGCTTTCTTAGAAAAGCGAACTTCGTAGTCTTTGTCACATAGCTGACTGATGCTTAGAAGATTGTGCTTCAGTCCATCTACATAAGCGACTCTTCGAAAGGTAGTTGTCCCATTGCTGAGGACACCAAACCCACGGGTAAATCCTTTTCCATTTCCACCAAAGGTCACAGAGGGACCTTTCTCTTCCTTGTATTCAGTGAGCAGGTCTCTTTGTCCAGTCATATGACGAGAACATCCGCTATCGAGATACCAGATGCCCTTTGATCCCTGCATACATAAGGAAGATTAAGCTTTGTTTGGTACCCACTTTTCAATGGGTCCTTCAGAGTTAGTGGATAAGGAAGATTTAGCAGTCTTCACTGCTGACGAAGATTCAGCTTCAGTGGTAATCTTCACTTTGGTTAATTTCTTAACCTTAGTGGTATTTTTCACTTTGGTGACTTTATTTTCCTTAGAGGCATTTTTCTTCACTTTGGCTGTTTTATCAGCTTCGGTGGTATTTGGACACTTGCTCGCAATATGGTCAGTGAATCCACAGTGATAACATTTTCTATATCTGATGGTGGATTTATAACCAAAAGGTTTTGAAAACTTAAGATGAGCAGGTCCAGCTCCAAGAATGCCTTTAGCACGAGATCTGGGAGGAATTTTTATTTCTTCAGATTTCACGGGCTTTAGATCAACCTTCAGTTTTGGAGGACAGATATCAAAGATTTCTGTCACTGAGCTAGAAGGTTTATCCACTGAAGGTTTGGAGGGAACTTTCAGTTTGGTTTTCTTGGAAGCCTTCTGAGGGAGAATAGACTTTCCTTTATCTGCAGGCTTAGATCTTGCAGATATCTCCTCAGGGATGGGATTAGAAGAAGAACAGGGATAGAATTGATTATAAGAAGTGTCAAAGAAAGATGTGACAAAAGTTCCAAACTTAAGCGAGGAACTTTCTTCTTTAGGATCATCCTGTGGTGTCCAAAAACCAAGACCAGTTTTATCACTTTCAGGAGTTTGAGCATTTATTATCTCAGAGATCTTTGTTGATGATTTGCACCATTTTTCAACATGAGCCTTTTCTGCTTTTAGAGCAGCGATGGCTTGTTCGCGTTCAATGCTGATGATTTCATTTATAATGACTTGATCTTTTAGCTTTTCTTCTAAAAGATTTAGTTCACTGATCTTTTCATGACATTTCTCTAGCTCTTGTGTTAAATAAACATTTTTATTTTCAGCTTGAGTTTTGTCGTTTAGAGCATTATAAAGGTCAATCGTCAGCACATCAACAACGCGACTTCTCTCAGCTTCAGGCAGAGAGGGATTTGTTGAGATAGATACCTGAGATGATATGTAGCTCATAGAAGGTTCAGATGGTTCTTCTACTTCTTCTTTAATCTCAGCCATGAGGCAAAGATTAGCGACTTCTTCTTCATCAGAAGATGATTCTTCTGATTCAGCCCAGTCATGTTCTTCAGCGATGAGACCTTTACCTTTTTGCTGAAAGCTTTTCAGCTTTTGATATTTGTTTTTCAGCTTATGGTATTTGTCATCACTGGATCTTCTTGAGGTAGAAGGTTTGAAGACCTTTTTAGACCTGCACTCACTAGCAAAATGTCCAATTTTTTCGCAGTTATAGCAAGTGGCTGTAGCCTTATCAACCGGAGTTGATTTTGGCTTTTTAGTAAGAGAGAGAGGTTTACTTCTTCGGAAGTTACTCTTTCTTGCAAATCTCTTAAAAGAGTTTGTCAAGAGTGCTAAGGACTCATTAAACTCTGAAAGATCAGGGTCTGATAAATCCTCAGATTCAGAATCTAACTCAGTGATGGTGAGAGTAGATCGCTGGGATGGAATTATCTCTGATGAGACTAAAGCAACAGCAGTGCTTTTGGAGTCTTTAGAATCTTTTACAAGATTCTTCTTCAGGAGATTAGATTACTCATAGTTGAGCAATATTCCATACAGAGTGCTTAGAGAGAGAGTATGTAAGTCCTTTGTCAGCTTAAGACATATTGAATAACTGTCCCAGCTTTCAGGAAGACTTTCCAAGAATTTTGTTAGGACCTCAGAATTAGAATAGGTCCTTCCAACAGTTCTTAGGTCAATGATCAGGCAGTTAAACCGCTGATGAATGTCAGAAAGAGATTCATTCTTACCAGCGATAAAACTTTCATACTGTCTTACCAAGTTAATCTTTCGGGTCTCTTGGATTTCAGTGGTGCCCTCATATTGAACACATATGGTTTCCCACATTTCTTTAGAAGTTTTTAGATGCATGATGGAATGGAAAACTTCATCAGGCAGAGCCATTGATATAATGGTCTTTGCTCTTGCATCTATGCCTACCTTCTTTTTATCTTCATCACTCCACTGTCTTATTTCCTTAACGACATATCGTTCAGGGACAGCTTCAGTGGTGGCAGTAGCGGGAACCGCAACTATAATTCTAACAGGTTCATAGGGTCTGTTTTCTATATATTCAGGTATAGTAGGATCCGCACCTTCAAGAAATAGCATCATTCGATTTTTCCATAGAGAAAAGTTATCTCTGCTAAATCGAGGAGGTTTAGAAAGTGAACCATTATCATAGTAGTTTGTGTTTGTGTTTAGTGCCATTTTAGAATAGCAAGGAAGAGTATACAGCAAGATCTTGTTTATTAGATTAAACAAACTGCTCTGATACCACTTGTTGGTCCCGAAGGTGCTTAACAAGTTTGTAGAAGGGGGGGGGGTTGAATACAAACACAGAAATTAAAGTTTAATAAATTGTTTATTGATAAATCAAAATACAATTTACAAGTTTGTTGCGGAATAAGATTAAGACAGACTCAATCTAAACAAACTTAAGAAACACTAAGATGGTTGCACAAGAAATTCAGAGAATGGGGGATTTTTAGAGAGATAGAAAACAAGGGTTTCTATTTTGGAGTTCAAGGATTGAGCACACCTTCAGATGAAGGAGTGAGCTTCCTATTTATACCCTATGCATTAAATGCATGGCAGGGTACTTTACACGTGGCATTCATAGATTGGATTTGGTAGTCTTACTTTTGGAGACATGCTTTTGGCCGCTTTATGAACAGTGTAGTTGACAGAGTTGGTGTACGATTTGTGGCAGAGACTTGTCCGTTCTGACACATTGTACTGGTTGTGCAAGGTAAGACAAAAGAAAACTTGAGGCATAAGCTTTGTGATCGTTGATCGCTGAGTATCTTTTCTTTTAAAGATAGAGAAGTTCAGCTATCGCTGAAGCTTTTCCTCAGGCTTCTTCGCGTAAGTAGATTCGTCTGGTCTTCGCTGATATTCGCATCAGGTCACTAGTAGACTTATCTATTGTTCAGTGGCTTCGTCTTCGATTCAGCTATGAACTATGTTGACGCGAGACTTGTCTTCAGGGATTACGTTAACTGTGTTACATAGGAAACGATCAGTGATGACTGAACAGACTCAGTTTGATCGCTGAAAGTGAAACACATACATATTAATGTTTACAGAAAGGTCATCAACGATAACTGAACAGACTCAGTCTGATCGCTGATGATGAAACATTAATACATATAATAACGTAATTTTCACTAAGTATAAAAGAGGGTCGTTATCAAATCACTGAGAGAGTTTAGATCAACAATCTCCCCCTATTTGATAATGACAAAGTAACAAAAGAAAATTACTTTTTGATTCAAAATATAGGAATAAAAAGGACTCATAGAATGCATGTCCCAATTACTATTTTGAGGGATCTTTTACAGTACTGATAGGGTTAAGTACATCACTGCAATTTTCATTTAATTCAGGGATAGAATTACAAGATATGAAAATCATAAGTACAAGTGACTAACTAACTACTGTAAGTATAACTAACAGATTACAGAGAAGGAAACTAATCTATCAGCTATAAGAAGATTTAGGAGGATTGATCATATACTCAGGTATTTCTTCTCCTTTCTGTCTTCGTTCCAAAGATTCTTGACTGATAATTTCTTTAATTTTTTCAGCAGCAGGGAAGAAGTCACACCATAAGCATAAGAGATCCTTGAGATGATTCAGAGGACAGATAGGAATCTCAGAGATTCTTTGAAATCTGAGTTCCTCATCATCATCTCTGAAGAATATTCCATAAGGCTTGTCGATTACACTCAAGTGATTGGAAGTCTGATGTACATAATGAACTACACTAGACCGGACTTATCATATACCGTGAGTAGACTTAGTCGATACTCACATAAACCAAGTAAAGATCATTGGTTTGAACTTATACGCGTGCTAAGATATCTCAAATACACAATGAATTTACGGGTTACACTATACCAAGTATCCTCTCGTGTTAGAAGGATATTGTGATGCAAATTGGATTTCCAATCATTCTGAAAGTAAGTCCACAAGTGGCTATGTATTTACACTTGGTGGTGCAGACATATCTTGGAAATCGTCGAAGCAAACCGTGAATACACGGTCTACCATGGAAGCCGAATTTGTAGCCTTAGATAAAGCTGTCGAAGAAGCAGAATGGCTTAAAAGCTTTATAGAGGGTATTCCCTTGTGGCCTAAGCCTGTCATTGCCGTATGCATCCATTGTGATAGCATGGCCGCTCTCACAAGAGCAAATAATCAAATCTATAACGGCAAATCGAGACATATCAGGCGTCGCCACAAAACTATCCAAGACTTGCTCAAGAATGGAATTATATCCATTGATTATGTAAAGTCAAAGGAAAATATTGCAGATCCTTTGACAAAAGGCCTAAATCGAGAACAAGTCTCATATACATCGAGGGGGATAGGCTTAAAGCCAATTCAATGAGTTACTACTCGGAGGAAACCTAACCTAACAACATTGGAAAACTAGTTGAGGAAAACTCAAAGGTCTAATACACAGGTATGCCTATTCCTATGATGTTTCTTTTGTGTATTTTCCGTTGATGATTTAGGGATGAATTCTTATTCTTAATAATACTGATAGATTCTTGGTAGAACAATACGGAATGTTCTTGATCAGTATTACCTATATGAGATTGATGTGGGGTCGCATCTTTGAGACGGATATGGCTACGTCTTCTAAAATTCTCATGAAGAAGGATTGTTCACGACCAAAATGAACACAACGGTAAGAATCAAATTATGCATAAATATGATCTGTGTGATATTCGTTGTATCGACTTACTACACAACGTGGTTAGTTCAAGACTTTTCGTCACTACCAACAAAGTAGGTCCGATGAATACTCACTATGAAAGGTTCAAGTCGCCTAAGACACCTTTTCAGATGCGTTTCATATTTAGTTTCCTGAATCGAACAATAAATACTCTATGATTATCTTATTTTCTATTCAAATGTGGGGTATTGTTAGAGTTTGAATAGAAAATGTGGGGTATTGTTGGGATTTGCTTTTAAGTTTGTCCCACATAGAACAAGAGAGGAAAACCAAATTGCCTTATAATAGGATTCCTCTACCTATTATCAAAATGGGTTACCCAACCAAGTGGGTTAGCCCATATTAAATGTCAAGATGGGCCTTGGGGCTCTTAGGGTCTCTTTGCTTAGTAGGTCGCCTAAGTCACTGGAGTTTTGCAAACAACAGTGACATACGTGGCTTACTCCGCGGTTTGCATCCCACGCACCAAACCGCCTAACTCACTGGAATGTCTCGACACAGAGACTTACGCGGTTTACCCCGCGACTTTAAGGTCGCGGCCCAGGCCACACAACTCTCTGTTTGACATTCTGTTGACAGTTAAGTTGGTTAATCAGATGTACATATAAATAACTCTTCTCTCTCGTTTTTGGCATAAAATAATCAACATTTTTCTGGGTTTTTCTCTCTGTTCCATAAACATGATTCTTAAGGAAGTATTCTTTGATTCATCGGGTTCAAATTCGATACTTGATCGGATTGTTGTATCCTCTAGATAGACGTCCACAAATCATCCGTATGCAGGACGAATTTCTGTCTAAGGACGCTGCAAATCGCAGGCCCCAATCCCACAACGATCTTCATCAAATTCTCATCAAGATAATCGAGTTAGTCATCGTTTTATTTCTGTTTTCGATTATGTATACGAATACTAGTATATAATTCATTTTATATTTGTGAATTTATTCTGAATTTTACGATTCAAAGGTTTATTGTGTAAACGAATTTCTGATTCCGTTATCTAAGTTCTAACAATATCTCTTAACAAGTAAAAATGGTAAAAGTACTACATATCAATCCACAAGGAATGCTTGTAAAAGTTTCTCAAAAGTCCAATCTTTAAAAAACCAATTTCAGATGGCGAATTCAAAGAAATCCTTTGGTATGTGTTTATGTTATCAACTAAGAAAAATCAATCGTAAGAAGAAGCAAAGGGTGCAAAGATTTGTTAAGACAAAGGCAAATGATCTATAAAAAAAAGATATTATAGCACCTCTGGACAACCTAATAACACTATAGACTAGTACTATTGTACTGTCACAAATATCTAACTATCGTTTCATACGACCTCCCAAGAGTTCACACAGGCCTGTGTGCTATCGATATGACATATGTTAAACGTTACAAATCCTAGCATGACATAGTGTTACCATCTTACACCGTATGAGTATAATACTTGTCAGATACTAAAATTATTTATAGTTGTTGGCCCTGGACCACAATGACTTACACATAAGGTGTTTGTAGGAGGGGGGGGGGGTCGAATACCAACACAACAAATTTTCACTTTCCAATTCCACATTGGTTTCGGTCTCAACTTTCCCTTACACCCCATGTAACACCCATAGTTTCTCCTTTAGAAGTGTTACGTAATCGGAAACAACTCCTCCAAAAATCCTCCAAAATTACGACTAAATTTAAAATTTTAAAACCGTTCGCAGCGGAAGTCTCCAAAATACATAAACATGTAACTTAAGAGCTAACCCGTCCCATACTAGGTTAAGTTACAACTGATCCATACATAAAAGTCTAACAAAAGATTGAATCCAAAAATAATGAAAATAGGCAAGTCTTTAAGCGTGTCCCTTGCCCTTGTCTAGCCTCGAACTATCTGGCCCTGAGATGCATACTATAGTCAGCTTATAAAGCTCAGTGAGTTCATGGTTTGCGTGAATGAAATCATATCTTGTCACACGTATCAAACATGCAAACTTCGTATAAAATAATATTCATTTTCTGAAACATGCAACACCAAAAGAAACGAGACCTCATAACTGTCTCCTCGAGTAAGGACCGATAAGTTACAAGCATTCCCTCGGTGTGTACGGCTAACCTATAGCCAATAACCCATTACGGGGTCGTGCTGTCGTGTCACATGCATTCCCTGGTGTGTACGACTCACACAGAGCCCGTCACCCATTTCGGGGTCGTGCCTCCCCTTAAGTGTGACAAACCAAACCAACATCCCATATTCCGTACCATGCACCATTTGTATAATGTAAACCAACTGAAAATCCAAGCATAATATTCACCACCACAAAATCATATAATGCTCGAAAATAAATTTGTACATAGGTATGCATCCCAGTGTAAGTCTCATGAAGACTCACCTGATTATGTAGATCGACTACCGATAGCTCCTAACGGAATACCTACACGTTTCATAGCACCATATCCAATTAATGACTTAATTTCTCTAAAAATCAACAAAAGTCAACTATGGTCACACTCGACCCGACCTTAAGTCAAACTCGAAACCCGGGTCTCAAATAGCTCAATACAACCCTATCATTAAAATCTATGTGGGTCAAACGAGTCAAAAGTCAACCCTTTGTCAATTCAATCAACCCCGACTAACTATAATCAAAACCCAAGTCTATAACTCGATGACGTCTCAAAACGTCCATTCAACCCTTCTAAAATTTTATAAATCTCCATTCCAAATTAAAGTGTCCCAATAATTATTTTAATCCGATAATGACACTTTAATTTTATTATTAAAGTCATCTACAACGAAACCACTTATTATAAATAAATCTCCTTACGAAGTATGTAATTTATTTAAGTCCTCCAAATTTCCAAATTTAAATGCTCGATAATAACTATCCTTTATGCGACACCAAAAATATTATATTTTAAAAAAATCACATAGATAAATAAGCGATTTATTGTGACCTTCCTTTTAAAAATGATTAATTAAAATGCCAACTCCCAAATGTAGACTATTTCGGTAGTAAAATACTTAAAATACCGATACTTTAATCAATGGACATTGGGAAGTTTTATAAAGATAAATAATCAAAATATGGCTTAAATAGCTATCCCAAAAATATAGGAGCATTTCGATAATTCTATAAAGCAAACTTGAAGTATTTTCAAGATACCAATTTTCTAATCATAAGGTCACTTTGGAAATTTCTACAAAATGAATAGGTCAACATTACATTTTATAAGTTCAATAATATTTATAAAATGTTTAGAAAATATTGTTTTAAAAATAAAATTTCATAACTTCAGGGGCCACAATGTAATTATCATGATGATAACTCACTGAAATACAAATAAATCTCGGATACCATTTATAACAAAAGCTACGGTAGTATACTTGTTGGTGTTATGCTTTGTGTGGGGTTGGTCTAAGGTTCAAGTCTGCTCCTTGCCCCTTTTCCATCCTTTATTTTTTAATTTTGGTAAATAATAACTAATTAAAGTATTCAAAAAAATAACAAGAAACCAGCAGTAGCAAAAGGCAGCCATTGTTGCGTTTTTCAAGAGCTTTTTAAGCTCCAAATCATTCATTTCTAGCTCTTATTTCTTATTTCTTTTTACATTAAATTATTAGTAACATTTTTACCAACATTTTAGCATAAAAGAACATAAGATTTCATCAACAAATGAGTTTCATTTTCTCATTTAAAGTTTTAGTTTTTACTTAAAACCAAACAAACTTTAAACTTCAAAATCGACCCTTAAAACCCCAAATCTGAAACATAAAGCTACTAGGGTTCGATAAAGCTCTTAAAAACGAAGCCAATGAACTAAAACCCATAAGATTTGGTTTAGTATATTACCTCAAATCTTCGAAAAACTGAGAAATTTTACTTCTTCTTTCAAACCCCGATTTCTCTCGCTATACAAGTTGGTTTTTCAATTTATAAGAATGAAAATGTTCCCTATTCAGTTCCCAACGTTTATATCAATTATTTTTGGCTTATTAGTTGAATAAATCGGACCAAATCCCCGTTTTTAAGCTGTAAGGTCACTTTTCAAAACAGAGTTGTACTAAAGGCAAAACAGGCCCTTGTACTTTGAAAAAGATGACATTCTCCCCCCTGAACTTGCTAAATTTTGCATTCAACCCCCTACCTTTATAATATCTTAACATTGTTGGTCCAAATGAACTTAAAACTCATTTCTTCATATACAACTTTCATTAAATGACAATAATGACCCTTCTCAACTAATTTCTTTACATTTTTGCTCTAATAAAACAAAACCCGCTTTATTTTATTCAATCCTTTTTTTTTCTCTCTTACTTTATAAATAATTATTTGCCCAAATTTTGGGTTGTCACAAATCTCCCCTCCTTTAAGAAATTCCGTCCTCGGAATTATTCTGACCGGAATGTTGAGGGTTTCTAGTTCTCTTCTACCCTTGTCTCCAACGTCATTTCTGCACCGTTGTGGAATTTTCATTTAGCTAGCATAGAGGCATAATCTCATTTCATAGTCTTTTCGCCTTTATTAGTGATACTACTTGTATGACCTACAAGGTTTCACCAATATCCGCATGACATTACAACTACCTCTTCTTGTAAACACGCATATATACTTATAAACCCTCTCATCCCAATAGTGATATAAATAATGCTAATATAGGGTGTAACAAAATCATAAATAGCTACTTCATGGATGTAAGGGTTATTTTGTAGTGAACATACCCGATGCGACATTAGGAGTCTCTATAGCCTCCTCTAAGGTTATGTTGTATGCTCGACCTCGCCCCCTAGATGACTCCTTATCATATTCTTTCGTCGAACCGTGTTCCATTGTCTTAGTATTATTCATTGCTCCTTTCTGAACATTGGGACAATCAAACCGTAAGTGTCCCATAGCTCCACATTCGTAACAAGACTTCCTTTCCGGACATTCTCGCACGGTATGCCCCGGCTTCCCACATCTGTAACATGTCACATTCCCAACCTTACACTCACCGGTGTGTCTCAAACTGCATTTGTTGCATCGAGGGATAGTAGAACCCTCGCTTCGTACTTTCGTTGATGTTGACATCCCCTTCGCCCTCATTTTTGATTCACTGACATCTACCCACTTTCTTTTGATGTCCCTCCTTTCTTTGGTGGCCTTAATGTTGTTCTCTTCTGCCACAATTGCCATCTCCACCGCCTGGACAAACGTGGTCGGTTTTGTCATGTCCACATATTGTTTTATTTCTATCCTTAGTCCATCCTTGAAACGATTTATCTTCCTCTGTTCGGTTGCCACCTGGTAACTGGCGAACCTTGCTTTCTCCAGAAATTCATTCACATAATCTTGCACTGAAGACGACCCTTGCTTCAGGCCCAAAAATTCTGATTCCAACTTATTAACCTCTGATTGTGTGCAATATTTGTCCATCATCATCGTCTTCATTTGTTCCCCAGTCATGGTAGCGATATCATCGTCACCTCTGATCGCACACTCGTTCTCCCACCAATGTAGTGCATAGTCCACAAATGTGGTCGCAGCGTAGGTCACCTGTTGCTCTTCTGAGCATTTGCAAATCTTAAAGCTATTTTGCATCTTAGTGATCCAGTTCATCAGGGCAATTGGACCCTCAATACCCTTAAATTCCTTCGGACAGGTGGCCTTAAACGTCTTGTAACTACATCTTCTCTCATTGATTTGTGGTTCAACCTTTTTTCCTGGATTGGTGAATCCATCTTCTTTTTGTCTGATGATTCAACCTTTTCAGTGGCAGAAAAGTTATTCATTGTTTTCTCTCGTCGGACGCTTACTGTTTCCTCCTCTTCATGGTTTATGAACCTGTCACCCAATATTGTCTTAAGCATACTTGGCAACGTATTTTGGAGGACTTGAACCACCCGTTCAGTAATCACCTCATTAGTGGCGGTATTTTCTCCTCCCTTATTACCTCGACCCCTACTGGCGTTTGAGTTAGCACGGGTAGACGGAGTTGCACTTGAGCTTGCAGAACGACCGCTACCTCGACCCCGACCCCGACCCCAACCTCGACCTCGACCTCTACCTCGACTTGTTGATGGTGCCACTCCGTTGGCACCCTTTTTTATGATGGCAACCCTTACCGATCCACGTGAGGCCATGCTGCTACCATATGTTATTATTATTATTATTATTATTATCGTGTGGTTTTAAAGTCAAACTATAACATATTGCCATCAATTATAATCAATTTACCATGTATGTGCCAATACATAATGATATCGAACACCAATTATCATTAAAATCCCTAGGCAAATAGTAACATGAATGATACCTCTTATCACATAATAATCTCATGTAAGTGTTAAAACAAACCCCTACTATTCCTCAAAATTGGAATGTATATAACCACCAAACCGTGCATCTAAACAAAATTATATGTGCATCCAAAAGCCTCATAAGATCTACCAAGCATAATTAGTAGAACTATTATCGATCTATATCCTTCACCCTTAGAGATCGCTTAATTAAACCTAATTCTTGCTTACAGAACTAAACACTCCTCATGCACATAAGTGATATTCATAAACATTACGGTTAAGCACCTTCAAACCTAACCAAAATTAGTTTATAACTTTCCCATGCTTCTCTACAATTAGCTCTATGATGTTTGTTACTGTATAATCAAAGCTTATACAAAATCAAATGAATGTTTAATCATTACCAGGTCTTACACTCCCCCTTTTCTCCCCTTCTCAATTACGTATACACTGCTCAGTTTAAGTTTAGGCTATAATCAATAACCTAATTCTCTTAAACTAAGGCTCTGATACCAACTTGTAACACCCATATTTTCTCCTTTAGAAGTGTTACGTAATCGGAAACAACTCCTCCAAAAATCCTCCAAGTAATGAACCATAAGAAAACAAGTTTAACAAAACAATTTAAGAAATTAAAGCTACTTGGATTACTTTGAGAACTCAAACAAACAAACACAAGCTACGTCTTGTATGTTTTTTAAAACACTAGAAAACAATTAAGTAGCAATTATGTTACAAATTGTAAATTACACCAAAATGTAAGTGTAACATCCTGATTTTTATCCTAATGGAGGAAAAGTATTGAACTGGGTGAATCGGTAAATGAAGAACCAAATATGAAGTATGGCTATAGTGCCATGTAGTCGTGACATCTATCATAATAACACAAATGGTACTGGAAGTGTGGTAGTCCCGGTTATAGTGTCATGCAGTTGTGACATATGTCACAATGGCACCGGCGTACCGAGTGTTCGGTCGTCCCAACGAATGCGCCATGAAAATTATGGCAATGGCATGATAACTGGCATAATGGCATCAAATGTTCCAAGGGATGGTCGAGAAATGGTTGGGAAAACGGTCGAGGAACGGTCGGGAAAGTCGTCGAGAAAACGGGCGAAAATGGCTCTCGGTACCTTTTGGGCGAAAGTGCCAAGCTAAAGTGACATTGGCCCTTTAGCCGGGCACTTTCACGGAGAAAAATTGGCCGACGGTACAATCTGGGCGAAAGTGACAGCTAAAGTGACACTATCACTTTCGCTTGGCACTCTCGCGGTCAGGGTGCAGTGCATAAATTCAACATCTATCTTCATTTGGTCATATTTTTCTCATTTCTACTCCGTTTTTGATGATTCAAATTGCTATGGTTTCGTATTTGAGAGATTTTAAAGGATAGATTGTTAGTTTTGGGTAGATCCAAGAGTATTTGGTGGTGAAGTGGAAGCAAAGATCAAGAGTTCATCATCATCACCTCCATCTTCAAGAAACTTGGGGTTTTCTAGGTTTTCACCAAAACCTAAGTGGTGAGTTGATCCTCCTAGTTTGTAAAATTTATTATAAGTCATAAATTATATATTTATGACTTGCTAGTGTTTATGTTTCTCAAATTTTGGTTTGGAGGATTTTGAGAAAAGTTAGGTCAAATTAGGGTTTTTGGCCAAAGTGGAGATTTGGATATAAGATGTTTGGGAAATGATTCTAAACACTTGGATATGTGTATTTATGGTTGGATATCTATGAATATAGGTTTTGGAGGTTTTTACTTGAGGATTCAAGTTTCTTCAAGGAATCTCAAAGTGGGGTAAAATCTAGATTTAGCCTAAATCTAGCAAGGTGAGTTCAAGTTGATTTGTGAAAACGGTGTACATGCCAAAATGTCAATCTTTACATGTTTATATGTTTTACATGAAATTATTAGCTATTGAGTTATTTGATGAGTTTTGATTATTTAAAGTGTCTTAACTTTGTAAACTTGCAAAATACCCACATTTGGGATTTTGGGCATTTTGATAAATAAATCATATATTTTGGTATCTAAATGGTTTATTTCATGGAAGTATATTTTTTAGTGTAAAAGTATTTTATCGTGTGTTTTAAAGAAATGTTTGATGTTGTGTTATGGGACGTTTTGAAAGGATAAATGTTATAAACTCACTTGGAAAATGTTTTGTCCCAATTTAAACTATGTGGGAGTTATCTCTAAATTTTGGAGCATGGGTTTACATAAGGTGGATCGTTTACGTTTGGTTTCATTTTATTATTTTCAACGTTGAGTTTTTGTATTTGTTGAGCTTATGGCTCGGTTTGGATTTTGTTGGGTTTTAAGGACACTTGTCCGATTTTAATAGCTCAATGTAGAGCGTTTGGTTATGATTTGCATTTACTGCATTTTATTAGAGAGTTACAGGTTTTGAATACGTCAGTTCATTCGTTTTGAGTCATGTAATGTTAGTTAGTGCAATGGATCCATAGGCACGGTGTTCTTTTGTCCCGTTTTAGACAAGCTCACACTTTGGCACGGAATAGGCATCGGGTTCCATGGTAAGTAAGGTGTGGGCCTATACGGTCGGGCAGCATCCCATGGGCAGTAAGGTGTAATTCCAGTATGTGCATAAGTTCCCCTGTTTTGGAACTGGGTTCCCCTGTTTTGGAACTCTCAAGGATAGACCTGAAGTGGTTGACTTGATGTTTTCGAGCAATAGACTTGGAGTAGTTGAGCTCGGTAGGTTTTATGCGTATAATCCGTACGTTTTGGTTTTCTACATAACTATGTGACCTACTTTGGTGTTCCGTCATGTACAATGTAATCGGGTCTCCCCCGTCACCAAAAGGTGTTGATTTGGGTATTGAGTTTTATAATCTATGTTTTGGTGACGTATTGGGAACAGGTGGTTATCCATGTTCTAAGGTTTTGAATATTGGATCTTATCCATGATTTTGGGATGTTTTGGAAGTTGGGATTTATCTACGTTTTCAGTATTTGATTATTAAAATGTCAGTTATGCTTTACGTGAGTTTTGGATTTTGGATTTATATCAAAGAGGCGTTTTGTTTTATGATTTTAATCACGAAAAGGGGTGAATGTTGAAAAAGAGATTGTTTTTAAGATTTAATGTATTTCATCTTGGTTGCTTTCAAATTAAATGTATTTCATTTTGGAAATCACAATTTAAATAACATTCTTAAAGTTATTGTTTTATATATATATCTAAGGAAAATTCTTGAGCTCACTAGGCGTTAAGCCTAACATTTTATTTGTCAGCATGTGCATCGGGTTCCAGTTGGGGAAGTGGTTCTAGCAGTTCTATGAAGAGATGAGTCTTAGTCATACGCAAGAGTAAGTAGTTGGTGAAGTCTTCCACATATTGGAGATAGTGACTGTTGTTGGGTTTTAGTAGCACCCGTCTCTATTATAGACTGTACACATAGAATGAAATGTGTATTTTGAAGTTAAACCTTAAATTGTGGTTGTAGATGAATCAATTATCGATGTATTTAGAAAATTTTAAATTAGTTGTTATTTCTATATTTGAGGGTGTTATAGTAAGTGTGTTTTTAAATCTAAGGTCTTCAACTTCTTTATATAAGGCTTTGAAACTTAGCCTCTATTGAGGAACATGTTGTTGCTAACGCTAGAAGGGGTGGGAGGACGTGCTCCCACAAAACCTTCCTTTGTATTAAACTGTCGGAATTTTCAGGGTCAAATAATCCAGTTGATTGTATGAATTGGATTCAATAGATCGAGCAAGCAGTCGATTCCAGCGAATGCGAATAGGGACAAAAGGTGAAATTTGTCTCGCAAATGCTAAGAGGCCCGACTCTTCGATGGTGGAATGTCACAAAGTCCACCTTAGATGCTACCATCATTGTGCAATTAACTTAGGCCACCTTCAAGAGGAAAGTGATGGATGAATACTGCAACGAAAGAGCAGTTGACCGCATAGAGGATGAATTTCGAGCTCTCAAGAAGGGGAGTATGTCAGTGAGAGACTATACCCAGAAGTTTATTGAGAAGTTGGATCTGGTGAGGCAGGTGGGCCCAAGTGAAAAAGAGAAGGTAAAGGCTTACCTCAAAGGCTTGTCGGCCGATATGATGGCCATGGTCTGCAATGCCAAGGCCTCCACCCTTTGTGAAGCGATTGAGGAGGCTTAGATCATGGATGATGTCTATACTCAAGACAGAGAAGAGAGAGTCGGGATGGGAGAGAAGAGAAGGTAGGAAGGCAATTTCACACCCTCCAAGAAACCGATGACCTTCATCAAAAACCGTGGGGCCGATCCTAGGCGAGAGGCAAAGTGATGTCCCAAGTGACGAAACAAACATTTCGGCCTATGCAACACAGGTCCCGCAACAAACATACTATTTCCCCTATTTGGGTGATTTATATATTAAGCTTCATATTTATGTCATCTCTGTGAGTCCAAGATCAATGAATCTCTAGAGAGAGAAAGGAGAGAGAGAGCATTCAAAGCGTAAAGTTACTTTTGTATTGAATATGCGTGAAAGTTCTTACAAACAAACAAGACCAAAGGGACTTAAATACCCTTGGTCAATACACCACAGTATAAGACTTTAGACACAGTATTTGACCAAGCCTATAAATACAATGATTACTATAAAATCAGACCTAACAATCTCCCCCTTAGTAATCATTGGTGCTTTGGTCTTCAAAAATCATCTTCTAAATCAGCACGGACCATAAAAGCGACTTTACGAAGCAATCTGACTTTTTAAAAAAAATCTTCTCAGTATCTTTCAGTTTGATTTGTCTTTGCTGCCTTTGACAAGTCTGGACCAGTAGCTTGTGCTCTAAACGACACACCTCTTTTGAAAGACCTTGAATGAACTGCGGTGGTCGGAGCAGGAACAGCAAGAGAAATAAAATGGCTAAGAGAATAGAATCTTTGAGCGAATCGTGATCAGCAGATAAACGTTTTGAGCTCTTTGTCTCTTTAACTTCTCCTTGATTTCTCCCCCTCATGACCTTGATGATCTGGATCAACTTGGTCATGTAAATGTTGAAGACGAGACAACTTAAGATCTGCAAAATCAAAGAAACGGAGAAAGCAGGAGAGGTTTGCGCGACACGCAGGTGGCGCAAAGTAAGGTTTGCGTTACACCAAGGTTGCGCAAAGTGAAGTTTGCGTTACACCAAGGTGGCGCAAGTTTGACTTGAAGTCTGAAAAGTTTTACCTGTTGAGCTCTTTGACTCCCCCTACACAAATGCACTAAATTTGACAATTCAAGTTAGCATTTATATAGAGAATCAGATACTCCCCCTCAAAAACAGATATGATCATTAAGAAAATACTCCTTTTTCACTCCCCCTTGAATAATGCTCAAACCCATTTAAAAGGATATGAGAACACAATGAATGAAACATCAATGTAGAAAGAAACATATACTGAATATGTATTTTGAAACGACTAAATATATAAAAATTTAAACAGAAACAAATAAAATTCTACTAAGTAAAAATCACAATAAAATCCGTCAGATGAAATCAAATGTATGTGTTTGGATACAGAAACAAGTTTTATTGCATATCAAGTTAAGACATGTTTAGTTTCAAAAACTTTCATCAATCTATTCAGTGTGCTCGCATGTGAACTTCGATTAGCTTCAAGGAAATGCAGTTCTAAAAATATAATAGAGAACTTTGCAAATAATCACACTAATCCATCAAAAATTCAGACTTTCACAAATTTACAGATTTATTGCAACTCAGAAATATATAACCAAGTATCATGAGATGTGTGCTCATTGGCATCTTTTAGCATTGTGCTCTATGGCATCTTTACATGAGTGTGCTCTTTGGCATCTTTTAAGCGTGTGCACTTTTGGCATCTTTTTAAGCAAAAAGTTTATTAAGTAAAGAACATGTCGTAAACGTAACTTTCTATCTGACCCTATTGCAGGATTTGGATCAGCCACTCCCAGACCAGCTGGCCTAAGGGGACTAGGTGTCAAGCACCCCTTGGAACTTACTTTCCCATATCAGAAAGGCTACATCGACATATCCTAAACCCATTCATACCATTAGAACATGACTTTCGATCTGATTCTATAGAAGTATTTGGGTTCGATCACTCCCAGATCAAATGACCTTAGGGGACCAGATGACAAGCATCCCACAGAACTTACTTTCCCAAACCAGAAAGGTCACAGGTACAAACTTTTAAACTTAGAGATTTCTGATTTATAAGAATTTAATAATCATCTCAAACACAAGGTTTTAAGTCTAAGTGCTTAGCCCATATTTTCATTACGATCCGAAATTCCGACTTTTTAGGTTTTCTAAGCATTGTAAACTATAAATATTCCGAATCACATAACTTTAAAGCAATATCAAAAGCTACAAACATGTTGCTGACTTTTCGACTTTTGTTAGAACTGAAATTTGAACATATAAAAACTTCAATATAAACAAATCAACTTGAATATTTATCCTAGACACACATTTTATTCAAAAGAAAGAAAATTGTAAAACTTTTACTTTATAGAATAAAATTTGTAAAGGTTTAAACTTTTAAAACAACATGCCGAAATTTTTAAAAATAGAAATATTTGATCGACAAGTTTATATTCAGTTGAAACAAAATATAATTCAATAATATCATCTTTCACACAATGTAAAAAAAAATTTGTATCTCATTTGTAAAAATTGGGTTGAACAAATTCAGGGGTTGAATTGAACAGCTTATATTCTTTTAAAACATTTGAGAAAATTGGAATAACATCATTATCAGAGAAAAATGCAGCGGAAATTAAGTAGATGTACTCACAGTTTCTCATTAGTCAGAAACTTAAAGCATTGAATAACGAGTCCTAGACTGATATGTCTAAAAGTCATATTCTTTGAAGCACGGGTTCTGAGCTGAATTAATCAGAAGCCAAAGTCTTGACATTTAAGACCGGGGTTTGAACTGTTGTGTTCAAAAGCCATTCTTTCTCTTACTCCTCCTTAACATGAGGTGCCTGTAACTTAGAATCAGATTTAGACTTGGGTACCCACTTGAATTTGGGCCCGTGTTTGTTAGTTGCAGTTCGTATGGGGATGTACTTATTAGATTTGACAGTTAAAGCATGAGAAATATGATCAGAATGATAAGCACAATCATCAGAAGAGAAAGCATAATCATCAGAACTAGAATCTGAGGAAGAACATGAGACATGTTTTGAAATTCGAATCATTTGCTTTATAGAATATTTTTGAAATTTTATTACATGTAGAAAATGAATCACTTTTATAAAATTTGTCTACACATTTATCTCCATCAAAAGCAGGTTCATCAGATGTCCGCTTTGTTCTCCAGATCTGCTTCTTTGACTTGCTCAAAGGCCTATCTGAAAAATTAGAATCGGAAGAATTAGAATTGTCAGAAATAACTTTATCTTGTTTCTTTGACTTCTTTGACCGTCTTCTTTTACGCTTAGGTTTATAATACTGATCATTGAGCGTAAAAAAATCATCAAGAATTTTAGACGAAATATTTAAATAAGAAGAAATAATTTTATCCAAGCAACCAATCTGATCAACTAATAAATCTGAATTTAATTCGGAGTTTGAAGAATTTTGAGAAAAGATTTTAAAATTTGAAACTTCCTTTTTATTTTCCTTAGAATCAGAAGAAAGGTCAGAAATAGAAACTGAATCTTGTTTTTGAGGAAATAAATTTTCTTCAAGACTAGAAGTCATGAAAGAAAGAATAATATCAGATTCAATTTCCTTTAAAATGTTTTGATCTTCTATCTTATCTTCAAAATCGATGATTGTACTCTCTAATACTAATGGAGGAGTATATTTCTTAGAATCATAAATGATTGGAGAAATATTTTCCTTATCAGAATTAGAAGCATAAGGATCAATAAAATCATCAAATATTGAAGATTTGACAGGAGATATATGATTTAAAACTCTTCTTCCTCTCCTTGATTTTTCAGGAAAATATTTTGCATTTTCGCTTGTGTAAACAAAAGGAATTTCCTTTTTCTTGTTATTTGTCCTTTTCTTATTTTCGATTTCTAACACTTGCTTCTCATTCATCCAATCAATTTTAAACTGAGGAGCATAATGAGCAAGAGTCAGATAATCGTATTTATATAAAGTTGGGGATTTTTCAATCGCATTGTTTAAACAATGAGGATTTTCAAAACCAAGTCCCCACTTTTGTTTTAAAGCTTCTTCACTCCTTGGTTTATTCATAAAAATTGTTTGTTCAGATTGGTTCATTCGATAAAGTTTTTCTTCTAATTTATTTATTTTATCTGAAAATTCATCTTTTAAAGTAGTCATTTTAGTCAAAGACTCAAGATAAGTCTTATTTGAATTTTCCAAATCATCCAATTTCTTTTGAAAGATGTCTTTAGTGTTTTCCAAAATAGATTTTTCATCTTTCAAAGAAATTTTCAGTTTGTCAATCAAATCTGACTTTTCAGAATTTAAATTCTTTTCAGATATTAACTTAGAGCGAAAATCAGATAAAGCAGTTATCATGATATTCATCTGAGAGGTAATGAAATTATGATCAAACTTTGAATATACCTCATCTTCATCAGTATCTGAATCGTCTGACTGATCATCTCCGATCAAGCACATCTGAGCGATCTCGATGTTTGCAGCTTCATCGTCAGAGTGATCCAACCATAATTCTTCTTCTGCAAGAAGAGCAGTTCCATTCTCTCTTTTCTCGGCCAGCTCCAATTTCTTTCTATAGTAAGATGAGTCCTTAACCTTCTTTGCTCTACACTCCTTTGAGATGTGACGCGGCTTTCCACAGTTGTAGCAGGCAGCAGTCTTTGGCTCGGGTACTTTGGCTTTAGACCCATAAGTGAAGCGAGAAGAGTTAGAACTAGATCTTGGTTGAAACTTTTTCTGGTAATGCTGAGAGAGAAGAATCATCGCTTTCTGCAGTGCCTCACGATCGTCATCAGTTGACCCGTTGTAAGCGTTATCAGACAACGCTTGTTCAGCCAGTTGGCTCGTGAGGAGTGCAACCGGGTCTACTGATTTCTTGTTCTTTTTATCCAGTTTGGCCTTCTTCTCAAGCACCAAGCTCTCATCAGTCATCAGAATTTCATAAAGTTCTTGGATTTGCATAGTGGAGATTCTGACATCGTTCCTCAGTCTATGGCATGTTTTATTCCATTATGGTTGCAATGTGTTGAGGAACTTCAGATTTGTCTCAAGCTCGGTCTTTTCAACTTTAATCTTCCTAAGATCATTGATCACGGCACAAAATCGGTCATACACAGCTTTCAGTGGCTCCCCATCCTTGGCTTTGAATTTTTCAAAGTTATTCATGTAGCGCGTATGCCTGAGTTGAGTTGCGACCGAAGACCCAAGCATAATCTTCTCAAGCTGTTGCCACATCAGATTAGGATGAGTTTTGAAACAATCAATCCTGTTGTATATAGAGTTTGGCAAGGCTAGCATCAGATTTGCTTTAATATCACGATCAGCTTGATATGCAGACAACTCATCATGTGAATACTCTTTAGAAGGCTTATATAATCCAGAAGCCAATTTGGGTTTTTCAAACGGTCCCTCAGATAAAATGATCATCATGTCATTTCCATTATTTTGTCGTTCAATGAAGTTCAGGAACCGATCTTGCCACTGTGTAAACTCATTTTCATCTATCAGCACTGGTGGACGATTTTCTGTACCCAAAGACATCATAAGATCACTTTTGTAAAACTGAGCTTGATAAGCAAACTTGTCAGAAGCCATGTTTCAGACAATCCAGAAAAAAATTCTAAGTCTGAGACTGGCGCAAAGTGGATGTTCGCATGAGAGTCAGGTAGCACAAACTGTAACTTTTCGTGAACAATGAGTGACGCAAAGGAAGCTTTGCGTGAGCAGGCTGTGTCGCAAAGTAGCTTTGCGTTATAAGGCAGAGACGCAAAGTGAAGTTCTCGTGAGTAGCTAGAGAAGCAAACCAACTTTGCGTGAGAAAAACAAGACGCAAACCAACTTTGCGTGAGAAAAACAAGACGCAAACCAAGCTTTGCGTGATGCGAAGGTTACGCAAATTGAACTTTGCGTTAGTAACTTGAAACGCAAATTGAAGTTATCTTGAGCCGAGGAATGCGAAAACTTTACTTCTCGTGAGCTTTTGGAGACGCAAAGTAGCTTTGCGTGATAGACTGAATACACAAACTTGAGTTTGCGTGAGAGGTTGATGAAGAGAACTTTGAACTCCTTGATGAACTCGCGCAAACAAAGATGAACTCGCGCAAAGTTCAAATCTAGCGCAAACCTGCTGAAAAACTCAAAAATCACCAAAAATCGAATACAGATTAGAGAAAAATGACAAATCCTTCCTCAGATTTAATCAAAAACAACTTTGTAACACTTTGTAATCAAACTTTTCGATCAAAAAACATACAATCACGATTTCGATAATGGAACAGTTTGTGAAAACAGTTTTTTTCAGAATCCTCAAAAATCTCAAAATTGACACTCAAAACTTGAATTTCTTGAAAAACGATGTGAATTAAAAGCTTTCTTCTATCAAAATCGAATCCAACAAACTGATTTTCAATGAAATTCGTTCAAAAACACATCCGAATTTGATGAAAAATCAAGAAAACGAGATTTTCTTGAAAAAATCAAGAAAATCGATCAAATTTTCGATTTTAATCAACAAATTCAGAAACGAAAAAGATTTCTCTCAATCCTCTCAAGATTCAGATGGCTCTGATACCAATTGTGAGTCCAAGATCAATGAATCTCTAGAGAGAGAAAGTAGAGAGAGAGCATTCAAAGCGTAAAGTTACAGTTGTATTGAATATGTGTGAAAGTTCTTACAAACAAACAAGACCAAAGGGACTTAAATACCCTTGGTTAATACACCACAATATAAGACTTTAGACACAGTATTTGACCAAGCCTATAAATACAATGATTACTATAAAATCAGACCTAACAATCTCCCAGGTTTAAATTTACCTTATTTTTTTATAGGGGTGTTACAATATCACAATGTCGCTAGTACCATTTCCCCAAGGACATGATGCACATGCCGACAAAGAAAAAGGTTAGACTCAATGCCTAGTGAGTTAAATCAGTTTTCACCAGTTATATAAGACGATAAAACGGAAATGATATTATTTAAATCACAATTTCCAATATGAAATGAATTTAAAAGCGACATCTTTCCAAAAACCCACCATTTTCGTGATGAAAACCCATTAATAAAACACCCATCAAATCATGAACCCAAAACCCAATGCTCACACAAAACACGAATAAAGATTAATATCCAAATATTGAAAACATTGATAAGACTCTTTCATCCAAAACATTAATTCATGGAGGGGCTCCAATATATTAGAACCATAAATTATGATTATTCGTCAAACCCAAATAATACTAAAACATGGATATTGCACTATCAAAAAATAACACTTAATAGCGACGGGCGAGACACATATCCATCGAATGTGGCGAGCACAAAGTAAGCCACACATCAACGTTATCAAGTAGCACCTCAGAATTCAATTGACCTTAGTGTCTACTTCTAAGGTAATACCTCAAGTCTCGGAACACTTAGTGTCTACCCCCTATGTGTAACACCTTAAGCGGCAGAGATCTTAGTGCCTACCCCCACAGGTAGCACCTCAAGACTCAATAATCTTAGTGCCTACTCTTTGGAGTAACACCTCAAGGATCATGTCCTTAGTGCTTACCCTCACTGGTAGCACCGCAAGGTGCATGGTTCTTAGTGCCTACTCGTTTCCGTAACACCTCAAGTCTCAAGTCCTTAGTGTCTACTCAACTAGGCTAAAAGCCTCAAATCAAAATTCTCAGGGTCCAACCCCGCAATGCTGGTAGTCACGAAATCCAACCCCGCCACACTGGCACGACCATTAACACAAGACTGACTCATATGCCTATAGATCCAATGCATTACAATCTAAAATTACATGAATCCAAATGAATGACCAACGCAACTCAAAACATGCAATTTACAAATGAATATGCCATAAATGCATATAACTCCAAAAGCTCAACGTAGAGCAAATTAAATCGGACAAATGTCCCCAAGACTCATTTAAGTCAAACCAAGACAAAAACTCAACAACTCGATATAAGTATTACACAAAAGTCATCATAAGCAATAAAAACGTTTTAACCAACGTTTATGTAAACACATGCTCTAGAGGCATGATTAATTCAAAAACCCATCATTGGTTTAGACAAACCATTTTCCAAATGAAATCATACTCTTATATTTTCAAAATGCCTCATAACACAATAACATGTATTTTCCAAATGGTTTATGAAATCAAATACACTAAAAATGGAAATGTATTAAGTATTAACATCAAGTAATCTCCATTTTTAAGACAAATCATCAAAAGAACCAAACATATGATTTATTTATTAAAATGTCCAAAAACTCCAAATATGTATATTTCTCAAGATTTATAAACTTAATGTACAAGAATGCAAACCTCATCAAATAATTACCACCTTTGATAAATATCAAGAAAAATATTTCAATACATCAAAATAGACACTTTTGGCATGTACATAGTTTTCACAAAACAACTTGAACTCACCTTGACAGATTTAGACTAAATTTAGGTTTTCCCCCCATCTTGAGCTTCCTTTGGTGAAGGCTTTAGATCCACAAACATCCATCACTAGAAACTTTATCTAGGTCACAGACAAACCTAAAATACACCAAGAGTAATTCCCAAAATCAGATCCATACAAATCTTTGTCAAATCCTCAAATTACCTGAAATTGGTCAAAACTTCAAAATATGGTAGATAATCAAAAGGGATGCTCTAAGAGGTTAAAATGAAATGTTTTAACATGAATAAAGGTTTGGCAAGGTTAAGATGAACTTACAATTCGGTTTTCAGGAAAATCCAAGAACTAGATCAACAATGGAAGAATAGCGGTGGAGAAGATAAAGAACGAAGATCTTGAGTTTCCATCCACAAAGCTTGAATCTCTAGCTCCAAATCCTTTAAATACCCTTGGAGAACTTGGACCAAATTTAGTTTAGAGAGAGATGGGAGAATAGCAGGGTAAAAGATAAAATGAGAGAAAGAGAGATGGAGAAGAGTTTGGTCAAAAAGGGGTAGGTGAAAGAAAGGGAAACTCATCTTAAAAATAAAGATGCTTTTTCACAGATTTCAGCGGGAAAGATCCGCGGATCCAACAGAATAGTGTTAAATAATATGGATCTCACGGATTTTCACAAACAAGATCCGCGGATCCAATAGAAAGCTTTTCTTCCAAAATTCTCCTATATTGCTTTTCTAAATGAAATATACTAATTCCAATAAGACCATGAAGGATTAGGTATCGTAAAATATATTTAAATAAATAAAAACACGGGTGTTACAGTTTCAAAAGTGAATGGGCCAAGGGACAATGAGTGAAGGACCAAATAAGAAAGGTGGCCCAATGATGACTCAAATCAGTACATCATTGAACAAGACAGAGTGGAGGACATAATCTGGCCTACTCAGAATAAGTAGGTGATAAGTCTTCACTTTGCTAGAAGATGGCAACAGGGAAGGGTGGAAATCTTTCCAATGATTTCGGGTTCTCAGCTTGCATTTCAAGTCTCCAGATTCTATCTTTGTGTTCTTCTTACTTCAACCACTAGTCTCTTTCCTCCTTCCTTGCCTTCAAGTTGTTCTATAAGGCTTTGAGTTGGTTTTCCATCCTTGTGGTTTTTCTCTTAAAGTTTCTCTTGATCACATTGCTTGGTCATTGATGCATTCTTACGCAAAACTATAGTGGATTGACATGTCTTAAGGTGGACTCAAAAAATATTGGAGTAGGCAAGTTGTTTTGAAGTGAATAACTTTTTGAAAATGTTTTATTGTGTCAACAACCACATGTCCAAGATTGTGTTAACATGTTTTATTCTACTATAAATTGATCCAATATTTGTAAGTTTTACACTACATATGTGAAGATTTATGTTGATTAAATATGATATACGTCCTAAAGGTGAAAAATTATGAGAATATGTCGAACCCTCAAATTTACTCTCTAAAAGAGCTTTTAAAGAAAGAAGGAAGGAAGGTTCCATCATATATAGAGAAGAAATGATCCAAGTATAGCCGATGATGTGGGACTCTAACACCCGTCCTCCAAGTAGGGGTGTTTGATATGATGGACCTAAATCCGCAAGTGTACCATATCGAATCAAGTAATACGTACGATAAGTACGAGTATCGAACCAAGGAAAGTAGATACTAAGTATCACAATGACTACTCTCACAATTAACTAGAAGGTCAAATTTGGTGTAACACCTCGAAAACTTAGACCGAAGAGAAGGCGAAAACGACAACAGTGTTTCGCACGACTCCCCGCGCTACTCGAGCCGCGTCGTGATCCGCGCGAGGGTCTGGACTCCAGAGGTCCGCGCGACCCTCCATGCGAGTCCATCTGCGCTAGGGCCTAAATCTAGCAAGGTGAGTTCAAGTTGATTTGTGACAACGTTGTACATGCCAAAATGTCCATTTTAAAGTGTTTATGTGTTTTACATGAAATTATCAACTGTTGAGTTATTTGGTAACTTTTGATTATTTGAAGTAAACTTTGTAAAACACCCACATTTGGGATTTTTGGGCATTTTGATAAATAAGTCATGAATGAAGGTGTTTTAATGATTTATTCGTAAATGAAGATTATTTGGGTCAAAATACACTTTTAGTGTTTATTGGAAATATGCATCATACATGTAATGGGACGTTTTTTAAAGTTCGAATGTGTGAGTCCTTTGAGTTTGGTAGTTCTTGACTTTGCAAACATTTTAGAAATTGTAAACTTTTTAGTTTTGGGCCGAAGGCCAATTGTGATTTGAGAGACAAAGATTTGTGGGAAAAGATGTACTTTGGTTTATGTAACCTTATTGGCTCACGTATTTTAGTCAAACATTCATTATGCCTTTTGGGGATTGGTTTACACTCAGATGAGTCTTTGGAACATTTGTTTAGTTTTGGTAGCTCGTTAAGGAGCCTTGGACATATGGTGTACTTAGTTGCATTTTATTTGAGAGTTACATGTTTTGAATGCATTAGTTCATTTGTTTGAGTCATGTAACGTTTTAGACTGTAATGCATTGGATCCATAGGCATGTGAGTCAGTCAGTTGGTTTAGTTGGGGACTTTATCCCTGTTTTGGGACTAGAAACTATTTATGGCTAGCTGGAGCTCGAGGTATAGATCGTGGGTGGTTGAACTCGATAACCGTGTAACCTTTAGATAAGGGCTCGAGGTATAGATCGTGGGTGGTTGAACTCGATGCCCGTTTGTAATCCAGTCTGGTTATTCATCATGGAATTTAGTGTTCGCGTTTGAAGTCTAGTGAGTGGTCCCCAAGTCATGCTTTTATGTAAACTTGCGGTGGTTCTCTGCAGAGCCGTATACGGAGCTAAGTCTTGCGGTGGTGCCCATTGTGAGCCAGATATGGGGACTTGTGGATTTTGTGGTGACACTCATCTAGAGGTCGAGTAGACACTAGGGTCATTTGTGTATCTTGCGGTGGTGCCCATGGTGAGCCAGATACGGGGATCCATGACTTTATGTGAAGCTCGAGAACATCGTTAAATGGCTTAACTTTGTGTGTCCGCCACTTTCGATGGAATTCAGGTCTCCCCCATCATCGAAAGGTGTTGTTATGGGTATTGAGTCTTATTATCCATGTTTTCGGTGACGTTTTGTTTATATGGGTTTTTACCCATGGTTTATGGGTTGAGTATTATGCCCCACCCGTGTTTTGGGTGTTTCGGGATATAAAGTTTTATCCGCGTTTCATAAATTGGGAGTCCGCTTTCTATTCTCATTTTGAGTGAGTTTTGGGTTGAATTTAATTTACGAAAGAACGTTTTATATTGAGATCTTAATCCTTAAAACAGTTTGGTTTGGAAAACATTTATATTGGTGTCTCTTTCGTCTAAAATGCATATTATTGGAAAACGATTTGTTTTCATATTTGAAGCATATCATTTTGAAAGATTATGATTTCAATTGCATTCTTCCTTTTTAACGATATTTATTAATGTTGAAAACTCTTGAACTCACTAGGCGTTAGCCTAACCTTTTTATTTGACGGCATGTGCAACAGGCTTCGTTGGGAATAGTTCTAGTGACACTGTGAAGAGAGGAGTGCTAGTTGTGTACTCGGAGAGTGATTAACTTGTTGAAGTCTTCCGCCTTTGTTTTGGGAAGAGCAACTTGTGTTTGGGGTTAAGTAACACCTGACTTCGGTTTAGTACTTGTATATTATTGGAGATTATATTTGTTGAGGTTAGTTATAGAATTTTAACTTGAGGAATATACTGAGTTTTGAATTGTATGAGCGAGTTTTGTTCCTTATGTTTAGAACAAACATTTATTAAATGAATGTGGAATAAGAAGTTGGAAATTTCACTTGCAATAACTAAGAATGTATTCATCAATATAGGAAACCAACAACAATTATAACACATTATTTTCATATGCCAACTTACTCATTGAGCACAACTTCTCTAAGTCTATTGCCCATGAGATCTCAACTTCAACCCCTCTAGGTATATATCTTGAGATGTTCCAAAACAGGAAGCTCACGCACAATGGAATTACATCTTACTGCCTATGGGACGCTGCCCAACCGTATAGGCTCACACCTTACTTACCATGGTGACCCGATGCCTATTCCATGCCAAAGTAGTGAACTCAATGTCTAAAAATTAAGACATCAAGACCATCGTGCCTATGGATCTATTGCACTAAAACTAATACCAAAACACACTGGAATACACCGACACTTAATAGTGTATAATAATTTAATACCAAGTTACACCCATAGGCAACTCATTAATTTGATGCCTTGGATTCCAACTCATGGTGGGAAGTCATTTAGCCCCAAAATTCACCAAACTCCAATCATAAATCTTGTTCCACTAATAATTATAATCACAACACATAAATTTTGACCCAACAATCCCCAAGCCTTCTCAAAACCCTAACTTAAATCGGGTTCATCAAAATCCCATGAATGTAAGAGGAATGGAAATAAAATAAGTAGAGACCATACACAATGATTAATCATAGTTTAAACACATTTCCTAAACATTTTTATCAAGTTTCCAAAACCCTAAAATATCTTGAAATTAAGTTTAGGTCAAAAGTTCACCAAATCCAAATCATTTAGTTAGGAAATATGTAGGAGGTAAAAATACAAGAATCTTAACATGTATGAGGTTTAAAAGTGTGGATGAACTCACTAGTTAGGTTTTGTTAGAAAAACCTAGAAAATATTTGCAAGAAAACTTGATGGATGAGATGAGAGGAGACTCTTTAGGTTGCTTATCCACCCTAGGCTTGATGATGAAGAAGCTCACATAAGAATCCAAGCTTTAATGCCTTAAATGCCTCCAAAATCAGTCATAAATGCACAAGGGTCGTTTGGAAGAGAAAACGGGAAGAGGTTGAGGTTCTAAATGAGAAATGGGGTTGAAAAAACGTATTTAATGCAACCTAATGCCCAACGACGATAATGCCCAGTGAGAGTTACATTTTTTCACAATCGCTGGCATAATCGCGAAGCCACCCCATCTCTCGGTACACTCTCAGCGACAAGTGACACCCTATCACATCACGGGCATAGTCGCCGGGACCTCCTTACTTGCGGTACATGGGTCGCTACAGTGCCCCGCGAGAGTGACCTCTGTCACAATTGCGGGCATAGTCGCCCAGGGCATACCGAAGCCTAAAATCCCATTTTTCAACCTGAAGTGTTTTCGATCCAAAACTCGACATTACAACAAACCTCAACAACCATTTTATAACATAAATAAACCAGATAGGTGTATGATAGGGATATACCAAAATTCACGGGTGTTACAGTGGAATCCTAATGGTTTTTACATAGAACACTTCAGTTGCAAAAGTTATCATGTAATTTCATTTAAATGAATACACAATCACTAATTTAACTGTTATTCTTTCTCGAGCAAAAACATAATTATCTCTAGAAAACGCAGGTTTTATCTCTCGATCTCAACACACGATTTTAGAAATTCATTAAGAATAAGATTGCAAAATAGTACTAAGGTTTAATTGATATATCTCTATCCAAGTTTTCACCTTAGGGATATAAATCGTAAATCTAATTATAAGTTAATTATCTCGAAATTAACTTATAAATAACTTATAACAATTAAATCAATTGAAAGATGGCCAGACTTACAAAAGCATTAAACACCAATTCATATGTTTCATTAATTGAAAAACCTAATAGAAATCACAACTTTACATGTTCATATGCTTACAAACCAAAAGTAATCCAACCCCCAACATCTAAAGATTAGCTCATGTTGGGGTTTATAAAACACAAAGCAAAAAGAAAGATTATAAAACTAAACATTGGTCTCTCGAACAAAAATCTAAGAACTATAAAAATTCCCTTTTGAATTTCAATACCCACGGAGGATGGCTTGATCTTCGTTAATCTCAATAGAAAAATCACCCAAAGTCGCCTAATATTGCCCCTTGTCGTCACTTTGGAAGATAGATCGCTTAATCCCTCAAACCATAACTGAAAATAGCTTAAAAACGTTTTCAGCCGCCGCTGTTAGTTTCCACGTGAGTTAACTCACATGGAAATTAATGCGAATTCCTGAAACTAACTTGAAGCGCCAAACTCACATGGTAACTCTCGGTAGCCACTGTTTTGGTCATAACTTCTTCGTTTTAACTCCGATTTTGTTCCGTAAAGAATCGTTGGACTTATATTTGAATTCTTTATCCATTAATGCACGCGTCGTTAAACACACAACAAGATTTAAATTTATTAACCGAACCTAATCCAGTAAATGGGTAAGTCGGGTATCGTTCTTATCAGGGAGTCGATGGTTAAGATAATGATTTGTATTAAACCGAATGCACGTGTGTCAGTTAGATACGCTACCCAATTTATCGGTTCAACTCAAAGATAACCTAACTAAAAAAACGAAATCTAATTATTACAAATAACACTACTTCAAGAGATTTGGATTGAGAGTTTTATAAACTATTAGACGAATAAAAGTAAAAACTTTAATGCTAACGAAATAATGTGAATATGCAATCATTCAAAGCTAAAAATATCTGTCACATATCGTTTGCAACGAAAAATTCATAGAAACTTTATTTAGACTAGAACATCAAGATCATCTCAATTTATAACTAACCATTCAACATTCTCTACTTCAAATAAAAAAACCACAAAGTTTATCCAAGAAATCCAATCCAATACTTTCAATAACCAATAATATAAATAACAAAACCACAAGGGTTGTGGTGTACTAGTTAAGACCCTGGGGGATGTGGTGGAATATCCCATATGCCCAGGGTTCGAATCCAAGCGTACACAACAATGTGGCCATTGAGGTTTAATCAGTGCTGATGTCATACAATCATAATTTGCCAAGGGATTAGCCTAGGCATAACCTAGGACACCCTTCACAAAAAAAATATCAATAACAAACAAATTAAACCCTATTCAAAAATCGAACTAAAATTAATAAATAAGATTTATTAAAAGAATACTTGAAAGAAACCTCAAATCTCTATTACATCCCATCAAAATCATGAAACCTGAATCTTCAATCTTCAGCAATCTTTGAGGTTTTAATCGCTCCCAGCAAATCAAATCAATTGTATTGAAAAATATGTTAAAAGTGAAAAGAAACAATCAAAGGGAGGCTGCTTGTTGTTGCCCCTAACCTCCCATGGACTCCATCTCTTCTTTTGTTGGGAACTGAAGATGTGAACAAGTCTTTAATGCTGCTAGTTCAGAATTAGTACTGCCAGAGCATATCAAAGATAATGCTGCTAGGTATTACTACTTCTAGTAGAATTAATACTGCTAGTCAAAGTTAGTGCTGCTTGAACAAAGTTAGTACTGCTTAGCTAGTTAGTACTGCTAGAGGTTAGTACTGCTTAGGAGTTAATGCTGCCAAGTTTCAGTTAATACTTCCAAGATGATTAGTGTTGCTTATGAGATGAAGATTCGAATTACAAGAATGACAGCTGGATAGACTGAAGATATTCATGGAAGATATTCTGAAGATATTTTATTTATTGTAATTATCTTTTACTCAGTATATGTATAGAATGTACAGAATAGTTTAAAACATAGTTCATTCTAAGTTTTTGTTTTAGAGAAAGAATCAACCTCAAGGCATAGTTCCTAATTCTAGAGAAGTAGAATTCGTCTTGAAAGAGTCTGTTCTTCAAGATTGAGGCTGAGTGTGTAATCTTGTGATTTTAATCATTCAATACAAGTTTACAAGGTGTTAATCATATTCACTGTTTGTTTACTGTTACATTGAATATCAAAGTGTTATTCCGCAACTTCTTTGATATTGTTTCTGAGTATTCATAATTCTTGTTGAGAATTCGATCCTGACAAGTGGTATCAGAGTCTGCTCTCTCAGAAACAACTATTTTTCATTATGGAAAACTTTGCAGAATCAAACAGTACTCTGGTCTCTAAGGTCCCAATGCTCAAACCTAGTGAGTTTGACATGTGGAAGATCAGAATCAGACAATACATTCTTCTCACTGACTACTCAATGTGGAATATCATTGAGAATGGTCCTTCTGAAGCAGGAAGGATTGGACCAGATGGGAAAAGACCTCCACCAAAGACAGATGGTGAGAGGAAGATCAGACAGACAGAGATGAAGGCCTTGAACACTCTGCTCTTGGCAATCCCCAATGAATATCAGCATCAATTTTGCAACTGCACTGATGCTCAGATTCTCTGGAATGCTCTAGAGAAAAGATTTGCTGGCACTAAAAGCATCAAAAGAAATCAAAGAGATGTTCTAAAACAGCAGTATGAGAACTTCACTTCTTCAAAGAATGAGTCTATGACTCAAACTTTTGATAGGTTCAACAAGCTCATTGGTGAACTGGCTACTGTAGGGGTAAAGATGAAGCAAGATGATATCAACAGGAAGTTCCTCAGATCTCTTGGGGATGAATGGACTATGTACACTGTCTCATATAGACAGAGTGACAATCTGGAAGAGAAGGAACTTGATAATCTATATAATGATCTAAGAGTTTTTGAAACTGAGGTAGAAACCAAGAAGAAGCCCACTGGGTATATCCACAATGCTGCACTTCTATCAGCATCTACGGATACTACTGCCAACCCTGAAGCAGTTAGTGCTGCCAGTGGAGTGAATTCAGAAAAAGGCACTGAAACTGTCTTTGAAGCCTTTTATGTCCAGTCACAGCAACAATTCATTGATTAATGATGATCTGGAACAACTTCACCCTGATGACCTGGAGGAGATGGACATTAAATGGCAGATGGCCATGTTATCTATGAGGGTGAAGAAGTTTATTAAAAGAACAGGGAGGAACAACTTCTCTCAAAGAAGAGAAGATGGAGCTGGGTTTGACAAGACAAAAGTGGAATGTTATAAGTGCCACATGAAGGGACACTTTGCTAGAGAGTGCAGAAGTGGTGTGCCAAATAACAACCACCAACAAGCTCAGAATGGAGGCTACAATCAAAACAAGAACCCTGCTCAAGCCCTTGTTTCTCAACAAGGAATGGGGTTTGACTGGAGTGACCAAGCTGAGGAAGCCATTCAGAATCAAGCTCTTATGGCAGAGGTGTCTGATCTCCCCTCTGAGGTAATTTCTAATCTTTGTACTCAATCTTGCATAGACACTGTCAAAAGGTACAGGGGTCACAACCAAAACATGTGTGATGACCTCAAAAGATTAGAAAAGGACAGAAGAGATTATGTGTTGATAGTTGAGAGGTTTGAAGAACAAATCAAAGGCTTTCAAGCCAATGAGCTTCAACATTCTTATGACACAAACTATTGGAAGTGGAAAGAGAATGAGTTAGAGGCCAAACTGTCTAAGTCCATAGAAGAGAATGATAGGCTGAAAGAAGAACTATCTAAGGTTAAGCTTGACATAGAAAAGTTTTCATATGCTTCAAAAGCAATGGATTCTCTTCTAAAGACTCAGATTCATGATAAGATGAAGCTTGGTATTGGATACAATAACACACCCCCTCCTTACAACAACAACTATATCTCTTCTACTTCAGACTTGTTAGAGACCAAGGAGAAAAAGGACTTGTCTGAGGAAGCCTTTAAGATAGATCCTTTGGATGAGGTAGTTGTTAAGGATATGACTGAGAAAGAAGCCAGTAAGAATAGGAACAATGTTGTGAATAAAGAGATACCCTTAAAAAACAACATTGTTACCAATGAGGGAGGTGGAAGGATCTGGGTTAAGTTTAAGAAGATAGAGAAGACCAAAGGAAAGGATAACAAGGTCCATTACAAACAAACCACTGTTGTGAATCCTGGACCTTGTAAACAGTGTGCTTGCAACAAATCTGAGAGCCTAAATTCTGGTATAAAAAGAGGTAACCAAAGAAACTGGAATAATCAATGGGCTCAGAAACAAGGAGTTGATCTGAATAAAATAATCAGACCAAAACCTTGTTTCATATGTGGTAAGTTAAACCATTTGGCTAAGCACTGTTTCTTTAACCCTATTAACCAACAGATGAACTTTCAAGGATTTGTGCAAAAACCTGTTGGTTATAGGAAGGCTGGAAAGAAACATGTGGTTAAGAAATCTGTTGAAACCAAAGGCACCATGAAGAAAAGGGTTTTAAAAGAAAGTATTAAAATGTGGGTGCCAAGAAGCACTAAAACTGTTAGTACTGCTGACAGGGATAGTGCTGCTAGAAGCATTACTGCTGCTACCAGTGTTAGTACTGCTGAAAATATTAATGCTGCTAAGACTATTAATACCTCTTCAAAGGTTAATACTGCTAACACAGTTACTGCTGCTTTAGAACATCTCTTTGATTTCTTTTGATGCTTTTAGTGCCAGTAAATCTTTTCTCTAGAGCATTCCAGAGAATCTGAGCATCAGTGCAGTTGCAAAATTGATGCTGATATTCATTGGGGATTGCCAAGAGCAGAGTGATCAAGGCCTTCATCTCTGTCTGTCTGATCTTCCTCTCACCATCTGTCTTTGGTGGAGGTCTTTTCCCATCTGGTCCAATCCTTCCTGCTTCAGAAGGACCATTCTCAATGATATCCCACATTGAGTAGTCAGTGAGAAGAATGTATTGTCTGATTCTGATCTTCCACATGTCAAACTCACTGGGTTTGAGCATTGGGACCTTAGAGACCAGAGTACTGTTTGATTCTGCAAAGTTTTCCATAATGAAAGAATAGTTGTTTCTGAGAGAGCAGGCTCTGATACCACTTGTCAGGATCGAATTCTCAACAAGAATTATGAATACTCAGAAACAATATCAAAGAAGTTGTGGAATAACACTTTGATATTCAATGTAACAGTAAACAAACAGTGAATATGATTAACACCTTGTAAACTTGTATTGAATGATTAAAATCACAAGATTACACACTCAACCTCAATCTTGAAGAACAGACTCTTTCAAGACGAATTCTACTTCTCTAGAATTAGGAACTATGCCTTGAGGTTGATTCTTTCTCTAAAACAAAAACTTAGAATGAACTCAGTTAATACTGCTTTCAGTTAATACTGCTTTCAGTTAATACTGCTAGTTAGTTAATACTGCTAGTGGTTAATACTGCTCTCAGTTAATACTGCTCTCAGTTAATACTGCCTTCAGCTAATACTGTTCACTATTAATACTGCTTTCACTAATTTTTTTTAGGGTTAATACTGCTTATAATCCACAAGCTATAAATACCCTTTCCCCGCCTAAAAAGTTCATAACGACTCTTTGCATACTGTTCACTTGCGCTCTAACCCTTTTCTCTCAAGTACCAAGTTTTCAGGCAAGAACACTCAAGTTCAATGGCATCCATGGCTTTCATTGACGAGCATAATGAAATCGCGATGCTCCAAAAGCCGAAACAAGCTGAAGGTTTTCACCAGATAGTCGACTTTCTGAAGTCCAGCCACATTGCCCATGCTCTCACTGTATCACCAACTATCTACATAGAGCATCAAAGGCAATTTTGAGCTAATGCCACCATTGTTACCGAAAATGGTGTGCAAATGATCAAGACAAGGGTGTGTGAAAAACCCCTAACCGTTACTGAAGAGGTACTACGCATTTGTCTACGTCTAGATGATGCTGCAGGTATAACCTCTATTCCTAATGAGGAACTTTTCTCAAATCTTTCAAGAATGGGGTATGAAGGCCAAATGGGGATTTTTAAGTTTTTCAAAGCTAAATTTTCACCCCAATGGAGGTTCTTTGTTCATACCTTGATGCACTGTATTTCAAAGAAAACGACTGGCTGGAGCCAATTCAGCAGTCCCATTGCATATGCTTTGGTGTGTTTATCCACTGCTAGAAAATATAATTTTTCTCAAATGATCTTCAATGATCTTGTCTCAAATCTGGACAACAAGAAGAGTTTCATCATGTATCCCAGATTTGTTCAGACAGTTATAACTACTGAATTGTCGGACATACCTCACTTTGATGGGGTATATGTACCTAAACCCCCTAAAGGCAAGGTTTTCTCAAATATGAGAAGATCTCCTAGGGACTCGGAAGGAGTTGACACCCCATTGTTCTCAACAATGATGGTGGTGTCCCAACCACAACAAGGTATGGCAGCAGGGTCAAGGCCCCCATTAGACCATCCCACTCTAGCCAATCCCAACCTTCCCACTCTATATCAATCCCCCAGTCTCTCCTTCATAAGCCAACTTCTCCAATCACCCAAACTTATCAAAGAAAACAGGTAAAGAAGGCTCCTTCCCTTCTTGTACCATCACCCACTGAGTCTTTAAGCCCTCTATTGGAGCATTCTCCAATAGAGAATATCAACAGGGAATCCAATAGGGTGTCTCCCAACCCTCAGGAGGTGCTCTCTAAGGAGATGGAGGAGCATATGGGTGAGAAGGCTGCCACTACTTCTGCTAGCACAGAGAAGGACAGTGGTAACATCTCTAAGACCTTCCCCATGGCAACTTTGGGTGAGAAATCAACTAAAGGAACCCGGTGCCAAGATACCAAGGGAGTAGTTGGTGCTTCTGCTAGGCAGAAGGCCACTATTACAAGATCCAAGGATCCCTCAATGATGGGCAAAACATCCAAAAAGGGTGAGGACAGAACTAACACTGATGAATTGATGGACAAAGGTTCTTGTGATCCTTCAAGGGTGGGTAAAACACCTAAAGAAGGTGAGGATAGATATACTTACTGAGAATTGATTGAGGCATTAGCCAACATTAATGTTGATGTGGTTAATCAAGGAAAGGATATCAAAGAATTGCAGCAAGTGGTCATCTCCCAACAACAGCAGATTTCCAAACTCAAACAACTGGTGGGAAAGCTCATGGCCAAGAAAAGAAGAGGTCAGTTTGTTCTAAGAAGGAGAAATGGGGCAACCAACAAGGAAGCTGTGTATGCTTCCAAAAAGGGGGAGAATTCAAGCTCAGAACAGATAAATCAACAGATTGAGGGGGAGTTTGTTGAAGAAAAGAAAGCAGCAGAAACAACACCAGCATCAGTTACAACCCCAGAAGCAGAAATTGTTACTACTGCTGAGCCAAAACAAGCAGCAGAAACTGTTAGTGCTACTGAAACTTCACAAGCAGCAGTAACAGAGTTAACACCAGCAGAAATTGAAGTAGCAGAAATGCTTGTCAAAGCAAAGAATGACACTCCCAAAGCAAAGGGAGTGGTCATAAATGAAGGGGGAGCAAAGAAAATAGAGAAGAAAGAAATGGCTGTAGATGCAAAGAAAAAGGGAAAAGAAAAGATGATAGAATCTGATCAACCATCCAAAAAGCAAAAGTGATTGAGTCAGATGAAGCATTAGCCAAGAAAATGCAAGAAGAGTTAGATCAAGCAGAAAAAGAACAGGTTGAAAAAGACAGAGAAATAGCCAGAACACTTGCAAATGAGTTAAATGAAGCATTCCAGAAAGGGTTGGAAATAGAGAAGGCAAAGCAAAGAGCAATGAGCTTAAGAAAGGCTATGATGGCCAGAACAAGTGCTAAGAAGAGAAGACCTTCACAAACTTACCTTGCAACTAAGGAAAGAAACAAAATGATAACTTTCTTGAGGAGTGCAATTGGTGTAAATAAACAAATGTTTGTGAAGATGACCTTTGATCAAATCAAGGACCTCTATGAGAAAGAAATGGGAAAGCTAAAGAGTAATGAAAAGGATAGAGTGGAGTTTGAAAAGAAAGCCAAGGAGAGGCATGATGTGAATATTAATCAACCCTTCCCTGAAAGTGAAGAGGGAACTCCTATCAAAGAAAAGGCAGAGAAAAAGGAAGAAAAGAAGAAGGAAGCTACTACTATAGGGCAAGGTCAAAGGACTCTGAAGAGAACTAAGATGATGGCCAAAAGAAAGAAGATTGTAAAGAAGCCTAGAGTAGAAGAATAGAAAAAGGTTGCTGAAGAAGAAGAGGCACCTAAGAATGAAGAAAAGAAAGCTGAATCTCAGGAAGTACCACAGAGTTCAGATGTAAGCATGTACATGGTGGTAATGGATAAAATTCCAAAGCCTATCTCAGTTGAACCTGTTGGATTCAAACCTCCTGAAGTCATTCATTGGGATGTCTTGGTGGTAGATGGAAAGGAATATATCAGATTGAAGAGAAAGGATGAGAAGTATGAATTGTACAACACTTGGAACAAGATTGTCAGAACCTGTTCAAGATCTGATATTGAAGAAATGTTTGAGATAGGAATGAAGTTGTATGCAGATGAACTGAAAGCTCCAGTGATTTCAATTACAAAGCTGATAATGGAGTATCTGTGTATGATGTTCAAACCTGATGAAGTGGAGGAGATAATAAGGAATGTCTTTCAAACAGTGAATAATTGGACTCTACATGAAACTAGTGGAGTATATGCAGTGACTTTGGATTTGAATCACATTGAGTACTTTCTAGTGGATAGAGTATACAACCATAGCAGATTGAAGCTTCATGCCATGCTAAATAAGAAGCTGGGTTGTGCACCAAATTCAGAAATGGCAAAGTACCTAATTCAGAGAACTATCAATCAGAGTATGGGACTGGATCCTAACATTGGAGTAGATCAATGAAGGTTTTGGAAGCATTTGAAGAACTTGACTTCTCTTTCAAAAGTCAAGTTAGGGGGAGATTGTTGGGAACTGAAGATGTGAACAAGTCTTTAATGCTGCTAGTTCAGAATTAGTACTGCCAGAGCATATCAAAGATAATGCTGCTAGGTATTACTACTTCTAGTAGAATTAATACTGCTAGTCAAAGTTAGTGCTGCTTGAACAAAGTTAGTACTGCTTAGCTAGTTAGTACTGCTAGAGGTTAGTACTGCTTAGGAGTTAATGCTGCCAAGTTTCAGTTAATACTTCCAAGATGATTAGTGTTGCTTATGAGATGAAGATTTGAATTACAAGAATGATATCTGGAAGATATTCATGGAAGATATTCTGAAGATATTTTATTTATTGTAATTATCTTTTACTCAGTATATGTATAGAATGTACAGAATAGTTTAAAACAGAGTTCATTCTAAGTTTTTGTTTTAGAGAAAGAATCAACCTCAAGGCATAGTTCCTAATTCTAGAGAAGTAGAATTCGTCTTGAAAGAGTCTGTTCTTCAAGATTGAGGTTGAGTGTGTAATCTTGTGATTTTAATCATTCAATACAAGTTTACAAGGTGTTAATCATATTCACTGTTTGTTTACTGTTACATTGAATATCAAAGTGTTATTCCGCAACTTCTTTGATATTGTTTCTGAGTATTCATAATTCTTGTTGAGAATTCGATCCTGACATCTTTCGTGTGTATAAATCCCTCTCCAAAGCTTTCCCCCCTTTTTATCTCCTCTTCAACAGTTTTACGACCCAAAAAATGGAAGAGATAACTTTTTTTCACATATACATTTCCTTTTTTTTAATCTTTTCATCTCACTGTGAGCCCATATTCATTTCAACCCATTGCCCTCTTTTTTATTCTTTTCTTTGGATAAAAAGTCCATATAAATGAACCCAGAGTCCAATCTCACCTTATTTTCTTTTGTTTTGCTGCCGTGGCACGTTGTACATGTTGTACAACTTGTAACCTGCTGTTCAACACCATCATTTCGTCTTCGACATCAATTTCGACCCAGATTCATTCCGAATTTGTGAAAACTCAAAACTTCAAAGTCGTAGCTCCGTTTGTTGGCTTTCCATATCATCTTGAATCACCTTACACGGAGCTCGGACAAGTGAGATATGCTCGAAACGCCACAGTCGTGCAAATCTGTCAAAAATCATCGTTTTTGTTCTTTTTCGCTCTAACTTCTTCCAAACCTATCAAAATATAAAAAACACATTAATGTAGTTCGGTTTTACCATTTTAACGCATTAATGAGGGGCAATTGACGAGAAAATAAAGTAAAACTTAATGACCGATCATCCATCAAGACAATAAAATCCATAATTTAAGCCCAAAATATCATATTTCTTCTATTTCTCTTGAAAGATCGATTTCTGTACAAATTTAAAATAAAATGTCAGTAACACGTTTCTTTTGCTTGGATACCAAGCAAAACTACATGGAAAGTGGTACAAAAATAATGCAAAAAATGGCGTTATCAATGTTCACGGTCCGGTTTGGGTTTAACCCCCCCCCCCCAAACCACAAACCAAACATCAAAGGCGGTTTAGAAAATTTTCCAAACCGAGCGGTTTGGTCATCGGATCACAAAAAGACGGTTTGGTTTGACCGGTTTATGGTTGTTTGGGCCTATGGTGTGCTTTAAACTAAAAAAAATTACATCGATCTTCAAAATGAAATTTCTACCAACATGACATTATAAAAAAAAATACTATACCAGATTATAATAGAAACATTTATTTCCAAAATTAAAAAAATTTGAGAAAGTTGAAAAAAGTTAAACAAATTCACAAACAATATTTGGAATTTTAGAGAAATATTGAGCAAATCAAAAGACGATTTGAAACTTTGGATCTTGATTTTGACATATTTCGGAATTTTGCCGATTTAGTGAACACATATAATTGAGAAGTGAAACTAAAAACTTAGGTGGCATTTGGTTTGCAGAATATTTTTGGATGAAATGGAATCTGATATAGGAATTTGATTTTGAAGGATTTGGAATGGAATGTTGTCAGGTTTGACCACCTGTTTGGTTGACAGAATTGGAATATGTCTGTTTGGTTCACAGAATGTAGTTTTGGAATTTGAATGAAATGTTGATAAATGACCAAAATACCCTTTTTGATAACTTTGATTTTTCTAAACAAGACATGCTTTAATAAAATAGCCATTAAAAATACTTTTTTTGTAACGATGGTTCAAATTGGTGGTGGTCATTGGTAGTTTAGAACGGTGGTTTAGATCAGATGTGGTCGCAGGTGGTTCAGATCGGTGGTGGTTGGTGGTGGTTTAGATCGGTGGTGGTGGGCGGTGGTTCAGATCAGTGGTGGTTCAGAACGACGGTGGGCGACGTTGATTCAGATCGGTCGTGGTCGGTGGTGGTTAAGAACGGGTGGTCGACGGTTAGGGGTGAACGAAACTAACCAAACCAGATAAACCAACCCGAAAAACCCCGAAACCCCCCGAGCCACATATCCCGAACTAACCCGATCTCCGAAATCCGATTTTTTTGACGGGTTAGTCGTTTCGGGTAGGGTCTCCATGCCCGTAACCCGAGTAAGTTATTTTATTAATATATTTTTTCTAATTTTTATGTATTTCTTTTTCCTAAAACCTAATCAAAGATGTCGACTAAAATTTGGATTTTGGATTTTATGTTTAGTTTAATCTTTAATGTTTGAAATTTAGATTTTTTGGAGTTTAAATTTATTTTAATCTTTAATGTTTAAGCCATGAAGAACGAAAAATTGAGAGTTGAGACATTATAAGTTCATAACCATTATATGTAAGAGCAGATTTGTGAAGTTTTTATTCAAACTTTGTTACTTTATAAAACCTAAAAAATTTAGATGTTTTTATGTTTGATTTTTTTTTGGTGCACAAGACAAGAGTTTTACTAATGTAGGGGCTAGAGGAAAAAAAATGCACCAACCCGAAACCTGACCCCGGTTAAACCCGAAACCCGACGTTGTTCGAAATCTGAAATCCTACACACCCGATTTTGATATTCGGGGGATATATGTCAAACCCCGAAACCCGATTGGGTTATGTGTTTTCTCCCCCGAACCGATCCGATCTGACCCATGCTCACCCCTGACGGCGGTGGTTCAGATCGGCGATGATCGGTGGTCGGCGGTGGTTCAGATCGGCGACGGTTCAGAATGGCGGTGGTCAGCGGTGGTTCAGAACGGCGGTGGTCGGCGGTGGTTCAGATCGGCGGTGGTCGACGGTGGTTCAGATCACCAGTGGTCGCCGGTGGTTCAGATAAGCGGTGATCGGTGGTTCAGAACGGCGGTGGTCGGTGGTCGGCGGTGGTTCAGAACAGCGGTGGCCGGTGGTCGGCGGTGGTTCAGAACGACGGTGGTCGGTGGTCGGCGGTGGTTCAGAACGACGGTGGCCGGTGGTCGGCGGTGGTCACTGGTGGTAGGCGGTGGTTCAGATCGACGATGGTTTAAAATATCGGTGGTCAGTGGTCGACAGTGATTTAGAGAAGGAACCCATAGAGATATGGTTTAATCAGATAAGTTTTATATGATTAGGTTATATTGGATTGAGAGCATATGTGGTATTATGAAAAAAAAAAGAATTTCATTCAAAATACTTTGTAGTTGTTAAGGAATGTTAAATTCACTGGTTTGTGGAATTTGATGGAATTTAGAAATTTCTTCCGTGAAAAAGAATGAACCAAACAAAGGAATGAAATTTGGTCAATGGAATTCAACATTCCAACTCCATCAGATTCCTTCAGAATCTGCGAACCAAACGCCACCTTAGGAGTTGTCTGACAGTTGCTGAATGATTTTGTGCAGAATGATTAAGTGGTCAGAATGATTAAGATGCTCTTATGATATAGTGCAAAATAAAATATGGTTGTTTGCTAATTGTTCATAATGAAATTAGTGTGCTGAATGGTTAAGAGTGGGTCAGGATACAAAATCATTCAGAGGGTTTAGGCTATGTTTGGCCAAATCCGTTAGCTTATAAACTAGCGTACACGTTTGGATGACAATAAGCTAGCTTATTGAAACGCTACTCAAAGTAGCGTTTTGAAAAGCTAGCTTATTAGCTACAGGCTAGCTTATAAGCTAGTTTGCCAAACAAAGCCTAAGAGGCAAATCATTTTTTTGCCAAACAAGATTCATCTCTTAACGATTAAGAGGTTGTCTCTTAATGGAATTATTAAGAGGTAAACAAACAACCCCTTAATGTTTTAAGCGAACTTTTTTTAATTGGGCAACAAAAGTTGAGCTTACAACATGAAAAACTAAATTTTAGTAATACATGTGTAGACTTGACCATACCGAGCAGTTTGGTTATTTTTTAGACCAACCTGGATCGTCAAACTACTCAATTCAAAAAAAAAAGTTCGATTTAACTTGGTTCATCTGGTTTAGTTTACAATTCTAACATACTCGAAACTCGAAAGGTTCTTATTTAACTCAAATTCCAACTCCATAACTCAACTCAAATCAAACTCGAATCGTTTTTTTTCGTGAATTACTGAGAGAAAAAAAAATTGAATTGTTTAGGGCATGAAACGATTTTTATAAAATTTAAGGGGTGGTATGTATGGCACGAATTGTTGGTAATGTCGCCGACGGCCCTTGCAAAAGCCCAAAGACGCCATTAACGTCGACAGAACCACCGGCCATCCAATAACAATAATACCCTAACTCTCTTTCAATTCAAATTCTTGCTTTCACGAAAACCTCAAAATCTCTGCATTTTTCTTCTTCATATTCGAATCTACGATTGGTTTATATTCTCATCGAAATAGTACCTGTAACAAATTCCGAGATTTGATTCACAGCGGCGGGGATTCTATTCAACGATTAAGCTCTCTTTTCAAACCTGAGGTACCCGCAGGCTGCTATCATCGTCACTTCTTTTTCTTCTCTTTACCTATTCCTGGATTTGACTCCTACTCTTGCATTTACCGTCGGATCTATGATTTTCTTTGATTTGAAGCCGATCTGATCGATTTAGGTTATCCACTCTCGTTAATTTCCTAGATTGGTAGTCATTTTTGGGCAACGAAACCCTAACTCCGCTCAATCGCTCCATCTTCACGACGCGGACCTGAGCCGGTGCCCGCTGAAACCCTCATCCGCTCGGACTCCTCACTGCTTGACAGCAGTCACAGCACACAGACACAGGCTTCTCGACGTGATTTTAGGTACCTAAACAATTTTAGTCTTTATTCTTTAATTCTTTATGTGTACAGCATGATTCATGAATTGGGTTGATTTATTTCATTATTTGAGCATGAACTGTTCATGCTTCTGTTAATCTGGGATTTATATTTGGGATTTTACAGAATTAATAAATAATGGATTTGTCTTTTATGTTACACATTTCTCATTTGAGGCTTTCTGTTAATCTGGGAATTGTTCATCTGACTTCTGAACCCTAACTTATTCATTTGTTTGATCTTGATATTAAGTAGACAGATATTAAGCAATTTTGTGCCATTTGGAATGTCGTTTTGTTTATGATCTCTTTGATTAGCATTTTGTTTACAATCTCTTTGATTAGCAGTTTGTTAACAATCTGTTTGATTAGCATTTTGGAATATTCTTGATTTTTGAAGCTTACAATTTCTGAATATGGAAAGATCATTTTGTTCCACGAGTAAAAACAATTCTGGATCGCCTCTGTGGGTTTTGGTCAAGACTACTAGCATTATAGCTAAATTCCTACTTTTGATCAACATTAACACCAAGATTAGTTTTCCACCATGTAGCCTGGTGGCTTGTTATCAATTATGTAAATGCGACCAATTCTGCTATCATTTTTTTTTAAACTTTTTGGTTCATTGTTGCAAACCCTTGTCAGCATCACCCTACTAATTACTTCTACTCGGTGATGGTCGTTGGAGAAAGTGTGTGTCGTGGAGTTGCTCTGTTTGACTACTGTATCCTGATTGTTGAGGATCTCAAACGGCCACCTCCATTGCATATTCGAGGAACAAATATGTGACTAACTTTTTTAAGCTATGAGCGAGTGGGTAATTGGAGCTTTCATCAACCTTTATGGCAGCATCGCCATTAACTTCAGAACTAGTCTTCTTAAATTGGGTCATAGACATTTTGCATGTATGTATATGTATTACCTGCATATACACAGACTGAATTAGAGAGAAATAGGATGCACCAGCTGGTCTTGCAACTGCATATTAGAAATATGCCATATGTAATGGTTGTACACTTGTATGTATGGATGCCCGCTAATTAACCATCCATGTTAAATGTGCAGACAGCAAAATGCAGACATGCATCTATTTCATGTTTGTTAATATGTAGTTGTATCTCCAAGACCTACCCAATTTATTTAAACCAAAGCAAACAAGCCCAATATGTTCCACTTGTGATGGGGTGTGGGGGTGGTAAGATGCACACAGACCTGACCTCTACCCTGAAAGGTAGAGTGGTTGTTTCCGTGAAGACCCCCGTCTTGAGAAAAGAGAGATAGAGGCCGAAGGGAAAAGGAAACAAAAGATAATATAGAAATAGACAAACTAGTTAGAAGAGAAACATAATCAAGTTTAGGAAAATACACACTCGTGGTCCGGCCCACTATCCCTAACTCCACCCTCTACCTCACCAATACCTCCCCCTGACTTGGCTAGCTACAAAACCCACCCCCTACCCTGCTACATACATACTGTGCGTATGTATATGTACGTTAGTTGAGGAGTTCACTATCGTTCCAATCTTTTTGGAGGCTCTGTTACAGATACCAAGACAGTTGATAAATAGTAAGGGGTTGTTTGGTTCAGGTAGGGGAATGAAAATCGGAATGAAAATGATAATTGACAATTTTCATTCCCCCCATTTTAAATTGGAATGAAAATTTGAGCTTCTGGGGGAATGGACCCAGTATATTATATTACACCAAACAGTTTCTATTATATTCAATCCCATTAATGGCTGCGTAATACCTCTAACCAAACCACCCCTAAATTAGCATTTTAAACCTGATCTTTCAAAGTTTTCAAAAAAGAAAGAGTCAGAAAGCAAACTTATTACCAAGAACAAAAGGCCTTGGTTATTCACATTAAAGCCAAATCTTAAAAAAGAGGAAGATTTGAGTTTGGAACCCTATATTCCAAAACCCAAAAGGGAATCGACTTTATAACATGTCCAAAACCAAATCTTTGCTTTTAAAGATCAAAATTCTCACTTGTGTAAAAAATCAAGCCCATATGAAGAAAATAGATCAAAGACTTAGGGGTTGTTTACTTACAGCTTAATAAGCTTAATGGTTTGGACGGCTTATTCGCTCAGCCATACATGAGGGTTTATTTACGGCTTAATCGTTAAGCCATTAAGCTAAAATGGCTATATGGAATAAGCCAGGACCCTTCACTTGTCCCCATTAAGCCACCCTAAACAAATCAATACCAAAAATGCCTAGAAATAATCCAACCCTCTCTCTGCCTCCCTCAAACCCATTAGTCTCCCGTCCCTCAAACAGACAGATTTATCCAAACACACAACTTAACTCATTAAGGGCTTAATGTAAGAAAAAGTAAACAACCTCTTACAATATTGACATCAAAGATGGATGACGAGGTGGACAAAGTTGAAACCGTGACATAGCAAAATAAACCAAGAAAAAAGAGTAGAGAAAAACCCACCAACAGAAAGATAAACTTAGTTGTCTTGTGTATTATTACATAGCAGAAATGAAGAACTTGAAAGAGAATAAATTTTGTCAAAAGAACACCAAAGAAAACACAGAAAAGAGGACCTCAATTCAAATCAAGATTCAAGAAATCTAAAGCCCAGATACATGCAAATTTGGGCCTCGAAATTTTGGGGTCCCTGTTCAGAATCCCACATTTAACATGCTAAAAGACGTCTTGTATGTGTATGTAGCACATGTATGTATGTAATACATACATTCTAACATGCATTCTTCTATTATGTACACTCTTTGGTTGGTCAATCTAGAAGCTATGAAGTGGTTTAAGATGTAGTTTCAATTTCAATTCTACATGCTGCTTGCAGACGATTATCAGCTTTGAAGATTTTTTCTTTTGACAAAAGGGAAGGAGAAGGGATTTGAACATCTACGATGTATTACTACTTTGGAGATTGCAAACGCCACCGGACTGCTTGATGCTGGCTTTCTGAATTGGAATTGATAAAAACTGATTTATACATACCTCATGCGTTTATTTTCATGAGAACCATGCCTGATATCATCAGCTCAATGTGAACCTCTATGGAGCAAAACTGATATTTATTGATTTTTCCGTCTCGAAATCGAAACAGAAGAAGCTTCTAAGCGTGATCTGTTTTTAATGATAGAGAAGGGGTCTTTTAATTGTAATACGTTGGGTTTTCCTTCTACTCTTCTAGAAAATAAATATTCCCATTTACTACTAATATGTTTTGGTATTCTTTTCTTTTGTGTTTTAATGTTATTAAACACCTTTCATCTTTGGAGAACTTCTATGTGTCTGAGTTTGCTTTGTGTAGAAGTTATGATTAGACATTTTTCATTTATCCGGAATTTAAACTAGAGTCATGAATAATTTCATTGTAGGATTGGACCATAGTTATAGTTTACAATTTTACACTCTTAAGACGTTTTAGGCAATTGATATTTTCATTTTGTGGGTCTAGCTTATAAGATGCTAGGAGAATGAAGGATGAAGACCAGGCATAAAATAAAGAACGAAGGATGAAGAAAATGAGATAAAATGATGAACACTTCTAACACTTCTATTCTTAAGTTAATGTAATCATGAGAAGCTTTTTGTTTGTTAAGTAGCAATAGTGGACTGTTAATTCGGGGTTTTCAGTATAAATGAACTAAAGGAACTTCTTACTTGCAGGTTCAAGTTTGTGGAAGGCGATAATATTTCAATTTGACAATAATGGAAATGCCCCAATAGACAGCTATATGTGAGAAGATTTCCACCACCTGATCGGAACTTATCAGAACTTTTGACTATCCACTCTCCGTCTTTGAGCATTGCTGAAAAGTGCTATCTTCTTGTATCTTGTGGTGAACAGAAAAACAAAGGGGTTAATAATATACAAATATGTCGGGACTGATTTATCACGTATTCACGTCCTCAGCGTTGGTGTCACTGGGACTGTATCACCTCATCTGCACCACCAAGAATCATCTCAGGTCACCTCGCGATTACTTCACAAAACCCTACCATCCATTCACATGGCATTACCAACAAATCACCAGACACCTTCAGCTCTACCTCATCATCCTATGTCTCCTTATTGCCTTTGCCCACCAAACCGCAATCTCTTTCGACTCTGATCCCCTTGTGAAAGGCCGCTCCCCTGTTCACCACTTCACTTCCCTCCAGTCTGCTGGTGTCCTCTTCCTCTTCCTTATCCTTTCTGTGGCTCTCCTCATCTCTGAAATCACCCCTTACCTCCCATTCCCACCCGATTTATTCTTTGGCACAGCATCCGCACTCTTCTTCCTTCAATATTCCGTTTCTTCATCCTCAGCTTCCCTTCAAATCTCTGACCTGGAGGCAAAGTGTGATTCCGTCTCTGCCTCCATTTCAGCGCTATCTGCCACACTGTGTATCATACTTGCCTGCCACCCGAGACTATTTGTCGCTGATGTTGGTCTTGGGGCGTCGATATGTCTCCAGGGACTGTGGTCTCTCCAGACAGGCCTTTCTCTTTATGTGGATGCTTTTATACCTGATGGTTGTCACAAGCTGCTGGATGTTGTCAGTGGTGTTGAAGGTTCAACCAAGTGTGATCTGGAAGACTCTAAGTTGAGGGCCACAGCTATACTAGACCTCGTCTTTGTGGTTTATGTGTTGTTTGTTCTTCTCATCCTCATCGTAACGTATGCCGTGACTGCTAAAATTGTTGGGGTTCGGAGATTTGGTACTTATGAGGCTTTGCCGACCTCATCTGTGTCTGCTACCGACTCTAATCACATTCAGATGAAAGCGATGACAGGAACCCAGGCTTGATAATTTCTCTCCATTTTGTTCTTGCTAGATAATTGTAGTAGAATTCAGTCTTTTTACTTGTTTAGTTGTTGTTGGTACAATCTCACAAATGGGAAGTCTCATTTTTTGTTGACAAAGTTGTATGGAATGTTAAAGTGTATACAAAGAATTGAGTGATCTGTTTTTGGTTGTTTGCCAACATTTTTGTGCACTTTATGGCTGCCTTCAGTTCTATTGTTCAAGTTGGCACACTTTCTTTTTTCTTTTTTGTTATGTGAAGCATATTGCCGTTGGTTCTATTGTAACCTTTTTAGTGCTGAATGTAGAAGTTAATGTGAAAAGCATATTGCCGTTTGTTTTAGATGTTTGTCGATGTGTTGGTTTTTTTTTTCTTCTGGAAATGTGACGGTACCTCTGGTATGTGTTAGTCTTGAAGGAGGATATACCATGTATATATGGGGTGGGGTTTGAGTAGAAAAGTTAAATTTTTCAAAATTTTGGAGAACTTCCAAAAAAGATTGTCACAACCAAGGTTCTAAAAAACGCGCCTTGGGGCCGACATGGCGCGTCATGGCGTCGAGGTGTGGCCTTGCCGCCACGTTTTACCCCTTGGCGTCGAGATAAGGTCGAGCTCGTCATGGCCCGCCATGGCGCGTTATGACGTTACAAATTCTCGATGCCGAGCTCGTTATGGCGCGCCACGGCCCGCCATGACGTGTTATGGCGTTACAAATTTGTGTACTTTCGATTCTTCGAATTTGTGTACTTCGAAATTCGATTGGAATTTACCCATTAGTATTGATTATAATTTATAAAAATTCTTTTGTTTATCGTTTTATATGAATTTAAATTGTTAATAACTTGTTCATTATCGTTCAAGACACTATAAAAACACACACGTACACAACTACACATATAAATTGTGTATAGATTTGCCGCCTTAAGCCACGCCTTGGAAAACGCCATGGTCTCGCCATAACTCGTAAGACTTGAAGCTTGATCTCGCCGTCACGCCATTTAGAACTTTGGTCGCAACAGAAATAAATTTTATTATACTCCTACCAATAAGAAACTTTAGAAAGAGATAATATATCTTATTAAATGTATAAATAATTTTAAAAATACAGTTAAAGTTCTAATCTCCAAAATAGAAAATATATTGGGTTGTCTTTTTCGGGATGTAATGTTGATATCAAATAATTGTCATTTTGATGAGCTATCTTTTTTGGGATGTAATGTTTATGTTGGTTTCAAACACTATTATTTTGATGGATTGTCTTTTTTAGGATGTAGTGTTGGTTTCAAACAATTGTTATTTTTAAATGGAAACAACTTTTTTTGTACTTTAATAAATTAGTTTTTCTTGTACTTTGACAATGAAAAATGGATGAAAAAAATTAAGAAAGATGATAGATGAGTTTTAAAGATGATGAATGATACATAGAGACCAAATCCACAATTTAGTATTCTTGTTTTAAAGGTGTATAAGTTAAATTGAAAGAGAAAAGTAAATTGACAATTATGCCTATAATGTGCAAGATACATGATGCCTTTAACCTTTAAAGTTAATGGTGTTAATGTTTATGAACCCTATCCACAATATATTGATACCACAGGAACTATATCCACAATAAATATAGAATGAGGATCATGGTCAAAGAAAAACACAAAAAAGTAGGAAAGACAAAAAAGAAAAAAAGACAATCCACAAGAACTAAAATTGTAATTTACTACATAATCTATTCAAATAAAAAAATGAAAAGGACAAAGAAAATGTAAATTGCCTAAGAATATCCTTATTAAAGTTAGTCAAAGGACCAAAAGTGAAACAAAATGACAACCACAGTGACCAAAAGTATAGTTAGTTTGAAATAGAGACCAAAGATGATAATGAATGACAACCACAAGGACCAAAGATATAATTTACTCTATAATTTATCAAGTAAACTACGATTTTAGTCCCTATGGTTTGATGTTTATAACGATTTTCGTCCCTAATTTTTTAAAACTGCTTTTTTAGTCCTTGTGGTTTCTATTTGCTTCTATTTTTATCCCTCCCTCCAATTTTATTAATATTAAATGTTAATCCATTTAAAAATTAAATAAACAAATTACATATTTGGTCCTTGTGGTATATAAAATTTTACATTTTTATCTTAATTTACATTTTTTTACTTTTTCTTTATTTATTGTATTTCATCATGACATTTATTTTTCTATTATTTATATTGAGTATTTTCATAATTATTATTACTTTAATTATAAAAATAATCAAATAATTTTATTAAAAATACTAATAAATCATGAAATTTTTTTCAAAGTTTTAGGTTTAGATCTCTTAAAATTAATATTTTTTTTTCTGTTGATTTATTAAAACTTTTTATTTATTTTAAATTACCATTGAAAAAAGTTTAATAAATTTCGAGAAAAAAAGTCTTATTTTATAACAACCGGTTGTTTATTGGTAAATTCACTTTACTCCCATTATTTCATATTTTCATTTAAAATTTATTTTTATTAATTAATCAAATTTGTTAATATTTAAAATAAACACACACACACATGTATATATATATATAGAGAGAGAGAATGGGGTTCAAACGAGAACGATACCTATTTAAAAAAACACGTGAACGGCAAATCACATACAAAATCATAAGTGGTTTTACATTAGCGGGGAAGTCGTACAAAATCACAGTATGCGGGCGACTTTTGCCGCGATTTAAGGTCGCGGAAATCACATGTAAAATCACTTATATTTTGTATGTGATTTGCCGTTGTTGTATTCATTTTAAATAGGTATCGTTCTCGTTTGATCCTCCTCTCTCTCTCTCTCTCTCTCTCTCTATATATATATATATATATATATATATATATATATATCAAGGTTTTAAATAATGCTTGTGTTTGACGTCACGTTAATTTTGAGGCACGTCATGACCCATTGCATGATTTTTATAACAACATATTGAAATCTTCTTATCCTTTTATTTTCTTATTTTTTGTTTTTAATATATAACCTAATTTAAAATGGTGTGTGTGTTTATGTGTGTATGTCTTATTTAAATATTAAACAAATTTGATTAATTAATAAAAAATAAAGATTAAATGAGAATTTAGAATAGCGTAGTAAACTGTATTTAACAAAAAACAACCGGTTGTTATAAAATAATAATATTTTTGCCTCGAATTTTATTAAACTTTTTTCAATGATAATTTAAAATAAGAAATAACTTTAATAAATCAATAGATAAAAAAATATTAATTTTAGGAGATTTAAACCAAAAACTTTGAAAAAAATATTATGTATTTATCAATATTTTTAATGAAATTATTTGATTATTTTTATAATTAAAGTTATAATAATTATGAAAATATGCAATATAATTAATAGAAAACTAAATGTCTTGATAAAATACAATAAATAAAGAAAAAGTAAAAAAATATAAATTAGGATAAAACTGTAAAAGTTTATATACCACAAGGACCAAATATGTAATTTGTTTATTTAATTTTTAAATAAATTAACATTTAATATTATTAAAATAGGAGGGAGAGATGAAAATAAAAGTAAATAAAAACCACAAGGATTAAAAAATCAGTTTTGAAAGATCAGGGACGAAAACCGTTATAAGCATCAAACCACAGGGACTAAAATCGTAATTTACTCTAATTTATCTTTTGATGTATCAATGTATCAACAACAAAGTACGAATTAATTAAACAAAATAATCGTTCCTGTTGGGTTTTAAAATAAATTGTAACCGTTATACGCAGCGGAAATTAAAAAGAATTTTGGTTACAAAATTAAATAGAAAACTTTTCTAAAACTTAAAACCCAATCGGATCAAATGATGCATTTAATTAAATAAGAACCACACCATAGGGTGTTTAGAGATGTACCTTTTCAGATCTGTTGTGGTTGAACTAGCTGAGCACTTTAGAAACCAATCGAGGCTTCCTCTAGCGGTATCCACACACGAACACGCGAAATTCCACCGGGTGCTAGCCCAATAACCCTAGATCTATATGTGTTTTACAAAGAGGATACTCGTCGACGGAGGTAGTTCAACTAACATTATCTTTTTTGATGCAGTGAAAGCAATGGGAATCGACAAATCCGAGATTACACGACGTTCGACTACACTCGTTGGATTTAACGGAGGAGCGACAAGCACCATGGGGGAATTCACACTACCAGTATATGCTAAAGGAATCAACAGACAGACGAAGTTCAACGTCGTCGACTGTTCATCAGCTTATAACGTCATCCTTGGGCGACCATGGATCCACGATATGAAAGTTGTACCTTCGACGTATCATCAAATCTTGAAATTCCCCACGCAATGGGGGGTACAGGAGATCAAAGGCGAAAGAAAAGTTGCTAGGGAATGTTACAAAGTCTCTTTGAAGCCCCCGAAGCAGACAATATAGCAATTACAGAACCAGGACGTTCCTGGGACTGACGACAACTATCGCTTGGAAGCTGTCGTCCTAAACCAGGATAAGCCTGATCAGATGGTTTACATAGGTTCGACGCTTGACCCTTCTTTTAAAAAGAAACTAATATCTTTTTTGCAGGATCACAATGATTGTTTCGCATGGACGCACGAAGACATGGTGGGCATCGATCCAAGTATTATTTCTCATAAACTCAACGTTGATCCCTCGTTCAAGCCTGTTCAGCAGAAAAGACGAAAATTCGCTCCTGAAAGAAATAAAGTTATCAACGACGAAGTTGATAACTTACTCAAAACAGGAAAAATACGAGAAGTCAAGTATCCAGACTGGCTCGCCAACGTTGTTGTCGTCCAAAAGAAAAATGGCAAATGGAGAGTCTGCATTGATTTCACAGACCTTAACAAGGCTTGTCCAAAAGATCCATTTCCATTGTCACACATCGATTCTATGGTCGACGCTACAGCTGGACATGAATTACTCACTTTCATGGACGCATATTCCGGATATAACCAGATATTGATGCATTCTGACGACCAGGAAAAAACAGCCTTCATGACAGATAAAGGTATTTATTGTTATAAAGTAATGCCTTTTGGTCTTAAGAATGCAGGTTCGACGTATCAACGATTGGTGAATATGATGTTCAAAGAACATTTGGGCGACACTATGGAGGTATACGTCGACGACATGCTCATCAAATCAAAGCATACGAACGATCATATATGACATTTGAAGCAATCGTTCGACATTTTGCTTGAATACAAAATGAAGTTGAATCCAACAAAATGTTCTTTTGGAGTTCGAGCTGGCAAATTTCTCGGTTATATGGTCACACGACGAGGAATCGAAGCAAACCCAGACCAAATTAAAGCAATTATCGAGCTCAAATCACCCAGAAATTTTAAAGAAGTCCAACGTCTAACAGGATGTGTATCAGCGTTGAACAGGTTCATCTCTCGGTCGTCCGACAGATGTCACCTATTCTATTACGTCCTGCGAAAAAATAAAGGATTCGAGTGGACTGATAAGCATGAGGAGGCATTGCAACAACTCAAGAAATACATGACATCACCTCCCTTCCTCTCTAAACCTGAGAAAGGTGAAGCTCTTCAACTCTACCTGGCCGTCAGCATTAATTCGGTAAGTGCAGTCCTTATATGAGAAACCGACGGACGACAATTACCAATCTACTATGTAAGTAAAACTCTACTAGACGCTGAAACCAGGTACTCATCTATAGAAAAACTTTTGCTTTCATTAGTCATGGCCGCTAAGAAACTACGACATTACTTTGAATCGCATCCTATAACTGTGGTAACTAACTTTCCATTAAAGTCTGTGTTAAGAAAACCTGAACTAACAGGACGACTAGCTAAATGAAGCATCTACCTCAGCAATTATGATATGGATTTCAAACCTAAGATGGCGATCAAATCACAAGTCTTGGCAGATTTTGTTACAGATTTTAGTCCGGAGCTAGAAGAAGCGACGATGTCCAACGAGTTAATTGTGGCGACTTTGCACGACACTATTTGGACGCTCGACGTCGATGGTTCGTCGAACATACGAGGAACAGGCCTGGGTGTCGTCCTACAGTCTCCACAAGGGGGTAAAATAGTGTACTCCATACGGTGCGACTTCAAGGCAACAAATAATGAGGTAGAATATGAAGCACTGATTGCAGGAATGAAAATTGCTCATGATTTTGGGGCAACATGTCTACATGTCCGGAGCGACTCGTCTCTAGTTGTTAACCAAGTTAATGGAGAATTTGCAGCAAAAGATTCAAGGATGATTGCTTATTATAAAATAGTAAAGGAAGAAGCAAAGAAGTTCAGTCGCTTCATAGTCGAACAGGTACCAAGAGATCAGAACACTCAAGATGACGCCTTATCCAACTTGGGATTAGCACTTAGTCGAACGACATTCGACAATATCCCAATAGTCCATCTTGCAACAACAACAATCGAAGACGATGGTAATACTATGATCGCACCAATTGAGGAAGAAAGCTCCTGGTCGAATGATATTAAAAATTATTTGGAAAACGATCAACTGTCTGATGACAAAATGGAAGCCAGAAAGGTTAGATTTAAAGCATCATGGTATGTTATGATCAGAGGACAATTATATCGAAGATCATCGACTGGTCTGAATTTGCGATGTATCACCAACAAGACGCAAGTCCAGAAAATCCTAAAAGATATGCACGACGGTGAATGTGGAAATCACTCAGAAAGTCGCAGTCTAGCCAACCGGATATCACGACAAGGTTACTATTGGCCGACATTAAGGCAAGATGCGATCAGATATGTACAGTCGTGCGACGCATGTCAAAAACACGCAGGTATGTCTCATAAACCCTCCGAACCCTTACACGTGACTTTGATCCCATGACCCTTTATGAAATGGGGAATGGACATTGTTGGAAAACTACCACCTGCCCCTGGGCAAAAAATATTTCTTTTAGTTCTAACAGATTATTTCTCTAAGTGGGTCGAAGCAGCGGCTTTCTCCCAGGTTCGGGACAAAGAAGTCGTTTCTTTTATCCAAACTAACATCATTTGTAGGTTTGGAATTCCATCTGAAATAACGTGCGACAACGGGACACAATTCATCAGTGATCGAACGCGAAGATTTTGTGAAGAAAGGAACATCAAGTTGGTAACATCGACGTCTCGATATCCACAGTCGAATGGTCTAGCCGAGTCGAGTAATAAAACTATCATCAATTCAATCAAGAAAAGACTCAAAGCTGCCAAGGGGAAGTGGGTGGAAGAATTGCCTTCCGTTCTATGGGCTAATCGTACGACACCTCGTACGTCCACAGGACAAACTCCTTTTTCCTTAGTCTATGGATGTGAAGCTGTGTTACCTATTGAGGTACGACTACCGACTTCAAGACATACGTCCGTTGAGCATAACTTGGTCGATCTAAGTTATGACCTCGACGCTTTAGAAGAGCTTAGGGAATCTGCGCACATTCACATGGCGGCACAAAAACAAGTGGTCGAGCGACATTTCAACAAAAATGTCCAGACCAAAATTTTTCAAGAAGGTGATTATGTTCTACATCGAGTATTTCAAAATACTCAAGAGGTCAATGCAGGTAAATTTTCCATTAAGTGGGAAGGTCCTTATCAAATCTCTAGCATCGTGGGTAAGGGAGCTTATAAAATCCAAACCCTCGACGGTCGAGATATCCCACGAAGCTGGAATGCAGTTCATTTAAAGAGGTATTTCTTTTAAATTTCATATTTATTTTCTTCGATTATTTCTTAAGAAAGATTATTGACTTAAGCATCGGAGGGTCGTTGGTCAAACCAACGACCACCCCACTAATGTTGTTTTTCGCAGGGACGCATGACTTATTTAAAAAATTTTGTGTCGAGTAAAACTCATGTGATCACACGTATATGTTCGATTTTAATGGATGACAAAGGTTAAATTCTGTACTTAATGTTCAATACTTAGAATCAAGAACCATTGTTATAAATTACCCAAGGTCGATCGGAAGTTTCAGTTGATTTTGATGATGTGGTTGAATGTCTGATATAATGTAATTGTCCATCTACTCGACATACGATTAATTATAAATAAGCGTCGATAAGCAAAAGAAACTTTTTTCATTTCCAAAAGGAAAAAATACAAGTATAAGAGGCGACCACAGACGGCCGACCTCTAGGTAGTAAGTTCAAAAGGAATTCAAGTAGGAGGAACGTCAGGTTGTCCCTGGACGACAACGGTCTCCTCTACTACCACTTCTTCTACGACATCACCCTCCTCCAATTCGTTGTCCTCGTCCAGGTCCCTCTCCGTCCCGACAGTGTCGAGATAAGTTTGGAGTTCTTCGGAGGCCGACGCCATAGGATCCTTCCCCTTCAGGTGACGCCTCATTAAAGCAGCTCGGGCCGTGAAGCGGGAGAAAGCCTCAATTTTCTTATTCTCCATTTCCAAGTCCTTGACGTCGTTCTCCAGATCTTCGACCCTCTTCTTCAGAGTCGCGATCTCGTCAGCAGAAGCAGCAGCAGTGGTAGTAGCCTTAATCTTTTCGACCTCCAACTTAGTCGACAACGCCTTCAGCTCAAGAAGTCGGTCCCTGAACTTGACCTTCTCACGATTCGAAATTTATAATAGACTTCGAGCATCGGTGAGTTCAGTCTTAAGGCCCTTGACCTTCGTCTTTTCAGCCTCGACCGACTCCAAGGCAACCTTCTCTCTTTCAAGAGCCTCGTCAGCCCTTTTCTTGACGTCAGGAAAGGACGACCTGAGACCTTCTGTCTGAGCATAGAAGCTTAGACAAGCTTGGAAAGCCTGCACGACAAAAGGAAAAGAATTAGTAGTAAAAACACGAGCAATGAAAAAGATTCAAAAGAAAAAACTTACCATGAAAGAGAGGCCAGCAGCATGTGCCCCCGTGTCCTCAACCCGAGATTCTTTGTACCGATCGTAGAAAGTCGGGAGGAGAAATTTTGGAAAGTGTGGAAAAATGACGTCTCTTTCGAGAACGTCATTAGCCATAAAGTCAGCCGGGAGAGTGGCTTTGAATGTCATCTCTCCCACTTTTTCTTTATTCTTCTCCTCACTCCTAGAGGAAGAAGAAGGTGCGGCAAAGGGCTTGTCAACGCCCGACACCCCCATTGTTGGGTCATCCTTCGTCGCCTTGGTCGAGCCTCCAAGTTCGACCCCAGCAACGGTTTCCTTCGCTGGTGTCGCCCCTGAAAGGGACGACAAAGTGGCATCGCCCGTCTTCTTGGGCGAAGACTGAGGCTTGCCTCGGACACGTCTTGGATCTACCCCCATGGGAGGGGCAGATCTTTTCCTCGCTTTCTCCCTCCCTTGACGAGCGAGCTCCAGTTGCTCGGCTCGCTTAGCGGCAGCCGACTTTACAGCTGCGTCCTCTAAAAAAAGAAAACAAGTTAAAAAATGAAATGGCGTACAATATACAAGTTAAAGGTATTGTCGAACGACTTACCGGTCATTTCTTCTTCTCTTTCTTCTTCTTCTTCCCTCTCTCCTTCTCTGTGAGAGCCCTCGACAGGCGTCACCTCAGCTACAAAAACAGCCTCGTCTTCCTCGTCGTTAGACCGAGGGGAAAATGAACGATCAGTAATACTTCTCCCAAAGATCCTCTGAATCTTGTCGAGAGAATCTCTCCTTGGCTTCACTTTAGTGAAGTCGATCACTGTCAAACAAAGAAACACATCAAAATATACATCAGAAAAAACGCACGACAAAAACGCACGACAAAAACATTAAACCTACCCGATTCGTTCCAGTCGGACGACAACCATTGGCTGTCTTCGTCATTTACAGACGCCACTTGGAGGAAAACGTACTGACGTTTCCAACCACGATCATTCACCGCGGTGTTATGTATCAGTACATTGTCTCCCTTTGAACGAGGAAACAGACTATACCGGTGATAATTATCCGGTCGAACACTATAGGCAGTCAAGAGGTCGTTCACATTGAACGGTACCTCCCAATCGGCCATAAGACGATCGATCACCTGGACAATCCGCCAGAATTGAGGCATTAACTGTCCAGGCGTCAGGTCAAATGCATCTAAAAATGCCCTGACCAAAGGGCTAAAAGGCCAAGAAAAACCTATCTTAAAGGGATATTCATACAGAACACAATATCCCTTTGGAACTTCATCCGACCTTAAATCTTCAGGCGACACCAGATTTATTTCATCTGGAAGCTTAGCCAAACTCTGAAAGTAATCTAAATGTTCTTCCTCCCTAAACATGCTCACAGGTTCACTCGACATCTGGAAATCAGGTATGTTAAGAGTCGCACACCAATAGCTAAGAATATCCCAAGCTTTCCTAGGCTTCTTGTCTATGGACTTCTTATGCATAAATTGACACAGAGGGAAGAACAGGAGAATCGTACCTTAAATAGTGTTCTAAACCTCGAATTTAGAATGGAAAGGATTCTGGTCGACCGGAAAGTGAATCTCGCCGAAGATATATTGTTTTAGAAAGGTAAGCGTAAAAAAGGTAAGGATTGAGGGTAATCCTTATTTATACTGAAAATTGGAAACCAAATCGTCAGAAAATTGAATCGCCAGAAAATCGATGGTCAATGAGATTGACACGTGTCGTTCGTGTCAGGTAGCCACTCGAGTACACTCAATAAGAGTATGACACCTGTCCTTCATTAGCTGTCAAATTGTTTATTATCATTAACATGACGTCATCATTCAGTTGAAAACGAACCGATTCGGTTCTATGCAAATTACCCGCTTTTTTCTTTTTATAAACACGTGTCTTAGTCTTAAATTTAAATTTCAAAAAGTTGCCGCTTGAATTTTAAACTCGGGGGCAAACTGTTTGGGTAAAAAAACAACCAAGGTCCTTTGTCGTACGTCTTTAGATTCCAAATAGACCATTAGCCCATAGTCGCACGACCAGAGAAATAACTGACGTCCTTCCTTTGAGCGACTTTGACCAGACTATCAAAACCCGTCCATGATGGCTGTCGTACGACATGATTTCAGTTACTAATTTACAGCATACTTTATATTACATTTAATGTAGGATTTCAAGGAAGTTTATGATGAGAGAATCATAACGGAAGACGTTACCAATAACAACGGATATAACAGATGCTATCATCAATATCGAACGGTTACCTTATTAAAGATATGCATTCAAGACTTGCTAACGGATAATTGGAGTATAAATATGAAGATTGAACTTCACATTCAGACATCTGATTTGGAGACCTTACAAGCTCACTCATTCTCTCTCGAAGTTCATAAAGCCTACTGCTGTTTGTCGCACGACGCACGACCGAAGTATAATTACATACGACGCACGATCGACTTTACTTTATCATATTGTTTTACATTATATTTCACTTGTAACATTTGTTATCAAGGACGACGTCCCTGATTGACGTCCATAGTGCACGACGACTCATACTCGTCCGCGGTTTTTACCCATTTTAGGGGTTTTCCGCGTCACAAATTCCCTTGTCTCGTTTATTTCATTTTTATTATTGTCGTACGATTATTAAAACTACTTTCTTTGGTTGGATCAAGCTCCACATTTACCTTAAATTTTCCTTGGGAGATTTTTGGCATAAACAATACATATATAAATATTTGGCCGATATAATTTAACATAAATGTAAAGGCCAAAACTAGAACAAAATACTATATGACAATTTAAATTTAATTGGACTCAATCTTATAATTTGTGGGTTACTAACCCATTAATTATAATTTTAAACATAATTAAAATAATTTGGTCAAATAAATAACATAAATAAAGTGACCATTATATTAATGTCAAAGTTTTAACCGATTTAAAACAAACGACATAAAGTCTTGACTCAAAATCCAAAACGACCATTTGAACTCTTAGAGAAGAAAACACGACAACAAACGCAAACCAAGTCGAAAAAGGCATGAGAAAAAGGAGAGGGGTTTGATAAGGTTTCTCAAACCCTTTTGGAGATGTGGCTGCTGGTATAAAAAATATCCCATTAGGGTTTTGAAAACCCTTTTAATTTATCAAACAAGAGTCGACTACTTCCTTTTATTTTGTTTTATTTATTTTATTTAACCAAAAATACAAACGTATATTGTTTATTAGGATGGGTCTAATTTATAAACATATATACTAAATTTTATTGCCATATAACATCTTATTCCCCCCCCCCTTTTTTTAATTAAATGCTCAAAGTGACTCTGATACCACTGTTGGGTTTTAAAATAAATTGTAACCGTTATACGCAACGGAAATTAAAAAGAATTTTGGTTACAAAATTAAATAGAAAACTTTTCTAAAACTTAAAACCCAATCGGATCCAATGATGCATTTAATTAAATAAGAACCACACCATAGGGTGTTTAGAGATGTACCTTTTCAGATCTGTTGTGGTTGAACTAACTGAGCACTTTAGAAACCAATCGAGGTTTCCTCTAGCGGTATCCACACACGAACATGCGAAATTCCACCGGGTGCTAGCCCAATAATCCTAGATCTATATGTGTTTTACATAAGAGAAAAGAGTTTATTTTCTGTATTTTTCTGAAAGATTTTTCTAACTCAATTGTATATCAAATGGTTAGCCTAACCCCTTATTTATATCAGAAGAATTATAGTTAGACTATAATTCAATTAAGGATTAAATAAGGTTTAGTAATTATCTGTAATATTCAAATTCAAATTCAAATATATATGTGTATATATATGTATATATATAATTATCCTTTTAAAATTTAAAATATAATTATATAATTATATATAATTATCCTTTTAAACTTTAAAATATAATTATGTAATTACAGATAATTCTCTGTAATTAACATAATTACGTTTTCACCTGTAATTATCATAATTACAGTTTAACACATAATTTTCATAAAATCCGGGTTTCTACAAATGGAAACAAACGCATTCTTTGTGTGCGACCCTATAGGTTTACATACTCCTCAGCAGTATCTCTGTGTGACATGTGTTGTGGGCATATAATAACTTATAATTCCAATGAGTCATTTTAAAATACATAAAATTATACCAAAAACATAAGGGGGTGTTTGGGATTGCTTATTTAAAACAACTTATGCTTTTTGTTAAAAGTGCTTATCAACTTATATGGTGACAAAAAAAAGTTTTATAAAAAGTGTTTGGATTAGCTTATTGTGGTACCAAAACGTAACAAGTTATTATTTACGGATGTTTGGGATTGCTTATACATGTAAAATAATAAAAAAAAGTCATAAGTTGTTTCAAATAAGTTGATAAGTCACTATGATTTAACTTATCAAAAACTCCTTATTAGAGGTGTGGAAAAGCTATAAACATTTTTTTTTCTTCTCAACCCAAACACTAAAAATAACTTATTAGCGGTGAGGAAAAACTATAAATCAATAACGAGTTTAAATAAGCAATCCCAAACACCCTCTAAATAGATGCATACATTATAGTTTTAATCGTAAAACTTAAACACCGATTTACTAATATAACCGTTACAAAAAATTATAGGTCTAATCGACTTTAAAAAATTGAGGTACTTGTTCAAAAAAAGTAATCGAAAATTTGTTTGGATTTTTCTTGAAATTTTTACTTTTTACTTTAAACTAATTTACCAATACAGACAATCTTTAGTAACTTTTTTGATTTTTTTACTTTAAATAATTTAAGGATTTATTAGTATTTCAAAAAAGAGATTGAGTTTAACGGTTGGATTTTTGATATTTTAAATTACAACCCTTTTTCCCCACCTACAATTTCAATCTCCGACATCGTGATCCTCCGGCGAAACCCAGATCGAGAGAACAAGTGAAGAATGATGATCAAGCTTCTGGGAGAAACCGAATCAGTTGTTTGAAGCAGATCCTAATGTTGATTGCAACTTTTCAAGCAACCACCCCAGTTAGGGTTTTCGAAAAATCCAAATAATCATCACAAAGAAGGATCATCATGTTGTCCATCCTCTTGTATATTCAAAACTGATAGTACTTATTTGGGGGAATTGAATATTACTGCCATCGATCTCATCCACAAATTGCTCCATGCACGAAGAACCACCAGATCGACAACAAAGTAGTTCGCCAAGAAGGTTCTTAGGTATATTTCCATCATCCAATACTTTCCTAAATCTTGCCCGAGTTTCTTTCTTTGAAAATAAACACACATTAATATTATTGGCTTTTTACAACTTCTTTTCGTATAAGATTGCAACTAAGAAACATAACAGGTTTGTGGGGTTCTTGTATTTCTCAAGTCAATTATATATGGAAGAGGCTGCAGGAGAATTAATCTAGGTTTTGGATTATCTATTGTTAGCTGGAGTGACCAAAACGAGTTGATTTTGCAAACATCATGGACAAATTTGAAATAAATGAAGATTGGGGATCTGTTTTACTAAAACTGACATGGTTCAGGGACTAAATGCAAAATTTACTCTTACAATAATAATAGTAGTAGTAGTAATATATGTGCAAATCTCTTTTTTTTGCCATGAGTAAATAATAATATTGTAGTTTTATTGCTGTTTCAAATAATAACTACTCTGTTTGTGTTCATGGATTTAGTTTTTTAAGCATTGGGTCTTTGTATTGTATGATGCATGGTTTGTTTTACAATTTCTCATGTGTTTGATCTTGTTTCAACAAATCATAATCGTGGAGTTGGAATAATGTACAACCAAAAACGAAGAAATAATTACTTTGGAACTTGTTGCATCCTAATATCAAACACATCAAAGTTCGAAACATCAAGGTAAAAGTCTAAGAATTATTTTCTCTGAGTTGCTTTTTGATCAAAACCATTTTTATCATCAGAAAAACATCTACAATATCCTTGCATTTGCTTAATCCGCAAGTAGATTAGGGTAAATCCTTGCATTTGCTTGAAGCAAATATGCACAAGTCTTGTGGTGTGGAATCACTTTTTTTTTTTTGGCAACACATGTATAATTTTTTCTCTACTTATGTAACAAGAACATCTAGTTGTTATTTTTTTCTCTTGCTTATGTGAAGATATCTTTTAGTAGCTATTCCTGCTATCTTCACTGCATACATGTTTTATTTCTTTTTAGGATTCTTAGATTAAGTTATTTCTTCTGAACCTATAAATATAGATGGCATTTGAGTTTGAGATTATTATTTTTGTAAGACATTGGTGGATTCCAAGTTAACTTCTTCCAGAACACATTTGTGTGCTTGGTTCGTTTTCGTTCTGCATCATTTACAGTCATCCTTCGCACTAATCCCTGAACAACCTTGCCATCTGCCTTATTTGTGTGAAAATGGTACAACTAAAAGCTATAATTGTATTTCATTCTTTTCTTAACATTATTTTTATCTGAGCCTCGTGATTTACCTTTGTTACTATAAGTATAAACATATAGATTAATACTAGATCACTAGGAAAGTGAACATTTTGCTTTCTACGTAACATTAGTTTTTCATCTTCAGTTTGTCTTTGTTATTTATACTTCAAGCTAAATGATTTGTCTCCATACTCGTCATCTATAACTAAGGCGTGAGACACATATGTATCGTTTCTCTCAAAAAACATTCCTTTCTCGTACAAATCGTCACTTTCAAATTCAAATCTCATACTCATTCGTTGGATCCATGCTGGAAGTTTGTAGGGGCCTCTTTCCAAAGTCGATTTTCTTCTACCACACTACTACCATCATTTGGTTAGTATTCGTGAGCAGCAAGCCTCAAACTAATTGAAGTCTATTTAGTTTATTTGAAATGTTCAATTTTCAAGCTGGGTTCTTTTAGTGGTTAATTAATCTTTGTTTTGCTTTCTTTATCTCACCGGGTCCTCTTTCCTCTCGACTTGAACACCCAATTTTCAAGGCCAAAGGAAGCGAATTCATGGAGACAAGAATGGTTATGCTAGAGTATTGAATATGCAATTTTTGTGCTGTTAGCTTCTGTGACCAGAGGCTGACTTCTGTTGCTTGTTGGACTCTGTACACGATATTTGAGGATCTGGTGGTTGTGCTTCTCAGGTATAGTGATCCTTCTAATCCTTTTGGTACAGATTTTAATTTGGGCTCCTTTGCTATGGCTTTTATGTTGTTTTGGTAAAAGGGATTTGTTTCATTTCGTGTGCTGGTTCTTATGGTTTCTTTCTAAGTTTGAATGGGAGTTAATTTTAGAGCTAAAGAGAACATAAAATTGGAGCATGATTAGAAAGATGGGGTTTTATTGACTAAATTGTTTGTTGGGATGATTATTAATAGATTTTTATGGTCCATTTTTGTTCTCGGTTTTGCAGAAAGTTTAAGAAGTTGTTTGACATATTGTTTGTTGGGAATGGTCTGATTTTTAAATAGATTTTATTGTGTGCTGGTTTTCATAGCTTGTAAGTTCTGTGATAACTTCCCCGATAAGTTAGGCCATCTTTTAATAGCTATTCCTGCTATACTACATATGTGTTTTGTTTCTTCAACTTACGATTATAAACTATGAAGATCTATTTTTGTCATTTTCCAGTGTGCGAAAATGTGTGTATTAAGCATTTGAATGTATGCATATATGGCTATGCTACACTTCCGGTCTAATGCTAATTCAAAGTATCTTCCATTCGTTTGCAATACCCTGCTCCATTATGTAACAGGGGAATGAATATATTGGTTAGTTGACAAGTCAAAGGAGGAGCTTTGATTTCTTTGTCATGGCTTTTGAAAAGAAATTTCTTGGCATTTTTGCATCTACTCATGGACGTTGTTCAGGTATGAGCTATTTGCCCTCCAAATGTTAATCTTCAAGGTTTTGAATATTCAGCATTGGATTTTCTCATGTGATGCATGAAATCATAACCCTACGATTTATTCAGTTAACCAAACCGTTTAACCCAAAAACCAAATAACCCAAATACTCTCATTAAAATGAAAATTTAAGCAAATCGTGTACAACCTTGTAGAAACAAAACATAATATGAATTATAGTTTTTTTTTGAAGGGTGTCCCATCCCAGACTAATCCCGACAAATTGTGACTGCAAGAAATCAGCCACCTTGATAAACTCAGTGGCCACAACTGTTGTGTACGTCTGGAATTGAACCCTGGGCAGATGGGATATTCTACCACATCCCCCAAGGCCTCAACCATTACGCCACAACCCTTGTGGTTAAATCTGAATTAAATATGGACTGTAAATACTTTATATTAAAAACAAAAACAAAAACAAAAACAAAAACAAAACAAAACAAAACAAAACAAAACAAAACAAAACAAAACAAAACAAAACAAAACAAAAAAAGATTCCTAAACAAATTGCTTCATTATATTCTCATTGTTAATTCCTTTTGAATTTCTTGATCTAGAGGTTCATTCTCTTGAACAACTATTTCCAAAAAGGTTTGAGTTTACAGATTTTCTTTGAGAATGATCTAATGAATTTACGGGAGCTATGTTTCTCCATATTCTTCTTCATTCATGCATGCTATTTCTCCAAGTTTTTTTAATTTCATCCTTAACATGTTTAAGGATAGAAAATTTTAACATTTGGCGGATATGGCCATATTAAATTTTGTAATTTTATATTAATATTTTTTTCTTGGTGTTTCGTCCCCTTTATAAAAAAAGATGTTTGTGTTTTCACAGAGAGACTTTGAGTATGTTTGTGGGTTTGCAATTCTGGTTAGTTTCTGATTGCAAAATTGATCATGTTTTGTTACTATATGTACCCCGACATTGTCATATATGTATTGAAGTTATAGTTCTTATGAACCAAGGTGAATGAAAACAATTTATGGATGATAGACATATGATTCAGAGGCTTTGGATGTGTCTCAATAGCAAGCAGAAGTTGAAGGTTTATTTTCAAACATCTGTTGAGGGCTGCTATTATGACCAACAGCTGCAGGTCCATTATTAAATTTGGTTTTGTTTAGTGGGTGATGCCAAGGTTGTTGGATTCAGGTTTGATTGCTGCTGATGATCTTAGGGGCTGTTTGGCAATTGCTGAATGGTTTAGTGCAGAATGATTAAGTGGTCAGAATGATTAAGAGGTTCCTATGATATAATGCTAAATGAAATGTGATTGTTTGGTAATTATTCAAAATGATTAATGATTAAGGGAGGCCCAGGATACAAAATCATTCAGAGGGTTTTGGAACCATTAAGAGGCAGACTCTTCTTTTGCCAAACAGGATTCACCTGTTAACGATTCAGATGTTGCCTCTTAATGGAACCATTAAGAGGTAAACAAACAGCCCCTTATATTCAACTGAATATAATTTTGAACCCTATGTTGTCACCGTTTTGACTTCTCTTTTCTCAATAGTCATAGAACTACTATTTCAAATTCTTAATCTTGATATCCTACTTTTCTCAATAGTATAGAACTATTTTCTGTTATTCAATGAAGCAAGACTTTCATCCGCTTTCACGCTGTCTTTTGATATCTTTGAGGCTTTTTAGTGTTTTTTAGAGCTGTTTTACATTTTGGTGTAAGATTTACAATGTAAAGGGTAGTCTTAAACCTTTGCTCGTTTTGAAAAGATCTTTTGTTTTTAAATTGACATGTCCGTTCTTCTTTTGTAATTGTGTTTTTTAGTTTGAAATAGAATTTGTATGGTCTTGTCCCCTTTATCCGTATCCTGCTGCTTTGTGTGGGTACTTAACTAGTGTGTGTGTGTGTATATATATATATTGTTTTATAGATGTCGTGAGTTCCTAGATGTTAGTTATTAAACATGTTTATATGACAAATGAGAACTTCACAAATTATATGCTCCTAGCTATTAAAGTCTTCAAAAATTTAGGCTTTGTTGGGTCATTTCTTGCAAAAGGAGTACTCATGCCTTGTCTCTAATGTTTTCTCTAGTGAAGGTCTGAACTTGTGCATCTCAGAGTTATCAGTTTGTGCCATTATACTAATTGATTCTTTTTATCTTACAAATAGAAAATACAATTTGCTGATAATGTCCACGGGAACATCTTAAAATTACAACATAAATTAATTTAATTAAATTACCTATATTATGTGTATTACCTATGTCTTTGTGTATCTTTGTTGCTGCATTATGCTTATGATATTAAAATTATTTCAAGCAAGAATAAGTGTACTTTTCATCTTTTGTCTGTGCAGCCCATAATCCAAGAATAAGGTGCATATGGAGCTTGTGAGAAAAATTCCGAACCCACTTTTTGTCTTCCAATGAGCATGAATTTTACTGGACAAAAATAAACAGGTAAAATTCTATTGTGATTTTATTTATTTCTGTCATGTTTTCCAGCTTTTCCTGGATTTTGGTATAGATATATAGGAAGATTTTGAACATCGAGCCTCATGATGAAGATGAGTGGATTGGTGATTTTGGTATAGACATGAAGATTTCAAATCTAGTTGGTGTTTGGTTCTTAGTTGGAATTAAGCGTTATGTCTATATAATACTAACGTGTCACTACATACAAAACAACTCTCCCTATTTCTGAAATATATAGAAGTGGTTAGTTAATAGTGTTATTGTCCATGCCAATCATATATTGTATTATATATAACTACTTTAGAATTTGCAGGTAGGTGCTTGATCATTTACATGGAGTCGTTTACATGGAATTCTTGATATGAATCACATCAAGTTCACAAAAATTGTGTGACCAAGCTAAGGTAAGGGTTTAAGACTTCTCTTCTAAGAATTTCTTTTTGATTATCTTTTTCCTTAAACGAATAATATCATGATTAGCATCATCATTGGTCTCCAGAAAAAAGGCACAGTAAGAATTCAATTTTGAAAAACATCTACAAAAAACAGATGAACGTTTCAAGAGAAATGGCTTTAGTTCATGACAACTTTCTATTTAGGTAGAATTTTTGCTTCCTCGTTTGGTTAGCGTAAATCCCTGCATTTTCTTGAAGCAAATAGATAGACCTAAGCCTTGTGGTGGAGTCACTTATTTCTTTGGCAACATTTCCATCAACCTTTCTCCTCTAGGATGTAGTTTATCAATTTGATAGAATCTTTTTTCATAACGAATATCATGAACCAAAAATCATAATATATGAAACGCAACTTAAAATTGATAGTCTTCCTGCAATTATAACTCAAAGAATTACCTTTGCAATGTCCCCCTATTTGTGTGAAAATAATAAGCCCAAAGATTTGTTTTTCATCTTCAATGCTACTTCATTCTTTTCTTAATCTGATTTCTATAATTCCATCTGACCCTCTTTATTTGCCTTCATTTCTTGAAGTGTAAAGATTATTACACTTAAATGAATTTGTCATCTTTAGGTTGACTTTTTTATTTATAGTTCTATCCAAATGATTTCTCTGTAGTCTTCATTTAATTGCAAATAGTTTTTCCTTGCGTAGGCGGCTCTTTGAGGTTTTGTATCCAACTGCTTTTAGTCATTTCCATTTCCATGTCTTCATCCAGTGCAACAAGTTTGAATTTTACCAATCTCTTAGGGGGTGTTTGTTTCGTGGATTTGGATGGAATTGGAATGTCCAAATCCATTGACCAAATTCCAAAGTTGTGTTTGGTTCACAGAATTTAAACAAAGGAATCCTTCAAATTCCACCGGATTCCTTAAATGGTGATTTCAAAAATCCTTCAGATAACCCACATAATTCATTTCTTTCCAACGGAATTGGATGGAATTGGAATGTCCAAATCCATTGACCAAATTCCAAAGTTGTGTTTGGTTCATATAATTTAAACAAAGGAATCCTTCAAATTCCGCCAGATTCCTTAAATGGTGATTTCAAAAATCCTTCAGATAACCCACATAATTCATTTCTTTCCAACGGAATGTTCAATGTTGCCCTAATCTAAGTCAGCGCTCTCTCCAAAAAAAAAGATTCCGATTCCAATTCCAATTACATCCAACCAAACGCGATGAAAATACGTGGTCAAATTCCATTAAATTTCATTCCAATTCCTTTAAAGTCAAATTCCTTGATGAATTCCAATTCCATCGAATTCCATTCCACGAACCAAACGCCACCTTAGGGTCCTTTGGTTTGTAGGAATGGAATGGATTGGATTATATTGGGATTTGGATTTGAGATGATTTTGAATCCTTTTGTGTTTGGTTTTGTACGATTGGAATGAATTTGAATTCCATTATTTATAAAATAATCATTAAAAAATTAGGAAAAATATAAAAGTAATTAAATCACCTTTTATTTAACTGATTATTGAAAAACAAGTGTTTTAACATATTTTTAAACTTTATTATATACAAATCCTACGAAATCCCTTGAAATCCTAGCCATTCCCTTGGGTTTTCAAAATCTTAGGGGGCGTTTGGTTCGCAGATTCTGATGGAATCTGATGGAATTGGAATGTCCAATTCCTTTGACCAAATTCAATTCCCTTGTTTGGTTCATTCTTTTCTATGGAAGGAATGTGTGAATTCCACCAAATTCCACAAATGAAGGATTTGAACATTCCATCCTAAAACCCAAGGATTTCAATAGAATGGAATCTTATATTTTGATAATTCCAAATTTACCCTTTACTCCAAACTAAACCCTACTAATATTGATTATCAGCAAACACCAACTATCTCTCTCATCTCTATCGCCCTCTCTCTCCTTTCTCTGCTCTCCCTATCTCTCTCTCCTCCCTCTCTCTCTCCTCTCTCTTTATCTCTCCTCTCTCTCTCCTCCCTCTCTCTCTTCCCTCTCTCTTTATCTCTCCTCTCTCTTTCTCTCTCCTCCACTCTATCCTCTCTCTCTACTCTCTCTCTCCCTCTCTCCTCCACTCTCTCCTCTATCTCTCTATCTCTTCCCTCTCTCTCCCTCTATCCTCTATCCTCTCTCTCTCTCCCTCTCTCTTTCTCTTTCCTCTCTCTCCTCTCTCTCTTTATCTCTCCCCTCTCTCCTCTCTCTCTCTCTCCCTCTCTCCTCCACTCTCTCCTCTCTCTCTCTTCCCTCTCTCTCCTCTCTCTCCTCTCTCTCTCTCTCTCTCTCTCCTCAACTCTATCCTTTATCTCCTCCACTCTCTCCTCTCTCTCCTCCTCTCTCTCCTCATTCTCTCGACATCATTCATGTGCTAAAATAATAAAACAATTTTTGTTAAAAATTAAACTATTTAATGACTATTTTATTAAAGTAATTTTTGTTTAAAAAATTAAAATAATCAAAAAGGGTATTTTGGTCATTTACCAAAATTCCATTCCAATTCCGAAGCTACAATCTGTGAACCAAACAGAAAAATTCCAATTCATTTAACAGATTTCATTCCAATTTTGTCAACCAAACAAGTGGTCAAATTTGACAACATTCCATTCCAATTCCATCATAGTCAAATTCCTTTGACATATTCCATTCCATCCAAAAACATTATGTGAACCAAACGCCCCCTTAGGATTTCAAATCCGGACAATCATGCTAACCAAATACGGGATTGGAATGGATTTGAAATCCAAATCCCTCTAATTCCAATCCATTCCGGCAAACCAAACGCGCCCTTAGTGTTGATTTTGACTTTATGCTTTTTGAAATTTGCCTTTTTTGTTTTTTGTTTGGTATGATTGTTCATGGACAACTTACCAATCTCTTTGCCTTTACCTTCCTCTACTTCTTTGATTTTGACCTTTTTAAGTAACGAGTTATTTGCTTTCTTGACCTTCAGTTTTCTTGTAACAAGATTGAATATGGGATCATGAACTTATCTTTAATTCCATTTTCTTTGTTGACTTGAAATTCCTCTACAAAGGGTTTTCATTGTAGATGGTTTTCCTTGCTTTTACTGTTCTTTAGAGGTTTTGGGTTTCAGCTTCCAGTTGTATTTCCTGCCATTTTCATGCCGTTTGTGTGCTGCTTTAACTCTAATTTTGTGGGTTACCTTTTTGTTCACCTTCCCAAGTTTGATTTTTACTGCCGTTTTTGTGTTGATTTAGACTTTGTAATTTTGATAAGTTATTTGTTTTATTTACATTTTTTTGGAAGGGTGTCTTAGGCTATGCCTAGACTAATCCCTTGGCAAATTATGACTGTAAGACTGAGCCCTGATTAAACTTCAGTGACCACAATTGTTATGTACGCCTGGATTCGAACCCTGGGCACATGGGATATTCGACCACATCCCCAAAGGCCTTAACCAGTACACCACAACCCTTGTGATTTTTTATTTACATTTTGCATTCTCATTTTTTCTTCCATGCTTTTTTCTTCCGTCTTTTAAGTAGCAAGATTGTTTTTGGGATAAATGCACTTTAGGCTTTGATTCACTTATCCAAAAGTCATATTAATATTCTCATTACATATTGAATATTATTCTTGGATTTTATTTATTTCAACTCACATAACTACTAATGGTATTAATTTTTTTGAAAATTGTTCAATCCAGGAAGGGAAACATATATATTAAGCATAAATTTAGGACACCCCTAACCAAATATCTGTCTGAAACTCGTTTCATATGGTCTTCCACAAACATGCCGTAAGTTTTCATTATGTTATTCATGTGGTCTTTTTTTATTTGGATAAAGTGGATGGAACCGTTTAGAAACTTAATTTTGATTTCTGTTTTGATAATGACGATTCTCCGTTAAAGTCTGCACTTTTTGATTCTGTTTTAACATGATCATGTGGTCCTATCTTTGCTTTAGTTTTCGTAATGACATTCCTTCATTCACTACCAAAACCATAGACAATTTGAATTTTAATGCCAATATGGATTAGTTACTAAATGGTCAACAGGCTATGGGAGGAGGTTCAACTCCTAGCATCAAATAGTGGTGTTACCATGGCAACTTCTAATAGTGCAAGATACATCTTTGCACTCTTTCTTACTACAAGATTATCTTTTTGTCGAATAAATTGCATGTTGCTGCATGTAATCATATCTATAATGTTTTTCTAGTTCTATGACATGAAATATTCCCTGTTGATATAACAGAGAACACAATTTGCTTGCTAATAATGTCCACAGGAACATCTATCACGTATAAGTAGGTGGTGTCATTGAGTCGATTGCCCACATGACTATCATCTCAAAATAACAACTTAAATTAATGTAATTAAATAACATATATTATGTCTTAGAGCATCTCTAACAATTATGCTATAATTTTTCCTAAAATAGAGTATAAAAAGTTAAAATTTCTAAAAAAATTTATGGTGGAGGACTGGCGGACTAATTAGGGTGGAGGACTGACGGACTTATAAAAAGAAAATTGTTGAGAGAGAAAGTTATGAAAGAGGGTTTTATTTCTTTCAAGGGATGCCTTACAAATGAGGGGGAGACCTTCCTTTTATAGGCAAGGAAAAAGTCCTCTTACACAAGCATGACATAAGCAATACATAAGAAACTAATAATTCTACAAATGAGGTAAGCGCTTACATCACCCGAAAAGTGATTTCATGCTTCCATCATTTTTACAACATTATTTCATACAACTAAAACCTTAATAATAAGGAAAAATACAAGCACACATTAATTTTATTTCAAACTGATGCTTTTATTTCCAATGCGAATTTGGGTGCGACGGGTCGTCTTCATATGGGTCGTAAGGTTCGTCATTGAGGAAAACATAGTCATCTTCGTTGTCAGATATGTCAAAGTCATCTTTAGAGGAATCAATGGATCTGGTAAGGTGGGTGCTGAACCATTGATTGAGCGTCTCTTTCCATAATGCCTCATCAAGGTGTTTGTCTGGCCATATTTCTCTACATTCCATCACCTGTGTTGGGATGTTGTAGGAGCCATGTTGTTTGCAGATGCCAAATCTTTGCGTATTTCCGAGAGTCTTTGGGTATGATTAACTTCGAAGGATCGACTGGCCGGATTGACATCATGCCAAATGTGAATGAAGGTCGTGGGTAAATGGTAAATCAACGATTGCTTGTTATTGAGAGTATTTCTAGGTAAAAGGGAACATGGTCTTTTGAAGCAGATTAACACGTAAGTTTTGTGACTTACATGCAGTCGCTGGACCTATTTGATGGACTGGAAGGAACCATTGGAGAACGGTGAACAAATTCTTTTGTTCAGGGGGGACGATTTCAAACTGACACTGGAACATATATGTGAACAACTTTTGCATGCGTTGAAAGAGATGGCGATGGTATGAGTTTCGAAAAGGTACCAAAAGAAAGAGTGCTTCATTGGGAAGCCTGAACAATTCATGGATGTGGTAAATGTTAAGGATGGGGTAATCAGGATGAAACATGTAATTTTTTATGAAGGGACCATGTTTTGCAAGGAGGACGTTATAGAACGTCTTCCAACTCAGTGGGGACCATTGGCTCAAGGTTAAATCAGCAATGACCTTTGTTACCTCTTCTGGGAGGTCTAGGGCTGTTGTGTGAGAGGCTTCTTGGGGAATAGAGGAGCTGGAGCTGGCGCAAACACCAATGGGATGACCATATGTTGGGGAAATCTTTTAGGACCATTATATTTATAGTAGTTTGGCCTTGACAGAAAATCTGTGAGAATATTTTTTGACCCTTTGATGTGTTTTACTGTAAAATTCCACCGTGAGAACCAATTTGCCCACCTTAAAAGTTGTGCCTCGGGAAACATCTTTCTCTTGAATTGTAGCATGCGTGGGAAAGAGGACATATCCATCTCAATCTGGAAACAGTGACCGATAAGATGGAATTGGAATTTTTCTATTCCTCTTTTGACCGCTAGAATCTCCTTGAAAGTAGAATGATAATGTTGTTCTAAGGCTTTGAACGTGCCGCTCTTGTAACCACAAACTGTTCTGACACCTTCGTCTTGTGCAAATAGAACCGCTCCCCAGTATTCGTCACTGGCATCTGTCTGGAGAATTATTTTGTCAGTAGTAGTGGGAATCTTTAGAGGTGACATTTTGTCGGCTAGTTGCTTTATAACCCTGACAACTAATGTTTGTCGTTCAGCCTAAAGTGTGGCTCCTTTTTTAGTATGGGGAATCAGTGTACAGTATGATGTGACAACTTTGGCAGAAAGTCAACCATGTAGTTGATGAGACCAAGGAACTGTTGTACTTCCTTTTGTGATGAAAGCACATCTGGAAACTTGTGGGGTTGTGGTTGATATTTCCCATCAGAAATGTTCATTCCAAGAAAGTTAATGGAGGTGACTCCTATTTCCATCTTCTTTTCAGATAGCATTATGCCATACTGTTGAATTATGGAGTGAAACTTTGAGAGCAAGCTAATATGGGAATCTTCATCTGGAGAAAATAGGAGAATATCATCAATGTAGACCAGGGCGTTTTGGAGAATGGGCTTAAATATTTTGACCATTGCCTTTTGGAATGCCGAAGGGGCATTTTTTAATCCAAATGGCATAACGTTCTACTGGTAATGATGACCCGGAATGCAAAAAGCAGTTTTTGGCCGATCGTTAGGATGTATGACTAATTGACAAAATCCAGCTTTAAGATCAAAATTTGATAAGACCTTTTCTGAGGCAAGGGAAATTTATCATTAGCCAAAAAATGATTAAGAGTCTGATAATTCTTGGCTAAGGGTGCAGGTTGCGACCTTTGTAGTGGTAAAACTGGTGGGAAAGAGGAGTGGAGAGAAAGGGAAAGGGGGCTTGTCATAAAATCCAAATTAGGGGGGGGGGGGGTACTCCCCAAGTAAACACGTTCCAGACAACATTCCACTACCAATTGGCGTATAGAGTTCAAAACCACTCTCTTGATATCATGGTGCCGGATCAAGAACATGCTGGGGATGCACTTCTTATTAATGTTGACTCATGCACTATGTTCCCAGACAGTTGTCCAGAGAAAAGTTACTAAAACTCCTCTCGAAAAAGTGGGTGACGAATTATGATTAGATCCACCAAACCCCCGTCCAGTCAACTACCGCACCAGACTTCATCCACCATGAAAACGGACTTGTCGAGGTCAATTTTTCCTCTCAAGTAAAGACGAACGTCTTCCCAACCATCCATATGGTTCAACCAGTTGTAACTCCAGCCCCAACCAAAATAGGTTGAGCATTTCTGGTATGATTTCTGCAATTGCCAAGACTGTCTTGATGAAGCATACCGGGTTGAATACAACGACAACATCCAAGAGAAAAGGAAGAAAAGATCACATCAAAAGCTAAAGGAAAGATATGAATCAGGAGATCCTACTGTAGGACTCCTTGGTGAACCATCGGGCAAGTTTGACTACTATGTCATTTACAAAGATTTACCAATATCAACCCTTAAGCCATGTCATGATCTACTCCCTTCAGACCCTCCAAGACGAGCCCAAGGAGAATGTTGTGTTATTACGGGCATTCACATCGTTTGAGTACCAGACTGAGTTCTCACCGCTAAACTCGTTTGAAGACACAAACCAAAGAACTAAGCACGAGTGGAAGATCAAAACCCCCACAGCCATAGGTCCCACGGGGATACCTACCCAAATCAGTCCTTTTGAAGCTACTCTCAATTGGCAAATTGAGAACGCTGTCGCCCAGAACAAAGTGCTCTAGACTCTCTTTACGCAACAAACACGGTCCTTACAGACACAAGAGAATCTTGGTACAAAAGTACGGTTCCTTGAAAACATGATTAAAGAAATCAAGATGAAGATACAAGGAGTTCACAAAGAACTTCTTGAGATAGTTTGTACTATTCCTCATTCTCAAGCTTTTAGTGACCTTACAAAAAAGGAAGCCGAGATGAAGTTCTTAAAATTACAACTCATTGACCTGGAGAGGCAACACAAGCAACAAAGAGTAATAACTCAAATTGATGATCCATGGACATTACCTTCTACCCCTTTTATCGGAACATCCTTTGAACCACAACCACTCACACCTTTTCCACAAAAATCCCCATCACCGTCTTTATGGTCCAAAAGCAAGAAAAGAGAAGGGTCAAAGCTTAACGGATCTCCCTAAAGCCTGAAAAACCCCCAATGGTTTCCTCTAGTGAAACACAAGTTCTTTTTGATGACACCTCTGTCACAACCTCCTAAAAACCACCAAACGTCCTTCCAATTGAAGATGTGAATCCAATCTCATCATTCTTACAAAACCTAACTCAAAAGGAGACATCCACTAGTTCAACCTTCGTTGCACCCGTGGTTACAACACCCCCAGATCATACAGAAAGTGACATCTCCGTAGCCTTTGAACACCTGTTCATGGCAGACCCATAATCCTCTATAGCTCGCAACTATTTCGATGACGAGTATGTAGTAGAAGACAAAACCTTTGAGCCTGCACCACAAAGAAGAACCAAAGTTTCAAAGTCAGATTCTGGCAAAAAGTTCATTTTTGATGATATCCCTCCGTCACAATGGAGAGATAAAAGTATAGAGATGCTGACATGGTGCTCAATTGAACTATAGTACTACGACATGGACATAGTGATTAAAAGGTTTTTAACCAGAACTCAATGACGTCTCAGAGATTGGTATATGAGTCTCAGAGAGTATCGACAATTGCAAATCCAACAAGCACAATCTCCCGAAGAGTTCATGCATTCGATTTACGCTGAATTCATTGGCAACCCGGTTGAACACTTAGCTCATACAAGGAAAGAATTCTTAAAAATGAGATATTGTTCATTCCAAATGAAGGACCTTGAAGAGCACTACAATCGCATGTCGAAAAGATTTTATTGCCTGCAGGGCATTGATGACGTCAACCTCAAACAAGTTTTTCTGAATTATTTCCCAGAATCTCTTGTAAGCGAGGTTTTCAGATCATTGGAGTCAAAAAACATCTCAATTGCTAATATCACACTTGGTGCCCTATATCAAATGGTGCTCAATGCACTTGCCAAGTTTTGTAATTCAAGGAAGTTTATTGACGAACTTGAAAAAATTGGCAAACATTTTGGTTCAACCTGTGATGACAAATACCTCCAGATCAAATGCAAAGATAAATCTTCTTGTGACTGCTCTCGTACGAAGAAAATGTCTCATTTCAAGAAGTTCCATAGCTCCTCCAAGAGAAAGACCGCCAAGGGTTACCCATGGAAGAAAATGGAAGTTCATCAGAAAGAAAACACACCGAGGACGCATTTCTAACAGATGCTATGTCTGCAACAAGAAAGGACACTTTGCGAGGGATTTGCAAAGACAAAAGAAAGTCTCAAGCACTGATTCAGAGTCTCAATCAGGTCAAACCAGTTGACATTTTTGATTTAGAATCCCTATACTCCCTTGACGACGAACCAGATGATCAAACGATATGCACCATAGCATACTATGATTCATCATCAAATGAGGAATCTGGACCAGACTATTAGAACGAACACTCCGATATTGAAGTGTTTATAACAAGCCTCCATTCCCTTCCTCTCCACTCTTCTTTCCCGCCAGTTTTACCACTACAAAGATCGCAACCTACACCCTTAGCCAAAGTCCACCTGCTCACATCAACATATGTTAAACCCATCTCGGTCATAGCCTTCTTTGACACAGGATCATCGGTCTCAATACTAGATCCAAAAATTCTCCCTAGCAGTTACTGGAAACCACATCATCAGCAGTTTCTAGCAGCTAGTGGTGATACATTTGTTATTGATAAGATAAGTATCCCAATACATGTCCGGCTATTTCCAAAATGTGTGATAAGACACAGGTTCTTAGGATCGAGCTCCCACATAAAAAATCTCCTCATCGGATTCGACATTCTCCATACCTTGCCAAACATAAGGTTTGCAGAACAAGGCCTCCGATACAAAAGTTATCTAAACCCCTGGAGTTCTATACCTAAACTTTATACGACATCCACACTCGGTATAGAAGTCCTTAAACAACAAATTATCCAAACGTCATGTGCTTCTAGTCATACAAAGTTTATTACAAAAAGCAAAAACCCTTTATGGTTAAATCCTTCGTTTTTTATTACCCTACCATTCAAACAAAACGAGGACGTCAACCCGACAAAGGCATGCCATCCAGGAATGAACCCTGATCATTACCAGCTTGTGGTCCAAGAATGTTCAGAACTTGTTCACCAAGTCATTATTGAACCCATTAAACCATGGGCATGCGAGGCGTTTTATGTCAATAAGAGAAGCGAACAAGTCAGAGGCAAGCTGAGGTTAGTCATAAATTATCAGCCTCTTAATCATTTTTTGGTTGATGATAAATTTCCCCTGCCTCAGAAAAGGTCATTATTCCAATCTCTAGCAAATGCAAAGGTCTTGTTAAAATTCGATCTTAAAGCTGGATTTTGGCAATTAGGCATACATCCTGACGATCGGCCAAAAACTGCTTTTTGCATTATGTATCATCATTACTAGTGGAACGTTATGCCATTTGGATTAAAAAATGCCCCTTCGGCATTCCAAAAGGCAATGGTCAAAATCTTTGAGTCCATTCTCCAAAACGCCTTGGTCTACATTGATGGTATTCTCCTATTTTCTCCAGATGAGAATATCATCAATGTAGACCAGGGCGTTTTGGAGAATGGGCTCAATGATTTTGACCATTCCCTTTTGGAATGCCGAAAGGGCATTTTTTAATCCAAATGGCATAACGTTCCATTGGTAATGATGATACAAAATGTAAAAAGCAGTTTTTGGCCGATCGTCAGGATGTATGCCTAGTTGCCAGAATCCAACTTTAAGATCGAATTTTGATAAGACATTTGCATTTGCTAGAGACTAGAATAATGGCCTTTTCTGAGGCAAGGGAAATTTATCATCAGCCAAAAAATGATTAAGAGGATGATAATTTATGACTAACCTTAGCTTGCCTCTAACTTGTTCGCTTCTCTTATTGACATAAAACGCCTCGCATGCCATGGTGAAACCGTGGATTCAATAATGCCTTGGTGAATAAGTTCTGAACATTCTTGGACCACAAGCTGGTAATGATCAGGGTTTATTCCTGGATAGCTTGCCCTTGTCGGGTTGACGTCCTCGTTTTGTTTGAACGATAGGGTAACAAAAAACGAAGGATTTAACCATAAAAGGTTTTTGCTTTTTCTAAGAAACTCTGTATGACTAGAAGCACATGACGTTTGGATAATTAGTTGTTTAAGGGCTTCTATACCGAGTGTGGATGCCATATAAAGTTTAGGTACGAAACTCCAGGGGTTTAAATAACTTATGTATCAGAGGCCTTGTTCTATAAACCTTATGTTTGGCAAGGTATGGAGGATATCGAATCCGATGAGATCTTTTCCGTGGGAGCTCGATCCTAAGAACCTGTGTCTTATCACACATTTTGGAAATAGCCGGACATGTATTGGGATACTTATCTTATCAATAACAAATGTTTCACAACTAGCTGCTAGAAACTGCTGATGATGTGGTTTCCAGTAACTGCTAGGGAGAATTTTTGGATCTAGTATTGAGACCGATGATCCCGTGTCAAAGAAGGCTATGATCGAGATGGGTTTAGCATATGTTAATGTGAGAAGGTGGACTTTGGCTAAGGGTGCAGGTTGCGACCTTTGTAGTGGTAAAACAGACGGGAAAAAGGAGTGGAGAGGAAGGGAATGGGGGCTTGTCATAAACACTTCAATATCGGAGTGTTCGTTCGAATGGTCTGATTCAGATTCCTCATCTGATGATGAATCATAGTATGCTATGGTGCATATCGTTTGATCATCTGGTTCGTCGTCAAGGGAGTATAGGGATTCTAAATCAGAAATGTCAACTGGTTCGACCTGATTGAGACTCTGAATCAGTGCTTGAGAAATGTCATCTGATGATGAATCATAGTATGCTATGGTGCATATCGTTTGATCATCTGGTTCGTCGTCAAGGGAGTATAGGGATTCTAAATCAGAAATGTCAACTGGTTCGACCTGATTGAGACTCTGAATCAGTGCTTGAGACTTTCTTTTGTCTTTGCAAATCCCTTGCAAAGTGTCCTTTCTTGTTGCAGACATAACATCTGTTAGAAGTGCGTCCTCTGTTTTCTTTCTGATGAATTTCCATTTCTTCTATGGGTAACCCTTGGCTGTCGTTCTCATGGAGGAACTATGGAACTTCTTGAAATGAGACATTTTCTTCGTACGAGAGCAGTCATAGGAAGATTTATCTTTGCATTTGATCTGGAGGTAATTGTCATCACAGGCTGAACCAAAATGTTTGTCAGTTTTTTCAAGTTTGTCAATAAACTTCATTGAATTACAAAACTTGGCAAGTGCATTGAGCACCATTTGATATAGGGCACCAAATGTGATATTAGCAATTGAGATGTTTTTTTGACTCCAATGATCTGAAAACCTCGCTTGCAAGAGATTATGGGAAAGAATTCAGAAAAACCTATTTGAGGTTGACGTCGACAATGCCTTGCAGGCAATAAAATCTTTTCGACGTGCGATTGTAATGTTCTTCAAGGTCTTTCTTTTGGAATGAACATCTCATTTTTAAGAATTCTTTCCTTGGATGAGCTATGTGTTCAACCGGGTTGCCAATGAATTCAGCGTAAATCGTATGCATGAAATTTTTGGGAGATTATGCTTGCTGGATTTGCAATTGTCGATACGCTCCGAGACTCATATACCAATCTCTGAGACGTCCTTGAGTTCTGGTTAAAAACCTTTTAATCACCATGTTCATGTCGTAGTACTGGAGTTTAGCTGAGCACCATCTCAGCATCTCTATACTTCTATCTATCCGTTGTGACGGGGGGATATCATCAAAAGTGAACTTTTGGCCAAAATCTGACTTTGAAACTTTGGTTCTTCTTTGTGGTGCAGGCTCAAAGGTTTCGTCTTCTACTACATACTCGTCATCGAAATAATTGCGAGCTGTAAAGGATTCTGGGTCTGCCATGAACAGGTGTTCAAAGGCTTCGGAGAGGTCATTTTATGTATGATTTAGGGGTATTGTAACCACGACGAAGGTTGAACTAGTGGATGTCTCCTTTTGAGTTAGGTTTTGTAAGAATGATGGATTCACATCTTCAATTGGAAGGACGTTTGGCGGTTTTGAGGAGGTTGTGATAGAGATGTCATAAAAAAGAACTTGTGTTTCACTAGAGGAAACCATTGGGGGTTTTTCAGGCTTTAGGGAGATCCGTTAAGCTTTGACCTTTCTCTTTTCTTGCTCTTTGGACCATAAAGACAGTGATGGGGATTTTTGTGGGAAAGGTGTGAGTGGGAGTGGCTGTGGGTCAAAGGATGTTTCGATAAAAGGGGTAGAAGGTAATGTCCACGGATCATCAATTTGAGTTATTACTCTTTGCTGCTTGTGTTGCCTCTCCAGGTCAATGAGTTGTGATTTTATGAACATCATGTCAACTTCCTTTTTTGTAAGGTCACTAGAAGCTTGAGAATGAGGAATAGTACGAATTCTCTCAAGAAGTTCTTTGTGAAGTCCTTGCATCTTTATCTTGATTTCTTGAATCATGTTTTCAAGGGACCGTACTTTTGTAACAAGATTCTCTTGTGTCTATAAGGACCGTGTTTGTTGCGTAAGGAGAGTCTGGAGCACTTTGTTCTGGGCGACAACGTTCTCACTTTTCCAATTGAGAGTTGCTTCATCAGGTAATATTTGGATAGGTATCCCCCTGGGACCTATGGCTGTGGGGTTTTTGATCTTCCACTCGTGCTTAGTTATTTGGGTTGTGTCTTCAAACGAGCTTAGCGGTGAGAACTCAACCTAGTATTATGACGATGTGGCTGCCGAGGGGGGGGGGGGGTAATATAACACAACATTCTCCTTGGGCTCGTCTTGGAGGGTCTGAAGGGTAGGGGTGTTATTCGGTCGGTTAAATCGGTTTTCGGTTTATTCGGTTCGGGTTAATCGGTTTTCAAGATTTTTAAAAACTAACCAATAACCAAACCAAATAAGGTTCGGTTTAATCGGTTTTGGGTTATTCGGTTCGGTAACCGGTTAAACCGAATAAGGATTTATATTTTTTCGTTTGACATTTGAACAAATAATGTTTTCAAATCAAGTGTCTGTTGCTTATAATATATAATTATATCATACATTCATACTCAACAATTGACTTATATCAAGTAAAATACACTATCTATCAAAATGTATTTCTACCATATGACATTATTTTTCTTTATGCGACGATGTAATTTATGCATAAAATGTGATCTAATAAAAAGACATTATCTACTCTCAATAAAAACATTATATATCAATAAAATATGTAAAATAATAATAGTATAACATGCCTTAGGTTTATTTTTTATAAAATGCAATATATAAAATATTAGTAGATTGTATTATTCGGGTTATTCGGTTTAACCGAAATAGGAAAAAATTAACCGAAAACCGATTCGGTTTAAGAATCCTTATTCGGTTAACCGAACCGTTTAACCCGAAAATCGAATAACCCAAAACAGTTTAACCCAAACTTCATTCGGTTCGGGTGGATTATTCGGTTTCGGTTATTTTTGACACCCCTACTGAAGGGGGTAGATCATGACATGGCTTAAGGGTTGATATTGGTGAATCTTTGTAAATGACATAGTAGTCAAACTTGCCCGATTGTTCACCAAGGAGTCCTACAGCAGGATCTCCTGATTCATATCTTTCCTTTAGCTTTTGATGTGATATTTTCTTCATTTTCTCTTGGTTGTTGTCGTTGTATTCAACCCGGTATGCTTCATCAAGACAATCTTGGCAATTGCAGACATCATACCAGCAATGCTCAATCTGTTTGGCTGGGGCTGGAGTTACAACTGGCTAAACCATATAGATGGTTGGGAAGACATTCGTCTTTACTTGAGAGGAAAAATTGACCTCGACAAGTTCGTTTTCATGGCGGATGAAGTCTAGTGCTATAGTTGTCTGGACGGGGGTTTGGTGGATCTGCTCATAATTCGTCACCCACTTTTCCTGGAGGAGTTAATAACTCTTCTCTGGACAACTGTCTGGGAACATACGTAAATGTTGGTGTTGTGCATGCGTCAATATTAATATGAAGTGCATCCCTAGCATGTTCTTGATCAGGCACCATGATATCAAGAAAGTGATTCTGAACTCTATACGCCATTTGGTAGTGGAATGTTGCCTGGAACGTGTTTACTTGGGGAGTACCCCTAAGTTGGATTTGGGCCTTGAGCGTTGTGTGGAGTGACTGGTCATTAAGGGGCATATTAAAGTTGGGGTAAAAGGTAACAAAAATAGTTCCAACGTTCAAAGTGGTTTGTATCGTTCCTATGCAAGCATGTTGGTACTCTACGAACCTTGTGTCTACTAGGGCTATTCGGGAAAAAGCAGGGAGACCTTTTCTACCATGGAAGGTGAGGGCTAGTCTGATAGCACCAAAGTGGATATGAGTATACCCCTTGGCTATACAGTGTCTAGCAAGATCTGGTGGAAGAGACAGAGTGACCATATGTTCTGAACTGGTAGCTGGGAGTTGGTGAGAGTCAAATTCAGAGGCTTGGACAAACTCTTTAATTTGTTGATCAGAGGTAGATCCTATTAATTTTTTTGACCTTTTTTGAAAATGAAGTATTAGGTTTAAAAAATACAATATAAGGGTTAACTAGGGACATACTAGTAATAGGGATTTTAGAGTCATCAGGTACATAAGAAATCTCATATAACTAATCTATTTTTGAGACAGAGGATTGTCTAAGGCTAGAGGAAGACCGTGACAGACTGGAATCTAGGTTCATAATGGGGTTGAGTCTGGTACTTGTTCTAAAGGCACTACGCAGCTTTTGCTTTAGGCTATACAGTGTCTAGCAAGATCTGATACCAATTAGGGTGGAGGACTGTCGGACTAATTAGGGTGAAGGACTAATTGGGTAGAGGACTGGCGGAATTATAAGGAGAAATTTGTAGAGAGAGAAAGTTATGAAAGATGATTTTATTTCTTTCAAGGGATGCCTAACAAATGAGAGGGATGCCTTCCTTTTATAGGCAAGGAAAATGTCCTATTATACAAGCATGACATAAGCAATACATAATAAACTAATAATTCTACAAATGAGGTAAGTGCTTACATCCCCAGAAAAGTGATTTCATGATTCCATCATTTTTACAACATTATTTCATACAACTAAAACCTTAATAATAAGGAAAAATACAAGCACACATTAATTTTATTTCAAATTGATGCTTTTATTTCCAATGCGAATCTGGGTGTGACGGGTCGTCTTCATATGGGTCGTAAGGTTCGTCATTGAGGAAAAGATAGTCATCTTCGTTGTCAAATATGTCAAAGTCATCTTTAGATGAATCAATGGATCTAGTAAGGTGGGTGCTGAACCATTGATTGAGCGTCTCTTTCCATAATGCCACATCAGGGTGTCTGTCTGGCCATATTTCTCTACCTTCCATCACCTGTGGTGGGATGTTATGAGGAGCCATGTTGTTTACAGATGCCAGATCTTTGCGTATTTCCAAGAGTCTCTAGGTATGATTAACTTCGAAGGATCGGATGGCTGGATTGACATCATGCCAAGTGTGAATGAAGGTCTTGGGGAAATGGTAAATCAACGACTGCTTGTTATTGAGAGTATTTCCCGGTAAAAAGGAACATGGTCTTTTGAAGCAGATTAACACGTAAGTTTTGTGACTTACATGTAGTCGCTAGAAGGTTTCACCCTTTCCTTCCTGCTTAACGCGTCTGCTACTACGTTAGCTTTACCTGGATGGTACTTTATCTCACAGTCATAGTCGTTAAGCAGTTCAACCCATCTTCGTTGCCTCATATTTAACATTTTCTGATCAAGAATGTGTTGAAGACTTTTGTGGTTGGTGAAGATGGTACATTTAGTGCCATAGAGATAATGTCTCCAAATTTTGAGTGCAAACACTACTGCTCCTAACTCCAAATCATAAGTGGTGTAGTTCTTTTCATGGACTTTAAGTTGCCTTGATGCATATGCAATGACTTTGTCTTTTTGCATCAATACACACCCCAAACCTTGGTGTGATGCATCGCAGTAAACCGCAAAATTTTCTGTACCTTCTGGCAATGCTAAAATCGATGCATTACATAGTTTATGCTTAAGCATTTGGAATGCTTCTTCTTGCTTCTCTCCCCAAATAAACTTCTTATCTTTCTGGGTTAATGCCGTTAGTGGTTGCGCGATTTTGGAGAAATTCGCAATGAATCGCCGATAATAGCCTGCTAAGCCGAGAAATTGACGAATCTCCGTCGGTGTCTTCGGGGCTTCCCACTGTTTGATGGCCTCGATCTTGGCCGGATCGACATGAATTCCCTTCTCATTGACTACATGGCTAAGAAAATGCACCTCACGAATCCAAAATTCGCATTTGGAAAACTTGGCATATAGTTTCTGATCCCTGAGCAGTTCCAATATCAGTTTCAGATGTTACTCATGCTCCTCCTTGCTTCGCGAGTAAATTAGTATATCATCTATGAACACGATCACAAATTTATCCAAGTACGGTTTACATACCCTGTTCATTAAGTCCATAAAGACTGTTGGTGCTTTTGTTAATCCAAAAGGCATAACCAGGAACTTGTAATGACCATAACGAGTCCTAAATGTCGTCTTATGAATGTCTTCCTCACGAACTCTCATTTGATGATATCCAGATCGAAGGTCGATCTTTGAGAAGTACGTAACACCCTGGAGTTGGTCAAACAAGTCGTCGATTCGAGGAAGGGGGTATCGTTTTTTGATGGTCAACTTATTAAGTTCTCTATAATCAATACACATTCGAAGGGTTCCGTCCTTTTTAACAAAAAGAACTGGAGCTCCCCATGGTGAAGAACTAGGTCTTATAAATCCTTTATCAAGCAGCTCCTGGAGTTGTGCTGATAATTCCTGCATTTCTGATGGTGCCAACCGATAAGGTGATTTAGCTACGGGCGCAACTCCTGGAATTAAATCAATGTGGAATTCAACTTTTCTTGGTGGGGGAAGTCCGGGTAACTCATCTGGAAATACTTCGGGAAAATCCCGAACTATAGGAAGATCCTGAATGCATTTCTCTTCGATCTCCTTATCCACGACATGCGTCAAAAACACAATACAGTCCTTCCTCAAGTATTTCTGCATCTTCATGCACGTTACTAATTTAAAATTCCTTTTGGGTTTCTCTCCGTGAACTTCAAGTATTTTTCCCTCGGGTAATGGGACTCGAACGACCTTTTCTGAGCAACAAATTTCAGCTCGATTTTTGGACATCCAATCCATGCCCACAATTACATCAAAGCTTCCTAACTTGATTGCAATCAGGTCTATACAAAAGTCCCTTTTGGCCAAGTTTAAGGTACAACTCCTAATCACGTCTCCGACTCTAATTTCCTGTCCGTTGGCATACTCAATAACGTATACCTCATTCAACTTTTGGGACCTTAAATTTATCTTTGACCTAAAATATAGTGATACATAACTCCTATCTGCTCCAGTATCAAATAATATAGATGCATAGTGATTGTTTAGGAGAAACGTACCTGTGTCCACGTCCGGGTTTTGCCTTGCTTCTTCTGCCCCAATTTCGAATACTCTACCTCGTGCCTGATTTCCTTGATTCCCTTGATTGGTTGCCCGTGCTTGATTCGCATTTGGTTTTCGATTCAGTCTCGGACATGTGTTACGAAAATGATCTGGACTACCGCATTCATGACATGTTCATCTTCCTTCGCTCTTACAATCCTTAGCAAAATGGCCTCCCCAATTGCATTTGAGGCAAATGATGCATCTTCCCCTGTGATGGTTATTGCACTTATCACACTTAGGGTATGCTCCCTTTTCTTTTTCCACTACCTGAGTCGGAACCCCAAAGTTCCTCGCTACCTTCTGATCTTTACCCTTCCTTCCACCAAATTGCCTTTTTGCGGGTTCCTCCATCATCCTTTTACCCTTGGCTTTGACACTTGCAAATATCCCCGAACGATTAGCATTGTTGGTGAGTCTGGTTGCTAGGTTCACCGCATCTTGAAGAGTTTTTGGATTGCCCGAAGTTACATCCCCACGAATTTCTGGAGCTAAACCCCAAACGTACCTGTCAACTCGATTTTTCTCAGGTGTCACTAAACGTGGCACCAATTTTGCTAGCTCATGGAAACGTACGGTGTAAGAGTCTATGTCATTTCCCTTCATCTCATGATTCCACAATTCCGCTTGTAACTTCTGGATTTCGCTCCTTGGACAGTACTCTTCCTTGAGCATTCCTTTGAACTTATCCCACGTAAGTCTGTTAGCTGCTTCCCGACCTCGAGTTTGCACCTGTGTGTTCCACCAAGTCAATGCTCGTCCTTGCAGTGGACAAGCGACAAATTCCACCTTATTCGCTTAAGTGCATTTGCTAATATGAAGAACAGACTCCATACCCTCGATCCAAGTTAATAGTCCAATAGCTCCCTTAGTTCCATGAAATTCTTTAGGATTACAAGTCCTAAAAGCCTTGTATGTGCACTCTCTGTCTCTATTTGTGCCGGCTCCCGGATTGTTTTCCTGATTAGCATTCACGCCTGCTGCTACTTGGCTAACTATGTTTGGGAGTGCTGCCATGATTTGTTCAGATACAAGTCGTGCAATTTCGGGATCTTCTCTTCTTAGGGGCATAGTTCTAGAGCATAAATTTAAATTGAAGTTTGGTCATACTATCATTACTATTTTTGCGTCAAGTCTACTTAACTGAGTTATGCACATCATATAACAAGCATCTAATGCTAACCTTTAATCATGTATTCATATCAACATACAACAATATCGTATTCATGCATTTTCAAATTACTTAATATAGACAAGCAAATTCAAAACATTTCATTCATCAGTTTAAAACATCCATTCCCAAAAGATATAAACATCCAAAAGTTATTGGTTGAAGTTAATAGGCTACAAGCCTCAAAAGAAAATGTCTTAAGTTCATTAGAAGCCACAAGCCTCAAAAGAAAATGTCTTAAGTTCATTCATCAAAAGCTTAACAGAAGAGGTCTTCTAATGCATCACCCTCCAAACAAGTAGTCCTAACACCACCACCAGGACTCCCGTCGTCAAGGCTAGGTACGCGTATAGCCTCCTAACAGCTCTCCTAGTAATGACGATGACATCCACGACTCTATCCAAAGACTCGCTATGTGAGCTTATGATCGCCAACAACCCTCCGATAGAGTGATGGTGCAGGTCCAACCTTTCCCGGTGGGACTGTATGTCTATGGCCATACTTAGGACCAATCTATTCTCGCGAACGGTCATGCCCGGCGGGTGCCCTACTAGGATTCCGATCACTGGGGCGACGTCACACTCCGTGTCCGCGACAGGGATGGCTCTCCCTCGGCTCGGGGAGGAACTGGAAGAGTCACTCTCACCGGAAGAGGAACGCTCATTCGAGCGGTGGCCTGAACTCTCGGTCCTCGCGTCGCCGGCGGGGAATGCTCGGGTGCAGGTGAAGGCAACACAAATGCAGGAGATCGGACAGGGGTCTCAGTGGTCGTTGCGTCGCTATCCTTGGGCGAATCATACTCCTCGTTGGTCGATTTGTTCCTCCTAGGTCGACTAGTTATGTAGCCGGACTCATCGGCGGAATATTCATTACGGTCGGTCGATTGAGACATAGTGAACTATGAAAGTAACAAATTTAATTACTAAACGTGCTATATAAAATATCAAAGTCATGAAATGCTTATGCGAACTCACACACAAGATCGTGCTTTTCATTTTTGAGTAAGAAGCTTCTATTTTAGGCCAACTCCCAATATAATCAGTCCAAGCCCCTCCTTATACATACCAAATTAGACATAGGTGATCATGCTTTGTCTAATCATGATATGCTAAGACGACACCTATCCTAATCATAACTGTAACGACCCCCATCCTGAGTGATTTAGGACAGTTTCCGTTACACACACACATACCCACACCCACACCCACATATATATATATATATATATATATATATATATTCACATAAACCCAAAAGAACCTCATTTGCAGAAAGAGGTTGGGAAAGTACAGAGCATGCTAAGTATTATTTACATTACACCATACAAATCCAAAAGCTTAGCATAACTAGAAGGTTATAAACAAAAGATAGCGTCACTAGGAAGGATTATCCCAAAAAGTCACTTGTGTCGCTCTCGTCACCTTGCCCCCATCCCGATTTTTCATCAAGTACCTGTCGTGCAAAGAAAACACACGGCTGAGCGACATGCTCAGTGAACGGATAATATATATAAAAAAATAGTAATCCAAAGAACAAATTAATAAAATTAGGTACAACGAAAATGATTTAACCATTTAATCAACTTGATTGAAAATATATACAATCAATGAATCAATAAACCAAAATCATGATGATCCGACATATAACTCGAAAACAACTAGAAATCCAAAACCACGGAAGTCAACATCAAAGTCTCAAATCATATAAGTTAATAATTCTGTGCAACAAGGACACGTTGTCCGATGGTTGGCCAAACCAACCGAACCGTTGGAATTTAGGGGTACGGCCACACACCGCCTAAGTCACACCGTGGATTTAACCAAGACCTCAAGTTCTGGAACTACATCTAGGATCGATCCATACGCCCTCGGGTAGCCTGTTCCGTAAAGGCCAGGTACAAAGTACCATTCGTTGAAGACGCCATAGTCTTTGTAGCCACTATGGTAGCATCCCAGACAAAGGTGCCCAAAGTCCGGTGTTCGGAAAACAAAGTCCAAATCGAAATTCAATTTCATTGAATCAAAACATGACCCAAAAAGAGTTTCTAATTTCTCAACATATTTTGATTTCGGAAATTCACATAAAAGTTCATGTAATGAGTAATTGGATTAAGACATAAACTCATATCCAATAGAAGTTCATTATCCGGAAAAATCCATCAGAGGAATCACAAACGGATCAAAAAACATGTCATATAATCAACACATAAAAACTGAAAATAAAACTGATCAAGAGTTGAAAACAAATATTCCGTATAACCAATACATATACCTATTTTTGTGGATATTTGGATTCATATTGAATCTTGTGGATGAAATGACCACATCAAATGGTCATTCCCGTATCAAAGAAGATTGAATTCGTACCTTGATCGAAATGAGATGCAACACGTGATTAATCGAGACTGACGACGAACTTTAACCCGTTCGATTGCCTATTTAAACATAAATTACTATTACTCGCATAACATTAAACTCAAAGGTTATTTTTCTAAGCTTAATCACAAAATTATATTCTCTTAGACATTAAACCGATCACTTGGTGTGCGGTTAAACATCTAGATATAAATATCACCATTTTGATTCTAAACTTTACCCGTTTGTAATTTTTACAAAAACAAACATTCCTAAACACATATTTGATCATAACTTTGCAATATAAACTTATAATCTACCAACCAACTTCAACTATCCTAACTTACCAACTTAAATAACTTAAGAAGAAATTTATACCTCTAAAAAGGGTTCGTTGCGTAGATTCCAAATATGTAATTATATCTTCGATTACGTCAACGATTAAAGAGAAAATGTAGAGAGATGAGAGAGTTTAGAGAGAGAAAAAATGGAGAGGCTATGGCAATGAACAACCACAGGGACGATCAAATTGTAGTTTACATTCATTTTTTTCTAACTTTATATATATATATATATATATATATAATTATAATGAGTTTGGATAATTGACAACTTTGATCCCTCGACAATCTTTAGTTGACATTTTAATATATATATATATATATATATATATATATATATATATATATATATATATATATAAGAGTTTAGGTTAATGATAGTTTTAACCCTTAACTATCCTTGGTTGCTATTTTTAATTACGGTTCAATTCGGGTAAGAATAATTATACGTTTTTCAAAACCGAGTCTTATAATTATTCCCCCCTAAAAAGAGATTTTGTCCCCGAAATCGAGTTACAGATTGAAAAGACTTACTTTATAAGAAGAGTTCGGGATATTCACGTCGCATAAAGTCTTCCGTCTCCCATGTCGCTTCACGCTCCGTATGATTCTTCCATAACACTTTGACATACGGAATTATCTTTCTACGCGTCCCTCTCTCCTCTCGATCTAAAATCTTTTCCGGTTCTTCTCGATACGAGAGATATTTTTCAATTTTATTTAGAGGATAGTCTATCACGTGTAGAGGATGATAGTGATATCCGCGTAATGCAGATACGTGAAAAACATCATGCACATGGGATAACTGAGGGGGCAGTGCTAACCGATATGCGACTTGACCGATCCTTTCCAAGACTTCGAATGGACCGATATATCGAGGACTCAGCTTGCCTTTAATTCCGTATCGACGAGTACCATGAGTCGGTGAAACTTTTAGGAATACATGGTCACCCGGTCGAAATTCGAGGTGTCGACGAGATTGTGCTTCTTTCATCTTTTGTCGGGCTACCTCAATCTTTTCAGTCGTAACTTGGATAAGCTCAGGACCTTCAATTACTTTTTCTCCGACTTCGTTCCAACAAGTTGGCGATCTGCATTTTCGGCCGTACAAAGCTTCATAGGGAGCCATGCTAATACTTGTTGTTATAAGAGAATTCAATAAGAAAGAGATAATCATCCCAACACCCATTCAACTCCAAAGCACAGTCTCAGAGCATGTCTTATAATGTTTGTATGGTGCGTTCAGACTGACTGTCTGTCTGGGGATGAAAAGCGGTACTAAATTTTAATCGGGTACCCCAGGCTTTTTGTAGACCTTCCCATAATCGAGAAGTGAAACGCGGGTCTCTATCAGAAGTTATAGAAACTGGCATGCCATGAAGTCGAATAATATCACGCTGGAAAAGATCGGTCAGTTTAGATATAGACCAAGACTGACGAATAGGAAGAAAATGGGCTGATTTCGTCAAACGGTCGACAATCACCCAAATAGAGTCATGATTAGAAGATGTTCTGGGCAACCCAACTACGAAATCCATTGTGATATGTTCCCATTTCCATACAGGAATTTCAAGAGGTTGAAGAAGTCCACTAGAGCGTTGATGATCGATTTTGACTTGTTGACAAGTTAAACAACGTGAAACATGTTCTGCGATGTCTCGCTTCATACCGTTCTACCAGAAAGTTTGTTTCAGATCTCTGTACATTTTGGTAGTACCCGGATGAATAGAGAAAGGGGAGTCATGAGCTTCTTTCAAAACAACTTCTTTCAACTCAGTATCATTTGGAACACAGAGCCGATCACGAAACCATAGAGTCCCATCGTCATCAATTCGAAATTCAGAATTTGTTCCATTCTGAATGTGATCATGAATGGTCCAAATTTCACCATCATTCTGTTGGGCGACTTTTATTCGTGATATAAGAGTCGGCTCTACTATCAAACTAGCTAGAAAACTTTGATCATTATGCGGATAGATTTCCAAACCGTACCGATCAATATCCGTAACCAACTGTGTGGGGACTAACAAAGAAGATATTTGTCCAACAGCTTTTCGACTGAGTGCATCTGCGACTACATTTGCTTTGCCCGGATGATACTGAATTCGGACGTCATAGTCCTTAGTAAATACCTCACATGTCTCACCATACAGATAGTGGCGCCATATTTTGAGAGCAAAGATGACCGCAGCCAACTCTAAATGATGAGTCGGATAATTTACCTAGTAGGGTTTCAACTTTCGTGAGGCGTATGCGATCACTCTGTCATGTTGCATTAACATACAACCCAAACCTTGCTTTGAGGCGTCACTGTATATCTGGAAATTGTCGGTGTCTGTCGGTAAAACAAGAATCGGTGTAGTAACCAAACGATGCTTCAGTTCTTCAAAATTGGCTTCTTGATCTGATCCCCACTCAAACTTAACACCTTTTCGTAATAATCGAGTCACAGGCAGAGCTATTTTAGAAAATCCCTCGACAAAACGTCGGTAATAGCCTGCGAGACCTAGAAAACCACGGACTTCAGATATATTTGTCGGTTTTGGCCACTTTGTGACAACTTCAATTTTAGTAGGGTCTACTGTCACACCCTCAACAGATATAATGTGACCCAAAAATGTCACATGTTCAAGCCAGAATTCGCACTTGGAGAACTTAGCATAAAGTTGTTTATGTCTGAGCGTCTCCAATGCTATACGAAGGTGTTGTTCATGATCTTCATGGGATTTAGAATAGATTAGAATATCATCAATGAAAACAATGATAAACTCATCCAGATAGTCCTTAAAGACTCGATTCATAACTAGTCGACCTAGGAGAAACCCATCGACCACCGAGGAGTATGATTCGCTCGAAGATAGCGACGCAGCGACCACTGAGACCCCTGTCTGATCTCCTGCATCCGTGTTGCCTTCACCTGCACCCGAGCATTCCCCGCTGGCGACGCGAGGACCGAGAGTTCGGGCCACCGCTCGAATGAGCGTTCCTCTTCCGGTGAGAGTGACTCTTCCAGTTCCTCCCCGAGCCGAGGGAGAGCCATCCCTGTCGCGGACACGGAGTGTGATGCCGCCCCAGTGATCGGAGTCCTAGTAGGGCACCCGCCGGGCATGACCGTTCGCGAGAATAAATTGGTCCTAAGTATGGCCATAGACATACAGTCCCACCGGGAAAGGTTGGACCTGCACCATCAGTCTATCGGAGGGTTGTTGGCGATCATAAGCTCACATAGCGAGTCTTTGGATAGAGTCGTGGATGTCATCGTCATTACTAGGAGAGCTGTTAGGAGGCTATACGCGTACCTAGCCTTGACGACGGGAGTCCTGGTGGTGGTGTTAGGACTACTTGTTTGGAGGGTGATGCATTAGAAGACCTCTTCTATTAAGGTTTTGATGAATGAACTTAAGACATTTTCTTTTGAGGCTTGTAGCCTATTAACTTCAACCAATAACTTTTGGATGTTTATATCTTTTGGGAATGGATGCTTTAAACTGATGAATGAAATGTTTTGAATTTGCTTGTCTATATTAAGTAATTTGAAAATGCATGAATACAATATTGTTGTATGTTGATATGAATACATGATTAAAGGTTAGCATTAGACGCTTGTTATATGATGTGCTTAACTCAGTTAAGTAGATTTGACGCAAAAATAGTAATGATAGTATGACCAAACTTCAATTTAAATTTGTGCTCTAGAACTATGCCCCCAAGAAGAGAAGATCCCGAAATCGCACGACTTGTATTTGAACAAATCATGGCAGCACTCCCAAACATAGTTAGCCAAGTAGCAGCAGGCCTGAATGCTAATCAGGAAAACAATCCGGGAGCCGGCGCAAATAGGGACAGAGAGTGCACATACAAGGCTTTTAGGACTTGTAATCCTAAAGAATTTCATGGAACTGAGGGAGGTGTTGGACTATTAACTTGGATCGAGGGTATGGAGTTCGTTCTCCATATTAGCAAATGCACTGAAGCGAATAAGGTGGAATTTGCCGCTTGTCCACTGCAAGGACGAGCATTGACTTGGTGGAACACACAGGCGCAAACTCGAGGCCGGGAAGCAGCTAACAGACTTACGTGGGATGAGTTCAAAGGAATGCTCAAGGAAGAGTACTGTCCAAGGAGCGAAATCCAAAAGTTACAAGCGGAACTGTGGAATCATGAGATGAAGGGAAATGACATAGACTCTTACACCGCACGTTTCCATGAGCTAGCAAAATTGGTGCCACGTTTAGTGACACCTGAGGAAAATCGAGTCGACAGGTACGTTTGGGGTTTAGCTGCATAAATTCGTGGGGATGTGACTTCGGGAAATCCAAAAACTGTTCAAGATGCGGTGAACCTAGAAATCAAACTCACTAACAATGCTAATCGTTCGGGGATATTTGCAAGTGTCAAAGCCAAGGGTAAGAGGATGATGGAGGAACCACAAAAAGGCAATTTGGTGGAAGGAAGGGTAAAGATCAGAAGGTAGCGAGGAACTTTGGGGTTCAAACTCAGGCAGTGGAAAAAGAAAAGGGAGCATACCCTAAGTGTGATAAGTGCAATAACCATCACAGGGGAAGATGCATCATTTGCCTCAAATACAATAGGGGAGGCCATTTTGCTAAGGATTGTAAGAGTGGAGGAAGACGAACATGTCATGAATGCGGAAGTCCAGATCATTTTCGTAACACATGTCCGAGACTGAATCGAAGACCAAATGCGAATCAAGCACGACCAACCAATCAAGGGAATCAAGGAAATCAGGCACGAGGTAGAGTATTCGAAATTGGGCAGATGAAGCAAGGCAAAACCCGGACGTGGTCACATGTACGTTTCTCCTGAACAATCACTATGCATCTATATTATTTGATACTGGAGCAGATAGGAGTTATGTATCACTAGATTTTAGGCCAAAGATAAATTTAAGGTCCCAAAAGTTGAATGAGGTATACGTTATTGAGTATGCAAACGGACAGGAAATTAGAGCCGGAGACGTGATTAGGAGTTGTACCTTAAACTTGGCCAAAAGGGACTTTTGTATAGACCTGATTCCAATCAAGTTAGGAAGCTTTGATGTAATTGTGGGCATGGATTGGATGTCCAAAAATCGAGCTGAAATTTGTTGCTCAGAAAAGGTCGTTCGAGTCCCATTACCCGAGGGAAAAATACTTGAAGCTCACGGAGAGAAACCCAAAAGGAATTTTAAATTAGTAACGTGCATGAAGATGCGGAAATACTTGAGGAAGGACTGTATTGCGTTTTTGACGCATGTCGTGGATAAGGAGATCGAAGAGAAACGCATTCAAGATCTTCCTATAGTTCGGGATTTTCCCGAAGTATTTCCAGATGAGTTACCCGGACTACCCCCACCAAGACAAGTTGAATTCCACATTGATTTAATTCCAGGAGTTGCGCCCGTAGCTAAATCACCTTATCGGTTGGCACCATAAAAAATGCAGGAATTATCAGCACAACTCCAGGAGCTGCTTGATAAAGGATTTATAAGACCTAGTTCTTCACCATGGGGACCTCCAGTTCTTTTTGTTAAAAAAGACGGAACCCTTCGAATGTGCATTGATTATAGAGAACTTAATAAGCTGACCTTCAAAAACCGATACCCCCTTCCTCAAATCGACGACTTGTTTGACCAACTCTAGGGTGCTACGTACTTCTCAAAGATCGACCTTCGATCTGGATATCATCAAATGAGAGTCCGTGAGGAAGACATTCATAAGACGACATTTAGGACTCGTTATGGTCATTACGAGTTCCTGGTTATGCCTTTTGGATTAACAAACGCACCAGCAGTCTTTATGGACTTAATGAACAGGGTATGTAAACCGTACTTGGATAAATTCTTGATCGTGTTCATAGATGATATACTAATTTACTCGCGAAGCAAGGAGGAGCATGAGCAACATCTGAAACTGATATTGGAACTGCTTAGGGATCAGAAACTGTATGCCAAGTTTTCCAAATGCGAATTTTGGATTCGTGAGGTGCATTTTCTTGGCCATGTAGTCAATGAGAAGGGAATTCATGTCGATCCGGCCAAGATCGAGGCCATCAAACAGTGGGAAGCCCCAAAGACACCGACGGAGATTCGTCAATTTCTCGGCTTAGCAGGCTATTATCAGCGATTCATTGCGAATTTCTCCAAAATCGCGCAACCACTAACGGCATTAACCCAGAAAGATAAGAAGTTTATTTGGGGAGAGAAGCAAGAAGAAGCATTCCAAATGCTTAAGCATAAACTATGTAATGCACCGATTTTAGCATTGCCAGAAGGTACAGAAAATTTTGCGATTTACTGCGATGCATCACACCAAGGTTTGGGGTGTGCATTGATGCAAAAAGACAAAGTCATTGCATATGCATCAAGGCAACTTAAAGTCCATGAAAAGAACTATACCACTCATGATTTGGAGTTAGGAGCAGTAGTGTTTGAACTCAAAACTTGGAGACATTATCTCTATGGCACTAAATGTACCATCTTCACCGACCACAAAACCCTTCAACACATTCTTGATCAGAAAATGTTGAATATGAGGCAACGAAGATGGGTTGAGCTGCTTAACGAATATGACTGTGAGATAAAGTACCATCCAGGTAAAGCTAACGTAGTAGCAGACGCGTTAAGCAGGAAGGAAAGGGTGAAACCGTTAAGGGGACGAGCCATGGGAATGTTGGTTCAGACGAGCCTTAAGACCCAAATCTTCGAAGCTCAAGAAGAAGCATTAAAAGTGGAGAATTTGAGTAGCGAGACCCTACATCACTTGGAAAAGGAATTTGAAACTCGATCAGATGGGGTGCGTTACTTTAGAGATAAAGTTTAGGTACCAAAGATTAACAACCTGCGGTCAACAATTTTGGAAGAAGCACACCGATCAAGGTACTCAATTCACCCAGGAGCCGATAAAATGTACAAAGAACTAAAGGAATACTAGTGGAAGGTGTGCATCCCAATTTCCCCCGAAATCAATAACACACGACCTCAACATGTCTTCGAGGGTCTGGATGGTCCTCTCGCTCTGTCCGTTTGTCTGCGGATGATAGGCGGTACTCAACTTAACTCTTGTGCCCAACTCCTTCTGTAAACTATCCCAAAAGTGCGATGTAAAGCGGCTATCTCGGTCGGACACAATAGAGAGTGGCACTCCATGCCTCGAGACTACTTCATCTATGTATAATTTGGCCAACTTGTCCATCGGTAGGGTCTCCCGCATGGACAAGAATGCGCGCTCTTGGTCAAACGATCCACTATTACCCAAATGGTATCGTGGTTCTTCAATGTCCTCGGTAGCTTGGTTACAAAGTCCATGGTGAGGTGCTCCCATTTCCACTCCGGTATTTCCAAGGATTGGAGACTACCGTATGGTCGTTGGTGCTCCGCCTTCACTTGTAGGCAAGTTATGCATTGCTCCACATAACTAGCCACGTCTAGTTTCATCACTGGCCACCAATAATTGAGCTTTAAATCACGATACATTTTAGTGCTTCCCGGATGTACCGAGTACTTGGATTTGTGCGCGTCCTCCAATAGTAGCGCTCCCGACATCCTCCCATCTTTGGCACCCAAATTCGACCTTGATATAACTTCAAACCTCTTCCATCCTCGGTCAATTGGAGATGTTGCTTCACCATAATTTCACTTTTGAGGTTGACTTCAAGAAGGGCTTCCGACTGTGATGCTTTGATTTTATCGATTAGGCTTGAGACTACCTCTACCCTTGCAAAGGTGGCTTGAACTCCATGACTGTACTCCTTCCGGCTCAAGGCATCCGCGACCACATTTGCTTTTTCGGGATGGTATTGAAGTTCACAGTCATAATTCTTGAGTAGTTCGAGCCATCTCCTTTGTCGCATATTCAACTCTTTCTGATCGAAGACGTACTTCAGGCTTTTGTGGTCGGTAAAAAGGGTACACCTCGTCCCGTAAAGGTAGTGTCGCCATAACTTCAAGGCGAACACCACTGTCGTTAGCTCGAGATCGTGAGTTGGGTAGTTCTTTTCATGCTCCTTCAATTGTCTGGATGCATAAGCTATTACCTTGCCCCTTTGCATCAAGACACATCCCAAACCCATCTTAGACACATCGATGTAGACTACAAAGTCTTCTGTCCCCTCGGGCAGAGATAATATTGGCGCTTCACACAATTTCCTTTGGAGGCCCCGAAAGGCTTGCTCTTGCTTCTCGGTCCAAAGGAACTTCACGTTCTTCCTTGTCAGTGATGTCAACGGTGAGGAGATCTTGGAAAAATCTTGGAAAAATCTTCTATAGTATCCGGCTAGACCCAAGAAACTCCGGATTTCCGTGGGACTTTTTGGCGGTTCCCAATTCATCATAGCATCAATCTTTGATGGGTCCACCTTTACTCCCTCACTTGACACCACATGGCCCAAAAACTGGACCTCTCTTAGCCAAAATTCACACTTGGAGAATTTGGTATAGAGTTTCTCGTCCCTCAACACCTCCAACACTTCTCGGAGATGTCGTTCATGCTCTTCATCATTCTTCGAGTATACCAAGATATCATCGATGAACACTATGAATGACTTGTCTAGGAAAGGCCGGCAAACACGGTTCATCAAATCCATGAATACCGCTGGCGCGTTGGTTAGCCCGAAGGGGATAACCAAGAACTCGTAGTGACCATAAGGGGTTCTAAAGGCGGTCTTGGAAACGTCTTCTTCTCGAACTCTAACTTGATGATAACCCGATCGAAGGTCGATCTTTGAGAAACATCCGGCTCCTTGCAGTTGATCGAAGAGATCGTCGATTCGGGGTAATGGATATTTGTTCTTCACGGTTACCTTGTTCAACTCCCGATAGTCGATGCACATCCGCATCGATCCATCCTTCTTCTTGACGAAGAGTACCGGAGCTCCCCAAGGCGAGGAACTCGGCCTCACGAATCCCTTCTCCAACAACTCCTGAAGTTGTGACATCATTTCTTGCATTTCGGTCGGAGCAAGACGGTACGGTGCACGGGCAATCGGCGTTGCCCCCGGGATTAAATCGATTCGAAACTCCACTTGGCGGTCGGGTGGCAAACCCGGAAGATCGTCAGGAAAGACGTCTGGGTACTCACTAACGACTCGAACATCTTCAATCTTTTTCTTCTCTGCTTTGGCATCCACCACGTAGGCAAGGAATGAAGGGCAATTCTTCGCAAGACACTTACTTGCCTTGATGGAAGAAATAAGAGCCACTTCCCCCTTACGCTTCTCCCCGTAGATATAGACAAACCTTCCACTGGAAGTCAGCAACCTGATCATCTTCTTTGAACAAAAGATCTCTGCCTTGTGATGAGACAACCAGTCCATTCCGATCACCACATCGAAACTCCCGATTACTATAGGGAATAGGTCCACAACGAACAACTCCCCACCAATATCTAACTGACATTTTTCCAACATTTCCCGCAGTAACACTTGTTCCCCATTTGCTAACTCTACTACTAAGGCATTGCTAAGAGTACTAGAGGGCACGTTCAATTCTTTGCTAAAGTCAAGAGACACGAAAGAGAAATTCGCACCAGAATCAAATAGTACCTTAGCAGCAAGTGAGTTGAGTAAAAACGTACCCGACACCACGTCGGTGGTTTCCTTCGCTTTGTCTCTGGTCATTTGGATGGCTCTCTCTTGAGCTTTAGGGATGGCTTCCTTCTTTGGTTGAACCGATGGATTTCCTCCTCTAACTCCACCCCTTAACTTGGGGCAATCCCTCCTCTTGTGCCCCAGCTCCTGGTACTCGAAACAAAGTGTCCCCGGCATGGGACATCGCAGACTTGTGTGACCCAGCTTATTACACTTGAAGCACACGACTTGCTGGGGGTTGGAGTTGCAAGGACCAAAATGCCTGCTTTTGCACTTGGGACACAAATTCGCCTCTCGGCGATCATCAAAGTTTCTAACGTTCGGTTGGAACTTCGGTCGCTTGAATGAACTCGGCGGCACTTCGCTCTTCCTCTTATTTGCGGCCTTCGACTTCTCTTCTTTGTCTCTAGCGTAGACTCTTTCCATCACTTTGGCTTCCTCAATAATCTCTCGCAGATTTGCAGCTTTCGAGTTTTGGACTCGGTTTCCCATGTCCGCGGGTAGGCCCTTCAGATAGGCCTTTATCTGTTCCTTCTCGGTCGGGGCCACATGCCCCACAAGATTCAGTTTTTCCATGAAGAGACGGGTATATTCCCTCACCGTCAGATCCCCTTTCTTTAGCGCTCGGAACTCTTCCTCGATCAGATCCATCTCGTTCTCACTACAATATTCCTCCATCACCTTCTGCTTGAAGATGGCCCACGTCATCTTCGCTAACACGGCTTCTCCTATGGTTGCGGTGTGGACGTCCCACCATATCAAAGTCGCACCCCGAAGCATTTGGGAACCAAAATTCACCTTCTGATTCTCATCACATCCACAAGCCCTGAAGGCCTGTTCGATTTCCCTCAACCATTTCATGCAAGCTACGGGATCATCGGCTCCGGCGAACTCTGGCGGTTTACACCCCATGAAGGACTTATACGAACAACCCTTTCCTGTTTGCCATGACGCTAAGACCACCACTCCCTCAGTACGGTTCTCGCCCCCGGTACCACCCGAGCCAGCTACTGCGTTCTCTGCCACCACCTCTGGCCTCCGAAGACTGGCATCTCTGTCTTCTAACATTTTCAGGAATGCTTTTTGTTGTTTTTCCATGGCCGATGTTACCATCTGCATAGCACTGGCTACCATGTCAGCTTGCGGGTTTGCATCCTGAATGACCGGACTTGTGGATGCTAGTTCCACTCTAGGTATGATTTCCTCTGGTCCGGTAAATATCGGCGGCATGCCAGGAGGAACCACATTTGCCACTCGAAACACGGGGTTCGGGTTAGATGAAATATCCTCGGGCACCTCTCCCTCGTTCAGTGGGCGACTCCGAGTATTTACCATTTCGGATTTGCCACACAAGAAACATACTCGTACGGCCCATTGATCATCATAATCATAGTAATTCAAGTACGTTCACGTAATCATATATTCATAACAACAGTAGCTAATTGAAATTATGAACATACACTACATAAAAATTCTCGCTACCACTTTTACAATTCTCAATGACGTAGTTTCTGTCGACTCTAGGGTCGTCCCATCTTAGAAATTCTACCCAAAGCTCACAGTTCATAGCTTAATAGTCTCAGCTTAAGTCTAGGCATCGTGTTTATATACCTAGTTCACTTAAGCTAGAGCTCTGATACCAACTTGTAACACCCTAAAATTCAGAGTAAAAATAAAACTTAAAATTTCTGCAATATAACGCCTAAAAATAAGGCGAATCCAAAACCTGTAAACGTGTCGACTAAAACCCAAAAGAGACGGGGTAGTTCTATAATGAAGTAGCGGAATAAATAAGACATTTACATGACAACCTATTCAATCTAGAACAATTAACAACTAGATTAAATTGGGTGTCACTATGACTTCAAAAGCGCTCTTTCTCAAATCCCAAAAATGCCCGGTCCAAGGAGGAATCCTAGGCGCGATCCCGACTGATCAAGACATCCTACTCGCACCACTAACGAAACCTGTGAACCATTTAAACATGAACACAAGTATTAGAACGAATTCTATTGGTTGTGATACCGATACCAATTATAATGCAAACAAGTACAATAAATAAATGTTACCGGCTCCCAATGCATGGAGGTCAAAGCCAAACCTCCCAATAGGGACATTGAAAAATCCTGTACAAATAATACACAAATATCTTCCATATAAAGCGGGTAACCCGCGATCTAGATTGGATTTCACCGTCCAGCCTGGTTCTAGTTCCCATGCCACGCCGGACATCACAATCCTCAAACCCTCTCTGCCTCTAGTGCTTACCCCGTCGGGTTACACCTCAAGGTCTTACAGGCAAGGGTGCCTATCCAATCTAGCCGAGTGTACAACTAAGGGACTTGCGCCCCCTATTGTCCACTCAAAATGCCCAACGGCAATGACCAGGCAATAATCATGCATACCAACTAAATCCTCGTGCACAAGGAAATAGATACAAGACTCCCAACAAGAGTTATGAACAATTATAGATGACAATCTTCATGCAAACATATATTGGCTCAAATAGTGTGATCATGCTCGATACGTATTTACCATAAGAAACTACAACTCATTTAACCACATACAAATCCCCAACTAGTATAGTGACTCCCACTGCTGATAAGAATTTAGGTATTTGACATTTCATTATGTAGAGATGAAGACCTACACCATGATTTGTCCCTTTTCTATAATACTTGTAAATAACACTCTTCCACATGTTTAAACACTTCCACCAACCCCAAAAACCTTATTTATTGAAGATAAGCAAAACCCTAGTTTTTAGGTCAACATCATGCATTTCATGTATTTCATATAAACAAATAATAGTGCAAGTATGTATGTACATAAGTTAAGAAAACTTACTTAGAAGTTAAATGAACAAGCCCTAGAAGTGGGGAATGAATGGGATTGAGACTTCCACCCTTTGATCTTGAAAGAGTAACTCCTATGAACTCAAAACCTAAGAATCATTAACCATTAATGATTTACCCACCTAACAATTAATGAAGAGGGAGGAAGGGAAGAATGTGTGAAAATCGCACCTCTAGTGTGTGAAAACGTCTTCAAGGAGCTGCAACTTCAAATAATGAACTAAACCCTAAAAATGGCATTAAATGAGAGTTTGGTCACCGCGCGCGATAGTGCCCACGCGATAGTGCCCTTGGCACAATCGCGGGCACAGTCGCGACAATTGTACCGAGACCTCTCCCCCTCTCGCGACCTTGACATTGCGATTGTGACCATGGCACTATCGCCGGTCACAATCGCGCCATATGTATCGTGGCCTCAAACTCCCTCGCGATAATGCCCATGCGATAGTGACATTGTCACTATCGTGGGCACAGTCGCCGAGCCCCCTTCCAACTCTGAAATCCGACGATTCGACCCGATTTCACCCAGATTCAACTATCATAAAAGAGAACTCTTAAACAAAAACTTAAAGTAATTATTTTACAAAGAGGTCTAAAATTCGGGGTGTTACACCAGCATACAGTGTGCGCCGTACGAAGCCTTATATGGGCGCAAGTGTAGATCCCCACTCAGGTGGTTGGAAGTTGGTGACAGGCAATTGACCAGGCCCGACATTATTCAGGAGACTACGGACAAGATTGCGACTATCCAGGATAGACTTAAGGCTGCAAGAGATCGTCAGAAGAGTTATGCAGATGACCGCCGTAAACCATTAGAATTTCAATTGGGCGATAAAGTACTTCTAAAGGTGTCGCCCTGGAAAGGATTAGTACGTTTCGGAAAGAAAGGTAAGTTGAGTCCGAGATATATCAGGCCGTTTGAAATACTTGAAAGAATTGGGCCAGTCGCTTACAAACTCAAGCAACCGCAAGAGTTAAGTGCCATTCATGACACCTTCCATGTATCGAATCTGAAGAAATGCCTAACCGACGAATCATTGGTCTTACCCCTGGAAGACGTTCAGATCAATGATCAACTGAACTTTGTGGAGAGACCGATTGAGATCGTTGACCGGGAAGTCAAACGCCTAAGGCGCAGTAAGATTCCAATCTTGAAAATTCGTTGGAATTCGAGACATGGACCCGAGTACACCTGGGAGCGAGAAGATCATATGAAGCACAAGTACCCCTACCTCTTCGTAAAGAATCAGCCTAGAGATAGCAATCATTAATTTCGGGACGAAATTCTTTTAAGGAGGGAGACTGTGACATCTGCCTTCCGGAACCTCCAAGTTAGCACTCGAGCAGTGTAATACACGATTATATATATAGGAACACCCTATTACGACCTAATTTTATAGGCAAGGGCTTTAGTTTCCTAAGATTCCCAGCAGCATGCTTAGAATGTCCGGTTAACGCCCGTAACGGATACACCGTCTTATAAAGTGCCAAACTGATAAAATTAACATCTGAATGTGCCAAAAACACTAATTAGGACCATTAAATATCCTAATCTATAAAAAAATTAAAAATCCAAAACACTTTACAATTCCTTAAAAATTTAGGTCTTAACATTACCATCTAATCAAATTTTGTTTAAAGAAAATGCAACATATCAAATTATATATGACATTAATGAATTTTTTTATAATTTTATTTTAATTTGGAGAAAGAGGGCCAAATGGTCGGCCCATCCTCTCCCCAATATCCCATCTTTTTATTATTTTTAAAATCTTCATAATTACAATTATACTCTCAACTCTTCATTTCTCTCATCCCTACTCTCTCTCTAGCTTCACTTTCTCTCTTCATTCCTCCCTATTCTCCAGCCAAAAATCAACCCTCATCCCACCTCAAAGTCAAGATTTAGAAGAAGCAATCACCTCCATAACATCAAGGTAACATTTTTTTTTTACTAAGAACTCATGCATTTTTCTTGAAAATCTTCTTAAAAATCAAGTTTTCCTCACCTTTTTACATGTTTTCGTGTGTTTTTGGAATGGAACCTTTAAAGGGTTCTAAATGGTAGGTTATACACTCAAAACTTGGTTAAACACCAAAAAAAATGGTGATAACCCATGATTTATACCTCTAACACTCAAGAAAATGAAGTTTGGATGACATGCATGTCCATTTTTCTTACAATCCAAGATGATTGAGATCATGCATATGTGTTTTTCCTTTTTCCTTAGTTAAAAGATGATTTTTAACTAAAACCTATGTTAAAAAGATTGGTGAAAACGTTTTTAAGCAAAGAACCTATCCTATGAGAGAAATCAAGGGTCAAAACACTCATATTACCATGTTTATGCATTTTTAGTTTCTGGAAGATTACATGCATGTACTTCCTTCGGCCATATCTTGAAACATATTTAACCAAATGACATGAATCTTCTTCTGGAACTTTATTTAATGAGTTACCCTTCTAACCCAACTGGTTTCATGTAAAAATACGAAGATTTGACCCCTCAACCACACCTATTAAGTTAAGTGCGCAAAGTGAATCTGTCATAACAAAACCCCTATTTTAAACAGCCATAACCTTCTTAATATTTCATAAATATTATTTATTTTTCTTCTGGAAGTAATTTTAATGCGTTAGCATTCAAACAAAATTGGTCTCACTCAAAAATATGGAGATTTAAGGTCTCAACTACTCAAAACAAGTTGAGTGTGCAATAAGTCAAAACCTGACAGATTATAACACTTGGCTTAAAAATGGCATAACTCACTCATTTTTAATCCAAAAAAGGTGAATCTTTTTCTGGAAGTTACCTTTATGAGTTAGGAGTGGAACCCAATTTGATTGACTCAAAAATGATGAGTTTAGACCCTCCAAACGGCTGTGACAATCCAGAGGTGCAGACTGCATGTGTGCATGTGACCAATAAACTTTAAGGACATCATTGCCCTATCTAATCAACTCCAAAAATGGTGTTGCCTATGCCAAAAGTTCACCAAAACAGTAAATTAAACACTATAAAAATTTGGTAAATTAATAAAATAAGGAAGGTGCTTGAAATTCAAAGACAAGTGGACTTAAAAATCTGCCAGCAGAAGTATAAACTCCAGTTTTAGCATAAAAGGGAAAATTTGGCCAAATATGAGTTATTATAACTTGTAACCTTAAAAAATTTGGTTTGTCACCATATGTTAACATATAATCAAGTAATTAAAATATAAATAAAGAATAATGTAATTATTAACCCCTAATATCCGAATCTTGCAAAAGTTCAAGCGCGGAATTTAAATTACCGCTTATGAACTTGTCGGGGATAAGTTCTCGCTATCCTTCGTATAATGAAAATATAAGAATCAATTCCTTATTAGTCCTTGCCAAAATTTAAATCCTATGAGCCCTCAAAATCCTCAATGTCCATGTTACCATGAATAATTTAAAAGGCATGTAATCACTTTATAAAACGTGGCAATCTAAGCAACGCTCAAACCTTAAGAGTAGGTACAATCTGATGGTTTATTTCATTTTCGTAGGAAGGGCGTAGCATCGGGTCTTGTACTACTAGCAACCATTTCCGTAAAAATCATCAATCTAGGCGAGTAATCACGACCCCTTTTTTACTATATTACTTATAATTTTTGGGGGAAAAGCATGTTTTGAATTTAATCTTGATTGATTTATTTCATCAAATGTAAATGAACGTGAATTTGTTAATATGAGCACTAAGGCATGTACACAAATTGATGTGCTGAGTTAAAAAGAAAACGTTAAGTCCCCAATAGGTTACACTACTTATTAACTCATTATGAGCCGATGCTACTTGTGAATAGCGCTATTTGGTTTGACAAACCCACCTTTGACTAATGAGTAGGGGTGCACTTTACCAATAACTAATGTTCTACTCATGTGGCTAAAACACCACCGCTGAGGTAGTTCGTGGGGCGTAGGTTGTCAGAAGGCTTAGTAGTGGCTCAACAGTTAAACATCTTGTTGTACGGCATTCACTGTGAAAATACCCATGAGCTTTAATATTTAAACTTGACATTAAAATTCTACATGAAAACCATTTTGTGCAATTGAAAACCTGTGAACTCACCAACTCTTTGTAATTGACCCTTTCATTTTTAACGTGCTTTTCAGGAGGATAAGAAGGTAAAAGAAAATGCATAGTATTGCACGTGTGTCAACATCAACACAAGACTCGTTTTTTTTTTAATTTGTTATGTTAAAACGTTATTACCTTTTGGATGGTTGAACTTTGGATTGAACTTTAGACGCCAACCAGTCCATCCCCACAATGACGTCAAATTCCCCCATACCTATTGGGTATAGCTGTAACAGAAATAAATGACCGTCGATATCAATTCTACACCCTTCATATACCTCCCCCACTATGACTCGAGTATCATCGGCTACTTATACTTCAAACCCATGATTAAGTTCGGCGACCCAATTTATAAACAAAGTTCGGCGACACAAACGAATGGTTTGCGCCCGAATCAAACAACACCTTAGCAAAAATCGAGTCTATAGGAAAAGTACCTGTCACCACATCCGGTGTATCCACCGCCTCCTTTGCTGTCATATAAAATGCCTTCGTCCGAGCTGGCTCCACCTTCCTCTCTCCTCCCCTTCCTCCAAATCCCCCGACTGCTCCTTTCTTCAACTGTGGACAATCGGTCTTGATGTGATCTGGAGAACCACATTGATAGAAAGACCTCGACCCTTGACAGTCCCGAGCCATATGTCCCGACTTCCCACATTTAAAGCAACCATCTCGATCCATCAAACACTCCCCTTTATGCATCCGGTTACACTTACTGCCCGACTTGCTCTCAAATCTTGGCGTTGCCCGTTGCTCGGGTCTTGTAGGCTTAACTTTCTTAGCATCACGTGCGGGTCCCTCCCACTCTCTATTTTCAGCACTCCTTTCGGACATTTGACGATCCTTATCCTTTTCCGTCATCTCCGCTGCATTAACGGCCGCCTGAAAAGTAGTAGGTCCTCGCGCAGCCGCCAATTCCCTGATGTTGCTTCTTAACCCAAACAGGTACATGTCCACCCGCGGTTCCTCAATTGGCACGTAAATTTCGGTGAATCGAGAAACTTGGTTGTGTACTCTGGAACCAGCATCTCCCCTTGTTCCAAGTTTAAAAACTCCTCCTCCAATTTCTTAACCGCTGCTAAAGGACAAAACTGCCGCTTGAACTTGACAACGAAAGTCTCCCAATCCATCCCTTTTGCCGCCTTTGAACCTCTGCCTCCAGTTTCCGCCTCCCACCAAAACACGACATTGTCTCTCATCATGGACAATGCAAATACGACCTTGTCCTCTTCAGCGCCCTTACTCGTGTCGAAGGCCAACTCCATCTCGCCGATCCACTTGATAACCACAATTGGATCGCATTCCCCTTGAAGACAGGGGGCTTGCATGCCGTAAAGGATTTGTAGTTACATCCCTTCTCCGTCGACGCCGCAACAACTAAGACCGGGGTCGATTGCGAGTGACTACCCACCACTGTTACCGATGGTTCAGACATCTCAGACGTGTCTTTCTCTTCACTCCTTTTCTTACTAGCCTATGCTTCTCTAGTCTGATGAGCCAATAAGGCTTGTAGAGTTTCCTGGAGTTTTCCCATCTCATTAGCAAAAGTTTCCTGAGTCACAAAGGCTTTGGTTCTTCCCTCGTCGTGACTTCTTGAGCGTCCTTTTCCTCTGATAGTAGCCGAACTCTCTTGCAAAGAGGGTTCATGTTCCGCTATCACCTCCACGCTCCTCGCTCGACGACCCCCTTGTGCCGTCTTTCTCCCTTGAGCTCCTGTCTCAGGTTCGTCCACTGGAGTGACAGCCTTCTGGGAACCCTTCCCTTGACCCTTTCCGCGACCACGTCCCCTTCCCTGAGTGGATACCTTTTTCGGAGGGGCTTTTGGTCCTTCCATAATTACTTCGTCTACCGGCACTGCCTCCACAACCGATGCAGATCTACTCCTGGTTACTTGCTCAGACATGCTTACTGAAAAGACGGAAACACACAACATTTAATCTAACAGGTCCAACGTAACAAGGTAAATTAAGCACACACATGTACATGTAAACTTGTAATTACATTGGCCAGATGTAATTCGAAATTTACCTTAGATGCTAGTCCTCACCACCTCATTACTCGACTCCCTACGGTCTTCCTATTTCTCAGTTGTGTTTCTACTCCTCCAGTTTAAGTCTAGGCCCCTCCGGTCAACTAGATCTCTTAAACTATCGCTCTGATACCAATTATAACGACCCAAAATTTTCAACAACCAAACATAAGCAGTTTTTAATATAATTTTATGCCAAAATGGCTCCAAGTCAATAATTAAAAATCAAGGTTTGCATAACAGCAACCTAATACACAACTGAGACAAAGGAAAATAAAACTATAAAGAGGTCTTCTAATTCGGCTCCCGGTCACGTTTTCTCCTTACCCTTACCCGATCCACTTACTTCACGTCCGCCTGAAAAGGGTTTTAGTTTTGAAAGAGCGAGGGTTAAACCAATGGTCTAGTGAGTCATTCTAACAACAGTTTTAAACAACAGGGTAAAGAAAGATTTATAATGAAACAAACCCATTCAGTTATAAAAGCATCATTGTACTTAAACTCAAGGTGCTGGCATACACTACCGTCACACACGGTGACGGCGTGTCTGGCTCATACTTCCTTAACTGGGACACACCCTCCAATAGCATAAACGAGACACCCCCCGGTATGAGCACAGGCGTGACACACCCACCGACTTAAGCCATACTCGCTCACAACCATGTATGCATACATTTAATTAACAGCGAAAACATAACCAACTTAAAATAACACTCGCATGGATAAAGCTTACAAAATTATGAAACGCTTTAAAATAATCTTCCACATGCCGTTAATCACATTAACATAGAAAAGTGTTTAGTTAGAAAACTCACCTGTCGTCCCGTGCTAAAATTCCCACACTTGAGATTGCCCGGTAAAGAATCCTTAGGCACCAAGTAGGATTATTCGATGAGCCACTCGGTTATTCGCAACGAAGAGAAACCCTTAACTGATGCAACTAGAAATAACAGTCTAAAATTCGGCCTATGAATAACTCACGGTGAAACAGATCCTAGGATCGCCCGGTTGTGGTTTTCCCCGGGTTCACCCGGCTGCCTCCTCCCGGTATCACCCGGATCAGCAAGACCGGGATCTCCCGGTTACTAACCTCCCGGGGTCACCCGGATGCTCAACCCTGAGGTCAGCCGGATGAAACATTCCCGGGTAGCCCAGGCACCATATTCCTGGGATCACCCGACTGCCATAAGCCCGGGGTCACCCGGTGGTGGCTTCTATGCCAGCGCCTATTCGACAACTGTCCCAGTCCCGAAGCAAAACCCCGGCAGCCGCCAAGACCACTCGCCCCCCCCCCCCCCTTCGACCTAAAGCCGATCGGGGTTGGTTCTCTCCTAAAACCCCATCAGTCTATTCCTCTCTCGACCGATTGCAAGGATTGCAAAGCTAGGGTTAAACCTCCCATTCACAATCGATCGATAGTCCCACAACTCCAAAACTTAACAATTTCTAATTCCATAACTTCATGGATTTACATAACGCATTCACAAAAGAAAACAAAAGCTTAACTAATTCAATCTTACAAAGGAGAGAAGGGTTATGGACTTACCTTGAAGAAGATTGCAAGAATTCCCTTCCTTCTTGATTTTTCCTCAGCCCAAAATCGCCTCAAAAACTCCTCTAGCAAAAAAACTCAGCCGCCAACAAGAGGAAATGAGAGGAGAGAGTAGGGTTAACCCCTTTTTTCCTTTTACATCTAGCCCCTCCAACCTTGGGTTTTAGGCAACTTCTCACCTCAACACTATCCTTATTCAAAATAAACACGGTTATTATAATACCCCCCCTCCTTAAAAGAATTCCGTCCCCATAATTCCTTCGCTAAATAAACTAGGGTATTGGGACCTCATGTCTGCCTCCACTTCCAACGTCGCCTCTTGCCCTCCGTGGAATTTCCACTGCACTTTTACCAAACGAATCTCTTTGTTCCTTAACTTTTTCACTTTGTAGTCCAAGATGGCCACCGGTTTCTCATTGTAACTTAATTTCTCATCCACCCGAATGTCCTCCAATGGCATCGCTACATCTGTTTCCGCCAAACACTTCTTCAAATCCGACACGTGAGACGTAGGGTGGATTCCTCGCAGATTCTCGAGTAGTTCTTATTTGTACGCTACTTCCCCGACCCATTCGATAGACAAAGGACCAATGAATCTTGGTCTTAACTTCCCTCTCTTTCCAAAACGGAATACTCCCTTCCAAGGCGAGACTTTTACCATCACATTGTCTCCCACTTGGAACACAATTGGTTTCCTTCGCTTATTCACATACATCTTCTGACGGTCTTGCGCCGTCCTCAGCCTTTCTCGAATCTGGTTTACCTTATCAACCGTTACTTGAATAAAAAATATTTTGCATGCTAGATAATGTTTTTAACAAACTAAAATTTTAAAAACGTTATTTTACAACGAGTTTTAGTAAAACTCTAACCAAACACTAATATAAGCTGAAATGATTTCTATTAAAAGATAAAATAAGTCGTAACAAGAGTTAGAAAAATTGGATTTTAAGAAACAAAGATCAAACAAATAAAATATAACTTTTATCCATAAAGCATTTATAAAAAAACTCTTAAAAACAATTAGTAAAGCTTAATGTACCGCTATTTAATGTTAATTACTTAAATTCTCTTAAAAACAACCACTACTATAAAACAGAGGGCTATCACCGATGGCCAAATCCGTCGGTGAAAGTCCGATCCGTCGGAAATAAGCCCTCAGAAATAATGTGGTCGGCGGCCACATTTCCGATGGATCACCGACGGATATTACTGACGGATCACCGAAGGCCACTTATTTCCGTCGGATTACCGACAGCTACATATTACCGACGGATTACTGACGGGTGTGGTTTCCGACGGATCATTTTCGACGGATTCCCTACAGTAATTAAAAAATTAAAATTAAAATTAAAAAAATTTACCGACGGATAGTCCATCGGTAATCCGTCGGTAATTTAATTTTTGTAAAAAAAATAATTAAAAATTGATAATTTCACGTTTAGAACCTGTACAAAACCTGCCCATTTTTCATTTAATATATACTTTACAACCTATATAAAACCTAAGGCAACGAGGCGGGGATGGGGCGAGTTTTACATTCCCTGACCCGGGTTTGTGGTAGAGAGCCCTGGCCCCGGAGGGTACGGGGATTGATCCCCCACCCCCGGTCAACACACGGTCAATACCCGGTCAATTCCCGTCCCCCGTCCATCCCCGGTCTCCCGACCCGGACCCGGGCTGCTCCATACCTGCAGTTTTTGTGCCATTTTTTCTGCAGTTTTTAGAGACTTTTTCTCTATCTCTCTTCCATTCAATCACTTCTCTCTCTACCACAATTTCTATCACACAAACCAAAGTAGCTAAATCACATTGAAATTTGAAAGTCCAAGTCTGTGTGTTGGTCATCCATGCCTAGTTTTAGTTGTTTATCATAAAGAGTCAATAACAAGCCAAATGTATGGGAAACAAAGCCAAAACCAATATTGGTAAAAACTTCTACAACACAGGCTAAGCACAAGAAGTTATTAGCCATTTTTTGTTTGGGAAGTTGTAGTTGTGAATGATCTCATATGAAGCTATATTTCATGTAGTCAAAATAAAATACTTACGGTGGTTGACGGAGGGAATGAAAATTGGAAACTAATTAGGAAATAAATAAAATAAATATATGTCAGGATCTTAATTCTTAACAAGAATAAACACTCAGAAACAATATTAAAGGAGTTTGCGGAATAACACTTTAATATTCAATGAAACAGTGAAAACAGTGAATCTAAATAACAACTTGTAAACTTTATTGAATGATTGTAAAGCTACAAGATTCAACACTCAACCTCAATATTGATGAACAGGCTCACCAATACGAATTCTACTTCTCTAGAATTAGGATTACAAACCTTGAGGTTGATTCTCTCTATGAAAACAAAAATTCATAATTCTAAAAGTTATCTTCTATCAATTACAAACTATTCTATATATACTGAAGATAAAAGATAATTACAAATAATAAAAAATCTTCAAAATAATCTTCCATCTTTATCTCCAAGCTTTCCATAATCCTCAAACTTGATCTGCACGAATCTTGATTATCTCTTAAGCAGCACTAAGTCTTCAGCAGTATTAATACTTTGAGCAGTATTAATGTTCAGCAGTACTAACTACTAGCAGTATTAAAATTGCTTAGCAGTAGTAACTTCATCTAGCAGTATTAATCTTTGACTTAGCAGCATTAATCTTGTTCAACAGCATTAACTTCAGAAGTAGTAATCAAGTTCTGCTAGCAGTATTAACTGTACTTGTGCATTTCTGAATTTCCCAACAATCTCCTCATAACTTGACTTTTAGGAAGAGAAGTCAAGTTATTCAGATGATCTTCTAGATGCTCCCAAAACTTCATAGCTCATATACCTGTGTTAGCATCCAGCCCCAAACTCTGATTGATTGTTCTTTGAATCAGATACTTTGCCATTTCTGAATCTGGAACACATCCAAGTTTCTTCTTCAACATTGCATGAAGCTTCAGTCTACTGTGGTTGTACACTCTATCCACTAGGAAGTACTCTATGTGATTTATGTCCATAGTTAGTGCATATACTCCACTAGTTTCATATAGAGTCCAATTGTTGACAGTTTTAAACACATTTCTGATCACATGCTCCACTTCTTCAGGTTTGAACATCATACACAGATACTCCATCACAAGTTTTATAATTGAAATCTCTGGAGCTTTCAGTTGATCTGCATACAACTTCATTCCTATCTCAAACATCTCTTCTATATCTGACCTGGAGCATGTTCTGACAATCTTTGCGCAAGTATTGTACACTTCATACTTTTCATCTTTTCTTTTGAGCCTGATGTATTCTTTTCCATCCACCTTCAGTGTATCCCATAGAATAACTTCAGGAGGCTTAACTCCAACAGGTTCAGCTGAAATTGGTTCAGGCACTTTGTCCATCACTACCATGTATAGATTCACATCATCAGTGCTTGATGGTTCTTTCTGTTCAGTTGGCTTAGGTGCCCCTTCTTCTTCAGCAACCTTCTCTGTTTCTACTTCAGCTACTCTAGGCTTCTTGACTGATTGACTTCTGGCCATCATCTTAGTTCTTTTTAAAGTCCCCAGACTTTCACCTATAGTGGCTTCTTTCTTAGGTGTTTTTTTTTGCTCATCTGGAAAAGGCTTTTCTATCAGAAAGTCATTGCTTTCTTTCATTCTCTTCTCTATTTCCACCCTGGCAGTTTCATTCCCTTGAAGCTTGGTCATTTCTGAATTGTACAACTCCTTAATCTGCTCAAAAGTCATCTTTGAGAACATCTCCTTTCTGACTCCTACATCACCTTTGAGAAATGTAATCATCTTGTTTCTCTCTTGGGTACCAAGGTAAGTCTTTGAGGGTTGTCTCTTCTTTGCAGCACTTTTGAACAAAACAGATTTCTTCAGGGTTGCAGCTTTCTTCTGTGCCATTTCAGTTGCCAGACTTTGTTGATAAGCTTCATTTAATTCTGTAACCAGAGCCTTAGCCATTTCCCTGTCTTTTTCAACTTGAACCCTTTCTTCTTGCTCAAGATCAACTTGCATCTTTCTGGCCAAAACTTCATCTGATTCAACCAACTTTTGCTTTTTGATTGGTTGATCAGATTCCACCATTTTAGCTTTGCCTTTATCTTTGCTTGCCTTCTCAATACTTGCTTTCTTTGTAGCCTTACCTCTTTCTTTGATGACAACTCCTTTGGCCTTTGAAGTGACCTTGGGAGTATCATGCTTGGCTTTGATTAAGGTCTCTGTTATCTCAAGATCTGTTAGTACTTCTTGCACTATTTCTGCAGCTTCATTTAGTTCAGGAGTACTAACAGTTTCTGCTGCTTTGCTTGATTCAGCAGCATTAACTGTTACTGCTGCTTGTTCTTTTTCTATTACTGCTGCTTTCTCTTTTTCTGCTGCTTGAACAAACTCTGTTTCAGTTTCCACTGCTTGTTGCTCCCCCTCAAAATCAACTTTCTCTTGCTCCCCCTTATCTTTGGCATCTTCCAAATTGACATCAGCTTCTGACTCCCCCTTTTTGGGAGCATCAGTCACTGGTTCCCTTCTTTTGAGCACATACTGTTTCTTCTTCCTTTTCTGGACTAATCTCTTCAACATATTCTTCAGGTTGACAATCTGTTCTTGTTGAGACAGAATGATCAGTTTCAACTCTTCTATGTCTTTTCCCTGTTTGATCACATCCATGTTGATGTTGCCCATTGTTTCCATCAATTCATAGTAGTTATACCTGTCCTCACCTTCTCCAGGAGTGTGAGCCCCTTTTGACGGATCATGGGATCTTTTTGTAGTAGAGGTCTTCTGCCTAGCAGAAGCACCTGCTACCCCCATGGTTTCTTGGCACCTGGGACCTTTGGATGATTGCTCACCCAAAGTTGCTATGGGGAAGGTCTTATTTATGTTACCACTGACCTCCTCTGTGCTAGCAGGAGTAGTGGCAGCCTTTGCACCCATATGCTCATTCATCTCCTCATTGAGCACCTCCTTGGGGTTGGAAGACACCCCTGTGGTTTCCCTGTAGATATTCTCTAATGGAGAATTCTCCATTAGAGGGCTTAAAGGCTCTGTGGGTGAAGGTACAAGAAGGGAAGGAGCCTTCTTTACCTTTTTCCTGATATATGTATTGGTTATTGGTGCAATTGGATTTTGAACAAGGGACTGAGGGATTGATATGGTGATGGAAGGTTGGGATTGGCTTTCAGTGGGTTGGTCTAATGAGGGCCTTGACCCTGAAGCCATACCTTCTTCAGTGTGGGACACCACCATCATTGTAGAGAACAATAGGGTGTCAACTCCTTCCGAGTCCAATGGAGATCTTTTCATGTTTGAAAAGACCTTACCTTTGGGGATTTTTGGTACATATACCTCATCAAAGTGAGGCATATTCGTCAATTCATGGGTTATAACTTCCTGTACAAACCTTGGGTACATGTAAAAACTCTTTTTGCTTCCCAAGTTTGATACAAGATCACTGAAAATCATTCTTGAAAAATTGTACTTTCTGGCAGTGGCCAAGCAGACCAAAGCATAAGCAAGGGTACTGCTAAACTCACTCCATCCAGTAGTCTTTTTGGAAATACAGTGCATCAGGGTATGAACAAGAAAACGCCATTGGGTATAAAATTTTGCTTTTGAGAATTTGAAACCACCCAATTGGCCTCCATACCCCATTCTTGACAAATTTGAGAACAAGTCCTCATTTGGAATAGAAGTAATACCTGCAGCATCGTCTAGACGTAGACAGATGCGTATTACCTCTTCAGAAACTGACAAGGGTTTGTCACACACCCTTGTCTTGATTATCTGCACACCATTCTCTGTGACTACGGTAGCATTCGCCCAGAATTGTCTTTGATGCTCTATGTAGATAGTTGGCGACACAGTAAGAGCATGGGCAATGTGGCTGGACTTGAGAAAATCCACAATCTGGTGAAATCCAGCAGCTTGTTTCGGCTTCTGTAGCATCGCAATCTCGTTGTGCTCATCAATGAATGCCATGGATGCCATTGTGCTTGAGTAATCTGGACTGCAACACTTGGTGCTTGAGAGAAAAGGGTTAGAGAGCAGATGAATAGAAAGCAAAGAGTCGTTATGAACTTTTGGGCGGGCAAAAAGGGTATTTATACGATTCGGGACATAAGCAGTATTAACTCCTAACAGTATTAACTAACTAGCAGTATTAACTGAGAGCAGTATTAACCACTAGCAGTATTAACTAACTAGCAGTATTAACTTAGAGCAGTGTTAACTACTAGCAGTATTAACTAACTAGCAGTATTAACTGAGAGCAGTATTAACTAACTAGCAGTATTAACTGTGCACTGGCAGTATTAAAACTGCACTGTCACCATTAACTATACTTACACTTTTTGAAGCTTGAGGTACTCTGAGCAAGGTAATAACTTCCTGAGAAAGATGTTGGTAGCACCAAAGAATAAACCAATAACAGGTATGTAAACACTTTTATGAGATCATTCAGAGTTGATCATGCCCACACTTGTGACCAAAAATGTGAATCTACCCACATCAAAAGCTTTAGTGAATAGATCAGCAAAGTGGTTGTCAGTATGAACTTTAGCAACTTGAATTAGCTTCTTTTCATTACAATCTCTAATAAAGTGATACCTGATCTCAATGTGCTTTGTTTTGGAGTGCTTAACTGGATTGTTAACAATGCTTATAGCACTACTATTGTCAATGAAGATTGGAGTGTGAAGAAAGGTTACCCCATAGTCCAACATCTGATTCTGAATCCATAGAACCTGAGAGCAGCAACTTGCAGCAGCAATATACTCAGCTTCTGTTGTTGATAAGGACACTGTGGTTTGTTTCTTACACTGCCAAGATAATAGTCTTGCACCTAAAAGTTGACATCCACCTGAAGTAGACTTTCTGTCCATGTTAGCACCTCCCAAGTCACTATCTGAATAAGCAATCAAGTCAAAGTTGGATTCATACGGATACCAAAGACCTAATCTAGGTTGCCCTCTCAAGTATCTGAAAATCCTTTTAACAGCTTGAAGATGTGATTGCTTTGGCTTGACTTGGAATCTGGCACACACACACACTGGAAACATGATGTCTGGTCTTGAGGCTGTGAGATACATGAGAGATCCAATCATTGATCTATATAGATGGACATCAACATCCTCCCCCTCAAGATCAGTAGTGATCTGTTTATGAGTCTCCATAGGTGTGCTTGTTGGCTTTGAGTCTGTTAAACCATATTTTTCCAGGATGTCTTTCACATATTTTGATTGGCTTATGAAGATCCCATCTTTCTTCTGTTTCACTTGAAGCCCAAGAAAGAAGGTAAGTTCACCCATTGAACTCATTTTAAAGCTCTTGTGCATCAACTTTTCAAAGTCTCTACACATCTGATCTTTTGTGGATCCAAAGATGATATCATCCACATAAATCTGAACCAATAGGATGTCCTTCTTACTTCTTTTAATGAAGAGGGTCTTGTCAATTATTCCTCTTTCAAACCCATTCTCCAAGAGATAAGTAGGCAGTGTATCATACCATGCTCTTGGGGCTTGATGAAGACCATACAGTGCTTTCTTCAGTTTGTATACTTTGTCTGGATATGATGGAATTTCAAATCCAGGGGGCTGACAGACATATACTTCTTCATCAATTGTACCATAAAGAAAGGCACTCTTCACATCCATTTGGTATACCTTGAACTTCATGTATGAGGCATAGGCTAGAAATAGCCTAATTGCCTCTACCCTTGCCACTGGAGCAAACACTTCTTCATAGTCAATGTCTTCTTCTTGAGTGTACCCTTGTGCCATCAGCCTTGCTTTGTTCCTTATCACAATGCCTCTCTCATCCTTTTTATTCCTGAAAATCCACTTGGTGCCAATAGCTCTATGACCTTTTGGAAGGTCCACCAAGTCCCAAACTTCTTGCAATTTGAATTGCAGTAATTCTTCTTGCATTGCTTCTATCCAACTGGAATCTTTCATTGCATCATAAACCTTCTTAGGCTCAATCTGAGATAGAAAGCAAGAGAGTACTGTGTGTTGTTGATCCTGCAGCTCTTGAAGTTTGCTTTGATTCCTTGTTATCATAGGAGAAGAGATGTCTCCTATGACTATCTCTGGAGGATGATTCTTTTGAGTTCTAGTCTGATGACTAGGTTCTTCATTGAGTCCCACATCTAGATTGGAATCATTTAAGTCAGCTGAGGGGATCTCATCAGCTGCTTCTGGCTCTTCATGCACTTGATTCTCCTCATCTCTTCCTTCTTCTTCACTCTGAATTGGTTCAGTCATAGTTTCCTTTGCACAGTCATCAACAGGCTCTATTGTAGGTATGGGAAAGATCACAGATTGAGGAATAATGTCTTGTACTTGTGCTTGTTCATCCCCTGATCCTCCACTACCTGAACCTGCATGATAATCACTACTGAAACCCAAAGAATTAGTTAGTGAATCAATGTCAAATAACCAATGAGGACCAGACCCAATAGGATTTGGTGTGTTCTCATTGCATTTGACATTGTCACTTTCCTTAATTATTCTAGAAGAAGTATTAAAAACCCTGTAAGACTTACTCTGAGATGAGTAACCAACAAGAAAACCATCATCTGCCTTGCTATCAAACTTTCCTAAGTGAGTTTTGGTATTGAGAATGGTACAAGGACACCCAAAAGGTTTGAAAAATCCAATAAATGGTTTTCTTTTATTTAAAAGCTCATATGGTGTCTTGTTTTTAGGCTTAACTACTAGAACTCTGTTTTGGACATAGCAAGCAGTATTAACTGCTTCAGCCCAGAAAGTAATTGGAAGTTTGGAATCAGCTAACAGAGATCTAGCAGCCTCAATCAGTGTCCTATTCCTTCTCTCAGCAACACCATTTTGTTGTGGAGTCCTAGGAGCACTATATTGCCTCTCAATTCCTTTTTCCTCACAAAAGGTGTTTAGGTCATGATTTTTAAATTCAGTACCATTGTCTGACCTAATGACTTTTACCTTTTGATTTGTTTGGTTTTCAATTATTAGAATAAAGGATTTGATCAGTCCACTTGTCTCATCCTTAGTCCTTAGAAAATATACCCAAGTAAATCTAGAGTAATCATCAACAATAACTAGGCAGTATGATTTCTTACCTATACTCATAACATTTGTAGGACCAAACAGATCCATATGCAACAACTGAAGAGAATTAGAGATTGTGTTCAACTCTTTGGACTTATGAGAAGTTTTGTGTTGTTTGCCTTTGAGTCAGGCAACACAATGATCATCACATGAAAAGACTTTAGAAGGTAAACCTCTTACAAGGTTGTTTTTAACAAGTTTATTCATTGTTTTAAAGTTCATGTGACACATCCTTCTATGCCAAAGTGATGATTCATCCAAAGAAGCTTTTGAAACAAGACAGTTTAGGGATGAATCAGTTGAAACACTTTCCATATCTAAGCAATATACATTATCCTTTCTGGGAGTTTTTAATAGTATCATCTTTTCATCAACTACCTTGAATTCAGGAGCAAGGATAATGCATTCAGAATCTGTAAATAATATACTATGCTGTTTGTCACAAACTTGTGATACACTTAACAGGTTGTACCTTAACTGTTCAACATAGAATACATCTTCAAAGGTCATTTTACCTTTGGTTACATCCCCCTTACCACTTATCTTACCTCCATCTGGAGTATTACCAAAGGCAACATGCCCACCATCAATTTTTTTGAAATTATTGAGGCATGACATGTTCCCTGTCATGTGCCTAGAGCAACCACTATCAACATGCCAGATGGTCTTCCCCTTGAGCTGCTGGTTGCCCTGCACATAAGTTTAAACAATTAGTATTGATTGGGGACCCAAGCCAAAGTGGTCTTGGGTCTCCCTTTCTCATCAAAGTACTTACATTCCTTTTTGATGAGGTTTTTAAAATCAGTACACTCTTTATTAGAGTACTTTGTCAATATGATTGGCTTAGCAGCACAAACACTAGAAGCAGTACTAACCTTAGACGTACTAACAGAGTTAGCAGTACTAACAGGTTTAGCAGTACTAACCTTGTTAGCAGCACTAACAGAGTTAGCAGTATTAACTTTTGAAGAAGTACTAACAATGTCAGCAACACTAACATTGTTAGCAGTAGTATTACTTCTAGCAGCACTATCATTGTCAGCAGCACTATTTGTGGTAGCAGTACTAACAGTTTTAGTGCTTTTAGGAACCCACATATTGACACTTTCTTTAACAGACTTTTTCTTCATGTGGCTTTTAGATTTAACAGATTTCTTAGCCACATGGTTCCTTTCAATCTTCCTATACCCAAAGAGTTTTTGCATGGATCTTTGAAAATTCATCATTTGGTTTATAGGATTGAAATAATAGTCTTTGGCAAGATGATTCAATTTGCCACATATAAAACAAGGTTTTGGTCTATTGATTTTACTCATATCAACCCCTTGTTTTTGTGCCCACTGATTATTCCAGTTTCTTTGATTTCCCCTCTTTTTATCATGTTTTAGGGGCTCATTCTTCTTACAAGCATACTATTTGCAAGGACCTGGATTCACAACTGTGGTCTGTTTGTAATGGATCTTACTAGACTTTCCCTCTGTCTTCTCTATGTCTTTGGATTTGATCCAAGACCTTCCACAATCCTCATTGGTGATAATGTTATTCTCTAGAGGAATCTCACCACCCACATTGTTCTCCTTACTCTTACCAACCTCTTTCTCAGTCTTATCCTCAACAACTACCTCATCTAAGGGGTCTATCTCAGTGGCTCCCTTAGGCAAGTCCTTCCTATCTTTGGTTTCTAGTAAGTCTGAAGTAGGAGGAATGTAGTTGTTGTTATATGGTAGAGGTGTGGCATTGTACCCAATTCCTCTTCTCAGTTTGTCATGAATCTGAGTTTGTAGTAAAGAGTCCATTGCTTTAGAAGCATTGGAAAACTTTTCCACATCAAGCTTAACCTTGGTTAGCTCCTCTCTCAACTTTTCACTCTCCTCTTTAGATTTGGTCAGTTTAAGTTCTAGATCCTTTTTCTCCCACTTCCAGTAATTGGTGTCATATGAGTGTTGGAGTTCATTGGCTTGAAAACCTTTAATCTGTTCCTCAAACCTCTCAACAATTCTCACATAGTCTTTTATATCTTTTTCTAATCTCTTAAGGTCATCACTCATCTTCTGGTTGTGATCCTTGTACCTTTTAACAGTGTCTATGCAAGTTTTAGAACAGAGATTAGAACTTACCTCAGTTGGGTGATCAGATACTTCAGCCATAAGTGCTTGATTTTGGATAGCCTCTTCTGCTTGATCACTCCAGTCAAACCCCATTCCTTGTTGAGAAACAAGGGCTTGAGCAGAGTTTCTGTTATGGTTGAGGTTTCCAGACTGTGCTTGTTGGTGGTTGTTGTTGTGAGACACTCCACTTCTGCATTCTCTTGCAAAGTGTCCCTTCAAATGACATTTATAGCACTCCACCTTTGATTTATCAAACCCTGCTCCATCTTCTCTTCTTTGGGAGAAGTTGTTCCTCCCAGTCCTCTTTATGAACTTCTTCACCCTCATGGAAAGCATGGCCATCTGCCATTTAATGTCCATCTCTTCAAGATCATCAGGATGAAGTTGTTCCAAATCATCATTGATTAGAGAAGAGTTTCCATGGCTGGAAAGAAAGGCTTCAAACACAGAATCAGTGCCTTTTTCTTGATTTGCTCCATTAGCAGCATTAACTGATTCAGGGATAGCAGTAGAATCAATTGATGCTGATAGGAGTGCAACATTATGAATGTATCCAGAAGGTTTCTTCTTTGCCTCCACCTCAGCTTTAAATACTCTAAGATCATTGTACAGATTGTCAAGTTCTTTCTCTTCCAATTGTTCATTCTGTCTGAATGAAATAGTGTACATGGTCCATTCATCTCCAAGGGACCTTAAGAACTTTCTGTTTACATCATCTTGATCAATCTGTACTCCCATAGTAGCTAGTTCCCCAATCAGTTTGTTAAACCTGTCAAAAGTTTGAGTCATGGACTCATTCTTAGTTGACATAAAGTTTTCATACTGTTGTTTCAATATGGCCTTCTGATTTCTCTTGGTACTTTTGGTACCAGAGAATATCTTCTCTAGAGAATTGGTGCATCAGTGCAATTACAGAATTGGTGTTGATACTCATTGGGAATGGCCAAGAGCAGTGTGCTCAAGGCTTTCATCTCTGTCAGCCTTGTCTTTCTTTCTGCATCCGTCTTTGGTGGGGTTCTTTTTCCATCTTCATCAATCTTTCCTGCATCAGATGGGCCATTCTCAATGATGTCCCACATGGAGTAATCTGTGAGGAGAATGTATTGCTTGATTCTAATCTTCCACATGTCAAATTCATTGGATCTGAGCATTGGAACCTTTGAGACTAGAGTACTGTTTGATTCAACTGTGTTTTCCATGATGAATAAGATTTCTGAGAATACTTCCTTTGATACCACTTGTCAGGATCTTAATTCTTAACAAGAATAAACACTCAGAAACAATATTAAAGGAGTTTGCGGAATAATACTTTAATATTCAATGAAACAGTGAAAACAGTGAATCTGAATAACAACTTGTAAACTTTATTGAATGATTGTAAAGCTACAAGATTCAACACTCAACCTCAATATTGATGAACAGACTCACCAATACGAATTCTACTTCTCTAGAATTAGGATTACAAACCTTGAGGTTGATTCTCTCTATGAAAACAAAAATTCAGAATTCTAAAAGTTATCTTCTATCAATTACAAACTATTCTATATATACTGAAGATAAAATATAATTACAAATAATAAAAAATCTTCAAAATAATCTTCCATCTTTATCTCCAAGCTTTCCATAATCTTCAAACTTGATCTGCACGAATCTTGATTATCTCTTAAGCAGCACTAAGTCTTCAGCAATATTAATACTTTGAGCAGTATTAATGTTCAGCAGTACTAACTACTAGCAGTATTAAAATTGCTTAGCAGTAGTAACTTCATCTAGCAGTATTAATCTTTGACTTAGCAGCATTAATCTTGTTCAGCAGCATTAACTTCAGAAGTAGTAATCAAGTTCTTCTAGTAGTATTAACTGTACTTGTGCATTTCTGAATTTCCCAACAATATATTGATGAATTAATAAATTATATAAATAAATAATAATTACAATTAATAATATATACCGGGTACGGGGCGGGTCGGGGGTGTGATACTCGGCCCCGGCCCCATCCTCGGTTTCCTCACAACGGGGATCCCCGGCCCCGACCCCGGCCCTGAGACCCGGTTTAGCGGGGAATCCCCGGCCCCGGTCGGGTCGGGTGAACTGGGTTCCCCACTGAGTCGGGTCAAGTTGTCATGACTAATAAAACCTGTCCAATTTTCATTTAATATCCAAAAATTAAAAATAAAACGTAATTCCAAAACGTAAAATTATCAAAAAAAAATATATTCAAACATCGTTAATACATCTAACTATCCTAGAACCGGGGGGGGGGGGTGATCTTGAAACTTGTTCATGAAGGCCTCATACTTTCATTTGCTCCTGCAACCGGCGGGTCAATTGTTTCTCTTCCTCTAACTTCTGTTTTAGCTCATCTATCTGGAATTCAACATCTGACAAACATATAACAATGTTAGATAACATATAACAATGTTAGACAACATTTGACAAGCATACCTTAATATCGCGATGGTTGTGTGAGCTCCCACTCGTACTGACACCTGAATCACTGGTCATAGTATAATAGGGATCCTAACTTGTCCCCCATCCAAACAGACGACCTTTACGCCGTCCTCTGACACTGCGCTCCCACAACTCGGTGTCATTGGGAGGAACAATGTCGGGATCTAAATCCGGATATACATTACAAGCAATACATATGTATACAATATACCTATAGACATACATACATGCACATGATATACATATGCATACGACACATACATAAACATGATATACTTTAGAGGTGATCATTTGCGGGCTTGGGCGGGCCACGGGTCGGGCCTAACATATATTTCCTGTCCAACGGGCCTAATACAGTAAACCCAAGCCCATTTTTACGGGCTTGAGAACTTGCCCGTACCCGTCCTATTAACGGGTCGGGCTTGCCAACGGGCTAACGGGCCTGAAAATATACATTTAAAAAACTTATATAAAATGGTAAGTTGTGTAAAATTATCCAAAATACATAATTTTTTCCAACTAAAAAAGCGTAAATATACTAATGTACACAACGTAAGAAAAAGATTTTTTCACAAAATATGGAGTATGGGTTTTTCCTCTCCAAAGATTATCACCCTCCGAAGTTCGGATTCCTCAACGACAAAATATTAAGTTATTAACCACCTAATATTTCAAGATCAAGATCATAAACGTATTATATGACATATCACATATATTATATATTTAGACGGTGGTTGGTACATAGTAGAGGGAGTCCAACCAAAACCCACTTCTGAATTTTTTTAATACAATATTAATTATATAAAAATAATAATTGGTTATAATTGTATAACGGGCCGGACGGGCCTGTCCAAAATTCTTTTTTCATAACCCGAGCCCGCCCGTTAACTTGAACGATCCCGTCCAAGCCCGCCCATATTTTCTAAAATGGTTGTCCAAGCCCACTTTTCTAACGGGCAGGGTGGGCTGGGTCTAGTGGGCTTTACCGCCCATGAACAACTCTAATATACATATACAATACATCTATAGACATACATATATATATATATGTATATATATAGACATACATACATACACACATACATAGACATGATATAGACATATATATATGCCATATACATACAAGCAATACATATGTATAAAATACATCTATAGACATACATATATATATATATATACATACATACACACTAGGGATGGTAACGAGGCGGGTTTGGGGCGGGTATCCCCTTACCCGGCCCCGACCCCGGTTTTGAAAACATGGCCCCGGTCCCCGACGGGTACGGGGATCGAATACCCGGCCCCGGTCAACCCCCGCACCCGGTACCCACTTACCCGACCCGATTTAGACACGTTTTTTTTTGGCAATTTTGGGCTGTTTTTGGGGAAGTTAAAACACTGAAATGTCAAAACCACTTATACACAAAACACACAAACTACCCCTATTAATGTATTATATATATATATATTAAAAAATAATACATATATTATATATTCCGGGTACCGGGCGGGTCGGGGGGTAGGCTACCCGGCCCCGGTCCCGGTTTGAGCGTACCGGGTATCCCTAGCCCCGGTCCCCGGACCCGTTTTTGCGGGTATTCCCCGGCCCCGTCCGGGTCGGGTGAACCGGGTTCCCCAACGGGTCGGGGCAAATTCTCATGCCTAATACACACACACATATAGACATGATATAGATATATACGCACACACACTTATATGCATACGACATATACATATATACATGATATACATATATGTGTTATATACATACAAGCAATACATATATATATACACATGTACACATAGTGGAAGAATATTTTGCAATCCTGAAAAAGATTGCAACCCACATCTTAACCGTTGGATTAATGATCGACGGTTATTTTATTTTTATTTTTCTGTTTTTTTTAATTAAAAATATTGGCCCCATATCAATTGTAACCGCCGATCATGAATCCGACGGTTAAGATGTGGGTTGCAAGGTTTGCAACCTTTTTAAGAGTTGCAAATAAAACAACCCCTGTACACATATATACTATATATATATAGACATATACACATGTATATACACATATATGTACATGATATACACACATACATCAACGGATCACCGACGAAATTCTTTGAAAAAAAAAATAATTTACCGACGGATTTCCCAATGACCGTCGGAAATCCGTCGGTAATTTGCGACGGATTAGCGACGGATTGTTGGAAAATAAAAATAATAATTAAATTAATAATATTTCCGACGGATTACCGACGGAATTCAATATTTAAAAAAATCAAAAATAAAATAATTTTCGGTCCGTCGGTGATCCGTCGGAAATGTTATTCTTCGCAATAGCTTCTTTTCATCGGTGTTCCGTCGGAAATTACCGACGGATTTATGCCGTCGGTAAATGTTGGTTGGTATTAAGCTTTTTTCTAATAGTGTTTGCACCGTCATTGTGATAATATAAATGGTTACTTTTGTGGACCTATATGATTTCCGCTATCAATACACTTTACAATCTTATTGATTAAAATACTAATGAACACAAGAGGACTCTCAAAAGATTGTGGATTGGAATTTAAGACTAGTAATAAGAGAATCATGAAGGTTATAATTGCAATATCGCTAGAGAATAAGAGTCCTAATTTTTTATTTGAAAAAAAGGCTCAACTAGGCCCCAAGTCATTTCTCTAAAAACAAAGCTTATGCAGCGGCTTCTGTTTATTATTTCTTGTTGCATATATAAATAGTGATTTTTCTTAAATGGATTTTCATTTATTGATACAACTTTTTACAAAATTGGTCGTCTTTTGTTCGCACAAGGGTATGTGACGCTCAACATGTCTAGAAGTATAAGAAACCGTTCTTTTTTTATATGATACTAAGGGGTTGTTTGACAGTTGCTGAACGGTTTGGTGCAGAATAATTAAGGGGTCAGAATGATTAAGAGACTCTTATGATATAGTGCAATATGAAATATAGTTGTTTGGTAATTGTTTAGAATTAAATCAGGGCGCTTAATGATTAAGGGAGACCCATGATACAAAATGATTCAGAGGGTTTTGGAACCATTAAGAGGCAACCTTTTTTTCTGCCAAACATGATTCATCTCTTAACGATTCAGATGTTGACTCTTAATAGAACCATTAAGAGGTAAACAAACAACCCCTAATACTTGTATTCGTTACGGGGTTTATTCATAGCATTACCATACCTTTCCTATTCATTTAGGGTTGGTTATTTGTTCCAATTGGTTTAGGAGTTTAGCTTACAATGTGTTTATAATCCCTCTGTCAACGAGTATTCAACATAGAACCGGCAAAGAACTCCATTAATCATCGGTTGTTTTGATTCTTTGGAACAACTCTATAAATTTATAAAGTAAATATATATAATTAACATATAATACAAAATGTAATATTATGATAGTTAGATTTTACTTTCTTTGTCAAAATATTTCAGTGAGTGAATTTAATAAATAATTTAATAAAAATATGACTGTTGATCAGAAGTCTACAATACGCCTCGTATAAAAAGGAAAGTTATGAACATGATATGCATCAAAAGTAATTTTGATAAATATGATTTAATTTTTTCGAAGTTATATAAATTGATATTTGGTTTCAATTATTTTATGAAAAATAATTTCTAAACAATATTTAAAACTTGATAAAATGATATGTAATTAAATTGATAAATGTCTATTGATTTTTATACAAATCAAAACATCATCATAAATAGTTTAAATTCAATATTGTAAAAAAAAAATAGGGTTTGACAACCAAGTGACATTACCATATTGTTAATTAGTTTTTATGTATCACATACACTTACAAAAAATTCCCGATGCTACCAATTTAAAATATTTCATTTTTTCTTACTACCAAATCAAACGACACAAGTACAATAAATCCCATATAAATTAAATAGGATCAAGAAGATTAGATATAAGCAGATCTCTTGTAGTCTCATTTATCTAAATAAGTAAAGACGTTTGAACATATATTTCGGTGAATCATACAAAGATTGTACTAATAACATATATTTATTGGCATAACGGTAGAAATAAACCACTACGACGACACTTTCTTTTTCTTTTTCTTTTTTTCTTCTTCTTCAGATTGCGGGCCACTCCATTCAAACCCTAACGATCCTCCATTGTCTTCCTCCTCCTCCTCCTTCATCCCCTCCTCATCGAACATGGCGCCGGTGTTCGAGTGCACTGGCACTTGAACACTCATCACCACCTCTTTTCCATGGTTCCTCCCTATTAACTTGAACCGCACTTTACTCATGATATCAACCTTGAAAAACACCACTGGTTCGAACCCCATCTTCATCGGCTGGATCCTCACTTGATCAGCCACCACAGTCTGGTTCCATACGGACCCGTCCACCCCGGCCATCTGGATTACGTCTATCAGCCGTCTAGAATGGTGATTACCCTGGTAAAACTTGGGCACAGAGTATTGCCATGTGAATTTGTGGTCGGTTTTTATAGGGGTGTATGAGATGGTAACGTTGAGGGGATCACCGTGAAAAAGCCCAATTGCTTTGTTTCGGTTTTGGAGCTTTATGTCAAAGAATATGGTGTCAATTGGATCAACATTGGATGTTGTATCAAAAGCTGGAACGTAAAATTTTTCTACGGAAAATGAAGGGTTTTCTGGATTCACGTATAAAACCAGCAGGACTACTAGTAGTGGACCAAACACCAGGATACATAGAAAAAGCCAAACGCCAAGTTTCTTAGGTAGATCATCGTAGGACGTTTGCGTCATAGATATAGCGAAGAATTAAAGGAAAAGAGAGATCAAGATATAAGAAAAAGATGGAGGATTAATGTGATCCAGTGGGTGGTTAGTTTTATGGTGGAATGGCATCTTTAATTAATTAATTTGAATAAAAAATGACACAAAAGTAGAAGGAAATTTAGAAGATGAAAAATGATGATGATGGTGTATAGCATTGACTTTGGGCATTTAATAAGTATAACAACCGATTTGGCTTTATTTGTTGAAACAGACATTTAAATTAATTAACAATATTAACTCGTTTTTTACTTGGTATTAATTATTTAATTAGGTCTTAACAACTTTTTATATTTGTAAGTTGTTCTTTTTTTATCTTTTTTTTTTGTTGTTGTGCTATTGACACTTTTGTTCGATCGGTGGGTGATGCAAAATATATCTTTCATATGAATTGAATGACCAACTTTTTATATTTTGGAAGACAGGTTGGTGACACACTTATAAAAAATGACAGACGAGACTTGAATCGGGATAATCCTAAGCTTCTAAAAGTAACATGGGAGGTTATGAAAGCACTTATGACATGTGCATCTTAAGAAAGTTATTAGGTTTGAAGTTCATATATAGTTGAGATACAAATCTTACATATTTATCTAGTAATAATCATCACGTATTTATTTGTTGTAATTTGATTAAAATGGCTAAACTAATATAATTAATTTGATTATCATAATATAAATATAGAATATTGATAATCTTTATGATAACAAAAACTCAATAATTAAATAGCATTAATCATCTATATTTAATGTTGTGTGTCTCAATGATTGATAGATTGCAAACACTAGAGGATAAGGGTTTCGTGATCTGTACTTGGAGAGTTTGTTGCTACAATTTCTTTTCTAGATCTTTGTAAGAGTACTTTTGAAGAGTAATTATATGGGTTCAATTCCACGCATTCTTATACGGTATCAGATTCAAATTCAATATATACCATTCTAGAGACTCAATATTCTGGAACAATTTGTATCCGTCTAATCTCTTACTAACACTTGAAGGATAATTTGTGTCCATCTAGACTAGCCTATGTTGGAAGGGGTTGAAGTCTCTCATTAAGTAAACTTGGACTATTTCTCTTCAATATATTTTATAATCTCTCGTATCAAAAACTCTTTTGGAAAATAATTTAAAGGGGTTACATTATATTTATAAAAAGGTTATTGACGAGCATGGGATACAATTACTGTTATTGAACATGGATAAATCCTTGGTATTAGTTAAAAAAAGAAGTTGAACATGGATCAAGCCTGATATTAGTTGCACCAACTCCATCTTTTATCAGAGTCGGTCCTGAAATTTTGGATGCCCATGGCGAAGGCAAAAAAAAAATGCCCTTTTACTACGCAAACGAAAACAAATTTAAAGGGATTTAGAACCTAGTCATGCTATACGATATAGAGAATAGAAAGATAACACTTTATTCAGTCGTGAAATTGCCAAACCAAACCGATTGAAACTTCAAAGTTCAAATAAACTTGTTTATGCATAATGACAATTGACAAATACAAAATATCAACAATTGAACAATCTAATCTAAAAAAAATAATTGAAATAAATCTAATGTAAAAAGTAAACAAATAAACCTTATGGGCGTTTGGTTCGCAGAATGAAATTTGATGGAATTGGAATCCATTAAAGAAATTTTACTTTGAAGGAATTGAAATAGAATTTGATAGAATTTGACCTCGCGTTTGGTTGGTAGGAATTGGATGGAATTAAATTCTTTCACTTTAACTAAGTAATGATGAATTCCTTGATTTGTGAATTCAATGGAATTCAAATGATTCCATCATCATCAATATGTGAACCAAACAAAGGAATTGGAATTTGGTTAAATGAATTATCCATTTCAATTCCTTCAAAATCCATGAACCAAACACCCCCTAAATACCTAATCTATGATAATCTAAACAAATAATCAAACAAACCATTAAACCTAATCGGCTAATCTAATTAAAAAACCTAACTAATCAGTGAAATCAGTAAATTGGTCATTTGGTTGCTTTAAAATAAACATAAATATTAAACCTAATAATCAAATACACCTAACATTAATTATTTAAATTTTGAAATGAAGATATTTTACCTCACAAAGATTGAAACTTGAAAGAGTTAAGAGTGAATCAGTGAAAAAAGCAACAGCCCACCGCCCATCATACGACTACTGCCCTAGACCGCCACCGACTCACCGGAGAGAGGAGTCACTTCACAGAATCACAGAGGGAGAGAGCGAGATTAGAGAGAGAGAGGGAAGGAGAGTTGAGAGACAGAGAGCGAGAGACCGAGAGTCAAAGACAGACGAGAGGCAAGATTATGTTTGTGAAGAGTGAAACGTCAACAAGGTCGTGGAATCTGGAATGGGTTGCAAGTCTGTAGCGGAAAAAAAGCCCAAATGAGCCTACCCTTGGCCTAATGGACTGAAGAACATGATGCCCATGGGCTTCTTGATGCCCTGGGCCACCGCCGGGCCTGTCTTTTATTTTTACAAATAATATAACTCCGTCAACGCCAAGTTGATTATTATATATTCTTAATTATAAATATAATCTTATGACAACTAATGTGTAGGGCCGTCCCTGGAGGAGGGCGGACTGGGCGTACGCCCAGGGCCCAACGAGAAATAGGGGTCCAATTTTTTTTAACTATATAATAGTAGTAAAAAAATTAGTTAACAAAAGAGAAATTTTTTTTAGTAACTAATAGGACTCAAAGAATTTCGTATTATATAAGGGTCCAAACATGTATTAACTAATTACACTCGAAATGAAAAAAATATGTGAAAAGTTAATTGGTCATTCATTTTATAGTATTGATTATAGTTTCTTTAAAGGTTTTTTTAATCTAATACTAAAGTCTAAAATTACTTACCCAGAAAACCTTGATATATTATCCATCATTCATCTTCCACTGACTCTTTTGATTATTCAATCCATATGAATTCTATATTTCCTTTAGAACATGGTAAATTTCTTGATATTAACTAGGATAACTACATTGTGTAAAAAAAATTACCAATTATATGAGACGATCCAACTTATATCTATACATTGTTTTTTCAAACATTATTGACTCTTTATTACCTAATAATTTAATATTGAGTGCATAAATCTTAAGTACTCTCATATATCAAAAACAATAATAATATCTCAAACTATAACCAACATGAGCTTTAGATTCTAAGATTGATGATTCAAAAAAGGATTGTTTTAACCCTAAAAGTTTAAAATGGTGATAGAAAAACATTAAGATGAGGTGAGATGGGAACACAACTGATTTATATTGATTTACATAGAGTTGTACTCCGAATAATTACACCCCAAATAATGTCAATTTATATATTAAATATATATCATAAGGATGTTTTTGACGTTGGAACAGATTAATGATGCTATGAAAAAATGATATGGTAAATCATATTAATTTATAAATAATTATTGATTGATTTTGTGTCTAGGAATTCTCGGAAAAATGGTTTATATAAATTATTCGTATTTCTTGAATTCAATGTTATTTCTTATGATACAAATCAGTATAGTAAATAATTTTATTTCGTACTTATCGAGGGCCCTATTTTACATCTCGCCCAGGGCCCAAAAATTGTCTGGATCGGACCTGCTAATGTGTTTCCTTGTGGAAAAAAACAGCATCACGCTTGTGACGCTATGATGCTTTCGTTTTATTTTTTCTTACAAATATAATACTCATTAATAAATGCAACTTAAGAACCAACATTACACAACAAACATAACACTTTTATCGACGAAAAAATCCGTCGGTAATGCATAATTAAAAATCGAATCCGTCGGTGAAAATCTGTCGGACAGGATATGGTGGTAAAGACATCACCGACGGTCACAATCACCGTCGGATCACCCATGGTTTGAGTTCACTGATGGATCAACAACGGCAGTATTTACCGATGGATAACTGACGGAGTTTTTCACCGATGGATCACCGATGGTTTTCACCGACGGATCACCGATCGACCAATTTTAATTTTTCGACGATATTCCGTTGATGATCCGTCGATAATTTTGTTTTTTTTAAATAATTGAAAAAACATATTTCCTATATAACCTGTAAATATAAAACTGTCAAATACCATACAAATACATAATCTATTTTTACAATGCAAAAGTAATATTTATTACAAAATCTTTCTAATCTTATCTACTACGGGGGATGGAGAGGGGAGAGTTTCCAGACTAAAACTATCTTATAAAAGCATAAAACCGTTCCGCTAGCGCCTTCTGTCGAGTTAGCTCATCAACTGTCTCCTTTTGTTACTGCTCCAAAGGTGCTCTCTTCCTTTGTTCAGTTTCAAGTTGGCTCAGAAACTGCTCACGATCCTCCTCATACTTTGTCAGTTTCTCTTTTAACACGCCCACCTGTATTTATTCAATATTTGACAAACAATCAACAATATATTGCCACTAAATTATTGAAAACAATATATATATATATATATATATATATACATACACTATATGAAACATACCACATTCGATCGATTATCGTACGAGCTCCCGTTACCTTTACTAGCGTTGGGATCATCGGTCATAGCAAACTGGGGACAGGAGGCCTTTTGTATCGGCTTCCGATACTACACTCTCATAGCTCTAGGTCTTCAGGGGTAATGATAATGGAATTGATCAGATGGCGTATGTCTCTTCCCTAAGTTATGCGTATGTCTCCTACGAGTTACCAAACAAAATGTATTAACTAACTTGTAGATAGTTCAACAACATAAAGATTGCAATTGGAACTACCTGTTACCTTATTTTATCAAATTATTCAAGTCTAACGTCTGCCCAACAACGACGCCCAAATCAATAGTTATCTATCCTATAAAACTAACCAATTATATAAAACAAACTAACTCGAGTAAGAAAATTGAACTTACCACCACTCTAGCCGCCTTCGGTTAAATGTAGATTAGAGGTTCCATAGGTGGACCAGTCGCACCCGGAACGGGCTTCCTGTTGCTGCAGTGGATCCTCTTAAAAACCTCAGTACCATTGGGTCACGACCCCTTGTATTTCTCTATGATAGACAACTTAAGTTGTTAGTAAACAAAAAAATTATATATATTCATTAACTATACATATTTAGTATAATAGACTTAATTATCATGCGATCCAGATATTGAAAGACACTAATTGATCCCCCCGGTGTGCGTTGATGACATCCCCTCAAAATGGTTGGCCTGGTTGGCTCTAGGGGTCCTAGATTAATGCCTAAATGTGTCGATATCCCACAACTGTTAAGACATAACACATAAATCGATATAAAACAATTACAAAACATTACAAAGATTCAACCACGTACTTGATCAATCATCGCCAGCCAATGTGGCTCTAGGATCTAGTCCAAGTGGTGTCCCCTAAGAGGCATGAATTCCTGATCATCAAAGGCCACCCCATTTACGTGTAATGCTCGTCATTGGGCCCATTTATGTGCATTCTTCATTTGGTTTGGGTACCTATTTACAAGGTATGATGGATCACATTGTAAACATCCACCTAAATCGTCGGGTCTCAGTGAAACTTACCCTGCATACGCATAATGTGTATTAAGTAAAAAAATATTGAAACAAATAGTTTGTATTGAACTATATACAAACCCGAAAATGCTAGAACATGAGGGTTATTAGAATTAATATCAAGTAGGAATAATTAGGGGTGTTCATCTAAACCGCCAAACCGTGCACACCGCACCGCAAAGTGCGGTTTAGAACTTCCGCGGTGCGGTTTGCTGTTTGCATTTTTACCAAACCCCACTATGCGGTGCGGTTTGCGGTTTTGAGTTATCAAACCGCGGTTCAAACCGCACCGCACCGCACATTATATTTATGTATATATTTTTAATTTTATATATTACACACACATATACGTATATATAGAATAATTGCAATATTTATGTAATATGTATTTATGAATCAGACGTGTATATAATATTTTAAAATTTTGGACTATGGTTACGTTATAGTTGATTTTAAGATGAAGTTTAATCTTATAATTATTGAATTGTAGGTGTAAAGTGCGTTAGGTATAAACCGAATAAACCGCACCGCACCACATTTCACGGTGCGGTTTGAGGTATATATATGCGGTGCGGTTTGATGCGGTTTGGAGAAATGCTCAACCCGCATATGCGATACGGTTTACGGTTTTAACCCAAACCACACCAAACCGTGTCGCGAACACCCTTAGGAGTAATTACCTATCTTAAATATAAAGGTTTGAAACCCAACCAACTCAATGGGTTTAACTAGATGATGATACCCATAAATTTGGAGATCGTTCTCATTTCCTCAAATCAATGATACCCTATCACTTTCATTTAATTCCAATACATCAAACCAATTAAGCTCCTCCTAAAATACTTGATTATAGGGTTTATGGATACGAGCAAACAAACTAGAGTTAGGGCAAAGAGTATGGTTAAAATTGATTGACAGATCAACCATGCATGAGTGTAAATTTTGGCAGATCATAAGAACTTATGTAATTATGTTTGATTAAGGATGCATGTTAATTGTTCATGCAAATAATAATTTCATACATCCTATTCCAAGGCCAAGACTTCTGTTAATCGAGCCAATACATGAAATCCTACTAAACCCTAGTTTCACCTTGGGTTTACCAAAATCCCATAAAGTGAGGGTTTAATACCAAACAAGTGGAGGAACACTACAATCTATATAGCTTGTTGTAAAACTTATTTATCAATTTATTTGTCTTGGGTTAAGAAACCCTAAATCCCCAAAGCTCATAGTTTAGGTTATAATATTACAAGTCTTCCAAAACATACTTGGGAGCATATATAAGGGTTTAGAGAATGTAAACCCTAACATAATGTAGTAAAAGAAAGTAAATGAACTCACCTTGTAAGGGTTATTAACAAACCCTAGATGATGATACTTGGAAGAGAAGGAGAGGTGACACTTGAACTTGAAACACAATCTTTTAAACACAACCACCAACCTAAATCAAACCCAACAATCAAAGATGAGGATCCCTTCTACAAGTAATCAATGAAGTGAGATGAAAACCATACCTTTAAGATCTCCAAAATCACATTCAATGAGTTCCCCACAAAGACAAATGAAATGAAAACGGCTTGGTGAACATTTAAGGGCCTGGAGGCCGTGGGCGACTGTGCCATGCGACTATGCCATGGTCACAATCACTGGTCATTATCGCTACTCCACCCCAACCTCCTGTTTGGTCTCGGAGACTATGCCCAGCGACAATGACATGTGTCACAATCGAGCGACAGTGACATGTGTCACAATCGAGCGACAGTGACATGTGTCACAATCGCTGGTCAATGTCGCACCATCACCCCCATCCACTGTTTGGTTTTGGAAATTATGCCAAGCGAATATGACACAGGTCATACTCGCTGGTCAATGTCGCCGGTACCACTCTGGGCCCCTTCTTCAACCGATTTCGACCTGAAAGCTCCTAATTCTCGCTACTAACTTTGATAATAAGGGAAAAGGCCAAAATAGAAACGTACCGAAAACACGGGTGTTACATTAATGATTACCTTCGCCCAAGAGATCGTTGGATTCGAGGTTCTAAAAGAGCAATATGAAGAAGATGGTGACTTCAAAGAGATTTGGTCCAAATGCAAAACGGGTACACCGATGGACGACTACTATATCCAAGACGAATATCTTTTCAAAGGTAATCATTTATGCATACCTAACTCTTCTCTTCGTGAAAAACTAATTAGAGACCTATATGGAGGAGGATTAGGCGGACATTTGGGCCAAGACAAAACCATCGCTAGTGTTCTTGAACGGTACCATTGGCCGCACTTGAAGCGGGATGTAGGAGCAATCGTCCGAAAGTGCTATATTTGTCAAGTTGCTAAAGGCCAATCTCAAAACACCGGTCTCTACTTACCGTTACCGGTTCCCGATGATATTTGGCAAGACTTCTCCATGGACTTCGTCTTAGGACTACCTCATACACAAAGAGGAATTGAATCTATCTTTGTAGTAGTCAACTGATTTTCCAATATGACGTACTTCATTGCTTGCAAGAAGACCGTCGATGCAAGCAACATCGCCAAGTTATTTTTTAAGGAGGTGGTTCGCTTACACGGTATCCCAAAGACTATTACTTTTGATCATGACACAAAGTTTTTGAGCCACTTCTGGATCACTCTTTGGCAGTTGTTCGGGACCGCATTGAACAAAAGTAGTACCGCTCACCCTCAATCGAACATTGGGAAACATGCTTAGGAGCATATATGGTGATAAGCCTAAACAATGGGATCTTGCTCTTCCACAAATCGAGTTCGCCTATAATAGTGCAACCCACACGGCAACGGGTCGTTCCCCTTTTTCCTTAGTCTACACTTCCATTCCCAAGCACGTAGTTGATTTGGTCAAACTCCCACGACTTCCGGAGGCAAACATTGCAGCAAAAAATATGGCTAAGGACGTGCAAGCCGTCAAAGAAGAAGTCAAGGCAAGACTCGAACTCACGGGTACAAAGAATAAAGCCGCAACCGATGCACACCGATGACGAAAGACTTTCAATGTGGGAGATGAAGTCATGGTATTCTTGCGAAAAGAACGATTTCCAGTTGGAACATACAACAAGTTGCAACCTAGGAAATATGGTCCATTCAAGATTTCAAGGAAGATCAATGACAACGCCTACGTGGTCACACTTCCCAACTCCCTACATATCTCCAACACATTCAACGTCGCCGATATCTATGCTTACCACGATCATAACGAGCTTCTTCATGATGAGAACTCGGGGTCGAGTTCTTTGGAGGTGGAGGAGACTGATGTAGAGCAGCTAGCGATGAGGTTCGAAGAGAAATTGGATCGCAATAGAAAATTAAGGCAGAAGCTACCGATAGTTTCACCGAGACTTAAGTCTCGGGACAAGTCTCGATGCCCACTGGAGAAAATAGCCCCTACCGGTAGTTACACCGAGACTTAAGTATCGGTACAACTACCTGTGACCGCTGGACCAGAAACTACCGAGACTTAAGTCTCGGGACAACTCTCGACAACTTATTTCCTTATTTTAATTATTAGGATAACTATTGTTAGCTTTATTTATTATTAGGATTATTATTTAGCTTTCTTTTATTGCTTATTTAAATAGTTTCCTAGTTGGTTTATAATTAGGATAGATTCAATTTCTTTAGTTAAGCTTAGTTATAAATATGATTAATCCCTTTATTGTTTTCAATTGAATTTATCAAGTTTAATAAAAGTTCTCTTGGAGAGTTTGAGTTTCTCCATATTCTTGAGTCTTACGCTTGTAAACTCATAATCCTTTTCGGGTTTGACGTTTGTCAATCCTTCCGCGTCAAATTTTGATCCCAAGCTTCAATCTTATGTCTCAATATTCACCGTTGAATGATTCAATTTGATTACAATTCTACAAGATTTAACGTCCGAATTGATTAATTATAATACCCGGCGAAGTCTTGTAAAATGGGATCAAAACAGAATAATACTAGGATATGGGTGTAGAGATTGTAAAATCCCGAAAGTGAAAAAGGACCGCAGTGACGAATGTTTCATCCATAATTCGAGGCCTTGTTATGTAAATTCACCCAAATTTCTATAATGTAACAAATTTAAACCATAGTATGTAGATAAACATCCAAACAAAAGAAACTAATTGATGTTTCCGGATCGATTCCATTGAGCAAAACAACATATATTTAAATGATAATGATGCTAAATAATATAGAAATGAGCACAACGTTAAAGGGCGGTCGTTTGTGATACCAAGCATCAGACTTCACCAATCTAATCCTTTTGTTGTCAAACTTATTGACGGTCGTTGTTCCATTGAACTCAACGTTCGCTGACAACGACATACGATGTCTCTGATGGTACCCGTCTACCTTGTGCCTCACATTGGCAATGAAATCAACCTTGAAAAACCCAACCGGTAATTGGGTCCTCTGAACCCCACCATCTGTGATCAAGCGTGGTAGCCCACGGGTCAGCAATGGACCCATAATCCGTTTGGCCTTCCCGTTTCCTTGGTAGAAACCGTGCATCCCATATTCACCTAATGAGATGCTTGTGTTTTGGTCTTTGGGAAAGAAAGTTATGTTGACATAAACTGGATCATCATAGTAAACTCCTGTTACTTGATTTCTATTTTTGAGTCTGAGGTTTATGTAAATGGTTTTGGTGAGAGTTCCGGTGGAATTAAGGGTGGGAACAAAAAGTTGATCTAAGTGGACAGTAGGGAGCACTCGGGTTTTATATATGGCTAACACAAAAAGGAAACGAATAATTTCCCATATAAATTCACCTACATCCTTGCAAGGGTTCTTGGCCATTTGGAGGTGGTCGGAGACAAAATGATGGTGATCGAGCAACGCCACAGAGCACTAATTGCATTTATACAAACATTTGGGAGAATATATATATATATATAGATATATATATAATACTTTTCTCTTGATGAATTAACTCTTCCTATTAAACAAAGACTAATAAGGTCTCATAGAAAAACAAGATGTGAGTTGTTTCTCGAAGTATACAAAATGTCAACTCTTTCAAACTTGATGACGCTAATTAATATATTAATAAGCTAGGCATTGTCTACTCTTGCGGATGATAGATTCCAAATCCATTACATGAGTTCATTAAATGGGAACATGTCATGTCAGTGTGAATGATTCTATTGGGGGTCTTTATACTTTTAGAACACTTTATTATAATAAGTAAAATAATATGATTTGGATATGGGGAGATTGGCACAAATAGTATTGTTTTTTTTTTATATTGACAAACTAGCATCGTTTTAGAGAAATTGTCCAAATAGCACCCTATTACGTCGGATCCATTACGCCTTTTTCCGGCGTAAATTGTTCATGGGTCCCACAACTGACAAACCAATAAATAAATGACACGTGTCATGCATGTCCCCCTTTTTTCAGACAACTCTTCCTAGTGGACCCGACATAAAACCTCTCACACCACCCTAGCCCGGCGTAAAACCACCCCACCCCCACCCGACGTAAAACCCCCCTCCCCTTGAATTGACATAATATTCCAATCATTTTTTTTATAATTATTAATTGTTTGACATCATGTTGCTGACATCAGCCCTAAAGGTTTTTTTTTATGGTTTGTATCATTTTTTATGTTTTGTATTATTTAAAAAAAATTGTAGTGTATTTTTTTTATTTTTATGTTTTGTATTAATTATAAAAAAAAATTGAAGTACATTTTTTTTTTATGTTTTGTATTAAATAAAACCCGTTTTTTTTTTGAATTTTGTAAAAAGAAATTGATATTTTTTTTTCAAATTTTTGGCACAAAATTATTTATTATTATTATTTTTGGCAATAATAATAATAAATAATTTTGTGCCAAAAATTTGAAAAAAAAAATATCAATTTTTTTTACAAAATTAAAAAAAAAACGGGTTTTATTTAATATAAAACATAAAAAAAAATACACTTCAATTTTTTTATAATTAATACAAAACATAAACATAAAAAAAATACACTACAATTTTTTTTAAATAATACAAAACATAAAAAATGATACAAAACATAAAAAAAACCTTTAGGGTTGATGTCAGCAACATGATGTCAAACAATTAATAATTATAAAAAATGATTGAAATATTATTCAACTCAAGAGGGGGGGGGGGTTACGCCGGGTGGGGTTGGGGGTGGGGTGGTATTACGCCGGGCTAGGGTGGGGTGGGGTGGGGGGGTTTACGCCGGGCCCACTAGGAAGAGTTGTCTGAAAAAGGGGGGACATGCATGACACGTGTCATTTATTTATTGGTTTGTCAGTTGTGGGGCCCATGAACAATTTACGCCGGAAGGAGGCGTAATGGATCCGGCGTAATAGGGTGTTATTTGGGTAATTTCTCTGAAAATGTGCTAGTTTGTCAATTTTTTTTTAAAAAAAGTGCTATTTGTGCCAATCCCCCTTTGGATATGTGGTGTGGATTCTAGACGTATATTAAACGGTCAAAAGATAGCTCTATCACTAGTATGTTGTATGTGTACGATTTCCACAACAATATTTTTATTTCTTGTTTTGACAGTGCTTGACTTGGTTTTATGCACGACCTAAATCACATGCTTCACTGTGGAGATATCCCAAAAAATGATTACCAAGAAAGAGAATGATTTTTTTTATTATATCCCACCAATAAGAATCTTTGAAATGAAATCTTTAGGTGAGAGAAATAATATTTTATTAAATATATAGAATATTTTAATAGGGATGTGTTATAGTGCAAATCAAGACATTTGTACAAACCATACAAACCATTATATTAAGAAATAATTGAGATATTTATGGATAATAATCATGATTTATTAAATACGATTGAAATATATATGGAAGATGATAAAGTTCTTTTATTATGAATTTATGATCATGACATTGGTTAATGAAACAAAATAAAATTATATATTCATTAGACTAGATGGAAGGTTGAGCTTAGTTTGTAAGTTTGTACAAATAGAGGTGGTCTGCATTTGATTGCTCCTCTATTTTAATAATATAATAAATGATTTATCTCTAAAATGGAGAATCTGTTGGAGATGAATGTAATGTTTTTTTGAAGATTTTGACTTTTGGTTCTCCATTTTAGAGAAATTTTGGGGAAGCCGTTGAAGATGCTCTTAATCAAAACCCAAACAACCTTGACCAAAAAATATCTTAAGGACAATTTTTAATCACGTCCTAATCATTGTTTTCTACATTTCTTTTTCCTTCTATAATCTTCTTTTCTAACATATACAATAGTTATAAAAAAAACTAATTCATGCTTTTAAAATCTTAAAAACAGTTTTAAACATAATAATATTAACCACAACAAAAAGATTATCATTAACAGATAAATTGCTGATTGTTAAAATTGCAGGTTCTAATACAAGTATTGCAACAAGTTTAACAAAGATTCTGTGTTGTGTCAAATTATAGATTTAAGATATGTGAGACTTGAGATTTTTGCATCAAGGTGTTGCCATATGCAACCTAGTCTATATGCCTAGGGTGCAACTGGATCGGAAAACCAAACAGTAACTATCCCATCCCCTCCTCACAATATCATTAGACTAGGGTGTAATGACATATAGACTAGGGTGCAATTGGAACCACCTTTGCAACAATCTATTGATATTTTTTTATTTGAAAAAATAGCGGCCATTTGTGCACCTATTTTGTGATGGAATCTAGTCACCACCCTATCAGGTTGTCACTAAAACTAATTAATTAGCTACAATTGCCGTTGCCTTAAAGAGGTGTTATGTGAAGGAACATATATTTATGTCACAACTCATAAATATGTTCATTTAAGGGAGAACTCGTTAATCTATCATAACTGTGAGATCTGATTTCAACTTCTTATTATTAATAACCAATGACTAATATTAATAATGTTATTTTAGTAATTATCCATTAGTTTTAAAAAAATTAAAGAGTGAATTGTGGATTTGGTCCCTGTGGTTTAGTGATTTCTTTGACCATGGTTCTCATTCTATGTTTATTGTGGATTTGGTCCTTGTGGTATTCAATTTATTTTGGTCATGGTCCTTCTGACTAACACTTCCATTAACTTTGTTAAATCAATGACCATTTTAGTAATTTTGCCTATTTTTTGTCCTTTTTTGATAAGAAAAATATAAACAATATTTTTATACACACATGCATACACACATGTATATATATATATATATATAACGATATTAAAATAAATAAAATAAGACATTATTGTATGATTTAATTGTTTAATTTTTTTAAAATTAATTATATTAAATACGATTTAATTTTATTATTTTATTGTAATTGTGAAAAAAGATATAGTTTTATTGTTTTAATGTAATTAAAATTTCAATTTAAACAAATCAGATCATAAAACTATATCTTATTTTATTTAGATCGAATAAAATAAAATATGGTTTTATGATTTGATTTATTGAATTAAAATTTTAATTAAGTTAGAGAAGATTTAATTATATTGTTCTTTTACTATCATTGCAACAAACAAGTTTATTGTTGATATTTTAATACAAAAAATCATTGAAAATCGTTGAGAAATGAACTATAATTTTATCATCTTAAAATTAGAAGCTCCAATTTTCATATTGTTTTTCAGTCAAAAACTCAAAATCAATTTTCATATTGTTTTTAGTATGATAAAATTAAAGTTCATTTCTCAACGGGTTTTAATGATTTTTTTGTGTTAAAATATCAACAATAAGCTTGTTTGTTGCAATGATAATAAAAGAACAATATAATCAAATCGTCTTTAACTTAATTAAAATTTTAATTCAATAAATCAAATCATAAAACCATATTTTATTTTATTCACTCTAAATAAAATAAGATATAGTTTTATGATCTAATTTGTTTAAATTGAAATTTTAATTACATTAAAACAATAAAACTATATATATTTTTCCACAATTACAATAAAATAATAAAATTAAATTATATTTAATATAATTAATTTAAAAAAAATAAACAATTAAATCATACAATAATGTCTTATTTTATTTATTTTAATATCATTATATATATATATATATATATATATATATTTATATACGTGTGTGTGTGCATGTGTGTATAAAAATATTGTTTATATTTTTCTTATAAAAAAAGGACAAAAAATAGGCAAAATGGCTAAAATGATCCTTGATTTAACAAAGTTAATGGAAGTGTTAGTCAGAAGCACCATGACCAAAATAAATTGAATACCACAAGAACCAAATCCATAATAAACATAGAATGAGGATCATGATCAAAGAAATCACAAAACCACAGGGACCAAATCCACAATTCTCAAAATTAAATTTATGGATAATATTTAATAATAAAGTATTTTTTTTAATTTATGGATAATTTTTTGATAATTATCCTTTTTAATGGATAATATATTGGTAATTATCCTCTTTTCCCTCTTCTCTCTCAAGCGAACGTTACCAGTTTCGAACTCATATCTCTTGTGATACACGTTGTGATACATTGCTACTTTATATATGCTACCATTGTGATACCCTAAAAAAACTCTATGAACATCGTAAACCTTATCATTATGATACATTCTATGAACATTATCACTGTGATACAAGTTGTGATGCAGTGTGATTTCATGATTTTAGCTTTAGTGATATTCTAGCTTTTGTATATTGTGATACACCATGATCCCTTTTTTTTGTGGTGTTGGGAGATACCTAAATTTTGTTATGGGAAATCAACAAGGTTAATATTTGAAAATTTTAATTGGATGAGATATAATGGTAATTTTCTATAATAATGGTAATTAATTTATTTCGTTGTTATCCAAACCCTAAAAGTACTAATTCACCTTTATCTATACTATATTATAAAAACGACATAAAAAACTCTTAATTACAACATTTTAAACACAAGTTACAACTAATTAAAGCCAATTACTTAATTTACAATTTCTTAATACTTTGGTACAATCTTTCCAAGCACAGTATCTCACATAATATTCTATTTGTGGAATGGATACTCATTTATTAATATAACTATTTGTTTTTTTGGTGGAGGATTTTATAAAATAGATTTTATATTAGCATAATCTATTTTAAATATAGATTTTACATTTAAATCTATATTAATGAGATGTAATATAAAATCTTTTTTCTTCCGTATTTTTTTATATTACATCTCATAATGATTTTTCCATATTTTATTTTATAAAATCTTTTTCCATATTTTATTTTATAAAATCTTTTTACATAATGAGATGTAATAAAAACTCTTTTTTCTTTCGTATTTTTTTTTGCTAATATAAAATCTATTTTATTTTATAAAATCTACACGTATTTTATATTAGCATAATATAAAATCTACACGTATTTTTTTTATAATATAAAATCTACACGTATTTTTTTTTTCACGAGCATTAAAAGAAGAAAAAAAGAAGGTTGATATGAATTAAAAATAAAAAATAACGAGATACACTAAAAAATTATCGTATTTTTTAAAATAAAAATATTCCGCAATACTTTCCAAATTAACCAATTGTAAATAAAATAAAATAGAAACGATGTAGATATAAAAATATTCTTCCATATTTTTAATATATTTACATTTAAATGTAAAATCGAAAATGAAAATAAAAGATTTTAAAATATTTTCTACATTCACTATAAATATATATAGTTTCTCTATGTATCATCCGAGTACAAGAAGAAGACGAACGGTCGGATGTCAATAGCGGAACCTGTAACTGAACAAAAGTTATTTCACTATATTTTTGTTTCTTTGAAAAACTACTTTTTTATATTTTATTTTATTTACTGAGGATTTGTTTATATTTTTCAAAACTCACAATCATATTTTTCGAAGTAAGGGAATAAGATATATATACATATCTTTATTTTTATCGACTAATACTATGAGGTCTTGAAGTCAATAGTCAGATAAATATGTTGTGAGACATGTCGTTTGAGTTTTAAATAATATAATACAAAACTATTACCAATATTATTGCACAAACTCATAACAACAAACGATTAAGAATATATGCAAGTTAACCACTTATGAAAATACATTCGTTTTTCACATTGTATTTCATTAACTGTTAACAGATAAATTACGTTTTATTTTAACTCGATTCAATATTCCAACAAAAAATTTATCCTCCCGTGCAATGCACGGGCCCAACACTAGTTATATAAATAATAAATATAAATAATTATCTCAAATGAGTGATTAGATATCACGGTTATCATAAATTAGGGAGTTTTCATTTGATTAGAGTCCTATATATATACATATATATATATATATATACATACATACATACAAACATATATATATATATACATACATACAAACATAGAGGGAAGATCAAACGAGAATACTAATTATTTAAGAGAATATGAAAACAGCCAAATCATTAACAGACAAATAAAGTTGTACGGGGGACTTTTTGGTCACGTCTTCAGGTCGCATGAGAAGGTCGTGTGAATCACATGTGATTTTATACGTGATGTTAGTGTAAAATCACATGTGATTTAGCCGTCTTCATTAATAGGTATCGTTCTTGTTTGAACCCCCACACACACTCTCTCTCTATATATATAACAAGTAAACTGTAATTATAATTTGGTTGCAATGATGAAATTATTTTGTTAAATTAGCTCATTACCAAATATCTATCTGATTTTGAAATAGTTATTAATTTGTTTAAATAGACACATAAACTACTACCATTATTTTATTGTCTACTAAAAGACTTTTATATTGGTCCATTTGTTTATGTTAATAACTTAAAGAGGACCCTTCGTCCTACCTCTTTTTTAAAAGGCAAGCAACCAAAAAACCACCACTCAAAAAAAACAAAAGTACAAAGGAATAAGACAACCAACATTGATAATCAATAGAAAATATATTGTAATTGAATTTGATAATCAATAGAAAATATATTCTATGAGCGTATCAGTGTGTAGTGAGAGAGATATTTTGAGAGAGCTTTTATATTGTAATTGAATTTGATAATCAATAGAAAATGTTGGATTAAAGTGAGTTTGTCATCTTGATTTGCACTGATTGTGGGACACATAATTGGTATCAGAGCACACAAAGATTCAAAAAACATAATCTAATTCAAAGATTTTGGTCGACTTATTCAAGAACTCGCAAGGAAACTGTTCAGATTCAATTTTTGAGCTACAATGTTGTTTTGGATTTGAAATTGATTGTTTTGGAATCGATTTGGTGTCTAGAACATTTTTCGTTTGATTTGCTTAACCTAATTCACATCATTTAGGAGTGAATTTTGAATTCGATTGTATTTTTTGGTTTGAGTTTTCATACGCACTGTCAATAGATCGAATTTGTAATTTTGATATGTTAGACTGAAATCAAACAATTGTAAGCTGTTCGAGTTATGGAATAGACAAGATCTGCAAAGTTTCAGGCTGATTTTTGTAGGATTGATTTGAATTCGAGTTGAAAAGTGCGAGTTTTTGTCGAAAAATTGAAGAACACGCAAGATCCAAAAAACTCGCAAAGTTCATCATGAAGAACACGCAAAGGGTTGGAACTCTCTAAGGGTGAAGAATTCGCAAGCCTAATCGTGCGAGAAGTCAGAACGCGCACGTCTCTATGTGCGTGTTTATGTTGTTTAGTTCCTTTGGTCTACGTGAAGTTGTTTTATGTGAGAAGTTAAAGATCTGGGAGAAGTGATCTTTGCGCGGACTTAAAATTTGAAATTTTTTCTAAGTGTCAAACGCGCAGACGCATTGCGCGAAGTGTTTTCTCAAAGAACTCGCTAGTAGCTTTCTGCGCGAAGCTAGAACGCGCATTCTTCGTTGTGCGTGAACTCAAAAACTCGTACGGTTTAGTTTGCGTGAAGCCAATACGCGCATACTTCAGTCTGCGCGAAGTTAAAACACGCACGACTATGTGTGCGCGAACTAAGAACTCGTATCATTCGTTGTGCGCGAACAAGGAATGCGCATAACTCTGTTTGCGCAAAGTTGATTTTCTTTGGTCTGCGAATTTCCATACTAAGAAATTTTTTCTGAGTTTTTTTCGTGTGTTGACCAAGTTTGACTTTCAGAGTCCAGTTTGTTTCTGAATTTTTGACGATCAGTTTTATTCAGTGCAAAATTAAAGATGACTTCCAGAGAGGCTCTTGCAATTGGTACGGATGTGAAACCACCAGTGCTGTTCAAAGGTGAATATGAGTAGTGGAAGGATAGATTTTTGGACTTCCATTGACCGAAATGATCTGGGTTACTATATTAGACTATCTCTTTAAGAAGGTGTGATGAAACCTCCAATGCCAGTAGAAGATTGTACTGAGGAACAAAAGAAAAGGCAAAAAGCTGACAGACTAGCCAGATCTTTTATTTTGCAAGGAATTTCTAGTGAGATTTCTGTCAAAATAGATAGCTACAATGCTACAGGGAAGCAGTTATGGGATCAACTTGAGAAGATGATGTTAGGGTCAAAGATGTCATTAAAGAAAGAGATTGAAAGAAAGTTGAGGAGTGAGATCAGTTTGGTTGAAGAAAAGGAAAGAGTTTTGGAGACTGAAAATGGTATTTTAAAGAAGAAGATTTCTAAGATAGAAAGTGAAAAGTTTGAGCTGAAAAGAAAGATTTCAGATCTAGAAGCTCAAATTGTCAAAATCCAAAAACAAGATACTACCAGTAGAAATGAGAAGACAGTTAAGAGTTTGGAAAGTGTTAATGAAGAGCTGAAAAAGAAGATTTCTGACTTTGAGCAAAAGATTGCCAAAGACAAAGATGAGATTGATAAAGAAAAGAAAGTATTTGCACAGAAATTCTTTGAATTTTCAAGAAAGACTTTTGAAGAGAAAAAATCTATTGAACTTAAATGTGCCAAACTTTCTCAACAAGTGCCTGGTTTTGAGAAAGTGATCATCATTGAAAGGGACAAATTTGCAAAAGAGAAGAAGGTAATTGAACAGAAAAATGTTGGAATCTTTAAAGAAATATCTGGCCAGAGAAAGAATGTCGAGAAGGATTTTGAAAAAGAAAGAAAGATTTTTGAGTCAGAAATTAAGAAGCTCACAGAGTAATTATCTGAACTGTCAACAAAGGCAATGAATGAGCAAAACACGAAGTCTGAATTTCAGAAACAGATTGACCTGCTCATAAAGGAAATGAACAGTTTATCTGCCAAGATAACAGAAATTGAAGAAGTTGTTTCTAAGGTGGTTTTGACTGAGCTGAAGACTCCAGATTTAATTATTCAAACACCCAGAGACAAGACATATCAAGTTCACATCATAAAACTGTTTCCACAAAAAGGTCAGTCAATTTTAAAGATCAGATTCGTACTACTAACATTTTCTATGATAAGAGTGTGGATGGTTTAGGTACATACAGAAGCAGAAGGTATGGAGAAGAGAAGTTGATATGGAAAGTGAAACCATTTTCTGATGAGAAGAATGGTAAGGAATCATTTGTGCATACATCACATGCCAAGAAGAATAATGTGCGAAAAGATAAACCTGATCATGTTTATTCGAGAAATCAATTACACAGGTTAGCTCATAAGAAGAGTTGTTGTTCTTACTGTCGTGCAAATGATTTTGTTCATAAAACTTATGATCATTACTGGTATGGTTCTTATTATATTACTCCTAACATAACTACAACTAACAAACATGGACCCAAATACCAGTGGGTACCAAAGCTAAAAGATTCATCTGTGTTGCAGGCACCTCAAGTCAAGGGGGAGTAAAAGAACATAGGCTTCTGAATACAACAATTCATAACCCGTGCTTCAACGAAGAATGGCTCTTGGATAATACAGTTCAAGATCCATACTTCAATGATAAGGAGTTTGACTTCTAAACATAACGGTGGACTCGTACTTCAAAGATCAAAAGAGATTATACTCCAGTGCATATATGAGATTGTACTCCGATGCATAAATGAGATGATCAACCTTCAAGGGGGAGTACACATTTTTTCTGTTGTTAAATATTGTGAATGCAATATTTTAGGGGGAGTAAATCACTTCTGATTACATCTGATCAGAACTCGTTCTTAACAAGTTTTACTGCTTTCATGTCTTTATTTTTCAATAAAGTTTGTGCATAAGACTTTGTGCTTTGACGATTTTTGACTGAATGCAGATTTTGAGAGGGAGCTTACATGATCATATCCAATATGACTTTCGAGCTGACTTTATGAAATTTAAGTTGAGTGTAAGGTTCATTCTAAACTTAATCTCATACATGTCTGAAAGAAGGACGACTTTCAGATATGAAAACATGTTCTTAAATGTTCAAACCACTTCTCGATTCTTAAACAGATTTCATGAATTTAGAAGTGTGATTTTAAATTGTTTTCATTTTTCATGAGCTTAATTGTTTAACAAACCGTGTGTTTCCAAAGATAAATATTTGTGTATTATCTTTTCCATATACTTTCAAGTATTCACACACACACACACACACCGGTTTAGTATTTTGTTGTTTACGTTATCACCATGTCTCAAATTAACCAATTTTTCAATGGTGATACACCCCGTTTTGTACTTCATTGATATTTGAGCACGATTTTGTTCAAAACGTTTCTTTCAAGAATGTCTATAATTGTTCTTATAGACAATATCAGATTTTCATGACTTAAGCCTTGATTGATAAATCATTCATATTTGATCTTTCCATACAATGTCAGATTCTCCAACAAGTCTTTTGTATTCATTTCATTATTTCAATATACTTGTTTTTGAGAAAATCATTCATGATTAAAATGCTCAAATCTTCATGATTATCTTAGTGAGCATACATATATCTGACATGTATTTCATTCTGTGTTTTAACTGAAACGTTAAACCATTTAAGCAACATCTTTGCTTATAGGACTACATGGGTTTATTGTGTGAGGACTTAAAAGAACTTATATGGATTCACGTTAACTAGTGTTTCCTACCCAAGAAGTTATTCTTGAGTGATCGAGAGGCGATGAGTCAAAATATCTGAGTGTGGATGTGTGTTGAGATAAAATAAAAAGAGAGTTTGGTTAGGAGTGAGCTTAAATGATAAAAAGTAAGAGGGTGAGAGATCAGAGTAAAAGAATATCAAACTCTGCACCAACTTTTTCTGAGTCGGGCGTCCATATTACTGTTGTTCTATTCTTCGTGAACATCATTGAAACAGGCAACTAGCCCATGCCAACTCTTGATTTAAACCCCACAAGCTACTCATCTTTTTCTTAAAAAGAAGATGTTTCAATTTTTCTTGGGGATGCACCACATAATCTTCTTCATTCGGAAGATGTGGATATTGAAATAGAAGGAAGTCTGCCCCACCTTCGTACTTCGATCATGCATAATTGAGTCCGTGTATTACTATTGTTGTCTCATTTTGAGCCTAATTGATAAAGCAATCACCATGCTTAATTCTTTCATACACAAGCACGTACACATAAAGAATTTGTTTTTCTGTCAGAACGTTCATAGAATAAACTTGTGTTATTTGATGATTGAATGGAAGACCTGGGGGAGTAAACATCAAAAAGCTCCTTTCCAATGTGTATTTGTTACACACAGTGGCTTCGTGCTACTGACAGGCATTATTAATTGATTCAGGTGTTACATTCTTATTTGTCTGAATTTGAAAAGATTCAGATGAATATATTATGAATTGACGGATGTTCAGAGGCTCATGTGACAAAGATCAATGGTCAGAATATGAATTGACATTTCTTGTGGAAGTTTTGATGATTTCTCTACTCTACATCATCAAAAAGGGGGAGAGACTCAAGAAATGGAGAAGTTAATTTCAAGAAATAGTTGAATTTAAAGGAGAAAGAATTTCAAGAAAGATGATTTGGAAAAAGTTTATTGCAAGATTTTGTCAAAGAATACAAGTTATATGGAAATTGCACAAAGTTGAAAGAGAAAAGTTCAAAGAATTCAGAATGTTCATTGAAAGTTACTGAAATTTTCTTTGAAGATGATTTGCGGAAGAAAATAGAGCTAAATCTGAAGATAATTTCTTTCTGAAGTCTGAAAGAGGTTTCTACAACCTTTGAGGGAGATTGTTAAAGATTATTGAAGAACATACTCACAGACTTTGGGAAGATTACTGAAAGTTAGAAGACTGCAAAAACAAAAGGGGAGATTGTTCTATGATGCTGAAAGTTAACTTTTGTTTATCCGAAATGGGGAGATTAAATTGGTGAAAGAAATCTACAAGAGGGAGATTGTATTGCAAATCTTTTTAAAGACGATCTTGAATCCAAAGAGGGAGATTGTTAGTGCATAAATATGTTGGATACAAGATCATGGTGATTGAAGATGAAAGTCAAGTCAAAAGCTCAAGTCAACTCTCAAGCTAAAGTCAAAGTCTTTGTAATAAAGTCAAAGTCAAAGTTCAAGTGTTGTAAGTGTTTTTGTGTTGTAAGTGTTCCAGTATAAATAGTTTTTCGTTAGAAGACTCATATGACTAGAAGACTAGAAGTGTAATGCGCGTATCAGTGTGTAGTGAGAGAGATATTTTGAGAGAGCTTTATATTGTAATTGAATTTGATAATCCATAGAAAATGTTGGATTAAAGTGAGTTTGTCATCTTGATTTGCACTAATTGTGGGACACACAAACATGCACCAAACAAACCAAGGCCAAAAACCCCAACAAGTGACACAAACAAATGAACAACAAAACCAAGCAACTGAGACCAAACCACAACCGAACTAAAACAGACAAACAAGGCAACAAAAGAAGCAACAATAAGACCACTCAAACAACAAGGAATGAGCCCAAGAAACACATCCCTAACAGCCCAAACAGAACTGCTGCTTCGTAGCAGCTTCATTAAGCCAACCCAACAGTTGTCCAGAATAAGCACCGCCAAACAACCGATGTAACCGGACATCACACATAGGCAGCAGACACCAACAGACGACACAACAACATCAAAACAGGAAACCAAGACCTCGAACAGAAGTCACCAAACCGAACCAACGAGCACGGGAAGCCGACTGCACCATCAAAATCGAGAAAACAGAAACAAACCGGGCTGCTTCCGAGGAGTAAGCAGCCACGACCCGCCACTGCCCACCCAGAAACAGTCGCCTCCTCCCCACACCAAACAGGAATCCACCTTGACTAAATCGAGCCAGACGGGTCTACGAGCCAACTCTTCCAATCCAACTTAAAACCTTTCCAACGTCTTTTAAACCACTCGAAGACTATCCTTTGATATTCGAAGAGCTTATACCTCACTTTACTTTCATCTTTTTCAAACACCACTTTGTTTCGGTGGAACCAAATTAAATAATTACAGCCCACTTTACACCCATCCAAGCTTTAGACTTTGCCGTAACACTACCGGGATCCGACTCGTCTAGGAATAATCTTGGATCGACTCTAAGTTATCTAAATTCTTGTTCCACCATTTCCCTACCATCTTTCAAAGCAATTTAACCTCCGGACAACTTACTAGAGTGTGATCTAACGACTCCGGATTATCTCCACATCTCGGGCAAAGGACAAAATCCAAGTCAAGGCCCATTTAATCAAGCACCGAGCGACATGGGATCCGTCCTTTTTTGACCCGCCCAAGAAGGATACCAAGTTTTCTTGGAATTAACTTAATCCACTTTTTGTCTTCACCGGACACAATTGATGTTGAACCATCGTCAATTACCTCCCAGAGTCTCTTTACATTGAATGAATTTGCCGCATCTAAATTTCATTCCACTCTATCACTACGGCCTCTTTCCGGTTGCACGCCCTCAAGACAATTAAATAGTTCCTCCAATTCTCCCGTATCTCTCCCCCTCGGGGTTCTCTCTGCCACTTCCACGTCCAGCACCATTTGCCATCAATCCATGTTCCTTGCTCCACTACCTTCACATTTTATGCGATCTCGAGCCTAAACAACCTCGGGAACTTGGCTTCAAGAGTATCCGGTCCAATCCAATGATTTTTCCAGAATTTTGTGTCTTCTCCATCACCAATCTTCTTACCGAAAGATTTTGCAAACGCTATGCCCAAGCTGTCCAAAGCCGCATCTAACCACACGATATTCCTCCATGTCGAACTTGCACCATTAAGAACACAAGGAACTCCCATGAACCCTCCCTCTTCCCTGTAAATGCTTTTGATAAACCAAACCCACAAAGCGTTTTTTTCCAACTTTAAACCGCCACCACCATTTCCCCACTAACCCCAAATTTAGTAAATTCAAAGTACCAATATTAAGCCCCCCTCCTTGGAAAACTCCTCATGATAGTTTCCCAATTTACCCAACGCATATTTTTTCTTTCATTCTCATCCGCACTCTCCTCCCCCCAAAAAACGACTCCTCACCCTTTCCATCTCTTTTAGCACTCCACTCGACGCACGAAACAAGTAAAAGAAATAAAATAGAATGCTTCCTAGCACCCATTTTACCAAGGTTAACCGGCCACCAAACGAGATAAATCTAGTTTTCCACGACGCAAGTCTCTTATTTATTTTGTAAAGAGCTGGTTTCCAATTTTCCACTATACTCATTAAAGCTCCAACCGGAAGGCCCAATAAGTAAAAGGTAAAACTCCCGCGCTACACCCCACTACTCTAGCCCAATTAAGAACCTCCTCAATCGGGACTCCCACACCATACATTTTACTTTTGCTCATATTTATACGAAAACCGGACATCATCCGCGTATTGTAAATGCGAGATTAGTACGTCCTTTGCTCCCACTTTCAAGCCTTCGAAGAGGCCCGTTTTTCCTCCCGATCAGATACGATGGATAAGGGCACTCCATGTCTTGAGACTACTTCGTTGATGTAGAGTCTTGCTAGCTTGTCCAACGATAACGTCTCCCTCATGGCTAGAAAGAATGTTCTCTTTGTCAATCGATCCACTACCACCCAAATAGTGTCGTGACCTTTCAACGTCTTTGGTAGCTTCGTCATAAAATCCATTGTGATGTGATCCCACTTACACTCCGGTATTTCTAATGATTGTAAACTCCCATACGGTCGTTGGTGCTCGGCCTTTACCATCGAACATGTAAGACATTTCTCCACGAAGTTCACCACATCGAGCTTCATCATCGGCCACCAATAGTTCATCTTCAGATCTCTATACATTTTTGTGCTCCCAGGGTGGATAGAATATCTTGATTTATGCGCCTCTTCTAATAGTAATTTCTGGTATCCTCCCAACTTGGGTACCCAGACTCGTCCTTAGAAGAGTTTCAACCCTCTCCCATCTTCTGTCAAGCTAAGGTGTTGCTTCGTCATCGCTTCATCTTTAAGGTTCGCTTCGGTAATTGCTTCGGCTTGTGCGGCCTTTATCATGTCTACAAGGTTTGAGATGATCTCAATCCTTGCCAATGAGGTTTTTACCGCTCCACTATACTCTTTTCGTCTTAATGCGTCTGCCACAACATTAGCCTTGCCCGGATGATATTGAAGTTCGCAATTGTAATCTTTCAATAACTCTAACCACCTTCTTTGCTACATATTCAACTCTTTCTGGTCGAAAACATATTTCAGGCTCTTGTGATCGATGTAGAGGGTGCACTTGGTGTCGTACAAGTAGTGTCGCCACAACTTTAAAGCAAACACGACCACCGCCAATTCAAGGTCCTGCGTTGGGTAATTCTTCTCGTGCTCCTTCAACTGCCTTGACGCATACGCTATCACCTTACCTCTTTGCATGAGGACGCAACCCAATCCCATCTTGGATGCATCGTTGTAGACGACAAAGTCTTCCGTCCCTTTGGTAAGGGACAAGATTGGAGCTTCACATAATTTCCGTTGTAAGGTACGGAAAGCCTTATCTTGAGTCTCGGTCCAAGCAAACTTCACATTCTTTCGAGTCAATGCGGTCAACGATGAGACGATCTTGGAAAAGTTTTGAATGAACCTTCGGTAATAACCAGCGAGTCCTAAAAAGCTTCTGATCTCGGTTGGGCTTCTCGGGGGCTCCCAGTTCATCATCGCCTCAATCTTCGCGGGATCTACTTTCACTCCTTCACGGGTCACCACATGGCCGAGAAATTGAACTTCCCACAACCAAAATTTGCACTTAGAGAATTTGGCATAAAGCTTCTCCTTCCTTAGCACCTCCAAGACCTCTCTCAAATGTTTCACGTGCTCCTCTTCATCCTTAGAGTACACCAAGATGTCGTCAATGAACACTATGACCGACCGGTCCAAAAATGGTCGACACACACGATTCATCAAGTCCATAAATATTGTCGGCTCATTCATCCACCCAAAAGGCATGACTAGAAACTCATAGTGGCCATACCGAGTCCTAAACGCCGTCTTCGGAACGTCTTCTTCTCGAACCCTCACCTGATGGTAGCCCGATCGAAGGTCAATCTTGGAAAAACACACGGCCCCTTGTAGTTGATCAAAGAGGCCGTCTATTCGGGGTAGTGGATATTTGTTCTTGATGGTAACCTTGTTCAACTCTCGGTAATCGATGCACATACGCATCGACCCGTCCTTCTTCTTTACAAAGAGCACCGGAGCTCCCCACAGAGACGATATCGGCCTCACAAACCCCTTCTCTAGAAACTCTTGAAGTAGGGACATCATTTCTTGCATTTCCGTTGGCGCAAGACGATACGGTGCACGAGTTATCGGTGTCGCCCCCGGAACAAAGTCAATTCGGAATTCCACTTGTTGGTCGGGTGGCAAGAATGGTAGATCATCTGGAAACACGTCCGAAAATTCGTTGACAATCTTCACGTATTCTACCTTATTCTTCTCTGCCTTGGCATCCAACACGAAGGCTAGATACGAAGGATACTTCTTCGCCAAATACTTCCTTGCTTTGATGGATGAGATGATGGCTACCTCTCCTCTTTGATTTTTGCCATACGCGAAGATGAAATCACCATCCTGGATAGGGATCCGTATGAGATTTTTGGAACACAAGATCTCCGCCTGATGTCGCGCCAACCAGTCCATTCCGACCACTACATCAAAGCTTCCGATGGTCATAGGGAGCAAGTCCACCATGAAAGTATCGCCACTGATTTCGAGTCGACAATCCCTTAGAATGTTCTTTAGAACCACCTGTTCCCCATTCGCTACTTCTATGACTAAAGCATCACTAAGGGCACTAGCCAAAAAGTTCAAAGATTTGCAAAACGCATCGGACACAAAAGAGAAATTTGCACCGGACTCAAACAATACTCTAGCAGGTGTGGAGTTGAGTAAGAACGTACCCGACACCACGTCCGCGGTTTCCTTCGTCTCTTCCTTTGTCATCTGAAAACCCCATCCCTGAGCTTTGGGGATGGCCTCTCTCTTCGGTTGGCTTCCCGAACTTCCTTCTCTCGCCACGCCCCTTAGCTTGGGGAACTCTCTTCGAACATGTACCATTTCCTTGCACTCGAAACAAATTGTCCCTCGAATGGGACACTCGGAACTGATGTGGCCCGGTTTACCACATTTGAAACACCAGATCGGATTGGGATTGGGGTTTGAGATGGAATTGATTTTACAAAACCCAAAATGCTTGATTTTGCATTTGGGGCACCACCTTGCCTCCTGTCGGTTATCTAAGCTCTTACTTGCCGGTTGGAACCTTGGTTTCTTGTACGAACTTGGCGGGCTCTCCCACCTTCTCTTCTCCACAGTCTTCGTCTTCTCCACTTTATCCTGAGCAAAAATTCTTTCCGTCACCTTAGCCTCTTCGATCGTTTCTCGAAGGTTAGAGGCTTTAGAGTTGCGGACTACCATAATCATGTCCGTGGGTAAGCCTTTCAGATATGCTTTCACATTCTCTTTCTCGGTCGGAGCTACATGTCCCACCAGTTCAAGTTTTTCCATAAACAAGCTGTTATATTCTTTCACGGACAAGTCCCCTTTCTTGATTGACCGGAACTCTTCCTCTATCATGTCCAATTCTTCCTCAGTGCAAAATTCTTCCAGGATTGTCTTTTTAAACTCGGCCCAAGACAAATTGGCCAACACCGATTCACCATTAGTTGAGGTGAAGACATTCCACCATGTTAAGGTCGTGCCTCGAAGCAATTGAGACCCATACTTCACCTTTTGGCGCTCCTCGCAGTCACTAGATCTGAAGGCTTGCTTGATCTCTTTGAGCCAACTCATACACTTCGCGGGCTCATCAGACCCGATGAATTCTGGCGGTTTGCAGCGAAGGAAGGACTTGTATGAACATCCTCTTCCTGGTTGCCTCGTTTCCAAGGTCGCTAACCCATCAGTGCAGATCTCCCCTCTGGTACCCCTGGAACCCGCTATTACAACGTTCTTTTCGATTGTCTCGTGACGACGGTGATTCACCTCTCGGTCCTCTAGTAGCTTCATGAACAATTCCTGTTGTTTCGTCATGGTTTCGTTCATGGCCCTCATCATGTCCATCATTTGCGTCTGAGGGGTTACCTTGATCATAATCGGATCAGTAGACACAATGTTGGTCCTCGGAATGTGTTCCACTATCCCAACAAGCATAGGTGGAATCAGAGGTCCATCAGTCACAGTCGCATTTGGCCTATCGGTCGTGGATTCATTCACAACTTGACCCTCTGGCGATGATTGAATATGACTCCGAGTATTTACCATTTTCGTCTGTCATCAAATCAAAAGAGGGTGAGTGATGGGCTACACAAGATTACACACAAGAAACATACTAATATTGTTCATCAGTCATCATAATCATAGTAATTCAAGCATGTTCACGTAACCATACATTCATAATAGCAGTAGCTAATTGAAATTATGAACATATAATACATAAAAATTCTCGTTGCCACTTTTATAATTCTTAACAAGGTAGTTTCCGTCAACTCTAGGACTGTCCCACCTTAGGAGTTCTACCCGTTTCTCACACCCTATTGCCTAAAAAGTCTCAGCTTAAGTCTAGGCATCTAGATTGCATACCTAGTTCACTTAAACAAGAGCTCTGATACCAACTTGTAACACTCTAAAAATCAGACGAACAAAAATTCGAAGATTCGGCAATATAACGTCTAAAATATGAAGGTCCAAATACCCTGTAAATATAAATTTCCAAAAAGGTAAATCCCAATATTTACGACAACTAAAAACCCATGACTAATCGGGTTAAATTGCAACATAAAGTTTGCAAAAGAATGAGACAATAATAATACAACAACCTACTTAATCTAGAATCAAATCCATACTAGATTAAAATGGGTGTTGCGATTATGCTATAAACTCTCTTCACAAAAATCTCCAAAAGACCGGCACTTCGAGAGCTACTACGTGCCCGGTTGACAAGCCCGACAACCTAATTTCCACCACGGGTAGAATCTGTGAGGAAACAACAACCACACAAGTGTTAGGAAGAAGCCTAGTGAGATCTCATAAGTTATATAAATCACAAACAAGATATTATAAAACAAAATTCATGTTACCGAACTCCTTTGCCTCACAATTAATGATTCCATCGCAACCATGTTCCCAACCTGAACATAACCATACAAGAGATAATCCTTGAAAATACGGGGGAGACCTTTTTCCATCGGGGTGACATATATACGGGAGTGAAGTCACCCATGATGTTAATGGATTACACCTCATGTCCCGGTCCTAGTTCCCATGCCATCACGACGTCACAACCTCAAACCATAATCACTGCCTTTATTGCCTACTCCGTCGAGTTATACCTCAAGGTCTTACGGAACATTATTGCCTATCCATTTCTAGATGAGTTACATCTCAAGGGTCCGCGACCCCTTATTGCCTACTCACTAGTAAATCACAACGACCCACAACAATAGGTCCAAATAAACATATATCCATATCCCCGTGCACAAGAAAATGGAGACCCACATTCTTATCAGGTGATCACATATTACATTCTTATCATGTGATCACATTTAGGTAAACATTTATAGTCACATATATTCTTCTTTTCTACATGCAAAGGCCAAAATTATCACATGAGTCACTACCACGTGAACATAACCTCTTTCGTCGGAATAACAATTCATCTTTACTTTTCAAGGTATCACATTTCTCATGTTTCCATACACAAAATCATTAATGGTTATAATTACTTACACCATGTTACCTCAAACTTATCAGCAGTTAGATCAAACTCAAGGAAACAAGGGTTTCCTCATGTGTCAAGTATACAAGTATGAAATCCAAGATCCACATACATTTAGTAAACATATAAGTGAATAATCATGGTTTATGAAGAATACACACCATTTAGGGTTTGCAAGGTGAAACCCTAAAAGTTGGGTTAAAGTTTAAACGAATTACATATATGTATATAATGTGGGAATATTGCAAGTAGTATTGAGTAAATGTACATTTAAGGAGTAGAAACTCATAATCTATGGTTTGTAAGTAAAACCCTAAAAATGGAGATGAAGTCTTGAGGTTGAAGATGAAGAAGAGGAGATGGTAGATCCTTGAACCCTAGCCTTCCAAGCCTCAAATGATGGTCCCAAACTTGAAGAAATGAAGGTAAGTGAGTAATAAATGAGTCTAGGTCGGATTTAATGAAGAAGGAGGAGAAGAGAGTGTTTTAGGGAAATGATTTTGGTGTTTATGAGGCTTGGGGCCGATTTCCCCCTATTTAGTTGACCAGTGGTCGCACGCGGATGTCTGCGCTACTAGACCCGTGCGAAAAGTCGTGCCAAGAACTGGAGTCGTGAGATGGCAGTGCCTCGCACGGATTGTGGCGCGGTTCAAGTCGCGCGGAGAACCACACGGAACACTGTTGTTCCCCTTTCCCATTTCTTTGGCTCAAACGAATAACCTCAAATAAGACCGGTTTTCAAGGCAAGGTTAAGAACAACTACTAAACAACAAGCGAAGCATAAATTTAAGGTAATATTTGCTTACTAAATCGGGGTGTTACAAGTTCCAACCATAAAAATCGAATTTTTATAGTAGACGAATGCATACATGCTCTGTGAAATCTTTTAGGACCATCAGCAACAGCCTGGTGAATTCTCTTATTCCTTGTATCATATCACGTCTATATATCTTATGCTCCTGCAATAACAAAAGCCATTACGATCAAACTACAAAAATATACAATTTGTTAGCACTTACAATGTAACTGCGACGATACTGTGTGATTTCCTTCATGGCTTTAGGATGTAAAAGCTTAGAAAGTGCTGCAATGAGATCTGGAATCAGGATCCACATAGAAAAGGGTTTCCAAAGATGAACTCTATCAAGTTGAGGCCCTAAAGTTTTCCCGACCATATGGAGGGGTGCTTTGCATGAACCCCAATGACTAGTTGGGTTGTTAGAGCAGAAATATGTTGGATACAAGATCATGAAGACTAAAGGTCAAAGTATAAGAAGTCAAAGCTGGAAAGTCAACTCTCAGTGAAAGTCAAAGTCATTTTGTAATAAAGTCAAAATCATTGTATTGTATTTTGTTTGTTTTCCTTTGAAATTGGTAGAGGGTATAAATACCTTGAGGTCCTTGTAATGCTTTGTAAGTATGTAAGTCAAGCGTGTTAATTCAGATTGTAAGGGTGTGAGCTAATGAGAGAAGAGGCGATTAGAAAACATTTCTAGAGAGAGAGTAGTGAGAGAAAGTGAGTTCGTAATTGTTGTGATTAAATCAATGACATATGAATTCGATATTCTCATCTTGATTGTTTTTTTAATGATTAGAACTTGAATTCTGGGAATAACAATTGGTATCAGAGCAGATCCAATTTGAAATCAAATCAAGAAATGGAGTTCGTACTGTGTTCTTGAAGTTCATATTCGATTTTTGAGTTCCAATGATGTTTTTGATCTGATTGATGTGCTTTGTACTCGGCTATATGTCTAGAATAAGTTTTGTTTGAAGATTATTGTCAATTTTACAATAGATCAATCTGAATTTTGGTTTTTGTTCAATTTTTGTTCGAAGTATTAGATATGTACTGTTATAGATCGAATCCATATTTTTAGTATTCTAGATCAAAATTCATTGTTTGTAAAGTGTTATAGACATGAAATCGATGAGATCTGCAAGTTTTCAAGACAATTGGACAAGTTTTGGATTGAAATCAGTGAAAAGGACTTAGTTTTTGTTCGAAAACTCCAAGAACACGCAAGATCTACAAAATGCGCAAGTTTCATCAGAAGAACGCGCAAATTGAAAGAGTTTGATTTTGACCGGAAACACGCAAAGTGTTATTTGCGAGTTCTAGAAACGCGCAAATCGAAGTTTGCGTGTTTGATTCTTCGGTCTGCGAGTTTGATCATCTTGTTTTGCGAGTTTAACTTGCGACTTTGATAAAACACGCAAGTAGGAATCTGCGAGTTATCCAAACGCGCACGACTCCTTCTTCGAGTTTCTCAGTGAATAGAGATCTGCGAGTTTTCGCGTCTGCGAGTTTCAAGTCTTTTTAGTGATCTGCGAGTTTCTCAGTGAATAGTGATCTGCGAGTTTTAGGCGTCTGCGAGTTTCAAGCTTCTTTAGTGATCTGCGAGTTTCTATACTTTGGTCAAATTTTTTTAAAACTGTAATATGGCCTCTAAATGTCAAAATTTTTTCTCTCGGGGCGCTGCCCCCAGACCCCGCAAGGGCGTTGCCCCTTGATCCTACCCGCTAACAGGGTAGCGGGACCCCCGTGCTAAGTCTGCGGAGGGGGACATAGTTCTGATTGTGATCAAAATTTCTGAATTTCTACTTCAAGTTTTTTTCTGATTTATTTGATTTCATTTTGGATTAACGATCATTTTTGTCAAGTTTTTTTGTAACAGATAATTCAAGATGGGATATTTTTCTGATGATGATGAACAAAAGATTCACAAGATCGAATTAGAGAACAAAAATCTTGCTTCTTCAGTTGACTACTATTCTAAGCGGTCAAAAAGATATTCTGATGAAAGGAAGATACTGAGAGAAGAAGTCAGTGCATTAAAGATTATTAATGAAGATCTTCTGAAACAGACTTCTGGGCTTAGTGAAGATAAGGTAATGAGTTTGGAAACTGAGAACACTGAGCTGAAAAATAAAATCTTTGACTTGGAATATCAGATGATCCAAATTCAGCAAGCATTTGTTGAAAGTTATAAGGAGAAGATTAAGAGTCTGGAAGATGCTAATGTTGAGTTTCAAAAGAAAATATTTGATTTGGAACAAAAGATAGTCAAAGACAAAGATCATTTTGAGAGTGAAAAGAAAGCACTGGCAAAGAAGTTCTCAGACTTTTCAAGAAAGAGTTGCGAAGAGAAAAAGACAGTTGAGCTGAAATGTATAAAACTTTCTCAACAAGTTTCTGATTTTGAGAAAGTAATAATCTTGGAAAGAGAAAAGTTTGACAAAGAGAAGAAGATCATAGAACAGAGAAATGTTGGAATCTTCAAAGAGATATCTGGTCAGAGAACAAATGCTGAAAAGGGCTTTGAGGAAGAAAGAAGTTTGTTTGAAGCTGAGATTAAGAAGCTTAATGACAAGCTATCTGAACTATCTGAGTGTGCACTGAAAGAGAAGAAAATGAATTCTGAATTTGAGACGAAGATTGACCTTCTTGTCAAAGAAAGAGACAGTTTTGCTTCAAAGATTAAAGAGCTTGAAAAGATTGTTTCAAAGGTGGTGGTGATTGAGCAAACGACTCCAGAGTCACAAATCCACACACCTCGAGATGATTCAGCTGATTCTGAATGCTCATTCAAGACAGCGGCAAGCTCACATCAGAAAACTGTGTCTTCAAAAAGGTCAGTTAAATCTTCTAATCAGATTCGTAGTACTAACCTTTTCTATGATAGAAATATAGATGGTTCAGGTACACATCGAAGAAGAAGGAGCTACAAAGAAGAAAAATTGGTCTGGAAGAAGAAACCAGTTGAAGATGAAAAGAAAGATGAGAAGAAATATGAGCTGAAAGGAAAGAAGTCATGTGTACATACACATAAAGCTAAGAAGAACAATGTGCGTAAAAGTAAACCTGATCATATATACACGAAAGATCAATTAATCAGGTTATCAGGTAAGAAATATTATTGTTCTTACTGTCGTACACATGATTATGTTCACAAAACAAGTGATCATTTCTGGTATGGTTCTTACTCAGTTACTCCCATAAGAACTACAACTAACATTCATGGACCCAAATACCAGTGGGTACCAAAGCCGAAAACTGATTCTGTGTTGCAGGCACCTACAGTTCAGGGGGAGTAAGAGAACTAAGGCTTCTAAGTAAATCAGCTTAGAACCCGTACTTCAACGAAGTTTGACTTCTAAACACAATAATTTAGGACTCGTACTTCAGTGATCAAAAGACCTTACTCCTGTGCTGATAAGAGATTGTACTCCAATACTACAATGAGGAAATCAACCATCAAGGGGGAGTACATACTTTTCTAAAATATTTTGCATCCGATAGATATGATGAACTACATTTCAAAATAAGAATTGTAGATCTCTATCATGTGCTTTTTCACTGACATATTTTAGATGCATAATTTCAGGGGGAGTAAAGGATATGACTTCTGATTACTTCTGATCAGAACTCGTACTATAATCGTTTTACTGCTTTATGTCTTTTATTTTGAATAAATTTGTGAATAAAGTTGTTTTGACATGACTTTGAGACTTGTACAGATTGAGAGAAGCTATCAAGATCATATCTTTGTGACTTCAGTTGACTTCATGAGATTTAAGACTACATGAAAAGGTTAAATTTCTTATCTTAATCTCATATGTGGTTGAAAGAAGGACAACTTTCAATCATAGAAAACATATTCTTAAATGTTCAAACCATTTCCCGATTCTTAAACAGATTTCATGAATTGGAAGTGTGATTTTAAATGTTTTCATTTTATTTGTGCTTACATGTTTACAAACCGTGTGTTTCCAAAGATAAATACTTGCGTATTATCTTTTCCATATACTTTCAAGTATTCACACACACCGGTTTGACTTATTGTTCAAAATGTTCTTACCATGTCTCAAATTTTGAAACATATTTTTCGATGGTAAGACACCCCGCTTGTACTTCAAAGAATTTTGAGCGTAATTTCATTTCGAAACGTTCATTTCAAGACTTGTCTATATCTTGGTTTGTATAGACACATATCCATTATTATTGACCATAAGCCTTGATTATTGTATCATATCATTTCTGATCATTTTCATACAATGTCAGATTTTCAAACAAGTCTCTTGCATTCATTTCTATTCATTCAATTTACTTGTTTGAAAAATATTTCACTGTTTCAAATGTTCAAATTGTCATGATTACATCTATGAGCATACATATATCTGACCCATGTTTTCCATGTCTTAAATGTTCAAGATAAACCATTATGAGCAACACATGCTTTATTGGACAATATGGGTTCTTTGTGCTAGGACTTAAATGAAAACTTCTATGGATTCACGATTACCAGTGTTTCCTACCCAAGAAGTTAATCCATAGTGATTGAGTGTGAGGAGTCGAAAAGAAATGAGTGTGGGTTGTGCGTTGAGGTAAAATGGAAAAGAGAGTTTGGTTAGATGTGAGCTCATTGATTAAAAAGAAAGAGGGTGAGAGAACAGAGTAAAAGAATATCAAACTCTGCACCAACTATTTTCTGAGTCGGGCAGCCACATTACTAATGTTTCACATTTCTTTGGTGAACATTATTGAAATAGGCAACTAGCTCATGCCAACTCTTGATATAACCCCACCAGCCACTCATTCTCTTCTTAAAAAGAAAGTGTTTCATATTTTAAGGGGACACAACACATAATCTATCCGATTTTCATTTGGAAAATCTGGATATTGAAAAAAGAAGGAAGTCTGCCCCACCTTCGCACTTCACTCATGCACATTGAGTCTGTGTTTATCTACTGTTGTCTCAGTGGTTTACACATTGTTGAGCCTTTAAAAGCAATCATCATATGCTTAATTCTTTCAATCACTTGCACGAACATACAAGGAATTTGTTTTCTTGTCATGACATTCATAGAAATTTCCTTTGTGGTGTTTCGATGATTGGATGGAAGCCTTGGGGGAGTGAACATCAAAAAGCTCCTTTCCTATGTGTATCCGTTACACACAGTAACTTTGTGTTACTGACAGGCATATTAACTGTTTCATTTGTTGATTCAGGTGTTACATTTCTATTTTGTCTAGATTTGTAAAGATCTGGATGAATACATTGTTCGAATTGACAACGAATCAGAGGCTCTTGGACAAATCAGAATGGTCAACGACATTTCTTGATAAAAGTTTTGATGTTATAGTTGCTCTATTCATCAAAAAGGGGGAGATGATTTAAAGAAATGTTATAATCAGAAATTTCAAAGATTTGATAAAGAGTTGGAGAAAATAAAGTTCAAAGTTTGAAAGTTTGAAAGATTGTTCAAGCAAAGTCAAAGATGTTTGAAGATGTGTTGATTTTCTGAAATTTTCTTTGAAGATTGTTTGTTGAACCAAGTCGAGCTAAATCTGAAGATAATTTCTTTCCGAAGTCTGAAAGAGTTTTGTGATAATTTTGGGAGATTATTGAAGATTGATTCTATCATATTTGGGAAGATTGTTAATTTTGTTCAGAGACAGACTTGGGAAGAATAAAGTTAAACAAAAGGAAGAGATTGTCTAGATTGAACCAAAGGGGGAGATTGATTTGCTAAATCGTTCAAAGATGATCTTGAATCCAAAGGGGAAGATTGTTAGAGCAGAAATATGTTGAGATCATGAAGACTAAAGGTCAAAGTACAAGAAGTCAAAGCTGGAAAGTCAACTCTCAATGAAAGTCAAAGTCATTTTGTAATAAAGTCAAAATCATTGTATTGTATTTTGTTTGTTTTCCTTTGTAATTGGTAGAGGGTATAAATACCTTGAGGTCCTTGTAATGCTTTGTAAGTATGTAAGTCAAGCGTGTGAATTCAGATTGTAAGGGTGTGAGCTAATGAGAGAAGAGGCGATTAGAAAACATTTTTAGAGAGAGAGTAGTGAGAGAAAGTGAGTTTGTAATTATTGTGATTGAATCAATGACATATGAATTCGATATTCTCATCTTGATTGTTTTTTGAATGATTAGAACTTCAATTCTAGGAATAACTTGGGTCAAAGGTGCCAGATAACACAGTCATTCTATAAAATGAGTATACATATTGTCCTTTCTCACCACCAAGAGGAAAAAAGGCAAATGCAAATTCTCGACAAATGTATTTGGTGTTCAACTAATTAGAACAGAAGAGGAAAGGGAAGAACAATATATAGAATGAAACTAGTGAAGTTAATATAACAACAAAAATCAAAACTTATTGAAGGATCAAAAACCTAGACTTTCTACCTGAAGTAGGATGACAGAAGTACCATTCACAAAGCAAAATCTCAAAAATCCACCTTTACAAATAAAGCTCACCGATTGGTTTGTAGCCCATCTTTCATAATAATGAGTGTATCTTTCTAGAGAGTTTTTTGCCATCTCTCGTCGCTTTTCCGTGTCATCATATTGTAGGCAACAAAATATATGATGTGCTATTAAGGAAAGTTTGTCCAAGGAATTATACGTATATGTCATTATACCTTATTTTGCATTGCAACAATGATAAAATTCCAAGTGTAAATATTTAAAACCTTAAATTAGCTTACCACTCCCTCTTGTTTTGCTGCCTCATAACAGTTGCATGCGTAAAAACCACCTGTTCTTTCACCATGATCAGACCATACACCAAGGCAAAGCCTGAAAAAGCATAGTTCAAATACAAGAAAATTTCAGAAGTTTTTAGTGAAGAAGAACGTCATGTTTTCAGAGAGAGAAGTTGATGTTGATAAAACTGGATCCATAATGATGGAGTATACATTGAAAATAAAGACTTGTATCATGTAAAATAATGTCCTGATACCCAAGACATCAGGGCAAAATATGTTTTATGGTGAAAAATAACATGCAATAAACTTACCAGCAAAACTCAAATTCGCAAGGTGATGTACATGTAATATGCATACATCCTTGGTTCTTCTCAATTGGTCGCTCGCACTTGGGACATGGTTTTGAATTAGTAATATCCTGAAAATTAAATCCAAGACATTCATGATGTTATATAAATGGCTACAGGTGATTACAGATTGAAACAAGTTCAAGTTTAATGCACCAAAATCAATATATGCAGGCATAGCAAAAAGAATATTAGTTTTACTTGGCTACATGAACATAGAAGTTTGTATAGCTTACTAACAACCCCAACACAATGATACTTTGAACTACAGAAGTTTTAACCAACAACCCTGTTCCACCATGGGAAAGTTATGTTATCTACCCACAAAGATGCAAGATAAAAACCACAAAGGTTGTGGTGTAATATCTCATCTGCACAAGGTTCGAATCCAGGTATACACAACAATTGTGGCCATTGAGGTTTAATCAGGACTGATGTCTTACAGTCATAATTTGCCAAGGGATTAGTCTAGGCATAGCCAAGGACACCTTTCCCAAAAAAATATGCAAGATAAAATGCAATATAACAGAAACTCACAATTCTACTCTCCCATGTGATTCATTCATAGCAAGGGAATAACCATAAATTAAAATTCCATCTGCCGGAACTTGGTTAGTGCAAGAATGGCAATCTATCTTAAGGACAATGTTACTAAAAGGAAATAAGAAACATACCATCTTATGACCTAGCAATGTCATCTTTATTTGTCTGCTAAAGTAGTAGGCTTAGATAAAAATATTAATACCTTTTGTATGTCTGCTTCTCCTCATATAAGTTCTGAAATTGGAGTGAGTGATTATAATAATCACTTATGGCTAGTGAACAGAAAACAACAACAGTGGCATGTTAAAAGAGAATATAATGTCTAAAACATACATCTGCTAAATATACAAGCTAACAATTTTCATTGAACGAAAAATATGTTAGATCACATACTTCGTAAAGCTAATCGCTAAATTAAGTGTTGCATAAATTAAATTGGTTAGCAACTAATCACTAAATTAAATGTTTCAAAAATTAAATTGTCAGGATCGAATTCTTAACAAGAATTAATACTCAGAAACTAATATCAAAGAAGTTGCGGAAAAACACTTTGATATTTAATAAAACAGTAATCAAACACAGTATATAATGATCAAACAGTAAACTTGTATTGAATGCTTAAAGTTACAAGATTACACTCTCAACCTCAATATTGATGAACAGACTCACCAATACGAATTCTACTTCTCTAGAATTAGGATCTGTGCCTTGAGGTCGATTTTTCTCTTGAAAAACAATTATCAAAAGTTATTTCTATCTATTCTACACATTCTATACATATACTGATAAAAAGATAATTACAAAGAATAAACAAATCTTCAGTATATCTTCCATGTATATCTTCTAAGTATATCTTCAGTATATCCAGCTGTAGTACTTTCCATCCGTATCTCTTTAGCAGCACTAATAATGCTCAGCAGCATTAACTTCAACTAGCAGCATTAACTGCAAGCAGTATTAACTACTAGCAGTACTAACTAGCTAAGCAGTACTAACTTTGTTCAAGCAGTACTAACTTTGACTAGCAGTATTAATTAACACTAGCAGTAGTAACACTCAGCAGTATTAATCTTCAACTTGTTCTGGCAGTAGTAACTACACTTGTACTAGCAGTAGTAACTACACTTAGTAGAATCTTCAGTTCCCAACAATCTCCCCCTAACTTGACTTTTAGAAGAGAAGTCAAGTTCTTCAGATATTCTTCCAGATGCTCTTTTTAATGCTCCCAAAACTTCCAAGATCACGCTGCTAAGTCTGGATTCAGTCCCAAACTCTGATTGATTATCCTCTGAATGAGATACTTGGCCATTTCTGAATTTGGTGCACAACCCAACTTCTTCTTTAGCATGGCATGAACCTTCAGTCTGGTGTGATTATATACTCTATCCACTAGGAAGTATTCTGTGTGATTTCTATCCAAAGTCACTGCATATACTCCACTAGTTTCATATAGAGTCCAACTTGTGACTTCTTTAAACACACTCTTGATTACCTGGTTCACTTCTTCAGGTTTGAACATCATGCATAGATACTCCATCACCAGTTTTGTAAGAGAAATTCCTGGAGTATTCAGATGGTCTGCATACAGCTTAATTCCTATGTCAAACATCTCTTCTATATCAGATCTAGAGCATGTTTTGACAACCTTGATCCAAGTATTGAATATTTCATACTTGTCACCCTTCCTCTTTAGTCTGATGTAATCTTTTCCATCCATTTTCAGAACATCCCAGTGAATGATCTCTGGTGGCTTCACTCCAACAGGTTCTGCAGAAATTGGTTCAGGCACTTTGTCCATCACTACCATATATAAGCTTACATCATCTTTGATTGATGACCCTTGCTGGCTTGATGACTCAGGTGCCACTTCTTCTTCAGCAACATTTTGTTCTTCTTCTATTCTAGACTTCTTATCTTTCTTTCTTTTGGCCATCATCTTGGTTCTTTTCAAAGTCTTTTGAACCTGTACTAGAGTAGCTTCCTTCTTCTTTTCTTCCTTTTCCCTTTCCATTTCTTTTATAGGAGTTCCCTCTTCACTTTCAGGGAATGGTTGATTCATATCTATATCATGTCTCTCCTTTGCCTTCTTTTCAAACTCCACTCTATCCTTTTCATTGCTCTTCAGCTTCTCCATTTCTTTCTCATATAGATCCTTGATTTGATCAAAATTCATCTTCACAAACATTTCTTTCTTTACCCCAATTGCACTTTTCAAGAAAGTTATCATTTTGTTTCTTTCCTGAGTGGCAAGGTAAGTTTGTGAAGGTCTTCTCTTCTTTGCACTTGATCTGGCCATCATAGCCTTTCTCAAGGTTATTGCTCTTTGCTTGGCTTTCTCTGTTTCCAACCCTTTCTGGAATGCTTCATTTAACTCATTTGCTAGTGCTCTGGCCATTTCTCTGTCTTTTTCAACCTGTTCCTTTTCTGCTAGATCTAACTCTTCTTGCACTTTCTTTGCTAATGCTTCATCTGACTCAATCATCTTTTGCTTTTTAGATGGTTGATCAGATTCTATCATCTTTTCTTTCCCTTTTCTTTTTATATCTGCAGCCATGTCTTTCTTTTCTGATTTCTTGTCTCTCCCTTCATTTATGACCACTCCCTTTGCTTTGGGAGTGTCATTCTTAGCTTTGATTAGCACTTCAGCTACTTCAATTTCTGTTGGTGTTAACTCTGTTACTGCTGCTTGTGAGGTTTCAGCAGCATTAACAGCTTCTGCTTCCTTCTCCCCCTCAACTTCAACTCTTTCTTTATCAATCTCCCCTTCCCTTGATGCTTCTTCCATGTTGATCTCCCCCTTTTTGGGAGCATCAGTCTCTGGTTTCCTCCTTCTGAGCACAAATTGTTTCTTCTTCTTTTGCAAAATCAGTTTCCTTACCATTTGCTTCAACTTGATGATTTGTTCCTGTTGTGACCGTACTATGAGTTTTAGCTCTTCTATGTCTTTGCCCTGTTTGAGTACATCCATGTTGATGTTGCCCATTGCCTCCATCAATTCATCATAGTTATATCTGTCCTCACCTTCTCCAGGAGTGTTACCCCCTATTGAAGGATCATTGGATCTTTTAGTAGTGGAAGTCTTCTGCCTAGCAGAAGCACTATCCACCCCTGTGGTTTCTTGGCACCAGGGACCTTCAAATGATTGCTCATTCAAAGTTGCCATGGGGGAGGTCTTATTGATGTTACCACTTTCCTCCTCTGTGTTAGCAGGAGTAGTGGCAGCCTCATCACCCATATGCTCTACCTCCTCCTCAGAGAGCACCTCCTTTGGGTTGGGAGACACCCTTGTGGTTTCCCTTTGGATATTCTCTAGGGGAGAATTCTCCCTTAGAGGGCTTAAAGGCTGTGTGGGTGATGGTACAAGAAGGGAAGGAGCCTTCTTTACCTGTTTTCTTTGATAAGTTTGGGTAATTGGAGAGGTTGGTTTTGTAAGAATGGACTGGGGAATTGTTTTTGAGTGAGAAGGTTGGGCTTGGCTAGCAGTGGGATGGTCTAATGAGGGCCTTGACCCTGCTGCCATACCTTCAGTGTTTTGGGACACCACCATCATTGTAGAGAACAATGGGGTGTCAACTCCTTCCGAGTCCCCAGCAGATCTTCTCATATTTGAGAAAACCTTGCCTTTTGGGGGTTTAGGTACATATACCCCAACAGGTTGAGGTATATCCGTCAATTCATGGTTAATTACTTCCTGAACAAATCTGGGATATATAAAGAAACTCTTTTTGTTTCCCATATTTGATACAAGATCATTGAAAATCATCTTTGAGAAATTGTACCTTCTGGATGTAGCCAAGCATACCAAAGCATATGCAATTGGACTGCTGAACTCACTCCATCCAGTGGTCTTTTTGGAGATACAATGCATTAGGGTATGAACAAGAAAACGCCATTGGGGTGAAAATTTTGCTTTTGAGAATTTGAAAACACCCAATGGGCCTCCATACCCCATTCTATTAAGATTAGAAAACAGTTCATCATTAGAGATAGACATTATACCAGCGGCATCGTCTAGACGTAGACTGATGCGAATGACTTCTTCAGTAACTGTAAGTGAGTGATCACAGATTCTTGTCTTGATCATTTGCACACCATTTTCCACAACAATGGTTGCATTAGCCCAGAACTGCCTTTGGTGCTCAATGTAGATTGTACGTGATACAGTAAGAGCATGAGCAATGTGGCTTGACTTCAGAAAGTCGACTATCTGATGAAAACCTTCAGCTTGTTTTGGCTTTTGTAGCATCGCAATCTCGTTGTGCTCGTCGATGAATGTCATGGATGCCATTGATCTTAGTGAAAACTTGCCTGAAAACTTCGAACTTGAGAGAGAAAAGGTTTTGAGCGCAAGAGAACAGTATGCAAAGAGTCGTTATGAACTTTTAGGCGGGCAAAAGGTATTTATAGTATTCGGAATATAAGCAGTATTAACCTAGAGCAGTATTAACTAACTAGCAGTATTAACCGCGAGCAGTATTAACCACGAGCAGTATTAACTGAACTAGCAGTATTAACTACTAGCAGTATTAACTAACTAGCAGTATTAATCGCGAGCAGTATTAACCACGAGCAGTATTAACTGAACTAGCAGTATTAACTACTAGCAGTATTAACTAACTAGCAGTATTAATCGCGAGCAGTATTAACCACGAGCAGTATTAACTGAACTAGCAGTATTAACTACTAGCAGTATTAACTGAAAGCAGTATTAACCACAAGCAGTATTAACTAGACTTACTCCTTTTAAACTTGCTAAATACTGAGTACTGCTATGCATATCCTGAAAAGAAGATTAGTAACACCAAGAATAACAATATACAGGTATAAACTCACTTTTTGAGAAGAAGATTATTCAAAGTTTATCATTCCCACACTTGTTACCAAGAAAGTGTATCTACTCACATCAAAAGCTTTAGTGAATAGATCAGCAAACTGATTATCAGTGTGAACTTTGATAACTTGAATAAGTTTCTTTTCATTACAATCTCTTATAAAGTGATACCTGATTTCAATGTGCTTTGTCTTTGAGTGCTTGACTGGATTATTTACAATGCTAATAGCACTGCTGTTGTCAATAAAGATTGGAGTATGTAGAAAGGTTACCCCATAATCCAGCATTTGATTCTGAATCCATAAGACTTGAGAACAGCAACTTGCAGCTGCTATGTACTCTGCCTCTGTTGTAGATGTGGATACGGTGGTTTGTTTCTTGCACTGCCATGAGACTAGTCTAGCACCCAAAAACTGACATCCTCCAGAAGTAGATTTTCTGTCCAAGTTTGCCCCACCTAGATCACTGTCTGAGTATGCTATTAGGTCAAAAGGTGAGTTATGAGGATACCAAAGTCCCAATCTGGGTTGCCCTTTGAGATATCTGAATATCCTCTTAACAGCTTGAAAGTGAGATTGCTTTGGCCTAACTTGAAATCTTGCACATACACAGACTGGAAACATAATATCTGGCCTTGATGCTGTGAGATACATGAGAGAGCCAATCATGGATCTATAAAGATGCACATCCATATCCTCCCCCTCAAGATCTGCTGTGATCTGCTTGTGTGTTTCCATAGGTGTGCTGGCAGGTTTTGATTCTGAGAAACCAAACTTGGTTAGAATATCCTGCACATACTTGGATTGACATATAAAAATGCCATCTGACTTCTGTTGAACTTGGAGTCCAAGGAAGAAAGTAAGTTCCCCCATGGAACTCATTTTGAACCTTTGATGCATTAAATCCTCAAACTCCTTGCACATATTGTTTCTTGTAGAACCAAAAATAATGTCATCAACATATATTTGGACCAGCAAGATATCCTTCTTCTTTCTTTTGATAAATAGAGTCTTATCAATGACTCCTCTTTCAAAGTCATTTTCCAAGAGATAGGATGACAGAGTGTCATACCATGCTCTTGGGGCTTGATGTAGTCCATAAAGTGCTTTCTTTAATTTGTATACTCTGTCTGGATAGCTTGGGTTTTCAAACCCTGGTGGTTGACAGACATATACTTCTTCTTCAATTGACCCATAGAGAAAAGCACTTTTTACATCCATTTGGTAGACTTTGAAGTTCATGTAAGAAGCATAGGCTAGGAATAGTCTGATTGCTTCTATCCTAGCTACAGGTGCAAAAACTTCTTCATAATCTATGCCCTCTTCTTGAGTGTAGCCTTGAGCTACCAGCCTTGCTTTGTTTCTTATAACAATACCTCTTTCATCTCTCTTGTTTCTGAAAATCCACTTTGTGCCAATTGCTCTGTGACCTTTAGGAAGGTCTACTAGATCCCATACATCTTGTAGCTTGAATTGTAACAGTTCTTCTTGCATTGCTTCTATCCAGCTAGATTCTTTCATAGCATCATGTGCCTTTTTAGGCTCAAGCTGGGATAGAAAACAAGAAAGGACTGTATGCTGTTGATCTTTCATTTCTTGAAGCCTGCTTTGATGTCTAGTCATCATAGGAGAAGAGATATCTCCTATTACCAGCTGTGGAGGATGATTCTTTTGAACTCTTGTGTTATGACTAGGTTCTTCATTCAGTCCAGCCTCTAGATTAGAGTCATGCAACTCAACTGAAGTGTCTTCAGATGTCACTTCTGATTCTTGAGTCTCCTCATCTCTAGTGTCTTCTTCACTCTGACTTGGTTCAGTATATGATTCCTTTTCACAGTCTTCATTTACTGTGGGTATGGGAAAAATCACAGATTTAGATATACTTTCTTGAACTTGTGTGATCTCTGATTCTCCACCATCTGTTCCTGTATACTCATTACTGAAACCAAAAGAGTTAGTTAGTGAATCAATGTCAAATAGCCATTGAGGTCCAGACCCAACAGGATTTGGTGTGTTCTCATTGCATTTGACATTGTCACTTTCTTCAATTATTCTAGAAGAAGAGTTAAAAACTCTGTAGGCCTTACTCTGAGATGAGTATCCAACAAGAAATCCATCATCTGCTTTGCTATCAAACTTACCTAAGTGAGATTTGGTATTTAGAATTGTACAAGGACACCCAAAAGATTTGAAGAAACCAATAAAAGGTTTTCTTTGATTTAAAAGCTCATATGGGGTCTTGTTCTTTTGCTTGACCACTAGAACTCTGTTTTGGACATAACAAGCAGTATTAACTGCTTCAGCCCAGAATGTAATTGGCAATTTTGAATCAGCCAACAGAGATCTAGCAGCCTCTATTAGTTTCCTATTTCTCCTTTCAGCAACACCATTCTGTTGAGGAGTTCTAGGAGCACTATATTGTCTCTCAATACCTTTTCCTTCACAAAAAGTATTTAAATCATGATTTTTAAATTCAGTTCCATTATCTGATCTAATGACTTTTACTCTTTGATTAGTTTGGTTTTCAATTCTTAGAATAAAGGATTTGATAAGATCACTTGTTTCATCCTTAGTCCTTAGAAAATATACCCAAGTAAACCTGGAGTAATCATCAACAATAACCAAGCAGTAAGATTTCTTGCCTATACTCATAACATTTGTAGGACCAAACAGATCCATATGCAATAACTGGAGACAAGAAGAAACAGAATTTAACTCTTTGGTCTTATGAGAAGTTTTGTGTTGTTTGCCTTTGAGACAAGCAACACAATGATCATCACATGAAAAGACTTTTGAAGGTAAACCTCTTACAAGGTTATTTTTAACAAGATTGTTCATAGTCTTGTAATTCATGTGACACATCCTTCTGTGCCAAAGGGAGGATTCATCTATAGAAGCTTTTGAAACAAGACAATTTAAAGATGAATCACTATCAACATTGTCCAAATCAAGACAGTAAACATTGTCCTTCCTTGGAGTTCTCAGTAGTATCTTGCTTTCATCAACTACCTTGAACCCTGGAGCAAGAATCATACACTCAGTATTAGTAAATAATATACTATGTTGTTTGTCACAAACCTGTGATACACTTAACAGGTTGTACTTTAATTGATCAACATAGTAGACATCCTCAAATGTCATCTTACCTTTGGTGACATTACCTTTTCCACTTATCTTACCACCAGTAAGATTGTCTCCAAATGCAACATGTCCTCCATTAATTTGCTTGAAATCCTGAAGGCATGACATGTTGCCAGTCATGTGCCTAGAGCAACCACTATCAACATGCCATATGCTCGTTCCCTTGAGCTGTTGGTTGCCCTGCACATTAAATAAATCAATTAGTATGATTGGGGACCCAAGCCAAAGTGATCTTGGGTCTGCCATTCTCATCAAAGTATTTACATTCCTTTTTAATGAGGTTTTTAAACTCAGAGCACTCTTTATTAGAGTACTTTGTCAATATGATTGGCTTAGCAGAATCAATACTGGAAGCAGTACTAACCTTAGAAGTACTAACAGAGTTAGCAGTACTAACAGGTGTAGCAGTACTAACAGGTGTAGCAGTACTAACAGGTTTAGCAGTACTAACCTTGTTAGCAGCATTAACATTGTTAGCAGTAGTATTACTTCTAGCAGCACTATCATTGTCAGCAGCACTATTTGTGGTAGCAGTACTAACAATTTTAGTGCTTTTAGGAATCCACATATTGACACTTTCTTTAACAGAATACTTTTTCTTCATGTGGCTTTTAGTTTTAACATTTTTCTTAGCCACATGGTTCTTTTCAATTTTCTTATAACCAAAGGGTTTTTGCATGGATCTTTGGAAATTCATTCTTTGGTTCATAGGATTGAAATAACAGAATTTTGCAAGATGATTCAATTTGCCACAGATAAAGCAAGGTTTTGGTCTATTGATTTTACTCAGATCAACCCCTTGTTTATGTGCCCATTGATTATTCCAGTTTCTTTGATTTCCCCTCTTTTTGTCCTGTTTTTGGGGTTTATTCTTCTTACAAGTACACTGTTTGCAAGGACCTGGATTCACAACTGTGGTCTGTTTATAATGGACCTTACCAGACTTTTCCTCTGTCTTCTCTATGTTCTTGGATTTGATCCAAGCCCTTCCACAATCCTCATTGGTGATAATGTTGTTTTCTATAGAAGTCTCACCACTCACCTTGTTCTTCTTACTCTTGCCAACCTCTTTCTCAGTCTTATCCTTAACAATTACCTCATCTAAGGGATCTATTTCAGTGGCTCCCTCAGGCAAGTCCTTCCTATCTTTGGTGTCTAACAGGTCTGAAGTAGGAGGAATGTAATTGTTGTTATATGGTGGAGGTGTGGCATTATACCCAATTCCTCTTCTTAATTTATCATGAATCTGATTTTGCAGTAAGGAGTCCATTGCTTTAGAAGCATTGGAAAACTTTTCTACATCAAGCTTAACCTTGGTTAACTCCTCTTTCAGTTTTTCACTCTCCTCTTTAGATTTGGTCAGTTTAAGTTCTAAATCCTTTTTCTCCCACTTCCAGTAATTAGTGTCATATGAGTGTTGTAGTTCATTGGCTTGAAAACCTTTGATTTGATCTTCAAATCTCTCTACTATCCTCACATAGTCTTTTATATCCTTTTCTAGTCTCTTCAGGTCATCACTCATCTTCTGATTGTGATCCCTGTACCTTTTAACAGTGTCTATGCAAGTTTTAGAGCAGAGATTAGAACTTACCTCAGATGGGAGATCAGATACTTTAGCCATAAGAGCTTGATTCTGAATAGCTTCTTCTGCTTGATCACTCCAATCAAACCCCATTCCTTGTTGAGAAACAAGGGCTTGAGCAGAGTTTCTATTGTTATTGAAGCTTCCAGATTGAGCTTGTTGATGGTTGTTGTTGTGAGACATTCCACTTTTGCACTCTCTAGCAAAATGTCCCTTAAGATGACATTTGTAGCATTCTACCTTTGATTTATCAAACCCTGCTCCATCTTCTCTTCTTTGTGAGAAGTTGTTTCTTCCAGTCCTCTTTATAAACTTCTTAACCCTCATGGAGAGCATGGCCATTTGCCATTTAATATCCATCTCTTCCAGATCATCAGGATGAAGTTGTTCTAAGTCATCATTGATCAAAGAAGAATTTCCATGATTAGAAAGAAGAGCTTCAAATGCATAATCAGTGCCTTTATCTAGATTTGATCCATTAGTAGCATTAACTGATTCAGAGTTAGCAGTAGAATCAATTGATGCTGATAGGAGTGCAGCATTATGAACATATCCAGAAGGCTTCTTCTTTGCCTCCACCTCAGCTTCAAAAACTCTAAGATCATTGTACAGATCATCAAGTTCTTTGTCTTCCAACTGATCATTCTGTCTGAATGACACAGTGTACATAGTCCATTCATCTCCAAGGGACCTTAAGAACTTTCTGTTCACATCATCTTGATCAATCTGTACTCCCATAGTAGCTAGTTCACCAATTAGTTTATTAAACCTGTCAAAAGTTTGAGTCATGGACTCATTCTTAGTTGAGATGAAGTTTTCATACTGTTGTTTTAAGATTGCCTTTTGATTTCTCTTGGTACTTTTAGTACCTGAGAATCTCTTCTCTAGAGCATTCCAGAGCATCTGTGCATCAGTACAATTGCAGAATTGGTGTTGATACTCATTTGGAATGGCCAAGAGCAGTGTGCTCAAGGCTTTCATCTCTGTCTGTCTTGATTTCCTATCTGTATCTGTCTTTGGAGGAGTTCTTTTGCCATCTTCACCAATCTTTCCTCCATCAGATGGGCCATTCTCAATGATGTCCCACATAGAGTAATCTGTGAGGAGAATATATTGCTTGATTCTGATTTTCCACATGTCAAATTCATTGGATCTGAGCATTGGAACTTTTGAGACCAAAGTACTGCTTGATTCTGTAAGATTTTCCATGATGAATAACTGTTTCTGAGAGAATTGGCTCTGATACCACTTGTCAGGATCGAATTCTTAACAAGAATTAATACTCAGAAACTAATATCAAAGAAGTTGCGGAAAAACACTTTGATATTTAATAAAACAGTAATCAAACACAGTATATAATGATCAAACAGTAAACTTGTATTGAATGCTTAAAGTTACAAGATTACACTCTCAACCTCAATATTGATGAACAGACTCACCAATACGAATTCTACTTCTCTAGAATTAGGATCTGTGCCTTGAGGTCGATTTTTCTCTTGAAAAACAATTATCAAAAGTTATTTCTATCTATTCTACACATTCTATACATATACTGATAAAAAGATAATTACAAAGAATAAACAAATCTTCAGTATATCTTCCATGTATATCTTCTAAGTATATCTTCAGTATATCCAGCTGTAGTACTTTCCATCCGTATCTCTTTAGCAGCACTAATAATGCTCAGCAGCATTAACTTCAACTAGCAGCATTAACTGCAAGCAGTATTAACTACTAGCAGTACTAACTAGCTAAGCAGTACTAACTTTGTTCAAGCAGTACTAACTTTGACTAGCAGTATTAATTAACACTAGCAGTAGTAACACTCAGCAGTATTAATCTTCAACTTGTTCTGGCAGTAGTAACTACACTTGTACTAGCAGTAGTAACTACACTTAGTAGAATCTTCAGTTCCCAACATAAATTAGTGGCCAAGGAGCTGTGTGTAATAGAATATACAATTCCACTACTAGACAATTATGAAAGATCTAAACTTTTAGTGGCCAACATGGATGGATAGAATATATCTATAGGTTTATGAGAATCTAAAATATATGGAGACATAACAGTGGTCTAAACAATCATGGATCCCCAACTACTGTCAAGTGACTTGGTGTGTAATGAATTGTAGTATAATTTCAACATCAATCCAAAAACAAGTGCAAAATCAAATAAATTTCAACATCAATCCATAATCAAGTATAATTTTCCAACTAAACTAAAGAAACAATGTAAGCCTTTGGTGTTTCAATCCCAACCTACACACGGTAAACAGATAACCTCATGCAAATGAATAAGCATATAACTCGATGAAATCAGAATTCGAAAGCCTTAAGGAAAACACAGTGAATCGATTAGATATTTGTTCCTAAATTGCTATGAATTGAATAACGTACTTACACTTGTAGGAGAGGCAACGGTGAGTATCTAAATTTCGAGCAACAACTTATCACAACACCAAAATCAGTTGTTTGATTGTTTCCTGAAAGCTTAAATCGATTCTCTGAGGGCAATGCAATGCGCTTGATACAATATAAGTCGATAGGTATGTCGAGAGAGAGAGCGGGAGAGAGAGGGGGAGGGAGTTGGGGCTAGGGTTTTTGACGATCGATGAAGGGAAACCACATAAATTGACCCATATTTTAAGATGGGTGGTGACGATCGGGTCATGGCGTGTGTCGGACCAGAAAAGGACCTGCGTGCTTTTAAAAAAGTTTGCAAGATTGGCATTTTTAGCCCCTAAAATTCTACTTGTTATATTTATGCTACGATTTTAATATATAGTGACCATAAATTTTTGGTCACTAACCTTTCTAACTTAGTGACCACAATTTCTTGGTCACTAGCCTTTCCAACTTAGTGATTGTAACACCCTCAATACTGAAAATAGAAACTAATTTACAATTTTCTAAATACATGAAAAATTGTTTCATCTACAATCACAATTTAAGATTTAACCTTAATACGCATGTATCATTCTATACATACAATCTATAATAAGGACGGGTGTTACTAAAACCCAACACTGGTCAGGTGCAATTATGAACGTATTGTACATGATCATCCTTGTTACTCTTGACGTGATTCCCGCTCCAAGTGACTCCAATATCCTCAAAACATCCAATCTTATAGTGCTTATTGGTGCAATTTCGCTTTCAATCATTCAAAAGTACGCTAGATTGAGTCTAGGCATCAAAAATCAATACCTAATTCTCTCAAACTTAAGCTCTGATACCAACTTGTAACACCCTCAATACTGAAAATAGCAACTAATTTACAATTTTCTAAATACATCAATAATTGCTTCATCTACAATCACAATTTAAAATTTAACCTTAATACACATGTATCATTCTATACATACAATTTATAATAATAACGGGTGTTACTAAAACCCAATAATATATACTATCTCCAAGCCGCGGAAGACTTCACCAACTACTTACACTTTAGTTGCTAGAATCCAAACCCCCAACTGGAACCTGATGCACATGCCGAAAAATAAAAATGTTAGACTTAACGCCTAGTGAGCTCAAGAGTTTTAACATGAATGAATATATCTTTAAAGAAAGGAATTAAGTTCAAATCTAGATCCTTTGAAATGGTTTACTTTAGAAATGGAAACAACTCGTTTTCCCCATAATATGCATCTTTAAAGACAACGCTCCAAAACAAACATTCTTTATAAAACGATGCAACCCATAACTCACCCAAAACGGGATTATAATTCGACACCCAATTTGTAAAAATGTGAATGACACTTCATATCCCAAAACACCCAAAACCCGGGCGGGGTATAATACTCGACCCATAAATAAAGGAAAACAAACCATATAGGTATGATACGTCATCGAAAGTATGGAACTGAAACTTAATACTCACACGACCATAAAATGGAATGAAATCCAAACATTTAAGTAAGGACAATTAAATATCCAAAATACTACGGGCCGACAGCGGGGGATACCCGCATCCGTTGAGAGTGAAGGAACACAAAAGTATGCCACTCATACAACGTTAATCGTATGACACTTCACGACATACAAGCCCAAGTGTCCCTACGACTTCCTTTAAGCTACACCAAAAGAGACAACTGACCTTAGCGAATATTATCAAGAATATCACCAAAGGCTCGGCAGGGGGATACAACCATGGCATTGCCCCGACGTGGCGGAGGCCCCAAACGCCCATCATGACCTACCCATTGTCACAATAGCACAACCGGACTCAACCCTCCTAGTGTACACTTGAAAGGACAAGGTCATAAGACATGAGTCCCAGAGTCCAACCCCGTACCACCCACTTGACCATCAAATAAGACTGACTTACGTGCCTATGGATCCAATGCAACACAGTTTAAGATTACATGACTACACATGAATGACTAAAGCACTCGAGCCTGTAATCATCGTGAATATGCAATAAGATGCATTAAGATGTATATCGAATCTGGGCTCTTCAAAGAGCCATTAAAACTGGGACAAATATCCACGATACTCTTTTAAGTCAAAACCGGGTTTAAATGCTCCAAACCCATTTGACCAACAATTAACTTTTCCCCAAATAATACAACGTATCTAAACAACGTTCATGCAGACACATACTTCAAAGATGTGATTAACCCAAAAATCCACGCGGATTGGGACATATCATTTCCAAAGGGGTTTACGAAATCAAGTACACTAAATATGCATATATCATGTGAGTCCAAGATCAATGAATCTTTAGAGAGAGAAAGTAGAGAGAGAGACTTGGAAGTGCAATGTAACAGTATATTAAATGTGAGCGTGTAGTTCTTACAAAGACAAAGACCAAAGGGACTTAAATACCCTTGGTCAATACAACACAGAATTAGACATTAGACACATTATTTGACCAAGCCCTATAAATACAATGATTACTATAAAATCAGACTTAACAATCTCCCCCTTAGTAATCATTGGCGCTTTGGTCTTTAAAATTCATCTTCTAAATCAGCACGGACCATTAAAGCGACTTTGTGAAGCAATATGACTTTTAAAAGAAAAATTCTTCTCAGCATCTTTTAGTTTGAATTGTCTTTGCTGCCTTTGACAAGTCTGGACCAGAAGCTTGTGCTCTAAACGACACACCTCTTTTGAAAGACCTTGAAAGAACTGTGGTGGTCGGAGCAGGAACAACAAAAGAATAAAAATGGCTGAGAGAATAGAATCTTTGAGCGAATCTTGATCAACAGATAAACTTTTGTGCTCTTTGTCTCTTTAAAATCTCCTTGACTTCTCTGATTTCTCCCCCTCATGACCTTGATGAACTGGTTCAACCAGGTCATGCAAATGTTGAAGACGAGACAGCTTAAGATCTGCAAAATCAAAGAAACGGAGAAAACAGGAGAGGTTTGCGCTAACCATTGGTTGCGCAAAGTGAGGTTTGCGTAACACCAAGGTTGCGCAAAGGGAGGTTTGCGTTACATGCAGGTTGCGCAAAGCGAGGTTTGCGTTACATGCAGGTTGCGCAAAGCGAGGTTTGCGTTACATGCATGTTGCGCAAAGCAAGGTTTGCGTTACATGCATGTTGCATAAAACGAGGTTTGCACGACCAACTGATGGCGCAAAGCTGACTTAGAAAAATTTTACCTTTTTAAGCTCTTTGACTCCCCCTACACAAATGCACTAGATATGACAATTTATGTTAGCATTCATATAAAGAAAATCAGATACTCCCCCTCAAAAACAGATATGATCATTAAGAGAAATTCTCCTTTTTCACTCCCCCTTGAATAATGCTCAAACCCATTTGAAATATATTTATGAGAACACAATGAATGTAAACATCAATATAGAAAGAAAAATATACTGAATATGTATTTTGAAACGACTAAATATATAAAAATTTAAACAGAAACAAATAAAATTCTACTTAGTAAAATATCACAATAAAATCCATCAAATGAAATCAAATGTATGTGTTTGGATACAGAAACAAGTTTTATTGCATATCAAGTTAAGACATGTTCAGTTTCAAAAACTTTCATCAATCTATTCAGTGTGCTCGCATGTGAACTTCGACTAGCTTCAAGAAAATGCAATTATAAAAATATAATAGAGAACTTTGCAAATAATCACACTAATCCATCAAAAATTCAGACTTTCACAAATTTACAGGTTTATTGCAACTCAGAAATATATAACCAAGTATCATGAGATGTGTGCTCATTGGCATCTTTTTAGCATTGTGCACTATGACATCTTTACATGAGTGTGCTCTTTGGCATCTTTTAAGCATGTGCACTTTGGCATCTTTTGAATCAAAAAGTTTATTAAGTAAAGAACATGTCGTAAACGTAACTTTCTATCTGACCCTATTGCAGGATTTGGGTTAGCCACTCCCAGACCAGTTGGCCTTAGGGGACTAGGTGTCAAGCACCCCTTGGAACTTACTTTCCCAGATCAGAAATGCTACATCGACACATCCTAAACCCATTCATACCAGTAGAACATGACTTTCGATCTGGTTCTATAGAAGGATTTGGGTTTGATCACTCCTAGACCAAATGACTTTAGGGGACCAGATGACAAGCATCCCACGGAACTTACTTTCCCAAACCAGAAAGGTCACAGGTACAAACTTTTAAACTTAGAGATTTCTCATTTATAAGAATTTAATAATCATCTCAAACACAAGGTTTTACGTCTAAGTGTTTAGCCCATATTTTCATTACGATCCAAAATTCCGACTTTTTAGGTTTTCTAAGCATTGAAAACTATAAATATTCCGAATCACACAACTGTAAAGCAGTATCAAAAGTTACAAACATGTTGCTGACTTTTCGACTTTTGTTAGAACTGAAATTTGAACATATAAGAACTTTAATATAAACAAAGCAACTTGAAGATTTATCCTAGACACACATTTTATTCAAAAGAAATAATATTGTAAAACTTTTACTTTATAGAATAAAATTTGTAAAAGTTTAAACTTTTAAAGCAACATGCCGAAATTTTAAAAATAGAAATATTTGATCGGCAAGTTTATATTCAATTGAAACAAAATATAATTCAATAGAATCATCTTTCACACAATGTAAAAAAAAAAATTGTGTCTCATTTGTAAAGATTGGGTTGAATCAATACTTCAAGAATGGAACAGTACGTTCGAAGCGAGTTTTCAGAAAATCACATAATCTCAAAATTGATCTTTAAAATATGTTTTTCTTGCAAAAAGATGTAGATCACTTATGTTCTCCTATCAAAAACGAGTTCAAAGAATCCAAATTCAACACAAATCGTCCTAAAACCAGTCCGAATTTGATGAAAAAACTAAAAACGAGATTTTCTTGAAAAAATCAAGAAAATCGATCAAATTTCTGCTTTAATCCACAAATTCAAAAACGAAAAACGATTTCTCTCATTCCTCTTAAGATTCAGAAGGCTCTGATACCAATTGTGAGTCCAAGATCAATGAATCTTTAGAGAGAGAAAGTAGAGAGAGAGACTTGGAAGTGCAATGTAACAGTATATTCAATGTGAGCGTGTAGTTCATACAAAGACAAAGACCAAAGGGACTTAAATACCCTTGGTCAATACAACACATAATTAGACATTAGACACAGTATTTGACCAAGCCCTATAAATACAATGATTACTATAAAATTAGACTTAACATATCATGAATTAGGCTTCATTTGTACAAAATCACTAAAGAGGTATAAGTCATAAAATAGAATTTATTTGTACAAAATCACCAAAAATGCATAAATCCCACCATTACTTGTCAAGATATCAAAATCCCAAATATGGGCATTTTACGAGATTAAAACAACTCAAGTTTATCAAATATGAAAACTTATCAAAATACCCAACACATTGACAATTACTAAGTAAAGCATATTTTTACTTCAAAATACTTATTTTGGCATGTACATAGTTTTCACAAAGCAACTTGAACTCACCTTGCTAGATTTAGGCTAAATCTAGGTTTTACCCCCAAAACTTAAATCACCATTGATTAAGGCTTGAACCACCAAGAACCTCCCTAGATATAAGGTCCAACACATCTACAAGATCACCTTCACCACACAAATCATCAAAATCAAACCCAAGATAAAAGATGAAAGGAAAAAGGGTGAAACCATCAAACTCTAGCTTAACATTGAGAGAGATAAGAAACTTACCACCACAAAATACCCTTGGATCTTCCAATAGACTTACAATATCTTTCTAAATCCTTGAATATCTCTCAAAAATGAAACCATGCCAACTTGAATCACCCAAATCGGAGTTGTGGAGCAAAAGTTATGAAGAAATGAAGTTCTAGGGCTGAAAATCGGGTTTTATGCTCGACCAGGGGATTTCGCGACTTACCACGCGACCTTAAGTCGCGGCATAAGTCGCCCGCTTCTCTAAGTCGCGGCATAATTCCTAAGTTGCGTCATAAGTCGCGAGATGCACTGTCCGCCCGGTTTTCTTCTCGTTCACTGTTTTGGCCATAACTTCTTCGTTATAGCTCTGATTTTGCTCCGAAAAGAACCATTGGACTCGTAATTGAATCCTTCATCCAACAAGACTATAAAATCTAGGATTCAAGTCCAAAATCCTATATCTTATTTTTCCCTTACAATTACCGATTTCTGTATTAACTTGAAACGATACTTTTCGAAATCGGGGTGTTACAGTGACCACTATTCTTTCGGTCACTAATTCTTCTAACTCACTACAATTAATCTAAGTATTGAACACCATTTAGTGACCATTATTTTTTGGTTACTAACACTTTCAAATTAGTGACCAGTACTATTTTTTGGTCACTAACACATTCAATTTAGTGACCACCACCTTTTTGTCATTAACTCTTCCAACTATATGATTAATGAATACCACTTAGTGACTACCTTTTGGTGGTCACTAACAATTTCAATTTAATTACCACATTTTTTTGGTCACTAACTCAGGCCAACTTAATACAATCCTACAACTAATGAATCTCACTTAGTGACCACTACTTTTTGGTTACTAACACATTTAATTTTATGATCATATTTTTAGTCACTAACCTATCCAACTCAATACAATCCTACAACTAATGAATCTCACTTAGTGGTCACTATTTTTTGGTTACTAATACATTCAATTTAGTAACCACCATTTTTTGTCACTAACATTCCTAAGTGACATCAACTAGTTAGTGACCACTATTTTTGGTCATTAATCATTTCATATTAGTAACTACTTATTTTTTGTCACTTAAACTTCTAACTTAGTGACCATCATTTTTTTGTCACTAAATTTTTCAACTCAGTGACCATTATTTTGGTCACAAAACACATGAATTTATAACATTAATGACGAAAAACATAGTCGTCACGAATTTAGTCATTAAATAGATCGATATGAATTTTTTTTTTTTGCATGAGAATTAGTGACCACTTAGTGACCAAATTGATTTTTTGTCACTGAATTTCATATTAGTGACCAGAAATTAATGACCACCTATGTCATCGTCACTAACGTTACAGTTAGTTACCAAAATATAAGTCGTCACTAAAATTTTGGTCACTAAGTAAGTTTTTTCTTGTAGTGAAAGACGAATAAGTTTTCTTGAAAAAACAAAAATAAAAATCATGTGAGTTGTTTCTCGAACTATACAAAATGTCAAATCTTTCAAACTGGATGACATTAATATAGTAATAAGCTAGCATTGTCTACTCTTGCTGATAGACTCCAAATCCATTAAATGAGTTTATTTTAAATTGAAATGGGAACATGTCCAGAGTGAACAATTCTAGTGGGGGGTTGGTGGTCTTATCTTTTGGGATGATTTCAAAAGAGAATCAAGTTTAAACTAGTAGAGCGATACCTCCTTTCTCGGTTGTTCTATTAATAACCATTATTTTTTTCTACAACAAATAATTTATTTGCATGCCTGACTCAAAATTTATTGTAAATAACTATCAACAAAAGATAAATAATAAATTAAACAAAAATATCTAAAAACCCATAGCTTTATACTAATGTTGGATAAAATATACAAAAACGTCCTCTCTATAAAGTTTTTCGATCTGGTTGGGTTTAATTATGTAATTTTGAGTAGGGGTTTTCATCCAAACCGTTCACACCGTACCGCAAAACGCGGTTTAGGACTTTCGCGGTGCGGTTTGCATTTTTACCAAACCGCAATCTGCGGTGCGGTTTGCGGTTTTGAGTTTTCAAACCGCGGTTCAAACAGCACCGCATCTTTTATATTACTTTTAAATTTTTAATTTTAAACATATATATATATATATATATAATAGTTTAATTTAATATTTATATAATTGGGCTTGTGTTTTTTAAAAATTAATTATGGAATTTAAGTATTTATAAGTCTTCTTAAAAGTTTAAGGCCCAACAAATGAAAAAAATTGGGCATTGGCAATTGGGAGTAATGATGAAGACGAAAGAAAAAGTTGGAGACATCACTTTATCCGTTTATCGTATTGAAACAATTTATTTTTTTAGACTATTTTTTTTGACTATTTTTAATTATGTATTTTGGAGTTGGATATATTCAAACTCTTTATTTTTTTGGACTACAGTCACTAAATCGTTGATTTTCTGATGTATTTTAAACTTATAATTTTTTGGATTGTACGCATAAAGTGCAATAGAGACAAACCGCATAAACCGCACCGCATTTCGCGGTGAGGTTTGGTGCGGTTTGAGGTATATGCGGTACTGCATGCAGTGCGGTTTATGGTTTTGCCTCAAATCGCACCGCAAACACCCTAATTTTGAGTATAATAATGAAAGGGGTGTTCATGTGAAAGAATATATTTATATAAATAACAATTAAATTAATCAGATATTTGTAATTATAATTTGGTCGTTGTAATGATGAAATTATATTGTTAAATTAACTCATTACCTAATATTTATCTGACTTTAAAATAGTTTGTTTACATAGACACATAAACTACTACCATTATTTTATTGTTTATTAAATGACTTTTATATTGCTTTTTTCGTTTATTATGCCATGCTACGAGTTAAAGAGGACCTTTCGTGCTACTAGTTTGCCAAGTTTGAGTATATCTTTTAATCACAATTAAAAAGAAAATTAATAAGATTCTAAAATTACAGATAATTTATAATGTCACAGATCAATGATCTTCAAATATTTGGTTTTTATGATAGTCAATAGTTCAAATGTTATCATTTATCGATTTGTTTTGCTTCTTGTTTTTCAGCTTTGAGAGGGTTCATCATGAGTTGTAGTTCAATTGTATGATATTTAGAGAAGGTTTTGTTTTGTACTTAAAAATATTAAAAACTTCTCTAAAAGCTTTAAAGAAGTTTTTTAATTCTGTCACAAAGCTTCTCCATATAAAATTAGGTAGAGGTTTTAGGAAGGGTTTTCGGATGGTGTGCTTTTGTTAGCTTTTAAAGACACTTTTTTGAGGCTTTAGATACACTTCCAAAGCTTTTCTAATGGTTAGTCAACTTTTTTCAAAAAGCTTCTCTAAAAATATTTATTAGTGACGCTTATCGTATTGATTGTTAATTGTTCATAATTTTGGGATGATTCCAAAAGAGAATCAAGTTGGTTTTATCGTATTGATTGTTAATTGTTCATAATTTTGGGATGATTTCAAAAGAGAGTCAAGTTGGTCTTATCTAATTGTTCATAATTTTGGGATGATTCCAAAAGAGAATCAAGTTTAAACTAGTAGAGCGATACCTCCTTTCTCGGTTGTACCATTATTTTTTTCTACAACAAATAATTTATTAGCATGCCTGACTCAAAATTTATTGTAAATAACTATCAACAAAAGATAAATAATAAATTATACAAAAATAATGTTTGTAATATTAAACAAAAATATCTAAAAACCCATAGCTTTATACTAATGTTGGATAAAATATAAAAAAACGTCCTCTCTATAAAGTTATTCGATCTGGTTGGGTTTAATTATGTAACTTTGAGTAGGGGTGTTCATCCAAACAATCCACACCGCACCGTAAAACGCGTTTTAAGACTTTCACGGTACGGTTTGCATTTTTACCAAACCGCACTATGCGGTGCGGTTTGTGGCTTTGAGTTTTCAAACCGCACCGCACCTTTTATATTACTTTTAAAATTTTAATTTTAAACATATATATATATATAATAATTTAATTTAATATTTATATAATTGGGCTTGTGTTTTTAAATTTTAATTATGGAGTTTAAGTATTTATAGGTCTTCTTAAAAGTTTAAGGCCCAACAAATGAAAAAAATTAGGCATTGCCAATTGGGAGTCAAGATGAAAACGAAAGAAAAAGTTGGAGACGTCACTTTATCCATTTATCGTATTGAAACAATTTATTTTTTTAGACTATTTCTTTGACTATTTTTAATTATGCATTTTGGAGTTGAATATATTCAAACTCTTTATTTTTTTGGACTACGGTCACTAAATCATATTTAATATAATTAATTTTTTTTAAATTTAAAGAATTAAGTCATACAATAATATCCTATTTTATTTATTTTGATATATATATATATATACATATATATATATATATATGTGTGTGTGTATGTGTGTGTGTGTGTGTTAAAAATATAATTTTTATTTTTCTTATCATAATAAGACACAAATTAGGCAAAATGACTAAAATGGTCCCTGATTTAATGGAGTTAACGGATGCGTTAGTCAGAGAAACCATGATCAAGATAAATTGAATATCACAGGGACCAAATCAACAATAAACATATTATAGGGACCGTAGTCAAAGAAAATAACAAAGAACAAAGACCAAATCCACAATTCACTCATATTTATATAAATAACAATTAAATTAATCGGATATTTGTAATTATAATTCGGTCGTTGTAATGATGAAATTATATTGTTAAATTAACTCATTACCTAATATTTATCTGACTTTAAAATAGTTTGTTTACATAGACACATAAACTACTACCATTATTTTATTGTTTATTAAATGACTTTTATATTGCTTTTTTCGTTTATTATGCCATGCTACAAGTTAAAGAGGACCTTTCGTGCTACTAGTTTGCCAAGTTTGAGTATATCTTTTAATCACAATTAAAATGAAAATTAATAAGATTCTAAAATTACAGATAATTTATAATGTCACAGATCTAATAATCTTCAAATATTTGGTTTTTATGATAGTCAATAGTTCAAATGTTATCATTTATCGATTTGTTTTGCTTCTTGTTTTTCAGCCGAGAGGGTTCATCATGAGTTGTAGTTCAATTGTATGATATTTAATATTCCTAGATTATGACAAGTTCTTATCTAATGTAATCACAAAACAAGATTTACAAACTACCTGTTTCAATTCCAAATTCACAAGATTCAATTACAATTGTTTCAGATCACTTTCTCTCTCTAAACACAATATGCGTACACTTTCTCTCTCTAACTTGCAACTACTATCCGCTTACACTTGTTACAACTAAGACTTCTAACCACAAGTCTATTAAAGGAAAAACAAACAACACACGCTTACAAACTACAAAACAAATATACTTTGACTTTGACTTTGTATTACAAAGACTTTGACTTTCACTAGAGAGTTGACTTTTGAGCTTTGACTTGCTTGAACTTTGACCTTCAGTCTTCATGATCTTGTATCCAACAAATATATGTTTAACAATATCCCCCTTTGGATTCAAGATCATCTCAAAAAGATTATGCAATTCAATCTTCTCCTTTAAGCTCAAAAATTACAATCACCTCCTTTATGGATTTCTTTCAAGTTGAATCTTTCTCTTTATGCTCAAAAATAATCTTCACAAACTCTTAGTAATCTTTCCAAAATATGTCTTCAAAAGTATTAACAAACTCCTCCAAAGATGATAGAAACCTTTTTCAGACAAAGGAAAGAAATTATCTTCAGATTCATCTCAGTTTGTTTCAGCAAATTATCTTCAAAGAAAATTTTAGTGAAAATCTGCTTTCTTTCGGAATCCTTTGAACTTTAGCTTTCAGCTTTCAAACCTTCTTTATCAAACCACATTTCTTGAATATCTCTCCCCCTTTTTGATGATTGAAACATGAGATCATCAAAACTCTTTACAAGAAATGTCTTTGAAATTTGTTCTGACCATTGATCTTTTAAACTGAGCCTCTGACCATCCATTAATCCAAAAAGATATTTAGCCGAATCTTTGAAAATTCAGACAAATTAAGAGTGTAACACCTGAATCAACAAATGAATCGGTTAGAAGTGTCTGTCAGTAACACAAAGTCACTGTATGTAACGAATACACATTGGAAAGGAACTTTTGTGATGTTCACTCCCCCAGGTCTTCCATTCAATCATCGAAACACCACAAAGAAATTTCTATGAACGTTATGACAAGAAAACAAATTTCCTGTGTGTACATGCAAGTGTTTGAAAGAATTAAGCACATGATGATTGCTTTTGATAAAGGCTCAAAATTGTGTAAACCATTGAGACAACAACAGTTAAACACAGACTCTATTGTGCATGATCGAAGTGCGAAGGTGGGACAGACTTCCTTCTTTTTCATCATCCAGATTTTCCAAATGAAAATCAGATAGATTATGTGTTGCGTCTCCTTGAAATATGAAACATTTTCTTATTAAGAAGAAAATGAGTAGCTGGTGGGGTTTTTATCAAGAGTTGGTATGGGCTAGTTACCTGTTTCAATAATGTTCACGAAGAATTGTGAAACACTAGTAATGTGGTTGCCCGACTCAAAAAAAATTGGTGCAGAGTTTGATATTTTTTTACTCTGTTCTCTCACCCTCTTTCTTTTTAATCTTTAAGCTCGCTTCTAACCAAACTCTCATTTCCATTTTACCTCAGAACTCAACCAACACTCAGTATTTTGACTCCTCACTCTTCGATCACTCAAAGATTAACTTCTTGGGTAGGAAACACTGTTTATCGTGAATCCATAGAAGTTTCAAATAAGCTCACACAATAAACCCATGTTTTCCTAAAAATATAATGTTGCTTTTCAGTTAAAGCACATGTATACAAGTCAGATAGTTGTATGCTCAATAACATAACCTCTTCCTCGTTTTGTCTAAGAGTTTCATAGACCTCATGGAGTGGTATTTCATTCAAATCCTTCATCTGCTTCATCTGTCTAGTAAACCTCTTCCACTCGGGCTGGAGGATGCTGAGAAACTTGACATTAAGCTCAATTTGTGACTTCTTTACTTTGTTCTTGCTAAGCTAATTAAGTAAAGTCACAAATATATCGTATATAGCCTCCAGAGATTCACCCTCCTTGGTCTTGAACTCTTCATAATTGTTAAGGCAGTTGGAGACTTTGAGCTGGTTTCCGATCTTTGACCCAAGCATCATCTTCTCTAACCGATCCCACATTTGCTTGCCCGTGGCGTTGTAGCTATCAATCTTTACATAGATCTCATTAGGTGTGTAACACCCGTGAATTTCGACAAAGGTTATTGCTTATGTCAGCGTATATTTCATAGGGATTTGACCGTTAGGCTATGATTTATAGGTATGGATCGTGATGCTTTGGATCCTACACTTACCGGGTACATTCTGGGTCGAAACAGGAAATTTTCGGGGTCCAGTACTGTTTGGGCGACAATGCCCGTGACTATGACATATGTCATTATCGCGGGGCAAAGTCGCGGGATGGACAAAGCCTTCGGTACACGCTAGGCGACAGTGCTTGGCGACATTGCCAGAGTCACTGTCGCGGGGCATAATCGCGGAAATGGTACCGCGTATGGTGTGGTGTGTGCGATAGTGCCATGCGACTATGCCAAGGGGCATAGTCGCCGGTCACAGTCGCCGTCGGGGGGAGCCAACCTATAAACCCGATTTCTGTACAATTTTCTCTCATTCTTGCCACCTCTTTCACTCCCATTTCCTCTCAAACGACCCTCTCGGTTTTCCTGTGAGTTAGAGGACATCTTGGGGTCTCAATCTTTGATTTTCAAGGAGGTCTTCCATTACTAAGTTAGAGATGGGATGTAAAGGTTGGAAGTCTTCAACTCACATCGGTTTTTCTAAGTTTTGAGTTCTTACGGTTCCAACAAACCTTTTTCCTCATTTTCTTGATGATTTGGAATTTGAGATCATAGTGATGGCCTAGAAGAGTGTTGGAAACGGATTCAACTTTGGTAAAAGTAATATTATCTCCTCTTCAACTTTGGAAATTAGGGTTTTGGTATAAGTTGAGATCTCTATGCAAAATGTTTGGGGTATGATTCTATATGGTTAGATATGATTATTTATGGTTGAAAATGTTTGGATCTAGGTTTTGGAGGTTTTGGCTTGGAGGATTCAAGTTTCGTCAAGGAAGCTCAAAGTGGGGTGAAATCTAGATTTAAACTAAATCTAGCAAGGTTAGTTCAAGTTGATTTGTGAAAACGGTGTACATGCCAAAATGTTTATTTTAAAGGGTTTTGCGTCCTACATGAAACTGTTAACTGCTGATAAGTTTGGTTATTTTGAAAGGGTTTAACTTTATAAACTTATTTAGCACACATCTTTGTGATTTTTGAGCATTTTGATAAATGTGTCATAAATGAATGGGTTTTGATAAATTATTGCATAAATAAGTATTTGGTCAAAAATGCACTTTTAAGTGTTTGTTGGATTTATGCATCATTCATGAAATAGGATGTTTTGAAAAGTACGAATGTGTGAGTCCTTTGGGTTTGGGTCATTCCCGACTTTGGGGAAACATTTTAGAAATGGAAAACCTTTTGGGTTTTAGACCGAAGGCCAATGGTAATTTGAGAATCAAAGATTTTGGAAAAATGTGTATTTTGGTTTATTTAACCATATTGGCTCTTGTGTTTTAGCCAAACGTCTATTAAGCCTCTTGGGGCTTGATTTGTACTCGGTGGAGTGTTTGAAACATTTGTTCAGTGTTGGTAGCTCGTTAAGGAGCTTTGGACGTATGGTGTACTTAGTTGTACCTTATTTGAGAGTTACATGTTTTGAACGTGTTAGTTCATTCTTTGAGTCATGTAACGTTTTAGACTGTAATGCATTGGATCCATAGGCATATGAGTCGGTCAGTTGGTTTAGTTGGGGACTTTATCCCCGTGTTGGGACTGGATATTGTTTATGGCTAGCGGGAGCTCGAGGTATAGATCGTCGGTGGTTGAACTCGATAATCGTGTAACCTTTGTTGAAGGGCTCGAGGTAGATATCGTGGGTGGTTGAACTCGATGCCCGTTTGTAATCCAGTCTGGTTACTCATCGTGGAATTTAGTGTCCGCATTTGAAGTCTAGTGAGTGGTCCCCAAGTCATGTTTTTATGTAAGCTTGCGGTGGTAGCTCAGGTTGTGAGCCGTATACGAAGCTAAGTCTTGCGGTGGTGCCCATTGTGAGCCAGATACGGGGACTTGTGGCTTTTGTGGTGACACTCATTAGTGGTCGAGTAGACATTAGGGTCATTTGGGTATCTTACGATGGTAGCTCGGTTGGGAGCCAAATACGGGGATCCATGGCCTATGTGAAGCTCGAGAACATTGATAGGTGACTTAACTTTGTGTGCCCATCACTTTTAACTGGAATTCGGGTATCCCCCGTCACCGAAAGGTGTTGTTTTTGGGTATTGAGTTTTATTATCCAAGTTTTCGGTGGCGTTTTGTATAATTGGGTTTTATCCTTGATTTATGGGTTGAGTATTATGCCCCACCCGTGTTTTGGGTGTTTCGGGATGTAAAGTTTTAACCGTATTTTCATAAATGGAGAGTTCAATTTCTATTCACGTTTTGAGTGAGTTTTGGGTTAAATCTAATTTATGAATGAGCGGTTTATATTGGTATCATCATCCTTGAAGTAGTTTGGATTGGAAAACGTTTAAATTGGTGTTCTTTGCCTAAAATGCATATTATTGGAAATGAGTCGTTTTCATATGTGAGTCATATCAAATTGAAGGATTATGACTTTAACCGTATTCTTTCTTTTTAAACGATTAATTTATATATGTTGAAAACTCTTGAGCTCACTAGGCGTTAAGCCTAACCTTTTTATTTGTCGGCATGTGCATCAGGTTCCAGGTGGGGGTTTGGTTCTAGCAGTACTATGAAGAGACGTGCTTAGTTTTTCACAAGTGTAAGTTTTTGGTGAAGTCTTCCGTAGTTTGGAGATAGTGACCATTATAGGCTTTTAGTAGCACTCGTTCTTATTATAGACTGTATGTACAAAATGAATGTGTGTATTGAGGTTAAATCTTAAATTGTGATTGTAGATGATTCATTTTGTTGGTGTATTTAGAAAATTTTAAATTAGTTGTTATTTCCATATTTGAGGGTGTTACAAGGTATGCCTTGGAGAATAAAAGATCTAGCCAGTCTATCAGCCTTATGCTTTCTTCTTTGTTCATCTATGTATTCCTCAAGTGGTAGAGGATACTCTCTCTGTTCATCTTCTCCATTCTCTCCTGCAACATTGAGTGTCTTTGTCGGAGGTTTCATGATTCCTTCCTTCAAAGAAATTCTGATATAATCCCCCAGATCGTTGCGGTCTATGAAATCTAGAAAACGGTTTTTCCATTGCTCGTACTCTCCTTTGAAGAGTACTGGTGGCTTTACGTCCATACCAATCGCAAGTGCTTCCCTTGATGTCATCCTGTTTCAAATTTTACAATAAGAACTTGACAAACAATCGTTAGTCCAATAGAAATCAAGTAATTCAGAAAAACTTAGACAGAAAATTAGAAATGAAATTTCAAAAATTATCTAAGTCTGGAATTCGCATATAAGAGTAAAAGACATGGAATTCGCATGAACAATTCGCATACAAGCAAGAATCAACAAGAATTCGCATACAACACACTTATCAACATAATTCACATACAAATAATTCCAGAATTTGCATATAGACATAAAACAAGAATTCGCATACAACACTATGCGAGTTCTAAACTTAGAAAGAATTTAAGATAAAGTTTTTCGCATAAAACAATTCGTATAAACTTTTCGCACCAAAGAATTATGTGAATTCTATCCTTAAAGAAATTTGAAAAGCAAATATGTGAATTCTACAGAATTCGTATACCACTCTTATGCGAGTTCTCAACTTTTCGCATACGAGAGTTATGCGGATTCTGTCATTGATTAAAATTTTCAACAACTTTTCGCACAAACACTTATGCGAATTCTTAGCTTTTCTCAGCACACATACATGCGAATTTTATGCAATTCGCACTAGTCCCATCTGCGAATTCTAAACTTCAAAAATTTTCAGAAACAAACTTATGCGAAAATTAAAGGATCTGCGAAATCTAAAGACTCTACGAGTTCATGATGCGAGTTCTTGATATATCTGCGAATTCTTGAGATCTCGATGAAAAATACCCTCTGATTGACTCAAAATCCTATTAAAACTTCGAATTACAAATTGAAACTTTGACAATTTGCACTCTAACACATCTAGAATCGAATTCTACCACTGAATTTCGATAAAAAAAATACTAACAATTACAAATTTATTCAAAATACAGTGTCGAACCTATATTTTTCTTGATTTCGATTTGCTCTGATACCAATTAATATTCCCAGATTATGACAAGTTCTTATCTAATGCAATCACAAAACAAGATTTACAAACTACCTGTTTCAATTCCAAATTCACAAGATTCAATTACAATTGTTTCAGATCACTTTCTCTCTCTAAACACAGTCTACGTACCCTTTCTCTCTCTAAACACAGTCTGCATACACTTTCTCTCTCTAACTTGCAACTTCTATCCGCTTACATTTGTTACAACTAAGACTTCTAACCACAAGTCTATTAAAGGAAAAACAAACAACACACGCTTACAAACTACAAAACGCAAAGATACTTTGACTTTGACTTTTTATTACAAAGACTTTGACTTTCACTAGAGAGTTGACTTTTGAGCTTTGACTTGCTTGAACTTTGACCTTCAGTCTTCATGATCTTGTATCCAACAAATATATGTTCTAACAATATTTCTGAATGTTGTTTATTGTGGTTTTGTTGGTTGAAGAGTGAACTCATACTCCATTTCACTACAAGATAAAAGACTTTAGAGAAGGTTTTGTTTTGTACTTAAAAATATTAAAAGTTTCTCTAAAAGCTTTAAAGAAGTTTTTCAATTCTGTTACAAAGCTTCTCCATATGAAAGTAGGTAAAGGTTTTAGGGAGGGTTTTCGGATGGTATGCTTTTGTTAGCTTTTAAAGACACTTTTTTGAGGCTTTAGATACACTTCCAAAGCTTTTCTAATGGTTAGTCAACTTTTTTCAAAAAGCTTCTCTAAAAATATTTATTTGTGACGCTTATCGTATTGATTGTTAATTGTTCATAATTTTGGGATGATTCCAAAAGAGAGTCAAGTTGGTTTTATCGTATTGATTGTTAATTGTTCATAATTTTGGGATGATTCCAAAATAGAGTCAAGTTGGCCTAATCGTATTGATTGTTAATTGTTCATAATTTTGGGATGATTCCAAAAGAGAATCAAGTTTAAACTAGTAGAGCGATACCTCCTTTCTCGGTTGTTCTATTAATAACCATTATTTTTTTCTACAACAAATAATTTCTTAGCATGCATGACTCAAAATTCATTGTAAATAACTATCAACAAAAGATAAATAATAAATTATACAAAAATAATGTTTGTAATATTAAAAAAAATATCTAAAAACCCATAGCTTTATACTAATGTTGGATAAAATATACGAAAACGTCCTCTCTATAATGTTATTCGATCTGGTTGGGTTTAATTATGTAATTTTGAATAGGGGTGTTCATTCAAACCGTCCATACCGCACCGCAAAACGAAGTTTAGAACTTTCGTGGTGCGGTTTGCATTTTTACCAAACCGCACAATACAGTGCGTTTTGCGGTTTTGAGTTTTCAAACCGCGATTCAAACCGCACCGCACCTTTTATATTACTTTTAAATTTTAATTTTAATTTTAAACATATATATATATATATATATATAATAATTTAATTTAATATATATATAATTTGACTTGTGTTTTTAAATTTTAATTATGAAGTTTAAGTATTTATAGGTCTTCTTAAAAATTTAAGACCCAACAAATGAAAAAAATTAGGCATTGCCAATTGGGAGTCAAGATGAAGACGAAATAAAAAGTTGGAGACGTCACTTTATCCGTTTATCGTATTCAAACAATTTATTTTTTTAGACTATTTCTTTGACTATTTTTAATTATGCATTTTGGAGTTGAATATATTCAAACTCTTTATTTTTTTGGACTACGGACACTAAATCATATTTAATATAATTAATTTTTTTTAAATTTAAAGAATTAAGTCATACAATAATATGCTATTTTATTTATTTTGATATATATATATATATATATATATGTGTGTGTGTGTGTGTGTGTGTGTGTTAAAAATATATTTTGAAAAATATGATTGTGAGTTTTGAAAAATATAAACAAATCCTCAGTAAATAAAATAAAATATAAAAAAGTAGTTTTTCAAAGAAATAAAAATATAGTGGAATAACTTTTGTTCAGTTGCAGGTTTCGCCATTGACACCCGACCGTTCGTCTTCTTCTTGTATTCGGATGATACATAGAGAAGCTATATATATTTATAATGAATGTAGATAATATTTTAAAATCTTTTATTTTCATTTTCGATTTTACATTTAAATGTAAATATATTAAAAATATGGAAGAATATTTTTATATCTACATCGTTTCTATTTTATTTTCTTTACACTTGGTGAATTTGGAAAGTATTGCGAAATATTTTTATTTTAAAGAATACGATAATTTATTAGTGTATCTCGTTATTTTTTATTTTTAATTCATATCAACCTTCTTTTTTCTTCTTTTAATGCTCGTGAAAAAAAATACGTGTAGATTTTATATTATCAAAAAAAATAAGTGTAGATTTTATATTATGCTAATATAAAATACGTGTAGATTTTATAAAATAAAATAGATTTTATATTAGCAAAAAAAATACGGAAGAAAAAAGAGTTTATATTACATCTCATTATGTAAAAAGATTTTATAAAATAAAATATGGAAAAATCTTTATGAGATGTAATATAAAAAAATACGGAAGAAAAAAAATTTATATTAAATCTCATTAATATAGATTTAAATGTAAAATCTACATTTAAAATAGATTATACTAATATAAAATCTATTTTATAAAATCCTCCACCAAAAAAACAAATAGTTATATTAATAAATGAGTATCCATTCCACAAATAGATGATTATGTGAGATACTGTGCTTGGAAAGGTTGTACCAAAGCATTAAAAAATTGTAAATTAAGTAATTGACTTTAATTAATTGTAACTTGTGCTTAAAATGTTGTAATTAAGAGTTTTTTATGTCGTTTTTATAATATAGTATAGATTTATCTGACTTTAAAATAGTTTGTTTACATAGACACATAAACTACTACCATTATTTTATTGTTTATTAAATGACTTTTATATTGCTTTTTTCGTTTATTATGCCATGCTACAAGTTAAAGAGGACCTTTCGTGCTACTAGTTTGCCAAGTTTGAGTATATCTTTTAATCACAATTAAAATGAAAACTAATAAGATTCTAAAATTACAGATAATTTATAATGTCACAGATCCAATAATCTTCAAATATTTGGTTTTTATGATAGTCAATAGTTCAAATGTTATCATTTATCGATTTGTTTTGCTTCTTGTTTTTCAGCCGAGAGGGTTCATCATGAGTTGTAGTTCAATTGTATGATATTTAATATTCCCAGATTATGACAAGTTCTTATCCAATGCAATCACAAAACAAGATTTACAAACTACCTGTTTCAATTCCAAATTCACAAGATTCAATTACAATTGTTTCAGATCACTTTCTCTCTCTAAACACAATATGCGTACACTTTCTCCCTCTAACTTGCAACTACTATCCGCTTACACTTGTTACAACTAAGACTTCTAACCACAAGTCTATTAAAGGAAAAACAAACAACACACGCTTACAAACTACAAAACAAAGATACTTTGACTTTGACTTTGTATTACAAAGACTTTGACTTTCACTAGAGAGTTGACTTTTGAGCTTTGACTTGCTTGAACTTTGACCTTCAGTCTTCATGATCTTGTATCCAACAAATATATGTTTTAACAATATCCCCCTTTGGATTCAAGATCATCTCAAAAAGATTATGCAATTCAATCTCCTCCTTTAAGCTCAAAAATTACAATCACCTCCTTTATGGATTTCTTTCAAGTTGAATCTTTCTCTTTATGCTCAAAAATAATCTTCACAAACTCTTAGTAATCTTTCCAAAATCTGTCTTCAAAAGTATTAACAAACTCCTCCAAAGATGATAGAAACCTTTTTCAGACAAAGGAAATAAATTATCTTCAGATTCATCTCAGTTTGTTTCAGCAAATTATCTTCAAAGAAAATTTCAGTGAAAATCTGCTTTCTTTCGGAATCCTTTGAACTTTAGCTTTCAGCTTTCAAACCTTCTTTATCAAACCACATTTCTTGAATATCTCTCCCCCTTTTTGATGATTGAAACATGAGATCATCAAAACTCTTTACAAGAAATGTCTTTGAAATTTGTTCTGACCATTGATCTTTTAAACTGAGCCTCTGACCATCCATTAATCCAAAAAGATATTCAGCCGAATCTTTGAAAATTCAGACAAATTAAGAGTGTAACACCTGAATCAACAAATGAATCGGTTAGAAGTGTCTGTCAGTAACACAAAGTCACTGTATGTAACGAATACACATTGGAAAGGAACTTTTGTGATGTTCACTCCCCCAGGTCTTCCATTCAATCATCGAAACACCACAAAGAAATTTCTATGAACGTTATGACAAGAAAACAAATTTCCTGTGTGTACATGCAAGTGTTTGAAAGAATTAAGCACATGATGATTGCTTTTGATAAAGGCTCAAAATTGTGTAAACCATTGAGACAACAATAGTTAAACACAGACTCTATTGTGCATGATCGAAGTGCGAAGGTGGGGCAGACTTCCTTCTTTTTCAATATCCAGATTTTCCAAATGAAAATCAGATAGATTATGTGTTGCGTCTCCTTGAAATATGAAACATTTTCTTATTAAGAAGAAAATGAGTAGCTGGTGGGGTTTTTATCAAGAGTTGGTATGGGCTAGTTACCTGTTTCAATAATGTTCACGAAGAATTGTGAAACACTAGTAATGTGGCTGCCCGACTCAGAAAAAGTTGGTGCAGAGTTTGATATTCTTTTACTCTGTTCTCTCACCCTCTTTCTTTTTAATCTTTAAGCTCACTTCTAACCAAACTCTCATTTCCATTTTACCTCGGCACTCAACCAACACTCAGTATTTTAAATCCTCACTCTTCGATCACTCAAAGATTAACTTCTTGGGTAGGAAACACTGGTTATCGTGAATCCATAGAAGTTTCAAATAAGCTCACACAATAAACCCATGTTTTCCTAAAAATACAATGTTGCTTTTCAATTAAAGCACATGTATACAAGTCAGATAGTTGTATGCTCAATAAGATAACCTCTTCCTCGTTTTGTCTAAGAGTTTCATAGACCTCATGGAGTGGTATTTCATTCAAATCCTTCATCTGCTTCATCTGTCTAGTAAACCTCTTCCACTCGGGATGGAGGATGCTGAGAAACTTGACATTAAGCTCAATTTGTGACTTCTTTACTTTGTTCTTGCTAAGCTAATTCAGTAAAGTCACAAATCTATCGTATATAGCCTCCAGAGTTTCACCCTCCTTGGTCTTGAACTCTTCATAATTGTTAAGGCAGTTGGAGACTTTGAGCTGGTTTCCGATCTTTGACCCAAGCATCATCTTCTCTAGCCGATCCCACATTTGCTTGCCCATGGCGTTGTAGCTATCAATCTTTACATAGATCTCATTAGGTATGTAACACCCGTAAATTTCGACAAAGGTTATTGCTTATGTGAGTGTATATTTCATAGGGATTTGACCGTTAGGCTATGATTTATAGGTATTGATCGTGATGCTTTGGATCCTACACTTACCGGGAACGTTTTGGGTCGAAACAGGAAATTTTCGGGGTCCAGTACTGTTTGGGCAACAATGCCCGTGACTATGACATATGTCATTATCGCGGGGTAAGGTCGTGGGATGGACAAAGCCTTCGGTACACGCTAGGTGACAGTGCTCGGCAACATTGCCAGAGTCACTGTCGCGGGGCATAATCGCGGAAATGGTACTGCGTATGGTGTGGTGTGTGCGATAGTGCCATGCGACTATGCCAAGGGGCATAGTCGCCGGTCACAGTCGCCGTCTGGGGGAGCCAGCCTATAAACCCGATTTATGTGCAATTTTCTCTCATTCTTGCCACCTCTTTCACTCCCATTTCCTCTCAAACAACCTTCTCGGTTTTCCTGTGAGTTAGAGGACATCTTGGGGTCTCAATCTTTGATTTTCAAGGAGGTCTTACATTACTAAGTTATAGATTGGATGTAAATGTTGGAAGTCTTCAACTCACACCGGTTTTTCTAAGTTTTGAGTTCTTAGGGTTCCAACAAACCTTTTTCCTCATTTTCTTGATGATTTGGAATTTGAGGTCATGGTGATGGCCTAGAAGAGTGTTGGAAACGGATTCAACTTTGGTAAAAGTAATATTATCTCCTCTTCAACTTTGGAAATTAGGGTTTTGGTATAAGTTGAGATCTCTATGCAAAATGTTTGGGGTATGATTCTATATGGTTAGATATGATTATTTAGGGTTGAAAATGTTTGGATCTAGGTTTTGGAGGTTTTGGCTTGGAGGATTCAAATTTCGTCAAGGAAGCTCAAAGTGGGGTGAAATCTAGATTTAGACTAAATCTAGCAAGGTGAGTTCAATTTGATTTGTGAAAATGGTGTACATGCCAAAATGTTTATTTTAAAGGGTTTTGCGTCCTACATGAAACTGATAAGTGCTGATAAGTTTGGTTATTTTGAAAGGGTTTAACTTTATAAACTTATTTAGCACACATCTTTGTGATTTTTGAGCATTTTGATAAATGTGTCATAAATGAATGGGTTTTGATAAATTATTGCATAAATAAGTATTTGGTCAAAAATGCACTTTTAAGTGTTTGTTGGGTTTATGCATCATTCATGAAATGGGATGTTTTGAAAAGTACGAATGTGTGAGTCCTTTGGGTTTGGGTCATTCCCGACTTTGGGGAAACATTTTAGAAATGGAAAACCTTTTGGGTTTTAGACCGAAGGCCAATGGTAATTTGAGAATCAAAGATTTTCGGAAAATGTGTATTTTGGTTTATTTAACCATATTGGCTCTCGTGTTTTAGCCAAACGTCTATTAAGCCTCTTGGGGCTTGATTTGTACTCGGTGGAGTGTTTGAAACATTTGTTCAGTGTTGGTAGCTCGTTAAGGAGCTTTCGACGTATGGTGTACTTAGTTGCACTTTATTTGAGAGTTACATGTTTTTTGAACGTGTTAGTTCATTCTTTGATTCATGTAACGTTTTAGACTGTAATGCATTGGATCCATAGGCATATGAGTCGGTCAGTTGGTTTAGTTGGGGACTTTATCCCCGTGTTGGGACTGGATATTGTTTATGGCTAGCGGGAGCTCGAGGTATAGATCGTGGGTGGTTGAACTCGATAATCGCGTAACCTTTGTTGAAGGGCTCGAGGTAGATATCGTGGGTGGTTGAACTCGATGCCCGTTTGTAATCCAGTCTGGTTACTCATCGTGGAATTTAGTGTCCGCATTTGAAGTCTAGTGAGTGGTCCCCAAGTCATGTTTTTATGTAAGCTTGCGGTGGTAGCTCAGGTTGTGAGCCGTATACGGAGCTAAGTCTTGCTGTGGTGCCCATTGTGAGCCAGATACGGGGACTTGTGGCTTTTGTGGTGACACTCATTAGAGGTCGAGTAGACATTAGGGTCATTTGGGTATCTTCCGATGGTAGCTCGGTTGGGAGCCAGATACGGGGATCCATGGCCTATGTGAAGCTCGAGAACATTGATAGGTGGCTTAACTTTGTGTGCCCATCACTTTCGATGGAATTCGGGTATCCCCCGTCACCGAAAGGTGTTGTTTTTGGGTATTGAGTTTTATTATCCAAGTTTTCAGTGGCGTTTTGTATAATTTGGTTTTATCCTTGATTTATGGGTTGAGTATTATGCCCCACCCGTGTTTTGGGTGTTTCGGGATGTAAAGTTTTAACCGTATTTTCATAAATGGAGAGTTCAATTTCTATTCACGTTTTGAGTGAGTTTTGGGTTAAATCTAATTTATGAATGAGCGGTTTATATTGGTATCATCATCCTTGAAGTAGTTTGGATTGGAAAACGTTTAAACTGGTGTTCTTTGCCTAAAATGCATATTATTGGAAATGAGTCGTTTTCATATGTGAGTCATATTAAATTGAAGGATTATGACTTTAACCGTATTCTTTCTTTTTAAACGATTAATTTATATATGTTGAAAACTCTTGAGCTCACTAGGCGTTAAGCCTAACCTTTTTATTTGTCGGCATGTGCATCAGGTTCCAGGTGGGGGTTTGGTTCTAGCAGTACTATGAAGAGACGTGCTTAGTTTTTCACAAGTGTAAGTTTTTGGTGAAGTCTTCCGTAGTTTGGAGATAGTGACCATTATAGGCTTTTAGTAGCACTCGTTCTTATTATAGACCATATGTACAAAATGAATGTGTGTATTGAGGTTAAATCTTAAATTGTGATTGTAGATGATTCATTTTGTTGGTGTATTTAGAAAATTTTAAATTAGTTGTTATTTCCATATTTGAGGGTGTTACAAAGTATGGCTTGGAGAATAAAAGATCTAGCCAGTCTATCAGCCTTATGTCTTCTTCTTTGTTCATCTATGTATTCCTCAAGTGGTAGAGGATACTCTCTCTGTTCATCTTCTCCATTCTCTCCTGCAACATTGAGTGTCTTTGTCGGAGGTTTCATGATTCCTTCCTTCAAAGAAATTCTGATATAATCCCCCAGATCGTTGCGGTCTATGAAATCTAGAAAACGATTTTTCCATTGCTCGTACTCTCCTTTGAAGAGTACTGGTGGCTTTACGTCCATACCAATCGCAAGTGCTTCCCTTGATGTCATCCTGTTTCAAATTTTACAATAAGAACTTGACAAACAATCGTTAGTCCAATATAAATCAAGTAATTCAGAAAAACTTAGACAGAAAATTAGAAATGAAATTTCCAAAATTCTCTAAGTCTGGAATTCGCATATAAGAGTAAAAGACATGGAATTCGCATGAACAATTCGCATACAAGCAAGAATCAACCAGAATTCGCATACAACACACTTATCAACATAATTCACATACAAATAATTCCAGAATTTGCATATAGACACAAACCAAGAATTCGCATACAACACTATGCGAGTTCTAAACTTAGAAAAAATTTAAGATAAAGTTTTTCGCATAAAACAATTCGTATAAACTTTTCGCACCAAAGAATTATGTGAATTCTATCCTTAAAGAAATTTGAAAAGCAAATATGTGAATTCTACAGAATTCGTATACCACTCTTATGCGAATTCTCAACTTTTCGCATACGAGAGTTATGAGGATTCTGTCATTGATTAAAATTTTCAACAACTTTTCGCACAAACACTTATGCGAATTCTGAAAATTCGCATGAAACAACTATGCGAATTCTTAGCTTTTCTCAGCACACACACATGCGAGTTCTATGTAATTCGCACTAGTCCCATCTGCGAATTCTAAACTTCAAAAATTTTCAGAAACAAACTTATGCGAAAATTAAAGGATCTGCGAAATCTAAAGACTCTACGAGTTCATGATGCGAGTTCTTGATATATATCTGTGAATTCTTGAGATCTTGATGAAAAATCAAGGTTCTAAATGGCGTGCGGCGTGGCGTGGCGGCGAGGTCAAACCTCAAGCTTTACGAGTTACGGCGAGGCCATGGAGTTTTCCATGGCGGCGCCAAGGCGGCAAATATATATATATATATATATATATATATATATATATATATATATATATATATATATAATTATATATTTTTTAACGCTCTAAATTCATAAATAAATAAAAACAAAAGTAGAACCATGGATTAATAATTAGATATCAAATATACAAAGTTTACAAAAATGATATCAAGAGATCATAACAAAAAGAACGATCTACCCGTGGTTGATAATTATATACTTCTAAACTATAAACATACTATCCTTCCATGTTATCATCATCAATTATATCCAAAAGTCTTTCGTCATCGGAGTTGAACTCAAACTCTTCGTCACCTTCAACTTGTGGTTCTTCATCCGACTCAAAATCATCCTCATGAAGTTCTCTAGCCTCATGGTCTCTAGCCTCTGAAGTACCACCTTCTTCCATTTCCTCCTCCTCATCACTAATAGCAACGATCCATGATTGTGCTTTACTAGCATCAGGAGAACGTAACACATCCATATTTTAGTTCTTGACTTTTGCCCACTTGTTGATGAGTTTAGCATTAAATTGAACAGATACAAGATCATTCAATCTTTGACTATCAAGTCTATTCCTCTTCTTTGTATGTATCTAAAGTTAAACAACAAAAAAGTTAAATATAAAATTATCTACCAATATGTGTGTGTATTAAATTGTTAATACATCTATTGTTAATATTATTAAAACATAAACATTAAAAATACATACCCCCTCAAAAGCACTCCAATTTCTTTCACATCCCGAAGAGCTAGTTGTCAACGAAAGAATCTTTATTGCCATCCTTTGCAAAGTCGGGGTAGCATTTCCATAAGTCATCCACCAATTAACTACAAATAAAAATAAATATATATAAGTCATCTAACATATGTAAACAAGAAATGAATGTATAATTATATACCGGGATCATAAGTGCTATTATTTTTCGAACACCCCTTTGCGGATAACATTCTTCCAAAGTCTCCTTCTTTTATTTTGTACTTTGGAAGCTCCACATTTATCACTAGATCTTGATTTTCAAATTCATCAAAAAAGAACTTCTCTACACACGTGAAAACCGCATCCGAGATCATAAGATAATCTTTTATGGTTGGATCTTTGAAGAAGTAATAAGGATTCAATAGGTAACCCGTCATATGCAACGGACCATCAAGTCGACCTTTTGCTTTTGTTTCAATGATGTCCAAAATAGGATGGTAATTAATCTCCACATTGTTATAAGCCATCTTGATATCTTCCTTTGCTTGCATAAGCTCTCCATACAAGAAACCCATGGATGGCTGTCGATCCCCATCAACAAGTCGAAGGACTTTCACTAAAGGAGAAATCACCTTCAAGCATAAGCTAATCCCATTCCAAAATGATACACTCATCACAATCGCATATGCTCCTTTTCCTTTGTTAGTTTTGGCCCATTTGGATTGTGTCCACTCATCACTAGTGAACATAAGCCTTAGCTTTTCTTTTTTCTCCATCAAACTTTGCAAAGTTAGAAATGAGGTAGCAAATCTAGTGACTCCCGGCCTCACAATATCTCTAGACTTTGTGAACCTTCTCATCATCGCCAACGTTCTATGATGTGCATAAATGTAAATAGTTAAAGTCTTTGCCTTAGCAATCAAACCTTTAAATTTAGCCTCTTTACCAATTGCTTCAAGCATAAGATCGATGCTATGTGCGGCACAAGAAGTCCAAAACATTTGCGGCCTCTTCTCTATCAACAATTGTGCGACCGCCATATTATTAGAAGCGTTATCCGTAACAACTTGTATGACATTTTGTGGCCCAACTTTTTCAATACACTTGTCAACATAATCAAAGATGTACGCCCCGATATGTGCATCTTTGGAACATTCAACTGAAGAAAGAAAAGTTGTACCTACTCTCGAGTTTACACAAAAATTCATTATGCTTCTTCGTTTTTGATCCGTCCAACCATCCGTCATAACCGAACAACCATTTTGTGCCCACTCTTCTTCTTGATTTTTGAGAAGTCCTTTAGTCCTCTCAACTTCCTCCTTCAATAATGGTTCCCTAAGTAGATATTGGCTTGGAGGACGGTAACCTGGACCGTATTGTCCAACGGCTTCAACAAACTTCTTAAATCCATCATTATCGATGGCATGAAAAGGAATGCCCGATTCATAAACCCACCGTGCACAATATTGATGCACTTGATGTGTTCTTTCTTTGCAAATTGCATCTACGATATTTTGTTGACGCATAGTTGGAGCATCGGGATTAATAGGGTTAGCAAACTTGTCCATGGGTCCTAAAGATGATGTTTTTTTTCTTTGTGAACCCACGATCACCTCATCCTCTTCATTTTCTATTTCAACTTCTGCCCTCATTTCTTCTTCCCGGATTCTATTTTATTTTTTCTTCTCTCTTGGCTTCTCAAGTAATTCCGCACACACATCTTTATCTTCTTTTCTAGCTTTCTTACAAATGGCAACACCCTTCCCTTTTATTCCCGCAATGTGGTACTTTAACCTTGTGATTCCCGCTCTACATATAAACCCGCACAAGTTACATTTGATCGCATCTTTATTTGAAGGATCACACAAAGTACCATAGTTCCATCCCGCATCACCCGAATTCCTTTTCAAGAATGTCTCTGTGCAAGAACTTGCTTCCGTTGTTCCGGTCGGTTTGGCCGGATCGCTACTACCACTAGCCATTATCTAACTATATGGGCATTTGCAAAACCTATACAAAATCAAATTAGAAAACATCAAAAAGATTGTAAATATAATTCACATTATAAATAAAACCATAATTCACATTATAAATATAATTCTATAAATGTAATTCTTTCTACTCCAAAAGAAGTAAAAATACCATGAATGTACCAAGTTCAAATCCCAAGTTCAAATCCAATCATATGCAAACCAAAAATGGTTGACTAAGAAGTAAAAATACCATGAATGTACCAAGTTCAAAATTCAAATACCAAGTTCAAATCCAATCATATGCAAAATTGCAAACCAAAAATGGTTGACTAAGAAGTAAACAATGAAGGTAAATACTAAATACCAAGTTCAAAACCAATCATATGCAAGTGCAAAAGCTCAAATATGAATGTACATAACTTATAAACCCTGTTGCAGTTATATCACCTAATGTGCACCAATAAGGCAATAGTTACATAAAGTCGCAAGTAATCATCAAGAAGAAATAAGATGCTGCTTTCAAACTATTGTTTTGGAGATTTAGCGTAGGAAGGTGAAGTAATTAGCACCTATTAAAAAATCAAATAACAGTTTACATATGTCATGTGGCCACGAACCTCATCATTATTCAGGACAATAGGGATAATGGGCATATGCTGGCTTAATGAATTATTTAGTCCGTGTATTTGTGAACTGTGATATGGCTATGTTTGTTGTAATGCATACAGTAAACTACTGAATTATGAACTTCATTCAGAATGAAATTATAAAATCTTTGATAGAGAGTCAAATTGTAAGATCATTGATACAGAATTGAGTTTTAATATTCGAGTCAAATTGTAAATCATTGATACATTGTCATTATTAGTATTGGAGGGTCTCTTTCTGAGTTTTAAATTTTAATATGCAAAAAAAATCATAATTTTACAAAGATCTTTGAGTTTTACATAGTCATTGTCAAGTTATCATGGTGTAGTATAATTTTTGCACCTGTGGTATTATTGTTATTGCAATCTACGAAGGCTACAAGTTTGAGCACAAGTATATGCTAATATTTGATACACTACTCACTACAAGGATATGCTAACATTTACGAGATTCGAGCACAAGTGACAAGCCTATAGAACATACGAACCTGGTTGTGTGATGAACCGAGAATCGATTGAAGAACTTCTAATCGATTGAAGAACTTCGATTAACCTTCTTGTTGTGTGATGAACCGAGAATCGATTGAAGAACTTCTAATCGATTGAAGAACTTCAATTACCCTTCTTGTTGTGTGATGAACCGTGACTCCGTGAGCCGAGTTCTGAGTTCTTGAGCCGTGAAAGAGAAACAGAGAAGGAAAAGGTAAAATCTAGGGTTTAAAATCTTTTAATTTTGACTTTTTAGTTTTTACTTTTTAGACCTTTTAGGCTTTTGCCTTTTACCCGTGTAAAAAAAATAAAACCAAAAGTTTAACACATTTACAATTTCCCCCCAAACTATATAACGCCATAACGCGACTTAACGCCAAAATGCGACATAACGCGTTATGGCGCGTTCCATAACGCGACTTAACGAGTCTAACGCCATATATCAGCGCCAAGGGTAAAAACGTGGCGGCAAGGTGGCGCCTCGGCGCCATGGCGGCGCCATAACACGTTTTTTAGAACCTTGTGAAAAATACCCTCTGATCAACTCAAAATCCTATTAAAACTTCGAATTACAAATTGAAACTTTGACAATTTGCACTCTAACACATCTATAATCGAATTCTACCACTGAATTTCGATAAAAAAAATACTAACAATTACAAATTTATTCAAAATACAGTGTCGAACCTATATTTTTCTTGATTTCGATTTGGATTTGCTCTGATACCAATTAATATTCCCAGATTATGACAAGTTCTTATTTAATGCAATCACAAAACAAGATTTACAAACTACCTGTTTCAATTCCAAATTCACAAGATTCAATTACAATTGTTTCAAATCACTTTCTCTCTCTAAACACAGTCTGCATACACTTTCTCTCTCTAAACACAGTCTGCGTACACTTTCTCTCTTTAACTTGCAACTACTATCCGCTTACATTTGTTACATCTAAGACTTCTAACCACAAGTCTATTAAAGGAAAAACAAACAACACACGCTTACAAACTACAAAACGCAAAGATACTTTGACTTTGACTTTGACTTTTTATTACAAAGACTTTGACTTTCACTAGAGAGTTGACTTTTGAGCTTTGACTTGCGTGAACTTTGACCTTCAGTCTTCATGATCTTGTATCCAACAAATATATGTTCTAACAATATTTCTGAATGTTGTTTATTGTGGTTTTGTTGGTTGAAGAGTGAACTCATACTCCATTTCACTACAAGAGAAAAGGCTTTAGAGAAGGTTTTGTTTTGTACTTAAAAATATTAGAAGTTTCTCTAAAAGCTTTAGAGAAGCTTTTCAATTCTGTCACAAAGCTTCTTTACATAAGGGTAGGTAAAGGTTTTAGGGAGGGTTTTCGGACGGTGTGCTTTTGTTAGCTTTTAAAGACACTTTTTTGAGGCTTTAGATACACTTCCAAAACTTTTCTAATGGTTAGTCAACTTTTTTCAAAAAGCTTCTCTAAAAATATTTATTAGTGATGCTTATCGTATTGATTGTTAATTGTTCATAATTTTGGGATGATTCCAAAAGAGAGTCAAGTTGGTCTTATCGTATTGATTGTTAATTGTTCATAATTTTGGGATGATTCGAAAAGAGAATCAAGTTTAAACTAGTAGAGCGATACCTCCTTTGTCGGTTGTTCTATTAATGACCATTATTTTTTTCTACAACAAATAATTTCTTAGCATGCATGACTCAAAATTCATTGTAAATAAGTACTCTATCAACAAAAGATAAATAATAAATTATACAAAAATAATGTTTGTAATATTAAACAAAAATATCTAAAAACCCATAGCTTTATACTAAAGTTGGATAAAATATACAAAAACGTCCTCTCTATAAAGTTATTCCATCTGGTTGGGTTTAATTATGTAATTTTGAATCGGGGTGTTCATTCAAACCGTCCACACCGCACCGTAAAACGCAGTTTAGGACTTTCGCTGTGCGGTTTGCATTTTTACCAAACCGCACAATGCAGTGCGGTTTGCGGTTTTGAGTTTCAAACCGCGATTCAAACCGCACCGCACCTTTTATATTACTTTTAAATTTTAATTTTAAACATATATATATATAATAATTTAATTTAATATTTATATAATTGGGCTTGTGTTTTAAATTTTAATTATGGAATTTAAGTATTTATAAGTCTTCTTAAAAGTTTAAGGTCTAACAAATGAAAAAAATTGGGCATTGGCAATTGGGAGTCAAGATGAAGACGAAAAAAAAAGTTGGAGACGTCACTTTATCCGTTTATCGTAATGAAACAATTTATTTTTTTAGACTATTTCTTTGATTATTTTTAATTATGTATTTTAAACTTATAATTTTTTGGATTGTACGCATAAAGTGTGATAGGGACAAACCGCATAAACCGCACCGCATTTCGCGGTGCGGTTTGGTACAGTTTGATGTATTTGCGGTGCAGTTTGCAGTTTGAGAAAATGCTCAAACCGCACATGCGGTACGATTTACGGTTTTGCCCAAACCGCACCGCAAACACCCCTAATTTTGAGTATAATAATGAAAGGGGTGTTCATGTGAAAGAATATATTTATATCACAAGTATGAATATATTTATATAAATAACAATTAAATTAATAGGGTATTTGTAATTATAATTTAAGGTCGTTGTAATGATGAAATTATATTGTTAAATTAAGTCATTACCAAATATTTATTTGACTTTAAAATAGTTTGTTTACACAGACACATAAACTACTACCATTATTTTATTGTCTATTAAATGACTTTTATATTGCTTTTTTTCCGTTTATTATGCCATGTTACAAGTTAAAGAGGACCTTTCGTGCTTACTAGTTTGCCAAGTTTGAGTATATCTTTTAATCACAATTAAAAAGAAAATTAATAAGATTCTAAAATTACAGATAATTTATAATGTCACAGATCAATGATCTTCAAATATTTGGTTTTTATGATAGTCAATAGTTCAAATGTTATCATTTATCGATTTGTTTTGCATCTTGTTTTTCAGTTTTGAGAGGGTTCATCATGACTTGTAGTTCAATTGTATGATATTTCTGAATGTTGTTTATTGTGGTTTTGTTGGTTGAAGTGTGAACTCATACTCCATTTCACTACAAGAGAAAAGGGCTTTAGAGAAGGTTTTGTTTTGTATTTAAAAATATTAAAAGCTTATCTAAAAGCTTTAGAGAAGTTTTTCAATTCTGTCACAAGACTTTTATATATAAGGGTTGGTAAATGTTTTAGGGAGGGTTTTCGGAGGGTGTGCTTTTGTTAGCTTTTAAAGACACTTTTTTGAGGCTTTAGATTCACTTCCAAATCTTTTCTAATGGTTAGTCAACTTTTTCAAAAAGCTTCTCTAAAAATATTTATTAGTGACGCTTTTAAAGTATTTGTGACGGTTTAGAAACGTCTCTTACAAGTACTTTCAGAGAAGGTTTACTAAAAAACTTCTCTAAAGGTATTGTCTTTAGTGACACTTTGCAAAAACCGTATCTAAAGATGTTCTTTAGTTACGCTTTGCAAACCTTCTCTAAAGGTTATATAAAGATGTACATTATTTTTTTCCATCCATATTTATATATAATTATATATTATATATAATAATATTAATCACCAAAAACAACATAAAATTCTCATAGAAATAAATTTTCATACATTTATCATATAAAAGATGATAAATTTTCAAAAGAATCCCTAACGTTCAATCAATCCATACATCCATTTTTTTAACATCTTCCCTAGAATCCTCGCAAAACTTGATACGCAACCTATCACCTCCCATCTATTTTATAACTTTTTTATATTGGAGTAGAACCACGTTTGTTACTTGGTACAGACGACGAAGCCCTAATTACAAGGTGTCTGAAAAGGTGATAGCCATATTGCAACAATTTCATGTGAACTGCTAACGGTGTGATTTGCCTATTTATCTGCAACAAGTCAATAAGCCATCAGACCATTTCATTAGAAAACTGAATATTTAAAACTTAAATACAATTTCAAGTTTAATGTTCTCCATTTTAAGCATCACAAATACCATAATATATTAAACATGCAGTTAACATTTTTACACAGTTGGGAGACTAGACTCCTCAAATGGGAAATATCAACAGGAACAGCACGATCATAACAAGCAAGCCTGAAGGTAAACAGTGGTAAGAACTTTAGAGGCCGTTTACTAAGCACTTGATCGGTAAGTATTTACCGGGTCACTTTGCCTTATCGAATGAACAAGCCAATGATTAAGAATCTTACACAAGAAACTGAGGTTTTAGCAACGACTTTTGTCGTCGCTAAAAGTCAATTTATCGTCAAAAACATTTTATAAAGACGACGTGTCGTCGCAATAGCTTCTTGCTGAAACATTTGTCGCTAAAGTCCCGTCGCTGAAACTCACTTTTCTAGTAGTAAGAGCAATAACAAGGACCGAGAGTCTAACACGGTAAGTGAGAGCGACGACTCTTACACGGTAAAAGCTTACCGGATAAAAATGTTCCATAAGTTTCCATTTTAATAAACTAAAATCTTACCCTTAAGTTAAGTGAAAATGTTGACTATTACGCTAAGCACTTACCGGACAAGTGTTAGTAAACGGCCCTTTAGTCAAAGCACTAATCAAACTGGATGTAAATTGGACCTAGTCCTACTACTAAGTAGAATAAGGAAATTAGCTAGTATCAAACTGGATGTAAATTGGACCTAGTCCTACTATTAAGTAGAATAAGGAAATTAACTATACATGAAGAAAGAAATAAGAATCATAGTTATTTTATCGCACTTAACTATTAGTTAGCTTACAGGGTCAACCAAAGAACAAATGTGATGCAAGAAACAATAAAACAAACCACTACAAGAGGGACTTCAAGAGCTTGCACTTCCTGTTGGATGAAATCAATCTGAAAAAGATGAAGAAAAGAGATAAATCATACCAAAAAAAAAGGGAATATCATATTTATCTGAAATGCGCCAAAATATGTGATCTTCATAACTTTTCCTACTTTAAAGAGAGGTTGGTCCAGAAAAGCACGTTTCTTGAATATGTTAGGAATTGTGTAACTTAGAGATGGTATCGAGACCGGATAAACTTAAGAATCGTGTTGGAAAACACTTTCTAAATACAACAATTCGACCCTATAAGCCTTGAGTTCACGAATTTTGTATTGGGATAATTCTTAAGATTTCTCTCTTTTTCAAAGGCTGTGAAAAGAGATATATATCTACCCAGATTCTCAAATTACATATTTAAATGAGAGATCGACGGTTAGACAGTTGTACAATGGTTATAACCATTAATGGATAAGGTCAAAAAGTAGTTACCATTAATGGATAAGATCAAAAAGTAGTTACAACCGAATTCAAGTTCTGGACAACAACTTTTTCGCGACAGCTGACAGCTTTGGGTGACAGCTTTCAGCGATAGCTTTTAGATTTTCAGCGATAGCCTTTATAATTTCTAAAACACGACTTAAATAAATTTCTAAGTCCTTTAGAACTTCAACCCCTCTTTAAGAAAATAAATGTAACATTTGTAAGTGTGCACTCCGCACCTTCTAACTTACGTATGTTTACCTTATCGTCTTAATCGATCTAAAGTAAATCACAATTACACCAAAATGTTTGATGACACTAAAATCACCAACATTCCTCCCCCATTTTAGTGTAATCCTTTGATTCACTATTCAATCATAAATATGTAAAATTCAAACAAATGCATAAATGAAAATGTCACGAAGATTGAATTTTCATTTTAGTATATTACACATTCCAAATATTCGAGAATCGGGGTGTTATAAGAATTGAATCCATCAACCCATTTGAATACATGAAGATAATATACACATATGTTCATACAAATCTAGATAACACACTTGACACATTTGTAGAGACCTTGCGTCCTTATCCATTCATGAACGTATAGAAAGCCAAGTCGAAAATTTTCTTGAAACGGCCACACTTCACGTCCACTTAGGTGATTCTTTTATGTCTTGCACCTGCATATGCAATTTTTCAAAAGAATCATTAAGAAATAATTTTTCAACCTTACAACACTTGCAGGTCTAAGCACATACCTTGGGATGATATTATCATGTGCTTCGATTTTATTAATAAGCCTTCCACATTGAATTCAACCTTTAACGTTGTATTAAAGGGGAATTGGGTATCTTATTAATAAATATTTATATGGACTTTAAACCGATCCCGATCACGGACTTGTGCACTAAGTCCCTAGCCAACCCCTTTGTTAAATGGTCGGCTAAATTATTATGAGTTCTAACGAATTCTACGGATATCACCTCATGCATGATTAATTCTCTAACCATGCTATGTCTTACTCCCAAGTGCCTTGACTTTCCATTATATATTTGGCTATATGCCTTAGCCAAGGTTGCAGCACTATCACAATGAATACAAATTGGTGATATCGGTTTTGGCCACAAAGGAATCTCGTATATTAAATTCCTTAGCCACTCCGCCTCTTTACCGGCGGCCGCCAAAGCCACAAATTCAGATTCCATGGTGGAATTTGTGATGCAAGTTTGTTTCTTTGAGGCCCAAGAAATGGCACCTCCACCGAGCAAAAATGCCCATCCACTAGTAGAAGAATGATCCTCTACATTGGATATCCAACTCGCATCCGTGTAGCGTTCGATTACCGAAGGAAACCCGATATAAGTGATACCATAATTCGTGGTTCCCTTCAAGTACTTGAATACTCTTCTTACCGCTTGCCAATGATGAGCACTCGGTCTACTAGTAAACCGACTCAACCTACCAATGACGTAGGCAATATCCGGGCGTGTACTTGTCATTGCATACATCAAGCACCCGATTGCTTTAGAGTATTCTAGTTGTGAAACCGCTTCACCCTCGTTGGGCATAAGCTTCTCACTTGGATCCAACAGAGTACTTACGGGGGAACAATTCAACATGTTAAGCTTCTTTAACACTTTCTCTACATAGTGAGATTGTGTTATGGCCAAACCTTTGTTCTCCGGTTTAATCCTTATTCCAAGGATCACTTCGGCTTCCCCCAAATCCTTCATCGAGAATTGGGATGACAAAAATCTTTTGTCAAGTCAACTTGTCTTTGGTCCGTGCCAAAGATTAACATGTCGTCTACATATAAACAAATTATGACGACTCTACCGGAATCGTCAAATTTGCTATACACACACTTGTCCGATTGATTTAAACGAAAACCATAAGACAAAACAACTTCATCAAACTTTTGATGCCACTGTTTTGGGGCTTGTTTTAAACCATAAAGTGATTTAATTAATTTACACACTTTATGTTCATTCCCCGACATCACAAAGCCTTCCGGTTGCTTCATGTAAACCTCCTCCTTTAAATCACCGTTGAATGCCGTCTTGACATCCATTTGGTGAATTACCAAGTTATTAATAGCCTCCAATGCTAATAATAATCAAATAGTGGAGATTTGAGCAACCGGTGCATAGGTATCGAAATAATTGATGCCTTTTGCCGAAAACCTTGTATTACCAACTGAGCTTTAAACATATCGATAGAACCATCAACTTTCATTTTCTTCTTGAAAATCCATTTGCAACCCAATGGGTTGCAACCCGGTGGTAAGTCGGCCAACACCCACGTGTTATTACCCATGATAGACTCCATCTCATCGTTTATTGCCTCCTTCCAAAAGGCAACATCTTGAGACTTCATAGCCTCATCGTAGGTTCTTGGATCTTCCTCTATGCTATAACAATAAGCATATTGAAATCCAATTTCATCTCGTGAACCTTCAACTAAGTACAGTTGAAAGTCGGGACCAAAAGATTTCTCAATCCTTCCTCGTTTACTTCTTCGAAGCTTGAGAAATTCCAAAGGAATTTCCTTTTCTTTTCCACTATCTTTGATTCCACTCGTACTTGGAATCATGTCTTTTGGTCTCGGTATCGAAGTAAATCGATTCTCATCGAATATGGCATCTCTCGATTCTATTACGGTATTAACCGAAACAGAATCGTTGGGTTCGATGACATAGAACTGATATGCCTTAGAATGGTCGGCATATCCGATAAATATACAATTGATTCCTCTTTCCCCCAATGTCTTCCTTTTGGGATCCGGTAATCTTACCACGGCTCGGCATCCCCAAACTCGTAAATAATTCAAGTTTGGTTTCTTCTTGAACCAAAGTTCATAAGGAGTCATCTTACTCCTTTTGTTTGGTACCCGGTTTAAAACGTAACAAGCCGTCAACATGGCTTCACCCCAAAATCCGTCACTAAGACCGGAGTAGGATAACATCGAGTTAACCATTTCTTTCAAAACTCAATTTTTCCGTTCCGCAACACCGTTTTGTTGAGATGTGTACGGTGTCGTGGTCTCAATAATTCCAACATACTGGAAAAATAGAGGATTGAAATATTCACCGACTTTATCGGTTATTAACTTTTTAATTAAAATATTTTGCTGCAATTCCACTTCGGTTTTATAAATTTTAAATTTTTCTAAAACTTCATCTTTCGAATGAAGTAGAAAAACGTAACAAAATCTCGAAGCGTCATCTATAAATGTAGCAAAATACTTTTTATTTCCAAGTGAAGGAGTCGCATGCAAATCACACAAATCACTATGGATTAAATCCAAAACCATAGATGATCTTTTAATTTTAGGAAAAGGTTGACGTGTGATTTTTGTGAGCATGCAATTCTTACACTTTTCAATATTTAAACCAAAGGAAGGAATCATGCCATCCTTGGATATTTCATGCATTCTTTTATAATGCACATGTCCAAGTCTGGCATGCCACAAAAATGAATTTTCATTCTCAACCAAACACACAGAATTATCACAAGCAACTTTATTAATTAGATTTAACATAAACATACCAGAATTCAAATATCCAAATCCAACAAACACACCACGTCGCGATAAGGTATACTTATCGCTTTCAAATACTTGTTTGTAACCCAACTTGTTCAATATACTACCGGAGACTAGATTCTTCCGCATTTTCGGTACAAATAAAACATTATTAAGAGTTAATAAATTCCCAGAGCTAAAAGTAAGATCCACACGACCACAACCCAAGATTGGAGCACTAGACTCGTTGCCCATATGCAAGACCGATCCATCTTCCACCGGTTCGAACTTTTTGAACCATTTTTTATCCTTGCACACGTGACTTGTGGCACCCGAGTCTATCCACCATGCGATATCATCATCCTGTACATAAAATGCATAGGAAATTAGTGATACATAATTCTCACTTGAATTATAAGAAAAGATCGAATTTTGACCTTGATTTGGGGGTTGGTCGTTCGACCCTTGTCCCGCCCCACTCGTACTCGCTCCATTCTTGTTTCCTTTACCAACTCGACAATCTCGTTTGAAATGTCCGGTTCGACCACAAATCCAACAAGTCATTTTCAACTTTTTGTTGGGTCCGTGTTTGGGGTTGTCGAACATCCGTTTTTTACCTTTGTCGAACTTCCTTTTGGTCGTGTTCTTACACTCCTCAACCATGTTGACATTGGATGAACTTGGGACATCCTTATCCTTGGTCTTACCACTTTCTTGTACACGTAATGATTCCTCAATACGTAAGTGGATGCCAAGTTGCACCAAAGAAATTTCTTCCTTTTTGTGTTTAAGTGTGTGTTTGAAATCTTTCCATGATGGTGGCAACTTGTCAATTATACTCGAAACCGATATGGATTCATCCATATTCATATGGTGTTGAGTAAATTGACCAAGGATCCGGAGCAATTCGTTGTATTGCTCCATAACGGGCCTGGAATCGATCATCTTGTAATTGTTAAAATTACTTACGAGGAACTTCATACTCGAAGCATCCTCGGCCATGTATTTCGATTCCAAAACATCCCATAATTCTTTGGATGTTTCTACATTTTGGTAAACATCAAATAAAGCATCAGACATACCGTTAAGAATATGCCCACGGCATATGTAGTCATCGTTCTCCCACTTGTTTCTACGTCGGACCGCCTCCAAAGTTGAGTCTTCAAAAATCTCGGGCATCGGGGTGCTAAGAACATACACGACCTTCAAAGTGGTGAGAAGGAAGTGCATCTTCTTTTGCCATCGACGAAAGTTGTTTCCTTGAAATTTCTCTAGTTTGCCAAATTTCGAAGTCATATCGCGAACAGACTCCTTTCGATTCGCCATCGTTAATTAATCAGGAAATTGTTGTATTTGAATGTTAGGAATTGTGTAACTTAGAGATGGTATCGAGACCAGATAAACTTAAGAATCGTGTTGGAAAACACATTCCAAATACAACAATTCGACCCTATAAGCCTTGAGTTCACGAATTTTGTATTGGGATAATTCTTAAGATTTCTCTCTTTTTCAAAGGCTGCGAAAAGAGATATATATCTACCCAGATTCTCAAATTACATATTTAAATGAGAGATCGACGGTTATCGGCGGTTAGACGGTTGTACAATGGTTATAACCATTAATGGATAAGGTCAAAAAGTAGTTACCATTAATGGATAAGGTCAAAAAGTAGTTACAACCGAATTCAAGTTCTGGACAACAACTTTTTCGCGACAGCTGACAGCTTTGGGTGACAGCTTTCAGCGATAGCTTTTAGATTTTCAGCGATAGCCTTTATAATTTCTAAAACACGACTTAAATAAATTTCTAAGTCCTTTAGAACTTCAACCCCTCTTTAATATAATAAATGTAACATTTGTAAGTGTGCACTCTGCACCTTCTAACTTACGTATGTTTACCTTATCGTCTTAATCGATCTCAAGTAAATCACAATTACAACAAAATGTTTGATGACACTAAAATCACCAACAGAATATAAATATACATGATTGTCTTCTAAGTTAAAGATCATGAATATTACCTTATATATGATCAATTTGTTCCTTTAGTGTGAACAACTTTCCGTGCCACCAATCCTAAAAAAGTACAAACAAACTTCTCATAACTATTGCAACTTAACTATAAAATGAAATAGCAACATGAGTATGATAACAGAAAACTAGTCTAAAGTAGGCCAGAACAATTGCACACCATAATCACATAAAAATTTAAGTTTAAAAATGTAAAAGGATTGGATTATTTGAGGGAAATTTGTGAGGTTTAGGTATTAAGGAGGACGAAGATGAAGCTGAATGAATATCTCTATGGGTCGTTGCTGGATTCAAGATACAAATCGAGTTATGTTACATTTATTTCTCATTTTTATTCTAAACAAAAACTTGGAAAAATAGCAAAAGCCAAAAGGGTATATTCACCTGGTTGGACATGATAAGAAGCTTGTTTCTTGGAACAATAGATTGGTCGTAATTAGGCTAAATAATCTCGTAACCCCTTTCATTAAATTATCTTCAAATATTAACTCACATATATTCATTATTTTCTTTTAAAAAGTAGTTCTTAGCGACATCTAAGTGTTGTACGATATGTAATGAATTGGGCAAATACGGTTCCACAAAATAATTAATACCCTTCTAACTTGAAAGTAGTTCACAATTGAATGGAAACCCAAGTTCTTACTGCAATAAACAATGCCAATAGCATTAATTTCCTCTGCAAACAAAGAGACAAATGAAATGTACCTAGCAGATAACAAAGAAAAAGTAACTTTAAGAGGTGAGTGTTTCATCAAACAGTTGGTGTGCATTATCAAATATATCAGCCTACATGGCAAGAATTATGAATATTTTAAATCGCAGGTTTCAACTAGAATTAAGATGAAATCAACATGGTACATTACATATATGTGATTTCTTGGGCGATGAAAACTGTTGTACTATTGCTTTGTGTCTCCACAAACTGATACCAAATTATGTAAATACAAAACAGAAAATCTATAAATGTTCTAATGGGAAAGTCCTCACTACATGAGTTTGGGTTGGTCAACATTAACCGGTCCACAATTATAGCAACCAGAGAAAAAAGGATGGAAGTCACTTTTAGAAAAGAGCTTACAGTTAGGTAACAGTAAGCAAAATCACACAAGGCATGTTTAGTTCTTCAATCACTAGTTTTGTTGGCAAACTAAATAGTAAATTGTTGTGAATCCGTTACATTTTGTTTATGTTTGACAGAACAAACAAAAAATGCATTTGTCAATAAGTCACGCTACACATAAATCTATGAAATAGAAATAATATCAATAGAAATAGTGAAACATGAAATGGAAAGATCAAAAAGCTGATACCAGATACTTCTTCACTTACAACAGCAGGGGTATTTGGCATTACCATGATGAACCGATCATAACCAGCCCAATCCTGGATCATATAAAAAATTTAATAATATCAATAGAAATAGTGAAACATGAAATGGAAAGATCAAAAAGTTGATACCATATACTCCTTCAGTTACAGCAGCAGGGGTATTTGGCATTACCCTGATGAAATACTCCTTCAATTACAGCAGCAGGGGTATTTGGCATTACCATGATGAACCGATCATAATCAGCCCAATCCTGGATCATATAAAAAATTTTATAATATTAATAGAAATAGTGAAACATGAAATGGAAAGATCAAAAAGTTGATACCAAATACTCCTTCACTTACAGCAACAAGCATTACCCTGATGAACCGATCATAACTAGCCCAATCCTGGATCATATAAAAAAGTTAATAATATCAATAGATATAGTGTAACATGAAATGGAAAGATCAAAAAGTTGATACCAGATACTCCTTCACTTACAGCAGCAGGGAAGTTTGGTATATATATATAAAAGTTAATAATGTACTTGAGATCGAGCACATTAATGAACTGTTAATATATCCTATCCTGATTCGGGTGAAAGCACATCCCAACCTTACCCATAGGTTTGGGGATTAGTAACAGAAGTTGGAAAATTTCCTTCCCAATCAAGCCTTCGAAACAGACTTTTCCATTGGTTATGCCTTTGACACCAATGAGTGTATAAGGTCGACCATTTGTCCAGTTGACAACTTAACCTGTAAGAACAAGTTTGTAACACCCGTAATTTTCGGTAAGTAATTGTCACCCAAACGTTTTTGTGACTGGTTATCAGTGGGTTTTTGTTGGGAAATGTTTTGTGTAAAGTCCCTTGGAGTACCAAGAGTATTTGCAGTGAAAAATTCGAGTTTTGGGACTCCGGAAAGGTCCCGTGACAATGCCCGACGACTATGATAGTGTCATAGTCGCACTGTCACAGTCGCAGAGAGTGTACTGTGGCCTGGGGGAGGATGGCGACATTGCCAGGCGACATTGCTCAGGGCAATGTCGCTGTTCAATGTCGCACCAGGGCACCAGGCAGCTGTTAAGTCGCGAAATTCAGCCTTTTCTCATTCACTTTCATCCAAACTTCTTCTATTCTCTCCCAAAATCGCTTTCCTTCTTCTCCCTTCAAACCCTAACTCATATTTGGCTCAAACCCTTGTATTTTATGAAGATAAAACTCCATCAAGTGGTAAAATGGAAAGCTTTGGTCAAGGATTCACCATCTCCATCTTCTTCTTCAACCTTGAAACTCATTGTTGGGTTTTCTAGGTTTTCGTCAAACCTAAGTGGTAAGTGTATCCTTTTCATTTCTAAACCTTAAAATAAGTTGTAAATGCTCCATTGATGATTTGGTAAACTTGGGTTACATTAATCTCATGAAATGCTCATATACAGGTTTTGAATATTTCAACAAGTAAATAGCATGACTTATGTATTCTTGGTGATCTTGTACAAATAAAGTCAATTTTATGATTTATGCATCTTCGGTGATTTTTGTACAAATGAAGTCCAACTCATGATGTTCGGCATTTTAATGTATTTGAGTTCATAAACCAGTTGGAAAAATCCTTGGTTCCAATACGTGACGAGTTTTGGGTTAATCACATCTTTGGGTTATGTGTATGCATAAACGTCGTTTAAAGGCACTTCATTATTTGGGGGTCCATTGTTTATTGGTCAAATGAATTTTGAGCATTTTAGCTCGACATTGACTTAAAAGAGTCTTGAGGGCATTTGTTCGGTTTTAATGGCTCGATGTAGAGTCCAATCTATGATTTACATACTAAAGCATTTTATTGCATATTCATGATAATTACATGCTCGAGTGCGTTGGTCATTCATGGGTAGTCATGTAATGTTAGACTGTGTTGCATTGGATCCATAGGCACGTAAGTCAGTCTTATTTGATGGTTAGGTGGGTGGTACGGGGTTGGACTTCGGGACTCATGTTTTGTGACCTTGTCCTTTCAAGTGTACACTAGGAGGGCTGAGTCCGGTTGTGCTATTGTGACGATGGGTAGTTCATGATAGGCGTTTGGTTCCTCCGCCATGTCGGGGCAATGCCATGGTTGTATCCCCCTTGTGCCGAGCCTTTGGTGGTATTCTTAGTAATATTCGCTAAGGTCAGTTGTCTCTTTTGGTGTAGCTTGTAGGGAGTCGTAGGGACACTTGGGCTTGCGTGTCGTGAAGTGTCATACGATTAACGTTGTATGAGTGGCATACTTTTGTGTTCCTCCACTCTCAACGGATGCGAGTATCCCCCGCTGTCGGCCCGTAGTATCTTGGATATTTAATTGTCCTTGCTTTAAACGTTCGGATCTCATTCCATTTTATGGTCGCGTGAGTATTAAGTTTCAGTTCCATGTTTTCGATGACGTATCATATCTATGTGGATTATTTTCTGTTATTTAAGGGTCGAGTATTATGCCCCGTCCGTTTTGGGTGTTTTGGGATATGAAGTGTAATTCATGTTTTTACAAATTGGGTATCGAACTATAAACCTGTTTTGGGTGAGTTATGGACTGCATCGTTTTATAAAGAATGTTTGTTTTGGAGGCGTATATTATAGGGAAAACGAGTCATTTCCATTTCTAAAGTAAACCATTTCGAAAGATTTAGATTTGAACTGAATTCCTTTCTTTAATGATATATTCATTCATGTTAAAACTCTTGAGCTCACTAGGCGTTAAGCCTAACCTTTTTATTTGTCGGCATGTGCATCAAGTTCCAGATGGGGGTTTGGTTCTAGCAGTCCTATGAAGAAATGCGCTTAGTTATTCATGAGTGTAAGTATTTGGTGAAGTCCTCCGCAGTTTGGAGATAACGGTTATTATTGGGTTTTAGTAACACCCGTCCTTATTGTAGATCGTATGTATAGAATGATATGTGTGTATTGAGGTTAAATCTTAAATTGTTATCGTAGATGAAGCAATTATCGATGTATTTAGAAAATTTTAATTTGGTTGCTATTTTCAGAATTGAGGGTGTTACAAAGTTACTATTCATGTACATCACCAAAAATTAAATGACGAACTGCCTCATCTTAAAGAAATTACCACTTATGCAAATGCATGCATCCATTTCCAAAAACTTTCACATATGCTAGATAATTACATTCTAAATAGATCACCAATCGAGGATAAATTGCTCTTTGATGAATCTAGATTAATCAAAAAACAATAGCATAATCAAAAAGGAAAAAACGGAATTCAACAAAAACTAGCAAACGAAGCATTCTACAGTACCTTCAAAATCTAAAAATATAAACTATTTACACTTTAGTATTTACCAGCCGCTCTTCACATTAACCAATCAACCACAAAACTCATCTGCATACTGAGGGATAACATACAGTTTAATTAATATTTCAAAGTTATGCAATCAACAGAGATTTGGTAAATATACATAGAACAGTAGCAAGGAAAATGAAAAGATGAAAGACGAACTCGAAGTCTCCATCGAATACTGTAACTCTAGGAGTCGTCAAGCCCTAACTCGTAGAGATGTAATTTTTCAAAACCTTAATTAAACATAAGAACTTCCATAAGGCAGATCCACATATAGATACTATTAATTCAGACTCGTAAAGAAAGGGACGATGTGAAGGAGATTATATATTGATTTTGGAAAGTGAAAACAACAAACCATACCTTGAAAACCTCTGTATCATCGATTATAAATTAATATTGGGAGAGCACGATGATATGAAGACGATATTAACTCGAAGTCGACATCGATTATAAATCAATCCTTTGAATTAATTGATCGACCAACCACGAGAATCAAAATCGTGAAATCAAAGAGAAATCCTGGAACCATAGAACTCTCGCAAAACCCTAATTCAAAGAGAAATCATCAATCGCAGAAGTCTCGATTGATTTCTAATAATAATTTATTATATAATTTTAATTATTTAAAAAAGAAAAATCCTTCAGACACGGTTTTGAAAAATTATAAAAGTGTAACTGAACATTTTATTAATTTAGAAATAAAAATAAAAATCTTTTTATTCTTTAGAGACGCTTTGAAAAGCGTTGCTAAAGGTTCAAACACGGGTTTTAGAGACGATTTTCCTAAAAAGCGTCTCTAAAAGCTTTAGAGACGGTTTCTGTACGAATGATTTGGTTCCAAATCCTTATCTAAAAGTCGTCTTACATTCAGTTACACTTCTCACTTTTGTCATGTAATTCCTTCTCTAAAAATCACTCTCTAAAAATCACTTTTAGATACGCTTTTAAATCCTTCTCTAAAAGCTCTATTTCTTCTAGTGTTTGTATGTATATATCTTTTCAGTTCTTAGTAAAATTATGACCGTTACTAAAAAACAATATCGGTTTCTCATGCTATAAACACAAATACTTAATTTTTATAATCAGCAAACCCTCATCGGTTATCACAGTTTCTCGGAACGTACATAGGTTGAAGCTAAATAAATGGGCACAAGACCTCCATCATGCAAATCATATGAATATTTTTTAAGAAGTTTACCCGAACAAAGCACATAATAGATAATTTTTTAATACATAATCATTTGACACTACTAGAAAAATGAGTTTCAGCGACGAAATGTTTCAGAAAGAAGCTATTATGATGACATGTCGTCTAAACAGTTTGTGACGATAAATTGACTTTTAGCGACGACAAAAATTGTTGCTAAAACCCCTGTTTCTTGTGGTGTTATTCCAGAAAATAAATCATACGAAGATGATACTTATGACAGTAGAAACCACCAACACCATCACTTGACCACCACTCCAACGAATCCCCGACGCCACACTCGTCATAATCCTGTCTTTCGTGAACAGTTTGCCGGAGTTCGGGTCCACGGGCACTAGAGCACTGACCACCAGCGCTTTACCATGATTTCCAATCAACTTGAACCTCACCTTGGTGACAATATCAACCTTGAAAAGCTGCAACGGTTCCAACTGCGTCATCATCGACCGTGAACGCGGGGTCCACGCATTTTCCGCCACCACCGTCTGGTTCCACCCCGCCACATTCTCCCCAACCATCTGGATTTCGTCTACCAGCCGTCTTGATTGGGCGTTACCCTGATAAAATTTCGGGACGGAATATTGCCATATAAATTTGTCATTGGTTTGTTTAGAGGTGTATGCGATGGTAAGGTTGACGGAATGATCGTAGTAAAGCCCAAGTGCTGTATTTTGGTTTTGAAGCTTGATGTTAAAGGCTATGGCGTTGGTTGTGGAATTATTGGCTGTTTTATTGAAAGCTGGAACGTAAAATTCTTCGATTGAAAATGCAGGATTGTGAGGGTTGGTGTATAATGGGATCAGTATGAACATTAATGGAAGTCCTATTGAAAATATACCGCAGCATGATACTGCTACACATAACTCAGGACATTCCATATCGTCCGACATATTGAAGAAGGAAAAGAGAGAAGATATATTAAGAGTAGAAGTTGAGGGAATGAAACATGAAATGTGATTCAGTGGATGTTTTTATAGTGAAATAGATTTTAAGTTGGAATAAATATAACATCGAAGTAGAAGAAATAGAAGAAGAGATGATGGTGTATAGTATTGACTTTGGCCAACACCTTTAACATAAAATAATATGTACAATTTCCGATCTAGCATTAAAGCTTGCATATATATATATATATAGGGTTGGATTCACGTGAGACCATCATGTTTTCGTGAGACTGGTGAGACCAGAAAATAACACTAAAACTTCACAGCTATTCATTGTGAAGAAACGAAAAACAGCAAACCTTCACAACAAAAACACTGTGAAGGTTTACCTTTATAATTCCTTCACAGTCTTTTGTTGTGAAGGTTTTTTGTGGTCTCACGAGTCTCACGGAAATAGATTGGTCTCACATGATCTCAAGTATATATATATATATATATATATATATATATATATATTTGCTATCAATTAAATGAATAATAAAACCAAAAAAAAATAATTTTTTGTATGTTATACCTTCATAAAAATGCTAATTACATATGATGAGAAATAATTAAGGTTAAATAACTTATAATTGGTTGTTGATGATGTATGCTATGATTAAATGTAGGGGGAGAACCAAAAAATATATCTAGGGTGTCTAAAAACAACATAAAATTTTCATAATTTTAAAGTTGGATGGACCTTTTTCAAATATGTCATAAGGACTCTGAACATAGTTAAACAACATAACTATATCTAGATTTAAACAAATAAATACACGATGTCTAGTTTAAAACACTTAAAAGATTTAAAAAGTTGTCATAAGATATATGAAAATTGTCGTAAAAAAATTATTTATTTAATAAAACAAGATATGTCTAGTTTAAAATATGTCTAGGTATTTGGTATTTTAAATAATACGACTTGTAAATGCAAGTTGGTTATTAAAATATTCATTGTGAATTAACAAAACTGCGTGACTTTTGCTTGTGTAAAGAAGCCATTAGCCATGTCATGCTTGTGACCTCATCTTAATAAGTTTTGATTATCCTTGCAAATCTATTTAATTATTTTTTTCAAAAAAACCAACTAACAAAATTTTATATGATAAGTTATAAGAAAAGGTTAACATTTTTATTGGGGTATTTACATTTTTATTAAATTATGTAACAAGTAATATATATATATATATATATATATATATATATATATTAATTTTAAGATGAGTGAAAAATATAAATACATTTAATTATATGCATAATTCACATTCTATATTGTTAGTATAAATGAGGATTGACTTCTTTTTGTGATTCCTAACTTTATTCCTTGTAAGGGCAATCTCATGGATTTTAAGGTTGCCTATGATATCCTTTATGTGTCTTAAGGGAAATCTTGGTCATCTAATTAATTCAGAACCATCTTTTGAATAGACTTCCTTCCTAATTCCTTCCTTTCTAATTCTTAGGTTGGTAACATTAATCAACTTAAATTCTTTATACATGTTGTTTGTTAGTTTATTAAGAAGGCGGATCAGAATGGTTAATTATTCTTGTGGTTGCACCATATATAGCATACAACAAAACAAAATTATAGCATCCTTAAGGATCGTAAAAAAGTACACTAATTAAGTTGGAAAAATTTAGTGGTTGCACAAGAGCCCACACTGGCACCCCTTAAATCCCCCTATATTATGAAGTACTTTGAATGTTCATCATCTTGAATCAATAGAGTTATTTAGTTGTTATTTATGTGAGAATTGTCTTTGTATATGTGTGTGCAAGGTTATCATAGTCCAAATTTAATTTTCCATATCATAGGGGTTGTTTGTTTTTTTAAAAAAATCTCTTAGGTGTCGTTTGTTTTTTAAGAGATCTAAAGTCGGAAGTCTTATTTTAGTTATTATTAATAAGAGGTGGTGTGTAAAAAGATCTGAACGATTCAGACTTAAGATACATTAAGAGTTTTTTTTTTAAACAAACAACTCGTTAATCTCTCTTAAGTCTAAATCGTTCAGACATTTTTACACACCACCTCTTATTAATCATAACTAAATTAAAACTTTAGACTTTAGACCTCTTGAAAAACAAACGGTACCATAGTTGACAATCATATTCCTTCTCTAGAAGATCTAGAAGCGTATACGAGATGATGTCACTATTTGTAACTAACTTGTTTTATCTAGCCCCTCACTAGTTTTTGGTTGGAATTAAAGGTGGTGTTGTCAAGAAAAAAAGAAAAAAAAAAAAAAAAAGAGATGGTGTCAAAAGTGTCACTATAACCTTTCCTAGAAAATAGTCTTCATCCTCGATAATATCTCATTACAACTATGATTTAATACATAATAAGTGGAGATGAGTATTTCAACCATCGTACTTTTAGTTTGATTGAAACCAACTATTGCATTCTCCTAAATTAAAAAAACAAAACACAAATGTCACGATGAACAATATAGACTTGAGATCATGTGAGACCAGACTATTTCTGTGAGACCCGTGAGACCATAAAAATAACACTAAACCTTCACAATAAAAGACTGTGAAGGTATTGTAAAGGTAAACCTTCACAGTGTTTTTGTTGTGAAGGTTTGCTGTTTTTTGTTCCTTCACAATGAATCACTGTGAAGTTTTAGTGTTATTTTATGGTCTCACGAAAACATGTTGGTCTCACGTGAATCCAACCCTAAATATAACCATGTAACATTTTTGCACGCTAATTAAATATCAGACAATTGCTAAACTTGTTCACTCTCTATCAATTATACTTTACTCTTTTTCTGTATTTTAACAAATACAATGACTGGTTTACAACAAAATTAATTTAAGGACTCTAGATAAAAACAAACTTAATTTATTGCATTGACTTCGTATAATTAATTAAGTCTTACCAATTAATTGACCTTTAATTAGGTAGCTTTTAAAGTCATAAATCTGATCATAGAATTAAATTTAATCGTTGCACATGCGTAATGTGAGCTTAAAAAGTCAAGTCGTTGGAGATGTGAAGTTCGAAAGTTGTTAGGTTTAGTTTCATATTTGAGATAGATCCGTATGCATCCAACAAACATATTTAATTAATGGAAAAAGTTCATAAAAACCCAACAAACTATTTCATTTTGAATAGTTAAATCCTTAAACTAATTTTTTGAATGAAAAAAACCATTAAACTTTCTTATTTTGAATGAGTAAGTCCCTGAACTATTTTTTTGAATGAAAAAATCATTAAACTTTTTCATTTTGAATGAAAAACCATTAAATTTTCTAATTTTGAATGATTAAGTCACTGCATATTTTTTTCAATAAATTAAATCATCGAACTTTTAAAAATTGGTTACTTACATTATTTTAACCCAAAAAAAACTACATGGAACTGATTATCTTTTAATTCTTTCTCTTTTGATAAATAAAAAATAGATCAAAAAGAGGAAGATCGATGCCAGGAGCAACAACTTGTTAGATGATATGGAGAACGGACAATGTAAGGGCAATGGGGAGAGGCGAGGCGGAACGATACGATTGTCTATGAGGGGTTTTAATGATCACATATAATTTGAGAACGGTAAAACTGATTTTGATTTGTTTTTACTTTAAAACTTTCATCGTCAGTTCCAGATATCTTTACAAAAAGGTAACCAATTTTTAGAAGTTTGATGGTTTATTTATTCAAAAAAAATGTTGAGGGACTAGCTTAATCATTCAAAATTAGAAAGTTTAATGGTTTTTTCGTTCAAAAAAATAGTTGAGGGACTTAATCATTCTAAATGAGAAAATTTAATGGTTTTTTCATTCAAAAAAATAGTTTAGAGACTTAACCATTCAAAATATGATAGTTTATTGGGTTTTTTTGAACTTTTCCCTTAATTAATTATCTATTATCAATATCACCAATAATAGTTTAAGACATTGTTTGACAAAAATAAACTAGCTTATTTTCTGGGTACATGTTTGGATGGACATAAACTAGCTTATAAGCTATCTTTATGGGAGTTTTTTATGGGAGTAGTTTATGGGAGTTTTTTATAATTATTCCAATTATGCTCTCATTAATATTCATTATTATATATTAACTATTAACTAAAATTAAATATTAATTATTAAAATTTATTATTATTAATTAATAAATATTAATTAATATTATCTCAAAATTATAACATAAATTTTAATTATACAATGATATTAAATTTTAATTATTTAGAATTATTGATAATTATTTTAATTTTTTTTAATATTGATCAATATATTTAAATTATCAATTATTATTATTTTTGTAGTTATTATTTTATTATTTTTTCCATAATATATGTAACGATTATTTAAAATCATAAGTTAATAAAGATTTTTTTTAAATTTGGTTTAAAATTTATAATATATATATATATATATATATAATAAATTTCAACTTCTTTTAATTAACATATTATATTATTTACTACCTTATTTGTATTAATCAATATATTATATTACTATAAATTTGTTTTAATTATACTCTTAAATATTTTAATAGATTATATTTTATAAATGTCTTTTTTGGTAATTTTACATGCTCATAAGCTAATTTTTGTCAAACGTGACTTTTTCATTAGCTAATTTATCAGATACCAACTAGCTTATAAATTATCAACTAGCTTATCAGCTACCAGCTAGCTTATTAGTCATAGCTAGCTTATCAGCTAGTTTGCCACACATAGCCTATGTAATACGCATTGTTATTCATATTATTAACTAGAAGTGTAATCACAAAATGCAGCGAGATACATCACGATTTTAATATTTCATTTTATTTTTTGTTTTTTATCGATTTACAGTACGATTTTAGATGGTTTTGGGAGAGTGATAATGATTTTTTAAGAAATTTGTTTAATTTAGGCTTACTAATATAATTATGTTTTTTATATAAAAAAGTTAAGTATTTTTTAGAATTCGATTATCTTATTTATTTATATTTAAATTGAGATGTTTATCCTGTTTTTATTATGTTTATTAGTTGTTAAACCCAGATAACTAGTTGATAACAATCACACAACACAATATAGATCAAGAGATAAACAGATCAGAATAACATACCACAATCCCTTGATTAATCAATGAAAACCAGTGTGTGTTCTTGGTACCTTGAATGTCCGATTACAGAGAGAATTTGTACGACTCTAAACAATAATTATGAGGATTATCAGAGTTAACCCTAAAACCTAATTAATTAAAACTATTTATACTTAGGCGACTAATGCCTAATGGGTTTGGGCCCAATTACAACTAACTATTAAATAAATACAAATTAGACCTCCTAATTTAACTTTAATCTTGAATACAATTTATGATCCAACAATCTCCCCCTTTGGATTCAAGATTTAAAAAAATTGGCAATTTGCTTCAGGTCTTCACTTCTCTTGAAAACTTGTTAACAGTTTCAGATCTTGTAGCTTTACACAGTCTTCAAATTCCTCTTTTAGCTTCAGATCTTGTAGCTTTACACAGTCTTCAAATTCCTCTTTTGAATGCAAGTGTCCTTCTGACGATTATCTTCAATCAAACTTTTGATAGATCAAATAAGCTCGGACACTTTGAAATCTTCAACAGACTTCAGATTATATTCTCCCCCTTCAGATTATATTCTCCCCCTTTGTATATTCTCCCTTTTGATTATTCTCCCCCTTTTTGATGAGTGGTGAGGATCATCATCATCAAAACATAGCAAAAACAATCTCCCCCTTTGTGGATGGTCATCAATTTAGCACTGTCTTCATGTATATATCCCTGTGTGGAAATAAGAGCAGTATTCCCAGATGGAAAGAGTGATTATTTCAATCTTTTCAGATTCAAATAATTAAAATGTGGTAACCCTGAATCAACAAATGACTCAGTTAGAATGCTTGTCAGTAACACAAAGTTACTATATAAAGAGTTGGTTTTGATGTTGGCTCCCCAGGTCTTCCATTCAATCATCGAATAACACATGGTTATCTATGAACGTTCTGACAGAAAACAGATTTATGTGTGTTTGTGCATGTGTATGAAAGAATAAAGCATAGATGATTGCCTTTCAATTTAGGCTCAAAGTATGTAAACTTGTTGAGACAACAACAAATTATACAAAGACTCAATGTGCATGAGAAAGGGTTCGAAGGTGGGGTAACTTTCCTTCTTTTTCAATATTAGTATCTTCCAAATGAATAACCAATAGCGTATGTGTTGCGTCCCCAGAAAATGTGAAACATTCTCTTTTTGAGAAAAGAATGAGTAGCTGGTGGGGTTGTATGCAAGAGATGGCATGGGTTAGGTGCCTTTTTCAATGTCATTCACGAAGAAATGTGAAACAACAGATAATGTGGTTGCCCGGCTCAGAAAGAAGTTTGGTGCAGAGTTTGATATTCTTTTACTCTGTTCTCTCACCCTCCTTCTTTTAAACTGTTAAATCTCACTGCTAACCAATCTCTCTTTTCCATTTTACCTTTTCACATACCAACACTCAATCTTTTGACCCCTCTCCCCTCAATCACTCAGGGAATACTTCCTGGGTAGGAAACACTGGTTATCGTGAATCCATGGAAGTTCAGTTAAGCTCACACATCAAATCCCATGTATTTTCCTAAAAGAACGTGATGTTTAACAGTCTTTTGTACATGTAAGCACAAAGGAATACAGTTACACATGAAGAATAAAAATTTGGAGAAGTCAAAAACATAAGTTGTTTTGACAATGCTATTCTCCCCCTCAAACTAAAAGTGGTTGGCAATTAAGCTCTTTGACAATTAAGTATCTAAAAATCATTTAAAATCACACTTCACAATTCATGAAAATCTTTGAAGAATATATAGGAAGTGGTTTGAACATTTAAGAAACCATTTTTCACAAGTGAAGGTTGTTCTTCTTTCAACAAGTGATAGAGTGTAAGGATTAGAAAGATATACCTGTAAATCAGAATCCTTAACTCCTCCTGAAATGAATATTTTCAATGAAGTATCCTTGACAAAACTCAGATATCCTCCCCCTTGATACCTGTAAAAAGTCAGTTAAATCAGAAAAATATATCAGTAGAAATATTAAGCTCCCCCTTAATTTGTGCATAATCCTCAATCGTTAAACCGATGTAATGCAGATGTCAAACTTTTTGACATTGACTTCCGAGTCCTAGACTGTATTGTCTAGAAGTCATCATTCTTGTCATTGAAGATCGAGTCCTACGTTGTTGTACTTAGAAGTCATCTTGTTGACAATGAGGCAAGAGTCCTGATCTGTAGTAATCAGAAGTCATCGTTCTTTTTCCCCCTTAAACCTTGGGTACCTGCAACACAGATTTAGCTTTTGGTACCCACTGGTAGTTGGGTCCTAATGGGTTAGTTGCAGTTCTAGTGGGAGATATAAAATAAGAACCATACCAGTTATTCACATAATCTTTTCTTACAAAATCATTTGAGCCACAGTAAGAACTGTTGGGTCATTGACCAGCATCTTTCTAAATCGAAACGTGGCACTGGCTGCTACGCTATAAGGAAATAAAGTTGCGCCTTCTCCATCAACAATTGCTTTTGGCGTAGTGGTAAGCGTTTGATCCTAACATGTGGTATCAGAGCAGGTCACGGGTTCGAATCCCATGGAGTGCATTTAAATGCCAAAGGCATGCTGTGCAGCCATTGACTTCTAGCGAAGATCTTGTTAGTGCTGGCAGATGCTGGGGGGGGATTGTTGGGTCATTGACCAGCATCTTCCTAAATCGAAACGTGGCGCTGGCTGCTACGCTATAAGGAAATAAAGTTGCGCCTTCTCCATCAGCAATTGCTTTTGGCGTAGTGGTAAGCGCTTGATCCTAACAAGAACAATTAATTCTCTTTTATGCTAACCTGATCATTTGATTGATTGTATAAACCAGATCAGGTTTGCCAAAAGTTTTACCTTTTGAGGCATAGTTCCATTTTGCATTTGATGTATGCACAAATAATTTATCTTTCTTCTTTTCCTCTGAAGAGCCTTTAACTTTCCAGATCCAATTTTCTCTATCTTTTTCTTTATTTTCCCTTCTCCAGAATCTTTTCTTCTGAGACTTGTTCATCTTGAAGTTACCTGAACCATCAACATCTTTGTCATAGAAAAGGTTAGAAGGACGAATCTGATCAGTAGATTTAGAAGTAAGACCATCATCTAAATCAAATAAAGGATTATAAGAAACATTTGAAAAGTGTGAACTTGAAGCCTTTTTGAGTAAACAATCTGAATCAGCTTGATCATCTCTCGATGATTGAGCTATTGACTCTGGCGTTTTGTGCTCAGTCAGCTTCACCTTGAATACGATCTCTTCAAGTTCCTTTATCTTTGACGACAAACTGTTTATTTCCTTTGCAATCAGATCAAACTTCTTCTGCAACTCAGATTTTACATTCTTCTCTTTCAAGATGTTTGTTGACAACTCAGATAGCTTTCTTGTCAGCTTAGTTATCTCAGTCTCTAAATCTTTTTTTTCTTTAGAAAAGTCTTTATTTACATCCTTCTGCTCAGCTATCTTTTTCTCTTTCTCAACCTTTTCTCTCTCAAGAATGATAACCTTCTCAAAGTTTGAAACTTGTTGAGAAAGCTTAACACATTTAAGCTCTAACAATTTCTTCTCTTCAAAGGCTTTTCTGGAGAAATCAGAGAATTTCTTAGCAAATTCTTTTCTCTCTTTCTCAATCTTCAACATCTCATCTTGGACTTTTGTGTTGTCTCTGTCTTGGGTTGCCTTTTCTTTCATCATATTAATCTCAACCTTAAGACTAAAGACTTGATCTTTCAGTTTATCTCTTTCCGCAAAGACTTGAAAACTTGTCTTTTTAAGCCCTTCAAATGTTTCTCTAGCAATGTTTGATCTTCTTCTAAGCTCATCAAGCTCTTTTTGCATTACCTCCTTTGACCAACTAGAGCTTGAATTAAGACTTTCAGACTTCTTCAGCTTTGCTTGAAGATTTAGGATTTCTTTTTCTTTAGACTCAATTATTCCTGCAAAATTAATTTTAGAATCAGTAATGCATACTGAACAGATGAAATCTTTCTTTGAATCTTTTGAATTTTCTTTTAAAACATTGATCTGAGTAAGAAGAGATGAGTTCTGAATCTTTAAATCCTTGTTCTCAGCTTTAAGAGGTAATATCTCGGATTTGAGCTTTTTATTCTCCTTTTCATAATCAAAATCCATGCTTGTATATCTTGACAACTGTCCAGCAAGACGTTTAACATTTACTTTTGCTTCAGAAAGAGTCATCTTGTAAAAATCATAGCTATAACCTTCAGACATCTTTAGCTGTATGGTTAGAAAGAAAACTTATCTGTACCAAGAGAATCAACTAGATGAGATCGTTAGAATCAAGTATTGGATAAAAACTACACTAAAAAAATTTCAGAAAAAAAATAAATTTCCACAAATAATTTAAAAGCGGAATTTCCAAAAAATAAACTTATCTGGCGCAAAATTGAACTAAGGCAGTGATGCAGGACGGTTTGTGCGAGAGACAGGTCACGCGAAATAAAGTTTTACGCAAACAGTGGATGGCGCAAGGCTGAGGTTTGCGCGAGTAAGGGGTTACGCGAAGTGAGTTTTGCGCGAGTGAAGGGTGGCGCAAAAATGGAATTTGCGTTAGAAGAGGGTCGCGCAAAATGAATAGGCAGTGGCGCAAAGGTATGTTTGCGCGATGACCGGGTGGCACAAACCTGAGGATTGCGCGAATAACTTATGGCGCAAACAGAGCGACCGGGGTCTTGTTCGACCGGGATCTAGCTCGCCCGGGGTCTTGCTCGACCGGAGTGACCGGATCAAGCGACCGGACCTTAGTGTCGACCGGTATCCGTGACCGGTATGGACCGAGGTGATGCGACCGGGGTGTTGTGAGGAGACCGGTATAGAGTGACCGATGTCGTGCGACCGGGACCGATCGGGATAGTGTGACCGGGATGTCCCCGACCGGTATGGACCGGTGAAGTGTGTGGCGCAAAACTTGCGAATAGGGTCGACCGGTGTTTCGTCGACTTGAATATCGACCGGTATGTTCTTGCAGAGTTCGACCCAGAATTCAATAATCAACCCAGAAAACACTTCAAACACAAAAACTCAATGCAAAACTCAAACTTTTGTAACCATAAACGTGTAATGACCAAATCACAATCAAAATCAAAGATTAAAATCAACTTTCATGCTTCAATTTGATAAACACAGTACTCGACATTATCATGAACCTAGAAAGCACAAAATCATAAAAAGCTAGTCGATTGATTAAATTAAATGCAATTAACCAATCAGATAACATTCAGAAGCATGAAACGCATATAATCTTATCATTTTTATGCATAATAACTCATAAATTCATGAACTCGATTATCACACAGTACGTTAACGATAAGCGCAGTTTCAATCCAAAAAGCTTGATTCTTTTGGCTCTGATACAACTTGTTAAACCCAGATAACTAGTTGATAACAATCACACAACACAATATAGATCAAGAGATAAACAGATCAGAATAACATACCACAATCCCTTGATTAATCAATGAAAACCAGTGTGTGTTCTTGGTACCTTGAATGTGCGATTACAGAGAGAATTCGCACGGCTCTAAACAATAATTATGAGGATTATCAGAGTTAACCCTAAAACCTAATTAATTAAAACTATTTATACTTAGGCGACTAATGCCTAATGGGCTTGGGCCCAATTACAACTAACTATTAAATAAATACAAATTAGACCTCCTAATTTAACTTTAATCTTGAATACAATTTATGATCCAACATCAGTTAGTTATTGTTTGGGTAAAAAAGTCCAACAGACCATGGTCGTACGACATAAGGTAAAAGACACTCTTTCTTAAGGCGACCTCGACTAAAACGATCAAACATCCATTCGACAAATACCATCGTACGATTTGATTTCAGTTATTAATTGGCAGCATACATTATATCATGTTTAAATGCAGGCATTCATGACCAGAGATTGTAACGGAAGACGTCATCAATAGCAATTAGCGAAACGGATGCTGTCATCAATAATCAGAAATGGTCATGTGCATTCAAAGACTTGGAGTATAAATACGAAGCTGGAACCTCACATTGGGGGATCTAAGGCTCAGACATTGCAAGCTCACGAATTACACTCTCAAGCTCACTCAGTTTCTCTTGAAGTTCATAAGACCTTCTGCTGTTTGTCGTACGACGCACTACAGAAGTTTGATTACACGCGACGCACGACCGACTTTATTTTGTTATATGGTTTTATATTACATTACATTTGTAATACTTGTTAACAAGGACGACGTCCCTAATTGACGTCCATAGTGCACGACGACTTACACTCGTCCGCGGTTTTTACCCATTTTAGGGGTTTTCCGCGTCACCAATTCTCTTGTCTTATTTACTTTATTTCTATTATAGTCGTACGATTATTGTCGTTACTTTCTTTGGTTGGATTAAGCTTCACGATTACCTTAAATTTTCCTTGGGAGATTTTTGGCATAAACAGTTTGGCGCCATCCGTGGGACCCCATCCAAAGGAAATCTTCAATAATCTCACGACAGACTAACGTTTTCTCTTAGTGTTTTCTTGTCCAGTTATTCAGGATAATGGCATTCCAAGGAGCACAAGATCATATCGTAGCTCAAATGAACATGGAGCTAACAGCTGCTCGTGCTCGTATTGACGCCCTAACAACTCAAGCTCGACAAGCGGCTGAAACCATCGAGAATCTGAGAAATCAAAATGGAAATAATATGATGGGGACTACAAATGCTTATGTTGGTACCTAGAATGTGCCCCCTCCATTACCAAATTATCCTCGTCCACCATCAATTAACCCTGCGACTTTTGTGATTCCAACTATGCCTATGGCCTCTATTCCATTCAATGGATATGCCTCTGATGCCTCGCAGCAGACTAGCTTCAATAGGTCTGGCCATATTCCATTGGGTACTTCAAATGGTGTTCCTTTAGATCCCGTTGCACAAAGATTAAAGCTTCTGGAAGAGCAGAATGAACGTGTCCTATCAATGTTGGCCAAATTACCGGGGGCAGCAGTTCCAGTCGATGTCGAGCCACGTGCAGGGTTTCAAGCGTCACCGTTCATTGATGAGATCGCATTAGTAGATGTTCCAAAGAAATACAACATTCCAACCTTCAGTCCAAAGTATTCAGGCGTCACTGATCCAACGGAACACGTCGCCCAATAGAAGCAACTTATGTGGACTGTCTCAATACCGTACCAATTCCAAGAAGTTTGCATGTGCAAAAGTTTTGGGGCGACCTTGACTGGGGAAGATTTACAGTGGTTGATTAATCTCAAACCTAAAACTATTGGGTCTTTTGCAGAATTGGTGAATCAATTCACTCAGCAATTCGCTAGCAGCCGAAAAATGGAGAAGCAAACGAGCGACCTCTATTACGTCGTGCAGAAGAGTGGAGAGTCCATCCGGGGTTACTTTAATCGGTTCAATGCGGAGATGATTAGTATCCGTAACTGCGACGTAAAAACAGCAATCGAAGCATACAAACGAGGTATGGACGATAGCTCCGGGTTGTATCTCGATCTTACAAAGTATCCTCCGGAAACCTTTGAAGACGTACGAGCGCGGACGCTTGCTCATATGAGGGTTGAGGATGACCTTGCTTTCAGAAATAAACACTCGGGCGACCGGAAAAGCTTAGGTGTTAAAAAGCCAGACTTCAAACCAAAGTCAACTAATCGATCGGATCCTACTCGGCAGATTTCAAACGTTAGATTTGAAAAGAAGGGACCGATGACTTCTAAATCTGTCCAGTATCCTAAGGTATCATCTTATGGTTTCCCTGGATCAGTTAAAGACGTCGTCGTGTCATTGAAGCAACTTCAGCAAAACGTACGATGGCCAAAGAGAAATGATAAAGATAACGACAAGAAGGACAAAACCAAATGGTGTGACTTTCATAATGACTTTGGTCATATAACGGACGATTGCATCGCCTTAAAGAAAGAGTTGTCCTGGCTCAATTCAAAGGGTTACTTGCAAGAATTGATGGAAAAGAAAGACGCACGCCCTACATCTCCAGAGCATGCTAAGGTGATTAATTGTATCACTGGAGGTTCTGACATTTGTGGAACTACATATTCTGCTGGTAAAAGACATGCTAGTCGCGGTCCCGACGACCGACCAATTCCAAAGGAGGCACGACTCAAAGAGGACGCAGAATTGGAGGCTATGCCCTTAACGTTCGACCAGGCGGATCTTAATGACGTACATCAGAAGGATACTCGTCGACGGAGGTAGTTCAACTAACATTATTTTTTTTGATGCAGTGAAAGCGATGGGTATCGACAAATCAGAGATTACACGACGTTCGACCACACTCGTTGGATTTAATGGTGGAGCGACAAACACCATGGGGGAAATCACACTCCCAGTATATGCTAAAGGGATCAACAGACAAACGAAGTTTAACGTTGTCGATTGCTCATCAGCTTATAATGTTATCCTTGGGCGACCTTGGATTCATGACATGAAAGTTGTGCCTTCGACGTACCATCAAACCCTGAAATTTCCCACGCAATGGGGAGTACAGGAAATTAAAGGTGAAAGAAAGGTCGCTAGAGAATGTTACAAAATTTCCTTGAAGCCCCCGAAGCAAACAGTATAGCAATTACAGAACCAGGATGTTCCTGGGACTGACGACGACTATCGCTTGGAAGCTGTCGTCCTAAACCAGGATAAGCCTGACCAGATGGTTTATATAGGTTCGACGCTCGACCCTTCCTTCAAAAAGCAACTAATTTCTTTTTTGCAGGACCACTATGATTGTTTTGCCTGGACGCACGAAGACATGGTGGGTATCGATCCGAGTATTATTTCTCATAAACTCAACATCGATCCATCATTTAAACCCGTTCAACAGAAAAGACGAAAGTTTGCTCCTAAGAGGAATAAGGTTATCAACGACGAAGTTGATAATTTACTTAAAACAGGAAAAATACGAGAAGTCAAGTATCCAGATTGGCTCGCTAATGTTGTAGTCGTCCAAAAGAAAAATGGCAAATGGCGAGTCTGCATTGATTTCACGGACCTTAACAAAGCTTGCCCGAAGGATCCATTTCCATTGCCACATATCGACTCTATGGTCGACGCTACAGCAGGACATGAGTTACTCACGTTCATGGATGCATATTCTGGGTATAACCAGATATTAATGCATTCTGACGACCAGGAGAAAACAGCCTTCATGACGGATAAAGGTATTTATTGTTATAAAGTAATGCCTTTTGGTCTTAAAAATGCAGGTTCGACATATCAACGATTGGTGAATATGATGTTCAAAGAACATTTGGGCAATACTATGGAAGTATACATCGACGACATGCTTGTCAAGTCGAAACATGCGGACGATCATATCGGACATTTGAAGCAGTCGTTCGACATCTTGCGTGAATACAAAATGAAGCTGAATCCGACGAAATGTTCTTTTGGAGTTCGAGCTGGCAAATTTCTCGGGTATATGGTTACGCGATGAGGAATTGAAGCTAATCCAGATCAGATTAAAGCAATTGTCGAGCTAAAATCACCCAGAAATTTTAAAGAGGTTCAACGTCTTACAGGACGTATAGCAGCACTGAATCGATTTATCTCCCGATCATCCGATAGATGTCATTTATTCTATAATGTCCTACGCAAAAATAAAGGGTTCGAGTGGAATGAAAAGCATGAAGAAGCGTTGCAACAACTCAAAAAATACATGATGTCGCCTCCTTTTCTCTCTAAACCTGAGAAAGGTGAAGTCCTTCAACTTTACCTAGCCGTCAGCATTAATTCGGTAAGTGCAGTTCTTATACGAGAAACCGACGGACGACAACTGCCAATTTACTATGTAAGTAAGACTCTACTAGATGCTGAAACCAGGTATTCGTCTATAGAAAAACTTTTACTTTCATTAGTCATGGCTGCTAAAAAACTACGACATTATTTTGAATCACATCCTATAATTGTGGTAACTAATTTTCCTTTAAAGTTTGTGTTAAGAAAACCCGAATTAATAGGACGATTAGCTAAGTGGAGTATTTACCTCAGCAATTTTGATCTAGATTTCAAGCCCAAAACGGCGATCAAGTCACAGGTATTAGCAGATTTCGTCTCAGATTTTAGTCCAGAAATGGAAAGTACAATGACGTCCGACAAATTAATTGTGGCGACTTTGCACGACACTACATGGACGCTCGACGTTGATGGTTCGGCAAATATACGTGGCACAGGCTTGGGTGTCGTCCTACAGTCCCCACAAGGGGGCAAAATGGTATATTCCATACGATGCGATTTCAAAGCAACAAATAATGAGGCAGAGTATGAAGCACTAATTACAGGAATCAAAATTGCTCATGACTTGGGGGCAACACGTCTGCACGTTCGAAGTGACTCGTCCCTAGTAGTTAACCAAATCAATGGAGAGTTCGCAGCAAAAGATTCAAGGATGATTGCCTATTATAAAATAGTCAAAGAAGAAGCAAAGAAGTTCAGTCACTTTGTAATCGAGCAAATACCAAGAGATCAGAACACTCAAGCTGATGCACTGGCCAATTTAGGGTCAGCACTTAGTCGAACGACATTCGATAATATCCCAGTAGTTCATCTTACAACCCCGTCCATCAAGGAGGATGATAATATTTCAGTCGCACCAATTGAAGAAGAAAATTCTTGGTCGGACGACATTCGAAATTACTTAGAAAACAATCAATTACCCGATGATAGAATGGAAGCGAGAAAAGTTAGATTTAAAGCATCAAGATACGTTATGATTAGAGGACAATTGTATCGAAGGTCTTCGACTGGATTGAATCTACGATGTATTACCAACAAGGCGCAAGTACACAAAATTTTACAGGATATGCACGATGGAGAATGTGGAAATCACTCTGGAAGCCGCAGTTTAGCCAACCGGATATCAAGACAAGGCTACTATTGGCCAACGTTAAGACAAGATGCGACCAGGTATGTGCAGTTATGTGACGCATGTCAAAGACACACAGGTATGTCACATAAACCTTCTGAACCTTTGCACTCGACTTTGATTCCATGGCCCTTTATGAAATGGGGAATGGATATTGTTGGGAAATTACCACCTGCCCCCGGGCAAAAGGTATTCCTTTTAGTTTTAACAGATTATTTTTCTAAATGGGTCGAAGCAGTGGCTTTTTCCCAAGTCCGGGATAAAGAAGTCGTTTCTTTTATCCAAACTAACATCATTTGTAGGTTTGGAGTTCCATCTGAAATAACGTGCGACAACGGGACACAATTCATCAGTGACCGAACGCGAAGATTTTGTGAAGAAAGAAATATCAAGTTAGTAACATCGACGCCTCGATATCCACAGTCGAATGGTTTAGCTGAGTCGAGCAATAAAACTATCATTAATTCACTCAAGAAACGACTTAAAGATGCCAAAGGAAAATGGGTGGAAGAATTGCCTTCCGTTCTATGGGCTAATCGTACGACACCTCGTACGTCCACAGGACAGACTCCCTTTTCCTTAGTTTATGAATGTGAAGTTGTGTTACCTATTGAGGTACAACTACCAACTTCAAGACATACGTCCGTCGAGCATAATTTAGTCGACCTGAGTTATGACCTTGACGCTTTAGAAGAACTTCGAGAAGCTGCTCACATTCGTATGGCGTCTCAAAAACAAACTGTCGAACGATATTTCAACAAAAATGTCCAAGTCAAAGTTTTTCAAGAAGGCGATTACGTCCTACGACGAGTGTTTCAAAACACTCAAGAGCCTAATGCAGGTAAACTTTCCATTAAGTGGGAAGGTCCTTATCAAATTTCAAGTGTCGTAGGTAAAGGAGCTTATAGAATCCAGACCCTTGATGGTCAAAATATCCCACGAAGTTGGAATGCAGTTCATCTAAAGAGGTATTTCTTTTAAAATTATGAAGTTAGTTTCTTTTAATTATTTTTAAGAAAAATTACTGACTTAAGCATCGGAGGGTCGTTGGTCAAACCAACGACCACCCCGCTAATGTTGTTTTCCGCAGGGACGCACGACTTCTTTAAGAAAATTTCTGTGTCGAGTAAAACTCATGTGGTCATCCGTATAACATTCGACAATTATTTAAGCTATACATTTTGGTATTCAATACTTAGATTTACAAACCATTATTGTGAATTGTCCGAGGCCAATCGGAAGTTTCAGTTGATATATTTCTTAAGTAATGCTATAGTTGAATGACTGGTGTAACTGATTATCTATTAAGAGGATAAAAAGCATTGATAAGCAAAAAAGAGTTTTCATAGAACGTCGAAATTACAAAGTGCAAAAGACGACCATGTATGGTCGACATTCAAGTAAAAGATTAACAAAAATTTAAATAGGAGGAGCGCTAGATTGTTCTTGAACAACGTCCGTCACCGGAGGATCGACAGCCTGTTCCTGCATGACGTCCGTCCTTGCTACTACCTCCTCTTCTCCTCCTTCGCTCCCATCCAAATCGTCGTCCTCGTCTAGATCCCTTTCGGTCCCCACCTTCTCAAGATAAGTCTTGAGTTCTTCGGCGGCCGACGCCATAGGATTCTTCCCATTCAGATGACGTCTCATCAGAGCAGCCCTGGCTGTAAGACGGGAGAAAGCTTCAAGCTGTTGATTCTCCTCCTCCAAATCTTTGACGTCGCCCTCTAAACTCTCGACTTTCTTGAGGAGGGACGTAACTTCATCAGCAGAGGCAGCAGCGGCAGTGGTGGCTTTTATTTTCTCGACCTCCAGTTTGGTCGTTATCGCCTCGAGCTCAAGGACGCGATCCCTAAACTCAATATTCTCATTTTGAGCTTTGACGAGTTTAGCCTTAAGGCTCTCGACCTTCATTTTCTCGGCCTCGACCGCCTCTAAGGCGACCTTCTCTTTTTCAAGAGCCTCGTCCGCCCTTTTTTGTACGTCAGGGAAGGCCGCCCTGAGACCTTCTGTCTGAGCGTAAAAGCTCAGACACGCTTGAAAAGCCTGCAAGACAACAAAGAAAAGGTTAAAAAAAAAAAAAAAAACATAACAAGTAAGTAACAAAGAAAATAAAAAAAATAATACAAGCTTACCATGAAGGAAAGACCAGCAGCATGTGCCCCCGTATCTTCGACCCGAGAATCGTTGTAGCGGTCGCGGAAGGTCGGGAGAAGAAATTTCCCCAAGTGTGGAAAAATGACGTCCCTCTCAAGGACGTCATTAACCATGAAGTCAGATGGGAGAGTAACTTTGAATATTGTCTCTCCCAACTTTTCCTTGTTCTTCTCTTCCTTTGAAGAAGAAGAAGGAACTTCAAAGATCGACTTATTAGCGCCCGACACCCCTGACAAGGGAGCATCCTTCGTCACCTTGGTCGAGCCTCCAAACTCGACCCCAGCAAGGGTGCCCTTCGTTAAAGTCGCCCCCGAAAGGGACGACAGAATGGCATCGCCCGTTTTCTTTGGTGAAGTCCGGGGTTTGCCTCGAACACGTCTTGGATCTACTCCTGCAGGAGGAGCAGATCTCTTCTTCGATTTCTCTCTGCCCTGACGGGCAAGCTCCAACTGTTCGGCCCGTCTTTGAGCAACCGACTTCATAGATGAATCTTCTGGACAAAATGGAGAAATTAGAAAGGACATGAAGTGCAAAATTACGAAAATGTCATTAAGCGACGTACCAGTCATCTCTCCTTCTCTCCTTTCTTCTCTTTCTTCTTCTTCTTTCTCCTCTCCCTGATGAGAATCCTCGGTAGGTGTAACTTCAGCGACTAGGACGACTTCGTCCTCCTCGTCGTTCGACCGAAGGGAGAATGAACGATCGACAATACTTCTCTCTAAGATTCTTTGAACCTTGTTGAGAGAATCCCTCCTTGGCTTCACTACACTGAAGTCGATCACTGCAAAACAAAGAAAGACATTAAGCTAAAACGCACGACAAAAACAATAAACCTACCCGATTCGTTCCAGCCTGACGACAACCATTGGCTGTCTTCGTCACTTACAGACGCCACTTGGAGGAAAACATACCGATGTTTCCACCCACGGTCGTTCACCGCGGTGTTAAGTATCAGTACATTATCCCCCTTCGAACGTGGAAACAGGCTATACCGGTGATAATTATCCGGTCGCACACTATAAGCTGTCAAGAGGTCGTTCACATTGAACGGTACCTCCCACTCGGCCGTAAGACGATCGATTACCTGGACAATGCGCCAGAATTGAGGCATTAATTGTCCAGGTGTCAAGTCGAAGGTATCTAAAAATGCCCTAACCAAAGGGCTAAAAGGCCAAGAGAAACCTATCTTAAAGGGGTATTCGTATAAGACACAATACCCCCTCGAAACTTCATTCGGCTTTAAATCCTCCGGCGACACTAGATTTATCTCATCTGGAAGCTTAGCCAAACTCTTAAAAAAATCTATATGTTCTTCTTCTCTAAACAAACTCACTGGTTCACTCGACATTTGAAAGTCAGGGACGTTAAGAGTTGCACACCAATAGCTCAGAATATCCCAAGCTTTCCTAGGTTTTCTAGCTATAGATTTCTTATGCATAAATCGACACAAAAGAAGGACTGAAAATCGTACCTTAAATAACAGTCTAAACCTCGAATTTAGAGTGGAAAGGATTCTGGTCGCTCGGAAATCTCGCCGGAGATATATATTTTCTAAGAAGCGTAAGCGTAAAGAAGGAAAGGATTGAAAACAATCCTTATTTATACTGTAAATTTAGAAACTGAATCGACCGAGAAATTAGATCGCCAATTGTCAGTTGACACGTGTCACCCGTGTCAGACGAAACACTCGAGTACGTCCTTCCAATACGTGACACCTGTCCTTCATTAGCTGTCACATTTTGTATTTTATTAAGAGTGACGTCATCTTCTAGTTGGAAACGAACCGATTTAGTTCTATTAGAGTTATTCGCGTTTCTTTTATAACACGTGTCATGATTTTAATTTTAATTTCAAAATTGCCGCTTGAATTTTAAATTTGGGGGCAAACTGTTTGGGTAAAAAAGTCCAACAGACCATGGTCGTACTACATAAGGTAAAAGACACTCTTTCTTAAGGCGACCTCGACTAAAACGATCAAACATCCATTCGACAAATACCATCGTACGATTTGATTTCAGTTATTAATTGGCAGCATACATTATATCATGTTTAAATGTAGGCATTCATGACCAGAGATTGTAACGAAAGACGTCATCAATAGCAATTAGCGAAACGGATGATGTCATCAATAATCAGAAACGGTCATGTGCATTCAAAGACTTGGAGTATAAATACGAAGCTGGAACCTCACATTGGGGGATCTAAGGCTCAGACATTGCAAGCTCACGAATTACACTCTCAAGCTCACTCAGTTTCTCTTGAAGTTCATAAGACCTTTTGTTGTTTGTCGTACGACGCACTACAGAAGTTTGATTACACGCGACGCACGACCGACTTTATTTTGTTATATGGTTTTATATTACATTTTATTTGTAATACTTGTTAACAAGGACGACGTCCCTAATTGACGTCCATAGTGCACGACGACTTACACTCGTCCGCGGTTTTTACCCATTTTAGGGGTTTTCCGCGTCACCAATTCTCTTGTCTTATTTACTTTATTTCTATTATAGTCGTACGATTATTGTCGCTACTTTCTTTGGTTGGATTAAGCTTCACGATTACCTTAAATTTTCCTTGGGAGATTTTTGGCATAAACAGTTATGAATTCAAACATATAGCTTTAGAAATTTGTACTCATGCATCATGACTTGTAATCTTTAATTTTAAGTAATGTGTATCAATAAACAGTTTAATACATAAAAACTTGTTTTTAAAAATTTTATTCGATAGTTTAATAATAATGTAATTATTTTAGGTTTAATAATATATGTTTTTTTTATAAAATAAACATTAAATATTTTATTAGATTTTCTTAATTATATTTTAGATTTTTTATATTTAAAATTTAATTTTTATCCTGTATTTAGTTATGCGGGGAGTGATTTTTGGGAGTTGAAGTGGGGAGTGATTTTTGGGGGAGTTAAAGTAGTTAGAGATAAGGATTAAAAGTTAATAAATACGCTACTAGAAAAATGCTTATCACCGACCAACTGTTTCCGACGGATAGTATCCGTCGGTAATTACCGACGGAACACCGACGGATAGAAGATCCGTCGGTAAACATACATATAACATATTTTTTTTTAATATTTAAATCCGTCGAAAATCCATCGGTAAATTTAATAATTTAATAAATATTAAAAAAAAATTATGTCCGTCGGTAATCCGTCGGTAAACGTGTGTATATATTAAATTATTGTATGTATGTATGTGATCATGTATGTATGTATATATGTATGTATGTATGTATGTATGTATGTGTGTATGTATGTATGTATGTGATCATGATATTATGTATGTATGTACATGCATGTACGTATGTGATCATCATGTATGTGTGTACATCACGTATAATACGTATGTGATTATGTATGTATGTACATGTACGTATGTGATCATGTATGTATGTACACATGTACGTATGTGATCATGAATGTATATGTACATTGATCATGTATAGTATGTATGTGATCATGTATGTAATATGTATGTATGTACATGTACATATGTGATCATGTATGTATGTACATCATGTATAGTACGTATGTGATCATGTGTGTATGTACATGTACATATGTGATCATGTATGTAATATGTATGTATGTACACATGTACGTATGTGATCATGAATGTATGTACATCATGTATGTAATTATATGTATGTATGTACATGTACATATGTGATCATGTATATATGTACATCATGTATAATACGTATGTGATCATGTATGTAATATGTATGTATGTACACATGTACGTATGTGATCATGAATGTATGTACATCATGTATGTAATTATATGTATGTATGTACATGTACATATGTGATCATGTATGTATGTACATCATGTATAGTACGTATGTGATCATGTATGTAATATGTATGTATGTACACATGTACGTATGTGATCATGAATGTATGTACATCATGTATAGTATGTATGTGATCATGTATGTATGTACATGTACATATGTGATCATGTATGTATGTACATCATGTATAGTACGTATGTGATCATGTATGTAATATGTATGTATGTACATATGTATGTATGTGATCATGAATGTATGTACATCATGTATAGTACGTATGTGATCATGTATGTAATATATATGTATGTACATGTACGTATGTGATCATGTATGTATATAGCACATATACGTCTATATCATGCATGTCTATGTATGTATGTATATATGTCTATAGATGTATTGTACACATATGTATTGCTTGTATGTATATGTGTATGTATGTCTATAGATGTATTGTATACATATGTATGTATGCATGTCTAGTTACTTTAGGTGTATACATATGTATGTATGTATGTATGTATGTATGTATGTATGTATGTATGTATGTATGTATGTATGTATGTATGTATGTATGTATGTATGTGTGTGTATAACACATTTGGTCCCTGGTCTAACTAGAATTAACAGGAAAAAATAACGGTCGTTAAAACCTAAAACAAAACAAAACACACTCCGGATCCACTCTGGAGGGTGTGCGACAAGAATCGTATAGTCATGTCCGTCGAATTGGACACCATCAATGGCTAAAGCCCTGCCCTGGGAGAATAGACGGACATCTCTCATCATGTCCGCGTACCTATTATTTAGGATACGCCGGAATGCAGTTACTACGTCGGCGTCCATCTCAGGTGGCCAACTATAATATAACTGTAAACACATTGTTTGGATTAAGTAAAAATAAATCCACTTAATTAGTTAAATAGAGTAAAATACCTATCCGTAATCGATCCAGCATCCGTGGATAGTGCTCATCAGGTACATCCCTAAAATGAGCCCACGGACCATCGAACATGGACTTAAAGACGATAACGGCCCTCCGGACTGCCGACTTGTCACTAAACCTTCACAATTGCAAAATATCCAACATAAAAAACATTAGGATCGGTTTATTATGTACTAGAATAAATAATATATCACATATACTTACCCGCCCGCTTCAGATAACAAAAGTGGCGGTCACTGACTCGAATGGGGCGTCTGTGATGCAACATTCGAGTCTCTAACCCTCGAGCCCGCTGCTAGTCCATCATCATACTGGATCTGATCTAGTCCGTCCTCGATGAACTCATCGGCGTAGGGGTCACCACACCCGGCGGAGTTGCTACTGCCCCTACCCCTATTACCCCTAGAAGGGCGTCCCGACATCTAAAAATAGAGAATGGTTAACACAAAATTATATAAGTGTACATAAATCATAAGACCCGAAAATATGAGTGTACAAACATATAATAAGGATATAATTATTATGAATAATGTCTACATAAGAATGACACACTAGTTCTCAGACGAGTGATCATATAACATAAGTTCGTCTTCGTTATCTTCATCATCGTCCACGTCTTCAAATTCTTCTTCCTCGTCGCTAGCTTCGTGATCTGATGCATCTTCCTCGCTAGCTTCGTCATTTGTGGCGACTACGTTTAGCTCCCCAGTGACAATAGGGACGAAATCGAGGTCCTCATTTACCCAATTGTTTGTATTATGAGTTACCCGTTCGTTGATTTGAAAGAACGGTTCTCCATCCACGTTATCATCATCCAACACATCGATAGCCCTTTCTATAACTTCATATATTCCACGGGCTTTGGTCTTCACAACTGCCCACCAGTCCTTTAAATCCTTACTTCCTGAAGGATAGGGTGTGTAATACACTTGTTCCGCTTGTGATGTTAGGACATAATAGTACTCACCTCTGAGTCTGGACTTGTATTTGATATCAACCAACCCATGTTTAGGGTCGAATCTAACTCTCTCTGGACTATCAAACCATGTACACTTGAACAAAACTACAACACAATAGCCCACACCGTAATACTCCACCACTAACACGTCATCCAACAATCCGTAATAGTCAAACTCGGAGTCGTCATAACAAGATCCTCTCACACATACGCCACTATTATGTGTGAAACGCCCAGCAACATGTGTTACCGTATGAATCTCGGCTTGAGTCAAGATGGAACCTTGAATATGCTTAAGCGATCGTCTATTCCTGAAGAACTAGGAATATCTGGGGCAAAGTTTCTTGACTCGCGATTATGTCGAGTTTCTATCTGTGGATCAAAATACAGGGAGCAATAGGTGGAGAGTTCATTTACTAGATAAGACTCAACGATAGACCCCTCCACCCTTGCTTTGTTTCTAACAGTCCTCTTCAACGACCCAAGTTTCCTAAACAACGATTGAAATACGTGTTAGAAAATAAATGGGTGAGTATTTGAATGAAAAGTATTTGAATGGCAAAGTTCATTTACCTCTCATAAAGATACATCCACCTATATTGGACCGACCCACCATTTATGGCTTCTCGTGTCAAATGTATCACCAAGTGTTCCATAGAATCAAAGAATCCGAGCGGGAAGACTTTTTCCAACTTACAAATTGTTTGAACGATACTTGTTTGCAATGGAATCAAGTCTTCTAAGTGTAACACCCTTAAGCAGATTACACGAAAGAATGTGCATAACTCCGTTATCGCATCCCATATGGGAGTCGGTATCATCTCTCGTAACGCAATAGGAAGTAATCGTTGCATAAACACATGACAATCATGACTCTTGAAGCTATAAAAGTTGTAGTCTGCCATGTTTATACAACCCCCAATATTCGAAGCATACCCGTCCGAAAACTTCAGTCTCTTCAACCATTCACATACTTATTTTACCTGTTGTTTCGTCAAAGTGTACGACGACTTCGGCTTCACTACTTTATTGCCTGACATGGCAATGTGCAACTGTGATCGGTTACAATAAATCTCTACATCCCTCCTTGCTTTTATATTGTCTTTCGTTTTTTATATGTCCATGACATTGTTAAAGAGATTCTCAAAGACGTTCTTCTCAATGTGCATGACATCCAGGGTGTGTCGGATTAACAACGTCTTCCAATATGGCAGCTCCCAAAAGATGCTTCTCTTCACCCAATTATGAGTGGTTCCGAAACCCGTAATTTTTCTATTGGTCGATCGAAACGGGGAGCCATCGTAAACAGTTGGAAGATGACGGACCTGCTCCTATATTTCTTCACCGATTAACTCGGGTGGTGGACTGGCTAACACCCTAGATCCGTCCAGAAACCCTGTTCGATCACGTTGGAAGGGGTGTGCATTAGGTAACCATCTCCGATGACAGTCAAACCAACAAGATTTACCTCCATTTCTTAACTGAAACGAATCGACTGTACCCATGCAGTACGGGCAGGCTAGCTTGTCGTGCGTGCTCCAACCCGACAACATTGCGTAGGCAGGGAAGTCGCTGACGGTCCATAGAAGTATAACCCTCATCTCAAAATTATTCTTACGATAAGCATCATATGTAAGAGCGCCCACTGTATACAACATCTTGAGATCATCTATTAGCGGCCTAAGAAAGACATCTAAATTCTGACCGGGGATCTTTCTACCTAGAATGACTAATATAAGTTTCACATATGAATCTTTCAAACTCAACTAAGGAGGTAAATTGTAGATGGTAATAAACACTGGCCAAAGTGAATACAGATTCGAATTTGAATTATTCGGGTTGAAACCATCGGTGCATAAGCCAAAACGCACATTCCGGACCTCAGAAGCGAAGTCAAGATGTACCATGTCGAAATGCTTCCAAGCCGCACCATCACTTGGATGTATCATCACACCCGATTCTATCTGAAGATCCTTGTGCCAAGTCATCTCTTTAGACGTCTTCTTTGACATATACAATCTTTGAAGTCTAAGAACAATCGACAAGTACGTCATCACCAAGTTAGGGACCTTGCTTCGACCACTTGTCTTGAAACGATATTCATTGCACACTCGGCAGTGGGTCAACTCAGAATCATCCTTATAAAATAACATGCAATGATTTTTGCAAGCGTCGATATTTTGTTTTGGCAGAGCAAGCTTTTTCAAACTCTTCTTCGTCTCATAGAAGTTACCGGGTAGTTTATCACCCTCGGGTAACATCTCTTTAATTATACGAAACATTACGGTTATAAGTCGTCTCGGGTACATTACATTCTGCATTCTAATTCAGTAATCTCGTCGCAACTCCTAATTTCGAGTAATTTGGACACCTGTCCCATAATGGCTCGTCAGCAGCTTGTAACATGTCATAAAATCCTTAGGCATAAGGATTAGGGGTTTCTTCTTCCCATGTCATGCCATTATGTATCATGTGATCGTTCACCATTTTCAACATACCCTTCATTATGATCTACTATCGGAGTAGAAGATTGGCCCACGTCTTGATGCCCTTCATTATGGTAATAAGTTTCACCATGTGCCCATCATGTGGTATAATCAGGCATGAAACCGTGTTTCATCAAATGCAGCCTCACATCAGTCCTTTCTTTATAGCGTAAGTTTTGACACTTCTTACAAGGGCATCTAATACGAAGCATTATCCCATCATGTGTAGGTTTCCTTTCAACAGTCCCTTCATCGGCATAGGCATAGTCCAAAAAACTGTCCATTGCAACAATATAGTCGACGCTAAGAAAGCCCCAACTGTCGTTCTTTCTATACATCCATCCTCTATATGTCGACATATTCAACCACTACAACAAAGAAAGAAGTAGTTAATCGACATAATCAAGATAGAGGTAGTGTAATGGTTTGACTATTGAAAAGTCACACCGTAGGTTTAGATGAGCTTTGGATGACTTTAAAACCCTACGTGTAATGGTTTGACTATTTAAAAGTCAAACCGTAGGTGTCAACGAAGTTAGAAGTCTATTGAACATTACATGTAATGGTTTGCCTTCTTGAAAGTCAAACCATAGGTGTAGAAGAGTTTTGGATGACTCTAAAACTCTAAGTGTAATGGTTTGACTATTGGAAAGTCAAAACCGTAGGTTACAATCAAAGAAAGGTGTTTTTGGAAAGTTTAAAACCCTACGTGTAATGGTTTGACTATTTAAAAGTCAAACTGTATGTGTCAACGAAGTTAGAAGTCTATTGAACACTACATGTAATGGTTTGCCTTCTTGAAAGTCAAACTATAGGTGTAGAGGAGTTTTGAGTGACTCTAAAACTCTAAGTGTAATAGTTTGACTATTGGAAAGTCAAAACCGTAGGTTACAATCAAAGAAAGGTGTTTTTGGAAAGTTTAAAACCCTACGTGTAATGGTTTGACTATTTAAAAGTCAAACCGTAGGTGTCAACGAAGTTAGAAGTCTATTGAACACTACATGTAATGGTTTGCCTTCTTGAAAGTCAAACCATAGGTGTAGAGGAGTTTTGGATGACTCTAAAACTCTAAGTGTAATGGTTTGACTATTGGAAAGTCAAAACCGTAGGTTTTTTAAAGTTTCGGCGGCATAACGGCTATAAAATGAATATTTCCGTATATCAACCTAATGTTTGCCCAACAATTGGCAACCCAACTAAAATAAATAAATAAAATCAAGTATAATCAAATCCTAAATCATACCAAATGTTTCCATTTATCAACCTAATGTTTGTCCAATAATTGACAACCCAACTAATTAATATCACAAGTTTATCAAACCAAATCATACCAAAACATTTTCACAAAAAACAAATCATAAGCTAAACTCATACAAAAACATTATCACAAATTTATCAAACCAAAAATGGCGTTTTAATAAGCTAAAAGAACTCATATCGGATTAACACACACAGAGATTAATCAGATTAACAAACACACACACACACACAAAGATTATTAACAAACATACATACACATATTTATACATAGTTTAGATTAACAAACACACACACACACACAAAGATTATTAACAAACATACACACACACACACACACATTTATACACAATTCACATATTTATACACAATATTAATCAGATTAACACACACACACACACACACACATTAATCGGATTAACACACACAGTTCATGGCTCAAATCAATATGCATTTAAGGGCTCAAATCAATACCTAAACAAGTGGAGGTGGTCGTCGCCGGTGGCTGTGAGACGAGGGCTGTGAGAGGGGACTGTGGTCGTCGCCGGTGGTCGGCTGTGAGACGGCTGTGGTCATCGTCGGTGGTCGATCGAGAGGGAGAGATGGAGAGATCGAGAGATTGAGAGGGAGAGATGGAGGGAGTCTGAGAGATCGAGAGGGTAGGGCGTGGAGAGATCGAGAGGGAGAGGAGGGACTGAGACGGCTGTCGTCGTCGCCGGTGGTCGATCGAGAAGGAGTTGATCGAGAGATTGAGAGGGAGAGACGGAGACATCGAGAGATTGAGATCGAGAGACTGAGAGATCGAGAGACTGATTAGGGCTATATTCCCGCTTATTTTTTTTAGAAATTTCGGAAATTCACTGACGGATTTCCGACGGAAATTCCGTCGGTATATACCGACGGATTTTATTTTTTATTAAATAAATTACTTTTAAATTAATAAATTATTAAATAAATTCTCATATATTACTTAATATTAAATTTATTAAATAAATTATTAATTAATTTATCAAATTATATTTAAAATTATTAATTAATTTATCAAATTATATTTAAATTGACTAAAATACCCCTGAAGTAACTGAACTTAACGGAAACAATTAACGGTCGTTATCTTTTTTCGGTAATTCCAGTTAGATCAAGGACCAAACGTGTTATACACACACACATACATACATACATATATACATACATACATACATATATATACACCTAAAGTAACTAGACTTAACGGAAACAGTTAACGGTCGTTATCTTTTCCCGTTAATTCTAGTTAGATCAGGGACCAAACATGTTATACACACATACATACATCTATATACATACATTCATACATACATATATACATACATACATATATATATATATATACACACACACACACATATATATATATATATATATATATACCCCTGGACTAACTAGACTTAACGAAAACAGTTAATGGCCGTTATCTTTTCCCGTTAACGGAAACATGTACATGACATTCAGACATTTATATGCATACAACATATACATATACATAGAAGCAATAGATATGTATATAATACACCTATAGACATTGATAACTCTCATTTTGAGCGTTATTTACACATCATTTGTGTAAGTTTTTCTTTCATTTTAGTTGTATTTCCTTTTTATTTGTTTGTCTTTTTTTCCTTTTATTAATTTATTATCATTTGGAGTTGTTGATAATGTTTTGATGGTTAAACACATCATTTTTTTGGGTTAAAAGTCATTGTTCCGCAGTAGGCACAGTCTGCCCACCGAGGGCACCGAGGATACATACGGTATTTATACTGCGTATTCGTATTCGTATTTTGGGGGTATTACAATATTCAAGGCTGGAAAATATATGGATATAAGATGGTGGATGCAAGCTGGAAGATTCCTCAATCATTGTACTCTTTTGTCTAGTGGTTAATAACCCTTTAACTTGTGGGTATTACCCATTGGGTAAAAGTCTTATTTTCTCTTATAAATAGGTTGTTAGCTTAAGCATTTAATCACACCTCAACCTTCTCCAGTTATATTTACTCTCTCCTTGGAAGAGTTTTAGAGCTAAGAAAGTTGTCTTTAATTTTAAGCATGTAATTTCTTGTATTTTCGTTTCTGCCCTCGGTTTCCCGCCGAGGGCATGTCTGTAGCTTAACTTTAATTTTATGCAAGTAGAGTAACAAGTATTTCCTTTCTTTCTTTATGTATTTTATTATTTCCAAGTCTTTTATTATTTATATGCTCTTTATTATTATGCCTTTTTTTATGTCTTTTATTATTATGCAATTTATTATTATGTCTTTTATTATTATGTATTTTATTATGAACTAACCATCTTTTGGGTAAGGGTATGAGCCAACTTGAGACTAGTAGGCAACACTTGGGTGTGGCTATCATTACTAGCTCTTAAGCTTGGTCACTTAAGTCGAGACTTAAACTCAACGCTGATAAGTCGATCACTTTGAAGTGTTAATATTAAATCTAGACCTCGAGAGGGGGGATTCGAAATACGGCTTAAGGGATGCACAAAGATTTGAGAGAGTCTTTGATAATCACGTAGAGATACGGGTTTTGCATGATTTATTACGGTTCACACGTCGGAGGAGATTTATATCACAAAGAGATTTGGGTGTAAATCTCTACACCGGTAGAACTTGATTTTTATCAACGTAATTAAATCGGTAAGATTAAGAGTTGGTAACGATGGACACTTTATGGGCATTTTGTAGGACCGGTCTTTAAAAATCCACTTTCGAGAGATTGGGCTTTTTATAGATTTTCCGTACTACAAAAGGCCTAACCATTTGTTACTACGCCAATCTCAAGGAAAACTTACACCCATACCCATTTTAGTTTATTATTTAGTTTTTGTTGTTAAAACACCAAACTCGCTCAAAAATATTTTATTCTTCTCTAACAGAAATCGGTGTATTCTCGACTTAGGACTCGAAACTTTGAAGTCCAATCCTTGTGGATACGATCTCGGTATACTTGCGCCCACACTGTGGACCTATACGGTTTTTCCGCTACCAGACATACATACTGTTAAGTCAGATTTTATAGTAATCATTGTATTTATAGACTTGGTCTAATTCTGTGTTCTTAAGTGTGTATACTGTGTAGTTTAGGCCTTGGGGTATTTAAGTCCCTTAGGTGCTTTGTCTTTGTAACTTTGGAACTAATTTGAATATATCATATTACATTTGGCGCACACACTCTCTCTCTCTCTACTTTCTCTCTCTAAGATTTGGTAGATCTTGGATTATCAATTGGTATCAGAGTCATTCTAAATCTGAGAGGATTGAGAGAAACGTTTTTCGATCCTGAATTAGTGAATAAATCAGAAAATTTGATTGATTTTCTTGAATTTTTTCAAGAAAATCTCATTTTTTGATTTTTCATCAAATTTGGATTGTTTTCTGAACGAATTTCTTTGTAAATTGGTTTGCTGGATTCGATTTTGATAGTGGAACACTTTTGATTCACATTGATTTGCAAGAAATTCACATTTTGATCTTCAATTTTGAAATTTTTCGATTTTCTGGAAAAGACATTTTTCTTACTGTTCAAATCATGAATTCTTGATTTTGTGATTTTTGATCGATTTGTTTGTTTATAAGTTGTTAGAAAACAGTTTTTCGAACGCTTCTGTGCAAGAAAATCTCATCAAATTCATTTTTGTATTCAAATTTTAGAAGATTTCTGAGTTTCTCATCGTTTTGCACCAGATCCGTGTTTTGCGCGAGTTCATAAGGTTTGCGCGAGTTCATCAGGGATTTTGCGCCAGTTCATCCTCAGATTACCAAAGTTTTCGCCAAGTTCAGGATTTCAGTTCATCGCGCAAAAGTGAAAGTGTGCTTCATCTTAAGCCCACGCAAATCAAAGTTTGCGTTTCAGATTTCTTGCGCAAAGTATAATTTGCGCCAACATCTCACGCAAATCAGTTTTTGCGTCATTGTCTAGCGCAAATAAGTTTTGCGCCATCTCCTTTGCGCTACCTTCTGCTCAAGCAAAGTGAAAGTTCTCATCATCATCATCTCACGCAAAGTCTATTTTACGTCATTAGTACGCAAATCAGTTTTGCGCCACTTCTTACTAGCGCAAAGTCTATTTTGCGCAACATTCATCTAACGCAAAACTAAGTTTTGTGCCACCTTCTATTTCACACAAAGTGAAAGTTCTCGCCATCATAGCTTCACGCAAATCAGTTTTGCGTCATCTATTTGTCACGCGAAGAAAGGTTTCATCACTCATATCACACAAAGTCAAGGTTTGCGCCACCAACTGCTAACGCAAAGAAAGGTTTGCGTCACTATCGTATCACGCAAAAGCAAGTTTGCGCTATCCTCAATTCGCGCAATTCTTAGTTTGCGCAAGTCATAGTTCGCGCAAATCTCAGTTTGTGCTAGTCTCTGTCCACGCAAAACTCTAGTTTGCGCCAGCCTCTCTGTTCCAGACTTAGCATTTTTCTGAAGTTTTTCTCTATGGATTCTGAAAAGTTTGCGTTTCAAGCTCCGTTCTATAAGAGTGATATCATGATGTCATTAGGCACAGAAACTCGTCCTCCAATTCTAGTTGATGAGAATGAGTTTACTCAGTGGAAAGATAGGTTTCTGAATTTCATCGAGCGTCAAAAGAACGGAGATGACATGATGAAGATTTTATCTGAAGGATCTTTTGTAAAACCTATTCTGGCTTCTAGATTATCAAAGCCTACTGCTGAGTACACACCCGATGAGTTGGTACAATATAAAGTCGATCGTGATGTAAAGGCTAATCTGATGCTAGCATTGCCAAATTCTATCTACAGCTAGAGAAGATTATGCTTGGGTCTTCAGTTGCAACACAACTTCGGCATACACGTTACATGAACAACTTTGAAGAATTCAAAGCCAAAGATGGGGAGCCACTGAAAAATGTTTATGACATGTTATGTGCAGTGATAAATGATCTGAGGAAGATAAAAGTGGAAAAGACTGAGCTGGAGACTAATATGAAGTTTCTCAATGCTTTGCAACCGAATGGAATAAATCTTGCCATCGCTTGAGGAATGATGTCAGAATATCTAACATGCAAATCCAAGAGATGTATGAATTTTTACTGACAGATGAGTGCATAGTCACAAAGAAGAAGGTCAAACTTGACAAGAAGAATAAGAAAACAGTGGACCCGGTTGCACTTCTAACGAGCCATCTAGTTGATGAAGCATTATCTGAGAATGCTTATGACGGTGTAATTGATGATGATGGAGAGGCACTTCAGAAAGCTATGATTCTTCTCTCTCAACACTATCAGAAGAAGTTCCAACCTCGTTCAGGTTCCAACAATCTTCGCTTCACTTCTGGGTCTCAGAATGTCCAAGTACCCGAGGCTAAGAAACCTGCTGCATGTTTCAACTGTGGAAAGTCGGGTCATATGGCTAAGGAGTGTCGAGTGAAGAAAGTTCGGGATTCGGCATATTATCGGAAGAAATTGGAACTAGCCGAAAAGAGAGAGAATGGAACTGCTTTGTTAGCCAAAGAAGAATTTTGGCTAGATCACTCCGATGATGAAGCTGATACTGTAGAGACTGCTCATATGTGCTTTATCGGAGATGATCAGAGTAATGATGATGACACTGATGAAGATGAGGTACCTTCTGTTTTTTTACTTTACTTTTATTTCTTCACAGATGAATATCATGATAACTGTTTTACATGATTTACGCTCGAAGTTATTATCTGAAAAATAATTAAATTCAGAAAAGTCAAATTTGATTGATAAATTACAAATTTCTTTGAAAGATGAAAAATCTATTTTGGATCATACAAAAGACATCTTTCAAAAGAAATTGGATGATTTAGAAAAATCAAATATGACTTATCTTGATTCTTTGACAGAGATGACCAAATTAAAAGATATTTTTCAGATAAAATAAATGAGTTAGAAGAAAAATTATATTGAAGAAATCAATCTGAACAAACTATTTATTTGAACAAACCGCGGAGTTATGAGTCTATAAAAGAAAAATGGGGACTTGTTTTTGGAAATCCTCATTGTTTAAACAATGCTATCGAAAAATCCCCTACTTTATATAAATACGATTATCTAACTCTTGCTAAATATGCTCCTCAATTTAAAATTGATTGGATGAATGAAAAGCAAGTGTTAGAAATCGAAAATGAGAAACGGATGAATAATAAGAAAAAGGAAATTTCTTTTGTATACAAGAGCGAAAATGCCAAATATTTTCCTGACAAATCAAAGAAGGGCCGAAAAAGTTTAAATGACATATCTTCCATCAAGTCTTTAGTGTCTGATGATTATGTTGATATATATGCCACTAAATCTGATAAGGAAAATATCTCTCCAATCTTTTATGATTCTAAGAGATATACTCCTCCATTAGTATTAGAAGGCAAAATCATTGACCTTGAAGATAAAATGGAATATCAAAATATTCAAAGAGAAATTGAATCTGATGTTATTCTTTCTTTTATGACTTCAAGTCTTGAAGAAAAATTAATTTCTCAAAAACAAGATTCTGTTTCTGGCCTTTCTTCTGATTTTAAAGAAAACAAAAAGGAAGTTCTAAAATCTGAAAACTTTTCTCAAAATTTTTCTGACTCTGAGGTAAGTTCAGATTTATTGTCTGATCAGTGGGGGTATTAGGTAAAATTGTTTCTTTTGATTCAAATCTTAATTCTAAAATTTTTTATTAATCTTTTACGCTAAATGATGATTATTATAAACCAAAGCGTAAAAGAAGAAGGTCAAAGAAGTCAAAGAAACAAGATACTGCTATTTCTGAAAATACTAATTCTTCTGATTCAAAATTTTCAGATAGGACTTTGAGCACTCCAAATTTTTCAGATAGGACTTTAAATATTTAAAAAAAACAAAAATAAAATAATTTTATATTCGTCGGTGATCCGTCGGAAATATATATATTTACCGACGGATGGTCTATCCGTCGCAAATATTATTTTTCCGTCGGTAATTACCGACGGATAACGTCCGTCGAAAATTGTTGGTCGGTGATAAGCAAATTTCTAGTAGTGGTAGTACATAAAACTTTAATCGTTGTTTTTAAAAGATTTTAAGTAATTAACATTAAATAGTGACACATTAAGCTTAAATTATTGCTTAAAAATATTTTTATAAATGTTTTATAATATCATATAGATTATAAACATTATTATAAAGATAATAAATAAGAGAATATGAATATTTCTTAGAAATCAAAAGTCACTAAAGAAGAAATTAGGATAAATTGTAATCAAAATAAAATATATTTTGTTTTTATTTTCATTTTGGCACCACCTACTTTCACATTTTATATTTGGTGTATAGGATAAAACATTTCAAAGAAAAAGTTTATATAATAAAGAAAAATTTAAGAAATAATTTGTACTTACAAAATTATAATCACTACAAGAAATCAACTCTATAGCGACGAACGCTATAGCGACGACCTGTAATCGTCGCTGTAGGTAATAAAATAGTTGGGTTTACAAAATTCTAGAAGGGTTCAATTATTATTTTTAAAATAGAACCCTACAGCGACGACATGTCGTCGCAATATGTGTTAAAAAAAATATTTCAAATAGATTTTTTGTAAATAAAAAATATGGTTTGGAGGAAATAATTCGTGAGAATCAACAGCGACGACATGTCGTCGCAGTAGGTGTTCAAGAAATTTCCGAATTTTTTTTGTAAATAAAAAATATGTTTTGAATTTTTTTTAGAAATCAACAGCGACGAAATATCGTCGTAGTAGGTGTTCAAAAGTTTTTCTAATAAATAATATCTTTTAAAAAATATTTTTTAAAATGTTTAAACTTTTTTAAAAACAAGAAAAATATTTATTAATTTTTTTTATATTAAAATGTTTATCTTTGTTTTAAAAAACTGGAAAGTAATTATATTTATCCTACAGAGACGATTTGTCGTCGCTGTAGGCTTGAATTTTTTTGGTTTATTAAAAAAGTAGTATTTATCCTACAGACACGATTTGTCGTCGCTGTAGGGTTGAATTTCTTTTTTTATTTCTTAAAACAAGTTGACCTAATTTAGGTATTATCTCCCTTTTCTCTCTCGATCAGATCACAACGGCTCTCTTCTTTCTCTCCCTTTCTCTCTCAATCACGACATTGCGACTGCTCCTGTTCGATCACGACTCCTATTCGATCATGACTTCTGTTCGATCACAACTGCTCCTATTCGCTACTTCCTCTGTTCGCAGATTTTAGGAATTTTAGGTCTAGGAATTTCATAGGAGAAACGTGGTGTGAGACAGAGAAGTTAAGGTTGAGGTTGTGGTGTGAGACGGAGAAATCCACCGTCTTACCTGGATGCTAAAAAATTGGAATAAGGTTGTGGATCTTTTTGTTGATTCGAAATTCAAAGAGCGTTCAAAGAAAAATGCACAAAATATGAGTCATGCCAAGTACCCAAGTCTTCATAGGTCTACATCATACGTGTTGATCCAAACTCTCTCAGTGATTTGATAACGACCCTCTTTTATACTTAGTGAAAATTACGTTATTATATGTATTAAGTGTTTCATCATCAGCGATCAGACTGAGTCTGTTCAGTTATCGCTGATGACCATTCTGTAAACATTTAATATGTATGTGTTTCACTTTCAGCGATCAAACTGAGTCTGTTCAGTTATCACTGATAGTTTCCTATGTAACACAGTTAACGTAATCCCTGAAGACAAGTCTCGCGTCAACATAGTTCATAGCTGAATCGAAGACGAAGCCACTGAACAATAGATAAGTCTACTAGTGACCTGATGCGGATATCAGCGAAGACCAGACAAATCTACTTACGCGAAGAAGCCTGAGGAAAAGCTTCAGCGATAGCTGAACTTCTTTATCTCTGGAAGAAGAGATACTCAGCGATCAACGATCACAAAGCTTATGCCTCAAGTTTTCTTTTGTCTTACCTTGCACAACCAGTACGATGTGTCAGAACGGACAAGTCTCTGCCACAAATCGTACACCAACTCTGTCAACTACACTGTTCATAAAGTAGCCAAAAGCATGTCTCCAAAAGTGAGACTACCAAAGCCAATCTATGAATGCCACGTGTAAAGTACCCTGCCATGCATTTAATGCATAGGGTATAAATAGGAAGCTCACTCCTTCATCTGAAGGTGTGCTCAATCCTTGAACTCCAAAATAGAAACCCTTGTTTTCTATCTCTCTAAAATCCCCATTCTCTGAATTTCTTGTGCAACCATCTTAGTGTTTCTTAAGTTTGTTTAGATTGAGTCTGTCTTAATCTTATTCCGCAACAAACTTGTAAATTGTATTTTGATTTATCAATAAACAATTTATTAAACTTTAATTTCTGTGTTTGTATTCAACCCCCCCCCCCCTTCTACAAACTTGTTAAGCACCTTCGGGACCAACAAGTGGTATCAGAGCAGTTTGTTTAATCTAATAAACAAGATCTTGCTGTATACTCTTCCTTGCTATTCTAAAATGGCACTAAACACAAACACAAACTACTATGATAATGGTTCACTTTCTAAACCTCCTCGATTTAGCAGAGATAACTTTTCTCTATGGAAAAATCGAATGATGCTATTTCTTGAAGGTGCGGATCCTACTATACCAGAATATATAGAAAACGGACCCTATGAACCTGTTAGAATTATAGCTGCGGTTCCCGCTACTGCCACCACTGAAGCTGTCCCTGAACGATATGTCGTTAAGGAAATAAGACAGTGGAGTGATGAAGATAAAAAGAAGGTAGGCATAGATGCAAGAGCAAAGACCATTATATCAATGGCTCTGCCTGATGAAGTTTTCCATTCCATCATGCATCTAAAAACTTCTAAAGAAATGTGGGAAACCATATGTGTTCAATATGAGGGCACCACTGAAATCCAAGAGACCCGAAAGATTAACTTGGTAAGACAGTATGAAAGTTTTATCGCTGGTAAGAATGAATCTCTTTCTGACATTCATCAGCGGTTTAACTGCCTGATCATTGACCTAAGAACTGTTGGAAGGACCTATTCTAATTCTGAGGTCCTAACAAAATTCTTGGAAAGTCTTCCTGAAAGCTGGGACAGTTATTCAATATGTCTTAAGCTGACAAAGGACTTACATACTCTCTCTCTAAGCACTCTGTATGGAATATTGCTCAACTATGAGCAATCTAATCTCCTGAAGAAGAATCTTGTAAAAGATTCTAAAGACTCCAAAAGCACTGCTGTTGCTTTAGTCTCATCAGAGATAATTCCATCTCAGCGATCTACTCTCACCATCACTGAGTTAGATTCTGAATCTGAGGATTTATCAGACCCTGATCTTTCAGAGTTTAATGAGTCCTTAGCACTCTTGACAAACTCTTTTAAGAGATTTGCAAGAAAGAGTAACTTCCGAAGAAGTAAACCTCTCTCTCTCACTGAAAAGCCAAAATCAACTCCGGTTGATAAGGCTACAGCCACTTGCTATAACTGCGAAAAAATTGGACATTTTGCTAGTGAGTGCAGGTCTAAAAAGGTCTTCAAACCTTCTACCTCAAGAAGATCCAGTGATGACAAATACCATAAGCTGAAAAACAAATATCAAAAGCTGAAAAGCTATCAGCAAAAAGGTAAAGGTCTCATCGCTGAAGAACATGACTGGGCTGAATCAGAAGAATCATCTTCTGATGAAGAAGAAGTCGCTAATCTTTGCCTCATGGCTGAGATTAAAGAAGAAGTAGAAGAACCATCTGAACCTTCTATGAGCTACATATCATCTCAGGTATCTATCTCAACAAATCCCTCTCTGCCTGAAGCTGAGAGAAGTCGCGCTGTTGATGTGCTGACGATTGACCTTTATAATGCTCTAAACGACAAAACTCAAGCTGAAAATAAAAATGTTTATTTAACACAAGAGCTAGAGAAATGTCATGAAAAGATCAGTGAACTAAATCTTTTAGAAGAAAAGCTAAAAGATCAAGTCATTATAAATGAAATCATCAGCATTGAACGCGAACAAGCCATCGCTGCTCTAAAAGCAGAAAAGGCTCATGTTGAAAAATGGTGCAAATCATCAACAAAGATCTCTGAGATAATAAATGCTCAAACTCCTGAAAGTGATAAAACTGGTCTTGGTTTTTGGACACCACAGGATGATCCTAAAGAAGAAAGTTCCTCGCTTAAGTTTGGAACTTTTGTCACATCTTTCTTTGACACTTCTTATAATCAATTCTATCCCTGTTCTTCTTCTAATCCCATCCCTGAGGAGATATCTGCAAAATCTAAGCCTGCAGATAAAGGAAAGTCTATTCTCTCTCAGAAGGCTTCCAAGAAAACCAAACTGAAAGTTCCCTCCAAACCTTCAGTGGATAAACCTTTTAGCTCAGTGACAGAAATCTTTGATATCTGTCCTCCAAAGCTGAAGGTTGATCTAAAGCCCGTGAAATCTGAAGAAATAAAAATTCCTCCCAGATCTCGTGCTAAAGGCATTCTTGGAGCTGGACCTGCTCATCTTAAGTTTTCAAAACCTTTTGGTTATAAATCCACCATCAGATATAGAAAATGTTATCACTGTGGATTCACTGACCATATTGCGAGCAAGTGTCCAAATACCACCGAAGCTGATAAAACAGCCAAAGTGAAGAAAAATGCCTCTAAGGCAAATAAAGTCACCAAAGTGAAAAATACCACTAAGGTTAAGAAATTAACCAAAGTGAAGATTACCACTGAAGCTGAATCTTCCTTATCCACTAACTCTGAAGGACCCATTGAAAAGTGGGTACCAAACAAAGCTTAATCTTCCTTATGTATGCAGGGATCAAAGGGCATCTGGTATCTCGATAGCGGATGTTCTCGTCATATGACTGGACAAAGAGACCTGCTCACTGAATACAAGGAAGAGAAAGGTCCCTCTGTGACCTTTGGTGGAAATGGAAAAGGATTTACCCGAGGGTTTGGTGTCCTCAGCAATGGGACAACTACCTTTCGAAGAGTCGCTTATGTAGATGGACTGGAGCACAATCTTCTAAGCATCAGTCAGCTATGTGACAAAGACTACGAAGTTCGCTTTTCTAAGAAAGCATGTTCAGTGGTAGATGAAAAAGGAAAACTTGCTCTCAGTGGTTATAGAAGAGAAAATGTCTATGTAATAGATATGGACTCTACTATCACTGATAACTTATGTTTTCTCTCTAAGGCCTCTTCTGATGTCAACTGGCTATGGCATAAAAGGCTCTCTCATCTAAACTTCAAAACCCTGAATTCTCTCTCATCTAAGGAACTGGTTTCTGGTCTTCCTCAGCACTCATATGCTAAAGAATCTCTCTGCTCAGCATGTGAAAAAGGAAAACAAACAAGAGCTAGTTTCAAGTCGAAACAAGTTTCCTCAGTAACAAGTCCTCTTCAGCTCTTGCATATGGATCTATTTGGCCCTGTCAATATCCAATCAATAGCTGGAAAGAAATATACGCTTGTCATTGTAGATGAATATTCTCGCTACACCTGGGTTATTTTTCTTCGCTGTAAGAATGATACTCCAGAAGAACTAATATCTTTTGTCAAAAAGATGGAAGTGCTGAATAATCTTACTGTTCGATCAATAAGGAGTGATCATGGAACTGAATTCAAAAATAGTTCCCTGAACAATTTCTTTGAGAACAAGGGAATCTCTCACAACTTCTCTTCAGTAAGAACACCTCAGCAAAATGGAGTCGCTGAAAGAAGAAATAGAACGATCATAGAAGCTGCTAGATCAATGCTCAGCGATTCTCACCTCCCTACTCAATTTTGGGCAGAAGCTGTAAACACTGCATGTTTTACTCAAAACAGATCGCTGATAATAAAGCGATTTGGGAAGACAGCTTATGAACTCTTTCTTGGAAGGAAGCCTTCTATCAGCTTTCTTCATATCTTTGGTTGTCAGTGCTTTATCTTAAACAACAAAGATCAACTTGGAAAGTTCGACCCAAAAGCCGATGATGGAATATTTTTAGGATATTCCTCCATCTCAAAAGCCTACAGAGTTTTCAACAAAAGAAGACAAACCGTAGAAGAAACCATTCATGTCACGTTTGATGAAACGCGCTCAGCGAACTCTAAACCAATCGCTGACAATGAAGAACTGAATACTTGGATGATCTCTCACTATAAAGGAACTGAACCTTTCTTCTCAAACCAACAGCACACTGAAACTCCAGCTGCTGATGAAGAACCAAGTATCATACCTCCCACCGCTGAATCCAACTCATGGATTTCAGCTGAACCTCTAAACACACTTCTACCATCAAATCCATCTACGTCTGAAAACCCTTCTGAAAGTATTGGTGTATCTAATGTTCAACAATTACTAGCTGATGAACCTCAAGCATCTTCATCAGTGACTGCTCCTATTGTTGATCCTATCGCTGAAATAAGCAATCTTGCTCCTGCTCAGCGATGGACTAGAGATCACCCCATAGATCAAATTCTTGGTAATCCAGATGCAGGTATTCAGACACGACGAAGCTCAGGTAATATCTGTCTCTTTGTAAACTTTCTCTCCTTAATAGAACCAAAGAAGACTGATGATGCCCTCAGAGATCCAAACTGGGTCAGCGCTATGCAAGAAGAGCTGACTGAATTCTCTCGAAACAAAGTTTGGAATCTCGTTCCTAGACCATCTGATAAAACTGTAATAGGCACCAAATGGGTGTTTAGAAACAAGTTAGATGAACATGGAATTGTAACCCGCAACAAGGCTCGACTTGTTGCTCAGGGATACAGACAAGAGGAAGGCATAGACTATGATGAAACCTTTGCCCCTGTGGCCAGGCTCGAAGCAATTCGACTATTCTTAGCTTATGCAGTCTATAAAGACTTCATCGTTTATCAAATGGACGTAAAATCAGCTTTTCTGAATGGAAAACTGAATGAAGAAGTTTATGTAGAACAACCACCAGGGTTCTATGACCCTAAGCATCCAAATTATGTTTATAAATTGGATAAGGCTCTCTATGGTTTAAAACAAGCCCCTCGTGCTTGGTATGACACTCTCTCATCTTTTCTTATCTCTGAAAATTTTGAACGTGGCAAGATTGATAATACGTTATTTTTCAGGAAGATAAAAGGTCATATAATTCTTGTACAAATATATGTCGATGACATAATATTTGGTTCTACTAACCCATCTCTATGTACTCGCTTCGCTGAAAGAATGAAGAAAGAATATAAAATGAGTATGATGGGTGAGCTGACATATTTTCTTGGTCTTCAGATTAAACAATCTGACAAAGGTACTTTTATCTGCCAAGGTAAGTATGTTAAAGACATGCTGAAGAAGTTTGATTTAACACAAACTTCAGCGATGAAAACTCCTATGGCACCACCACTGACACTTAACAAGGATCCATCTGGAAAACCTGTTAATGTCACTGCCTATAGAGGAATGATAGGCTCATTGCTGTATCTTACAGCAAGCCGACCTGACATCATGTACTCTACTTGTTTATGTGCACGCTATCAATCTGAACCCAAGGAATCCCATCTGATCGCTGTAAAGCGAATTTTCAGATATCTGAAAGGAACTCCTAACCTCGGTCTTTGGTATCCCAAAGACTCAGGGTTCGATCTAACTGGTTATTCTGATAGTGATTTTGCAGGCTGTAAACTTGACAGAAAAAGTACCACTGGTGGATGTCAACTCTTGGGAGGAAAACTGGTAAGCTGGACAAGCAAGAAGCAAAATTCTGTGTCCACTTCCACAGCTGAAGCTGAATACGTAGCCGCTGGAAGCTGTTGTTCACAAATCCTATGGATGAGAAATCAACTATTAGATTATGACCTTCAGCTGTCAAAGATTCCTATCTATTGCGACAGCACTAGTGCTATCGCTATAGCAAATAATCCAGTGCTACATTCAAAGACAAAACACATAGAGATCAGATATCACTTTATCAGAGATCATGTGATGAATGGTGATATTGAACTTCACTTTATCCCTACTGACTTTCAGCTTGCTGATATATTCACCAAACCTCTTGATGAGACAAGGTTCAACTTTCTCATCAGTGAGCTTGGAATGCTGAACCTCGAAGAATAATTCTTCAGCGTTCATGTATTGTGTCAGTAATCAAAAGTTCCCCTCATCATTCTCTCTGATAAACATTCTGACTCTCAGGTATGTTCTCTCTCCCTCAAAGATGCTTTTCTTCAAAATATAAACTTTAATCACTGAACTTTCTTCAAGTGATTAAAAGCTTTTTTTTGAAAAATACATTAATCACTGATATTTCCAGTCAGTGATCTTTTAAAAGGAAAATCTATCCCTATCTTTACAATCAGGGATACTTTTAAAAAAGAAAATCTATCGCTGACTTTTCTTCAGTGATCATCTCAACGGACAAATGAACAGTCTCTCTCCTCTATGACGTCATTTGAACCGACAATCCACGACATGCCTTTTCTGACACGTTCGTCCGTTGCCCTCCTATCCAATCAACTTCGTGGAACGTGTCAATGTCATGATAATTTCTTTTCCCGCTTCATTCTCTCTCTTATCTCTCTTCTCTCTCTTCGTATAAAAGGAATTCTTCTCTCCTTTATACGGTTTACGCTTTCAAAACTTTCAAAGCAAGAAACATTCTCTCAAGAACACTCAAGCAAGTAAACCCAGAATATTGAATCTGCAACTCTTTTTCTTCAAGATACACAGGTTTATTTCATGTTTATATGCTTTGTTCATATGCTTTTTATTCTTTTAAAATCCTACTCGCTTTCTATGGATTTTATAAAACGTTTTTTTTTGTAAAAACTAAAGATCATTCCTTCTGATTTTATGTTTTTAAATAAAAACCTTTTGGTTTTAAAGTGTTCTTCATTCTTTCTACCCAGAACACTATTTTTCTCCCAAAAATAACTTGATAATTTTCCAGTTTCCCTTCTTCTATGGAAACTGGTAATCATATTATTTTTAATCTAAATCATTTCTTCTATTATGCCTCTTTCCATAACAGAAATGACACAGTCTTCAATCGTTGCTTCCAAGCATGTACGATTCGCTCTCACTGAAGTTGAGATTACTAAATGTAATCATTTGGCCAGACTCGACTTCAAAGCTGACAAATACCCACATCTGGTGGAAGCTGCTGAATTCCTCAAGCAGTCATGCATAGCTTACGCGATCACTGTGGATCCTAAGCCCTCCAAGACTCTACTTCAGCAGTTCTGGTTCACTGCTGATGCAACTGAACTTACCAACAGGAAAGGCGAACGAGTCCCTACTATCTCGTTCAGCACGGAATTAGGGCCAGGGAGCATGACCGCTCTTAGCCTCAGGAAATCTTTAAGATTCCCTGACAAACCAAAGAGTGGATTCGACGCACTCCCCACTGATGATGAGCTGATATCCTTCCTGGACGCAATGGGCTACTGTTGGGAAAACAAACCAAGATCTTCTATTCCTAACAAGAAGCTCACCAAGATTCTTAAAGCTCAGATGCCATCACAACTGAACTTTATCTTCTCGCACATAATTCAGTGCATGAGTGGGAAGAGTGGTTCGCTGGATCAAGCCAGCAAAACACAACTGCAGATGGCATACTCCGTTATCGCTGGTCAAAACTTTGACTACGCCACAACCATCTTTGAAGATCTGAGGTCGAGATTAGAGAAGCCTGAACGAGATCCCAAGATCTCATATGTACGTTTCATATGTACGTATATCAAGTTCCTCTATCCCAACACCTATCCCACCAAAGATGATGGCACCTTTGCCAGGGTTGGTCAACGATCACTAGAGGTCAAGCCACTCGCCGACGAGGTAAGTATCTCTCTCCTTCGCTCTCGTCTCTCTCTCCATTCTTCTTCATCTTCAGCGACCACGCAGACGGTTCCTTCGTCTGCTATCCCTGTCGCTACCACTACTTCTAAAAGACCATCAGCTAGTCCGATTGGTCCTTCCAAAAAGGCCAAAAAGACTAAGGAAAGTACACCTTCTAGTACTATACCTGAGGGAGCTTCTCAACAAGCTACCTTAGATACTTTTGTGGGTCTTTCCTCCACAACTTCAGCAGTCACTCATACTGCCGTGTCAGCGATCTCACTCGCTGTCACATCATCAGTAACCCCACCTACTATCTCATTCCCTGAGATTAACCCCATCCCTACTTCTATCCCCAAAACTCTTCCCTTCTCTCCTCATTTGGTCTTTGAACCTGCCACCTCTTCTTTCCCTATAGGACCTGAGCATCAAACTTTTGAGGAATCTATGCAGTTCTACAAAATGTTTGATACATCAGGTACACCTATACTCCTAAACACTTCTCTCCCCCCCTCTCCAAATAAGCCCATATCTGAACTAACATTATTTTCAGGTCCTAGCTTGGCGACTGTTGACACGCATGTCAACAGTCTAGGAGAAAAGGTGGATGCTCTCACCAACACCATCAATGAAACCACCAACGCCGTAAATCAGGCTGGTGAGGAGCTGAAGAAGTTGACCGCCACTTGCTCATCTAAAGCTGAGAACTCTCAACTTTCAGCTCTTGAAGAACAAGTCGTCCAACTCAGAGAGTCCTCTCGACTCTTTCAAGGACGATTTGAGTCTCTTACAGCTGAAGTTCAGGGTCTCTCTTCCAAGGTTGACCTCTGCACGTCCCTTCTTCAGCAAGTTCTACAGAAAGTGAATGAACCAGCTCCAGCGCTGCCTCCCTCCTTCACTGAAGATGATCGTACCAACCTCAACATCGCTGTGGAATTCATTCATGATGCCACATGCGACATACCTGCGGTTGAAGACCGAGTTAAGCGTCTGGAGGCTGACGTTCAAGTGCTAAAAGCTTCAACAGCAACTCCAGCAGCTGAACAATCCCCTACCGCTGATAATGACAAAGTGGGGGAGAAAACTGAAGAAACCTCTATTGCTGCTGGGGAAGCTAAGGAACCTCCCTCTCAATCTGAGGGGGAGAAGGCAAAAGAATCCTCATCGATTCACTCCATTCTCTTTGAAGAGGATGAGGAAGAAGATGATGAAGAGGAAGATGATCTAGATCTTGTTGATCAAGAAAAGGATCAGCCCTCCGACGACGACGACGACGATGAAGACCAATCTATGTGGTTCTCTAAGCCGAACGTCGTATCAGGGACAACTTCGCAAGAGGTTGTCAAAACAGGGGTGAGAGGTGATACATCTTCAAGTGTTCCTTCGCAAAGCAAAGACAAGCAACCAATCGCTGAAGAATGCTTGAGGACTGGATCACAATCTGAGGGGGAGCATCCTTCTCAGGTATGTCTTTCAATTGTACCACTTTTCTACTCTTTCCAAACCCCTATGTCTTTCTAGCCTTTATCTCTCTCGTTCTAAAAATACACTTATCCCTTCTTTCCTTCTTTTTCTAACCAGACAGTTCTCACCCCTGCTTAAGGGTTCTGAACTACAAATAATACCAGCGGCTATCGCTGAAGAAATAATCCCAATCTCTATCGCTGAGATTGATGAAGAAGAAGAAGATTCCCTGGTCCATCCAGGAAGGCCCTCTCGACCATCTCATTGGTCAGAGGAAGTGGTGAAGAAAAGAGTTGAAATGATCGCTCAACTAGAAAGTCAACGGCTGAAAATCCCTCTTCAAATATCCACAGAGCTCGACTTCCTTACTGAAGCTGAAAGAGAAGAATCTGCCAAAGCTGAGAAGCTGATCGCTGAATGCAAACGAGATGCCCAACTCGCTTTAAAGATTCAATCCTCTCAAGTTAGGGACAAAAAGCTAAAAAGCAAACCTGTGGAAGTTCAAGCAGCACTACTGAAAGAAATTGAAGAGGAACGCTTCAAAGAACAAGAGATCAACGATAAGTCTATCGAATGGTGCAAACAAAAGATGGATTATCGTTCTGATCTTCTTCCAATATCAGCCGTGACTATCTCTGGTCGCAAGAAGAAAGATCAACTCTCAGTAACCATGGAGATTACCAGAGAGGATGGAACCCAAAAAGCAATGTACGTATCAAAACTTGAAAGCTTCGGATTTACGGAATGGTTAGAGTTCTGGGATGCGCTGAAGAAATCCAAATCTACATACAGAGGCTACGTTGAAGGACTCCTTGAAGCCCTCATAAATAGAGTCGTTTCTGTACTAAAGCTGCCATCTCCTCTTCCTCCCAAATCTTTGAAACTCAAGAGAAAAATTGGGTCCTCCTCCTCTGAAGATGTCGCCATCATCAGGAATGAAACTTCTATCAAATTTTCAAGAGATGCACTGTTTGGTCCTCCTCCTGATCTTTCAGTTCTGGACTTATCTCTGCCTCCTGGTGGTCCCTTCCAAGCTGGTCAAGTAATCGACAAGCCTTATGGAATATTCTTCAGAGATGATGATGAGGAACTCAGATTTCAAAGAATCTCTGAGATTCCTATCTGTCCTCTGAATCATCTCAAGGATCTCTTATGCTTATGGTGTGACTTCTTCCCTGCTGCTGAAAAAATTAAAGAAATTATCAGTCAAGAATCTTTGGAACGAAGACAGAAAGGAGAAGAAATACCTGAGTATATGATCAATCCTCCCAAATCTTCTTATAGCTGATAGATTAGTTTTCTTATCTGTAATCTGTTAGTTATACTTACAGTAGTTAGTTAGTCACTTGTACTTATGATTTTCATATCTTGTAATTCTATCCCTGAATTAAATGAAAATTGCAGTGATGTACTTAACCCTATCAGTACTGTAAAAGATCCCTCAAAATAGTAATTGGGACATGCATTCTATGAGTCCTTTTTATTCCTATATTTTGAATTAAAAAGTAATTTTCTTTTGTTACTTTGTCATTATCAAATAGGGGGAGATTGTTGATCCAAACTCTCTCAGTGATTTGATAACGACCCTCTTTTATACTTAGTGAAAATTACGTTATTATATGTATTAAGTGTTTCATCATCAGCGATCAGACTGAGTCTGTTCAGTTATCGCTGATGACCATTCTGTAAACATTTAATATGTATGTGTTTCACTTTCAGCGATCAAACTGAGTCTGTTCAGTTATCACTGATAGTTTCCTATGTAACACAGTTAACGTAATCCCTGAAGACAAGTCTCGCGTCAACATAGTTCATAGCTGAATCGAAGACGAAGCCACTGAACAATAGATAAGTCTACTAGTGACCTGATGCGGATATCAGCGAAGACCAGACAAATCTACTTACGCGAAGAAGCCTGAGGAAAAGCTTCAGCGATAGCTGAACTTCTTTATCTCTGGAAGAAGAGATACTCAGCGATCAACGATCACAAAGCTTATGCCTCAAGTTTTCTTTTGTCTTACCTTGCACAACCAGTACGATGTGTCAGAACGGACAAGTCTCTGCCACAAATCGTACACCAACTCTGTCAACTACACTGTTCATAAAGTGGCCAAAAGCATGTCTCCAAAAGTGAGACTACCAAAGCCAATCTATGAATGCCACGTGTAAAGTACCCTGCCATGCATTTAATGCATAGGGTATAAATAGGAAGCTCACTCCTTCATCTGAAGGTGTGCTCAATCCTTGAACTCCAAAATAGAAACCCTTGTTTTCTATCTCTCTAAAATCCCCATTCTCTGAATTTCTTGTGCAACCATCTTAGTGTTTCTTAAGTTTGTTTAGATTGAGTCTGTCTTAATCTTATTCCGCAACAAACTTGTAAATTGTATTTTGATTTATCAATAAACAATTTATTAAACTTTAATTTCTGTGTTTGTATTCAACCCCCCCCCCCCTTCTACAAACTTGTTAAGCACCTTCGGGACCAACAATACGTTGTTGCACGATATAAGAAGGTAAATAAGTTAAACTTGTATACTATTTTAGAATGTATCAATGGTGCCATAACTTTTGTTATTAATATTTTGTCACAGAAAAACCCGAAAACACATGAACCGCAAGGTTCAATGGATAATTGGCATGATATGCATTATAGTCCAACTCGTGGATTGGCATGATACAACCACCACATCAGCCACCACAACAGGACGAAGATGAGGATGAGGACACAAATACCGGACTCGTATGATGATTAGATATTTACGTATTTTTATGTTTGAGATGTTAATATTTATTTTGTCATCAATTTTGTATTATGGTTTTCAAATATTTTCTAGTTATACGAATATAAAGTTGTTTTCTAGTAATTTAAATATCAAATTAGTAGATTAAAGTATATTTTATAATCAGATTAAATAAATATTAATTTTTATAATTAATAAAAAAATCAATTTTTATCTACTACGACGATATTTCGTCGCTATAGAGAAAATATATTTTTTTATTTTCTCCTATAGCGACGACATGTTGTCGCAGTAGATAAAAAAATATTTTTTCCTCCTATAGCGACGACATATTGTCGCAGTAGATAAAAATAACTTTTTTTTAATTTTCTCCTATAGCAACGACAAGTTGTCGCAGTAGACAAAAGATCGATTTTTTTTTATTTTTTACTTATAGCGACGACATGTCGTTGCTATGGTGAGCTACAACTACAAGCATTCAGTGACGAAGGCTACAGCGACGATTGTCGTCGCAATAGATCTATAGCGACGAATTCTGAAGCATTAGCGATGACATATGTCATCGCAAAAGGGTCAATTTGTAGTAGTAATGAATTTTTCATTAATAAAGTTATACTCCGTATGTAATTTTCTTTACTGCATATAAAATAGTACGATGTTTTAGTAGCATCAAATACTTGGTACATTTTTCAAAATTGAGTTTTTGAAAATAAGTTTTCCAAAATTGAAGTAGCACATAAATTCATGTAATTTATTTTTGACATAATTTGTCCAGAAAAATACCATCAAGTTATATTGATGATAAATAAGATTAAATAATAATAAAAAGGATATTGATATCCGTTAAAGAATCTTGTGAGAATAGGAGTTGAAGCGAGAAGTGTAAAGGAAGAATTTGGACTCTTGATCACTATATATTAATTAGTGTTGATCTAATGGTTCAGATTAAGTCCTAAACACTATTAGCAAAATGAGCAAAAATCCTTCGAAATATTACCGATGGATCCGTGGGTAATCCGTCGGTAATTCTGTCGGTGATACCATCGCCAACAACGTTTAATCCGACAGAGGTTACCGACAAATACAACTTTCACCGACGGATTCAACTATGGATTTTTCCGTCGGTGAAAGTCATTTGTTTTGTAGTGAAAATAAACCATGAATTAGCTTTAGAAAGAAAATTTCAATTGATCTTCAATTAGGATCCAGGTGTGAAGATCTTTTCTTATCATTCTAAAGATAACTATATTCTTACCGGAAACCAAGTCATTGATACCGACAAGTTGGAAAATTTCTTCTATCATCTTCTGTGGAGTTTATGTTTTATTAGGTAGTGTTTGGTAGGGTTAAGATCAAGGGAGAACCTTGGAAAAAGAAAAAAACAGGAGAACCATGAAAAAACGGATGAACAAATATATCAAAATGGATATCAAATTAAAGATAATAAAATGATCGATTTTTTGGTGTAATTTGTTTTGCTTCAATTTTTGTTTTATTTCGCCCTTTTTGATTTAAAAAATAGGGTGAGCTATTTTTTTTTTTTCTATAAATGCTGTTATAACCAACCCTTTTAATCTTAACCATTGGAACATCTTAATCTAACGGTTTGGATGAGTTCTTTAGTTTTTTCCTTTTGTAGGGTTCTCTCCCGTATGTGGTACATAAAATCACATAATCTTATTACAAACATCTTTCTTCGAGAGATTTGAAGATCTAAACTAAGTATTCTCTCAAAACATATCAGAGCCCTGAACTCAGTGAAAACGGCTGATTTTCACAATAGAAAACCCTAAAAACTAATCTTATATATATATATATATATATATATATATATATATATATATATATATATATATATATATATATATATATATATATATATATATATATATATAGGCCAAGGTTAATTTACAACCCATGTAAATCTTGCAACTCATGCAACCCACATCTTAACCGTTGAATCAATGTTAAGCGGTTATTTTATTTTTATTTTTTTGTTTTTTTTAATTAAAAATATTAGGCCCACATCTATTGTAACCGTGTAACCGTCGATCATGAATCCAACAGTTAAAATGTGGGTTGCATAGGTTGTAAAATTTACATGAGTTGTAAATTAAACTACCCCTATATATATATATATAGATGTAAGTTATTGGACAACCTTTTTAATGGTGCAACCCATGCAACCCACCTATCTACCACTCATTTTGTTTGGGATTTTCTATCCCTACCCCCCTGCAAAAAAACGCCACCCCCTCCCCTCACATCCTTTTCTTTTTTAATTTTTAATTAAAAGTTACAATTTTGGTCCCTAAACTCTTCTCATTTATTTACTTTATACCCTTTGGTTTTATAATTTACATTCTACATTTTTATTATATTAACACATATAAGTGTATATTAACTAAAATACGTTAAAAAAGTAACTTTTAATTTTAACAATTTACACCATTATAATCGTCTCATCAATACCTTCGAAATGAGCCCAATATTGAATATTTTTTTATTTAATTATATTATTATATATATAATATATTGTACCTTGGTTAATCGATTTAAAAAAAAAAAAAAAAAAAAAAAACGCATCACATCGAACGTAAGTTTTTAACATAAAGGTAATAAACATAATAACTATATTGCGTATTTTTTTTATTCCAACAAATTCCAACTTTGATTATTCATTTAAATCAACATAGTCACGAGTACGAGTACGCTCTATATGTTCTTCATACATATCTAATCTACGTTGGCATAGGATAATCCACGACATTGCATCTGGAAGTGCATGATGTGTCCAATGGTGTATGAGTGTGGGCATTGGGTAATCTCCTTTTAGTACCACCTTTATGTAATGATTACCATTAACATGCACTATTACAATTGACTTGTCATGGGATGATGACGACGGGTGTGTCCTGAATGGCAAGTATGTCGCATTGCCTTCCATATTGAGAACATGTGATATGACATTGAACCTTGAAGCAGTTAGAATTCTCATTTCAGGCATAACGATCCAATTCGTATGTGGTGCAAAGGTGTCCTTCTTGAACCAATTCAACGCGGCGTAAATTCTTTGGCACTCGTTGTAGCCAATCACATTAATGTAATAAGCATAATTCTCAGTTAGTTCACCCATTAACTCTGTGCGGATAGTGTCCCATGCATCTTCATGACGACCCAAACAAGTAGATATGGCTCGAAATCCACAATTTCCATTGCCCAATACATCTTGTATTTGTGTGATCCATCATATCTTCTCCCATGTTTGTCATCTGCAACTTTGATATATATATATATATATAGTGAAATTTAGGGGAAATGAACAAAAAAAGATGGGGCATTTTTAGAACACATTTTCAATAACTTCAAAAAAACTGGTTTAGATTGTTAGATCCCTACAGAAAACGAACAAAAGGCAAAACCCTAGAGTATTCTACATACCTGATGGAAATAACAAAAATCTAAGAACAAATGTGGAAATTATCACTTTTATTAAATCTCCATTGGGGGCATCTGTGTATGGATTGGATTGCAGATTGTGCATATTGTAGTGACTAAGTTGTAAAGTATTTATGGATGATGGAAAGGGGGTAAACCCCAAAAAGAAGAGTTGTCAAGGTTTCGAAATTGGGCGCATTTCACGGGGTTTTGAAGTAATCAATGTTTTTGGTTGTAGGAAAGAAACGAAATGGTTATGGGCACATATTTTCCATCACATATTCACATGTGCACAGTTGTAGGGTGGGGTTTGCTTACTCTTGGTCAAATGATTTATGATGGGTGTACGGGGAAATGAAAATGATAATTTTTATAATAATGAGTTTATTTATATCAAAAATAATTTTTAATTTTAACAAGTTACACCATTATAATTGTCTCGTCAATACCTTCGAAATGAACCAAATATTGAATATATATATCGATTTCTTTAACGTATTTTAAAACGTATTTTTTTAACATATAATAAAATAATTAACTCCAAAAATATTCAATATTGGGCTCATTTCGAAGGTATTGAAGAGACGATTATAATGGTGTAACTTTTTAAATTAAAACGTATTTTTTAACGTATTTTAGTTAATATACCATTATATGTGTTAATATGGTGATGATGTAAAATGAAAATTAAAAAAGTAAAAGATATAAAGTAAATTAACTAAATATTTATAGGGGTATAAAATGTAAATATATATTAAAATTTAATTAAAAATCACATTTTGGATTTTTGTTGTCTTGATTGTGAGAGAGATAGGAGGGTAGGAGGGGGTATGGGTTTTATAGGGGGTAGGATTAGCAACACCCTTTTGTTTTCATCTTTTTAATGATTATCTTATATATTTTAATGACAATTAGAAAAAATAACCAATTACATATTTAATAATATAATTAAAACAAAATTATAGTAATATAATATATTAATTAATAGTGATACATGGAAAGGTCGGCATAAAAGGAAGACTCTGCACATACCAAATTGGTGGATGTTAGAATCCTGCAGTAGTAATATGTATTTTGTGCTTTGATACTTGTAAATTAAGATATTTTTAAAATCTTGCATAAAATGATGGTACCTTATGCCTAATAATTTGTATTTAAGAGTTTTTTATCCGTGTTTTATAATATAACTAGTGTTCGGCCCGTGCATTGCACGGGAGGATAAATTTTTTGTTGGAATATTGAACCGAGTTAAAATTAAACGTAATTTCTCTGTTAACGGTTAATGAAATACAATGTGAAAAACGAATGTATTTTCATAAGTGGTTAACTTGCATATATTCTTAATCGTTTGTTGTTATGAGATTGTGCAATAATATTGGTAATAGTCTCACAACATATTTATCTGACTATTGATTTCAAGACCTCATAGTATTAGTCGATAAAAATAAAGATATGTATATATATATATATATCTTATTCCCCTACTTCGAAAAATATGATTGTGGGTTTTGAAAAATATAAACAAATCCTCAGTAAATAAAATAAAATATAAAAAAGTAGTTTTTCAAAGAAACAAAAATATAGTGGAATACCTTTTGTTCAGTTGCAGGTTCCGCCATTGACACCCGACCGTTCGTCTTCTTCTTGTACTCGGATGATACATAGAGAAGCTATAAATATTTATAGTGAATGTAGAGAATATTTTAAAATCTTTTATTTTCATTTTCGATTTTACATTTAAATGTAAATTATGGAAGAATATTTTTATATCTACATCGTTTCTATTTTATTTTCTTTACACTTGGTTAATTTGGAAAGTATTGCGGAATATTTTTATTTTAAAGAATACGATAATTTATTAGTATATCTCGTTATTTTTATTTTATTTTAAAGAATACGATAATTTATTAGTATATCTCGTTATTTTTATTTTTAATTCATATCAATCTTCTTTTTTCTTCTTTTAATGCTCGTGAAAAAAAATACGTGTAGATTTTATATTATCAAAAAAAATACGTGTAGATTTTATATTATGCTAATATAAAATACGTGTAGATTTTATAAAATAAAATATATTTTATATCAACAAAAAAAAAATACGGAAGAAAAAAGAGTTTATATTACATCTCATTATGTAAAAATATTTTATAAAATAAAATATGGAAAAAGATTTTATAAAATAAAATATGGAAAAATCATTATAAGATGTAATATAAAAAAATATGGAAGAAAAAAGATTTTATATTACATCTCATTAATATAGATTTAAATGTAAAATCTACATTTAAAATAGATTATGCTAATATAAAATCTATTTTATAAAATCTTCCACCAAAAAAATAAATAGTTATATTAATAAATGAGTATCCATTCCACAAATAGATGATTATGTGAGATACTGTGCTTGGAAAGGTTGTACCAAAGCATTAAGAAATTGTAAATTAAGTAATTGGCTTTAATTAATTGTAACTTGTGCTTAAAATGTTGTAATTAAGAGTTTTTTATGTCGTTTTTATAATATAGTATAGATATAGATATAGATAATCAAGTGATATAATTCATACTTTATCATTGATCCTTATTATATAAATATTAGAAGCGTACTCGCGCAATGCAGCGAGATACATCACGATTTTAATGTTTATTTTTATTTTTTGTTTTTTATTGATTTACAGTATTAATTGTTTTTTAAGATATTTTAAGTAGATTAACATTAAATAATAGTACATAATGCTTAATACATCACGATTTTAATGTTTATTTTTATTTTTTGTTTTTTATTGATTTACAGTACGATTTTGGATGGTTTTTATTGAGTGATAATGGTTTTTTATATATAAATTTGTTTAATTTAGGCTTAACAATATAATATTTTTTATATAAAAAAAATTAAGTAGTTTGTTAAAATTCATTAATTATCTTATATATTTTAAATTTTTTATATTTAAATTAAGATGTTTATCCTGTTTTAATTATGTTTATCAGAATTCAAATTTCATAATTTTAGGGTTTGGGGATTAGGGATAAGGATTTTGGGGGATAAGGATGAAATATATTAATTAGGGTTAAAAGCTTTACATGTAGTACATTAGGCTTTAGTAGTTATTTTTAAGAGATTTTAAGTAGATAGCTTTAAATGATAGTACATTAAGCTTAGTGAGTTGTAATTAAGAGTTTTTTATGCCATCTTTATAATATAGTATAGATATTTTGTTGTTAAACATAAAGATATATATTTACATCCATGTAAAATCCTTCGCTTGAGTAGAACTTGATAAACAGCTTCACATAAAAATTCAACGTCATACAAAAACATCTAAACAAATTAAGACAATAATTTGTATTCATGGTAGAGTTAAATAAAAAGCATGGTGATCAAGAAGATAGAAACCAGCACGACCGTGATGGGTGGCCGTCTGTGATACCAATTAGCACCGGACTTCACCAATCTAATGACTTCGTTTTCAGCTTTCTTGCCGGTTTTCTCATCGACCTCCACATCAGCCCCCAACTTCATGTTGTGTCTCTTCTTATACCCAACTAACTTGTATCTCACCTTCCCAAAGAATTCAACCCTAAAAAACCCACCATTCGCCACCGGCAGACCCCGTGTCATCAACGGACCCATCACGTTTTTCGCCTTCCCGTTCCCTTGGTAGAAACCGTGCATCCGGTATTCCCCTAACGCGATCATGCTCGTGTTTTTTTGGTCCTTGGGGATGAAGGATATGTTGAGATAAAGTGGATCATAGTGAAGGCCTGTTGCCGGATTCCTATTTTTGAGTCGGAGGTTGATGTAAATGGTGTTGTTGGTCATAGTGAGATTTCCGGTGGTGGTGTTAAGGGCAGGAACGTAAAACTCGTGTAACTGGATACTGGGGAGGACTCGGGTTATATAAATGGCGAAGAAAGTAAGGACGATAATAATGGCCGTTGTCAGGAAACATATGAAAGCAGTCTTTAGGCCCATTTGGAGCTGGCCGGCGGGGAATAAAGGGTATTTGGCAACGCCGGTAGGCACTTGCAGTATTTATACAAACATTTGGTACAAGTAATCTTTTTAATTTTATTGCTGAATTTTTTATAACAAATAAAGAAAGACTAATAAAGTTTAAATATTATCATGTGAGTGTGAGTTGTTCTCGAACTATACAAAAAGTCGTCTCTTTTTAACTTTACTAAAAGCGTACTCACGATACATCACGATTTTAATGTTTCATCTTATTTTTTTGTCGATTTACATTAGGATTTTGGATGGTTTTGAGAAAGTGATAATGTTTTTTTATAAATTTGTTTAATTTAGGCTTAATAATATAATGTTTTTTATATAAAAAAAATAAGTATTTTGTTAGAATTCAATTATCTATACTATATTATAAAAACGACATAAAAAACTCTTAATTACAACATTTTAAGCACAAGGTACAACTAATTAAAGTCAATTACTTAATTTACAATTTCTTAATGCTTTGATACAACATTTACAAGCACAGTATCTCACATAATCATCTATTTGTGGAATGGATACTCATTTATTAATATAAGTATTTGTTTTTTTGGTGGAGAATTTTATAAAATAGATTTTATATTAGCATAATCTATTTTAAATGTAGATTTTACATTTAAATCTATATTAATGAGATGTAATATAAAATCTTTTTTCTTCCGTATTTTTTTATATTACATCTCATAATGATTTTTCCATATTTTATTTTATAAAATTTTTTTTACATAATGAGATGTAATATAAACTCTTTTTTCTTCCGTATTTTTTTTGCTAATATAAAATCTATTTTATTTTATAAAATCTACACGTATTTTATATTAGCATAATATAAAATCTACATGTATTTTTTTTCCTAATATAAAATCTACACGTATTTTTTTTTCACGAGCATTAAAAGAAGAAAAAAGAAGGTTGATATGAATTAAAAATAAAAAATAACGAGATACACTAATAAATTATCGTATTCTTTAAAATAAAAATATTCCGCAATACTTTCCAAATTAACCAAGTGTAAAGAAAATAAAATAGAAACGATGTAGATATAAAAATATTCTCCCATATTTTTAATAAATTTACATTTAAATGTAAAACCGAAAATGAAAATAAAATATTCTCTACATTCACTATAAATATATATAACTTCTCTATGTATCATCCGAGTACAAAAAGAAGACGAACGGTCGGGTGTCAATGGTGGAACCTGCAACTGAACAAAATGTATTCCACTATATTTTTGTTTCTTTGAAAAACTACTTTTTTATATTTTATTTTATTTACTGAGGATTTGTTTATATTTTTCAAAACCCACAATCATATTTTTCGAAGTAGGGGAATAAGATATATATACATATCTTTATTTTTATCGACTAATACTATGAGGTCTTGAAGTCAATAGTCAGATAAATTTTCAAGTGGTACTGAGTGAATTTGAACTATACCAGTTGAGTTGCCGGTTACAAAAGATATAAATCATTTATTTTCTTTGTCATATTTGATGTGGGTTGAATGTTGTTAATTTAATCTACAGATTTATACGTTCAAAGTGATTGTCAAGTGTTGTCGAGGAGGTTTCAGAAAAATTGCAAAATCTGTAAAAACGTATGTTCATATTTATAATTATTTCAATAATAGTGATATGTTGTGAGCCATGTCGTTTGAGTTTTAAATAATATAATACAAAACTATTACCAATATTATTGCACAAACTCATAACAACAAACGATTAAGAATATATGCAAGTTAACCACTTATGAAAATACATTCGTTTTTCACATTGTATTTCATTAACTGTTAACAGAGAAATTACGTTTCATTTTAACTCGTTTCAATATTTCAACAAAAAATTTATCCTCCCGTTAGAATTCAATTATTATCTTATATATTTTAATGACATCAAAAAAAAAAAATAACAAATTACATATTTAATAATATAATTAAAACAAATTTATAGTAATATAATATATTAATTAATATGATACATGGAAATGTCAGCATAAAAGGAAGGCTCTGCACATATCAAATTGGTGGGTGTTAGAAGCATACAGTAGTAATATGTTTCTTGTGCTTTGATACTTATAAATTAAGAGATTTTTAAAATATTGCATAAAATGATGGTACCTTATGCCTAATAATTTGTATTTAAGAGTTTTTTATCCGTACTTTATAATATAGTATAGATAATATTAATATGTGAATAGGGGCGGATTCGATGAAATTTAATTTATTTTGTGAGAAAAAACCTTCGCGCGTCTATCTCCATTACTGACTAAAAAAAGCATTGGTAATTCATCGGAAAAAAACCATTATAGGCGGATCGTGGTCGGTGATCGTGATTATCAACGCATTTACCGATGGATTGACCATCACCGATGGTTGTATCTAATGATAACGAGTGATTTGCCATGAATTCGCCGGAAATTCCGGCGGAAAAAATCTGTCAATGAAGCCCCTTTCACTACAAGAAAAGTAACCTTCGGTTTTGTACTTAAAGTTCTGAAAAACTTCTCTAAAGATTTTAGAAAAGTTTTTTAATTCCGTCAAAAAACTTCTTTATATAAGGGTAGCTTATAAAGGTTTTAGGATTTAAATTAACTTTTAGAGATGTTTTTTTGAGGCTTTAGATACGTTTTTAAAGCTTCTCTAAAGGTTGGTTATTTTTTTAACAAGTTTCTCTAAAAGTATTTATTAGTGACGCTTTTGTAGTATTTGAGATGTTTTATAAGTGTTACTAAAAGTACTTTTAGAGAAGGTATTTGATTTTTTTTTTTCTAAAAGTATAGGTTTTTAGTGACACTCTTAGAAAACATTCTCTAAAACCATCATTTAGTTACACTTTTACAAACCTTCTCTAAAGTTTATGTTTAGTTACACATAGTAGAAACCTTCTCTAAAACTATCTTTAAGTTACCCTTTTAATAAAATCAAACACTTCTTTAAATGGTATATTATATATATATTTGAAATCTATATGTGTATATAACAATAACACAATATAATAAGAAATCAAATTAAATAACATAAAAATCGCAGAACAATAAAATTTCATATTTGTATAAAAAACATAGATCTTTCATAACAAACTCTAATATCCAATCAATATATACATTCATCCAAATTCATTAAAAACCATAAAAGTTCATACTACAACATTCCAATTCCGATACATTCAACACTCTTATCGACACCTCCATTAGTCATCTCTACAATCACTTATTGTACCAATTTCTTGTAATCCTTTGAAGCCACGACAATTGTAACATCTTCAACAGCTTGATCACGAAGAAATCATTAACATTACAAATGGCTATATTTAAAAAGAGCTAAAATCCAAAAAAAGTCACCTCAAGTCTCACAACCCTCAATCAAAAAGCGGCCACATATGAGTCCTCTTTGGGCTTTCCAATATTCAAAGTGGCACCTAGGCCGGAAAGCACCGATGAAAAGGACCTTGACATAAATGCAATAGAAAGTTTGAGCATAATAACTTACATTAGTTGAAAATGATAACCAACTACAAGTTGTGGCTTACCCAACAACGAGGAGACCTGATGGAAAAGGCTAAACATGAGGCTCGTCTATGTTTCATAAGATAGAAACAACCATGATCTCAAGGGACAAACTCTAGAGTATTTGTAGCCGGTACATCCTCAAATTGATCAATTTAGTTGTTTTGCTAAACATGGGACATCCTAAAATTGTGCAAGTACAAAACAAAATTATAAGGAAGCACAACGACTTTACAAGATAACAAAAAAAGATCACCTTGATATTTCACAATTCTTTCGGACCAAAAGGTGCCTAGGTGAGCGGACTGTGTTAGTGTATTAATTGTATCCAAGATTTAGTGAGAAAAGTCAAATCTTTTAAAGTCAATTAGTCAATCTTGTTTAGTCAATATGGTGTTTTAGGCTTTTGAGAGTTTAGTTGTGTGAGAGAAGCATGTTTGAGAGTTTCTTGTATAGTGTTGTGATTGTTCATATAAACAGCTTGTGCCTTGTAATAATCTTGTAACTAAGTCATATGCATATTGTCAGATCTATGAATACGAAGACTTTCTCTCTCTACTCTCTCTCTCTAGATCTATACACTGTCAAATCTTGATCTTGATAGATTGTAGAATTGCTTGATTTGAATTGGGAATACATTATCAATTGGTATCAGAGCAAACAAGAAGGAGCAGATTCGGATCAGATTTGAAGATTTTCTTGAAATATTTTTGGCGGATTGAAAAAGTTACTGTTTGATCTTAGTTGTTCTTGTTTTTGCACAATTAAATCATGAATTTGATTTGATTGTGTGTGGTTTATCAAGAGGATCAAGTTTCGTTCAGATTACATAGGCTAATTTCAACTTTAGATTGATCAATTTGATCAAAATGTTGGTTTCGTGAAAAGTAGAAAGTCGAACACTGTAATTCGAATTAATCACTGTAATTTTCAATTGCTTTTGTAATTTCAGTGTTGTAATCTTGTTTCATATTGTATCGTGGACAAATTGTGAAATTTTCAGATTCAGAAATCAAGATTTACTTGATTTTTGATCGAACAGGCCAAGAACACGCAAGGAAACCCAAGAACGCGCAAGATCTGCAAAACGCGCAAGCTTCATCATCTTGAAGAACGCGCAAAGATTCTGAAGAACACGCAAACGTCTTCTGCGAGTTCATCATCAAATGCGCAAACAGTAGCTTGCGAGTTCTCAAAACATGCAAACCGAAGCCTACGAGTTCTAAAAATCGTCAAATTATTTCTAAGGCCAGAACGCGCAAAGGCCAGAAACGCGCAAAAAAATCTAAACGCGCAAGTAGTGTTTTGCACGAACCCAAAACGCGCAAATGCTTGTTAGCGTAAAATTCAGTGAATAGTGACTTGCGTGAAGTAGTGTTCTGCGAGTTTTAGCTTGTGAGTTTGTTAAACGCGCAAGTAAGCCTCTGCGAGTTCTAGAAACGCGCACGTTACGGTCTGCGAGTTTATTCGAAACAGTGTTTTGCGAGTTTATTCGGTCTGCGAGTTTCAAGCTTTTCATTGGTCTGCGAGTTTTAGTACTTAGTCAATTTTTGCCAGTTGTTTCAAATTTGATCAGTTTTGAATTTTACACATCGAGTGTAATCTGCACTTCTTGAACGATCATTCATATCAAGCTAATCTTTCAAGATGCCAAAGACAGATGATAAGGGAAATACTGTACTTTCAGCTAGAGATATGGTTGTATTGTACATGCCTGAGATACCTGTTATAGAGGTTGAACGAGACAAATTGAGAATTCAGAATGCAGCCTTTATCAAACAAATTCAGGAGTTTAAATCAAAATTGTCAAATTCTGATAAATCTTCTGATTGTGTAAAGTGCGCTAATCATGCTAAATCTGATTATGCAGGTATCATCAAGGTTAGAGAGAAGGAAATTAGAGAAAAAGAGACAGAAATTAAAGATGGAGAGAATATGATTAAAATAAAAGAATATGCCATTCAGTCTCTTGAGAAAGCAATCAAGGTTAAAGAGTCTATAATTGCAAAACTTCAAAGCCAACTGAAGACGACTGAACAAAAATCATCTGAGCTGAAAGATGAATCAGTTAAGCTTCAACAAAAGTTTAAGGCTTTTGAAGATCAGATATCTGCTCTAGAGAAGAAGAATGCTGAATTGAAAACAAGCCTCCAAGCAGAAAAAGAAAAATCAAATGTGAAGACATACTCAACTCAACAGACATCTGAAATTTCTAAGAAAACTTTACAAGAGAGAAAGGATTTGGAGCTGAGATGTTTAAAACTTTCTAAGCAAGTGTCTGAATTCGAAAGGATAATAATCACTAAAAGAGACACTTTTGTCAAAGAACGAAAAGTTCTTGAAGATAAAAATTCTGAATTTCCCAAACAGATCTCTATTCTACAAGACTTACTCGAGAAAGAAAGAAAAGTTTTTCAAGAAAACAAAAAGTCTTTGGAGATTGAAAAGAAGAAATATGAAAAGAGAAATGTTGGGATCTTCAATGAAATTTCTGATAAAACCAAGAACTTACAAAAAGATTTTGAACAAGAACGCTTACATTTTGAATCTGAAATATCAAAGATCTTATCCAAAATAACTGTTTTATCATCAGATGTGCAGAAAGAACAGAAGGCCAGATCTAATTTGAAACAAATGTTTGACACAATGACTTTTGAAAGAAACATTTTATCTGAAAAGATAAAGAACTTAGAAGCTGCAAATGTTGATTTGTCAGAAAAAGTTTGTGCTGATATGATCAATCAATCACCAGTTGACAATTCAACCGAATCAGTTTGCTCATTTAAAACTGCTTCAAGTTCAATTCATAATAAAAATGTTTTCAAAAACAAAAGTGTCAAACCAAATATTGTCAAATCAAATCAGATTCGACCATCTAATCTATTCTATGACAAATCTGTTGATGGTTCAGCGAGCTATTATATAAAATCTCTTGGAAAGCAATCTAAGAAAAATCAGATGGTCTGGAGAGTTAGAGGTTCTTCAGAAGAGAAGAATGACAGCTCATTCAAATCCACAACAAATATCAAAAAGAACAGAACACATAAAGGTAAATCTTTTGATAATTCTGATATGTTTTACTCGACTAATCATTTGATCAGGATTGCTCAAAAGAAAATCTGTTGTTCTTACTGTGGAGAGAATGACTTCGTTCAGAAAGAAACTGCTCATAACTTGTACGGCTCTTACAGAATTACTTCTCAGAATTCTGGATTTAAAAAATATAAATCTAATGAGAAGTGGATTCCTAAATCTAACATACCAGGACCCAAATACCAGTGGGTACCAAAACCTGTCAAATCTGTTTTGCGTGTACCACCGGTCTAGGGGGAGCAGGAACTGTGGCTCTTGAATAATTCAGTTCAAGACCCTGACTTCAAAGTTAAAAGATTTTGACTTCTAGACAAATCAGTCTAGGACTCGTACCTCAAAGACATTGGCTTCTAAACACTTCAGTTTAGAACCCGAACTTTAATGTAAAGAATTGTGGCTTCTGATCACATCACAGATCAGGACCCGTTCTTCAATATTCAGATAAGGATATTTTGTAAATATCCAGGGGGAGCTTAATAGACCTAAATCATTTTGTCATGATTTGAGGGGGAGCTTAAAGGTAAATATCTTCTGATCTAAATCTCTGATTGTTTGAAAGAAGAACAACTTTCAAGCATGAAAAACATTTTCTTAAATGTTCAAACCACTTCTCTATTCTCAAAAGATTTCATGAATTAAGAAGTGTGATTTTAAATGTTTTTCATTATTGAGCTTTAATGTTTAACTGACCATGTGTTTCTAAAGATCAATACTTGCGTATTATCTTGTCTATATACTGTAAAGTATTCACACACACCGGTTCAGTATTTCATTTGAATCTGTTATTACCATGTCTCATAACGAACAAATTTTTCGATGGTAATACTCCCGTTTGCTTTCAAATGTTGTTGAGCATCAATCATCATTTTCAAATTTGTGCTTTCATTGCTAAATTGTTTATATTTGTTCATATAAACAAAATATCCAATTCTTTGATACCCTAACCATTTTTATTTGATCTGATTGATACATTGTCAGATTCTCAAAACAATTCTCTTGATTTCATTTCATTCATTCAATATCTTTGTTTTGAGAAATCTTCAAAGTTCAATTGCTCAAATCTCATGAGCATACATTTTGACAATGTTATCATACATTTTTGTGCTTAACTTTTCAAGTTAAACTGTTGAGCAACTATTCTTTATAGGACTTACATGGGATTCGTGTGAGAACTTAAACAGAACTTCCATGGATTCACGTTAACCAGTGTTTCCTACCCCGGAAGTTATCCTAGAGTGATTGAGGGGTGAGGGGTCAAAATCAAAGAGTGGGGGAGATAACTCATCCGGTTGAGTTTTTCTCATTGAGCTGAGGTAAAATGTAAATGAGAGTTTGGTTAGAAGTGAGCATATTGATAAAAAGAAAGATGGTGTGAGAACAGAGTTAAAAGAATATGAAAACTCTGCACCAACCACTTTCTGAGCCGGGCAGCCACATCTACTGATTGGTTCACATTCTTTGGTGACCATCATTGAAACAGGCAGTGAGCCCATGCCAACTCTTGCTATAATCCCACCAGCTACTCGTTTCTTTCTTAACAAAGAAATGTTTCATTTTCTTTGGGGACGCAGCATATCTGCTATCTCGTCTTCACTCGGAAGATTTAGATATTGAAAAAGAAGGAAAGTTTCCCCACCTTCGCACCTCTTTCATGCACATTGAGTCCGTATAATACTTGTTGCTGTCTCAACAATTTACACAATTTGAGCCTGAAAAAACTTAAGTAGCTTCAATCATTTCTACACTTTCACGTACACACAAGGAATAAGTTTTCTTGTCATAACATTCATAGAAAATTCCTTCGTGGTTTTTCGATGATTGAATGGAAGCCTTGGAGGAGTGAACATCACAAAACTCCTTTCCAATGTACATCCGTTGTACAAAGTGGATCCGTGCTACTTACAGGCATACTAACTGTTTCATCCGTTGAATCAGGGTTACACTGTTCATTATATCTGGATTTGAAAAGATCCGGATAAATATTTTCATGAATTGACGGATACTCAGATCAAAGGGCGAAGAATGTCAAATTTACCATAAAAAGGGGAGATTGTTAGTTTCTTACAAAGGGGAAGATCAAAGAAAGTGTTGAAATTGAAGAGTTTTGATGATCATGATGTTCACAATCATCAAAAAGGGGGAGAAGTCTACAAAGATCAATTTCAAAGATTGAAAGTTCAAATTCAATCAAGTATGTTGAAAAAGAAAATTCAGAGATGATTCAAAAGATTCTGAAGAAAGATAATTCAAATGTCTGAAAGTTTCAAGTCATATAACGCTAATATAGTAAAAAAGGGAGATGATTTCAAGTTTGAATCTGAAGATGACTCAAAAGATTCTGAAAAAACAAAGATGATTCAAGTCTCAAAGATGATTCAAGAAAGTTTGTTTTTCAAAGACAGTCAAGAGATCACAGTGATGGAGATACATACAAGTTTTCAAAGATTCCTCGAAGTTTCAAAGAGTTTCAAAGTTTCATTCAAGACATGTTGATTTCCAAAGATACAAAGTGCAAAAGACTTTTCAAGATTCTTCAAAGACTGAAAGACTGAAGATTGTTAAAGCTTCAAAGTCCAAGACTGTCAGAGACAAAAGTTGAAGAATCAAGCGCTGAAGACTAGTGTCAAAATTTTTTAAATCTTGAATACAAAGGGGGAGATTGTTAGTGTATTAATTGTATCCAAGATTAAGTGAGAAAAGTCAAATCTTATAAAGTCAATTAGTCAATTTTGTTTAGTCAATATGGTGTTTTAGGCTTTTGAGAGTTTAGTTGTGTGAGAGAAGCATGTTTGAGAGTTTCCTGTATAGTGTTGTGAGAGAAGTAGATTGTTCATATAAATAGCTTGTTCCTTGTAATAATCTTGTAACTAAGTCATATGCATATTGTCGGATCTATGAATACGAAGACTTTCTCTCTCTACTCTCTCTCTCTCTCTAGATCTATACACTGTCAAATCTTGATCTTGATAGATTGTAGAATTGCTTGATTTGAATTGGGAATACATTATCAGACTGCAACATACACAATAGATGATTGTATGGTATCGTTAAACACAAATGAAATACCAAGAATATGAAAAAAAACGTTCGAAATAGACTTGCAACATGAGAGAGGAAGTTTAAGCATACAACATTTAGTAAAGCTTGATCTTGGTTTGTGTGTGACTTCCTCTAATAAGGCATAGTTGAAGGTTTGTGCCACAAAACATATGAGGAAACAGATAAATAGAGTAGAACATTACAATTATCTTAGGAATTCTTAACAAAAAAAATAGCATCAGATAAACAATAGTTGTTGAAAATTAGTTGGTGTGATGTGAAAAGTATTGGGAATAACTTGTAACTCTTCCGGATTCTTGATGGCTTTCACTAGAAAAGAGATGACAATGGTCACACATGTTACCTTTTCTGCTGTGTGCGATTTGTTCTTTGATATCACATGATCTACTTACACTTCTGCATCTATATCGAGTATATTTGTTGTTTTAAGTTAGCAATTTAAGTTGTTTTACATACATGAAAAAAACGTTGTATCAAAAGATAAAAAAGCTTAAATGTGCATTATTTAAAAGAGATGCAAAGTAATAGGTCGCGATCTACTTACACTTCTGCATCTTATGCTCTTTTTAGGTGTATTCTTATCCTAAAATCTTCTAGTTGAAGCTTTATTTGGGAGTACATAGAGAAGTAAAAAAATTGTATCAAGCACAAGTTAGTCAAACCAAGGGCGGAGCCAGAAAATTTTTCTAGAGGGTGACTAGAAAAAATGTAAGAAAATTCATAATTCCAAAGTTGAGAAAACTCTTTTAAGTATATAGGTTTTTTAATTAAATATATATGTCCTAAAAAGAGTTGAAAAACATGAGTGTCCTAAACAACTTAACTATGTCTATATTTATACAAACAAATACAAAATGTGTGTAAATAACCATATAAATAAAAAAGAAGCCCTTTGAAAACACTTGATATTTATCGTATTTTTTTGTGTATTCAACAAAATGACGTGTTTATTTTAGAACCTTTAGAAAACAGGCATTTATATAGAAGAAAAAGAAGAATTTGATATGAATAAATAAAGTTTCAAGTGGGCAGGGCGTTCCTAACTTTTTGGGGGCCCTGTTACACATTGGACGATAAAACGAGTAATAAAGAAATAAATTATAAAAATTCATACCATACTAAATCTCTTACAATGTAAAAGAACAAAAGGTGTTTAAAATGATAAAGGAACATGCGAAATTCACTTAAACAAGATCATTCTTCTAGCATTTTTCGAAACAAAGTCTTCAATCAAATCTTCATAATCAACGTTCTCCAAAAATCCACTTTCAATAGCAATCAAGGCAAGTCCATTAAGTCTTTCTTGTGTCATCGTGGAGCGCAAATACGACTTCAACGGCTTCAACTTCGAAAAAATTCTTTTTTGCAGATGCAACAGTTACACGAATAGTCAACAAAACTCTATAAGCAATAATAGCATTAGGAAACACATCCAACATGTTTCAAATACTCTAAAATATCAACAGGTCCCATCTTTTGATTCGCCAAATAATCTTGAAGTAACTTCAATTCCACATATAAGTCATTCCCATCAACATCAGATTGGTCTTGTTTCTTAAGTGCAATTTCAAAATTAGTAGAAGAAGACTTCAAACACGCATTATCTAAAGAACACAACTTATCAGAAGTACATAAAAACCCAAACACACTTTCATATTCTTGGTATTGTTCAAATCTCCTATTTAGTGAAACAATTACATGATCAACAACACATAAGAAATAAATAACTCTAAATGACTCCTTTGCAGATTGTGAAGTAATTTCAGATGCATCACTCAGATTTTCATCAAAATGTCTTTTTCTTCGAATTTCATGTCTTTTGGGAAAAAATGGATCAATATTCAATTCGATAGCAATTTTCTTTGCTGATTCTATAGCATCTAAAAATACGGTTTCTCTATACCCCTCAAAAAAAGAAATCAACCCCTTGACTCGTTCAATAGCATCAATTAGCATATTTTTTTTTTACTGTAAATGTTTACTAACCAAATTTAGAGCATATAATATTTCATACCAAACCACTATTGACACTAGAAACTCAAAATCGCCAAGCTCATTTTGTGCTAAAGATTTTGCTTCACTTCTTATTTTTGAATCGTTATCAATTTCAACTACTTGAAGTAAAGTTTCTCTTATATCTAAAACTTGAAATCTTATAGCTTTTACACTATCAACACGACTCTCCCAACGGGTCATTGACAATGTCTTGACTGTCCATCCTTTTACATTATCTTTAAACACTTGTCATCTCTTAGTAGAATTAGCACATATTGTATAAATACACTGAATAATTCCAAAAAAAAATCTCTAGCTTTACCACAAGTGTTGGCTATATCACACAAAGTCAAATTAAGATTGTGAGAAACACAAGATGTATAAAATTCTCTAGGATATATATCTAACATTTTCTTTTGTACTACTTGATGTTTTCCCTTCATATTTGAACCTTTATCGTAACCTTGTCCTCGCACATCATCTATATCTAGACCAAGAGATTTTAATTCATCTCGTAAGACATTAAACAAACCTTGGCCTATTGTATCATTGACCTCCAAAAATCCTAGAAAATATTCCTCAATGCTAACAATTTTTTAAGAGACATCTACATACCTTAATATTAAAGACATTTGTTCTTGATGACTTATATTGGGAGTGCAATTAAGAATAACGAAGAAATATTTTTCCTCTTTTACTTTTTGAACATTTTCATATTTGATTCTCGTAGCAAGCAAATCTATTAACTCATTTTGAATTTTATTGCCAAATAATGAAATGCATATCATCATTAGTTACACATTGAATACGATCTTGAACAATTCGATCAAATTCAGCCAACATTTCAATCAAGCCTAAAAAGTTACCATTGTTATTCTCATACAATCTTGAAGTAGTGCACGAAATGCAAGGTTACGTTTTGCAAGAAACTTCATAGTACAAACAATTCTTACCAAGATTTTTTTCTTTCTCAATTTGGTTTTGAGCAACTTTGTCAATGGTTTGATTCTTTTGAAGTCTTAGGTGGAAATCATACCAAGTTTTCATATTCATTACATGATCTATACTTGTTTCATTTTCCTTAAGTCTAGTGCTAAGGTGTGACCAATCGCTAAATCCATCATTTGTTAGTTGACCTTTTACATGCCTTTTCTTAAAAAATTTACAACAAAAACAAAATACCTTATCGAGCTCTACCGAATAGATAAGCCAGTCTGTAACACCCTAAAATTCGGGTAATTTTAAAAATTTAAAAGTTCGGCAATATAACGTTTATAAATAGGGAAAACCACCCAAAATGGGCAAAGCATGAGCATTTACAAAACCTGTGATAAAGTGTGGGGAAACGACAACAAACTAATCTAAACTGTATCTAGCTAGATTACATTGGTTGTCAACCCAATACCAAAATGAATAATTGATTTAAATGCTAAAGCTTCCAAAATAACTATCATCCAAAAATGCCCTCAAGAGACCATGCTCTTCTCTCAACCCCTTGATGACCCGCTGCTAAGGGAACCTGCTATACACATCATTTGAGAAAAAATGTTAGGCTTAATGCCTAGTGAGAACATACAGTTTATACAGAAGACAGAAAAAGAATTAGTTGTAAGATAAACAAACTATTTTCATCAACGTCCTTGTAAATGGTTTGGTGAACACATAATGACCTTCCGGTCTAGACTTCATCTTGCGATGATGGGTGTAAGCCCAAATTCCAAGGATTGTGGCGAAACACAAAGTAAGCCATTTTCCGAGTTTTGAGCTCATCATACTAGGATCAAGGCCGTGAACACGCCGACTCAAAATAAAGATGTGGGGGATGGCACCCAATGGTCCTAGTCATACTTATTCACTATGATTTACATTTACGACCCACGACTAGTAACCGGTCCCACATAACCGTACCAAGTTGCCCTCTAGGGTCCAATGTCTCAACTAGCTACATACGGGAGTTACCCCCAAATAATAAGTCAACTATACACCTATGGATCCATTTGTATTAGTCTAGACTCGTCACAATACACTTGTGACCAACTATAATCAAACATATAGTTCATGATATCATTTAATCCCAAATCATATTTTCATGGTTAACTGCTGAAAAGAAAATACAAGGCTCAAACATGAAGCATAAAGCTATTTTCTCATTTCCAGAAATGTGTAATACCATCTCAATGTAAATATGAACTTCTTAAAAACCATTTATTTCCTTTTCCAACAAATAGCTCTTCCAACCGAAATACCCATAATATGTTTAGAAATATAAACTTGACTAAAAGCCACAAATGGAACCTTTACTCATCAACATAAGAAATCAACTACATTTATAGTTCCAAGACATGATTTGTTCCTTTAGTTTGCAAAATAGTAAGAAACCCTAGAAATTTCCAAAACCCCAAATTAGGTCAAAATCTCATAAATGATGAAAATGTAAACAAGGAGGTGATTAGAAGTCAAAATATGTATTTTGATGTGTATAAAGTTTAAGAAAGGGTAGATGTACTCACAATGGGTTAAATACCAAAACCCTAGAAGTTCTAGTTGGAGAGAACTAGCACTTGAGCTTGAGATCCTCACAAGGATACCTTAGATTCACCTAAACCAATCACCATTAATAAGAAGGAGGAGGTTGGGTGGAGTAATAAATGAGAAGGAAGACCTAGGGTTTGAAGACTTACCAACCAGAAGAGAGAAAAACGAGGTAGCTTCTTCCAAAAATCAGATAAAAAGACTTATTTTCGGAGCTGGTCTAATAAAAGCAATTGTGCCCGCTCGCGACAGTGACACGCGATAGTGACATTGTCACTATCGCGAGGCAGGGTCGCGCCATTTGTACCAAAAGTCGTAGGAATTTCCGCGATAGTGCCCTGGCGATAGTGATACTGTCACTATCGCGTGGCAAGGTCGCGCCATATGTATCGAACCCAAAAACTCCAAATTTCAAACCCGCGACTTACGAGACTACAACAAGGGAAAAGATACAACGGATAGGAGTGAAATTAAACGAATAAAGGTTACAAATACAGACAAGTTGGGAATCTAGATTTACACAAGATTACGGGTGTTACACAGTCTCTAAGTATACCATGTGACAGAAAATCATTTAGAAAATTTGTCTTTAGGACCTTTTTGAACAGACAAGTCTCTTTTAGGACCTTTTGCAACTAGCACATCAATCATTTTAGAATCCAAAAAACCCCAATTTCTTGGATCAAATATATCAATATTGTTAAAAGCATCATTAACATTAGTAGCATGCTCAACATTAATATCATCAAGAACATCATTTGAAGCATTAACATTAGCATTAGTCGCATCATGCACATTAGTATCATCAAGAATATCATTAGAAGCATTAGCATTAGGAGCAGCATGGACATTAGTATCATCAAGAACATCATTAGAAGCATTAAAGCTAGCATTAATATCATCCAAAGTATCACCCACATCAATATTAACTGTTGTTATCGGGGAAGTTAGCTTTCAAAATCAAATAAAAAAGAGAAGCTAGCAAAATCCTCATTGGAGTCATTTTGATTGCCAACTAAATTCTCCAAATTAGGATTTTCATCACAAGCATCAACATGTTGATTATCAAGACAAGATTGTGATTCTTTAGTGATAAACTTATCAAGAGATCCTCTTTGAGACTTTATCATCTCTTCAATTTGTTTTTTTGTACGTTTTTCACATACGAAATTATATTTTCTAACCCTAGAAGACATAATGACTATTGAGACTGAAATAAGTAAAACTAAAAAGCTATACATGAAGAAAACAACGTGGTTTGAGGACAGAGAAATTGATATTGATTCTTTGTTCTCCCAACTCCCAAGTGCCAAGTGCGAATGTGATGTAGGGAGAATTCGAGAACTATCAAGGCGTTTCTTCTATCTCTGGAAAAGAAGAAAACGAGCTCGAAAAAGGCTTAGAAATTGGCATCAAAGAAAACCCCTACCGGTAGTTATACCGAGACTTAAGTCCAGGTAGAAGTACCGATGACCGCACTTGATTGATTATTATTATTATTTTAATTATTTTGACTTAGGATAATTATTGTTAGTCTTGATTATTATTAGTTTTATTTTTATAAATTATTTAAATAGTTTCCTAGTTGGTTTAGGATTAGGATTAGATTTGAATAGTTTTCTCTTATAGTTATCTTAGACTATAAATAGGTTTTATTGTTTCTTTGTTAATCAGATTATTAGAAATTATTCAATAAAGTTATATTCTAGAGTTTTATCTCTAGGTTTAAGAGTTTTCTCTTAATTTTATCGAGTGTTTCGTTGTAAAGCTCGTTATCCTTGGATCCAGACGTTAGTCGATCCGTTCCCTGTTTTCCCCGCTGCGTCATTTGGTATCAGAGCACAAACTTTCATGTCTCTTCACCTTCAAGATGGCAGGCCAACCACCACCCCTCACCCGAGCAGATCATGATGGGGTCACAACGGCTTTCACCACAACCCTCAACACGCTGACATCCAACTTCGCCAATCAAATCAACGACAATCGTCGGAGAAGAGACAGGCATGAAAAACCGGTCAAAGTTCCACGTGACAACAACTATAACTATATTATGGATTCGTTTATTTTTCGAGTCAAACAACCGCTTGTTCCTGAGGAACAGCAAGAAAAAACGACGACTTGACCAACAATGTCAAAGGTAAGGCCTTCCTCGTTATGACAGAATCACAACAAGGAATCTTTACTGAGACCAAAGTGTGCGAACTAGATCTCGGACCAACCACCGAAGGAACTGCAAGCAAATCGGTAGAGGACATCTCAATTCAAGTCAAACAAGTGGTGCAAGAATTTGAAATGGATGACTCTGAAGACACTCCCGAAACGCCACCATTGGAGAGCTCGATTCACGTCAAGCCAGTCTTGCAAAAGTTTAGAGGGGTGCTTGCAAATGATACTTTTAATGTCACCACCCCTACAACACAAACGACAATTAATTGATTTTGTGGTTCGTACAAACCTCCTAAAGCTACAACCCAAACGTATAAGTCCCATGGAGTCGGGTGAAGCTATTTTTCAAGTGAACTCGAGGTCGAGTTCTTTTCAAGTGAGGGTGTCTGATATATGGAGAATTCGAGAACTATCAAGGCGTTTCTTCTATCTCTGGAAAAGAAGAAAACGAGCTCGAAAAAGGCTTAGAAATTAGCATCAAAGAAGGAGCAAACAACCCCTACCGGTAGTTACACCGAGACTTAAGTCCCGATAAAAGTACTGATGACCACTTGATTGATTATTATTATTTTAATTATTTTGACTTAGGATAATTATTGTTAGTCTTGATTATTATTATTAGGATTATTATTAGTTTTCTTTTTATTAATTATTTAAATAGTTTCCTAGTTGGTTTAGGATTAGGATTAGATTTGAATAGTTTTCTCTTATAGTTATCTTAGACTATAAATAGGTTTTATTGTTTATTTGTTAATCAGATTATTAGAAATTATTCAATAAAGTTATATTTTAGAGTTTTATCCCTAGGTTTAAGAGTTTTCTCTTAATTTTATTGAGTGTTTCGTTGTAAAGCTCATTATCCTTGGATCCAGACGTTAGTCGATCCGTTCCCCGTATTCCCCGATGTGTCAGAATGCCAAAGGCCCAAAGCTTTTGAGTTTTGACTACACAGCAGATTGCAAAATGAGAAAAACATTAAATTGTTAATTGCAGATTGCAGAAGTATTAAACATCATGTTAATTTTGAATTTTTGATTTCCTAAAGTAAACAATATGAACATAATCTGACTTTGAGTATGTTAAATTGTTAATTTCTAAATCAAACATCATTCATCAATGAACCATTGAACCAAAACCTATTAACCTAAACAAGTAAAAATCATAAAATCATAATCTAATTTACACAAAACAGCTCCTGTTTAAGAAAAGAGACAAAAAAATAATAATTGAATTTAAGTTAAATAAATGGAATTTACCTACCGTGTGTGCGATGTTTGATAGTTGATAGTTCTACTTTGGTCCAAACTCTAATGATATCAAGACTTCAAGAGGCAAGAGCCAAACAGTCCAAAACAGCAAAACTCCAAATTGAAAGATTAGATGTTTGGAACCACTCAACCACCGAAGCAATGGTAAATTACCACTGGAATGTTGTATGAAATTGAAAGCTTAGATGTTTAGAGTTGATTGTAGATTTGTAGGAGTAGGATGAAGAATGTGAGATTAATCAGCCGTATTATACAGAGGAATAAGAGGAAGTTCCCGTTCGGAATTAGCCGTTTTCTTTGTCGTTGAAAAACTGAATCGTCCATTGTTGAGACTTGAGAATTTCAATCACCAACTACAGAATTGGGAATAGAAAGTTGTTAAGCTAGAACCGGAGAAAGAGAATAGGTGATTGAAGATGACGATTGTTGAATCTTCCTAGCTGTATCCTGTCTCCGCCTTTTGATAATTAGGGCCCAAAAAAAATTAGGGAAGATATGTTTTGGGCTACAGATTAGGCATAAGATGAATTGAAATTGGGCCCTGTGTGTTCTTGGGGGCCCTGAACAGATATAACGGGCCAGAGAAATACCCTGCAAGTGGGTAATTGAGGTTTGAGACTATATTGAATCTTATTTTTGAAGTTTGAGGGGGAGGCGTCAATGCCACTTCTGGCTCTAATGTGGCTCCGCCCATGGGTCAAACAACATGGAAAGCTGGAGTAAACGTTTTTATTTGTAGGAGGACATTAGCGCTCCATTTATTAAAAAACAAGTAGGGTATTCCAAATTGTATCACCATCAACATATATAATTTATCAGTATAGCTTTATACAAGTTAGGGATTTGAAAAATAGTAATTAGCATATGAGAAGCTAAACAACATTTACATGGGGGTGGGTGAATAAATGAGGATGAATATGGCACTTTGTGATATTAATCTTTTACACATTCTTATTCTTGTAAGTTGGTGCTAAAAGGTAATGTTTTTCAATCTTACAGTTCGTTGTTAGGGGCATGCATGAGCTCCAAATGAAGCAAGGAAGTTGTTTTAGCAAAACAGAGTGGTAGAAACAGTTTAGTCCTCAAATATAGGAAACTATTCCTAAGATTGTAATCTAAAAAGGATTAATAAAACTAAAACTCACTCCTCAAGTTGGTAGACAGATTAGTCTTCAAAACAGAAAACACGATACCTAAAACTGGAATGAGAAAGATTCACGACCAAGACTGAACAAATTAAGCAATAAAATTAGCAACATATCCCATCACTGGTAGAAACTTCTTGTTGCATGTCACTGCTCATAAAAGTTACGGTAATTGCATCTATCTAAAATGGTTGACCATAACATTTGAACGATGATTTCAAATCCAATCAACCAAATTTTAATATCAATTTTAAATATTCCCTAATGCTTGACTTATCACTTGATTGAACATGTTATGCCAACATAAAGTTCACTGGGCATGTGCGAGAAATAAAAGAGCTTAGAGCTTTCGATATATACAACAGGACCTTTTTATCTCACTCAAACTGCAAGAAAAACCAGTATGCAACCTAAAACATTTATCCAAATATAATGGATGAATTGTAAAGTGGCTTCATCTTCATGTTGTTTTAAGATAACGCATAGGGATGGAGCTGAATTTCTTGAAATGCCATGATGCTCTCATATAATGAGTTATATTTCAAGATGTGTTTAGGGATGAGGCCTACACAGTTGCCTTCATCCCACCACCTTTCCTCATCAACTAAAGATTAAAAATTAAATATATTGAAACCCACTCCATCATAATTATACAGGTTCCACAAAACATGAATTAACAAAAAATAGAAAAATATCAAAACTATGTTTATCTAAGAGTTTTCAATTTATATCTTCAAAGCACACTATTTTAAAACAAAATAGTCATATCAAATGAACATGGAAGAATCAATGATAAATATAGATGGGGGTAATGAGATAAGAGATGTGTAACACCCACATTTCCTAGTAAGATAAAAGACTCCTCTCTTTCTTAAAAATGTTAACTTTAACCGGTAATTTAGGATGAGAAAGCTTGGTTATGTTTTATTATTATTGAAGCGTCGAGTGTGCGAGAAAATTAGGATTTTCAGACTCCAGATCGAGTAAGGCGACTATGCCTGGCGACTGTGACAATGTCAATGTCGCGGGGCTCACAAGGCTCTCGGTACATATTGTGCGAGAGTGCCCGAAGATTGTGACACTGTCACTCTCGCGTGGCACAATCGCTGAAGGGGAGGACCCATGGTACCGATGCCGCAATAGTGCCACGGGAACTATTGTATGGCAAGGTTGTTGTCGGGGTCCAGGCCATAATAAATCCGATTTTCATCTCATTTCTCATTCATTTCTCAACCTTTTCTCTCAAGAACTCTCTCTTTGCTCTCTCTCTCTCTCTCTCTCTTCATTAATTCGGCCAAGAGGCATTTATTGCTTCACTTTCACCTTGCTATAAAGATTACTACCATCAAGTTAGATATTGGAAGTTAGGATCAAAAGGTTCCTCATCCCTCCATCTTGCCAAGTCCTAAGTTTTGAGATTTCTAGGTTTTCATAACAAATCTAGTGAGGTGAGTCAATCTACAAACCTTCAACTTTATATACATGTAAAGATACTATTTTCACTTATCTAAAGACTTTAACTCATTTCCCTACTTATTTGGTCAATTTTGGAATCTAGGTCAAATTTTGGGTTTTGTTGATTTTGAGCACAATGGTATTTAATTTGATCTTGGAACTTAGTTTCATGAGTATTAATGAGGTCACATTTCTATTTGGTGAAATTTTGATGGAAGTTATGGTATGAGCCAAAATTATGTTGGAACATTTAAATAATGGATTTCACTCTTTGATTTTATATTGTGCAAAGGTAAATATTATGTTGGATACGTGTTGGTGAGTATATTGGAAAGGTGATTTGAGGGACAATAGTGTAATGGATCCATAGACACTAGTCGTTTTATATGAATTGGGATGTTTTTTCATTATTGGCTAGTTATGGGGTCTTGAACCTTCGGAACTCGAACTATAGACCGTGGGTGGTTGAATGTGATAACCTTATGTCCCATAATACTTATATGCTAGCAAGTGAGACCTTCTTAGATCAATGGGAGCTCGAACTAAAGACCGTGGGTGGTTGAACTCGATAACCTTTGGTGCTATAATAGAAGATCTATAACATTGTAATGCGACCTACTTTTGTGTTCCGTCACTCTCAATGGTAACCGGGCCTCCGCTGTTACTTTGTGAAACCTTACTCCCTTCCAAGGGTAAATGAGGTTTGAATCTATAAATGAAATTTGGTTAATATCATGCATTGGTATTATACGTTATTTTATATTTGTTTGAACTCACTAGGCGTAAGCCTAACACTTGTTTTCTTAAATGACATGTATATTTAGGTTCATTAAGCGGTGGGGTTCCAAGGTTTGAGGGGAGCGCACAATTGCCATCTTGGGCATTTTTGGGGTTGATGGTTTTGGTTAGCAAACGATACTTGAAGACACTATACTTTTAGAGATGATAGTGACATCCATCCTTAATTTAGCTTGGTTTAGTTGAAATTATTAGGGTGTCGTTTATCATTTATATTTGATGTAAATGCTCTTACAATTTCCCCTTTTTGGGTGATGATATTATATTTTGGTAGCTATTGGTCTGCTAAATCTAGGTTTTAAATTACTCCTATTTTTAGGGGTGTTACAAGATGAGTAAAATTTTTTGATTGATAAGAATAATTATGTCTTAAATACCCAACTTAGGCTTATGTACCATAATGTGATTAGCACATAATATGTTTAAATGGAGTAATACCAATGGTAATTGCCAAAATACGAGTAAGACTCAAGCCCCAAAATTATAACTTATGGAGAACACTCCATACTCAAAACGTCACCGAAAAACATGAATAAAACTAAATACCCAAAACAATACCTTTCGGTGACGAGGAAGACCCGATTTCCATGGTTAGTGGCAGAACACAAAAGTATGACACTTTCCAAGTTAGTGAGATCATCATACTAGGATCAAGGCTACGAACTCGTCGGCTCGTACTTAGATGTGTGGGAGGGCACCCAATGATCCTAATCATACCCGTTCGCTAGGATTACATTTACGGTCTATGGCTAGTATATGACCCCACATAACTGTACCAAGTTGCATTCTGATGGACCAATGTCTCAACTAGTTACAAAAGGGAAATAACCATCCCATAAAACTGACTCAGGAATTACATCATAGGGTCAATGGAAGATGTTCGACTTCAAGAGCCTGCATCATAAGGCACTCGATGACCCAATAACTAATCCTGGTCCCAACATGGTAACAACAATCCCTTTAAAAACGATAAAGACCGATTCCTATGCCTATGTATCCATTGCATTACAGTCTACAACATTACATAACTCCAATTGAATGACCAAAGCACTCAAAACATGTAATTCTCAAATGATACTCAATAAACGCAATCATACTCAAAACTCCACAATGGGCTATTAAAATCGGATGGATGTCCCGAAGACTCATCTTAGTTACAACCGAGCCAAAAGCTCAACAATTTTCTTTATCGTACAATAAAAGTCAATGTAAACAATAAAACACGTTTAACCAACGGTTATGCGAAATACAACGACCAAAAGTATGATTAATCCAAAACTCATCATTAGTTGAGACAAACCATTTTCCAAATGAACCCATACCCTTATATTTCCAAAATGCCTCATAACACTATAACGTGCATTTTCCAAATGGTTTATAAAACCAATTACACCAAAAATGTATAAATTATCAAATAGACTCCATTTGTACAATAAATCATAAAAAGAACACATTTTTGAGATTTACTCATCAAAATGTCCAAAACTCCAAATATATGCATTTCATAAGATTTATCAACCCAAATTTATCAAATATGAAAACTTTGTCAAATACTCAACACATTAATAAATACCAAGTAAACACGTTATTACTTCAAAATAGACATTTTGGCATGTACATATCTTTCATAAAGCAACTTGAACTCATCTTGCTAGATTTAGGTTAAATATAGATATTTACCCCAAACTTGAGTTTCCTTGGAGAACTTGGATCTTCAAGCAAATATTCCAAATCCTAGATTCATAAGTTTCCAAACATAAACATACATATCCAAGTACTTAGAATCACTCTCCAAACACCTTTCACCAATAATCTCCATTTTGACCAAAAGCCTTAATTTTTACCTTACTTTTCCTAAAATCATCTAAACCGAAAATTTGAGAAATAAAACACTGGGAAGTCATAAATAGAGCATTTATAACTTGATTAAAGTGTTAGAAAAAAGGGGGATGGACTCACTACTTAGGTTTTGAGCAAAACTTGATAAACCCCAAAAATATCTAGTGTTGGAGATAAAAACTCGATCTTGCATCAAGAGATGAAACCACTAGCATATGATGGAGAAGGAACACCTTAATCTCCATGGAAAATCCCCAAAATCAATCAGGGTTCGTGAGGAAAGAATGGGAAACAATTTGGGAGATAAAGGGAAGAGATTAGAAGTGATAAATGAGAGAAATGGCTGAAATCCCGAATTTAAAGTGGCCTGGTACCCTTGGGCGACATTGCCAGGTGACTTTGTCATGGCAATGTAGCAGGGCATTGTCGCATGGAACCTCCAGAGGCTTCCCTCTCCTCCGTGACTTTGCCAGGGAGACAGTGACACTGTCATAGTCACCGGATATTGTCGTAGGGCCTGTATCAAGCCTCGAAATCCGACTTTTCTCGCACGGAACACTCTTGATTTACCTAGGGACTAAAAGTAATAATTCCCTATTACAAAGATCAATGATATAAAAACCATAACCGGACACAAGGTAACTTTTACTTACCGAAATTTCTGGGTGCTACACAAAAGCTTTACGAGGAAATCGTTAATTAGTAGCATGTACGTTTGTCGAAGATTTTCTTTAACTAGGCCCCATTGTGGGCGCCAAACTGTTAATGCCAAAAACCACCCTTCAGAATGACTTAAGGTCTGTGTGGAGCTTTAACAATTAAAGAAAGGAATCTTGGACAAATCGTTCAACGAGTAACAAAAAATGAAACACGAGAATTTGGTGACGCGGAAAACCCCGTCGAGGGTAAAAACCGCGAACGACAGATTAGGTCGTCAGTGCACTATGGACGTCAAACAGGGACGTCGTCCTTTATAAACAATTATCAAGAGTACAATTGATTACAATAAGATTGAAAAATAGATTAATCATGAGATTGTTTCACGTGTTATGTGTTTGGTTGATGTGTCATGAGTTTCTTCAAGAGAGAGAGAGAGAGTAATATTGCTTGCTATGATATGGTTTAGTGCTCTGGTATCAGCTTGATGTCCAAATTAGCTCTTGATGCTTGTTTATATAGCCTTTGTCATCATAAATGAGCCTTAATGGGAGTAACGGTCCATGTCGTCATAAATGAGCCGTTGGACCATAAATGACTTGAGACCTGCATTTAATAGTTAAAGAGAAATGCTCATTGTATATTAATAGGCTAGTGTCGTAAGAAAACTTACGACGATCGATTAGTTATTACTGAAGGAAGGTCTAAGTCTAACTGGTCACTAGTTATGAGTCGCAGGTAATCTTGTGACCGATATCAAAAGTAGCAACCATGAGTCTTACTGTTTTTGGTCGTTAAGAATTAATCTAGAGATCTGGTTGGTTGTACGAATCTTACATCTGTCGAGACTTTGGAAATTATACCCAAACAATAAAAACGAGTAGTGTGATAGTCCCTGATTCAAGTTCTTATCAATCAATTAAAACAAACAAGATGAATTCAAGATTAAAACTCAACCTGTTGATTTCAATTCACAAATCTCAATTCGTACAAATTTTCTCTCTCTAGCTTTCTCTCTCTAAAACTCAGGATACATATCAACTCTATTATAAACTACTTCTTTCTTTCTTACAAACACACTAACTAGTCATATGTCTATTAAAGGAAACAGAACTACACGCTTAAAAACAAAAATACACTGACTTTGACTTTATTGAATTTGACTTTGACTTTGCATGAAAATTGACTTTCAGCTTTGACCTTCTTGATCTTTGACTTCCAGTCTTCTATGATCTTGCATCCAACACATTTATGCTCTAACAATCTCCCTCTTTGGATTCAAGATTATCTTCAAAAAGATTTAGCAAATCAATCTTCTCCTTTGAGCTCAACTTTGTGAAATCTCTCTCTTTGTCAGTCTTTAACAAATATATCTCCCCCTTTGTTGAACTTTAGCAAAATAGACATTTAAACTCGGTCTCTTCTTTATGCTCAAAACGGTCTTCACAAATTTCTGTAATCTCCCCAATATTTGTCTGTGAAAAAGTAGTAACAATCTCCCCCAATGTAACAAAATCTCTTGCAGACTTCAGAAAAGAATTATCTTCAGGTTTATCTCAGACTACTTCAGCAAATTATCTTCAAAGAAAAATTCTGTAAAAATTCATCTTATCTTCAGAAATCTTTGAATTTGCTCGTTTAATCTTTCAATCTTCGCCAATCTTCAAACAAATAACTCTTGAACACAAATATTTGTTGAACTTCTTCCCCATCTATAATACAAACAGTTCTTTTCCAAACAATTCTTTCAGACATTTCTTTAACTTTATCATCTCCCCCTTTTTGATGAAAGAAGGCATGAAATCATCAAAACGTTTACAAGAAATGTCGCTGAAAACTTTTCTGACCACTGATCTTTTATACTTAGCCTCTGATTATTTTCCGATCCAAAAAGATATTCATCTAGATCTTTACAAATCCAGACAAAATAGAGTGTAACACCTGAATCAACAAATGAATCAGTTATAATGCCTGTCAGTAACACAAAGTCACTGTGTAACAAATACACATTGGAAAGGAGCTTTTGTAATGTTCACTCCCCCAGGGCTTCCATTCAATCATCGAAACACCACAAAGGAAATTTCTATGAATGTTATGACAAGAAAACAAATTCCTTGTGTGTTCGTGCAAGTGTTAGAAAGAATTTAGCGCATGATGATTGCTTTTATAAGGCTCAAAATTGTGTAAATCACTGAGACAACAATAGTATAACACAGACTCAATTGTGCATGATCAAAGTGCGATGGTGGGGTAGACTTCATTCTTTTTCAATATCCAGATTTTCCAAATGAAAATCAGTTAGCATATGTGTTGCGTCCCCTTGAAATACGAAACATCTTCTTGTTAAGAAGAAAATGAGTAGCTGGTGGGGTTTTTGTCAAGAGTTGGCATGGGCTAGTTACCTGTTTCAATAATGTTCACGAAGAATTGTGAAACACTAGTAATGTGGCTGTCCGACTCAGAAAAAGTTGGTGCATAGTTTGATATTCTTTTACTCTGTTCTCTCACCCTCTTTCTTTTAAACATTGAGCTCGCGTCTAACCAAACTCTCTTTTTCATTTTACCTCAACACTCAACCCATACTCAGTTCTTTTAGACTCCTCACACATTCAATCACTCAAGGATTAACTTCTTGGGTAGGAAACACTGGTTAACGTGAGTCCATAGAAGTTTTCATTTAAGCTCACACAAAGAACAAATGTTGTTTTCCTAAAAGCATAATGTTGCTCAAATGATTTAACTTTTCAGTTAAAGCACATAAAATACATGTTAGATGTCTGTATGCTCAATGATATGTAATCATGAAAATTTGAGCAATTTGAAACATTAAAGATATTTCTAACAAGTATATTGAAATAACGAAATGAATACAAGAGACTTGTTTGAAATTCTGACATTGTATGAAAATGATCAGAATAAAATGATTTAGCAATTTAAGCTTAGGTCAACAAAAAAATTGGATATTGTCTATACGAACCAAAATATAGACAAGTCTAGAATGAACGTTCCGAAATGAAATCACACTCAAAATTTAGTGAAGTTCAAACGGAGTGTCTTACCATCGAAAATATGTTGCAATTTAGAGACATGGTAAGAACATATTCAACAAAAAATTAAACCGGTGTGTATGAATACTTGAAAGCATATGGAAAAGATAATACACAAGTATTAATCTTTGGAAACACACGGTCTATAAACATATAAGCACATCTAATAATGAAAACATTTAAAATCACACTTCCAAATCATGAAATCTATTTAATAATCGGGAAGTGGTTTGAATGTTGAAGAACATGTTTTCTATGATTGAAAGTCGTCCTTCTTTCAACCATATATGAGATTAAGAATAGAAATAAACCTTTTTCGCTCAGCGTAAATCTCATCAAGTCAAGCTGCAAGTCATATAAAATATGATCTTGTAAGCATCCTATAAATTTGCATCAGTCACAAATAGGGGTGAGCAGAACCCGACCGACCCGATTACCCCGACCCGACCCGACCCGAAATTAAGCCAAAAAACCGATATTCGATTAACCCGAACCCGAGCTAACCGATCCGACCAAAGTTTCGGGTAAAGCAGGATCGGGTTGGGTATCCAAATCCCAAACCCGACCCGCCCGAATATCCGAAATTATTTATTTTTAAAAAAAATCAGTTTTATAATATAACCTAAACGCCTAATTCGTATTCCTAGAAGCCCTAAATCAGTATCAACAATCGACTCTCACTCTTGGTCTCTCCAGCCACCGGCCGACCTCGAGTCCTCGACCAGCCACCGGCCGACCGCCACCGCACCGGCTTGAGACGCTCTAGTCGACAGTCGACCATCGTGACCATCACATCTGTTAGTCTCTCAAATCAATCGACAATCGACCATCCCACCGGCGACCATCACATCTGTTAGTTTGATACTTTGATTTCTACTTTTCTACACTCTTCTCTCTCAGTCTAGTTTTCTAGTTTAGAATTGATTATTGAAATTTGGAGTTTGTTAATTGTTATCTTGAATTCTTGATTGATATTTGGAATTGATTATTGATATTTGGAAATCCGAACTGGCCCGAAATCCAACCCGAACAACCCGAAACCCGATGGCCCGATATCTGACAAACCCGAAGTCCATTCGGTCGGGATTCGGGTCTATTCCTCCTTACCCGATATCCGATCGGGTTTGGGGTTTTGGGACCCGACCCGACCGATGCTCACCCCTAGTCACAAAGTCCGTCAAAACAACTTTATTCACAACATTTATTGAAAAATAAAATGACATAAAGTAGTAAAACATTGAATGTACGAGTTCTGATATGAAATAATCAAAAATCATAATTCATACTCCTTACTCTTACTCAAACTCTTACTCCCCCTGCATTTATGCATCAGAAAAATTTATCAGTGATAAGCATAAAGAAAAAATATAAACTCCCCCTCAATTGAAAGTTGATCATCTTTGCATCGTCTCTCACTCCCCCTGAAATCATGAACATACCGTAAAGTGCAAATATCTATTCAGAATAAAAATAAAGAAATGAAGAAAAATAACAATAAGAAAAAAAAACTTTAGTAGGTAATCACTGATTATGTCTTAAGATTTAACATACCAAGTTTAGAGATAAGAAAATTAAATCTCTTTTCATCTAAAGGCTTGGTGAATAAATCTGCAAGCTGATAATCAGTGTTTACAAAATAAAGTTCTATTGTACATTTTTCGACATTGTCTTTAATAAAATGATACCGTACGTCTATGTGTTTGGTCTTTGTATGTTTTACAAGATTTGCTGATATTGCAATGGCGCTTTTAGAGTCACAGTAAATCGGGATTTTGTCAAATTTTGAAGCCTTAATCTCGCAGTTGTGTCCTCATCCACAACACCTGAGAGCAGCAGCTTGCAGCAGCAACATACTTCGCCTCAGCCGTTGATGTGGAAATACAAAGTTGCTTCTTTGATGCCCAACTAACGAGTTTATCTCCAAGGAATTGTATATGACCCGATGTGCTCTTCCTGTCTAACATACATCCAACATGATCTGCATCTGAGTAAGCAGTCAGTTCAAAACCAGTATCTTTAGGATACCACAGACCAAGATCTGCAGTCCCCTTCAGATATCTAAAGATCCTTTTGACCGTAGACAAATGGGATTCTATTGGATTAGCCTGATATCTTGCGCATAAACATGTAGAAAACATAATATCTGGCCTACTTGAAGTAAGATACATCAAAGAACCAATCATTCCTCTATAGGTTCTAACATCAATAGGTTTTCCCGAATGATCCATGCCGATCTTAGTTCCTGGTGCCATCGGGGTACCAATTAGTTTACAAGTGTCCATTTTGAATTTTCGAAGAATATCAAAAATGTAGTTAGCTTGATTTATAAAAATCCCCGTTGAAAATTGCTTTACTTGTAATCCGAGAAAGAAATTCATCTCTCCCATCATACTCATTTGAAATCTAGACACCATGAGGTTTGAAAAATTCTTACAGTATTTAGGATTTGTAGAGCCAAATATTATATCATCCACATATATTTGAATAAGAATGATATCGGTTTTTTCTTTCTTAATGAACAAAGTAGTATCGATTTTACCTTTAGTAAAGCCCGACTTGACCAAAAACTTTGATAATACCTCGTACCAGGCTCGAGATGCTTGTTTAAGACCATAAAGTGCTTTATCCAAGATGTAGACATGATCTGGTTTATCTGGATTCACAAAGCCTTCTGGTTGTGATACGTAGACTTCCTCCTTAAGAATGTCATTTAGAAAAGCAGTCTTCACGTCCATCTGGTAGACAGTGAAGTTTTTATGAGCAACGTACGCAAGAAACATTCGGATTGCTTCAATACGTGCTACTGGAGCATAAGTCTCATCATAATCAATGCCTTCCTCTTGCCGGTAGCCTTTTGCAACAAGTCGTGATTTGTTCCTAATGACGATACCATCTTCATCCTTTTTATTCTTGAATACCCATTTGGTGCCGATAATAGATTTACCTTCTGGTTTTGGCACAAGTCTCCAGACCTTTAAGGCTTCAAACTGATTTAGCTCCTCTTGCATTGCAGTAACCCAATCTGAGTCTGCGAGAGCCTCTGATACTTGAGTTGGCTCTATCTTACTCAGAAAGGAATCATGCATACACATATTTATTGTTGCAGACCTAGTTTGTACCGGTAAAGTTGGATCTCCAATAATTTGGCTTATCGGGTGCTCTTTGGTCCACTTATGCTCGTGAGGGAGTGGATTCGATGTAGATTGATCATAAAACTCATCTAAGTATCCACTTTCTTCTACTTCTTGTTCAACATTCATTGGTGGTGCAGTTGAAGTTTCTTGTACAAAAGTTTTAGTTGGGACAACATGTTCAGTCTGTTGATTATCATTCTCAGTGCATCCAACTGAAGTAGTAACTTCTGTTTCAACATGATCAGGTATAACTTCAACCGTAGGAGTATGTGTTTGAATCTGAGTTTCTTTCTGAACTGGGAAAATTGGTTCAGTAGATACATCCGAAGTGGTTGGATGATTTGTCATGGAATTTTCATACCTGTCAACCACAACAGATTTAGGAAGTTTAGAACCTAGAAACTCATCATAGAAAAATTCAAACAATAAATCTAATTCAGATAAGTGAGATGTAGAAGTTGAAGCTTTATCCGAATTAGTCTCATTAGACACAGGTTCTGGACTAAATTATCCAGAAGCTAACACTCCAGTAAGTACGGGTTCTGAACTGTGTTGTTTAGAAGCCACCTCCTCATCGAATGTTACGTTGATGCTTTCTATAACAGTCTTTGATCTCTTCATATATATCCTATATGCAGCAGATGCCTGGGAGTATCCAATGAAGATTCCTTCTTCAGCCTTTGGTCTGAACTTATGTAAGTTCTCTCTGTCATTAAGCACAAAACACCTACATCCAAAGATATGAAAATATTTGATATTAGGTGTACGATTATTAATCAATGCATAAGGATTTTATCCAAACCATCGATGAATAATGGAGCGATTCTGCGTATAACATGCAGTAGATACAACTTCTGCCCATAGAAACAGAGGTAGATCCGACTGACTGAGCATAGTACGAGCGGCCTCGACTAGCGTTCGATTGCGTCTTTCTACTACTCCATTCTGTTATGGTGTCCTAGCAGCAGAGAATTGATGTGTTATCCCGACAAATTCGAGATAATCTTCAACAGTCTTGTTTTTAAACTCTGTGCCATTGTCTGTCCTTAAAAGTTTTACTGACCTCTGCAAGTTCACCTGGGTAGTCTTCAAAAAGTTGATGAGTACTTCGGGCGTCTCATATTTTGTCCTTAGAAACTTTACCCATGTGTAACGTGAATAATCGGTTACTATTACCAAAACATACTTCTTTCCTCCTGTGCTCTAAGTGCGCATAGGACCATAAAGATCCGTATGCAAAAGTTCAAGCGGAGAACTTGTACTCAGTTCGGGTTTCGACTTGTGCGTTTCCCTCTTCATTTTACCCTTTTCACAAGTTGCACATAGATGCTCTTTCTCATATCTCAGTTCTGGAAGACCTTTCACCAGTTTGCCTTTGACCAATTTATTGATGTAACGAAAATTCAGGTGTGACAACCTTCGGTGCCAAAGCCAACTTTGCTGCACCGAGGCTTTAGTCAGTAAGCAAACCTGATTGTCAGTCTGGACCTTTGACAGATTTATCGTATAGAGGTTGGACTTTCGAGTGCCGACCAAGAGTTCTTTACCATCTTCAGTACGCACCGAGCAACTTTTGGCTTTAAAATTTACCTCTAATCCTTTGTTGCAGAACTGGACAATGCTAAACAGGTTGTGCCCTAAACCTTCTACATAGCTCACCTTCGTTATCATCACATTGTCTTGAATCACGTCACCATATTCTAAAATCGGTGAAAATTGGTCATTTCCGAATCTAACATTTCCACAAAATTTCTCTGTATAATTAGACAATAAAGCTTTATGCCCAGTCATATGCTTGGAACACCCGCTATCCAAGTACCACATATGACGGGTCTGCATAAGAGAAATCAGGGAAGAATAACTTTAGGTACCCATTTAAAAGTGGGTCCTAACGGTTTAGCACAATATTTTGGTATCCATTTATATATGGATCCTCTGAACTTTTGAAAAACTTTTGAAGTAAAAGACTTACAAGAACAAACATGATAATCTCCAAACCAATCATCAGAATATCGTTGAGAGATAAAATCATTCCGTCTATAATTAGATAACATCGTAGTAAATTGAGATAATCGGATTGCTTAATTGAATATCACTTGTAAGGAATTACAAGGTTTTGTTTATTGGAAGCAACACTACCAACTACATCAGAATTACTACTATTAGATCTATTACAATCCAAATCAGGAGATGATTCAGAACTCTCATCGATCTTACTTTTTGGTCGCCATTCCTTTCGTTCTTCAGATCTTTCCCTTTTTACTGAAATATAAGATTTAGATCTGTTAGGAAAATCAGATTTCTGAGATTGAATTTTCTTTAGCTTACCAGTGTTGTTCTGTTTCTGTGAGCGTCGCTTCTTTTGCTTCTTACCTTTAGCATAGTAATCAGCATTCACAGAAACTGTGTCACCAACCTTAGTTGATGTTTCACCAACTTCATGCACACTTGGTAAAGCTTGACCATTAATAACAAAAGTAGAATGATCTGGAAGTTTAGCATTGAAATCAAACAAATCAATCTCATCAACACACCCTTCATCAGAATTTAAAAAATCATTTGCAGACGCAAATAAGTCATCAAGATCAACTTCAGAGGTGTGAGGTGCTTTAGAAGATGTAAAACACTTTTGAGACTAAACATTTAAAACTGTGTTCTTTATAACAGTTGAAAATACATTTCGTTCAATGTCAACCAATATTCTTTCATCAGATAAAACATTTTCAAGTTCGATTATTTTGGTTTCTAAAATAAGTGGAGGAACATAAATTATAGATTTTAAAGGTTTTGCCTCCAACTCTTTTGTCGAATAACTTTCAAAATAATCATTTGAAAGACATTTTGGCTGATCTGAAATATAACTATCATTCAGCTTTTGATAGCAGAATGGTAGTTGCATTTTCTTTAAGTTCTTTCTTTTCTCATCCTCTTTAGCCTCTATCTCTTCAGGTGATTTGGTAACAAATTTGGGTTTCAAATGAGGATATTTTCCAACCACAAAAAGATAATCAAAATTATACAAAGCTGGTTGTTTTCTAATAGCTTTCTTTAGATAGTGTGGGTTTTCGTAACCGAGACCCCACTTCTCTCTAACATCAGCTTCCTCATTCGAGGTGTTAAGAAAAATAGTTTGATCTGTTTGACCTCGTGTATAAAGTTTGGCTTCCAAACCGTTTACCTTCTTTGTTAAGCTCTTGTTTTCAACCTGCAGTTTAAAAACTTTTAGAACACTTTCTTGCTTTTTCTGAAACAGATTTAGAAATTTTAGATTCAAAATCAGAAATCTTACTTTCAAAACAATCTTTTTCATGTTTGAAATCATAAACATATTTGTGTAGGGAATCAATCAAATCTTTGTTCCCAACAACTTGCTTGTTAAGTTCAAAGATCTTTTGATTTTTCTTTTCAACTCTGCTCTTTTCCTTTTTCAACTTCTTTTGAAGATCTTGAAGTTCGACCATCATAGCTTCCATTTTAGTCATAAAATCAGATTTGGAAAGATTAAGTACCTCATCAGCTGTTTCTTCATCACTATCATCATACTTCACAGTTTTGCCCATCAAACACATGTGTGCTGACTCTTCTTTCTCCTATTCATCTGAATGATCTAGCCAATATTCATCTTCAGCCATCAATGCCTTGCCAGCCTCTTGTTGCTTGGCCAAGAGCATTTTGTTCTTGTAATACTCTGAATTTCTGACCTTTGGCTTCCAACAATCCTTTGCATAGTGACCGACCTTTCCACAATTGTAGCATTTAATCAAGTCGTCTGTCTTCTTTTCAGTACCAGCATAATCATTCAGATACTTTTTCTTCTCATCCGGCTTTCTTTCCACAAATCTTTTCTCCTCAAACTTTCTTCCTTCAATCCTTTCCCTGTGTTCATGATTCTTTGCGCCTGACGAAGAGTATCTCTGAGAATTTGACCCCGGTTTCTTGTAGAATTTCTTCTGAAATGCACGAGTCAGGAGAAACATAGCTTGCTTGAGGTTTTCACCATCGTCACTATCTGAATCAGAATCTGAATCAGAACTGGGAATCACAATCTTCTTCTTTTTCTTATTTTCTTTCTTCTCTTTTTCCTTCTCTTTCTCACCAGCAACTAAAGCAATGGGGTCAACAACCTTCTCAACTTTCTTTTTCTTCTCATTCCTTTTCTCTTCAACCTCTTCCTCATTCTTCCTTAATGTCTCATAAACTTCGTGAATTGGAATGTCACTCAAATCCTTCATCTGTTTCATTCTTCGTGTGTGCTTCTTCCATTACGGCTGCAGAATGCTTAGAAACTTGACATTGTTCTATATCTGCTTCTTCTTGACTTTGTTCTTGGAAAGTCCGTTCAAAATAAGTACAAATCGCTCATAAGTTTCCTCCAGACTTTCATTTTCTTTGGTCTTGAATTCTTCATAACTGTTGATACAATTGGCCACTTTCATCTAGTTTCCAAACTTACAGCCCAACATCATCTTCTGCAACTGATCCCACATCTTCTGTGCATTCGCTTTGTAGCTGTCTATCTTTATATATATCTCATTCGGGATACTATGAAGTAGAAGAGATCTTGCTTGTTTATCGGCTTTGAATCTGCTTTTCTGCTCATCAGAATACTGAGCAAATTCCTTCAGAACATTTTTCATCTTTCTCACTCTGTCTTCGTCTCCATCCTCACTGTCTGAAGATTCATCATCAGGTATTTCGACAGTAGGTGGTATCATGGGACCTTCTGAAATTGACAGTAGAATGTTTTCCCCATTTGCATGTCGATCGACGAAGTCAAGTAAACGACCCTTCCATTGTTCGTATTCGCCCTTGAATAGAACATGAGGCTTTACATCCGTTCCGATAGAGAGAGCGTCTTTTGAAGTCATCCTGTTGATTATTTTATTCAATAAGAAACTTGGAACTGATCGTTAATCCAAAATGAAATCAAGTAAATCAGAAAAACTTAGAAAATACAGAAATGAAATTTTCAAAATTCGTAAACTTCTCAAGCAAATCTAAAACAGAATTCGCATGATAAAGACATATATCCAACACTTAGAAATTTTAAACACTTTTCTTAAGAACAATAAGAATTCGTAGACAACTCTTCTGCGAAATCCAAGGATTTCGTAAACTAGTATTCTGCGAATTCTTTCCTGCGAATTCTTTTCTTAGTAAAAATTTTCAAACAATCATAATTCGTAGATAGAACAATACGAATCTTGAAGAATTCTCAAAACACTAAAATGCGAAATATGTGGAATTCGCAAGAAACACACTTGCGAATTCTACCCTTGTGAAAATTAAGAATTCAACACTCTGCGAAAAGATAATATGATTCTGCGATTTCTTCAAGGTTTCTGCGAAATCTGCTCAATCTGCGAGTTCTTTGTATATCTTGCGAGTTCTTGGTAGATCTTGCGAGTTCTTGGTAGATCTTGCGAGTTCTTCAGATATCGAATGAAAATTCGATCTGATTTGCACAAAAACCTATCTGTTCTTCAAATTACAAAACAAAACTTTGACAATTTGTTTATTAATACATCTAGAAACAAAATTTATCAAAGAAACTCATCTAAAAAAACATTCTAGAATACAAATTTGATCCTTGACAGTGCAACTGAACTCGTGTAAACAAAAACTAACAAAAATCATCAAATTCACAAAGATTACATTGCAAATCGATACAAAACTTATACAAACTCATTCTAAAATACCATTCGATCACAAAGCATACAATTACAACTTGAATTACACACTAAAACAAGAAATTCAATCTAAGACTCAATAGAATAGTGTCGAACACATATTTTCTTGATTTCTTGATTGAATCTGCTCTGATAGCAATTGATAGTCCCTGATTCAAGTTCTTATCAATCAATTAAAACAAACAAGATGAATTCAAGATTAAAACTCAACCTGTTGATTTCAATTCACAAATCTCAATTCGTATAAACTTTCTCTCTCTAAAACTCAGGATACGTATCAACTCTATTATGAACTACTTCTTTCTTTCTAACAAACACACTAACTAGTCATATGTCTATTAAAGGAAACAGAACTACACGCTTAAAAACAAAAATACACTGACTTTGACTTTATTGAATTTGACTTTCACTTTGCATGAGAATTGACTTTCAGCTTTGATCTTCTTGATCTTTGACTTCCAGTCTTCTATGATCTTGCATCCAACACATTTATGCTCTAACATAGTGAAACTCATAAGAGGACATTATTGGAAAGTTATATGTAGTACCTAAATATTTGATGAACTCGTATATTCTTTTGAATGATTGATCGTATTTCAAAGGAAAGTTTCCTTTATTTTTATGTTCTCAATGTTAGTTTTACTTTGTTTAAACACAAACCGACCAACTCGAACGGGTTGGTTTGGGTTGGGTTGAAAATTTTAAACCGCCAACATTGGGTTGCATTGTTCAAATGCCTTCAACCCGATCAACCCAATCCATGAGCACCCCTAGTCATATAAATCCGTCTTTTTATATGACACTTTTGAGAATGTCCTATAAATTCATCTTTTTATAGGCAACCTGTGTTTATATGCCATTTTTCCAATAGCGTCATATATAATAGCTAATACGACATTTTATTTAAAATGATACTAGAAATCTTGTTAAGACACCTACAAGCGTCCTATAAACTTGTTATAACACTTTTAGATATGACGCTTTATTTTTTAGTTATATAAAATTAAGTCTTATAAGAAACTTTATTAAGACATTAAACACTTTAGGCATCCTATAAACTTAATATTTTGTTGTAGTGTACTTTTTGCGTTTTAAATAATTGTTAAAATATTATTGTTAAATTTACAACTTACTAAATAAAACCTATAGCAATATTAATTAATAATAAAACTATATATATATATATATATATATATATATATATATGTACATATAGGGTTGGGTTGGGTTCCGATGAGAAGTTGAGGTTAACATGAGAAGTGGTTATCAACCGTTGGATGAGAAATGTATGCACATTTGGATGAGATGCACCGACATAAGATGCACTGGATCAATTCTCTTCTAAGGCATTAGGACATGAGATTAAAAGTGATCAACGGTTCAGATCCACTTCTCACGCTTCTCATGTTTCTCACATTAACCTTAATTTATCACACGATCCTTCACCTGTATATATATTTAATAACCAAAAATCTTATTCCATAAAATATTCATATATTTTATTTTGAAAGAAAAAGATTGAGGCACAACCACGATGCGACATTGCCATCACCCGATCGAGGATCAATCAATTCATTAAAATCATGATCATGATAGAAGTCGTTAATACAAGGAAACATAAATTGCAGAATTACATCAAACACATTAGAACAAGATAAATAACGAGAGTGTCTCGCAAGTAAGTGAGTCGCTTCGTTAGCTTGTCTGCCTATAGCAAGGACCGAATAGTTGTAAAGAACGCCGAAAAGTCGTCGAATGTCAAGGATGATATCTTCAAATTTTGAGTTGTCATTGTTTGGATCGTAGACTACGTCCGCCACAACTTTGGCATCTTTTTCGAAGATAAAATTGGATAGGCCACAACTAAAAATCCAATGGATTGTGTCTCTAAGCGCATAAGCCTCACATTCTCGGTCCAGGGGGAGAAAGGATATCAGAGTCGCTTTAGCGGAGATGAGGGTACCCCTATTATCCCGGATGATATCACCGAACCCCGTCGAGTTAGAGTTATCAAAAGTGGCTACATCGATGTTGCATTTGAGAAATCCCCTTTTCGGAGGGTTCCATTTATTGGAGAAAGAATGGTTAGTGGGCGTTTGGTCCATGAGTCTGAGGCCTCTAGAGATTTGCCATTCCGAAAGAATACTATTCGCACTCTTGATGACCGAACCGGGTCCCAGGGGCCATCATTCCATAAAATATCATTTCTACGATGCCAAATACTCCATAATATCATAAGGAACCGATCACCAACAGGATGAGGATTTTCCTTTAGGAATCCGAAGACGAGGGTAGAAAATGAGTCAGTGTTGTCAATCAAATTATCGATGACATTCCCAAGAGTCACTTCGATCCAAACCGGGCTAACATTACGGCAACACATGAACACATGCCAAGTATTTTATGTGTTGCGGTTACATAACAGACACAAGGGAGAGATTTGCAACCCTCTTTTCTGGAGGGCACCACAGGTGGGGATGACATCTTGAAGAACCCTCCAAACAAAAAAGTTGGCTTTGAAGGGGATATTGTCTTTCTAAATTCGATGCCAATCGGCGTCAATTTCCATATGTTTGTTCGATACCAACCGATTCATAATGAGTTTATTGTAACATCCCGCCTGCCTGTTGTCGAGGCAGGCGGGATGTTACAGATGGTATCAGAGGCACTCCTGTGCCGTTCGGGATATGGGGAAAACCTCATCGAGGACGATGAGTCCCAAGGGGGGGTGTTTGTAACACCTTAGGCATATCCCATATCGGCCGTGGACAGGAGTGATGCTGGGTGTTATAAGTAATATCTTGGCCTTCCTAACAACAACGCGTTTTGGGGCCACAAGCACGTCAGGTTCTGGGAACTCTGAGGTTAAGCGTGCTTGGGTGAGAGTAGTCCCAGGATGGGTGACCCCCTGGGAAGTTTCTCACCAGGTCGCCAGAAACAAATCCGTGCGCTACACGTTGGTTAAATCCAGGGGCAAAGCGGACAATATTGTTGTCGAGGCAGGCGGGATGTTACATTTATAGCTAGATTTCACGGAGTAAGATCCATTTAGGGACCAATGCCAAATGAGTTTGTCGATGCCCGTGTCCGAAGGGGTGGTCGTTTGAGGATGCATGTTTGGTCTCGCTGGGAAAACAATTGATCGATAAGGGACATATTCCATGTATGCGATTGAGGGTTGCATAAGTCCCGAACACAATAGTAAGACTGAGTGGGATCACTGGGAGTCTCTATTTTGAAATTCTCGTCATCTCTAAGCCATGGGTCTCGCCACATATTGATGGTGCGACTGTTCCCTACTTTCCATCGGAACCCTTCTTGAAAAACAAGTTGCGAGTGCCAAATGCTTCTCCAAATGAAACTTGAAGAATTTCCCAGGAGGGCCTCCATAAATACCCCTCGAGGGTAATATTTGGCTTTTAATATTCTATTTACTAGAGAAGAGGGGTTTGACACAATTCTCCAACCCTGTTTTCCAAACATGGCTAGATTGAAAGCGGTAAAGTCGTGGAAGCCCAGGCCTCCTAATTTTTTCGAGGGACAAAGCTTATCCCACGAGAACCAATTTAACGAACGGGAGCCATCGGATTTTCCGCCCCTCCAGAATGTGTTGTTCCGGATTTCAAGCAATTAAGATCAAATACAATGAATCAATGAAGAACATAAAATCAATATAGAGAGAATGTAGAGAGAGAAAATGTCTGTGTCATATATCTCTTAGTCACAAGTCTTACAATGCATTACTTGGTTACAAAACAAAAAGCAACGAACATATATATATGGTCAAACAAGCCTTGACCACAATACAAGCTAGGAAATAACAAAGACTTACAAAAGACTTATAAAAGACAAATTGATTCAAACAAACTATCTCTAACAATCTCCCCCTTTTGGATCAATTTGTAAACCGTCTGGTTCTAGTATCTCTTATCCCCAAATAAGTTTAAAAACGTCTGAGAACTTTTTTGAACTCAATTCTGTCATTCAGCTTTTCAAACACATTCACCATATCCACTCTTACTCTTCTAGGAACATGAGCACCTCCAGCTAACCTTGAACTTTCATTCTCATTAAGTCTGCTTTGAAGTTGTAGCCTGATCAACTTCAGTGTACCATCAGAAAACTTTGCTATCTCAGAAAACCTTAAGAACCTCTTCTCATTCTTGTAGAATACCCCAAATTCTGGTTTTCTCAGAATAGTAAACAAAGGATAATAATCCAAGTCTGGTATAGTCAACTTAGGCTTCTTCATATTGATCTTCTTTTGGTTACTTTCAATCCCAAGTTGAAAATCATAGCAGTAATTGAAGTTGATATGCCTTCTCAGATCCTCTTGATCGCTTCTAGCACAAAAGTGATATTCTCCTTCCTGATTGTCATATTTCTGAATTCATGGTACATGGTCTTAAAGTCATCAATTTCAGGATGGTGGAAATCTGCTTCTGTGAACGAGTAATCCAAAGTATTTCTTCTTTGAACCACAAAGGATGGATACCATAAAATGCCATATTTCTTCAAAGTGACTTCGCTGACAAGAACAAGCTTGCTTTTAGACTTCACAAGATCTTCATGTTGTTTAAGCTCATTGATCATATGAATGTAGTGATCTTGGAATGCCTTGGACCTGTCTTTGATTCCCAAGACGAGACGAATATCAAGCTTTCAAATATGGTGCACATAGATCTTGTTGTTCTCTTCAAGAAAAGGCATTCTGAGAGCATTTCTGAGGAATCTCTCATCAGCTTGGGAAAGGTTAGGCTCGGGAGAATTTGAATGACCGGCTTCATTTGCTTGACTAGAAGGCTCTGGTTCATCTAAAGTTAGATTGGCTGACTGAACAGGTTCATTTGGTGAAGGTTGAGAAGCTGGAATCTCTTGACTTGTAGGCACAAAGCTAGGAAAAGTAGAAACATCAGGAACCTCTGGAATATCATCACGAAGAGGACTAACATGCATATCCTCTGGTGAATCCTGGGTATAAAAACATGTAAAGCATCTGTGTCAACATCCTCAAATAAATCATCCAGAATATTTTCTCCATGATCAACATCATCAGCAACTCCTTGATCTTGCTCATTATTAGAACAATTAATCAACTGCTCCCTATCTTCCTCTTTAACTCTCCAAAACTTATCATATTGAGTTGCTTGATTGTCAGTATTCTCATCATCATAACTTATGTCAATAACATCAAAACTTCCTCCAGTAATTCTTATGACCTCTTCATATGTAGCATCAGGCTTTTCAACCATTGGCTCTGAGTTAGGATCAACATACAGAACTAACTCCATGCAACTTTCATTTCTTTGATTTCCACCACTAGACTGATTTTGAGCTACATCTCATGTATCTCCTTGACTAGCTGAGTCATAACCATGCTCAAAATCTCTTAAAGTTCTCTACCTCTTAGATCTCTCCCCCTCATGGTCATGATCGGAATCATGATCATGCCTCTTTTGAGAACTTTCTGCTTGAATCTTACAAGAAGTCTAAACAATCTTTGCCAACTCTGAGAACTGTTGTTGCATAGATTGAATTGATTGCAGAACATCCTATTTGAAAGAATTAAACTCTGAAGCAAGAATAACATCAGTTGGGATCTGGGGAACCGCTGGTGTAGCTGGCGGTTGCTGAGATCTGAGAAGACCAACTAAAGTAGCATCTGTTTGATCCACTAGAGCTTGAAACAATAACTTTGCAAAAAGCAATGACTTCAACTCATCAATAGACAAATCAGTTTGTTGAACAACTGATGGAGGTAGAGTAGACTGTACTTAATCAACAATTGGATCCTTTCCCTTTAACAACCTTTGGGTATGAACTTGCACAAACTGGGTTCAACAACCTTTAAGGCGTCGTTGAGATGTTCCTTAGACACAAAGTGTGGTAAGGTAACTCCGGAGACACTTAGTCTTTCCGTTGACACAATAGTTGACGAGGCAATCGTGTGGCCTGTGTTCATTTCTAGAATATCGTTAACAATGACAGGACTTCCACTTTGTCCTCATAGTCCAACTAGTGGATCTACTCCGAGTGTTCCGATCGGGTCACTAAGATATTCGATGGTAGTTGTTGGAAACAAATGTGACCTAGGAATAATAATTGGTAAATCAAATGGCATTAGACTCAATGGTGCAATCAAAGAAGTCGAGAACCGGGGCTGGTGTTCTCCATTTTCAATATCTAAACTTTCTGAATGAAAGCTAGATAGCCATTGTGCTAAATCCCCGTGCATTTCTGAGACTATCACCTGTTGTGAGGTGGTAGAATGGCTGGTTGAGGTGTGCAAGTGCATTAATGGGCTAATAATGTCTGTTTCAATACTGGTACTCAACACATGGGTCCGAGTAGTGGATGTGGCTGCCCTTTTGGATTGGTAAGTCTGGATACACACTCTCTCACCATGTTCTTTTCCTTCCCTTTCACTGAGTCTCACATTATATGTATTTTCAACTAGATCTCCCTCAAAACTCCTTATATCTCCAACCACTTAATGAATTAAGGCATCAACATCCATCTCAAACACTTGATCATTTTGATTTTGATCATCATCGTCATCATTAGAATCATCATCAGCATTAACAGAAGCATCATCATCATTCTCTTCTTCACCACTTACAGCAGTAGCGGTATGAACTCTTTCATTGTCAACATCGTCATTTCTTGTTGCACGATCCGAATCAGTTTCAGACTCTGGACCTTCCTCGGTGTTCTCCTCCTGAAGGCCCGATTGATGAATGATAGTCGTTTTAGGTTGAGATGTGGAATCAACTTGACGTGTGGCAAAAGCCTGTGATCCCACAGCCTCCGGTCCAGAAGTCCGACCCCCTTCCAATCCCCTCTTGGAATTTTCTCTCGGCACTCTCTGTGGTAACATGAACCCTTACCGACTCCACTCGCCTAGGGATGGATCCTTGGGCAGGAACAACCGGCTCTGGTCGTTCCATAGACTCTCTATAATATTTTACACACTCAGAGTTCGGATCAGCGTATGATAATAAAGCTTCAGGAACTGGCATGCTGAAGTTGAAAACTCTCTTCTGTTTCTATAAGTATCTCATCGGGAACTCTGAGGCATAATCATGTCTGGGTCTCCTTGGAATCCCTTTTTTTATTCTTAGCCTACTTCTGATGATCAGCTGTAGAAATCTTTGATACGGAACAAAGATTGGAGCTTTGATAGTACACTTAGCCATGACCCTTTCATAGAGTTCATTCAAGAAGATGAACGAGTAGTCGACGTGCAGATCATACACGACGGCATGAAACAACTTTAGTATATACATGTTGGCTTTGTTTGTTCCTTGATGCTTAGCAGTGAGGCATCTGTTGATAACCGAGAACAAAGCAAACCGAAAAGGTGGTAAGTTGTTCTTCTTGAATTGGATTATCCGGCTTAGATCTCCAACATATCCCAGTGCTCTAATTCCTTCGAACACTTCAGTATCAGTGGGATAGACATCAAAAGAATTTCTTCCTTCTCTTGAACCAACTTTCGGTAGCTTTAGAATGAGTCTTAATCTATGATAATCCAAGATTGAAATGTAGTGATCAATCTGGATCTTAAACGGTGATTCATCACCCCGACGAATGAATCTGATGGTTTTCCATGCTTGCTGAAGGTAAATAAGAGGCACAATATCTCTTCCAGTCAAAGCATAGTTCAGTGGATGACCTTTGAGAATCTCCAGTACAAGTGGCTCTATGTTGAGGTGATCAAAGTCAACAAAGTGGTTATTCGGAGAAAGTAACTTGTGTTCATTTGGATAGATGAGTTCTAGATCAGGGTTTTCTCCGGGTTGAGCTTGATAATCAGATCTAGATGAGTGCATTGGTGGATCCCTGGACACTTGAGGTGTGTTCTCATCCATCTGAACATCTTGTTAAACTGATTGATCATCTGCCATTGTGAAAGATGAAAAATTATGGAAAGGTGTCCATTTTGTCAGTTAAAGCACAAAATTTGGTTTTTGAAAAAAAAAATTGGAAAAATTTCCATGTCCCGAATCCGCAGATCAAAGAACTGGAAACCTTTCAACATGACAATCCGCAAAGCACATGAAAGAATGTACTTTTCGCAGGAACAAGGGATTGGAACACTTTTCGCATGCCACAAGTTGCGAAAAGATATACTTGAAAATTTTGACTCACAAAGAATCCGCATAACACATTGAATTCTTGAACTTGTCTTATAATCATGAACAAGACATGAACTCGCAGAGTTCTTCAAAAGGAAGAACTCGCAAGTATCAAACACTTGTGAAATTCTTGAAGTCCATATTAAAATTTCAAAAAATTTCTTTAAGTTCAAAAATTGAATCCACAGATTAAGTCGAAAATTCTCATTAAACATCTTTTGAACAATTAATTTCAGATTAAGTCCATGTTAATCATCATAAACCAATCTCAGTTCAAGAACTCTCAAGAAGTTTGAAGAGTTGAAATTCAAATTCAGTCCAAGAAACCATCTATTAAGTTCAAATTAAGTCCACATATTAGGTCGAAATCAAATCCCACAAACATTTAACAAGGTTTGCATCATGAATCGTCCAAAATCTCAGTCCAAGTTCGATTATCCAAACATTCAGTTCAAATGGGTTTAAGGAAGATGAACAGTCCTAATCAAAACCCTAAATTTTGAATCGACAACTGAAATTGATAGAAGAAAAACAACATACAACAATAATCGAACAAAGAACAATCAACAAACACAATATTAAACCTACCCTGAATCGATATGAAGTCTAAAAATGAAGAAGTTCGTATGAAAAAGGTTTCGAGAGCATAAAGAAAATCTAAGTGAGAAAATCGCACAAAGCTTATGGAACAAGTGAGGATAATCTAAGAGTAAACATGTATTTATACTCATGAAAGGGTTTGACACATGGCACGATTTGAGTGACCTTACTTGTCGCAAAGCATACAAAAACTGAACTTGTCGCAAGAAATGACAAGTTTGTGTGTGCACTTTCTGCAAGACACGATATGAGAAAAGTTATGCCTAAGAGGAATCCGCAGACCACATGGTATGAATAGAGATCTTTCCGCAGACCACAGGTTACGGATTGTCACTTTCCGCAGACCATTGTTTGCGAGTTGTGACTTTCCGCAGACCAAGGGTGCAAAAAGTTTACTTTTCGCAGAGTATGTCATGCGAATTGTCACTTTTCGCAGGTTGTTGCTTGTGGGTTGTGACTTTCCGCATACTACTGTTTGCGAGAAGTGGACTTAGCCAAAATTTTCAACTTTTGGAAAAATGGCATTTTTGACTTTTTTCAAACTTTCCAAAAATAGACACTTTCCCAAAATGGAAAATTTCCTAAAATGGAAGCTTTCAAGCACAAAAATGATTTTCACTTTTGAAAACATTTTAACACATACACTCACTTACAAAAAGATCTTTCAGATACTCCCCCTTGAATTATGATCTTTAAATCCTGCAACATAAGGAATAACTAGGTATACTCATATGAACATGAGTTCTTACTTGTTAGAAGTATCTTCTCAGATATTTGCTCCCCCTTAACAAATCATGAAAAATCAATGTATTTGGACTTATCAGAAGTACTTACACTCTCTCTAGATGTAAGCATGGATTTTTAACATTTGATAGAAATCAGATATGCTCCCCTTTCATATCTGCAAAAATTCAAACATCATTATCACACTTTCTTTAACTCCCCCTAAAAATAATATTTATCAATTAAAATTCAAACTCCCCCTTTGAAAAACAATCTCTCCATTTGTGAAAAAACAATCTCCCCAAATGAAAGACACAAATACTCCTTTAGAATGATTGATCGGTCAAAGTATCCATCATTCTTGATCTTTGAAGTATGAGTCCTAATCTGATGTGATTAGAAGTCAAAATTCTTTCTTTAAAGAATGAGTCCTAGATTGCTTTGTCTAGAAGTCTAACTCCTTACTTCCCCTAAACATCTGATTCCTGCAAAACAAATTTGACTGGTTTTGGTACCCACTTGAACTTGGGTCCAGATTGGTTAGTCCTTGGAATTCCTTTAGAATTGATTCCAGATTTGTTAAAAGCTGAATCATAGGAAGTAATCCTATATGTTTCATACCAGTGATTAGCATAGTCTTTTTGAACAAAATCATTATATCCACAATAAGAACAACAAATTTTCTTTTGTGCTAATCTGATTAAATGTTTTGCAGAATAAACAAAATCAGATTTAGCAAAAGATTTACCTTTCTGGGCATTGTTCTTTCTGTCTTTGGATGTGGAAGCAAATGATATCTGATATGCTTTGGCATCAGCTGAACCTTTAACCACCTAAATCATCTAACCTCCCTTAGATGCTTGCTTTCCTTTAGATTTTGAAAAATAGCTAACTGAACCATCAACAGACTTATCATAAAAGAGATTAGAATGACGAATCTGATCTGATTTTGAAACTTTGGATTTGACACCTTTATTTTTTAAATCATGATTATGAAAGGAACTAGAAAGTGTTTTAAATGAACATATTGGTTAAGTTGACTCATCATATGAAGATAAATCAATTGTCTCAGCAGAAACTTTTTCAGACAAATCAATGTTTGCTGTTTCCAGTTGTCTTATCTTTTCAGATAACTTGTTTTTCTCATTAAAGATTGTGTCAAATTTAATTTGCAGATCAGATTTGACTTTCTGCTCTTTCAGAATATTTGAAACTAGAACAGACAACTTCTTTGTGAGCTTTGAAATCTCGGTTTCAAAAAATTTTCTTTCTTGCTCAAAATCCTTTTCCAAGTTCTTGTTCTTAGCAGAAATTTTCTTGAAAATCCCAGCATTCCTTTTTTCAAAAGTTTCTTTTCAGTCTCAAAAGAAATTTTCTTTTCCTGAAAAACTTTTCTTTCTTTTTCCAATAAATCTTGTAAAGTACTAATTTTCTTGGGAAGATCAGCATATTTTTCTTCAAGAACTTGCTTTTGTTTTGCGAAAATGTCTCTTTCAGAAATCAGAAATTTTTCAAATTCAGAGACTTGCTTTGAAAGTTTTATGCATCTAAGTTCAATATCTTTCTTTTTCTGAACAACTTTCTTAGAAAGATCAGATAATTTCTGGTTGTAAATTCTCTCAAAATCAGCTTTTTCTGTGCAAAATTTCTCTTAACACATTTTCATCAAGTCAGTGCTCTTTGATTTCAATGTATATACCTTCTTTTCAAATTTCTTCAGTTTGCTTTGAAGATCAGTAGTCTCAGCTTTCAGCTCTGAGTTCTGAATTTCGAGCTTCAAGTGCGGGTATCTCTGGCATATAAGCAATGGCACAACCTTTCTTTGACAACACAGTATTCCCCTTACTGTCAATACTAGGCATCTTGATCAGATTCAGAAAAATATGCTTGAAAAATGATCTTCCCGAAAAATTCAGATGAAATTTCACTCTGAAAGTCAACGTTAGTCAAAACTTGAAAATTTGTGAAAAAATTTCTAAGTCTTGAATTCACATAACACAAGACAATGAATTCGCAGGCTGAAGAAATCACAATTCGCAGAGCAAGAATCCGCAGGGCACTATGTTCGAATAGTCAGAATCCGCAGGCAATGACGTGTGAGTTCTTGACTTTTCGTAGGCAACAGTTTACGAAAACTTACAATCCGCAGGCTATTTCTTGTGTATTCTGAACTTGTCGCAGAGTATGGTTTACGAATTCTATACTTTGAACAATAAAGAACAACAATCCGCAAGTCACAAGATACGAATTCTATACTTTGCTTAGAGAATAGCTTGCGAAATCCTTGAACTCGTAGGCTATAGCTTGCGAGAAGTACACTTTCCGTAAGATACTATGTACGGATTCTGCACTTAACAATTTCAACAAATCTTCAACACATGAAGCTTGCGAAAACCTCTATGATACTTGCAAAATGTCCAGATCTTGCGGGTTCTTTCTCGAAACTCATCAAATCTGCCATGGGTTATTCAATAATGCAACTTTGAAGCTACAAATTCACAGGGTTGCTCGAAATATACTCGTGAACACTTTTCTAGTACAAGATTTTATCCAAAAATCACTAGAAAAAGAAGATTCGATCAATCACAGTAACTTTCAACCTTTCAAACAAAAAATTTCAAGAATAAAAAATTCACTAGGATAACTTGTGAATTTGAACTAACACCCTGAATGTGAATTGATGTATAACCAAAATCGAATCAATTCCAATCAATCTTGAAACACAATTTTCACTAATCTGTGGAACAGTAAGTTTCCATTTCTGTCTGTGAGTTCTTCAAAAATTTTAAATTTGCTCAAATCCAATCAAATCCTCAATGAATCTGAATTAATCGGTTTGCTCTTATACCAATTGTTGTTCCGGATTTCAAGCAATTAAGATCAAATACAATGAATCAATGAAGAACATAAAATCAATATAGAGAGAATGTAGAGAGAGAAAATGTCTGTGTCATATATCTCTTAGTCACAAGTCTTACAATGCATTACTTGGTTACAAAACAAAAAGCAACGAACATATATATATGGTCAAACAAGCCTTGACCACAATACAAGCTAGGAAATAACAAAGACTTACAAAAGACTTATAAAAGACAAATTGATTCAAACAAACTATCACTAACAGAATGAGTTAATCATTTTATTCGAGGTCCTTGATGGTAGAAGCCGGAAAGAGGAAAACATTCATATAAAAAATCGGAATGGCTTGGGGTCGCCGCCTTGATGAGGGTGGCCCTTCCTGCATTGGAGATGGGTCGTTTCCCCCAATTTTGCATTTTTTGCCAAAGCTCGTCTCGGATAAAACGAAAAATGTGTTTTTTTGATCGACCAACAATAGACGGGAGCCCCAAATACCGACCCGTGTTAATAGGCTTATCAATACCAAGGATGCAAGAGAATCCGTGAACGAGGTCGGTGGCCAAGTTTTTGCTTCTCATAATTCCAGATTTGGCATAATTGATTGCTTGGCCCGACGACTCTTCATACGTCGTCAATATGGGCTTTAAGTGACAGATTTCATCGACTGAGGCCCTACAAAAAAAAAAGAAGGCATCATCTGCAAAAAAGAGGTGTGAGATTGGAGGAGCACCTTTTGCCACCTGACAACCGTGGATACGACCAACTTTATTCTCTTGCATTAGAAAGGTCGAAAGGCCCTCCATGCATAATATGAACATATAAGGAGAGCACGGGTCTCCTTCATGAATGCCATGGTGTGGGTAGATGGGGCCAATCAAGTCATTGTTAACTCGAATGAAGTACTTCATAGTTTCAACACTAAGCATGATCATATTGGTCCATCGGGGGGGGGGGGGGGAAGCCGACAGCCGATAGCTCCTTGCGAAGATACTTCTAGTCGAGTCGATCGTACGCATATTTGAAAAGAATTCAAAAATATGATGTGATATTAACATTTTTTTACTTTGAAGTCATGAATAATGATGTGATATTAACATTAAGAAAAAAATATCTTATACCCACAATAAAACAATACCAGATACCCAATTAAAAAATTATACTGACAATTTTTTAAAAGTCTGTTTGGTAAAATTTGTGAATTGTACATTGATTTTCATTTTTGGAGGTCTATTTTAATCAGGTAATTTACCTGGTTGCAATGGCGTGTGCCTTGTACCTTATTCAGCAAATATAGTTTTCTTGAAGAACAAGAAACTGATATTGTTCTTCAGAAATAAAAAAAAACGAGAAAGGAATGTTTATCAACAGATAGAGGATGATTTGAGATCGATCTGGTTTAACCATTCAGAACCACAAATTCAGGTAATGGATCAACCTTTTTATACTTCTGCTACTTGTATATCCATATCTAATTTAGTCGATTAATGGTTACACAGATGGTCGTGTTGTCTTAGAACTCCATTTTTCTAGTTTTCAGGTCTCACTTCTGATCTCACGTTTTTTCTGGTTGTTCAGTTTCATTCAGTCACGCGGTAAAACTAAACGGAAGTGCTTTCCCTGCTTCGCTGCTCATAAGTCACACAACATTATGTTAGAATATTGTGTATTTATTTTCTACTAATTGATCTCCTAAATTAGTGCTAGGATTATGTATTTCGTTAGTGCAATGGTGATTCCGTTTTAAATAGTAATAATGATGTACAATGTGCAGCCTAGGAAGCAATACCATCGAGAGATGAGTATCGATTTAGGTTTAACTATCCAGCAGCACCCACCGATTAAGCTACCTTGTGCAGACCTTCTTGGTAAGTAAAATTTTGCTATCATCATATCAACAAGAGGTTAAATTTGTATATGCAGTACTTGTTGGTGTCATATTTGGGATTCATTCCTATTTTACTTGGGATTTAAATTCAATCCGAATAGTGATTTAGAGTAATCAGCACATGATAACAAAATATGTTTAGCCTTAATTTTCTAAAAATAAATCTACTATCGTTAGTTACATAGAGGGTGTACAATTTAGATTCGAAGAGTAATCGACAAATGGTTATGCTTAATTTTACTGTGAAAATGTTGTCTTGGATGCATATACTTAATTTTACTGTGAAAATGCATATTTAATGCATATCTAATGCTTAATTTTACTGTGAAAATGGAAACCCATAAAATTGACACACCCTTTGTGTTCCTTTATATTGGGCATTAGTTGCGGGTGACTGGGAAGCTGCGAAAATAATCTTTAGTAGGCACTCGGAGCTGGAGCTGGAGCGATATAGCATCATTGACAATCATGACACACCTCTTCACATTGTCGTTTGCAACGAACATGGAGAAAATTTTGTGAAAGAACTGGTGGGGATGATGGATATCAACGACCTAAAACTTCAGAATAGATTTGGGGCAATGGTCGGCGGATTATGTAACCCAAAAATTACAAATGGAATCCCATGCAAGTATACATGTTAAATTACTATCGTTTGAACAAGTAATAAAGTGGTACTAAGTACCAAGTATCGATCCCACAGAGACAATAAAACAAGTTGTATTCCCAAGTCAATCTTAAAAGTTGATTTCAAAAAGAGATTTGGAAGGAATGATATTTAAGTGTTGTTGACAGTAAATTAAAATGCTTAAAACAATTTAAAAGAAAGCAAGGGTGTAAGATCCGGCTGGAGTTGTAAACAACTATATAATAGGAGTCTTGCTACAGCAGATGCTGCAGCACTAGGTTTCAACTTCACTGTCGGTTCGCACAACCCTATTGCAAGGTTCATATTAGGATAGGTTACCAACAGCGCCTAATTAGGTGACCCAACTGATGCCACACTAATATTATTGTTCTCCCCGTATATTTTACAATCAATAAAGATTGAAATGGTTTGTTACAACCCCTATAACACTTAAGTGTTCTGAAGTTTACGTTGTCTTGCATTCAAGCCAACCCATCCAAGTAAAACAATGTATGTCACCCCATCAAGAAGCACTTGGATGAAACTCATAAACAAGGAGTGAATAGTGAAATTGATAGCTAGTAGCAAAACAATTATCCAAAGTTACATAGGCTTTTATCTCCCAACCGTCACTTACAGCCAAGATAGGGAGTTAGCCCATCATCACTTTACACATGGTGTATGACATTATTGGAAAGACAATAAGCAAATGCATTAAAGTAAATGACTGGAATTGGAATGCATAAATATAAAGAACATAAATGTAAAACATAAACGTAAAGCTGAATTGTAAATGACAAGGAAATGTAAAGGTTCTGTGAACGGTGTTGTGACACTGGACATTAGCGTACCGAATAATTAAAGACTTAATATTAACATTACTTAAAGTAACAAGTTAGGATAGCTAGGTGAGCTATCTAACCGGTGGAACAAGTTTAACAACTGAAGTGAGCCCTCTATTTATACTAGAGGAGCTCCTAAACTAAGTATCTAAGAAAGCATTAAAGTACAAGGGGACAAGAGCCCCACTACAAGAGTTGGAATCAAATGTCAATTATTGGTATAACAAGCATCTTTTAAGGAAACAAAAGGAATAAAACATATAATATATTCTCTGTTCCACTTCCTCCTTAACCGAACTCCTCCAAGTCTCCTTCAAAGATCTTGTTACACCAACCAAAAAGGTTATGAAGTTTTGTCCTTGACTGCAGTTCCATGTTGTGACTCCTGCTGTAGCACTACTCATCAGTGAATTGATACATAAAACACACAAATAAGGTAAATTTCCAGTACTTATCTCCCAACTCAATAAATGGTGAAAAGTAGAATAAAAGACTCAAATATGGTAATTGGGAAAATAAAGTAGCTAGAAAATCCTAATAAAAAGTGATGGAAAGTGTGATAAGTTATCCACTCATCAGGCAACTGCCCTCTTTGTAGCCGCTGTAGCTGGAAATGTCCAAATGGCTAAAGTGATGGCGGATAAGAATAAGGAGCTATTGAAAATCCTTGGTAGTCAAGGAAGAATGCCGCTAAATGTGGCTGCATTATATGGACGCCGTGACATGGTGACATATCTCTATGCTAGTTCGGAGAAAATGAAAGATAATCCCTGGACATATGAGAATCGGGATTGTGTCTTAGTGAAATGCATTGGGGCTGATCTATTTGGTAAGTATTTCGTGTAATGCATTAGGGCTTATTCGTTTACATTTCTGTTGTTTACTTTTGTTGTAACAATTTTTCCTATTAAGTGATCATATTCAAATATCTTGTAGACATTGCCCTACAAATAGTTAACGACTGTCCGGAACTTGCTACAAGTAGAAATGCACTCAGAACTTTGGCTCGAAAGACTGAGGACTTTAAAAGAGAGTGTAATCCTACTCTGAGGAAAACCATTGGTTCGGGTAAGAATCTCTACTACTCTATGTTTATCATAAATATCTTGCACATTTTTTCTTTCAAGCATGCATCATCAAGGCCTAAATAATTTCCCAACAATTACTTCCATTGCCCCGCATACTAGAACCATGATAACTCAATAAAAATACCAAATCAAAACCAAAGATTCCCCAGAGTGATCTACTGGTAACTTGTACGCTCAAAATGTATTTTGAATTATCTACTTGATTTCTTAATTTTTGTAGCTACTCAAGCCAATTCAGCGTTGCGGTTATTAAGAATGATGTGTGACATTATTCTAGAATTTCCCAAGAATGATGTTGGTGACATAGTTAGAGGATCCTCTGACCCACAAGATGAAACTTCAACTTTGGATGTTCAAAATCCCAAATACATTTCTCAAATGCTATTCCTTGCTATAAAGGAAGGAAACACAACATTTGTAGTTGAGCTCATTAGTCGATATCCAGATCTACTACGAAAAGTTACGATAAGAAACAAAGTCTATTCCATGTTGTTGTCTCACGTCGTCATATGGATATTTGTAGTATATTATATCAGAACGGTTCAATCAAGGATTTGGTAAGCACTCTTGAAGATGAAAATGGCAATAATTGTTGTATTATGGCTCTATTTCTCATTTGCTATTAATTAATAGCAATAAATGCTTGCTAATTAATAGGACATCAGTAAGTAACTGCAAGGCAGTTACAAAAGGGAAGAAAAAAGCGTGTGGATTTGTCACTGCGAAGAAAAAGAGGAGAGAAGATTGTGGTGTACGTGTGTCAGTGTGTGAACCTTTGTAATCTCCAGATTTGATGATGAAATTTGTCCCTGCTCCGTGGATGTAGGATAAGGCCGAACCACGTAAATCTTCGTGTTCCTTCTATTTTTTGCTTTCTGGTTTGTATCACAACACCAGTTATGTGTTGTTGTGAATTTGTGCGTTAACCAAATAGGTTACTGTTGTTGTCTCTGTTTCTCAGAGGTTGTTTGTTTCTTGGTAAATTATATTTTACAACAACTGGTATCAGAGCCAGGTTGGTAAATGGCAAACGATCAAGAGGATGAGACCAATCCGTTTGGTAAACGGGAATCTCATGGTGCAAATACAAATGTTCAGAACGCAAAGTTTGAAGTTGAAAAGTTCGATGGGACAAAAAATTTTGGGATGTGGCAATGTGAAGTAAAAGATGTGTTGGCTCAGCAAGTATTGAATTTGGCTTTGGAAGAAAAATCAAAAGAGATGACAGCTGCAGATTGGAATAGGATAAACAAGATGGCCTGTTCGACGATCCGTTTGTGTCTTGCTAAGCAACAAAAGTTCAATGTGATGCGTGAAACATCAGCGAAAAAGTTATGGCAGAAGGTGAAGGACAAATACATGACTAAAAGTGCTGAGAATCGTCTTTACAAAAAGAAGAGACTATTCTATTTCAAGTATAAAGAAGGTACAAAGATGATTGCTCACCTTGATGATTTTAATCAATTAGTTGAACTTAGATGAAGAAATCAAAGATGAAGACAAAGCTTTGATTTTGTTGAATTCTCTGCTTGATTCTTATGCTCATTTGATAACTACTTTGTTACATGGCAAAGTAACTATTGGTTTTGAAGAAGTTTCAAATGATTTGATGAATTATGATATTAGACATGCTGATAAGCAAATGAACGCTTCTACATCAGATGCTTTGGTTGTTCGGGGTAGAACATTTGAGAGGAAAAGTCACGATAGAAAAAAGTTTCCATCTCGTAGTAGAGGAAACTCTAAGCCAAGACGAAGTTTGAGAAGAAATGAATGTGCCTTTTGTCATGAAATTGGGCATTGGAAAAAAGATTATCCAAAACTTAAAAACAAGAATAAAGGCACTCAAGCTAATGTTACGTATGGAGAAGATGAATCTGGGTCAGAATTTGTATTGGCAACAACATCAAATGTAACACCCCGGATTTCCGTTATGTAATCTTGGTATTCTTGTGTTTAAGCGTTGTCGTTAGCACCGCGTTTGGTTGGAAGTTTGAGTTTGGATTTTGGTGGTTTTGGACAAACCACAGTGAACTGCGCGAGTTGCACCGCGACTTGAGGTCGTGGCACAACCCGCGAAACCCCCTGTTTGTGTTGGTTTTTGTGTTAGCGGGTGAGTTATGCCGCGACTTGAGGTCGCGGCATAACCTGCGAGGTAGCCTGGCCGACTTAGGTTGGTTTCTTCAAAATATCTCATTTGGTTTTAATATCTCAAATCTCTTTTCTCTCTCAAGTCTCTCTCTCTCTCTGGTTTTCTTGTTTGGTTTCTTCGGTTATCGTTTGTTTCTAGTATTAAGTGCATCTAGCAAGGGTTCGGTATAGAAAGTTTCGTCTTTCCCCGGTGGTCGATATCTGGTTTTTCGGGTTTTCTTCTAAAACCTATTTGGTGAGTTCCTACTACCTTTTATAAACTTTATACATGTCAAAACTTACATTTTGAACTTCTATATATCTCCATGGTTTCAGATCTAAGTTTACTACATTTTTGACATAACTTGAGTTTTGGGAGATTTTAGGGTTCCCGATCATTTTCGACTAAAATGATGGGTTCCATCTTATTTGAAGTAAAAGGATGTTTTTACTTGCACATTTATGTGGGTTACTTGAAAGAATATTTAAAGTTCATTTTTGATGATTTTCATTCTACCAGAAGTTAAACTTGAAAATGCATTTTTGTTTATAAATGTTATTTTATACCATATGACTATCTATGGTTGGTCACATATGTTGTTGTGACGAGTATGTACCATTACTAGTGGATCCCTAGGTATTGAGTCGACTTATATATTGGTATGTCTTTTCCCCTCTTTGTAAATGGATGTATATGATCCTCGGGGTCCATTTGGTACGGTTATGTGAGACCGGTTACTAGCCATGGATCATATTTTCCCTTATTTGTAGCTATGGATGCATGTGATCCTCGGGGGACATTTGGTACGGTTATGTGAGACCGGTTACTAGCCATGGGTCATAGTGCAGTCCTAGTGAACGAGTTTTGAATTTGGTTTCCTCGGGGGCCCTCCCTCACATCGTAGTACGGACCTTTGTAGTTCGTGGCCATGGATTCCAAGTGTTTCGACTCATAGCTCGGATTGTGACCTACTTTGTGTTACGCTACAATCCTTGGTAAAACTGGTTATCTTTGTCATCGTATGATGAGTTTACATTGAAAAGGCCCGGTTGTGGCAAAGGTTTCATTTGAAAATTAAACCTTATTAAAAAGATTTCCTTATGATACAATTGTTTATATCTCTTGAAAATTTATAAATTGTATGTTCTCACTAGGCTTTAAGTCTAACACTTTTTCTCAAATGATGTGTATAACAGGTTCCCATTAGCGGTGGGTTGCCAAGGGCTTGTGTGATGAGCTTGGTCTCGGGGGCTTTTTGAGATGACTAGTACTGATGTTGGGCAATTGTTTAAGTCCCATTCTTTTGGTGATATTGGTTTAACAACTGATGTAATCTAGATAGTTTATGTTTGGATTAGTTTGTTGTTGAGTTCATTATCAGTATGCAGATTTGTACAGGATTAGTACATTTCCCCTTTTTGGGAGGTTTATACCAAGTGTTGGTGTTTAATTGTCCAGTTTCCGCGTTTTAAATTCACTCTAGTTTTTAGGGTGTTACATCAAATACCTTCTCTAATGTATGGTTGATGGATACCGCGACTTCTCAACACATGTGTCTGAATAAGAATTGGTTTTCTAGTTTGGATTTGAAGAGTCAAGGTGTAGCCTTGGTTGGTAACGATTATAGCCTAGAGAAAGAAGGAGTTGGGACTGTGAAGTTTAAGCATCATGATGGGGTGATTAGAGAGTTCAAAAATGTTTGGTATGTTCCTAAATTAAAGAAGAATTTGATTTTTGTGGGAGCATTGGAGGCTGATGGATACAACTACTCTTCATCAAATGGTTTTATGAAGGTAAAGTGAGGGGTATTAGTTAAGATGAAGGCGTTACGAGAGTGTCATTTGTTTGTGTTGTAGGGACAAACAATTATAGGTGCAACAATGGTTTCAAAAGTTGTCGATTGTGATAAAGTTGTTGATTTTGATGTTGATGCCTCAAAGTTGTGGCGGAGAAAATGCTTCACAAGGATTAGCAAAACAGGGGTTGTTAAATAGTGTCAAAACTGGTAAGATAGAATTCTGTGAGCAATGTGTTTTTGGAAAGAAGACAAGAGTGAAATTTGGTACAGCAACACACCAAACCAAAGGCATCATCGACTACATTCACTCAGATGTGTAGGGTCCAACGAAGACAACTTCTAAGGGTGGTAAGCATTATTTTGTGAGCTTTATTGATGATTATTCCAGAAGGTCTTGGGTTTATACAATGAAACATAAAGATGAGGTGTTGAGTGTTTTCTTGACATGGAAGAACATGATAGAGAACTAAACCGGAAGGAAGATCAAAGTTCTAAGAACCGATAATGGTGGTGAATATACCTCTGATCCCTTCCATGAGGTATGTAGAAAAGAAGGAATAGTAAGATGCTTTATTGCTCCAAGAACCCCACAACAAAATGGGGTTGCTGAAAGATTAAATTGAACCTTGTTGGAAAAAGTGAGGTATATACTTCTACAAGCAGGTTTGGATAAGTCGTTTTGGGCAGAAGTAATCACTTATGCAAGCCACATTGTCAATCGATTGCCATCCACAGGAATAAATGGGAAGACACCAATTGAGGTTTAGACCGAAAAACATGCTTTTGATTATGATAATTTACGTATTTTGGTTGTATTGCATATTTTCGGAAAACATGCTTTTGATTATGCAACTGTTTTGTAAAGATGCTAAGGAGTTGTTTTATAAAGATGCTAAGGAGTTGTTTCAATTGTAAAGATGCTAAATAGATGTAAATTAATTTCCATACCCGATCGAGGTTCTTCCAATGCGGAGCCTCACTATTTTCCTCAGCATTGCACCACCTGTACACGGATGGCGCACCTTGCCCCGGCCTGACTAGCATATCAAAAAATTACTTATCATCACCCCCATCTCGCTTGTTTAGGGCGAGTTGGATCATTTTGACCCAACAGTCGACGTGTTATACACAAAACATAGATTGTTAGACCTATAATTAGAAATATATTTGATTATATGACTATATTTGAATGTTAAACTTCAATACTAACCAGATCCTCCAGTTCCCCGTCGGCCTCTAGCGCAAGCAGTACTCCGAAAAACCTGTATTCCAAGGGCAGATTGGCATATAATGGATATAACAGCGAGGGGAGTTGATGATTGCGGCATCTGTCAATGATATCAGATGTCGGAACGCACGTCAAGAGCGCCGATGAAGTCATCTTAGTCTTTCCCTTTGCCTTTGCCTTCACCCTTGCCTTTGTCTTTTTCGGAGGGACCGATGTGGTCGATGGTTGTTGTGTATATGGGGTACGCCACACTTTCCCCTAAAAAGTCCTCTGTCTTTCTCTAACAGGTGCTGCCACGTCCGTCGGTGGTGCTGCCACATCCATTGGGTCATCTTCGTCATCTTCCGGCTCACTAAAGTGCTCTCCAATGATGTCAGTACCACATGGCCCTATCGGAGTGCTAAGTTGCGCCTGGATGATGTTAATCCCCGACCCCATCGATCGGAAGGTTGTGAACCCCGAAGATCCGACGGCAGATGAAAAAAACCCGTCCACGACATCAGAAAGGATGTTTGGATTTGCATCCTGCCTTGTCACGTACGACTGCCTGAGCAACGTGTAGGATAGCGGTATGACATAAGACGGTGTAACACCCTCGATTCGGTACGTATTCAGTTTATTTATAAATCCATTTATAGTACCGTACTTCTGACCGCGCGTGCATTCGGGTCAAAATCGGGTGGAAATGGGGCTCGGTACGCCTGGGGAGATAGTGCCCGCGATTGTGATAGAGGTCACTCTCGTGGGGCACTCTCGCGGGAATTGTACCGAGAGTGTTTGGCTCGGCGCGATAGTGACCAGCGATTGTGACAAGTGTCACTATCGCGTGGCACTATCGCTGAAATTGTACCGAGAGTCCAACTTTTCGGGCGATTGTGACACGCGATTGTGACAGTGTCACTATCGCGTGGCACTATCGCGAACGGGCAACGGAGTCTTAAATGCTCATTTTCGGGATTTTAAGTCATTTGGTCTTTTTGAGAAGCTTTGAAGGGCGATTTTGGAGAGCAAAAAGGTAGGGTTTCCACCCTCCATCATTGAATGCTCCAAGTATTGTTACTTATGGTTGGTTGGTGGATTTAATGTTAGGTTCTTGCTTGTGATTAAGAAGCTCAAGTGTTATTCCTTCCTTCTCTCAAGTATCATCTAGGGTTTGGTGTATAACCCTTGTAAGGTGAGTTTCTTAGGCTCCTCTCCCTCATAAAAGCTTTAATTGTTGTATTTACAATCTTTCCTTGTCTCCTAATCATAGTTGGATTTTGTTGGGCTTTGACCTAACTTGGGGCTTTTGAAGATACTATGATTATTTGACTAATCAAGTCTTATGGGATGGTATGTTAAAGAAAATCAAGGTGTTCATAGTTACTCAATCTTTTGTTAACTAATATTTTCTATTTGGGGATTTGGTATCACATTAAATGAAAATTAGGGTTTTGGGAATATTTGGTATATTAGATTTATTATTGGGCACTATGACCTTTGGAATGAGATTATTGTGTCATCATTGATGGGAGTACATTTATGAAGTTTCTTAACAAACGTGAAGTGAGCCATGTTAGTAGCTCATATGTTTGGAAATTGGTCTCATGAATTATATGCATGATTATGTGGTTATAATGGTAAATTGGTTCTTGGTTTAGTGCAATAGATCCATAGGCACGGTAACCCAATGTCTTGTCGGACATTTGGTTACCCTTGGCACGGGATAGGCATCGGGGTCCATGGTAAGTAGGGTGTGGGCCTATACGGTTGGGCAGCGTCCCATGGACAGTAAGTTGTAATCCCATTGTGCTCGAGTTGCCCTGTTTTGGGAACTCTCAAGAATAGACCCGTAGTGGTTGACTTGATGTTTTCGAGCTAAATACTTGGAGTAGTTGATGCTCGCTATGTGGATTTGAACTGTTGTTCGTATTTACTGAATGCTAACGATTTATTTGATTTGTTTTGACTAGCTCACGGCTAGATCGGCTACATGACTTCAACCGGGTTTATTGTTTAAATTATTTTCCGCTTATATATTCTCACTAGGCTCTAGCCTAACACTTGTTTGGTTGTCATGTATGGCAGGTCCCTCTAGCGGTGGGACACGTCGGGATTGAGCGGACGACCTTGGGGTCGAGAGTGGTCTTTTTGATGACTTAGTGACCGGTACTTGAAGTGTATAGAGATCATACCTTTTGGAAGAATAGCGACACCCGACATTAATCTTGCTTATATAAGTTAGATTACTAGGTTGTTGAATTGTATTCTTCATTTGTTATTGGGTTGTACTAACCATACTTGGTCCCCGTTTTGGGTTGACGTACTTTGGGTTTAGATTGTTGCACTGATATTCTACAGGTCATTGGATCTCCCCTTTGGGTTGATTGGTTTCTTCCATTTACGGACGTTATATAGCCGAATTTTCAATTTTTTAAATTGACCCCAATTTTTAGGTTGTTACAGACGGCCCCGACATATCGTAGGTCGTCGTCATTTGGGGTCTGTAACACTCTGCCTTCGACATCCCAAACAGGGTGACATTGGTCATTATAATATTTTCAAACTTAATAACGAAAATAGAACTATAATGAGTACTCGTCGTGACTTACACTCTGCGGGAATGATGGGGTCAATGTAGTGGCAAACGTCGTCGGTGCGGCCTGCGTGTGTCCGAACCCAGACGGGATGTAGGTCGGCATCATACTCGACACCTAATATAAGTATGGAATGTAATATCAATACACAAAACAAAGACCGTGGGCATCAAATTAAGTTAAACACTAACCTGAACACCGTGAACACCGCGAAGCTGTGCGGTGAGGTCCTCGAGAGCTTTTATGCATTTCTCCCAATCCTCGTGTACGTACTTGTGCAGTGACTCCATGTAGTCCCACCTCGCTTGGTATGGGTCGGGAGGCGACATACCATGATGGGAGGAGTGAGGGGGGCCTCGGACATGCGTTTAAGGATATGTCCAGTCAAGGGGCGTTTGTGTTACGAGTGCAAAGAGTCGGGTCATATTCGGGATGAATGCCCGAAATTGAAGACCGGCGGAAGCGGCGGAAAGAAGACGGAACCTCCGAGAGTGGTCGGAAGAGCTTTTCAAATGTCTTCCGAGGAAGCCAAAGCCTCTACTGATGTAGTATCGGGTACGTTTCTCCTAAACTCCGTGCCTACACGTGTATTGTTCGATTCGGGTGCTAGATTCTCCTTTATATCTGATGTTTTTTGTCAAAAGATTTCCATGCCTATGAGTAGCTTAGGTGAAGCCATTGTGGTAGGAATAGCTAATGGGGGCCAAGTGATAATTCGGGATGTTGTAAGGGGTTGCACACTTGAGTTTGATGGCAGGAAATTTCCGATTAGCTTAATGCCTATGCAAATAGGTGGGTTCGATGTAGTAATAGGGATGGATTGGTTGTCGGAGAATCACGCCGAGATCGTATGTTCCAAGAAGATGGTCCGATTACCGGGAGGGGATGGAGAGTCGACGGTTATTTATGGTGAAAAGAAGAAGGGCGAGGTGGCGATTATCTCAATGATCAAAGCGCGGAAATTCCTTGCGAAGGGATGCTCATCCTTCTTGGCATATGCCATCGACACCAAACTCGAGAAGAGGAAACTAGAAGATGTAAGAGTGGTACGCGAGTTTCCCGATGTGTTCCCGGAAGACTTTCCCGGTTTGCCACCTGATCGTCTGGTAGAGTTCAGAATTGACCTCGTTCCGGGAGCGGCTCCGATTGCCCGAGCTCCCTACCGGCTGGCTCCTACCGAGATGCAAGAGATGATGACTCAACTCCAAGACCTTCTTGAGAAGGGTTTTATTCGACCAAGTTCGTCACCTTGGGGAGCACCGGTCTTATTTGTCAAGAAGAAGGACGGCTCAATGAGGATGTGTATCGACTACAGAGAACTGAATAAGGTGACGGTGAAGAACAAGTATCCACTCCCGAGGATTGACGATTTGTTCGATCAACTTCAAGGTGCGGGTTGCTTTTCTAAGATCGACCTGCGGTCGGGATATCATCAAGTAAAGGTGGACAAGAGTGACATTCCGAAGACGGCGTTTAGGACGCGTTACGGTCATTACGAATTCCTAGTGATGTCGTTCGGTCTAACCAACGCGCCGGCTATATTCATGGATTTGATGAACCGTGTGTGCCGACCGTTTCTCGACAAATCGGTAATTGTGTTCATTGATGACATCTTGGTTTATTCCAAGGACGAGAAGAGTCATGAGCAACACCTTCGGGAGGTGTTAGAGGTTTTAAGGCGAGAAGAACTTTATGCAATGTTTTCAAAGTGTGAATTCTGGCTTCAGGAGGTGCAGTTTTTGGGGCACGTGGTTACAAGGGAAGGAGTGAAGGTGGATCCCGCTAAAATTGAGGCCATGATGAATTGGGAACCGCCCAAAAGTCCGTCCGAAATCCGAAGTTTCCTAGGACTGGCGGGATACTATCGAAGATTCATCCAAGACTTCTCTAAGATAGCTTCAGCATTGACGGCCTTAACTCGAAAGAATGTGAAATTTGTTTGGACCGAGAGTCAGGAGAAGGCGTTCCGAACTCTGCAAAAGAAGCTTTGCGAAGCTCCCATTCTCTCTCTACTGGAAGGAACAGAAGATTTCGTGGTTTACAGTGATGCGTCAAAAATGGGATTGGGTTGCGTTCTAATGCAAAGGGGTAAAGTGATTGCTTACGCTTCATGACAACCCTTTTTACGGATCACAAAAGTCTGAGGCACATTTTCGACCAAAAGGAATTAAACATGAGGCAACTGAGATGGTTGGAATTATTAAAAGTTTATGACTGCGAGTTGCTCTACCACCCGGGTAAGGCAAATGTTGTCGCCGATGCTCTTAGTCGAAAGGATTATGGAGAAAATTCTAAAGCTACTTTCACGAGGATCGAGTTGGCATCAACACTCATCGACCGGATTAAGGTGTCGCAATTGGAAGCTTTTCTAGAAGAAAATCTCAAGGAGGAGGTCATGTCAAAGCAACATGTACTCTCGACGGAGGATAGTCGAGGGGTAAAGCTTTTCAATGGGCGAGTTTAGGTGCCTAAGATCGGGGGAAACCAAGAACTTCTTCTCGAGGACGCCCACAAATTGAAGTATTCCATTCATCCGGGAAGCACGAAGATGTACCGGGACTTAAAATTACACTATTGGTGGCCGGTCATGAAGCTTGATGTGGCGCGGTACGTGGAGCAGTGCGTGACTTGTTTGCAAGTGAAGGCCGAGCACCAACGACCTTATGGGAGTTTGCAGTCTTTGGAAATTCCGGAATGGAAATGGGAGCACATCACGATGGATTTCGTGACGAAATTGCCGAAGACATTGCGCGGTCACGACACCATTTGGGTGATCGTGGACCGTTTGACCAAGAGTGCTCATTTCTTGGCTATGCGGGAGACTTTACCTATGGATAAGATGGCAAAACTGTATATCGACGAAGTAATATCTCGTCATGGTGTACCGTTATCTATTGTCTCTGATCGGGACAGTCGGTTCACGTCGCATTTTTGGGATGAGTTGCAAAAGGAATTAGGCACGCGGGTGAAGTTGAGCACGACCTATCATCCTCAAACCGACGGACAGAGCGAGAAAACAATCCAGACGTTAGAAGATATGTTGAGATCGTGTGTAATCGACTTTGGGGGAAGTTGGGACTCGCACTTACCTTTGGTGGAGTTCGCATACAACAATAGCTACCACTCAAGCATTGGAATGGCACCGTTTGAAGCTCTATACGGTCGCAAGTTCCGAACTCCCGTATGTTGGCTAGAGGCGGGGGAGAAGCAGTTTGCCGGACCTGAAATTGTACAAGAGACGACGGATAAGGTGAGGGATATTCGTGAACGTTTAAGGGCGGCACAAGATCGGCAGAAAAGTTATGCTGATAAGAAGCGACGACCGATGGAATTCCAAGTGGGTGATCGGTTCATGTTGAAGGTGTCACCTTGGAAGGGGATTATACGTTTTGGAAAACGCAGAAAGTTAAGTCCCCGTTTCCTTGGGCCCTTTGTGGTGCTTAAGCGTGTGGGACTGCAAGCTTATCAGTTGGAACTCCCTTCGGAAATGAGTGGAATCCATAACACCTTTCATGTGTGTTATCTCCGTAAATGTCTAGTGGAAGAGGAGAGTGTCATTCCACTTTCTGAAATTAGAGTTGATGAAGGAAATCGTTGCATAGAAAAACCGAATGCAATATTAGAGAAGAAGACGAAGAAGCTTCGCCACAAGGAAGTCACGATGGTAAAAGTCCAATGGAAGCACCACCGGGGTACTAATGTGACTTGGGAGGCCGAAGAAGATTTGAGGCGGAGATACCATCACCTCTTCACCTAGTCAGGATTTCGAGGATGAAATCTCCTCCAAGTTGGGGAGGATTGTAACACCCTCGATTCGGTACGTATTCAGTTTATTTATAAATCCATTTATAGTACCGTAGTTCTGACCGCGCGTGCATTCGGGTCAAAATCGGGAGGGAAATGGGGCTCGGTACGCCTGGGGAGATAGTGCCCGCGATTGTGACAGAGGTCACTCTCGCAGGGCACTCTCGCGGGAATTGTACCGAGAGTGTTTGGCTCGGCGCGATAGTGACCAGCAATTGTGACAAGTGTCACTATCGCGTGGCACTATCGCTGAAACTGTACCGAGGGTCCAACTTTTCGGGCGATTATGACAGTGTCACTATCGCGTGGCACTATCGCGAACGGGCAACGAAGTCTTAAATGCTCATTTTCGGGATTTTAAGTCATTTGGTCTTTTTGAGAAGCTTTGAAGGGCGATTTTGGAGAGCAAAAAGGTAGGGTTTCCACCCTCCATCATTGAATGCTCCAAGTATTGTTACTTATGGTTGGTTGGTGGATTTAATGTTAGGTTCTTGCTTGTGATTAAGAAGCTCAAGTGTCATTCATTCCTTCTCTCAAGTATCATCTAGGGTTTGGTGTATAACCCTTGTAAGGTGAGTTTCTTAGGCTCCTCTCCCTCATAAAAGATTTAATTATTGTATTTACAATCTTTCCTTGTCTCCTAATCATAGTTGGATTTTGTTGGGTTTTGACCTAACTTGGGGCTTTTGAAGATACTATGATTATTTGACTAATCAAGTCTTATGGGATGGTATGTTAAAGAAAATCAAGGTGTTCATAGTTACTCAATCTTTTGTTAACTAATATTTTCTATTTGGGGATTTGGTATCACATTAAATGAAAATTAGGGTTTTAGGAATATTTGGTAAATTAGATTTATTATTGGGCACTATGACCTTTGGAATGAGATTATTGTGTCATCATTGATGGGAGTACATTTATGAAGTTTCTTAACAAACGTGAAGTGAGCCATGTTAGTAGCTCATATGTTTGGAAATTGGTCTCATGAATTATATGCATGATTATGTGGTTATAATGGTAAATTGGTTCTTGGTTTAGTGCAATGGATCCATAGGCACGGTAACCCAATGTCTTGTCCGGACATTTGGTTACCCTTGGCACGGGATAGGCATCGGGCTCCATGGTAAGTAGGGTGTGGGCCTATACGGTCGGGCAGCGTCCCATGGACAGTAAGGTGTAATCCCATTGTGCTCGAGTTGCCCTGTTTTGGGAACTCTCAAGAATTACACCCGTAGTGGTTGACTTGATGTTTTCGAGCTAAAGACTTGGAGTACTTGATGCTCACTATGTGGGTTTGAACTGTTGTTCGTATTTACTGAATGCTAACGATTTATTGGATTTGTTTTGACTAGCTCACGGCTAGATCGGCTAACTGACTTCAACCGGGTTTATTGTTTAAATTATTTTCCGCTTATATATTCTCACTAGGCTCTAGCTTAACACTTGTTTGGTTGTCATGTATGGCAGGTCCCTCTAGCGGTGGGACACGTCGGGATTGAGCGGACGACCTTGGGGTCGAGAGTGGTCTTTTTGATGACTTAGTGACCGGTACTTGAAGTGTATAGATATCATACCTTTTGGAAGAATAGCGACACCCGACATTAATCTTGCTTATATAAGTTAGATTACTAGGTTGTTGAATTGTATTCTTCATTTGTTATTGGGTTGTACTAACCATACTTGGTCCCCGTTTTGGGTTGACGTACTTTGGGTTTAGATTGTTGCACTGATATTCTACAGGTCATTGGATCTCCCCTTTGGGTTGATTGGTTTCTTCCATTTACGGACGTTATATAGCCGAATTTTCAATTTTTTAAATTGACCCCAATTTTTAGGTTGTTACAGACGGCCCCGACATATCGTAGGTCGTCGTCATTTGGGGTCTGTAACACTCTGCCTTCGACATCCCAAACTGGGTGACATTGGTCATTATAAGATTTTCAAACTTAATAACGAAAATAGAACTATAATGAGTACTCGTCGTGACTTACACTCTGCGGGAATGATGGGGTCAATGTAGTGGCAAACGTCGTCGGTGCGGCCTGCGTGTGTCCGAACCCAGACGGGATGTAGGTCGGCATCATACTCGACACATAATATAAGTATGGAATGTAATATCAATACACAAAACAAAGACCGTGGGCGTCAAATTAAGTTAAACACTAACCTGAACACCGTGAACACCGCGAAGCTGTGCGGTGAGGTCCTCGAGAGCTTTTATGCGTTTCTCCCGATCCTCGTGTACGTACTTGTGCAGCGACTCCATGTAGTCCCACCTCGCTTGATATAGGTCGGGAGGCGACATACCATGATGGGAGGAGCGAGGGGGCGCTTCATATCGATCGCTAGCCCCGAAAAAATGGTCATGTCTCGCGCCATCTTTGTCGGCTGAGGAACTGGAGTCAGATGGGGAAGGAGAGGACCGTCGGGACCTCTTCGTCGGTTGCCTGGCCGCCTCTCTTTCAAAAAAGGCGACATTGTCTCGAAACCAACTCGTCTGCCCCTCGGCATCCGTAGGCACAAGGCGCCCAAGAGGCCTAAACCTCATCTAAATATATTGTAAAACATATAACATTTAATATGCAGGACGAACTTGGTCAATATTGTTTAATTACTCGAATTAGAAAGATAGTAAATAAACTTACATTTGTAGCTGAGTTGAAGATAGCAAGGCAACTACTTTTGTTCAGTCCAACACCCCGGTCCCAACGGGTTCCCTTAATGAATTTGTCGGTGCGCAGGGTGAAATTCTGACGGCAGATGGGAAACATATCCAATATCCATATCTGGAATTACACAACAAAAACAAGTACGTAAAAAAGAAAGTCAAACATAGACGAATTATTATGTATGTTATACTACTTATCTAACCTTGAAAGCGTATGTAAACCCACACATTGTCATCGTGTCAAGCTTGTCGGTACGTTTGGCGATGGCACGATGCATTTGTTTGTATGTATGTCCGCAGATGTAACTGCCCCACGGATAGTTGATAAATGCATTTAAGTCCTTGACGGCCCTAAGGACTATATCGGTAACAAGCTGACTCAACTCGCGACCCATGAACATCATCTCCACCATCACCACTAAACAAACACGGACAGCATCCTCGTCGGATAGCTCCCGCATGTCATCTTTCATTGTCTTAACGACGATTCTAAGCTTCAAATTTGCTGGTGAATGGCGGGGCCAAACCCTACTAACGAAGTACTTTTCCGGTAAGGGAGGAAGGGAGGGTGTTGGTCCGAAAATGAGTCATGTTATAAGACAGAACTCAAAACGGCCAAAGCGCATGGCATGCCCAAACACATCAAAATACAACTCCTCCGGATCTGCATTGTCGACCTCGACCTCCATCTGTAGAAACATGTGAACTAGCATGGGGGGTCGCCATCAGTATTTATACATGGGAATGGGGCGGGGACCTCAATCCCAATCCCCGTCCCAAATCCCTCATCTTCATCCCCGTCCCTGTCGGGGAATATGATCACATCCCCATCCCCGTCTCCAACGTGGAACGGGGATCCCGTTGGGGGAAACGGGGATTTTTCCGCTTATGTAAGCTATTTAAATCAAGTACATGAGACACCACACATGTTTAAATATCACATATTTACAATAAACCTAAAATCGAAAGAAATTTAATTTAGTACAAAAAAATCACATCATATAATTAATAACCTAAAACCAAAAAAAATTAAACCTAATCCAGGGAAAAAACTTAACGTCACACGTACCAAAAGATATTGAGTAATATCCAAAATACATACTAAGTTACTAACATCCAAAATTAAAATAACAATTTTGTATTATAAACCTAATTAGGAAATAGGAAATTATGAATTACCGATTTAGTTTAAATAAATAATAATATTTAATTATTAATTAAAATATATAACGGGGATGGGGCAGGGCGGGGAGTGCGATACCCGTCCCTGTCCCCATCCCCGGTTATGCAGGGAACCCCCATCCCCGACCAGGACGGGTGGACCGGGCTCCCCGACTGGTCGGGGCCCATTCCCATGCCTACCAGTATTGGTAACGTCCAGCCATGGACCGAAAGATGTCCGTCTAAATATTTCGAGTAAATTACATTCCTGTTCAGGTGGACACTCTGCAAAAACTTTTCTAATCTTCGGTGCGAAGCCAAGGCGGCATTTAAGCGCTAAGTCCGTGTAATAAAAATCATCCTACAAAGTAATGCAGAGATGTTGTCAATGCACCTTACTTGTAACTAAGGAATAATATATAGTTTATGTTTGTTAAGACAATGGATTGTGGTTATAGTTATTATTTTATGTATGAAATTTCATTATCACTCAATCTATTGGACTTCCAGGTAGTAGGAGAATCACAAAGATTTCTTAAGTCCCCACAAACCTTAGGGCTATTTACACCCGGTTGACAAAATCCAAATCGATATGTTACGATTTAATTAAGTTGAATATAACCTTATTGTGTTTTTTCTTGTATGCTTACATTTTGTTGATAATTCTCCGTCCATTCTAATTTTCGAAAAGAAACTACTCAATCTATTGGACTTCCAAGTAGTAGGGGAATTACAAGGATTTCTTAAGTCCCAACAAATCTTAGGGTTATTTACACCTGGTTGACAAAATACAAATCGATATGTTGCGATTTAATTAAGTTGAATATAATATTGTTAATTATAGAGCTTTTGTCAAGAGGCCAAAATGAATTTGAGTTTGGCATGTGAAGCCAAGTTCAACAAAATAAATATCTTAATAGTATTTATGGATCTTTTGGTAAAATATCAAATATAAGGGGGTTTGGAAGTGTAACTTCCAAACATCAATTATAAAGCTTAAATTTATGAGCAGGAACTCATAATCATGATAAACATTTAAACAAACATTTACAGAAAAGTTAAGGGACCTAAGTTGTAATTAGGAAAGTTTGAGGACTTAAGTTGTAATTTAGCAAAGTTAAGGGACCTAAGTTGAAATTTAGCAAAGTTAAGGGACCTGAGTTTTACTTTATCAAAGTTTGAGAACCTGAGTTGTAATTTAGAAAAGTTAAGGGACCTAAGTTGTAATTAAGCAAAGTATATGAACTATCTTTTTATGTAATTATTATTTACTTTTACTAAACTATCTTTACAATTGAATATTTAACAATTGGAAATAAACGCAATACTGTTAGACTGTAATTGTATTCAAGATTAAATGAGGGTCATTGTTGTAATTAGTGTTTGTGTGTGAGTTGTAATGAGCTTAGAAGGTTTGACCTTGCTTGGTCATGTTGACCTATATATAAGCAAGTCCTTGTATTATTTCTAGTAGACTTGTAGAGAAGCAAGAGAGTTAGTGTGTGAAAGTGAAGGTGTAATATTGGTGGTAGTTGAGAGAAACACATAGTTGCACACATTGAGTACACACACAAACACATTCTATCTTGAAAGGTTAATCACTTTTAGATCTATGGCTTGATGTAATTCTTGTGATTAATAAACAAAGTGTTTGTGATAATCTGTATGTGTTTTAAGCTAGTAAATCTTGAGCCACAATTGGTATCAGAGCCAAATTTGTTTCAAAATCAAGAAAATGTTTTGAGTCGATACTGTTCACGTTACTATTCACGAAGTCTAAATTGATTTTGAGTTTTAGTGGAAATTTTGAGTTGAAATCGATTAGGTTATGTTCGTTTTGTGAAATCGATCGAGTCAGTTTCTTTTAATTCTTGAAATGCATGTGATTTGATCATTAATTTTGAAGATTTGGTGTTTTTCAAGTTCACGAGTTTCACGCACTGTTCTTGAATCAATTTGTTGATTTTTGTGTTTTTAATCGAAATTACTTGTTAGAATTGTGTTCGAAATGTGTTGGTGAGTAAATTGTCAAATTTTCAGATCGAAATTCGAGGTCTAGATAAGTTTTTGGTGCAAATTTGTTAGTTTTAGAGGTTTGCGTTTCATTCATTAAGGTTTGCGTTTGATTCATCCAGGTTTGCGTTCCATTCATCTGAGATTTGTGCATGTTCATCCTCGTTTGCGCTTATCTGAACTTTGCGTGTTCTACTTGAATCGCAAAGTGTGGTTTCAATTGTTTCAGTTTCTTTTGCGTATCATTCCATAAACACAAAGTGTTGTTTGCGTTTCACTCACTGAGAATATTTCACAAGATTTGCGATTCACGGCACAAACGCAAAGTGGCGTTTGCGCTTCTCAGCACACACGTAAAGTAGAGTTTGCGCTTCATAGTACACACGCAAACTAAGGTTTGCGGTTCACACTACACACGCAAAGTAGTATTTGCGTTTCTCAGCACAAACGCAAAGCTAAGGTTTGCGTTCCTTAGCACAAACGCAAAGTGTTGGTTTGCGCTCTTCACTACAAACGCAAAGTTCAGGTTTGCGTTCCACACTACAAACGCGAAGTGTGGTTTGCGTTTCACACTGTTCACACGTTTTGCGTTTCACACTGAGTTGTACTTAGAAATTTTTTTGAGAAATTTTTTTCAAAATAGTAATATGGCCTTTAATAGTGAAATTTTTTTCTCTAGGGGCGTTGCCCCTCGACCCCGCAAGGGCGTTGCCCCTTAACCCCCGTGCTAAGTTTGCGGAGGGGGACATAGTTCTGATTGTGATCAAAATTTTTGAATTTTTATTTCAAGATTTCTGTAGTTTTTCTTGATTTGTTTGGATTTAAAGATCTTTACTAGCTAATATTTTTTCATCTTGTGTAGGTATATATAGATCTCAATCATGGCAAATGAACTTCTCTCTATGGGATCTCATCTGAAGCCTCCGGTTTTGTCTGTCGGAGATTATTCACAATGGAAGAAAAGAATGATTCAGTTCTTAAATCTAAAGAACAAAGATTATATGACATCTATCATAGATGGTCCAGGAAATCCACAATCGTTTGTACCTGGACAAGCAGCCACAGCTACATCTCCAGCAATCGCAGATCGATACGTGCCAAAACCATATCAATTCTTTACTGATGTGGAAAAGGCAAGACACAAGATAGATGAAGAGGCACTTATCTATCTTACTATGGCAATTCCTAATGACATCTACAATCGCGTAGATAGTAGGGAATCTGCAAAAGATTTATGGGATGAATTGGAGAGACAGTTTCAAGGATCAAAGAAGTCAATTCAGACAAAGCTGAATCAGAGTATAAATGCATATGAAGGTTTTCATGCGAAAGAATGAGAGACTTTGTTGGAAACATACAATCGTTTCAATGTGATATTGAATGATCTAAGGAGAAATGGAATGAACAGGTCAGAATCAGAGACCAATTATAAGTTCATCAAGAACTTGAACCGAGAATGGAAAAGCTATGCTATCAACATTCAGATGACTAAGGACATGGCACAAGAAGACGTCAATGATATCTTCACAACTTTATCTCAGCATGAGGATGAAGTAAAGCAGCTTGGTGCTGAAAAGAAGATGGTCAAAGATTCTCTAGCCTTAATGTATGAACGTAAGAAAGGGTCAAGTTTCAAGTCCAGTTCTTCTTACAAGACAAAGTCAAGGAAATCCAGAGCTCTTCTCACTGAGGTTACTGATTCAAGCACTGATAAGTCTTCTACTGAAAGTGAAGAAAATTCAGATGAGGATATGCAACGATTCGCTGAAAATCTGGCTCTTCTCACAAAGCAGTTTAAAAGCTTTGGAAAGAACAAGTACAAGCCGAAATATGAGAGTTACAAGAAAGACAAGTTCAAACCGAGATCTGAAAAGAAGTATGAGAAAAGAGGAGAGAAAAGAGATGAAAAGCGAGAAGAGAAACGAGAAGAGAAGAGAGAAGGAAAGAAAGAAGAGACTGAGCCGAAATATGGAAGATGCTATAACTGTGGAAAACCAGGTCATTTTTCCAAGGATTGCAAGTTCAAGCGTACAAAGAATTCGGAATATTATGCTCGGAAAACTTTGTTAGCAAAGAAGGTGGACGATGGTCAGAACTTAATGGCGGAAGAAGAGAATTGGCTCTACAAGAGTTCTGATGATGAATCTGCACACTTTACTCAGGTGTGTATGATGGCCAAAGTAGATGAGGACATTGGATCATCTTCTGATCATTCCGACTGTGGTTCCGAGGTACGTATTCAATCCTTAAAGGCTCTAGTTAAATTCATGAAATAAGATTTTAAAACTTTAAAAGGCAAACTTAGTCATGAAAGACAAACAATGTTGAATTTTCGTGATGAAAATTCAATGTTGAAAGATGTTAAGGAAAAAGAATCTGAGAAAGATTGTTTGAAAAAGGACAAAGATGTTTTAAATTCAAAAATATCTGAGCTTGAAAGAGATCTTGTAAACTTAAATGCTGAAAAAGGTGATTTTCAACTAAAATTTGAAGCATGTTTTCAAGAAAGAAACGAGGCATATTGTAAAATCAAGCAACTGGAGGATTTAAATCTGAAAAGAGGACAGACTGAGCAAACATTAAATCTTTTAACAAACAAACTCCAAGATGTCAGATTTTATAATGTTAAAAAAGGTTTAGGTTTTGAACCAAATACTGTTTTGAAAAGAGCACCAGAAAATTTGTATAATTTTGATAAAATGGGCTCTACTTCTACAAAACCTGATATTCATGATACTTTTGTAAAAGGTAAAGCTGTGAATGATGATGACACTTTATCTTGCGTTGATTCCATTTCAAGTTTAAAATCTGTTGGTTTTGCTTATAAAGATTTAAATGAAAGTTACAAAACAAGAAAGATAGAATTTAGTGATTTTACTTCTCTATTTTCTCCAACAGAATCAGCCAAGATTGATGAAAATAATACTGAATCTCAGTGTCAGTTTGATGAATCTGATTTAGAAACTGATGTTGAGAATCAAGTGTTATTATCTGATTTATTCACATCTAATTCATCAAATGGATCAAAAGATGAAAATATCATGAATCAAAACCTTAATTCTGATTTTTCAAAAATTATGACTGAGGAGATCTTTACAGAAATGATGAATGCTTCAGATCCTGTTCCTATTATAGAAAAGATGGAATCAAACTCTGAGGTGAATCAAGCATCTAATTTTGAGAAACAAATCACAGATCTTTAAAAGACAATTGAAGAGTTAGAAGATGAGAATGTTGATCTCAAATTCAAACTTGACAAGTCTTTTGAAGAAAACAAAGAACTCTCTAGAGAGTTAAATATTTTAAAAAATGATTTGTTTCAACAAAATTTAAAGGAGAAAAAGATGTTTGACTCTAAAAACTGGAATGTTCATTCTAATCCAGAGTTTGATACTGTTAATTCTAAAACTTCAGTTGTTTATACTACTACTCCTGAATATCCTCCGAGTATTTTTGAGAAAGGAGAAGCTTCTTGTACTTCAAAGCCAAAATCATTTTCTTCAAAGAAAACTAACAAGATTCTGTTTCCTGTTTCAGATGTAAAAAGGCAAAATGGTAAAGGAGAAAGGATGAAGAATGTGAAGGAAAATAAAGTTGCTAAAAATAAATGTAATATCAGTGATAGTGGTAGTTTGATGTGTAAAAATTCAAACGTTTCCAAATGTCAAAGTTGTATGAATGATTGTACTTCATTGGATAAATCTAAGCTTTTGACATTTGCACGTAAGAATTTTATCTGCAAACACTGTCATGATAATGCTTTTATCATTCCTTCCATTCATCCTAAATCTAAAGTTCTCAGAAAAACATCTCATGTCAAATCAGCTTTAAATTCCTTAACTCATCAGGCTAAAATTTTTCATGCTAAGATTGATCATTTTTCGAAAAAGAAAACATTTCATGAGCTTAATGTTAAAATGGTATAGAAATGGGTACCTAAGCCTCGCTATGAGTGGCGAATTAAGGCTAAGGTAGATCATGTTGATAAGTTGCGAAAAGCTAACAAGGAAGGACCCATCTGGATATGGGTACCTAAACAGAAATGAGTTGTTCTTTTTGCAGGCCTCACATACATGGTATATAGATTCAGGATGCTCGCGCCATATGACAGGATTTAAGCATCTACTTCACAATTATGTTGAGGAATCTGCCGGTACTGTAAGTTATGCTAATTCTGAGGTTACAGGATACATTCGAGGACACGGATTGTTAACAAATGGCACCGTGATAATCAAAAGAGTACTATACGTGGAAGGACTTGATCATAATCTTTTCAGTACAAGTCAATTCTGCGATAGTCAATTTCAAGTTATGTTTACTGATAAATGCTGTTAAATTGAAGATAAAGATGGTCGTGCAGTTTTTAAAGCCAAGCGGAATGCAAATCTTTATTCTGTGAATTTTCCAACACTTTCTGCATCAAGACCTGTTTGTCTGATTGCAAAAGCTTCACGAGCTGAAAGTTGGATATGGCATCGGCGTCTGTCTCATCAAAACTTTGATGCGATTAATCAGTTGGTGAGACAAGGCATTGTCAAAGGTCTACCAGAACTAAGGTTTGAGAAGAATTCTCTTTGTCCCGCTTGTGAAATGGGAAAGATGAAGCGAACATCTCATAAAGCAAAGACATAATTCTCATCTTCAACACCTCTTGAATTGATACATATGGACCTTTGCGGCCCGATGAGGACTCAGTCTATCAATGGTAAGAAATATATTTTGGTCATGATAGATGAGTACTCCAGATATACTTGGCTGGAATTTTTAAGGAACAAATCAGATGCAGCAGAGCTGATCATTGAGTTTTTAAAGAAGATCCAGGTTCGACTACAATTGCCGGTTATATCTTTGAGAAGTGACAATGGCACGGAATTCAAGAATGAAAAGCTTCAGAGTTATCTCATATCTGTTGGGATCTCTCACAACTTTTCTGCTGCCTACACTCCTCAACAAAACGGAGTAGTTGAAAGGAAGAATCGAACACTGGTGGAAGCTGCAAGGACAATGTTAGCCTATTCCGAATTGCCAATGTTTCTGTGGGCTGAAGCCGTAGCCACTGCGTGTTTCACACAAAACCGCACGATTGTCATCAAAAGACATAAAAAGACAGCGTATGAACTTATTAATAGTCGAAAACCGAATATTAAATTTTTTCGTACTTTTGGTTGCAGGTGTTATATTCTCAATGATCGAGACAATCTTGGTAAATTTGACAAGAAGGCTGACGAAGGCCATTTCATTGGTTATTCGTTAACGTCTAAAGCCTATCGGATCTACAATAGACGAACCAAGACGATCATGGAGAGCATTAATGTGTCATTCGACGAATCATCAACGTTGACTTCTGAACACAACAGTTCAGAACTCAAGCTTAAACAGAAAGTTTCTATTCAAGAGGGAATAGAACCTAAAGTCAAACAGAATAAGTCTTCTAATTCAAATAAAATTACAGCTGAATTAGACTTATTATTTTTTGTTGCTTTTCTGGATATATGTGCAGATTTTGAAAAATCAAACATATCCGCATCAACTTCAGAGGTTCCAATTATAATCGCAGATATTTCAGGACCTTCTGAAAAAGTCACAATATCAATTACATCAGGTACATCTACGCATATACATTCTGAAGATACTAATGTTGATTATGTGCATGCAGATCCAAATTCTGCAACAGAAGTTCCGAGTGATTCTTCTATTGCTCCAGAAATATTTACTTCAGAAGAGGTTGTACAAGATGTCCCGAGCACATCTGGGGTTGATAAAGACTTACCTGCAGTATATGATGAATATGAGGAAGATAATACTCAAGCTGAAATTCATCCGATTCCAAGTACAATGAAATGGACAAGAAATCACCCACTTCATAATATCATTGGTGATGCACAGTCTGGTGTACAAACGCGTGCAACATCGGCTAATTTTTGTCTATATTCAAGTTTTTTAAGTTCTCTCGAGCCGAAGAAAGCTTCAGAATCCTTGCGCGATCCAGATTGGATACTGGCGATGCAAGATGAACTTCTACAATTTGAGAGGAACAAAGTTTGGCGACTTATACCACTTCCAAAAGGAAAATCTGTTATTGGAACAAAGTGGGTTTTCAGAAATAAGATAGATGAATCTGGAGTTGTAGTTCGAAACAAAGCTCGTCTTGTTGCAAAGGGTTATTGTCAACAGGAGGGGATTGATTATGAAGAAACATTTGCTCCTGTGGCACGACTGGAAGCGATACGAATCTTCTTATCCTATGCAGCGCATAAAATTTTTACGGTCTTCTAAATGGACGTAAAATCAGCATTCTTAAATGGGATATTGCATGAAGAAGTATATGTTGCTCAACCAGAAGGATTCGTTGATCCAAAGAACCCTGATCATGTATATGTCTTAGACAAAGCCTTGTATGGACTCAAACAGGCACCAAGAGCTTGGTACGAAACTCTAACTCAATTTTTACTCGCTTCAGGATTCAAGAAAGGTACAATTGATACTACTCTCTTTCTGAAAAGCAAGGTGATGATATGATTCTGATTCAGATTTATGTAGATGACATAATTTTCGGTTCTACAAATCCAAAGTTTTGTAAAAAAATTTCAAGAATCATGGAATCTCGTTTTGAAATGTCAATGATGGGCGAACTAAATTTTTTCCTTGGTCTTCAAGTAAAACAGTTACCCGAAGGCATTTTCATTAATCAGTCAAAATATATTCGAGATATTTTAAAGAAATTTAACATGACTGACAGTTCAGTGATGAAAACACCGATGGCAACGGGCACACTTTTAGATGCAGATCTTTCTGGCAAATCAGTAGATCAAAAAGTGTACCGTAGCATGATTGGGTCACTGCTGTACTTAACTGCCAGTAGATCGGATATTATGTTTGCTACATGTTTCTGTGCGAGATATCAAGCTAATCCGAAGGAATCACACCTGGTCGCTGTAAAACGGATTTTTAGGTATCTTAAAGGTTCTACTGAGTTAGGCCTTTGGTATCCTAAGGGTTCGTCTTTTGATTTAACTGCCTATACTGATGCTGATTATGCAGGATGCAAATTGGATAGAAAGAGCACCTCTGGTTCTTGTCAGTTCTTAGGTGATAAGTTGGTTAGTTGGACATCTAAGAAACAAAATTGTGTTTCTACATCCACCGCTGAGGCTGAATACGTAGCTGCCGCAAGCTGCTGTTCACAAGTCCTCTGGATGCGAACACAGTTAAAAGATTTCGGATATACTTACCAACGAGTCCCTATCTACTGTGATTCTAAGAGTGCGATTGCGATAACAGCTAATCCAGTACAGCATTCCAAGACGAAACACATCGACGTGCGTTATCATTTTATAAAGGATCATGTTGAGAAGAGCGATATCGAGATGCACTTCGTGACTACAGACTACCAGTTGGCTGACCTTTTCACCAAGCCATTGGATGAAAAGAGGTTTACCTTTTTAGTTAGTAAACTTGGTATGTTAAACGCCAATTCATGATTCTAGGGGGAGTTTTCTAATCTTGTATTTTATTTGCATATATTTTAGATATTTCATCATATGCTATCTGACTAAAGCGGAATCATTTTTATAATGATTACCAAAATCTTTTTCTTGCAGGATATTTTATGTGACATTGGCTTTTGGACAATTCAGTTCAAACCCGTATTCAAATGTTTTCTTCTGAAGGATGCTTTCAAGATTACATCTTATCATCAAGTTTTTCGTTTGAAAGAGAGTTTAGATATTATATTGCTATATCTTTTATAATAATATTTCTAAAAAGATTGACGTTTTACAGATATCAAGGGGGAGGATATCTAGTCAAGGATATTTTAATTGCTATATTCATTCCAGGGGGAGTTAAGGATTTTAATTCACAGGTACAACATTCTAATCCTTATACTCTAACACTTGTGAAAGAAGAACAACTTTCACTTGTGAAAAATGGTTTTAAAATGTTCAAACCACTTCACGATCTTAACATGTATTTATGATTTGAGAAGTGTGAATTTTAAATGATTTTTTTTTGGATACTTCATTGGTTATCTGGCCGTGTGTTCTTTAAAGAATAATACTTGTGTATTTTCTTTTCTATATACTTTGTCAAGTATTCATACACACACTGGTTCAGTATTTTCAAATTGATTATGTTATTACCATGTATCAAATGATATATCTTTCTATGGTAATACTCCCGTCGTTTGGTATTCATCGTTGTTTGAATCAAACGTCATTTTATTTTAATGTGCTTTCATTGATAATATGTTTATATATTGTTCATATAAACAATATACGTCTTTGAATTCCCAAATATCTTTCTTCATGATAATTTGATCTGATATTAATTATTGTCAGATTCTCAAAACATTTCTATTCTTTTCTTTCATATAAAGTTTTGAGATATCTTAAATGTTCAAAATGCTCAAATTTCATTTCTGATTTTTAAATGATCATACAAACACTGACATATGATTTCTTGTGCTTTACATGTCAAGAAAATCATTGAACATCATGTACTTTTAGGAACATGGGATTCAGTGTGAGTGCTTAATAGATCTTCCATGGATTCACGATAACCAGTGTTTCCTACCCCAGAAGAAATCCTTTGAGTGATTGAGGGGAGAGGGGTCTAAAAGAATTGAGTGTAGGATTGAGCTGAGGTAAAATGGAAATGAGAGATTGGTTAGATGTGAGCTTAAATGTTTAAAAGAAAGAGGGTGAGAGAATAGAGTTAAAAGAATATTAGAACTCTGCACCAAACATCTTTCTGAGCCGGGCAGCCACATTACTGATTGGTTCACATTCCTTTGGTGACCATCATTGAAATAGGCAAATAGCCCATGCCATCTCTTGCATACAACCCCACTAGCTACTCATTCTTTTCTTAAAAAGAGAATGTTTCACATTTTCTGGGGAAGCAGCACATAATCTATCGGATCTTCACTTGGAAGATGTTGATATTGAAAAAGAAGGAAAGTTGCCCCACCTTCGACCCTTTCTCATGCACGTTGAGTCCATGTATAATCATTGTTGTCTCAGTGATTTACATACTTTGAGCCTTATGAAACACAATCATTGTGCTAATTCTTCCAAACACAAGCACGAGCACACAGAGAATATGTTTTTCTGTCAGAACATTCATAGAATTACCTTGTGTTTTTCAATGATTGAATGGAAGTCCAGGGGAGTCAACATCAAACAAGCTCCTTATATTGTACATTCGTTGTACATAGTAACTTCGTGTTACTGACAGGCATTTCTAACTGTTTCATATGTTGATTCAGGGTTACAACTCTTATTTCGTTTGAATTTGAAAAGATTCAGATGAATACATTCATGGTTCAATGGCTCTTTCAGATCAGATGACATCTTTTATCACATCATGTATTGAGGAGATTCATATTTTCCTATATGGGGGAGATTGTCTATTATTAAAAGGAGGAGATGAAAGTTCATGAAGAATGTGCTTATAAGACGATGGGAAGTTCATTCAATGACGAATGTGACCTTGAAGTGTTTTAATGATTTTGATTCTTACAAATCATTAAAAAGGGGGAGAATAATCAAAAGTTCAAGATCAGATTGAAGGTTTAAAGATTTCAGAGGAGATAAAGTTTTCAGATGTTTAAAGTCAAAGGTTAAAGAAAACTTATCAAAGAGAAAGTCAGAGTTTGAAAGAAAGTCAGAGTTTATGCAAAAGCTATTTCAAAGGGAGAGATAATTTTGAAGAATTGTCAAAGTTTTCGAGATGTCAAAGCCAGAAAAGATTTGAAGTTGAAGTTAATTCTGAAGATATGAAGACCTGAAGATTATTGCCAAAAAAATTTTAATCTTGAATCCAAAGGGGGAGATTGTTAGACTGTAATTGTATTCAAGATTAAATGAGGGTCATTGTTGTAATTAGTGTTTGTGTGTGAGTTGTAATGAGCTTAGAAGTTTTGACCTTGCTTGGTCATGTTGACCTATATATAAGCAAGTCCTTGTATTATTTCTAGTAGACTTGTAGAGAAGCAAGAGAGTTAGTGTGTGAAAGTGAAGGTGTAATATTGGTGGTAGTTGAGAGAAACACATAGTTGCACACATTGAGTACACACACAAACACATTCTATCTTGAAAGGTTAATCACTTTTAGATCTATGGCTTGATGTAATTCTTGTGATTAATAAACAAAGTGTTTGTGATAATCTGTATGTGTTTTAAGCTAGTAAATCTTGGGCCACAAATACTTTAAAATTAACACAATATTTGAAATAAACACAATAGTCTCGAATATTTTCAAAATAAACACAATAGTCTCAAATATTTTCAAAATAAACGCAATACTCTAAAATAAACACATACTCGAAAATATTTTTCGAAATAAACGCAATACTCTAAAATTAACACAATACTCGAAATAAACACAATAGTCTCACATATTTTCGAAATAAGCGCAATCCTCTAGAATTAACACAATACTCGAAATAAACACAATAGTCTCAAATACTTTCAGAATTAACACAATACTCGAAATAAACACAATAGTCTCAAATATTTTCGAAATAAACGCAATACTCTAAAATTAACACAATACTCGAAATAAACACAATAGTCTCAAATATTTTCGAAATAAACGCAATACTCTAAAATATTAACACAATAGTCTCAAATATTTTCGAAATAAACGCAATACTCTAAAATATTTTCCAAAAAAACACATAATCTAAAATAAACACATATATAACATGTACTTTAAAAAGTATAAAACTACAACGGGGTTATGAAAACTTACCTTACGAACCTGACGAGCCATGTCCGACTTCTAAAAGAACTCACGAACCGAGTCGAGATCTAAGCGCGAAGGTTGCACGATATCTTTGAGAGAGTAGAGAGAGTTTGAGAAATGGTGTGTTTGTGGTCCAAGGAGGGGGGTTATAAGCCCGCGATCGAGAAGGGTGGGTAGGGTGGTTCGGCATTAAAAACTAGGGTTATACCCCAGGCCGACACGTGGTGCGGCAATTCCGCGATCGCGGCCTGGGGTCGCGGACTCCGGGGGTTAAACACATAGCGGGTTCTCCACGGACTCCGTGGTGCGGCAAGTCCACGATCAAGGGGTATTTTCACAGGATTTTTGGGTATTTTGGTAAAAATAGAGAGAAATGGGGTACATAAATAAGTCAATTTCGAATTTGGGGTAAAATAATTAATTTTCCTAAAAACAATGGTAGGTAAAAAGGAAACTTGGAAGAGCCTTCACGACCTTTTCCATGCCCTTTCCTTGGTATAAAGTAGGCCATTTTCTCCTCTCAGTTTCTTCCATCCGTCTCTATACAAATGAAGGCGCCTCCGTCATTGTTATCCACGATCATGAGGAGCTTTGCTATAAAACGACCATTAATGTTGGAGACACGATCCTTCCAGCTACCAAAATCCGATTGGTTGCTTCAAGCTCAGACCGTCGACTGTGCTATAATCACATCCACCGAAACCTCTGATGAGAGCGATCGAGCTCCCTCGTTTGGATGTATGGTTGGCGGCAGAGGGAATTCTGAACCCGGCAGTGTTGTTTTAAGTGATGATGCACCACCGTCATACACCGACGTAGCTCGCCGGAATGCATCTCATACTGATTATTCCAGCGTGGATCGGAATTCTCCTGAAGTAAATTTTGAGGACGGTAGTTCAACTGCTCTCAATTATGTGGAAATTTATCCGGAACATTGTAATCTGTGTTGTTGCATAAACTTCCACTTGATCTCTCTCTCTCTCTCTCTATATATATATATATATATATATTATCATAAGTAGATCTAATCTGAATTTATATGCTTTATAATCCTGAATTCTTCATATACTGAAAATATCTCTTAATTACATTCAACCTTTTATTTGCATATTTGGTTCTATTACTAGGGTGCTGAAAAACCACAGATACAATCAAGAATTAAGGGTTGTTTGTTTACCTCTTAATAGTTCCATTAAGAGACAATCTCTGAATCGCTAAGAGGTGGATCTTGTTTGGCAAAAAGAAAGTCTGCCTCTTAATGGTTTCAAAACCCTATGAATGATTTTGTATCTTGGGTCTGCTTTAACCATTCAAAACCCTGATTTTATTCTAAACAATTACCAAATAACCATATTTCATTTTACACTATATCATAAGAGCCTCTTAATCATTCTACAACAAACCATTCAGGAACTATCAAATAGCCCGTTAGAGTTTAATTGGTTGCTTTGGTGTTGAAAGGTCATTCAGAATCTAAACCCTTGGGGAAACCAAAAACAATTTTGATAGATGTATGACTATTCTTTGATCGGGTTGTAAAAAATAACATTTAATCATTTGCCTACTTTTATCCAAGTGTTATGAATTGTATGGTTGGTTTTTCATTAAGTCCTGTGTTGGATAAAACTATCTATGTAGATTAATCTGTCTATTTGTATAGATTGGAAAAGTTTGTCTGGGTGGGTTTTTCCATAAATGGAATGAGCGTGTTTTTTAATTGGAAGTGATAGATTTGAAAAAAGCTCGGTTTTCTGTATAAAGCTCGCCCCTAGAAGTTACTGAATAAGTCACCGCCAAACAGTCATGTATAGCTGACTGAATAAGCTATGAGTCCCAAGTTCATTAAGCTGCTAACAAGTCCTTAAAAAACACTTTGATGATTCATCTAAGGTGTTTGGTATAGGCTTAATGGTTAGTAATGCATACATAACTGTTTGTTTGTGACTTATTTGTTCTCTTCTGTCCTCGAGGACTCTTTCGGAGGGTAAATTTGGGTGTCCACGTATTCACATTATTCATTATAGTAATCGCGGGTGAGCTTATTTCATGCAGTCGTGAACTTTCCACCCCTACCCTTCTTTCCAAAAAAAAATACACACCTCTGGAAACACCCTCTGTCCTTAGCGACGGTTGTCCTCCTGCCTCATCCTTATGTGGTTTAAGAACTAGTGTCTGTATAATTGTGTGTATATATATATATATTGGAAGAATATTTTGCAACCCTTAAAAAGGTTGCAACCCTTGCAACCCACATCTTAACCGTCGGATTCATGATCGGCGGTTATTTTATTTTTATTTTTCTGTTTTTTTTAATTAAAAATATTGGGCCCCATATCTATTGTAACCGCCGATCATGAATCCAATGGTTAAGATGTAGGTTGCAAGGGTTGCAACCTTTTTAAGGGTTGCAAATTAAACAACCCCTATATATTTATATATATATATATATATATATATATATATATATATATATATATATATATATAAAAGGTTGGGTTCCGGTGAGAAGTTGATGTTAACGTGAGAAGCATGAGAAGTGGTTATCAACCGTTGGATTAAAAATGGATGCACATTAGGATGAGATGCACCGAGATGTACCGGATCAAATCCCTCAACTGGCCGCAATTTATGGGAGGACATTTGATTAAAAGTGATTAACGGTTCAAATCCACTTCTCACGTTAACATCAGCTTCTCACACGATCCTTCACCATGTTCTCTCTTTACATCTGCTGCAAAAATTTGTGCTACTTTTTACAAATGTTTTTTTTTTTTTTTTTTTGGAGAGGGTATCCCAGACCACATTGGGCCCAGACTAATCCCTGGCAATATGGGCCGAAGCCCGACTGCTAAAGCATGCAGCCCGGGGTCGAAGCCCCCGTACCTCCAGGATGCATCCCCCAGGGTTCGAACATGAGACCGCTACTAGCTAGTCCACATGCCTTACCACTAGGCTAACACCCTTTTTGGTTTTTTTACAAATGTTGTGGTGCTGGTTTTACAATTTTGTGGTGCTGATTTACAAATTCGTGCTGCTGTTTCAAAAAATTGTGCTTATTGCTGCTGCTGTTGAATGAGTGTGCTGTTAATTGAATGAGTTTTTTGCTGCTGCTGTTGAATGACTGAATCATACAATTTGTTTTGTGGTTTGTTTTCATATGTGCATTGATTTGTGAGTTCTGATTTGTGCTTTGATTTTTGAGTTATGAGGTTTTTCTTAATTTGGATTTGTGAGCTTTGATTTTCTTTTTCTTGATTCAAATGATGGCGGATTTGTGGTAGATTTCGGAGGTTTTGGCCATCCTGAAGATGAGAAGCTGCCAGAGGTGTTGACATATACAGATTTGTTCAATATTTTTGAAGATATTTTTAAAGAGGAGCAGCCAAGATTGGATGAACTAGAAGAAGCTTTTGATGTTTTTGATGAGAACAAAGATGGGTTTATTGATGCAAGGGAGCTGCAAAGAGCTCTTTTTGCTCTGGAAATGAAGGAAATAGCAGACATACAAGATTGTAAGAAGATGATCCGAGCTTTTGATGATAACACCGATGGTAGGATAGATTTTAACGAGTTTGTGAAGCTTATGGAAACCACCTGGTCTTGAATTCAATTCAAGTATTACCATTTGTTTAGTGTTCATGGATCTTAAGGAGCTTGGTTGTCATTTTTCTTAATTTTTGCAGCTACTCAAGCTAGTTCATTATTGCAGTTATTAAGAATCAATTGCGATAGTATTAAAGAATTGGACAAGAATGATGTTATTGATGACAGAATTAGAGGACCCTCTGACCCTACTAAGGAAGATGAAACACCAACTTTAGAAAGTTCAAAATCCAAAAGACTCTTCTCAAAACGTTATTCATTGTTGCAAAGAATGGCAACAAGACATTTGTAGTTAGAGCTTAGTTGTCGATATCTAGATCTAATACGCAGGCCCATCTAATACGCAGGCCCGGCTCTGGGCATGTGCAGCCCATGCGGCCGCACAGGGCATCAAAGCCCATAAGGGCATCAAATTTTCGTCATATGTTATATATATATATATATATATATATATATTATTAGTTTAGACCTTTGGATTTTAAAATTTAAGACTTTGGGGCTTCAATCATGAAATGTTAAACCCAATCCCAACCTTTCAAGGCCTTGTAATACACTAAGACGTGAAGGTTGAAGCGGTGAGAAACTGAGAATACGTTGCCCACTTGCCTTTATCTGAGAAAGGCAGCAGATGGCGTTCCAGTTCCAAAAGCGGTAAGTTTTCTGCCCGTCATGACGTCGTCGACTATATATACCGCTCTTTGACTAATACTGTCGCAAGGAAATCTTATTGTTCAAGAAAATAAAGAATTGCACAAGAAAGTAAACCTCCTGCATTTCAAGTCTCGATTTGCCTCTGTCTTTGTCGCAGAGAAATCTTATTGTGTGATTTGCCTCTATCTTTGTGGTCGACATCCTTTGTCTTTGTGGAACCGATTGGTGTGTGCGACATACTTCCACTCTTCCAGGTATGTGTTTTTTTCTCTTCAAGTTAACTGTATTTCAATTGCCATTGGTCATTATTTAATCTTGATATGGTGGAAATTTGGGGAAAATCCCTAGTTTTAAAAAGATGAAGTTTAGTGTACAACCTTAAACAATGCTTTTGTTTGGTGACTTGGTTTACAACCTTAAACAAAATTCACTAATTATTTCCTTGTTTTAGTAGATATGACTCTATCTCAATTGAAGACTAGATTTGAGCAAATGAAAAATTTTGAATCAATTTTTGGTTTCTTGTTTGATGGGTCAAAGTTGGTTTATTTAGATGATGATGAATTGAAAACTTGTTGTATGAATCTTGAAATTGCATTAACAAATGGTGATGATTGTGATGTTGATGAGATGTATTTGTTTATGGAATTGCAAATCTTGTAGACAATGTTACCGTTGGAAGCATATAAAGGAGAAGATCCATGGACATCAATTCAAATTTTGGAGTTTGCAGAGAAGATGGATATGTTTCCAAATATGTTGTTTGCGTATAGAATTTTGCTGACCGTATCCGTCACGGTAGCATCCGCTGAAATAAGTTTCTCAAAGCTAAAGTTATTGAAGTCCTATTTACGGCCTACCATGAGTCAAGAAAGGCTAAACGGGTTGGCAATTTTGAGTATTGAAGGTAAATTTTTAGCGAAAGTCGAATATGAGAAATTGATTGATATTTTTGCTTTAAGAAATGCACGAAAACATCGTTTTAGGTGATATAGGTTTATATCATATCGGCTCAATCAAGGATTCGGTAATCACTCTTGAAGATGAAAATGGAACTAATATGTTGCATTTAGTTGGGGAGAGGGCAAAGAGTGACCAACTTCAGGATGTGTCAGGCATAGTTCTACAAGAGCTACTATGAAGGTACATCTATATTTCCAAGCCTTTAGGCACTTTGTTATATATGTATATGAATTACCTTTCATTGTGTCGTCTAGGAACTAGAGGCTATACTCCCTCTTTTTCGAGAAATGAAGAACAAATATGGTTTAATGCCACGTGAACTATTCAAGAAGAGCCACAAAGATCTAGTTTCCAAAGCTGAGAAGTGGTTAAAAGATGTAGCTCTACCCAACTAATGGTAGTTGCAGCACTTATAAGCTACTGTTGTCTATTGCATTTGCGGTGTCATTTACGTCTTACGATTCCTGGTTGGATTGAACCAAGAGACTCGTAATCCTATTTTCATTTTACAATTTGAAGCCTTTTACGGCGGTTTTCAATGAACAAAATGTGGTTGTCATTATTTGGATTCAAGTATTTTATCTATTAAAAACACTACTATGATGAAATATGAATGCAAACCTGTATTCATTTAAAAGTATATTCCATGGGAGCACCATGATGCCCCCTGAAAGGGGGGATGCAATGTTTTTTTATAACCATTACCCAAAAAAATCTTGAACCCCACGGCCTACAAATACCCGATCGGAAAGCTCTGCCAAAACGGCATTAACGGTAAGCAAAACGACGCTTGAACCAGCAATAACACCAAGTACAACCCCCGTTGTCCCAAGAACCTTACTGAAAGCCGGCCACTCAATCCGTCCAATCTCCTCCACTACTCCGCTCCATATGCTATCATCCTTGTTAATTTCTCTCTCCATCATCGCCTTCTTGATCTCCGTACCCAGTTCAGATAATTCCTCATCCGAGGGGGGTTTTTGGGTGGTTTCTGATTCTGAGGTGGTAGGTTGTTGTTGTTGGTCTTCGGCTGCGTTGACGATGACGGCAAACCGGCGCTTTGTGGCAGTGAGAATGATGGTGTTGGTGAAATTGGTAACAAGATTGGGGGTGGATTTGATTGTTGGTATGTTTCGACATTTGGTGAATGTTCTTATCGACGATGCAGGAAGAAGGTATGACGGGAATGGTGAGAGAGAAAGTGTCATTTCTAAAGCGTAGGTACAAATGTAGACCAACCGTTGCTTTTTTTCTTCTTCTAGATAAATGTTTTCTCCAAATCTGCCCATGAAGAGGAAGGAAGTTTTTTCCAGTCAATCCTAAGTTTCTTGGGTTACAAAAATTCACCAACCTTTTCCATAACAAGAGAAATTGAACAACATATGATGCGTTTTTAACAATTAAAAGACATCATATCAATTGAAACAACGAAGCAATATAACATGTTTCATACCTAGACAAACAAATAATGAAGCAACATAACATGCTCCACAACTATGACACATTACACTCATATGAACTAGATTACAATCAAGAAATAAATCTTCTGCATGATTTTACAACATTGTTTTGAACCATTTGTTGCATCTAAGGATTTGTAATTTACAACTTAGTTTAGGCTACTTTGGTAATTTGAAGTTGTATAATCATATATTTTGTTGGTAATTTGGAAAGAACAACAACATGATTCTATCTGCAGAAAAATATATCAATAAGAAGAGTAAAGGAGGATGAAACTAAATTATGCATCATCAGAGCATCTCCAACAAATTTCAGCTTAGGCTAAAACCCATCCAATAATTGCTGCCCTCACACTAGGATAACCCCCAACTCCAATAAAAACAAACAAAAAATCATTTATATTAACAATAACAGATGACAAATAGCAGGAAATAGCAACAAATGATATCAAAATCAAGAAGACAGAATCCCATATCAATAACAAAATCATATGGACCACAAGTAATAGCATATGGCAGCAATCAGTGCTGCAAAAAAAAACCCAATCCTCCAAACCAACCCTAAAGCCTAATCAATTCGTAAAATGCACAACACAAAGTGGTTGGGTTGAATTGATGTGTATCCCTACTCACAATATCGCGTATCTATATGCTTGCTATTCACACAGTTTTTTTAACTTGAAATTGGGAGGTTCAGCATGCCCACAAGGTACTGCAAGCTACAGCTCGTGGATATCGCTGAACCACAAGTCTTGGAAGCAAAAAAATCAAAAGAGAAGTACCTGATGACGACGGCTAAGGTTTTTCTCAGACAGAAACGAAACAGCTACAACTACCGACTGGCCGGCGAGAGGGAAGTAACGGCGGGAGCCGATGAAAACTCTGATTTGCGGGTGGGGGACGATGGAAATTTAAGTCCTTCGTAGAGAAATTTTGGGGATTTTCTATGTGTCTACAAATGCAATATCTTTTTATCCTTTCGATTAACTTTCGGACAATGACAATTCCAGTCCCTTAATATTATTACTTGACAACTTACACCCTTCATTCAAATTATATCTTGCCTTTGGAACACAGGCATGATTGGACTAAATAGGGGGTGTCAAGACCACCAAAAATAGTTCCTACTCAAAATAAAACTTGTGTGTTGTTTAGCAGTTGTTGAATGGTTTGGTACAAAATGATTAAGGGGTCAGAATGATTAAGGGGTCGTTTACCAAACGTTTACCCAGATAAGTGCTTACCAATAAAATTTAACACAATCACTTACTTAGCGGGTAAGATTTTAGTCCACCAAAACGGTATCGTATTCAACAATTTTCCCGATAATCGCTTACGGGTAAAATTTAACACTATCACTTACTTACCAGGTAAGATTTTAGTCCACCAAAACGGTATTGTATGCAACAATTTTCCCGGTAAGCGCTAACCGTGGTAAGACTTTTCACCATCACTTACCAGGGTAAGACTCTGGGTCCTTACCTTAGCTCTTACCGAGTAAGATTCTTGGACATTGTCATCTTCATCCATAAGGTAAATGACTTGGTAAGCGCTTACCCGGGTAAGCGTTTGGTAAACGGCCCCTAAGAGACTCTTATGATATAGTGCAATATAAAATATGGTTGTTTGATAATTGTTCAGAATAAAATCAGGACGCTTAATGGTTAAGGAGACCCAGGATACAAAATGATTCAGAGGGTTTTGGAACCATTAAGAGGTAACTTTTTTTTTCTGCCAAATAGAATTCACCTCTTAACGATTCAGATGCTACCTCTTAATGGAACCATTAAGAGGTAAACAAACAACCCCTTGGATTGTAGTCGCAGTGAGTAAGGTTGAATCCACATGGATTGGTTGGACTTGTTTCTAATGCTTAAAATAGAAATTAAATTAAAAAGGGAGAGGATTTTATTTGGAGATTAAAATTATTGCGATTTTAAGTAGGGGTTGTTTGTTTTTTCTTAAATGACTCTTAAGTCTTAACCGTTCTGACCTTTTTATATTTGAACTGTTTTTTTTTCCAGTTTTCAGAACCTCTTAACTCTTAAATACATATGAAATAAGAAGTGGTGACCTAACTTCTTAAAACCTCTTATCGCCGCCTCATTTATATGCTCTCCTTTTTCCCAAGACGCTTCCAAACGTTACAAAAACAAACAGTTTTATTGATTCAGATTTCAAACTTCAACACCACCTCTTATTAATCAGAAGTGAAATAAGACTTCAGACCTCTTAAAAAACAAACGACACCTAAGTAAATAAAGATGTAGGACAAATTCAACGGTGAGAAAGTATCCAACAATCAAACTAATATGGGACTCGATTCAAACAGCTGATCATTGACACAAAATATTTATTCAAAGCTTCCAAATTGGTTATAGTTATTGATACGACTTAATAACCTATTTCTCCTTAATTTCTCGATAGCCACGAGACGCTTGTAAACTACTTCCCTAATTGATAAGCAATCCTAGAAGCGTTCCTAGGAATTGAGTATCAACAACATTATATTTTTAGAGAAACTACCAATTTTAGCAAACAAGATGTATGACAAATTGTTTAGACTAGGTTATTTATCCCCAAAACAAAAACTTTCAACATTCATATTTTCTTGCTACCAATACCAGAATTTTCAAACAATTATAGATCAGAAATTCCAATTAGCAACTTACCACTTGATGGTTGAACAACGAGCTCTTTTATACAATCAATCAACTGATAATATAAATGAAGATAAAAAAATAGAAAAAGTAGAAAACTTCTTAATTTCAAAAGTGAAGAACAAAAGTCTCACAAACCAACTGAATCAGACCTAAATTAACCTAATTACTAAATTGGGTGTTTAGCAACTCATGGGTTTACAAGAATAAAGACTGAATTGAAGAAGAGAACTCGGTGAATCTTCAAACTCTTGATGATTTCTTCTAGCAGACACATCTATCCCTTTAAATTAGCTTCTCTCCATCGACCTTTACTTTTTTAGGAAAATATACACACGATCTCCTTTTCAAATAGAAGAAATCTCTTCCCTTTTTTGGATGAGCTTGGGCTTCTCTTAAAAATAAAAGACTCTGAGCTTGGGTCTTCTCTTGAAAACAAAAGACTATGAGCTTGGGCCGTAAAGTTGGAACCGAGAAAAAAAACCAAAGAGACTGAACAAAATACATCTTTTGATAAGGTGTGGGCACACCTTGTTCAATTTTCACTGTTGTAACACAATTTTGGAGGTTTTCTTCAGGAAATTGTTTAGATCACCAACTTCAACAAGCTTTTACTCCAAAAGTTGTTTGATAATTTTATATATCATATGATATTTATAAGTAACAAAAAATCAAATAATTATTTATATAATTTAATTTATATATAATTTTACACAATTTTCATATACATAAGTATATACATGTATTAAGGTACTAAACTTGAGTGAAGATTTATATACAACTGATGGTAGCTCAAAAAGATATGGTTTGTACAAAAGCTATATTTTATTTGTTTGAAAGTGTTAGCCAAGTAATCACAATTTATCAATGTAGAAATGATAAACATGAGATAAATTGGGAGGAAACAAATTGTATTATTCACAATCTGGAGAGAGGAAATGTTTCTCTCTCTAGAAACACACAGTTACATGCTTGAGGCTACATTATGAAAGTAAAGTTACAAATAAACTACAATCTATCTCCTATTTATACCAACCATCTTGTGTACACAATTAAGCCCAAACCCATAAGCTAAATACAATGCCCAATAACAAACATTGAGGCCTTTACAAAACTTTCCAAACTTAGGACATTTTATGTCCTAACAATTCCCCCTAAAGTTTTGTAAAAGAATCATTCTCTTTAAGTTTCAATTCTTCTCCCCCTTGATTTCTTTGGAAAACTTTAGCAATGTTTATCTTCAAAACAGCTCTGGCTCCCCCTTGAAAATAACTCTTATCCTTTAGAGTTTCAACTTTAATATCAGATTCAATGTACACAATAGCATCGACTGAGTGCACTCACGACAACTTTTATCTCTTGAAAATTCAACACATTCGTTATGCCCACAAGAAAGAAATGTATGAATTTTGCGTGACAACCACAGTGCATCTTCAGTTTATAACAACAAATTTGTCTTTGAACCGCGAGTTGAATAGAAGTTCAGCTTAAGAGCTTGATCTGATAGGCTCACAGGAGGAAGCATCTTGTAGCAAACACTATGTGGCAAGGGTTAGAAGAAATATCGGATATATGTTCAACAACTGATAAAGGATGCTCATTTTCTAACTGCTTTCTAGAACACTGAACGAATAAACTTAAACCTCCTTTCTTCACGAATCAGCTGGATGATTATAAGCACTCAAAATTCTAGATCACAACCAAAGCACCAGAACAATGATTGCAAGCACTCAAAATTCTGATTGATCAAGTCAGAAAAATGATTAAGAGCACTCAAAGGTCTAGCATCGTTAAGAAAACTCCAGAATAATGATTGTAGATACTCAAGTTGCTAATCCAATCCAATCAGAGACCAAATCCAAACACCCAATGTCTGAAAATCTTGACTGGCATGAGCCCCATGAAAATCTGATCAGTTGCTAAAAATATGTGACCAACTGATAATAAGAGTGATGTCACATATACGTTCATCGAAAATCACATGAACAGATTATCCCCCTCCCGAGACTTAGCACGGGGGTCCCGCTAATCGGGTGGGGTCTAGGTGCAATGCCCTTGCGGGGTCTAGGGGCAACGCCCCGAGAGAAATTGTTTTGACATATAAATCTCATAGGGTAGTTTGTTGAAAAATTGGGTTGTGAACAGTAACTTTCCACACACCACATGGCTTTACTTTCCGCATACCAACTTTTCGCATATCACTATTCATTAAAGTCTACAACTAGCAAGTGGCATAAGCTGAAAATCCACTTTTCGCAAAGGCTCGATGCGAGTTCTATACTTATAATTCAAATTCAATCAAAGCATTTCGCAAAATATTTAGTGAATTCTACACTTAGTTGCACAATGAATTAATCACTTTTCGTACATGCTTACATCCGGGAAGCCTCTTTTTCCAGACAAAGGATGCGAATTCTGCACTTTACGCAAGTAGAGGCTTGTGAGTTCCATACTTTTTGCATACAACGTAGGCAGAGTAACTTGCGAATTCATCACATTTCACATATAGTTACCGGCAAATTCCTGACTTAGCAAAATAAAGTTGTACCTACGGTTTGACCTTCAAGTAGTCAAACCATTACAAGTAGGGTTTGAAAGTCAATCCAAAACTTCTCTAAACCTACAGTTTGACCTTCAGTTATGTCGACTAACTACTTCTTTGTTTGTTGTAGTTATTGAATATGTCGACAGATAAAGGATGAATGTATATAAAGAATGACAGTTGAGGATCTCTTAGAGCTGACAATGTCAGATCAGTGGACGGTTTTTTGGATTTTGCCTATGCCAATGAAGGTTATGTTGAAAGGAAAACTACACGTGATGGGATAGTGTTCCGTATCAGATGTTGTAACACCCGTAAATTCTTAAGGTAAGTATTATGTCTCTCTTAATACATTAATGGCGCTTATGTGAGAATAGGTGTCTTTGTGCGCACCTTTATGATCATTATTATGTCGAAACGTCATATAATTGAATTACCATTGTTAATCGTTCAAACCTCGCCTCGCTATCGAATTTGGTTAAGTTTTGGGCTGTTTTGGGTTGGCGCGATTGTGCCACTGGCACTATCGCCGGAGGCACTATCGCCAAGGACGTACCGGGGGCTAAGGGATGCCAGCGATTGTGCCACGCGATTGTGCCTTGGCACTATGGCCAAAGGCACTATCGCCGAGCTTGTACCGTGGGGGTAGGAACCTTCGCGATTGTGACATGCGATAGTGCCCATGGCACTATCGCTGGGAACTATCGCCCGCGGGGTCTGGTGGATTTAAAACACCTTGGCAGCCTCACTTCTCACTTAGCACTTTTACAAAAAAACGGGAGAACTCTCTTTTAGGCAATTTTTGGGAGTTTCAAACACACACACATTTATTGCTAGGGTTTGGGGTTGTTGGGGTGATTATTGAGTCATCAAGTCTCATCCAAGTGTATTTATTGAAGATCCTCATCAAAGTCACTCCCCTCCTACATCAAGTCTCATCTTCATCATCTAGGGTTTTCATCTTTTATAGGTTTTGGTACAAAACCTAGATTGTGAGTTTACTAACCTTTGTCAAAACTAGATACACATCATGTACTCTTATTTGTTACTATTTTATCTCTATGTGTTCAAGTATTTGGGTTTTCTTTGTGGAAATGGTTGGAGAAATGGGTTTCTTTGGGGTGTTCCTTGTTAAGGGCATCAAGGTATATCGACTCTTGGGTGTGACTTGATTGGTGTTTTGGGTCTCCCCTAATGACTCTACATATATTGAACACTGGTTAACTGCTGATAAGAATTGTAACTGTTCATGCATGCTTATTATTGTTCAACTCACTAGGCTTTTTGGCCTAACACTTGTTTGGTGTCGATGTGTATCTCAGGTTCTAGCGGCGCCGTTCCTAAGCAGGTTTAGATGCTTTGGGTGAGAGCTTGGGGATTTTAGACTTAGACGCTACTTCTTTTGGGATTGAACCGTTGGGCTTATAGATGACAACCCTTTTGTAATCTCTTTTCTAGATGTAGAAATTAGATTAGTTGGTTGTTATTTTATTGTCCGTTAAAATTACAAATTGTGATTAAACAGGTTATTTATATATTCCCCATTTTTGGGAGGCTCTTGCTATGGCAATTTTAGTATACCTCATGTCCGTTTTTCGGATTTTTGTTATCCCTATTTTTAGGGTGTTACAAGTTGGTATCAGAGCTTTAGTTTAAGTGAACTAGGTATTGTTGTGGCATATCTAGACTTAAGCTTTAGACTGTTTTGACTTCACTGTCCTCTTGGGGTAAAAATCCTAGGTGGGGAGAGTGTTAGGTTACGGAATTACACTAATTGAGAGTTGTGATGATAGTGACAAGAATTCTTGTGTAAGGCTCGTTCATAATTTCACTTAACTACTGCTATTATGAATGCATTGTTACGTGAGCATACTTGATTTACTGTTATCGCGATAATTGATGAATGTATTAGTACGTACAATGAGTTAAACTCGCTTAGTCTTTTCTCAATCTCCTTCTCGTGCTTGTGTGGCAGTGATCAATGGTTAATACTCGAAGTAGATTACCGGATATGCCAGAGGGTCAACCAGAAGTGGAATCTGCAGTTGTACGACCTCCCGTGGGTGTAACCACCGATGACATTCCTATACCCAGAATCTTGGGAGGAGGGCCTGAGCATATTCCGCTCCGGAACCTCAATGCCAGTAATTCCATCATGGAGGAAGTTACCATGGAGACCCGGCTTAGGGATAGCATGATGATGGCCATGAATGCGGCCTTGGCTCAACAACAGTTGGCCATAACTTCGGCCATGACCCAACAACAAGAGTTTTTCATGAAACTCCTAGAGGATCGAGACGCTAGCCACTGACAACCCGAGACGATGGCTGAAAACGTTATTGTGGGGTCGGGTGGACCAAATGTGGTAACGGTTGAGGAACCATCCGCTGAAGGGATTCGGACGAAGACTAAGGGGTGCACTTACAAGGCGTTTCTGGGGTGCCACCCTAAGGAGTTTGCGGGTTCGGATAACCCGGTTGCTTGCATGTACTGGCTCAAAGAGGTAGAGATGGCCTTTGAGTCAAGCGAGTGTGACCCCTCTCAACGGGTCAAGTTTGCTTCCTAACTACTTCGGGGAGAGGCTTTGATTTGGTGGAATCTCACTCGATCAGTCCTCACTCCTGAAGTTCTGGCTAAGTTAACTTGGCCGGTGTTCAAGGAGAATATTATGGACAAGTATTGTAGTGAGCGTTCGATGGACAAGTTGGAGCGGGAGTTCCGAGATCTGAAGAAAGGGAACCTGTCTATGGTCGGCTACTCCAAACTCTTCTTGGAGAAACTAAACTTGGTGGGACATCTGGTCCCCGATGAAATGTCAAAGATTAAGGCCTATCATCAAGGGTTACCGGCCAGGATGCGATCGGCGGTAAGGAAGGCTAAGTGTTCGACGTTACAAGAGGTTATCGAAGAGTCCTTGCTCGTGGAGGACGACATCAATGCCGAAAGGGAAGAGAAGAGGCTTGTCGGTGAGAAACGGAAGTGGGAAGGGCCATCTGGGTCCGTTCGGCAATCAAAACCCTTTGTAAGCGGGAGAGCGGGTGATCATTGTCGTGAAGATCGGTGGTGCCACAAGTGCAGGTCAAAGCACTCGGGGTCGTGCGCTACAAGGACTCTCTCCGGTCCAGCCGGGTGTAACAAGTGTGGTAAGAAAAACCACACAACTCGAGAGTGTTCCCTCCGTGGGTCGGTATGTTATGAATGCGGAGAGTCGGGGCATATGAAGCGAGAGTGTCCAAGGCTAGTTAGAGGAGATGGTGGAAATTCTGTAGGTTTGACGGCTAGGGTCGAGCAACCATCACGGGCACCGAGTCGAGCTTTCCAGATGACTACCAAGGAGGCAAAGGAGACTGCGGATGTCGTTTCGGGTACGTTTCTATTAAACTCCATGCCTGCTCGTGTCTTGTTTGATTCGGGTGCTACATGTTCCTTTGTGTCGGATGCTTTCTGTAAACAATTCACCACTCCTATTAGTGTCCTTCCCGATGCATTAGTAGTAGAAGTAGCTAATGGGGATCAAGTAATCGTTCGAGACCATTTTTGTGATTGCACTTTAGAAATTGATGGGAATTCTTTTGGAGTGGACTTGCTACCTATGGCTATTGTTGGGTTTGACGTGGTTATAGGCATGGATTGGTTAGTAAGGCATAAGGCGGACATCTTTTGTTCCAAAAAGATGATCCAAGTGCCATTACCGGAAAATGGCGTGGCTACCATTTATGGGGAGAAAGGAAAGAGGAATAATTCTATTATCTCATCTCTAAAGGCTCGCAAGTTCTTAACGAAGGGTTACCCTTCGTACTTGGCCTACGTGGTGGACGCAAAGAAAGAAAAGAAGTCGGTTGAAGATGTGGAGGTAGTGCAAGATTATCCGGACGTCTTTCCGGAAGATTTACCCAGATTACCGCCGGAGCGACAGGTGGAGTTTCAGATTGACCTCACACCGGGAGCGGATCCAATAGCTCGTGCTCCATATCGGTTGGCACCGACAGAAATGAAAAAGATGATGGTGCAAATTCAAGAGTTGTTGGAGAAGGGCTTCATTCGACCAAGTTCATCTCCTTGGGGAGCACCGGTACTATTCGTGAAGAAGAAGGATGGATCTATGCAGATGTGCATAGATTATCGGGAGTTAAACAAAGTTACGGTGAAGAACAAGTATCCCTTACCTCGCATCGACGACCTTTTTGATCAACTTCAAGGCGCGGGATGTTTTTCGAAGATTGACCTTCGGTCCAGATATCATCAAGTAAGAGTGAAGAAAGAGGAAATTCCGAAGACGACTTTCCAAACGCGATACGACCATTACGAGTTTTTGGTGATGCCTTTCGGTCTAACTAACGCTCCGGCCGTATTCATGGATCTGATGAACCGTGTGTGTCACCCATTCTTGGATAAATCCCTGATCGTCTTCATCGACGATATTTTAATATATTCAAAGGATGAGTCCGAGCATGGAAAACACTTACAGGAAGTATTAGAAGTTTTAAGGAGGGAGAAGTTGTTTGCGAAGTTCTCGAAGTGCGAATTTTGGCTCCAAGAGGTGCAATTCTTGGGGCATGTGGTATCAAAGGACGGGGTAAAAATGGATTCGGCAAAGATCGAGGCAATGATGAGTTGGGAACCTCCAACAAGTCCGACGGAGATCCGAAGCTTCTTGGGTTTGGAGGGTTACTAACGGCGCTTCATTCAAGACTTTTCCAAGATAGCTACACCGCTCACTTCTCTTACAAGGAAGAACGTCAAGTTTCTTTGGACCGATGCACAAGAGCAAGCCTTTCAGATGCTCAAGAGGAAGTTGTGTGAAGCTCCGATCTTATCCCTACCCGAAGGATCGGAAGATTTTGTTGTGTTTAGTGACGCTTCCAAGATGGGGCTTGGGTGTGTCCTAATGCAAAGGGGGAAAGTAATAGCCTACGCGTCGCGACAATTAAATGATCATGAGAAGAACTATCCGACTCATGATTTGGAGTTGGCGGCGGTAGTTTTCGCGTTAAAGTTGTGGCGACACTACTTGTATGGGACCAAATGTACTCTTTTCACGGATCACAAGAGTCTCAAGTACATCTTCGATCAAAAGGAACTCAACATGCGACAAAGAAGATGGCTAGAACTTTTGAAGGATTACGATTGCGATTTACTCTACCATCCCGGTAAGGCCAACGTGGTGGCGGATGCGTTGAGTCGAAGGAGTCATGATGGAGGTGTCAAAATGTCCCTTACCAGAATCGATGTGGTGTCGAGTTTGTTGGAAAGCATAAGAACGAGCCAAGCGGAAGCCCTTAAAGAAGAGAACCTCAAAGTCGAGGTTATGTCCAAGCAAAAGGAACTCTTAACAGAAGATGGTCGTGGACTCAAACTCTTTCAAGGGCGAATTTGGGTGCCAAAGATTGGGGGAAATCGTGACTTACTTCTCGAGGAAGCACATAAGTCGAAATATTCTATACATCCCGGTAGCACCAAGATGTATAGAGACCTAAAGTTGAATTATTGGTGGCCGGTGATGAAGTTGGATGTGGCTAACTATGTGGAAAGGTGTGTCACGTGCCTTCAAGTCAAAGCGGAGCATCAAAGACCGTATGGAAGTTTGCAACCGTTGTCCATTCCCGAGTGGAAATGGGACAACATTACTATGGATTTCGTGATGAAGTTACCAAAGACCTTGCGTGGGCACGACACCATTTGGGTAATTGTTGATCGGTTGACAAAAAGTGCGCATTTCCTTGCAATGCGGGAGACCTTGCCAATGGAGAAGTTGGCCAAGCTTTATATTGATGAGGTGGTGTCGAGGCACGGAGTTCCGCAATCTATTGTATCGGACCGGGACAGCCGATTCACTTCGAATTTTTGGGCTAGTTTGCAAAAGGAGTTGGGTACTCGACTAAATTTGAGCACAGCGTATCATCCTCAAACGGATGGTCAAAGCGAGAGGACGATCCAGACGCTAGAAGATATGTTGAGATCGTGTGTAATAGACTTCGGGGGAAGTTGGGATTCACATCTACCTTTGGTAGAGTTCGCGTACAACAACAGTTACCATTCTAGTATTGGAATGGCACCGTTCGAGGCCTTGTATGGGCGGAAGTGTAGAACCCCAGTTTGTTGGCTAGAAGCGGGCGAAAAGCAATTCGCCGGGCCGGAAATAGTGCAAGAGACGGCGGACAAGGTGAAGGAGATTCGGGAGAGGCTAAAGGCGGCACAAGACCGACAAAAGAGTTATGTGGACAAGAAGAGAAGACCGGTTGAGTTTCAAGTGGGCGACCGGGTTATATTGAAGGTGTCTCCGTGGAAAGGGATCATACGGTTCGGAAAACGTGGGAATCTTAGTCCTCGTTTCCTTGGGTCATTCGTCATCTTGGAGAAAATCGGGTTACAAGCCTACCAGTTGGACTTACCACCAGAAATGGATGGGATACATTCTACTTTTCACGTGTGCTATCTTCGGAAGTGCCTAGCCGAGGAGGAAAGCATGATTCCCTTGTCAGAGATTCGGGTGGACAATGGAAATCGTTGTGTGGAAGAACCGGAGTCGATTTTGGAATCGAAAGTACAGAAATTACGACATAAAGATGTGGTGATGGTAAAGGTTCAATGGAAGCACCATCGGGGTGCTAATATCACGTGGGAGTCCGAGGACGGTATGAAGAAGCGATATCCTCACTTGTTTGCTTAGAGTAAGATTTCGGGGACGAAATCCCATTTAGGTGGGAGGATTGTAACACCCGTAAATTCTTAAGGTAAGTATTATGTCTCTCTTAATACATTAATGGCGCTTATGTGAGAATACGTGTCTTTGTGCGCACCTTTATGATCATTATTATGTCGAAACGTCATATAATTGAATTACCATTGTTAATCGTTCAAACCTCGCACTCGCTATCGAATTTGGTTAAGCTTCGCGCTGTTTTGGTTGGCGCGATTGTTCCTGGCGATTGTGCCTGGCGATTGTGCCACTGGCACTATCGCCGGAGGCACTATCGCCAAGGACGTACCGGGGGCTGAGGGATGCCAGCGATTGTGCCACACGATTGTGCCTTGGCACTATCGCCGAGCTTGTACCGTGGGGGTAAGAACCTTCGCGATTGTGACATGCGATAGTGCCCATGGCACTATCGCCGGGCACTATCGCCCGTGGGGTCTGGTGGATTTAAAACACCTTGGCAGCCTCACTTCTCACTTAGCACTTTTACAAAAAAACGGGAGAACTCTCTTTTGGGCGATTTTTGGGAGTTTCAAACACACACACATTTATTTCTAGGGTTTGGGGTTGTTGGGGTGATTCTTGAGTCATCAAGTCTCATCCAAGTGTATTTATTGAAGATCCTCATCAAAGTCACTCCCCTCCTACATCAAGTCTCATCTTCATCATCTAGGGTTTTCATCTTTTATAGGTTTTGGTACAAAACCTAGATTGTGAATTTACTAACCTTTGTCAAAACTAGATACACATCATGTACTCTTATTTGTTATTATTTTATCTCTATGTGTTCAAGTATTTGGGTTTTCTTTGTGGAAATGGTTGGAGAAATGGATATTGATGACATGCCATAAAGTATGTTATATGTACCCTTATTTGGGGCTTTTCTCATGGATACATAATGTGAGTACCTTGATATGCTAAATGTATTATTGTATGGGTATTATGATGGTTCTAGTTGGAATACCACGTTGGCGACATATTTATATGCATGATGAATATAAGTGTCACTTGGGTCCTTTGTTGAACTGCATAAGGATAGGATGGTAATATTGTACCCGTAGTTGGTATTGAGATATGTTGTGTTGAAATACACCTTAAGGACCTCCTATATGCGTTATGTGGACGAACCAAGTCAGTACACTAGGAGGATGTAGTCTTGGGCGCCACTGTGATGGTATGTGCTTAGACCTCCGCTATTCGGGGAATTTTCTTAGCGATAGTCTTCGGGTGTGCCGGTCCTTTGGGGTGTTCCTTGTTAAGGGCATCAAGGTATATCGACTTTTGGGTGTGACTTGATTGGTGCTTTGGGTCTCCCCTAATGACTACACATATATTGAACACTGGTTAACTGCTGATAAGAATTGTAACTGTTCATGCATGCTTATTATTGTTCAACTCACTAGGCTTTTTGGCCTAACACTTGTTTGGTGTCGATGTGTATCTCAGGTTCTAGCGGGTCCGTTCCTAAGCAGGTTTAGATGCTTTGGGTGAGAGCTTGGGGATTTTGCACTTAGACGCTACTTCTTTTGGGATTGAACCGTTGGGCTTATAGATGACAACCCTTTTGTAATCTCTTTTCTAGATGTAGAAATTAGATTAGTTGGTTGTTATTTTATTGTCCGTTAAAATTACAAATTGTGATTAAACAGGTTATTTATATATTCCCCATTTTTGGGAGGCTCTTGCTATGGCAATTTTAGTATACCTCGTGTCCATTTTTTGGATTTTTGTTATCCCTATTTTTAGGGTGTTACAGATGCCCTTGCTCCGTGTCGAAATACACGCCATAAAAAAAGGGATGACGTGAGACTGTATTTATTGAAATATGGTTTCATGCCCGATTATACCATATGGTGGGCACATGGTGAAACCTATTACTCGACATCTCATCAAGACATGGGTCAATCTTCTAATCTTATAGTAGATCATAATGAAGGGTATGTCGAAATGGTGAACGATTACATGGTACATGATGGCATGACATGGGAAGAACAAACCCGTAATCCTTCTACTCAAGGATTTTATGACATGTTACAAGTTGCTGACGAGCCTTTATGGGATGGGTGTCCAAATTACTCAAAATTAGGAGCTGCAACGAGATTGTTGAATTGGAAGGCAGGAAATATTGATTTTTCAATTTAATTTTTTTTAAGATTAGTGACGAAATTAGTGACGGAAATCCGTTACTAAAACCTATCGTCGCTAATCTGTCGCTAATAATTTTCGTCGCTAAATCCATCGCTAAAAGAATTCGTCGCTAAAACATTCCATCGCTGATCCGTCGCAAAATTGTGGGTGTCGCTAAATTCGTGGCTAATAATTATGTCGCTAATCCGTCCCTGATTTCCGTCGCTGATAAGCATTACCCACCATATATTGAGCGACGAATTTTCAGCGATGAAAGTGACTTTTAGTGACGGATTAGCGACGGAAGTTTCCGTCATTGATAGGGTTCTTTTTTGTAGTGTTTCCTCCCAATCTATCTCATGTTTATCATTTCTACATTGATCAATTGTGATTACTGGGCTAACAGAAAGATCCTTATGAATTGGTGGAGGCGAGATGGAGGTTGCTGCAACGGCAATTGTGGCAGAGGTAGAGGCAGTGGTGGCTGGTAGATAACAATGACTGTGGTAAATGTGAAGATGGTGGATAATAGTGGTGTTGGCGGTGACCAATAATGGTGAGGAGGTAGTTGTGACTCATGTAGTAGAGGTAGAGGTAGTGGTGGAGGTGGTTGCCAATAATTGTGATGATGGTTGATGGTGGTAGTGGTGGTGGTAATTAGGCTTTGGTGGTGATGGATGACGGTGGTGGAAGAGGTTGTTGTAGTGAAGGAGGAAGTGGAGGTGGTCGACAGTGGTTACCGAGGGTAGGGGTGCTCATGGGTTGATCAGGTTGAAAACATTTGAACAACCCAACTCAATGTTTGCGGTTTGAAAAATCTCAACCCAAACCAAAGTGCAACCCAACCTTAACCTAAACTGTATGGGTTGGTTGGGTTAGTCATGTTGGTCAAGTTGATACTTTGATACATCAAAATATTCTCCTAACATTGAATACGTTGTTTTCTCTACTCATAATTCCCTTTTTATCATCAATCATTTGCTATAACTTATCCATACTCCTTAAATCTTAAGTATATCACATTCAACAACTTTTTCTCAATTTGCATATATATGTTCATATTTAGTAAACTATATATATATATATATATATATATATATATATATATATATATATATATATATATATATGTGAAGGAGTTATATAGAGACGGAGAAAAGAGTGGGTGAGTAAAGGCGGGTACCTAGACAAAATCCATGGAACCGGTCCCGGAAACGGAACCGGCTGTTCTTGGAATGAAGAAACCGGAACCGATTACACCGGTTCTTTATATTTGGGAAACGGTCCCGAAACCGTCGGTTCAAGTTTCGGTACCGGGTACCTCGTGTCTAATTTTTTTAATATATATCATTTCATACTATAAATAAGTGTTTATTAGTCTATCACAAAGTCCTGACGTAAAGAAATAAATACTACAAACGATGAAAACTAATTTGATAAAAACTAAAAACTAATAATTACATAAATAATTGGAGAAGTCGAGTGAAGGAATCAGTCCTAAGTGTAAGTTGTAACGCTAAAAGGTAAATTAATAATTTCAATTTTAGTTTATTAAATATAATAAACATATAAAATAATTTTTATTAAAAAAATAGCCGGTACCCAGCAGTTAACGGTTCCAAAAAAATGAGAATCAGTCTCGATCGGTTCCGTATTTAGGAACTAGAATTGAAACCAATCATATCGATTCCGGTTCCAGAATCGACAGTTCCGGAGCGGTTCTAGTTCCAAAGGCAGGTACCCGGTTCTGATGCTCACTTTAGAAAAGACTGAAAATATATGTATATGAAGATGATACATGATGGTGTAATTGTCTAATGTATATATTAACAGGGACTTAACAATCATATTAAATCCAAGAAATAAAAGGAAATCTGGTTCATGGGGTCAGGTTGTTGACTGTAACCCAATTACAACCTAATACCTATGGTTTGAAGATTTTACAACTCGATTAGACATCGGGTTGGTTCTGATTGGGTTATTTCGTGTTAGTTAGGTTGGTCAATTTGATCAAATTTTTAGCACCCCTAGCCGAGGGTCGCTGGTGGTGGTGGTGGTAGTGGTGGCGATGGATGGGTGACCACTAAAAAAAATATTAGGGGTATTCATCGGTTGAAATCCAATGGATTTAGGTGGATCTGATCCGATCTAATCATCCATTGGATGTTAGATTTTATCATTCGATCCAATCTAATTAACATTGGACACCCAATCCAGTTAAATCCAATGGATGATTGGATCAGATTGGTTCCATCCATTGAATATTATTATTGGTTAATCATTTGATCAGACTGGTTTCATCCAATATTTTGAGCCAATTCTCAACCAATTAATATACTATTTCAACCAATTATTCATATATTTACTTAGTTTATTAAAAAAACACTACATATAAATATCAACTAGAACAATATCATAAGATGTTAATAATTATATATAGCTATTAATTGGATGGTGGTTGGATGATAATTAGATGGTAGTTGGATGACCATTGGATTGGATCGATTCAGCTTTATTAGATTCTGGACTGTCATCCAAGAACCGATCGATCAAAATTGGATTTTGAAATTTTAGATATGATCCGAACAAATTACAATTGGATATCTGATTATGGTCGGTCGGTTTAAATTGAATCGGTTGACTTTCTGCACGCCACATAACAAATATCATATTAAGGTTGTATCAAATGAGAATAGATTAATAATTTTTAGTTTCTGTCTCATTCTTATCCCATCTTGTTTCACCTATTTTGGTATTTTTTTTTTGTCTCACCCTGTCCAAATCGTTGTCCATGTTCTATGTCGCGTCAAATATAGGACAATGAGTTTTTGTTCTGTTTCATGTTGCACCAAACGTGGGTAGTGAGTTTTATACCCTTATGTCATGTCTTGTCCCACGTACCAAATATATATAACCGGTTTTATTAGTATTTTATATTTTATACTTGTTAAACTTTTAAAAAATATTTCTAGAAGTTATTTTATTCCTTTAAACCATAATAAAAATATTGTAATTTCCTTTTCTATTTCTTTCTAAACCGCAAGGCACAAAATTTATTAAAGAAAAAATATTGTATTTTTCTACAATAAGGTCATTTTCTCATGTTTTGCATTCTTGACCACCGTACCATTATTTTTATTTTTTATTTTTTATTTCTTATTTTGAACTCCCCGTTATACCCTTATCGTGTTAGGTGAAATACATTTTTGTATCATTTGTTTCCTAGTTGTATTATTAAAGTTTAAATACCTAGAATGTAACAACTGACATTATGTTGAGCTCATTCTTTCTTTGTTTAAAAAAATCTTAGATTGTTATATATAGAGAGAAAGAGATGAGAGGGAGGTTTAAACGAGAACTGTAATCAAATAATAGAACACGAAAATGATTAAATTACATGTAAATCCACATGTGATTTTATGCCAACAGTCAACGGTGTGTGGGCGACATGACCCGAGACCTCAGCTCCCAGCTAAAATCACGTGAATCACATGTGCTTTTACACATGATTTTAATGTAAAATCACATGTGATTTGATTGTTTTTTTATTCTCTTATTTGTTTGCTGTTCTCGTATGAATCTGACTTTTTTAGATATTTAAACTTTGTGAGAAACATATAGGAGCCTTATAATAAAATATTAATATAAATTAAAAATATTAACATACATCAACGTAAAATGTTAACATGTTATATCTTGTGAACCTAACTAACAAAGTATTTCTTACACTGTGCACAAAATTTTGATTTCTCATCGAGACATATAACCTTCTATATTTTTTTCATCAAATGCTACGATATGATTTAAGATATAAAAAAAATACATGTGAAACTTTCTTTGGTTCACATTGTGCAGTGGCGGATCCAAAATTTTGCCTAGTGAAGGCACCTTTAAGGTAGATTAAAGACTCGTAAAGTCGTTCAATGTATTTTTAGCCTAATTCTACCATTTCGAGGTATTTTTAAAGCTTTTTTGTTGATGTCGAGAGGTTTTTAAAGTTTTTTTTATCGATTTCCAAAGACTTTATCGGTATGTGTTTTTAATCCTTTGACCTTGTTAAAATCCTTAACCCGATGGATTTGGAATTCCTTTGCAATGGGTCGGGATTTCAAATCCCCCAAATCCAAATCCCTCGAAATTCAAATCTTTACTTGAAATCCAATCCATTCCCGCAAATCAAACGCGCACTTAGGTTTTAAAAAGCAGACTTATTCCTAACCAAAAGAAATTTTTCAATAAGCTCAAATAATAAAAATTTCTTTTTGTTAACAGTAGGTGTCCGTATCATCTTGTACTCCTCGACTAATTACAAGGGACTAGAGAACACAGTCAAGAAAAACCCTCCACAGCCTTGCAGGACTCGAATCGACGACCTTTGAGAAAAATCCCAAAAAACACAAACCTTATTATCGATCTTCTAAAGAAAAACACGATCCGTCATAAAATGTAGTGTTATTTTTAATAGGTTAATTAGTTATAAAAAAAATATTTGCTTTTAAAATTAATATTGACTTTGTTAACCAGCTGTTTATATACATTGTCAAATCTATTGGTGGCAAAAGAAACGTCATCAACTACGCATTGAATTTACCATTATAAACTAGACTCTCATCCCTTCCAATTAATCTATATACAATTATCATGCTTGGGTTGTGATATATCCTATGGATCCATCATCACCCCCTTCGTTCACACGCACACCCGTCGTTTCTTTTAATTCTCATGACCACCAAAACCATGCCGCCGATCATAAACCACAGTCGATCTCAGATATGTATAAAGGTCGAGTGGTTTCAAGTTCCCAAGACCAACACCGTCATCTGACACCAACTGATGGTCTTGTCGATGATGAATATAAAAAGCCACCATCACTCATAGACGTGGCTCAAAATCTACGGTATTCAGATCGGCCGGTGGAGATTCTAGCGGGAAACAACAATCGTGGGGCGGTTGTGGTTAATCAAGACGGTGATAGGCCACTGTCTGTGGCAGATTTGGCAGGTGGCAGAGAGAAGTCTCAACCTCACAATCATTACATTGAGAAGGATAAACCTCCGTCACAAGGAGATTTTGGACAACATAAACACAGTAACAACAGTCAAGGTGAGTTCGACTTCAAAGAGTTAAAAAGAGCATTTTCCACTAACTTTTATTAATAAAAACATATTTTCTAAAACCTTTTCATAAAGTTTTTTTTTATTGATTGTATCTATAATTAAATATTTACAAACATAAATAAGTTATCAAATGTTTTATATTGTTTGTCATGCGTATAATGTTTTTATTGAAAAATATAATCTATAAATTTGATAATTGGTTTTTTCTAAAGAATATATACTTTAAATTGTTTGATATCTTATAAATGTATAAAAGAAATCGTATAGATTGTGTAAATTTTCTATTTCTATACACATCTAATATCACAAACAAAACTAAAAATATAACGGTGTTTGGTTTTAGATGTTGAAAAAATAGAAAGACGGTAAAATATCCGTTATGTAGTCAAATGAAAGTCAATACAAATATTATCTAATATTTATCTATGCTATATTACAAAACACGGATAAAAAACTCTTAAATACAAATTATTAGGCATAAGATACCATCATTTTATGAAAGATTTTAAAAATCTCTTAATTTACAAGAATCAAAGTACAAGATACATATTACTACTGCAGGCTTCTAACACCCACCAATTTGTTATGTGCAGGGTCTTTCTTTTATGCAGACATTTCCATGTATCACTATTAATTAATATATTATAAAACTATAATTTTGTTTTAATTATATTATTAAATATATAATTGGTTATTTTTTCTAGATGTCATTAAAATATATAAGATAATCATTGAATTCTAACGAAATACTTAGTTTTTTTATATAAAAAACATTATATTATTAAGCCTAAATTAAACAAATTTATAAAAAAAAATTATCATTTTCTCAAAACCATCCAAAATCGTACTGTAAATCGACAAAAAAATAAAATGAAACATTAAAATCGTGATGTATCTCGCTGCATTACGCAAGTACGCTTTTAGTGTTTTTTAAAATTCGACATTTATGTCATTTTAATTGTCTTGACGGGAGCTTTTTAATAATTTAATTTGCTATAAAAAAGATAAAAGAAAATTAGTTTTAATTATTTTACATATATAATAAGTTATATTAATTAATTAAAATATGATAAGGTTTAAAAAGAAAATATAACTAAGGATGAGTCAAATGAAAATATTATTTGCAAATTACAATACTTAACGAGTTCATAATTACAAGATTTTAGTCTTGTGTCTTGCACTCCAATGTTAATAAGTTATTACAAAGATTACTATTAGTAGAAAATATTTTCAATAAGTTGTTATTTTTTTTGTACGGTAACTTGAGTTATGCCCACACACACGCACCCGCGGTATCCGGGCATCCAATTGGGCAGCACCGACTAATCCGCGGCGACCTGGCCCATCCCAAATCGACTGGACCCGCCCAGGTACGACTAAGTCCGGTCAAGACCGAACTCGCATACCCATAGACTGGTATGCCCGTAAACCTGGACTTGAACCGACCCGAAGGCCGACCCAAGGTCTGGGTATCAACGAAGTGCATCCCCCAGGATTCGAACCCTGGTAGATAGGCATACCATGAACTATCCCCTCAGGGTCTTACCACTAGGCTAGCACCTCTTTGATTTCAATAAGTTATCATTGGTGATGCTTCAAATATGTTCTTGGTTTCAGGCTCTCAAGACCAACATCGACATGTAACTTGTATTCTCGATGATTATGAGAAACTACCAACACTCACTGGTGTGGCTCAACCTTTGGAGTTTCTAGACGAAAACGACAAGCGTGTGGTGGTTAAAAATCAAGATGATACTAGGCTGTTGTCGATGATAGATTTGGCAGGTGGCAGAGAGAAGTCTCGACCTTACAATCATCATGAGAAGGATAGATTTCCGTCAGAGGGAGATTTTGGACAACACGATCACAATAGCAATGGTCATGGTGAGTTTCAGTTAACTTCAACTACAAAGAGTTATGAGTATAACAACACTTTTCAGTCCTTTTTTTATTTACAAAAACATATTTTCTATAACCTTTTGTTAAAAAGCTTTTCTTTATTAGTTAATATCATAGTTAATATTTGTAAACATATATAATTTATTTATTTACACATATTTAAAATGTTTTAATCCCTCCAATTTAGTTTGTCATTTTAGGCCAATATCTATTTTTTTTAAAACAAATATTACTCGATCGGTATTAAAGTTAAAATTAGTAGAAGACATTTAAAAAGTAAGTCTCAACCTGAATTCTATATGTTGTTTTAATTTCGTCACACAATTTTTTACAATTTATGTTGTTTATCATACATATAAGTTTTTGTCTAAAAATATATTTTATAAATTGGATAATTGGTGTTTTCTATAGAACATATCCAACATCATATAAATTTACAAGGTGGAATTGTATAAATTTGTATTTTTATACATATCTATTGCCATAAACACAAAAACCTAAAAAGTATAACTATGTTGGTTTCCAGATTTCAAAAGGTTAGAAGACGATAGGATATCGACTTAAAAAATTAAAGTCAACACACATTATAAAATATTTATGTTTTTTTAACATTCAATATTGTATGATTTTAATTGACAAGAGTTTTTTAGTAATCTATTTTGTTATAAAAATGATTTTTAATTTTATTTTAAATATATAATAAGTTATATTAATTAATTAAAAAGTGATAAGGTTTATGATAAAAATGTAATTAAGGATAGGGGTAAAATAATTTGTTTAACCACTTGGGTTGTGACGCAATGGTAAAACATTTGAGGATTGTAGTGGAAAATCTCATTTACCCAGGGTTTGACCTCAGGCGCTACCAAAGCCCTTGTGGTCATCGAGGTCCACATGTGATGACTCCAGACCATTCGTGGTCGCCCGGAGATTAGTTAGTGCGCGTAAGCTGGTTGGGAAACTCACGGTTATAAAAAAAAGGTTTTTGAATAAGTCTCTGTCATCTAATGCTAATCAACTATTACAAAGCTTATTATAATATTAAAAAGCTTTTCAGTAAGTTGTCATTCGAGATGAATTCATATATGTATAAAGGCCGAGTGGTTTCAGGTTTCAAAGACCAACACCGTCATCTGAGTGGTCCTGCCGACGATCATAAAAAACCAGTTGTGGCTCAAAACATGCGGTATTCAAATCAACCTGTGGAGTTTCTGGCCGGAAACGATAATCGTGGAGCGGTTGCTATGAATCAAGATGGTGGTAGACCCTTATCTATGGCAGATTTGACTGGTGAAAGAGAGAAGTCTCAACCTTATGGTCATCAGTATGAGAAGGATAAACCTTCATCACAAAGAAATTTTAGTCAACGCAATCGCATTAGCAGTGATCAAGGTAGGTTTCAAACGACTTCAACTCCAAATAGTTATAACAGCGACCACTTCGACCAATTTATACCTCGATGTAATTAAAATTATCATCTTTAGCGCGTTTTATGTGATTTTTCACCTTTTCTTTTAATTCGTAAAAATTGTGTAGGCTTCTTCCGGTATAATGTATCCATGTGTATGTCTATGTCAGTATGTATTGCCTTCGGAAATGAATAGTATTTTCTTCATCATTAAATATATGAGTAAATTACGGATTTGGTCCCTGTGATTTACACTTTCTACCCACAATGGTCCCAAAATCAGAATAAATACAAGAATGAGACTCATGGTTTGCATTTTCGCAAGCTTTTGGTCCCTCCCTCTAACAAAATCATTTAACCCAGTTAACTCAAATTGGTACTTTCATCATTTTATTCCTTTTGTTGTCTTTTCCAATTAAAAAAATAATAAAAAATTATAATGAATATTATATGTATATAATATACATATACATATCATAAACACAATTACAGAGATGGGGATGTCGTGAAACCTCTCCCCCACCTCCGACATTCATCTCCGACGCAAACTCCAGCACCAATGACCCTCTCCTCATCCCCCAACCATCTTCCTATCGAAATAACCCCTTGCCCATGTTTCTTCTTCCCAAAACCACCTTCGGAGCACAGGGACTTCATCTTTCTTCCTTCCAAGCGATGATGGTGGTTCAAAGGCAGAGAGAGTGGCTAAGCATCAAAGATTCACCATCGAGAAAAATAACCTCTTGACTTTAATCCAAAAAAATCGACATATTTGAAGTAAAGAGAAAGAAAAGATGGAGACGGGGTTACGATGGGTTTAGATGGAGCTGGGGGTTATCGATTTGAATCTGATATAGATCAGAGATTTCATCCTCAACTCAGATTTAAAGCAATTTAGGGATTTGTTCTTCTTCGATTGACATTGAAGTAGATAGGGATTTTGGGAGGAAGGGGGTGGTGGAGGTGGGGTAAGACTTAGAAATGGGTGGAGACGAGGGATGCAAGCAGAGATCTACATTTTTCATGGTCGGTGACTGACGCCGGAGATGGTGATTGAAGAGGTTGAGCCAGAGATGTATGTGTGTATTGTATGTATATATGATATAATAATATGTGATATATATATATATATATATATATATATATATATATTCTAATTAGGGTAAAGACAAAAGTAAGGTGAAAAAGTCTAAGGAGTTGTTTACCAAATTTTTGATTAAATCCTGTATGGATAAATCTGACTGTGTGGATAAATTTGTCTGTCCGGGTAAAAATGTGGTGTTGTTTACTTTTTTACCTGAATCAACCGTCTGAATGACAGAAATGACTGATCTACCCCTTAAACAAAAATATGTTGTTTAGACCACTTCAATCAAAATCAAACCAGAAAAACTATTGTTTACCCGTAACATCCTAAAATTTGGGGTAAATTTAAAAATTGGAAATTCGGCTATATAACGTCTGTAAATGGTATAAACCAATCTACCCAAAAAGAGAGATCTAACAACCTGAAATAAAGAATTCGACTAAACGGACCAAAGTATGTCAACCCAACACGGGAATTATAATACGGTAATTACAACCCAAGGCAAAATAAAGAATAAACTCGACAACCTAATAATCTAACTTGGGTGAGCAAGATTAAGGTCGGGTGTCGCTATTCTTCCAAAAGTAATAATCTATACTTCAAAAAATCTTGGTCACTATATCATCAAAAAGACCGCTCTCGACCCCAAGGTCGTCCGCTCAATCCCGACGCATCCCACCGCTAGAGAGACCTGCCACACATGACAACCAAGAACAAGTGTTAGGCTAAAGCCTAGTGAGAACAATTAAGCGGAGATTAAACTGAACAATAAACCCGTTTAAAGTCATGTAGCCGATCTAGCCGTGAGCTAAATCAAAAACCAAAACCAGAAACCATTAGCATCTAGTAAATACTGACAACAGTTCAAAACCACATAGCGAGCTCAACTACTCCAAGTCTATTGCTCGAAATCATCAAGTCAACCACTCCAGGTCTATTCTTGAGAGTTACCAAAACAGGGCAACTCGAGTATAATGGGATTACACCTTACTGTCCATGGGATGTCGCCCGACCGTATAGGCCCACACCCTACTTACCATGGAGCCCGATGTCTATCCCGTGCCAAGGGTAACCAAATGTCCGGGAAAGACATTGGAATACCGTGCCTATGGATCCATTGCACTAAACCAAATACCAAACATGCTATTACAACCACATATAATCATGTATGTAATTCATGAGACCGAATCCCAAATATAGGAGTTACTAACATGGCTCATCTCACATTGGTTAAGAACTTCATAAACACAACCCCATCAATGGTAATACAATAATCTCGTTTAAAAAGTCATCATGCCCAATAATTAGTCCAATACACAAAATATCCCCAAACCCCTAGTTTTCTCTTCAAGTGATACCAATATTCCAAGTATCATATATTAGTTAACAAAAGAGTAGGTAAACATGGAAATCATTAATTTCGTTAACATACCATCCCATAAAACTTTGTTTAGTCAAATAACCATGATATCTTCAAAACTCATAGTTAGGTCAAAACCCCAACAAAACCCAAATGTGATTAGAAGCTAAGGGTAAGATTATAAACATCTAAGCCCTAGCATTTATAATAGATAAATGATTAAGAAAACTCACCTTGTAAGGGTTATACACCAAACCCTAGATGTGATACTTGTGGAAAGAAGGAATAGTACTTGGGCTTCTTAATCACAATCAAGAACCTAAATCAAATCCACAAACCAACCATAAGAATCTTTACTAGGAGCATTCAATGAAGGAGGATGAAAACCCTACCTTTTTGCTCTCAAAAATCGCCCTTCAAAGCTCCTCAAAATGACCAAATGACTTTAAAGTTCGGACATAAGCATTTAAGGCACTGAAGCCCGATCGCGATAGTGACATTGTCACAATCGCGTGTCACAATCGCCCGAACTATCAACCTCTCGGTACAATTCCCGCGATAGTGCCACGTGATAGTGACACTTGTCACAATCGCCTGTCACTATCGTGGCAACCCTTGAGCACGCAGTACAAACTCCGCGAGAGTGACCCCTGTCACAATCGCCGGTCACTGTCGCCCCAGAGGTACCGAACCCACTTTCACTCGACTTTGCCCCGAATGCGCGCACGATGAAATGTACGGTTCAATAAATGAATTTATGATAAAAAATGAATACATACCGAAATCGAGGGTGTTACAATCCTCCCCAACTTTGAGGAGGTTTTCGTCCTCTAAATATTGACTAGGTGAAGAGGTGAAGGTATCTCCGCTTTAAATCCTCCTCGGCCTCCCATGTCACATTAGCACCACGGTGGTGCTTCCATTGGCCTTTTACCTTCGTGACCTCCTTGTGACGAAGCTTCTTCGTCTTTCTCTCCAATATTTCTTCCGGCTCTTCTATGCAACGATTTCCCTCATCAACCCTAATCTCGGAAAGTGGAATGACACTCTCCTCCTCCGCTAGACATTTACGAAGGTAACACACATGGAAGGTGTTATGGATTCCACTCATTTCCGGAGGGAGTTCCAACTGGTAAGCTTGCAGCCCTACACGTTTCATCACGATGAAAGGCCCAAGGAAACGGGGATTCAACTTCCCACGCTTTCCAAAACGTATAATCCCCTTCCAAGGGGACACCTTCAACATAACACGGTCTCCCGCTTGGAATTCTATCGGTCACCGCTTTTGTCAGCATAACTTTTCTGCCGATCTTGTGCTGCCTTTAAGCGTTAGCGTATATCTCTCACCTTATCCGCTGTCTCTTGAACAATTTCAGGTCCGACAAATTGCTTCTCCCCCGCTTCTAGCCAACATACGGGAGATCGGCACTTGCGACCGTATAAAGCTTCAAACGGTGCCATTCCAATGCTTGAATGGTAGCTATTGTTGTATGCGAACTCCACCAAAGGCAGGTGCGAGTCCCAACTACCCCCAAAGTTGATTACATAAGATCTCAACATATCTTCTAGCGTCTGAATTGTCCTCTCGCTTTGACCGTCGGTTTGAGAATGGTAGGTCGTGCTCAGCTTCACACGCGTGCCCAATTCCTTTTGCAAACCATCCCAAAAATGCGACGTGAACCGACTGTCACGATCAGAGACAATAGATAGTGGAACACCATGACGAGATATCACCTCATCGATGTACAACTTTGCCAGCTTGTCCATAGGTAGAGTATCCCGCATGGCCAAGAAATGAGCGCTCTTGGTCAAACGGTCCACTATCACCCAAATGGTGTCATGACCGCGCAAGGTCTTTGGCAACTTCGTCACGAAATCCATCGTGATATGTTCCCATTTCCACTCCGGAATTTCTAAAGATTGCAAGTTTCCGTAAGGTCGCTGGTGTTCGACTTTCACTTGTAAGCACGTCACACATCGCTCCACATAGCGTGCAACATCGAGCTTCATAACTGGCCACTAATAATGTAACTTTAAATCCCGGTACATCTTCGTGCTCCCCGAGTGGATAGAATACTTCGGTTTATGGGCATCCTCGAGGAGAATTTCTCGATTGCCCCCGATCTTAGGCACCCAAACTCGCCCATTGAAGAGCTTTACTCCTCGGCCATCCTCCGTCAAGAGTAGGTGTTACTTTGACATGACCTCCTCCTTGAGGTTCTCTTCAAACAAGGCTTCTATTTGTGACGCTTTAATTCGGTCGATGAGTGTAGACGTCAGCTCGATCCTCGTGAAAGTAGCTTTGGAACTTCCTCCATAGTCCTTTCGACTAAGAGCATCTACGACGACGTTTGCCTTACGCGGGTGGTAAAGCAACTCGCAATCATAATCTTTTAATTGCTCCAACTGTAACACCCGTAATTTTCGGTAAGTAAATGTCACCCGGACATTTCTGTGACTTGTAAGCAGTGGGGTTTTGTTGGGAAATGTATTGTTTAAAGTCCCTCAGGGTATCAGGAGTTTAGGCGTTGAAAAGTCGGATTTTTGGAGTTCAGGGACACCCGGGCGACCATGCCAGCGATTGTGCCAGAGGGCACAATAGCCTGGCACTATCGTCGGAGCTGAGGAGCTCACGGTACATGCTTGGCGATTGTGCCAGCGATTGTGCCACTGGCATAATCGCCTGGCACTATAGCCTGCGTGTACCAGTGGGTTAAATGTGATATTTTTCACCCATTTCCCTCATTTCTCATTTCTCTCTTCTCCCATTTTCTCTCCCAAACCCCAAAACCGAACCCTAACCTATTTTGGGGTTTTTTCCTCCCCAAACCATATGATTACTCACCATCTAGCTAGTTGGGAGCTTGAGTCACAAAACCTCCATTTTCATCTTCCTCATCAAGTTCAACGGTTGGGAGCTTGGGTTGAAGTGTTGGATTGGATGTTCTCGGAAGGTCTCATCATCTTAAGTGGTAAGCTTTCTTGAAATAATGTTATAAATGCTCCATTGGTGGTTTCTTAGTGTTTGGTATCTCAAATCTCGGATTTGTTAGTTTTGGAGAAACTAGGGTTTTGATCTCGTTTAGGGATTTTAGTATATAATGTTGGGGAATATTTCTACGTGGTTGTTTATGGATATTTATGGTTTGGAGTGTTTGGATCTAGGTTTCGGAAGTTCTCGGCTTGAGGATTCAAGCGGCCTTCAAAAGAGCTCGTTGGGTGAAATCTGGATTTAGCCTAAATCTAGCAAGGTGAGTTCAAGTTGATTTGTGAAAATGGTGTACATGCCAAAATGTGTATTTTAAAGTGTTTTACATGAAATGGTTAACTGCTGATAAGTTTTGAGTATTTAGAAGTAAAATATGTTTTACTTAATTATTTGTCAAAGTGTGAGTATTTTGATAAGTTTTCTTACTTAGTAAACTTGGGCTGTGTTAACCTCTTAAAATGCTTCTATTGGGTTTTGAACGTTTCCAACAACTAAATAACATGAATTATGTATTCTTGGTGATTTTGTACAAGTAAGGTCTATTTTATGAGTTATATGTCTTTGACGATTTTGTACAAGTAAAGTCTAATTCATGATATATGCATTTGGTGTGTTTGCATTCATAAACACTTTGGAAATCTTGAGTCCCATCTCGTATGGAGTTTTGGGGAAATCTATTCTTTGAAGTACGTGTCTTCATAAACGTTATTTAAAGACATTTCACTATTTTGGAGACCGGTAATTATTGGTCAAATGGATTTTGAGCTCTTTAGTTCAGTATTGGCTTAAACGAGTCGTGTGGACATTTGTCCGAATTTTTAACCGTCGCAGGTTTTGGATATGATGACACTTAATTTGTGTCATTGGTGAGTTACATGTTTTGGGAGCTTTGGTCTTTCAATTGGAGTCATGTAACGTTAGACAGTGTGTAATGGATCCATAGGCACGTGAGTCAGTCTGTCTTGGATGGTCAATTGGGTATTGCGGAGTTGAACTTCGGTACCTATGTTTAAGACCGGAAACTTTACAAGTGATCGCTAGGAGGGTTGAGTCTGCTAGTGCTACCGGAATAGTAGGCGCTAGGACCTCCGCCGCTTGAAGTAATGCCTGGGAGGCAGTCTTTAAGTGTGTCGGGCCTTCAGGATGGAGTTCTTCGGAATGATCCATCAAGGTCAACTGACTTGGGGTGACACTTGTAAAGAAGTCGTAGGGACACAGGGCTGGGATGTCGGGAGGTGTCATGCGATTAACGTTGTTTGGGTGCTATACTTTTGTGTTCCCTCCACCCTCAACGGATACGAGTTTCCCCCGTTGTTGGCTATCAGTATGTTAAATATAAGAATGTCTTATTTTATTGTCATTGGTTCCTTTCGGTCGCGTGAGTATTGGACCGAGTGTCCATGTTTTCGGACGTACGGTATATGTGGTTTTGATAACGATTCATGGGTCGAGCATTCTGCCCCGCCCGCGTTTTGGGTACTTTGGGTTATAAATGGTTATTCATGTTTTTACCAAATAAGTGTCGAACTATGATCCTGTTTGGGTGAGTTATGCGTTGCGCGTTATATAAGAAATGTGTGTTTTGGGAGCTTTGCCTTTAAAAGTGCATATTATGGGAAAATGTGTCGTTTCCATTTTTAAGCGTAATATTTCGAAGGACTTTGCTTTAAATTGAATTCTTTTCTTTTAAAGATATATACTTATGTTAAAACTCTTGATCTCACTAGGCGTTAAGCCTAACCTTTTTATTTGTCGGCATGTGCATCAGGTTTCAAGGTTGAGAGTTGGTTCTAGCAATCCTGTGAAGAGTAAAGCCTTAGCTAGATCCGAAAGTAAGTATTCGGTGAAGTCTTCCGCATTATGGAGATAGTGACTATGCATGGGTATTAGTAGCACCCGTCCCTTATAGTCTGTATATATATATAAGATGGTATACGTGTATTGTAGCTAAATCTGAATTCGTGGTTGTAGATGATTCATTTATTGATGTATTTAGAAAATTTTAAATAAGTTGCTATTTCCAGATTTAGGGGCGTTACACCAACCATCTTCGCTGCCTCATGTTCTTTGGGTAAACGAATCATCTTCTTGGAACACACAATCTCAGCGTGATTCTCCGATAACCAATCCATCCCTATTACTACATCGAACCCGCCGATTTGCATAGGCATCAAACTAACCGGAAATTTCCTGTCATCAAACTCAAGCATGCAATCTTTTACAACGTCCCGAATTATCACTTGGTTCCCATTAGCTATTTCTACCACAATGGCTTCTTCTAAGTTACTCATAGGCATGGCAAACTTTTGACAATACGCATCGGATATAAAAGAGAAGCTAACACCCGAATCGAACAATACACGTGTAGGCACGGAATTTAGGAGAAACGTACCCGACACCACATCCGTAGAGGCCTTGGCTTCCTCGGAAGACTTTAAAAAGCTCTTCCGGTCGCTCTTGGAGGATCCGTCTTCTTCCCGCCACTTCCTCCGGTCTTCAATTTCGGGCATTCATCTCTAACATGTCCCGACTCGTTGCACTCGTAACACAAGCGCCCCTTGACGAGACACTCCTTGTAAGCATGCCCTAACTTTCCGCACTTAAAACAAGCCCCAAGAACGAAGTTGTATGGGCCGAGATGTTTTCTTCAGCACTTGGAACACCACTTAGCTTCGGGCCTAGAGTTGGCCCCCCGACGGTAATTATTGTTGTTGAATGGTCTTGACTTCTTGGCGGTTAGGGAGTTCCCCTCCCACTTCCTCTTCTCGACTTGGCGAGAACCTTCTTCCTTTTTCAAAGTATATGCATCCTCCATTAACTGTGCTTCCTCGATTGCCTCTCGAAGAGTAGATGTCTTCGACACTCTAACCATCGACATCATGTCGGATGGAAGCCCCTTAATGTAGGCCATGATTTTCTCCTTCTCCGTAGGGACCAGATGTCCCACTAATCCCAGCTTGTCCATAAATAGTCGGGTGTACTCTTTCACTGACCGGTTACCCATCTTTAAATTCTGAAACTCTTCCTTTATTCGGTCCATCGACTTCTCGTTACAGTATTCTTCAAGTAGTTTCTCTTTAAACGTTGCCCACGACAATTGGGCCAGGACGGTCGCCTCAAGGGAAGCGGAATACACATTCCACCAAGTGAGGGTCTTCCCCCTCAACATTTGAGAGCCAAAAATTGATTTCTGTCCTTCCCCACACTCGCTCGAATGGAAGGCTTGCTCCATCTCTCGAATCCAACCCACACAGACTGACGGATCATCTGAACCTTTAAACTCCGGTGGTCAGCAACCCAGAAAGGCCTTGAACGTGCAAGTTTTCGCCGCTTGCCCAACCCTCGGGGTTATGGTAGCATCAGTAGGGATTCTAGGTCCGGTACCCCCGGATCCCGCCACAACGACGTTCTCGTCCACCGTTTCATGTCTATGGTTGTTGATGTCTTGGTCTTCCAGAAGCTTTAAGAACATCTCTTGTTGTTGTTCCATGGCCCGATTCATAGCCTGCATCATTCGGTCCATCATTCTTGTCTCTGCCGTTACTTCCTCCACAATAGGCTCTTCAGTCTCCAAGTTACGTCGGGGAATGTGTTCGGGTCCCCCTCCCAACACATTAGCTACACAAGGAGTTTCGTCCGCCACAGTCACTCGCGGATGATCGACTGTGGAGATCGTGGACTCTTGGCCTTTCGGTCGGTTTCTAGTATTAACCATGATTCTGCCACACACACCAACACGACATGGTATAAGAAACTAGTTCATAGAATCAAAACACGGAAACGTACTACTACACTTATCAAATATTATAACAACAGTAAATCAAGTATGCTCACGTAAAACATCTTCATAATAATGTTAGCTAAATGAAATTATGAACACATGATACGTAAGAGTTCTACCTCATCTCACGAGTCATAGCTTATTTGCCACAACTTAAGTCTAGGTATCTTACAATCACACCTAGTTCACTTAAACTAATGCTCTAATACCAACTTGTAACATCCTAAAATTTGGGGTAAATTTAAAAAATGGAAATTCGGCTATATAACGTCTGTAAATGGTATAAACCAATCTACCCAAAAATGGAGATCTAACAACCTGCAATAAAGAATTCGACCAAACGGACCAAAGTATGTCAACCCAACACGGGAACTATAATACGGTAATTACAACCCAAGGCAAAATAAAGAAAAAACTTGACAACCTAATAATCTAACTTGGGTGAGCAAGATTAAGGTCGGGTGTCGCTATTCTTCCAAAAGTAATAATCTATACTTCAAAAAATCTTGGTCACTATATCATCAAAAAGACCGCTCTTGACCCTAAGGCCTTCTGCTCAATCCCGACGCATCCCACCGCTAGAGAGACCTGCCACACATGACAACCAAGAACAAGTGTTAGGCTAAAGCCTAGTGAGAACAATTAAGCGGAGATTAAACTGAACAATAAACCCGTTTGATGTCATGTAGCCGATCTAGCCGTGAGCTAAATCAAAAACCAAAACCAATAAACCATTAGCATCCAGTAAATACTGACAACAGTTCAAAACCACATAGCGAGCTCAACTACTCCAAGTCTATTGCTCGAAATCATCAAGTCAACCACTCCAGGTCTATTCTTCAGAGTTCCCAAAACAGGGCAACTCGAGCACAATGGGATTACACCTTACTGTCCATGGGACGTTGCCCGACCGTATAGGCCCACACCCTACTTACCATGGAGCCCGATGTCTATCCCGTGCCAAGGGTAACCAAATGTCTGGACAAGACATTGGAATATCGTGCCTATGGATCCATTGCACTAAAACAAATACCAAACATGCTATTACAACCACATTTAATCATGCATGTAATTCATGAGACCGAATCCCAAATATAGGAGTTACTAACATGGCTCATCTCACATTGGTTAAGAACTTCATAAACACAACCCCATCAATGGTAATACAATAATCTCGTTTAAAAAGTCATCATGCCCAATAATTAGTCCAATACACAAAATATCCCCAAACCCCTAGTTTTCTCTTCAAGTGATACCAATATTCCAAGTATCATATATTAGTTAACAAAAGAGTAGGTAAACATGGAAATCATTAATTTCGTTAGCATACCATCCCATAAAACTTTGTTTAGTCAAATAACCATGATATCTTCAAAACTCATAGTTAGGTCAAAACCCCAACAAAACCCAAATGTGATTAGAAGCTAAGGGTAAGATTATAAACATCTAAGCCTTAGCATTTATAATAGATAAATGATTAAGAAAACTCACCTTGTAAGGGTTATACACCAAACCCTAGATGTGATACTTGTGGGAAAGAAGGAATAGTACTTGGGATTCTTAATCACAATCAAGAACCTAAATCAAATCCACAAACCAACCATAAGAATCTTTACTAGGAGCATTCAATGAAGGAGGATGAAAACCCTACCTTTTTCCTCTCAAAATTCGCCCTTCAAAGCTCCTCAAAATGACCAAATGACTTTAAAGTTCGGACATAAGCATTTAAGGTACTGAAGCCCGATCGCGATAGTGACATTGTCACAATCGCGTGTCACAGTCGCCCTAACTATCGACCTTTCGGTACAACTCCCGCGATAGTGCCACGCGATAGTGACACTTGTCACAATCGCTGGTCACTATCGCGCTAGCCCTTGAGCCCGCGGTACAAACTCTGCGAGAGTGCCCCGCGAGAGTTACCTCTGTCACAATCGCCGGTCACTGTCGCCCCAGATGTACTGAACCCACTTTCACTCGACTTTGCCTCGAATGCGCGCGCGATCAAATGTACGGTTCAATAAATGAATTTATGATAAAAAAATGAATACATACCGAAATCGAGGGTGTTACATTACCAAACCAAATAGTTATCATTCATCAAACTACTTGAACATCAAAACATAGAGGTAAAAATGATATACAAACACAAATCGATATCCATCATAAGAAATCGATATCCAACACATAAGAAATCGATAGAACAAATCCTAACAGAAATCCATATCCAACACAGTAGGTCGATTTTTGTGTTTGTATATCATAGAACAGGTCTTAACACATAAAAAATCAATAGAACAGGTCTAAACATAAGAAATCGATAGAACAAGAGAAATAGATCTTGTCCCAGAGAAATCGATCAAGGTTGAAGGAAACTAACATGAGAAATCGATCTAGAAATCGAAGATGAAACCAACAGGAGATATAGATCTGGTCCCCAGAGAAATCGGAGATGAAACCAACAGGATCGATGGTCGCCGGTAGGGAGGGGGGAGATCGTCGAGGGAAAGGGAGGAAAAACATATGCCTTTGTATATGAGAACCAACGGTCGTCGGAGATATACTTGGTGAAGGGGGAGATCGTCGGGAAATGGGAGATTACCGGAGATGCACTTGGGGTTGGAGACGTCGACTGCTGTTTCTAGGTTGGAGACGTGCTATTTTCTGATTTTGAAGGAGGCGTGGATTTTTGCATCAAGGGGCAAGGGAGTAATTTTTTTGGTTGAATGGGGACAACACCCCCACCCTACTGTGCGAATAAGCCAAGTATTTTCAGATTAAGCCACAAGCAAACTCTCTTAAATGTCTGTGCGAATAAGCCAAATTCACCAATAACCCAAATTAAGCCCAAGTAAACAACCCCTAAATTAACTCTGGATTTAACTGGGTTAACGGATGTTAGAGGGAGTGACCAAAAGCTTGCAAAAATGCAAACCAGGAGTCCCATCCTTGTATTTATTTTGATTTTGGGACCACTATGGGTAGATGTGTAAATGACAGGGACCAAATCCATAATTTACTCTAAATATATTGAAATGGTAACTTCCCGTTTTATACATGAATTTTTGAATAAATTACATTTTTGGTCCTATGTTCTTTTTCTTCGATTTTGGTTTTTACAATTTAAAATTTACAATTTGGTCAACGTGATTTGCAAAAACGCTCAGAATTGGTATTTGCTTCTATTGACTGTTAACTTGATCATAAAAAACCACCACCACTCATAAATGTGGCAAATCAAAACGTACGATATTCAGATCAGCAGGTGGAGCTTCAAGTCGGAAATGACAATCGTGGGACAGTTGTTGTGAATCATGACAATGGTAGGCCATTATCGATGACAGATTTGATTGGTGGCAGAAGGAAGTCTTGACCTTATGATCATCACTGTGAGAAAAAAGAACCTCCATCGCAAGGAGATTTTGGTCAATACACTTGCAATAACAGTAATCAGAATGAGTTTCATATGACTTCATGTCCAAAAAGTTATAGCAACACCCACTTTGACCAATTTTAACCGTGGGTTGGGTACCGGTGAGAAGTTGAGGTTAACGTGAGAATGGTGAGAAGTATCAGCCATTGGATGAGAATTGGATGTACATTAGGATGAGATACACTGAGATAAGATGCAACAGATCAATTCTTTTCTAAGTGGCAATTCATGGGTGGGCATTCGATTACAAGTGTAACGCCCTCAAATTTGGTAAGAGCAACTAATTAAAATTTCGGTATAATATCAACATAAGAAACAAAACTTCCTCATACAATTCAAAACTCAGTATACCTCAACTTAAAATTCCATAACTAACCTCAATAAATATAAACTCCAATAATATACAAGTACTAAACCGAAGTCGGGTGTCACTTAACCACAAACACAAGTTGCTCTTCCCAAAACAAATGTGGAAGATGTAACACCCTAAAATTTAAATATTTAAAAACTTGAAAATTTTGCAATATAAGGTTTATAATTTGAGAATAAACAAAACCTGCGACGCTTTAACCAATTAAAGTTTCACAAATGACATCACCTCGATGAAAAAGGGGAAGAGTATAAGTGTTTACAACCCATACAAAAAAATGGATAGAAGACCAACAACCTATTTAATCTAATACAATTCTAATTTAGATTATAATTGGGTGTTGTCATCTAATCCCCAAAATAACAATCATTGGTAAAGTTCACTCTATATCATGTCAATTGCTATGTCCCCAAAAATGTCGCGCCGACTCTCCACTCAAGGTTTGCCCAACCCTTCTCTAACCGAACCTGATATGAGCACCAAAGCAAACAAGTGTTAGGCTTGGAGCCTAGTGAGAACATTCAAATTTATGCATATATAAACGCAAAGAAATAATGCATGTATGAACATTTAACAATAAGTAGATTTGCAGATATAAAGAATCCTCCAACGTTGACTTAATGCGACACTGGGAGACCCGTTCCACCATAAGTTGTGACGGAATACAAGAGTAGGCCACAACTCATGTGGAGCACATAGTCGGAATGGCTATTTACCGGCGTCAACTCTATCCATGAATCTATAGCCGTTAGAACATCAACTCTATCCATGAATCTCTAGTTCAATGTAAATATGGTTTCGAGCTCATTACGAGCCTTATCCCAAAGAGTCACCAAGTTCAACCCTATCCATGGATCTATACCTTGGGATCTCACCATTCCACTATACGTGATTTACCAACATAATCAATACCAATTTTACTATGAATCTCATAACGCATCATGTTATTACAAGGTAAATCAATGGATCTATTCCACATTTCCTTTCAAGAAATCTTAATGGTTTACAACGTTTTAACACATTATCATATTAACTCACATAACCAAAAATCAATAACACATCTAGATCAAGACTCACTCATCTTACTTTCAAGTTGTGAATCCCAAGCATATACTTCCCACATTTAATTTCCACATACTTTATGGTACATGAATAACTCATAAAACATCATTTCCTACTCTTTTATGTTAACACATTTCTTAAAATTCCAAGAATGTCAAAACCCTAGTTTTGACCCAAAAGTTCTCAATGGTTCATTTTAGCAAATATGGAGCAAATACTTAAAGTAGCATAGATAATGGTTTACATAAAGCAAGTAAGCATAAATGAGGAGAATGGACTCACAAAATGGGTTTTGAGAAAAACCCTAAACCCTAGTTTTATTTTTCTTGAAGAAGATGATGATGGAGATGGTGACTTATGTTCCTTAGCTTGAACCTTTGGTTGGAACACTTGATTTGAACAATAAATGAGGTAGGTGAAGCTTAGAGAAACCCTAGATTCGTTCTTGGTGTTGAGAGAGTTTTTGAGAGAGTAATAAATGAGTTGGAAGTGTAATAAATGAGAAAAGGAGCAAAAATCCTGATTTTAACCCACCAGTGGTCATCCGTGATAGTGACCACGCGACAATGCCCCGAGTATAATCTTCGGGCATAGTCACCTGCTTCGGGGCACTCACGGTACAGCTCCCGCGAGATTGCCCTGCGATAGTGCCCATGGCAATCTCGTCGGGCACTATCGCCCCACTCGTACCGCGACTCAATAGGGGTTGGCGATATTGACATTAGCGACAGTGACATTGTCACTGTCGCGTGGCACTGTCGCCCAAGACTTACGGCTTCGAGTTTTTTCAGTTTTCTTGATTGTGAAAAGGATCCCGAACTAAGCAACCAACAAATAGGACAAATATAGCATATATAGCATATAAATAGCATGAGAAGCAAAATGGAAAAGTAATAGAATGATAAAATTTTCTGGGATTTTACGGGCGTTACAGAAGACTTCAACAAGCTAATCACTCTCCGAGCACACAACAAGCACTCCTCTCTTCACAGTGCCGCTAGAACTATTCCCAACAAAGCTTGTTGCACATGCTGACAAATAAAAAGGTTAGGCTAACGCCTAGTGAGTTCAAGAGTTTTCAACAATAATAAATATATCGTTAAAAAGGAAGAATGCAATTGAAATCATAATCTTTCAAAATGATATGCTTCAAATATGAAAACGACTCGTTTTCCCATAATATGCATTTTAGGCGGAGGAACACCAATATAAACGTTTTCCAAACCAAACTGTTTTAAGGACTAGTTTAAATCCATCGCCCACACTCTTTTAGATCTCCACAATAAACTACAAACTCCCAATCTTCAAAATGGGGGAAAAAGGTTGGATGAAACCCTAGAAAGCATGGTGAAGAAGATGTAGATGAAAGGGCTATGGTTCTAGCTCCCAACTTGCTAGATGAAGGAAGATCACATGGTTTTAGGAGGAAACCCCCCCCAAAATATGTTAGGGTTGGTTTGAGAAGGTGAGGGGTCGTTTTGGGAGAGAAAGGGGGAGGAGTTTTGAGGGTTTTGTGTGAAAATGGGGTGAGAGGTCGGTTCTCCCCCTTTTATGTGCGCACAGTGGCTCCGCGCGAGCACTGGCGCAGGTAGACTCGCGCAGACCTCTGAGTCTAGAGTCTCGTGCGGATCACGGCGCGGATCGAGTCGCGCGGAACATTGATTCCGTTTTTGCCTTCTCTTCGGTCTAAGTTTTCGGGGTGTTACAACAAGTAACCAACGGTTTAGATCCAATTCTCATATTTTTCATGTTAATATCAACTTCTCATACCATCGTTTCGCCTTTTAACTGTAGTATGATTAAAGGTAGTATATTTAATGGCGTTTATGTGCTGATTTTTCCTTCTACCCTTCTTCTAATCCATAAAATATGGGTGGTGGGAATGTATATCCATGTGTATGTGTTGTCAGTGTTGACTTTGGAAATAAATTCTCTTCATAGGGATGATATTAAAATGGTAACTTCCATTTTTTAGAATAATATTTTCCTTATTGAAAATAATTAACATTTTTATTAGTGAATAAATATTTTATTAGTTTGCGTACATGTATAAAATTTTATTTTTAATATATGAGAAAATTAACTGAACTGAAATTAGATCAATTTACAAGTAATTATTATTTTTAATAATCAAAAGAATTATAAAAAATCATTACGTGATAACTTCACTACTTCCCTTATTCAAATATAATAATAAGATTTATAATTAATTAAATTGTAATAAAAGGAAGCTAAACAAAGATATCAAAAGAAAATATATTTGTACGATAATAGACTTTTATATGAATTAGGGGATGTTCGGTTGTGGCTCAATGGGTTGTATAGTTTATATGGCTTATTCGTTCAACCATATATAATTGTTCGGTTATGGCTTATTCACTCAGCTAATGGTTGGATAGGTCAGCTAGAAAAACAAAGTCCTTTGTATTGAGCCATTTATTATTCTTCTTTTTATTCCTCTTTTATCCTTCACCCTCTATCATCTTCATCCCCATTCTACAAATCATAAAACCTTTGAAACGTGTGAACTTGAACACGACACTGATACATACAAACACATAACTTTTATAAACACCTTCTTCAACCTTCATTTCATTCCCCCTAAAAACAACTCAAAAATGGCGTTTTCCTCCATCAGAACCACCGCCATTGACAATCCTTCTCCTCCTTCGTCTTCTTCGCCGTTTTCTAAACCCTACCTTTCACAATTATTCTTCGTCTCATTGGTAAGTTTGGAGGGAAGTATGTTCCTGAAACCCTAATGTATGCTCTCTCTGAACTTGAAACTGTATTTAGAGCCCTAGCCATCGATCATGATTTTCAGGTTTATTCATTTTGAATACAATAATCTTCTTTTGATTTTGTTGATCTGATATGTGCATTTTTGGTGTGTGTGAACAGAGTTCCCAAATCAATCCCCAAATCGATCCCTAAATCGAGCAGAATCGGTTGTAGCATTTTTTAAAGAATCGAACAAAGTTCACAAATCGAGCCCCAAACCGATGACCTGCCATTCTTCTTCCCCCTTATCTTTTGTAACACCTTCAAATTTGGAAAGAACGACTAATTTAAAATTTTCAATAATACCTCAAAGAAGGATAAAATATCTTACGGTAAGTCCATACTTAAAATACGATTCTATATTTAACCATCAACAAAATGAATAGAGTCGTACATAAAGACTAATTAAAGGTCGGGTGTTACTAAACCCATCAATCATTGTTATTCCCAAGGTGCAGAAGACTTCACCCAAGGTACCCTCTCGTGCATAAAACTAGCACTCATCTCTTCACATTGTTGCTAGAACCATTCCCCAACCGGAACCTGATGCACATGCCAACAAATAAAAAGGTTAGGCCAACGCCTAGTGAGTTCAAAAGTTTTCAACTTGAATAAATATATCGTTAAAAGGAAAGAATGCAATTTGAATCATAATCTTTCAAAATGATTTACTTTAAATATGGAAACGACTCGTTTTCCAATAACATGCATTTTTAAAGATGAACGCCCCAATACAAAACATATTTCATAAAGTGATGCAATCCAAAACTCACTCAAAACGTGAATAGAAATCGAACTCCCAATTTATAAGAAAACGCGGATAAGCCTTTATACCCTGAAACACCCAAAACACGGGTGAGGTATAATAATCAACCCATAAATCATGGATAAAAATCCATATACATAAAATGTCACCGAAAACATGGATGCTAAAACTCAATACCCAAAACAACACCTTTCGGTGATGGGGGAGACCCGATTCCATTGAATGTGGCGAGCACACAAAGTTAAGCCACTATCAACGTTCTCGAGATTCACATAGGGCCACTGATTCCCTTATACGGCTCCTCTAAGATACCAACGCAAGATACCCAAATGACACTAGTGTCTACTCGACCTCTAGATGAGTGTCACCACAAAAGTCACAAGCCCCAGTATCCGACTCACCATGGGCACCACTGCAAGACTTAGCTCCGTATACGGCTCTACAGAGCACCACCACAAGCTTACATAAAAACATGACTTGGGGACCACTCACTAGACTCAAACATGGACATCGAAACTCCATGATGAACAAACAGACTGGATTACACGGTCATTGAGTTCAACCACCCACGATCTATACCTCGAGCCATTCGCTAAGGGTTACATGGTCATCGAGTTTAACCACTAACGATCTATACCTCGAGTCCCCGTTAACGATAAATATATCCAATTCCAAAAAAGGGATAAAGATCCCAATTAAACCAACCGACTGACTCATATGCCTATGGATCCAATGCATTACATTCTAAAACATTACATGACTCAAATGAATGATAACACACTCAAAACATATAATTTCCATCAAAACTCAATTAAATGCATCGTAAGACCAAAGCTCCTCATTGAGCCAATAAAATTGGGCAAATGCCCTAAGACTCCTTTAAGTCACAACCGAACCAAAAAGCTCCACAACTCAACTGACCATTGGTCAAAAGTCATAAAATGCAATAAACACAATTGACCCACGTTTATGCAAACATATGCTCTAAGATACATGGATAAACTTCAACACAAATTTAGATTGAGACAAATCATTTTTCAAATGAGTCTATACCATTTATTCTTTCAAAATGTCCCATAACACAAAATCAAGAATTTCTCCAAACCACACACTAAAAGTGTATTTATACTTAAAAGATCTTCTTCCATAAAATAATCATTAAAATACCAATACCCATGAATTATTTATCAAAATGCCCAATATCTCAAATGTGTGGGTTCCACAAGATTTATAAAATCAAATATCCCAAATGTGGGTGTTTTACCAGTTTATAAAGTTAAACATGTCAAATAAACATAATCCACCAAATGCTCACCAGTTGATAGATTAATGTAAAACATATAAATATTTTAAAATGGACATTTTGGCATGTACACCATTTTCACAAATCAACTTGAACTCACCTTACTAGATTTAGGCTAAATCTAGATTTAACCCCAACTTGAGTTTCCTTAAATAAACTTGAATCCATAAGCAAAACTTTCCAAAAACCTAGATCCACAAGTTTTCTGAACATAAATATACATACCAAAATACTTAAAATCATTCCCCAAACATCTTATATCAAAATCTCCATTTTGGCCAAACCCTAGTTTTGATTGAATTTCCCCAAAATCCTCCAAACCGAAATTGAGAAACATAAACGCTAGGAAATCATCAATGAAGAATTTATAACTCATAATAAATATTTCAAACTAGGAGGATGAACTCACCACTTAGGTTTTAGTGAAAACCTAGAAAACCCAAAAATTATTGAAGATGGAGGTGATGATGATGAGCTCTTGATCTTTGCTTTCAATCCACCACAAAATACTCTTATATATTCCCAACACTAACAATATAACCTTGAAAATCTCTCAAAAATGAAACCATAGCAACTTGAATCGTCAAAATCGGAGTTGAGATGAGAAAGATATGACCAAATGAATAAAGAGACTGAAAATCGGTTTTATGCACTGCACCCCGACCGCGACTGTGACATGCGACTTTGCAATGTCACAATTGCATGTCAAGGTCAGCTAAAGTGTATCGATATCCATTTTACCCCCTTGGCGACCTTGACATGCTATAGTGCCACTGGCACAGTCGCCGGGCACTATAGCCTGGTCCGTACCGTGAGTTTTTCGACCGCTTTCCCGACCATTTCCCAATCGTTTTCCCGGCCATTCCTCGAACGTTCTTTTGGAACATTTGATTTTATTATGCCAGTTATCGTGCCTTTGCCATAATTCATGGAACATTCGTTGGGACGCCCGAACACTCAGTAACGTCGGTGCTATTGTGACATATTTCACAACCACATGGCACTATAGCCATACTCCATATGTGGTTCTTCTTTTACCGATTCACCCAGTTCAACATTTTTTTCACTTGGGATAAAAATCAGGATGTTACATTTTCTTACCTCTTTCTTCTATCCAGATGACTACCACCGTTGAGTTTTTGTGGGCTAGAGAGGATTTCATTTTGATGGTTTTTAGCTTCGATTCATATGGTTTTTTGTTAGGTTGGATTCCAAGAAATCATAAATTGTGAACTGGTCTGGGATGAAGAAGATGAGGTCCCGATTGATGGTTTAAAGATATGTAAGATTTCTTCATTGTTTTATATGAATTTTTTAATAGATGTTTAATATAAATCAAAGGGTAAAATAGTCATTTTGTTATTCAGACTGGTTATTCAGCACCACAACCGAACAATAATTCAGCCTAATCATACAGACAACTAAATTCACACCAGATATCTTAGCCCATACATAACTTAATGGAAAACCAACCGAACATCCTTTAGAATCTTTGTGTGAATTATTCGGGATACATGAAAAACATAATCGAGCTTATGTGCAAGATATTGACGAATGGCATCACATTCTTTAGGGAGGCATCCTTTTTTTATCGGAGATTCTAGACTAGTGGTGGAGGTAGCCTGTTAAAGGTGGGGGAAAGGCCCCGACTCATATGTAAACAAATTAAATTTTTGTAGGCAACATTTTGTTTCTTTTACTGTTATATGCTTAGTTCTCCCCAGTCAGTTTCAACGGTTCCTCCCAGTGGCTTAGTCTGTTTTAACGAAACCCCCCACTCTCTTGCTTGTTAGTCGTTTTGTCCGTATATTGTTACCGCTAGTTTTTGCAATCATTCTACAATGATAGCGTTAGTTGATGATTTTGTTAAAGATATCTCAATTTATTGTTATTTTAGCTTTATATATGTTCAAACCAATTCATCTAGAAAGAAATTATATAAATTAAATAATAGTATGTTTTGCTATTCGGTTAATTGATATGGTAAGAAAATAATCGAAATCGAAATTTACCTTATTTGGTTAACCGGACAGTTTAACCCGCAAACCATATAACCTGAAATCATTTTGGTTTGGGTGAGTTAGTTAGTTTTGGACTTTTTTATACCTCAAGACCCTAGTCACCTAAGTTTCTGGATTCACCACTGTTCTAGACATCCAAATATTTAGAGATAGGTTTTAGGCATTGTTTGGCAAAAATAATCTAGCTTATTTTCTGAATGCACGTTTGAATGGGCATAAGCTAGCTTATTGATAAGCTACTTGAGTAGCTTATGAGGAGTTTTTTTATGACTTTTTTCACTTATACCTTCATTAATATTAATTATTATTTATTACTATTAAGTGTAAATAAAATATTAATAATATTAATAAAAATTAATTATTACTAATAATATTAATTGAAAATTATTAATTAATTTTAATTATAAATTGATGCTATTTTTTAATTACTTACAATTATTATTAATCATATCAATTACTTTTATATTATTATTTATTTATAATTATTAGTCAATATATTTTAGTTATCGTACTATTATATTTTTAGTTATTATTCAAGTATTTATTTTTATTCATATTTTATGTAATGGTTATTCGAAATATCGGATTAATACCAAATTTCATATTTAAATACGTTGAAAGTTCTAGATACCGTAAATGTCAAAAAGATTAGAATATAACTACGAAAATTTGTGCAACTCAGAAAAAGGTATAGCAATAGCATGCCTATGGGTAGGCATTATCAAGTAGATCCCAAAAATATGTTCATATTGAGATTTGGGGTTATATATACAACGGGTTAGATATACAAAGTTATATTCGATAAAGACAATGATATATAATAAATAAAATAATTAAAATATATATGTATTGTGTAACGTAGGCACCAAGCATAAATTGAAGATTTCATATCTGTCGCCTCAAATCACCTCCTAATCCCTTTCAAATCAGCTGTTTTCGATTCATTATAAGTAGAAGTATATGCTTCATTTCATAAACACACACAACAAATACCAAAAGTAAATTAGAGAATTACATCTAATTTAGGGTGGTAATCAGGCATTGCGGTTAAGCAATAAGGTGAGTACGTTATGAGGTTTACTGAAATATATATATATATGCTATATAAATGTTTTTATGCATGATTAATATTTGAAAAGATGTTTTGGCATGCTAGCCTTGCATGAGATAGGGTTATGTCTATAATGCAGTTATGAGAAATACATATATTTTACATTTGTCAAATGAAAAGTTTGTGCATGTGAAAGTAGGGTTATGTTAAATGCCCGGGTATAATAATGGAGGACGTCTTGCAAACGGAGCTCAGGGGCAATGTTAGTGTATATATGTGTATAAGGCCCATGCCCATGGGCCCATATAGTCTCTGTATATAAATCCCTTGTATCTTCTAGTCTAGGTTAAGTTTTCTTATTTTTTTTGTCGTATTGTACGTTTATTCACTCAATCAATATATCGAAGTCTCAAGCCTTCAACATATTCATCGTCTCTTTCAATCATCATCATCTTCTAACATGGTATCAGAGCTGTAGGTTTGCTTTCTTCCTCACCCTCACCGTCACCATCCTTCTCTCGCCGTCGCCGCTGACAACCGAAACCCTAGTCGCAGACAACCTCTAATAAACCCTCGCCGTCGTCGCCCTCTCTGTCTCTCGTCGCCGCACTCTCTGTCTCTCATCGCCGTCGCCGCCCTCTCTATCTCTCATCGCACGGGTACGTCCTCTCTGTCTCCCATCTTCGAATCACTCCAGTCATCTGATCGGGATCTGTAACACTCTAAAATTCATAGTAAATTAAAACCTGGAAATATGGCAACACGACATTCATATTTGGTATAAACCTGTGTTCGGTTATGGAAATTGACAACAAACTAATCTAAGCATAACTATCTAGATTACATCAGTTGTCAATCCATAATCACCAAAAGATGGGACTTAAACAATGCCCAACACCAAATAATAGTCATCTCAAAATGCCTCGAGTCCACGCTCGACTCTCAAAACCCTGTACAACCCACCGCTAAGGGAAACCTGTTATACACATTATTTGAGAAAAAGTGTTACGCTTAAAGCCTAGTGAGAACATACCGTTTATAAATTTCAAAGAGATATAAACAACTGTATCAAATTAAATCCTTCCAAAGGTTTAGTTATACAAATGGAGTTCTTTGGTACAAAAGGACAATCGGTCCGAAGCACATCTTCCGATGACGGGGATTACCCGATTTACCGAGGATTGTAGTGGAACACAAAGTAAGCCACAAATCCGAGTTATAAGCTAAGACATGGAACCATGGCCACAACGCTTCGGTTCGTACTACGATGTGAGGGCGGCCCCCAAGGAACCAGTCATACTCGTTCACTAGACTGCATTTGACCCATGGCTAGTAACCGGTCTCACATAACCGTACCAAATGCCCCCGAAGATCAAATGCATCTAGCTACATACAATGGGGTACAAACATCCCAACAATAAGCCGACTCGATACCTAGGGATCCACTAGTATAGTCATGACTTGTCACAATATTTCATGTGACCATCCAAGCTAGATAAATAGCTATCAAAACATTTATATTTCAAAATGCCATTTTCAAGATCAACTGCTGGTAAGAAAGATAATCATAAAACAAGATTATATGCATTCTTTCAAATAAGCCACACAACAGGGTAGGCCATTGAGATAAGCCTTCATCTTTTCTTTTTCTGTTGGGGCAGCGTGCCCCACCATACCAAGCTTCTCCATGAACTGACGGGTGTATTCCCTCACCGTCAGGCTTCCCTTCACCAGAGACCAGAACTCTTTCTCGATTCGGTCCATTGTTCTTTCATTGCAGAACTCCTCCAACAACTTCTTCTTAAACTCGGCCCATGACAACTGAGCCAACACAGTAGGAGATAGGGTGGATTGAATAATATTCCACCAAATGAGTGTAGTGTCCCTAAGCAATTGGGTACCGAACCGCACTCTCTGATCATCTCCGCATTCGGAAGAGCTAAAAGCTTGCTCGACTGCTCGGATCCATTTCACACACATTGTTGGGTCGTCAGAACCAGAGAACTCTGGCGGCCCGCAACCCAGAAATGACTTATAGGAACAACTCCTCCCACTTTTCAGAGCATTAACAACAATGGGCTCCTCAGTCCTGATTCCAGTACCTATGCCTCCAGATCCAACCACATTGCGATCTTCTCTCACTTTCAGCAGAAACTCCTGCTGTTTAGCCATTTCTTCCTTCATTGCCGACATCATGCTGGCCATCAACTCTGACTGGAAATTAGCATTCCCTATGACTGGGTGAGTCGACGCCAGGTCTACTTGTGGAATGACCTCTGGGCCCTCACCTAGTCCTTGCTGAACAGAAGCACATTCAACAACCTCAACGCCTTCCGGTTGACCCGCGGTAGAGGCCGTTGCTTCCACACCATCAACAATCGTACGCGATCTACCACGCTTATTCATCATTCTAAACTGCTTCACAGAAAAGAGAAAGAGATAAGAAAGAGATAGGATAGACACACAGGAAACGTACTACCACATTGCCAATTGTCATAGTAACAGTAGTTCAAGCACACTTACGTACAATATCCTCATAATAACATTAGCTAAGTGAAATTATGAACATATAACACATAAAGGTTCTCGTAACCATTGCCACAACGCCTGATAAACGTACTTTCTGTTGACTCTAAGACTTACCCATCTTAGAAGTTATACCCAAACTCGCGAATCAATTCTTAACATACTCAGTCTAAGTCTAGACATCTTACATTCATGCCTAGTTCGCTTAAACTAGAGCTCTGATACCAACTTGTAACACTCTAAAATTCAGAGTAAATTAAAACCTGGAAATATGGCAACACGACATTCATATTTGGTATAAACCTGTGTTCGGTTATGGAAATTGACAACAAACTAATCTAAGCATAACTATCTAGATTACATCAGTTGTCAATCCATAATCACCAAAAGATGGGACTTAAACAATGCCCAACACCAAATAATAGTCATCTCAAAATGCCTCGAGTCCACGCTCGACTCTCAAAACCCTGTACAACCCACCGCTAAGGGAAACCTGTTATACACATTATTTGAGAAAAAGTGTTACGCTTAAAGCCTAGTGAGAACATACCGTTTATAAATTTCAAAGAGATATAAACAACTGTATCAAATTAAATCCTTCCAAAGGTTTAGTTATACAAATGGAGTTCTTTGGTACAAAAGGACAATCGGTCCGAAGCACATCTTCCGATGACGGGGATTACTCGATTTACCGAGGATTGTAGTGGAACACAAAGTAAGCCACAAATCCGAGTTATAAGCTAAGACATGGAACCATGGCCACAACGCTTCGGTTCGTACTACGATGTGAGGGCGGCCCCCAAGGAACCAGTCATACTCGTTCACTAGACTGCATTTGACCCATGGCTAGTAACCGGTCTCACATAACCGTACCAAATGCCCCCGAAGATCAAATGCATCTAGCTACATACAATGGGGTACAAACATCCCAACAATAAGCCGACTCGATACCTAGGGATCCACTAGTATAGTCATGACTTGTCACAATATTTCATGTGACCATCCAAGCTAGATAAATAGCTATCAAAACATTTATATTTCAAAATGCCATTTTCAAGATCAACTGCTGGTAAGAAAGATAATCATAAAACAAGATTATATGCATTCTTTCAAATAAGCCACACAACAGGGTAGGCCATTGAGATAAGCCTTCATCTTTTCTTTTTCTGTTGGGGCAGCGTGCCCCACCATACCAAGCTTCTCCATGAACTGACGGGTGTATTCCCTCACCGTCAGGCTTCCCTTCACCAGAGACCAGAACTCTTTCTCGATTCGGTCCATTGTTCTTTCATTGCAGAACTCCTCCAACAACTTCTTCTTAAACTCGGCCCATGACAACTGAGCCAACACAGTAGGAGATAGGGTGGATTGAATAATATTCCACCAAATGAGTGTAGTGTCCCTAAGCAATTGGGTACCGAACCGCACTCTCTGATCATCTCCGCATTCGGAAGAGCTAAAAGCTTGCTCGACTGCTCGGATCCATTTCACACACATTGTTGGGTCGTCAGAACCAGAGAACTCTGGCGGCCCGCAACCCAGAAATGACTTATAGGAACAACTCCTCCCACTTTTCAGAGCATTAACAACAATGGGCTCCTCAGTCCTGATTCCAGTACCTATGCCTCCAGATCCAACCACATTGCGATCTTCTCTCACTTTCAGCAGAAACTCCTGCTGTTTAGCCATTTCTTCCTTCATTGCCGACATCATGCTGGCCATCAACTCTGACTGGAAATTAGCATTCCCTATGACTGGGTGAGTCGACGCCAGGTCTACTTGTGGAATGACCTCTGGGCCCTCACCTAGTCCTTGCTGAACAGAAGCACATTCAACAACCTCAACGCCTTCCGGTTGACCCGCGGTAGAGGCCGTTGCTTCCACACCATCAACAATCGTACGCGATCTACCACGCTTATTCATCATTCTAAACTGCTTCACAGAAAAGAGAAAGAGATAAGAAAGAGATAGGATAGACACACAGGAAACGTACTACCACATTGCCAATTGTCATAGTAACAGTAGTTCAAGCACACTTACGTACAATATCCTCATAATAACATTAGCTAAGTGAAATTATGAACATATAACACATAAAGGTTCTCGTAACCATTGCCACAACGCCTGATAAACGTACTTTCTGTTGACTCTAAGACTTACCCATCTTAGAAGTTATACCCAAACTCGCGAATCAATTCTTAACATACTCAGTCGAAGTCTAGACATCTTACATTCATGCCTAGTTCGCTTAAACTAGAGCTCTGATACCAACTTGTAACACTCTAAAATTCAGAGTAAATTAAAACCTGGAAATATGGCAACACGACATTCATATTTGGTATAAACCTGTGTTCGGTTATGGAAATTGACAACAAACTAATCTAAGCATAACTATCTAGATTACATCAGTTGTCAATCCATAATCACCAAAAGATGGGACTTAAACAATGCCCAACACCAAATAATAGTCATCTCAAAATGCCTCGAGTCCACGCTCGACTCTCAAAACCCTGTACAACCCACCGCTAAGGGAAACCTGTTATACACATTATTTGAGAAAAAGTGTTAGGCTTAAAACCTAGTGAGAACATACAGTTTATAAATTTCAAAGAGATATAAACAACTGTATCAAATTAAATCTTTCCAAAGGTTTAGTTATACAAATGGAGTTCTTTGGTACAAAAGGACAATCGGTCCGAAGCACATCTTCCGATGACGGGGATTACCCGATTTACCGAGGATTGTAGTGGAACACAAAGTAAGCCACAAATCCGAGTTATAAGCTAAGACATGGAACCATGGCCACGAACGCTTCGGTCCGTACTACGATGTGAGGGCGGCCCCCAAGGAACCAGTCATACTCGTTCACTAGACTGCATTTGACCCATGGCTAGTAACCGGTCTCACATAACCGTACCAAATGCCCCCGAAGATCAAATGCATCTAGATACATACAATGGGGTACAAACATCCCAACAATAAGCCGACTCGATACCTAGGGATCCACTAGTATAGTCATGACTTGTCACAATATTTCATGTGACCATCCAAGCTAGATAAATAGCTATCAAAACATTTATATTTCAAAATGCCATTTTCAAGATCAACTGCTGGTAAGAAAGATAATCATAAAACAAGATTATATGCATTCTTTCAAATAAGCCACACAACAGGGTAAGTAAAACATTCTTTTACTTCAACAAGATGGAACCCACCATTTTAGTCAAAAGTGTTCGAAACCCTAAAATATCTCAAAATTCCAAGTTACATCAAAATGTAATAAACGGACAATCCAAAACCGTAGAGATATATAGGAGTTAAAAACACAATCTTTGACATATATAACAGTTTAGAAAAGTTAGTAGGAACTCACCTCAAATTTCTTCTTCCTAACGAATGCTACCTACGACAACACCGAAAGAATCGGTAAGTCGAAACGCAGATAACTCTCCCAGTTTATGACTAAAACTTAAAGACAACAGAAGCTAACATCGAGCAGTAGGTGGCGCAAAAGAAGGCTTTTGCGCGAACTGAAGGTGGCGCAAACTAAGATTTGCGCGACAAGAGAGTGGCGCAAAATAAGGCTTTGCGCCATAGAAACTTCGCGCGATCAAGGGGTGGCGCAAAGACACTTTGCGTGACCCAAGGGTGGCGCAAAAGACACTTTGCGTGACCCATAGGTGGCACAAAGGTCACTTCACGCGACCAAAGGGTGGCGCAAATGCCACTTTGCGCGACCACTGGTCTTCCCTGACCGGTCGACCTGCTTAACCTGATCTCACCGGAGCACCGACCCAGATTCCGGCCAACTTCAAAAACTCAAAAAAAACACGGTTTTGAACGGTAGAAAAGCTCTACAACGCGATTCTACACCGGCCACAACACTTCAAACGAAAGATTAAAGCTTAAACATACCTCAAATGACAAGAAATTGAAAATCCACTTCAAAGCTTTCTTTCTCTCTCTTTGGTCTTCAAAAGCAAGTATCAATATGAGATATTTTAAATTTCTCAATAATTGATATATATTTAAATCCAAGCTTCATTTAACCCCCTTGAACTTTGGGAATGATTAACTTTTCACCCAACTCCAAAATTGCGGGTGTTACAATCCTCCCCAACTTGGGAATGATTTCGTCCCTGAAATCCAACTATACAAAAAGGTGAGGATATCTACGCTTCATATCCTCTTCCGCTTCCCAAGTCACATTTGCTCCCCGGTAATGCTTCCACTGCACTTTGACCAATGTGACTTCTTTGTGACGCAATTTCTTAGACTTTCTCTCTAAGATGGCGTCGGGTTCTTCCACACAACGGTTACCTTCGTCTACCCTTAACTCTGAAAGGGGAATGACGTTGTCTTCTACAGCCAAACATTTCCGGAGGTAGCAAACATGAAACGTGTTGTGTATTCTGCTCAACTCCGGTGGCAGTTCCAACTGGTAGGCTTGCAAACCCACCCGTTTAAGCACTTTGAAAGGTCCGAGGAAACGGGGACTCAGCTTCCCACGTTTTCCGAACCGAATAATGCCCTTCCATGGCGACACCTTAAGCATAACGCGGTCGCCCACTTGGAATTCCATCGGTCGTCTCTTCTTATCGGCATAACTTTTATGCCGATCCTGAGCCGCTTTCATTCTTTCACGAATGACCTTGACCTTATTGGCCATCTCTTGCACGATCTCAGGCCCGGCGAACTGCTTCTCTCCCGCTTCAAGCCAGCACACGGGAGTTCGGCACTTTCGCCCGTACAATGCCTCAAAAGGTGCCATTCCAATACTCGAGTGGTAGCTATTGTTGTAAGCAAACTCCACCAACGGTAGGTGAGAGTCCCAACTACCCCCGAAATCGATGACACAATACCTCAACATGTCTTCCAAAGTTTGGATCGTTCTCTCGCTTTGCCCGTCGGTTTGCGGATGGTAAGTCGTACTCAACTTCACTCGAGTACCAAGTTCTTTCTGAAACCCATCCCAGAAGTTCGAAGTGAACCGACTGTCACGATCTGACACGATCGACAATGGTATGCCGTGCCTCGAGACCACCTCATCGATATAAAGCTTTGCCAACTTATCCATCGGTAAAGTCTCGTGCATAGGCAAGAAGTGAGCACTCTTTGTCAACCTATCAACTATCACCCAAATGGTATCGTGACCTCGAAGAGTTTTAGGCAACTTCGTCATGAAGTCCATGGTGATATGCTCCCACTTCCACTCGAGAATCTCTAAAGACTGAAGACTCCCATATGGTCGCTGATGTTCGGCCTTAACTTGCGAACACGTCACACAACGCTCAACGTAACGCGCCACATCAAGTTTCATAACCGGCCACCAATAATGCAACTTCAAGTCCCTGTACATCTTGATACTTCCCGGATGAATGGAATACTTGGACTTGTGTGCATCTTCAAGCAACAGATCACGGTTACCTCCAATCTTGGGTACCCACACACGACCGTTGAACAGTTTTACTCCACGGCTATCTTCCGTTAAGAGTAAACACTGCTTCGTCATGACTTCATCTTTGAGATTCTCTTCTAACAGTGCTTCCACCTGTGATGTCTTGATCTTTTCAACAAGACTAGACACTAGCTCGATTCTCGAATGGGTAGTCTAAATACTTCCACTGTAGTCTTTCCGACTCAACTCATCGGCCACCACGTTCGCCTTTCCGGGATGGTAAAGCAACTCACAGTCGTAATCTTTAAGCAACTCGAGCCACCGCCTTTGCCTCATATTCAACTCTTCTGATCAAAGACATATTTCAGGCTCTTGTGATCCGTGTATAGAGTACATTTCGTGACGTAGAGGTAATGTCGCCAAAGTTTCAAAGCGAACACTACCGCCGCTAACTCCACATCATGGGTTGGATAATTCTTCTCGTGTATTTTAAGCTGCCTCGAGGCGTAAGCGATTACCTTGCCTCGTTGCATCAACACACAACCCAACCCCATCTTCGAAGCGTCACTGTAAACCATGAAATCTTCTGACCCTTCAGGTAACGACAAGATCGGAGCTTCACATAACTTCTTTTGAAGGATCCGGAACGCCTTCTCTTGTGTTTCGGTCCATTCAAACTTCACATTCTTTCGAGTCAAAACTGTCAAGGAAGAAGCGATCTTTGAGAAGTCTTGGATAAATCTCCGGTAGTATCCTGCTAGACCCAAGAAACTTCGGATCTCGGACGGACTCTTAGGAGACTCCCAATTCATCATAGCTTCAATTTTGGAGGGGTTCACTTTCACTCCGTCTCGAGTGACCACGTGACCCAGAAACTGTACTTCTTTAAGCCAAAAGTCGCACTTGGAAAGCTTGGCGTACAACCTTTCTTTTCTCAATACTTTCAGAACTTCACGTAAATGTTGCTCGTGCTCTGACTCACTCTTAGAGTACACGAGTATGTCATCAATGAATACAATGACCGATTTGTCGAGGAATGGTCGGCACACTCTATTCATCAAGTCCATAAATACTGCTGGTGCGTTCGTTAGACCAAAAGGCATTACAAGAAACTCATAATGACCGTAACGCGTTCTGAAAGCTGTCTTCGGAACATCTTCTTCTCTTACCTTCATCTGGTGATAACCTGAACGTAAGTCGATTTTGAAAAAACAACCCGCTCCTTGAAGTTGATCAAACAAATCGTCAATTCTCGGAAGCGGATACTTGTTCTTCACTATAGCTTTGTTTAACTCACGATAATCGATGCACATTCTCATTGTGCCATCCTTATTTTTGACAAATAAGACCGGAGCTCCCCAAGGTGACGAACTCGGTCATATAAAGCCTTTCTCCAATAGCTCTTGGAGCTGTGCCATCATCTCTTGCATCTCTGATGGCGCTAAACGGTAAGGTGCTTTAGCGATTGGTGCTACTCCAGGCACAAGATCAATCCAAAACTCTACCTGGCGATCGGGTGGTAACCTGGGCAAGTCGTCCGGAAAGACATCTGGAAACTCACGCACAATCTTCACATCTTCCAGCTTTGATTTCTCTAACTTGGCGTCGATCACATATGCTAGGAAATACGAACATCCTTTTACTAAACACTTGCGTGCCTTTGCCATTGCGATTATTGCCACTTCACCTTTTCTCTTTTCACCATAGATGACAACGACTTCGCCAGAGAGGTTGGGAAGTCGAATCAATTTCTTGGAACATATGATCTCGGCATGATTGTTTGACAACCAATCCATGCCGACCACAACATCAAAACCCCCGATTAACATCGGCAGTAAATCGATTGAGAATTCTCTCCCTTCCATTCCGAGAGTACACTTTTTCAGAACATGACGGATCAGAACATGACTACTATCAGCTATTTCTACCACTAATACATCCTCAAGACTAGTAGTGGCCATAGAAATCTTTTGACGGAACAATTCAGATATAAAGGAGAAACTGACACCCGTATCGAATAAAACTCGAGCAGGTACAGAGTTTATAAGAAAAGTACCCGATACCACATCAGCGGATGCCTTGGCCTCATCGGCCGTCATCTGAAACGCTCGACCCGGAATCCTAGATGGGTTTTCTCTTCTGTCCGGTGCGCTACCCGACATGAGCTTCGGGCAATCTCTCTTCACATGCCCCGGTGCGTTACACTCGAAGCAGACCATCCCCGCGATAGAACAGTCGCGGGCGATGTGATCATTCTTACCACACTTGAAGCAGAATCTAGGAGTGGGGTTACAGTTACCATGGAACTGCGGTTTCCGACAAAAGGTCGGGTTCGCTTGGGAGGTACAGAACTGCTCTCCCACTTTCTCTTATCAGTCACCACCACTGTTTTCTCAGTTTTGCTTCTCGCGAACATCTCTTCCATGAATTGAGCTTCCTCGACCATCTCACGGAGGTTAGAAGCTTTAGAATTGTGGACCATGGATTGCATGTCCGCTGGTAGGCTGTTGAGATAAGCCTTAATCTTTTCTTTTTCTGTTGGGGCAGCGTGCCCCACCAGACCAAGCTTCTCCATGAACTGACAGGTGTATTCCCTCACCGTCAGGCTTCCCTTCACCAAAGACCGGAAGTCTTTCTCGATTCGGTCCATTGTTCTTTCATTGCAGAACTCCTCCAACAACTTCTTCTTAAACTCGGCCCATGACAACTGAGCCAACACAGTAGGAGATAGGGTGGATTGAATAATATTCCACTAAATGAGTGCAGTGTCCCTAAGCAATTGGGTACCGAACCGCACTCTCTGATCATCTCCGCATTCGGAAGAACCAAAAGCTTGCTCGACCGCTCGGATCCATTTCACACACATTGTTGGGTCGTCAGAACCAGAGAACTCTGGTGGCCCGCAACCCAGAAATGACTTGTAGGAACAACTCCTCCCACTTTTCGGAGCATTAACAACAATGGGCTCCTCAGTCCTGATTCCAGTACCTATGCCTCCAGATCGAACCACATTGCGATCTTCTATCACTTTCAACAGAAACTCCTGCTGTTTAGCCATTTCTTCCTTCATTGCCGACATTAGGCTGGCCATCAACTCTGACTGGGAATTAGCATTCCCTATGACTGGGTGAGTCGACGCCAGGTCTACTTGTGGAATGACCTCTGGGCCCTCACCTAGTCCTTGCTGAACAGAAGCACGTTCAACAACCTCAACACCGAAAGAATCGGTAAGTCGAAACGCAGATAGCTCTCCCACTTTCTGACTAAAACTTAAAGACAATAGAAGCTAACATCGAGCAGTAGGTGGCGCAAAAGAAGGCTTTTGAGCGAACTGAAGGTGGCGCAAACTAAGATTTGCGCGACAAGACGCGCGATCAAGGGTTGGCGCAAAGACACTTTGCGTGACCCAAGGGTGGCGCAAAAGACACTTTGCGTGACCCAAGGGTGGCGTAAAGGTCACTTCGCGTGACCAAAGGGTGACGCAAATGCCACTTTGCGCGACCACTGGTCTTCCCTGACCGGTCGACCTGCTCAACTTGATCTCGCCGGAGCACCGACCCAGATTCCGGCCAACTTCAAAAACTCAAAAAAACACGGTTTTGAATGGTAGAAAAGCTCTACAACGCGATTCTACACCGTCCACAACACTTCAAATGAAATATTAAAGCTTAAACATACCTCAAATGACAAGAAATTGAAAACCCACTTCAAAGCTTTCTTTCTCTCTCTCTGGTCTTCAAAAGCAAGTATCAATATGAGATATTTTAAATTTCTCAATAATTGATATATATTTAAATCCAAGTTTCATTTAACCCCCTTGAACTTTGGGAATGATTAACTTTTCACCCAACTCCAAAATTGCGGGTGTTACAGGATCTTCAATCGTGATTTTCTATACTTAGCGCAAAGGGTTATTTTGCGCCACTCTTTTAGCGCAACTTGTCTTTTTGCGCCAGTCACTCTTAGCGTAAAGTGTTACTTTGCGCCAGCCACTCTTAGCGTAAAGTGTTACTTTGCGCCAGCCATTCTTAGCGCAAAGTGTTACTTTACGCCAATTACTCTTAGCGCAAAGTGTTACTTTGCGCCAGCCATTCTTAGCGCAAAGTTACTTTGCGCCAGCCATTATTAGCGCAAAGTGTTACTTTTGCGCCAGACACTCTTAGCGCAAAGTGTTACTTTGCGCCAGCCACTCTTAGCGCGAACCATCTCTTTGCGCCAACCAGTCTTAGCGCAAATCTGAAGTTTTCGCGACCTGATCTGTTTCTCGTCACACTCATTCAAATCCCATTTCGGTTGTTTTCAATGGTAGCAACTACATGCTATGGCATCACCATATGACAATTCTGCTAAAATCCCACGGGCTTTACACCTATGTTACTGGTGCATCCAAACTTCCAGTTCAGGCAGCAACTGAGAATGCTGTTGATTTTGTAAAACGCATAAATGAGTGGGATATCAATAATGCACGTATTATGGGTTTAATTAATGTTTCCACTACTCCTGAGATCAACCAATAGTTTCTTGGCTATGTCACCGTCAAAAGTCTCTGGGATTTTCTCGCCAAGCGGTACACGTCATCGGGCCTATCTCATCAGTATCAACTGTGGACCACCTTTCAGAACAAACGCTAACTTCCTGATCAATTCGTAAACTCTTATATCTCTGAAATGCAGTCTCTCAGAGATCATATAAGTCTTGGTGCACCACATATTTTTGATGAAACGGCTCAACAATTCATAGCCTACTTCAACCAGCTACATTTGATCACCATTCTGATGGGTCTTACTGATAAATTCGAGAATGTTCGTGTTTCTCTTCTCCATAGGCAGCCACTACCCACTCTTGAAGAAGCTATATCAGAGTTGTTAAGTGAAGAAACCTGTCTTCACATGCGCTCACCGATGCCCGCTACTGATAGCGTCTTCTACACTTCTCATCCCAAGTCAAAAGGTAAATGGACCAACAGCAACCATCCCAAATCTGTGGGAAAGACGAACACATCTGAGTGTGCCTTTTGCCATTCTACTGCTCATCTTCTCCTTGATTGTCCTATTCGCAAGTGTCGTCGGTGTGGCATCACTCATCCACGCCATTATGAGTCTGATTGCCCTAAGAACTCAAAGAACACTGGCCCTCAGAACCGGACTCACGCTGTTGCTGGGTCTACTATCACTGATAATGATGTTTCTCCAGTCTCCTCACCTGACCTCATGGAACTGATACGTCGCAATCAGAAACTCATGGAGCAGATCATGTCTGGTGCTATGGGTATGAATTCTCAACACTCAACTACATCAGGTAACTCATGGCTTTTTGACTCTGGGTGTTGCAATCATATGACACCCTGCACTGATGGTTTTGTTTCTAAGAAACCACCTCAGCATTTTATGTTAGTACGAACTGCTGACAACACTGTCCTACCGGTATCTTTTAGTGGCAATGTCTCCACTCCTCATATACAATTATCGGATGTTCTAAATGTTCCGAAACTATCTCTGAGCTTAGTTTCGGTTGTGCAGCTTCTAGAATTTAATCTGATCATTTTATTTCATTCTTCTGGTTGTGTTGTACAGGATCCAAAGACCAAGCAGATCCTTGGACTCGGTCGTATAGTTGGACGGATGATAGAAGTGGTCTATCTTCGTCTTCCATTACCATCTTCAAGTCTTGTTGCCTCAGTTTCCAGCACTTCTTCCTTTGACTTGTGGCATGCCCGGCTAGGTCACTTATCTCTAGCCAGAATAAAATCCTTATCAAATTTAGGGGTGTTAGGAAATTGTGTGTCACTGACAGTATTTCTTGTTTATCATGCAAACTTGGTAAACATCATGCTTTATCTTTTGAAACAAATTAGTTTAATTCTACTTCTCCTTTTGATCTTATTCATTCTGATGTATGGGGACCAGCACCACATCCATCCATGGGGGGTGCTCGATATTTTGTTATTTTTATTGATGATCATACACGTTTCACATGGATATATCTCATGAAACATCGTTCGGAGCTACCTAAAATTTATATTATGTTTGCTCGGATGATTCACACCCAATTCTCAAAATCTATAAAGATTCTTAGAGCTGACAATGCTATGGAATACAAAGAGTCCTCTCTTCTCTCCTTTCTTCAATCTTAGGGGACTCTCTCTCAGTACTCCTGTCCCGGCACATCTCCTCAAAATGGTCGTGCCGAACGCAAACACCGTCATATTATTGATACGGTTCGCACTCTTCTCATTTCTGCTAAATGTCCAGAACGTTTTTGGGGTGAAGCTGCTTTCACTACAGTTTATACTATCAATCGTCATCCTACTCCCATCCTTAATAATAAGTCTCCTTATGAGGCTCTTCATAAGGTCACCCCTGCCTATGAACTTCTAAAAGTTTAGGGTAGTGCTTGTTTTGTTCAGTTACAACCTCATGAACATACCAAACTTGAACCTCGCTCCAGACTTTACTGTTTCCTTGGATATGGTATTGAGCACAAGGTTTATCGCTACTGGGATCCTATCTCCCAGCGTCTTCGTATATCTCGTCACGTTACCTTCTGGGAACATGTTCCTTTTTCTTCTATATCTAAGTTTCGTGAGTCCCCTACCTTCATCGCTTCGTTCTTTACTGATGCTTCCGTCTCATTGGACTCACTCCAATCGGACATCACTTCGTCTCCGCCTACTGTTCAAACACCTCCTGAATTCGCCTCTCCTTCAGAGTCTCCTGCCTCTATACATGTAACACCCCGATTCTTCGAAAGGTATAATTTCAAGTTAATGCCGAAACCGATATATTAAGGAAAATTAAGGTATATGATTTTGGACTTGAATCTTAGATTTTATAGTCTTGATGGATAAATGATTCAATTACGAGTCCAACGGTCCTTTCCGGAGCGAAAACGGAGCTATAACGAAGAAGTTACGGCCAAAACAGTGAGCGGGAAGGAAGCTGGGAGAACCAGCGACAATGCCCTGGGAATTGTCGCATGGCAAAGTGGCCCAAACTGGGCAAGCTGCTGTTAAGTCGAGATTTCAGCCCTTTTCCTCATTTTCTCTCATCCAAACTTTCCCTATCCTCTCCCAAATAGTTTTCTCTCTTCTCCCTTCAAACCCTAACTCATTTTTGGCTCAAATCCTTGTGTTTTATTGAAGAGGAAACATCATCAAGTGGTAGGATTGAAAGCTATGGTCAAGGATTCACCATCTTCATCTTCAACCTCAAGCTTATTTTTGAGTTTTCTAGGTTTTCATCAAAACCTAAGTGGTAAGTGTATCCCTTCCATTTCTAAACCTTAACATAAGTTATAAATGTTCCATTGATGATTATCCTAGTGTGTGGTTTATCAATTTCGGGTTTGTTGGTTTTGGAGAAATCTAGGTCGAAATTTGGGTTTGGACCAAAATAGAGATTTTGATGTGTAATGTTTGGGGAATGCTTCTATATGGTTGAATGTGGTTATTTATGGTGGAATATGTATATTTATGGGTGGAATTTGTATATCTAGGTTTTTAGGGAAAATTGTTGCGTGTGGACTCGGAATTCTTCAAGGAAGCTCGTTTGGGGTAAAACCTAGATTTAGCCTAAATCTAGCAAGGTGAGTTCAAGTTGATTTGTGAAAACGGTGTACATGCCAAACTGTTTATTTTAAAGTGTTTGTGTCTTACATTAAATTGTTAACTGCTGATAAGTTTTGGTTATTTTGAAATGTTTTGTTTTATAAACATGGTAAAACACCCATTTTGGGATTTTGGGCATTTTGATAGATAAATCATATATTTTAGGTATTTTAATGATTTATTTCATGGAGTACATTTCTTTAGTATAAATGCATTTTATTGGGCGTTATGGGTTAATTTGAGAGGATAAAATGTATAAACCCACTTGGGAAATTTTTGTCCCAATCTAAATCACGTTGGGGTTAATTTGTATATTTTGGAGCTTGGGTTTACATAATGTGAGTTGATTACGTTTGATTTCATTATATGATTTTCAACGTTGAATCTTTGGATTTGTCGAGCTTATGGTTCGGTTTGGTTTTGTTGGGTTTTGAGGACACTTGTCCGCTTTTAATAACTCAATGTTGAGCGTTTAGTTATGATTTGCATTTACTGCATCTTAGTTGAGAATTACATGATTTGAATGCATTAGTTCATTCGTTTTGAGTCATGTAATGGTTTAGTTAGTGCAATGGATCCATAGGCACGGTGTTCCTATGTCCCCGCTTTGGACATTAGGTTCGCCACTTGGCACGGAATAGGCATCGGGTCACCATGATAAGTAAGGTGTGGACCTATACGGTCGGGCAGCGTCTCATGGGAAGTAAGGTGTAATTCCCTTGTGCTAGAGTTCCCCGTTTTGGAACTCTCAAGAATAGACCTAGAGGGTTGACTTGATGTTTTCGAGTGATAGACTCAGAGGAGTTGAGCTCGGTGGGTGTTTTATGTGTAACCCACATGTTTTGATTTCTTACATAATTATGTGACATACTTTGTGTCCGTCACGTACCATGTAACCGGGTTTTCCCCGTCACCATTAGGTGTGGTTTTGGATATGGAGTTTTATAATCCATGTTTTCGGAGACGTTTGAGTATGGGTATTTATCTATCTTTTAAGGTTTCGGTTATTGAAACTCATTCGAGTTATTGGGATGTCTTGGAAGTTTGAGTTATCTATGTTTTCAACGTTTGATCATTATAATATCATTTATGTTTTACGTGCGCTTTAGGTTTTGTCTTTATTTAAAGAGACGCGTGTTTTATGATTTTAATCATGAAAGGGGGTGAATGATGAAAGGAGATTGTTTTAAGATTTAATGTATTTCATTTCTAGTTGTTTCCAAATTAGTTGTATTTCATTTTGGGAAAATCATGATTTTAAATAACATTCCTAAAGTTATCGCTTTATTTATCTCTAACGAAAACTCTTGAGCTCACTAGGCGTTAAGCCTAACCTTTTATTTGTCGGCATATGCATCAGGTTCCAGTTGGGGTTTGGTTCTAGCAGTGCTTTGAGGAGTTGAGCTATAGACTTACACGAGAGTAAGTAGATTGATGAAGTCTTCCCCAGTTGGAGATAGTGACTATTATTGGGTTTTAGTAGCACCCGTCCTTATTATAGACTGTATGTAGAGAATAAATGTGTTTATTGAGATTAAATCCTATATTGTGTTTGTAGATAAATTATTTATCGATGTATTTTAGAAAATTTTAAATTAGTTGCTATTTTCGAGTTTGAGGGTGTTACAATACAACCTGCCTCTCCTAGTTTTCCTGATCAACATCAATCATCTGCTCCATCCGCACAGCCAACATCTGAGCTGCCTGCTGAGTCTTTGGCTCCTGGAACGTCTCAATCTCAGAATGTTAGAAGATCAGATCGGGTAAGACAAGTTCCTTCTCATCTTCGTGATTATCATGTTTATGCTACTCTGCTGTCCAATCACGAACCTACTTCCTACAAGGAAGCTTCCTCTAATTCTGATTGGCAAAAAGCTATGGCTGAGGAACTTCAAGCTCTTGACAAAGCTCAGACATGGGAATTTGTCCCTCTTCCACCGGGCAAGTCACCCATTGGGTCCAAATGGGTGTTCAAAATCAATACAAAATCTGATGGCTCTATTGATCGGTACAAAGCTCGCCTTGTAGCCAAGGGCTTCAATCAAGAGTACGACATTGATTATGAGGAGACATTTGCACCTGTTGCTCGAGTCACTTATGTTCGCAGTCTCCTAGCCATCGCAACTACCAAACAATGGCCTCTCTTTCAGATGGATGTTAAGAATGCCTTCTTGAACGGTGACTTATCTGAGAAAGTCTACATGACACCTCCTCCAGGCATTCGACTTCCACAAGGTCAAGTTTGTCGTCTTCGGAAGGCTCTTTATGGACTCAAGCAAGCTCCGCGAGCTTGGTTTGAGAAGTTCAGTTCCACAGTCACCTCTCTGGGTTTCTCACCCAGCAACTACGATTCCGGACTGTTTACTCGGACCACTGAGGTTGGCACAATCTTACTTCTTTTGTATGTGGATGATATGATTATTACTGCAGTGACTCTACAGGCATAGCTCATCTCAAGACATCTCTCAGCTCCTGTTTTGAGATGAAGGACCTTGGCTCTTTACACTATTTTCTTGGTCTTGAGGTGCTCTCAGATCCATCGGGAATTTATCTTTGTCAAGCCAAATACACCTCAGATCTCTTGTCAAAAGTTGGGCTTACTGACAACAAAACTGCATCCACTCTTCTTGAGCACAACCTTCATTTAGCTCCGAATGTTGGACCTCCTCTGCGTGATCCTACTTTGTATCGACAGTTAGTGGTGTCACTTGTCTACCTGACAGTGACTCGCCCTGACATTGCCTATGATGTCCATACCGTCAGTCAGTTCATGTCTGCACCCTGTTCCGATCACTATGTTGTTGTCCTTCGCATCCTTCGATATTTAAAAGGGACCATGTTTCACGGTCTTCATTTTACATCCGCATCATCATTGACTTTGCGAGGATTTTCTGATGCTGATTGGGACAGTGACATGACTGATCGTCGCTCCACTACCGGCTACTGTTTCTTTCTTGGAGACTCACTCATATCTTGGAGGAGCAAGAAACAATCTCTCACAGCTCGATCCAGTATTGAAGCTGAGTATCGAGCACTAGCTGACACGGCTCAAGAAATTGTGTGGTTACGCTGGCTACTCTCTGACATGGGGGCTCCTCAACATTCTCCAACTCCATTGTGGTGCGACAACAACAGTGCGATTCAGATCGCTCACAATGATGTCTTTCACGAGCGAACGAAGCATATTGAAATTGACTGTCACTTTGTTCGTCAACACGTGACTCGTCAGACTATCCAGCTTCTTCCTATTTCAACTATTGATCAACCGGCCGACATTTTCACTAAAGCTCATCTACCAGGACGGTTTCGTGATCTAGTTTCCAAACTCCATCTGGCTCATTCTTCTCCCGATTGAGTTTGAGGGGGGATGTTAGTGTATATATGTGTATAAGGCCCATGCCCATGGGCTCATATAGTCTCTGTATATAAATCCCTTGTATCTTCTAGTCTAGGTTAAGTTTTCTTATTATTTTTGTCGTATTGTACGTTTATTCACTCAATCAATATATCGAAGTCTCAAGCCTTCAGCATATTCATCGTCTCTTTCAATCATCATCATCTTCTAACAGGGAAGATCCTTCACGAAACCCCAGGGATCTAGGATCATGTTGAGAATGTTTGGCATACTTATACATATGAGATCTCGCACTAAAAGAAGATGATGTTTTTACAAATTGGTTTATTCATCAATGTTATTATGCATAAATATGAGAAATGTACGGAATTATCATTCCATGCACTAAAATGATATATTTTATGAAAGATGATTTCTTCATGAAACCATAATTGCTCACTAAGCTTAAAGCTTACGTATTCGATATATGTATCTCAGGTAAGATCGGGATACGACATGAAGGGACCGCGCGACAAGTTATAAAATAGCAATTATACATGTTAGGGTATTGAACTATTGCTAGAATGCTACCGCAAGTTTATGAAGTTACGAGAAACAGGGCGTCACATTTCGTGCTTCAATGGTTTTTCCGAGATTTTTTTTCATATTGAATTAATATATAAATAATCTACACATCTATTTCAAAGTAAAAAATAAATCATACATCAAGCCACATATTAAATCGACAACATAGGAATATTTGTGCCTGAAAGGGATAAAAAGTTATTGAAAAGGGAAAAAAGAAGCAAAGATGACTTCATCTTCCGCCTCCCCTAAAATCACCATCAAGTCTATTTCAATTCAATTGTAAACTAAATTTAGGTTGTGAAGTAATGGATAAATTATGGCTCTTCATCTCTAATTGATCAAACAATTCATATTTAATAGGATTTCAAATAAAATAGTTAATTAAAAACTATATGGTTTTTTCTTTTATTTTTTTTAATTGAAAACTTTACTCCGTTACTAAATTATCTTAAATATTACTAACACTTTAATAAAACAAATTATATATAAAAAAACGACCATTTCATTCTTTTTGATATGACATTCATCTCGATATAGTTTTTTCTTTGTTTTAAGCGTTTTTTACGTGAAATAGTAAATATGTGTAATATTCATATACTTTCACGTTTATACCATAGCTTGACACCGTAAGGTTGTTTACAACTTGACATCATCTTATTCAACACCGTAAGTCTGTAAAATGAAACACCTTCTCTTCAAGACCGTAAGTCAGTAACATGCACCACGTTCTTCATCACTGTAAACCAACACCCATCGAGACTAGTTGAGACTAACAACTAGGGGTGTAAATGATACGAGACAACTCGCGAGATACTCGAGATCGACTCGGTCAAAACTCGGTCAACACTCGACTCGAATAAGCTCGACTCGAACTCGAACTCGACTCGACATACTAACGAGTCGAGTCGAGCGACTTGATACTCGACTCGATAAGCTCGTGAGATACTTGAATATATTTTATATATAATTAATTTTATAATATAATTTATAAAATATGTTGAAAAAAATTTAATAATAGTAAGAACTAATCAAGAGAGAAAAATAATTATTTTTTGTTTCATGAATCAAAACCAAGCAAAATCACCCAACTCATTTGACGAATTTGTAATAAACAAATTCCATGGACTAAATCCAAGTAGATAAAAAAAGAAAGGGACCAAAAATGAAGTTTAATCAAAATTAGTTGTATGGTGGGATGATCAAAATCAAATAAAGAAAACAAATCAATGGCTTAGTGGGTTTGCTTAAAGGTGTTTGTTAAGGACTTAAGGGAATCTTTGTCCCACGTCGCCTTGTGTAGAAATCTTTCTACTTCATCTCTTGGTTATATATACATCCCTAAAAACTCAATCGATTTTCCACCAAGTAGTGGTATTAGACTTGTGACTTGAGCCCATTGGCTTGAGTTAAGTGTTTTGAGTCTATTTGGGTTTAGTGACTTGAGCTTTATTGACTTGGTTTGGTAACCCTTAATATTGTTATACATTAAATGATTAAATGATTTTGAGCTTGATTCGAGCTTGTTTTGAGCCTGAAACGAGTTCGAGTTCGACCTTGTTTCGAGCCTGAAACGAGTTTGAGTTCGACCTTGTTTCGAGCCTGAAACGAGTTTGAGTTCGAGCTTGAAACGAGTTCGAGCTTGAGCTTGAGAGTTGGTTATCGAGTTCGAGTCGAGTTTGAATTTTTACTACTCGCGAGTTTTCGAGTCTAGTTCGAGCTTGAAAATTGGCTTTCGAGTTCGAGCCGAGTATTATGATACTCGAGCTCGACTCACATCATTTACACCCCTACTGACAACACATCCATATACTTGATGTGTGTGTGTGTGTGTAAAATATAACCTACCACATTTATTTTCTATCGAGACCGATCAAGAACCTATTGATTGATTTATTGTGTGTTTGTTATGTCAAACTATGACCTACCACTTTCAAATTTTATCGAGACAAATCGAGAACCCATCGAGACCAATTGAGAACTCAATAAAGAAAAAAAAATCTAGAATATATAACATTGAAACTTTAGTATATATTCACGATGAATAGTATTATATGCATGCACGATAAATATTATGATAGAAACTAAAATTTATGTTGAATATCATACTAGATGAATACTGTTAGATAGTATAGGGGTTGTTTTTGTACTTTTGTATATTTTATGTTTCCTTTAGGGTTTCTTGTCTCCTTATATATAGTTGTTGTAACCCTTTGTAATTATTATTCAATTCTAGTGAAAACCCTAGCCGTTTCTTGGCAATTCCTTTCGTCTCTTAAAAGTTATCATGGTATCAGAGCAGGATTAAACCCTTTTCTTCTCTCAAGTACTGTTCATCTCAAGCACTCTTGTGCGCGGATCCAACTTTCCTGATCGGCGGCATCTTTTTCTTTGACGGCATCTTTTCGTTTTGGGTTTCTGTTCGACGGCGCCTTTCCTGATCGGCGGCGCTAAGGTTTCCTTTGTTCGGCGGTTTTCTGTTCGACGGCTTGTGGTGAGTTATTTTGGTTCGTTCGACGCTTCTCTCTGGCATACGGTATCTTTATACTCTCTGTTCTCTTTTCCGTTCTCTATTTCTCGTTTGCAATGGCTGGGAAAGATGATTCTCTCCAAGCCATTAGTGTTCGTTTGGATGGAAAAAATTACTCCTATTGGAGTTATGTCTTGAAAAATTTTCTGAAGGGTAAAAAGATGTGGGGTTATGTTTCTGGCACTATTGTGAAACCGAAAAAAGCAAAAGACTTGGACTCTTGGGAAGTGGATAATTCAAAAATTATCACTTGGATAAACAACTCTGTTGAACATTCGATTGGTGTTCAATTGGCAAAATATGAAACAGGCAAGGAAGTATGGGATCATCTTGAGAGACTGTATACACAGTCTAATTTTGCAAAACAGTATCAGTTAGAAGCTGATATCCGAGCACTTGAACAGAGGGATATGTCTATTCAGGAGTTCTACTCAACAATGACTGATTTGTGGGATCAGTTAGCTCTTACTGAACCTGCTGAGTTACGTGCTTTTGGACCCTACATTGCTCGTAGGGAAGAACAGAGATTGGTTCAATTTCTTATGGCCCTGAGAAGTGATTTTGAAGGGCTTCGTAGTAACATCTTGCATCGAACCCCACTCCCTTCAGTTGATTCAGTAGTAAGTGAATTGTTAGCTGATGAAACTCGTTTAAAGACACAAGCAGGAAAGGGTATTCTTCCAACTCCAAGTTCTTTTGTTTTGGCTGTTCCTCACAAACCTTTTACTTCAAATCAGAACAAGAGTCGTCCAAGAGTTGGGTTTGATGAATGCAGCTTTTGTAAGAAAAAAGGCCATTAGAAGTCTCAATGTCCAGAACTTATGGGTCGAAATCGATCACAACAGTCTGGTATTCCGAGACAATCTCATCGTTTTCCTCCTCAATTTAGCATTGCTGCCGCTGTTTCTCCATCTGGGTCAACTACTAATCCTACTCTTGCATCTATCACTGAACAACTCCAGAAGCTCCTTGATGTTCAGTCTCATGCCATGTCTGTCTCTTCGCCCATAGGTCAGTCGATTAGTAACGAATCAGGTATGCATTCAACTACTTGGATTCTAGATTCTGGTGCTTCTTTTCATATGTCTCTGAATTCTAAATTATTTGCTTCTTTAAATCCTATGCCATCTGTGCCTGTCATGACTGCTGATGGTACTCCTATGCCATTAGCATGTATTGGTTCTATTGTGAGTTCGAATTTTTCCCTTCCTAATGTATATTATATTCCTAAACTCTCATTGAATCTTGTTTCTGTTGGTCAATTATTTGATTCCGGTTATAAGGTATCATTTTCTCCTGATTCTTGTTGTGTGCAGGATCCACGTACTCAGAAGTTGATTGGGATCGGCCGTAGGCGTGGGGGCTTATATGTGTTGGATGAGTTGCGGTTACCAGTAGCAGTTGCTCATAGTGCAGATCTATCTTCTTTTCGTTTGTCGTCTAAGTCATCTAGTTTTTATTTATGGCATTCACGCCTTGGACATGTTTCAGCTTCTCGTCTAAAATACTTAGTTTCTTCTGGCAATTTGGGAAATTTGCAAGTTCATGATATTTCTAATTGCAGTGGTTGTAAACTTGCAAAATTTTCAGCTTTACCTTTTAAATTAAGCAAATTTCTTTCTGTTGCACCTTTTGATTTGATTCATTCTGATGTATGGGGACCATCTCCTGCTCCTACAAAAGGAGGGTCTCGATATTATGTCTCTTTTATTGATGATTATACTCGATTTTGTTGGATTTTTCTCATGAAACATCGCTCCGAATTCTTTGATATTTATTGTCGTTTTCGAGCATATGTTAAAACCCAACATAATTCTGTGATTAAATGTTTCCGATGTGATTTGGGAGGTAAATATACTTCCAATAAATTCTGTGAATTACTTGCTTTAGATGGAACTATTTACCAGACCTCTTGTACAGACACTCCTGAGCAGAATGGTGTTGCTGAACGAAAACATAGACATATCCTTGAAACCGCTCGCTCTCTCTTGTTGTCTTCTTCGGTTCCTAATCAATTCTAGGGAGAAGTTGTTCTTACTGCTGTCAATCTGATCAACAAAATTCCATCCTCAATCACTTCAGGTTTATCTCCCTTTGAAAAACTTTATGGTTGTTGTCCTGATTATTCTTCTTTACGTGTCTTTGGTTGCACTTGCTTTGTTCTTCGTCCACATGTAGAGCGTGATAAGTTATCTTCTAGATCTGTTGTTTGTGTTTTTCTTGGTTATGGTGACGGACAAAAAGGTTACCGTTGTTTTGACCCTACCTCTCATAAATTATATGTATCTCGTCATGTTGTGTTTCTTGAGCATATTCCTTTCTATTCCATTCCCATAAATGCACACAACTTGACAAAGTTAGATGTATTTAATATTGATCCATTCTCTGAGCAAGTAGACTCTACTCAAACTCCAGATAGTTCTCAAACCGAAGAAAATGCTACTGGTACTCCAATACCTGACACAGTTGCCCCTCCTCCTACTACTGTCACTCAAGATGCACCTGAGACTGTGGATCCTCCTCGACAATCCCAACGCCCTCGTAAGTCCACTCGTCTACCAGAATTTGTTTATTCTACTTATTCTCCCTCTTTTACTTCGTTCTTAGCTTCTATACACTCTCTTTCTGAACCTTCCTCTTATAAAGAAGCAGCTACTGACCCTCTTTGGCAGCATGCTATGAGTGAGGAACTCTCTACTTTGCAAAAGACCCATACTTGGGATTTGGTTCCGCTTCCCAACGGTAAGTGTGTTATTGGTTCCCGGTGGGTCTATAAAATCAAGACCAAATCTGATGGATCCGTTGAACGTTACAAAGCCCGTCTTGTAGCTAAGGGCTTTACTCAGGAATATGGCTTGGATTTTGAGGAAACTTTTGCTCCTGTAGCCAAAATGACTACAATTCGCACCCTTATAGTTGTTGCTGTTGTTCGTAAGTGGAATATTTCACAAATGGATGTTAAGAATGCCTTCTTGAATGGTGACTTAAATGAGGAGGTATATATGGTTCCTCCTCTCGGTGTTCCTCATAAAACTGGTGAAGTTTGCAAGCTTAAAAAAGCATTATATGGGCTTAAACAAGCCCCACGAGCTTGGTTTGAAAAATTTTCTGATGTTATTCTGTCTCTTGGATTTTCTGCAAGTGAACACGATTCTGCTCTCTTTGTCAAGAATACTTCTGCAGGTCGTATATTGCTTTCTTTGTATGTTGATGATATGATCATCACTGGTGATGACCTTCAAGGAATTAATGCCTTAAAGTCAGAATTAGTTGCACAATTTGAGATGAAGGATCTGGGTCCTCTTCGATATTTCTTGGGTATTGAAGTTGCTTCATCTCCTAGAGGTTACTTGCTTTCTCAATCTAAATATACAGCTGAATTTATTGAACGAGCTCGTCTTACCGATACTCGTGTTGTGGACTCTCCTTCTGAACTGAATGTCGAGTATTCTCCTACTGATGGTTCTCCTCTCACAGACCCTACCTTGTACCGTACTATAGTTGGTAGCCTGGTTTATCTCACTATTACTCGACTAGACATTGCATATGCTGTTCACATTGTCAGCCAGTTTGTTGCAGCTCCGACCTCTACTCATTGGACTGCTGTTGTGCGTATTTTACGTTATCTTCGAGGTACCATGTTTCGAAGTCTCCTGCTATCATCCACATCTTCTCTCGAACTACGGGCATACTCTGATGTTGCTTATGCACGTAATCCTACGGACCGTCGATCTGTCACAGGTTTCTGTGTTTTCTTGGGAGACTCTCTTATTTCATGGAAAAGTAATAAACAATCTGTGGTTTCTCTTTCTTCCACTGAAGCTGAATACCGCGCTATGGCATCTACTTCCAAGGAGATTATTTGGTTGCGTTGGCTACTCGCTGATATGGGTGTCTTCCTTCCTCATCCCACTCCTATGTATTGTGACAATCGCAGCGCCATTCAGATTGCTCACAACTCGGTTTTTCATGAACGCACGAAGCATATCGAGGTTGATGGCCACTTTACACGTCATCATCTAAAACGTGGCACTCTTTCCTTACCGTTTGTTAGTTCTACTTTACAACTTGCAAACTTCTTCACGAAGTCTCACCCGATCTCTCACTTCCGCTTCCTGGTTAGCAAACTTTCGATGCTTCTTGCACCAGCATCATGAGTTTGAGGGGGGATGTTAGATAGTATAGGGGTTGTTTTTGTACTTTTGTATATTTTATGTTTCCTTTAGGGTTTCTTGTCTCCTTATATATAGTTGTTGTAACCCTTTGTAATTATTATTCAATTCTAGTGAAAACCCTAGTCGTTTCTTGGCAATTCATTTCGTCTCTTAAAAGTTATCAAATACTAGAAAGTTATTGTATACACATGAACATACATAAATAATTATAATAAATATTATGTATCATACTTAATGTTATAGTGAAAATGTATATTTATGATGAATATCATACATATATATTAATACTAAAAAGTTGTATATACATGAATATAATAAATATTCATGATGAATGAATATTTCAAATCATTTTAAATAAAAAATCACACTCAAATGAAGATAATTAATGCCTCTAGTTGTCTAGCACTATACTTTCTAAGTATTAAAATGAAAAGTTCACAAATCAAAAGAAGGTTCACAATGCTTTCAAGTCCACTTCCATGGTCTTCCCTTTGTTTGTCTATTAGCGTTTCTTCTTTCGGTATAAAGTAGCCCATCATCTCCTTTGATCCTTACTTTCACCTTCTCAACACTCCAAGATTTAGCTTCTTCCATCCTTCTCGATACAAATTAACGGACGAAACCTCGTCGTTGTTATCAGCGATCATGAGGAGTTTTGCTATAACACGACCGGAGATGCGATCCTTGAAGGATATGCTACCAAAAGCTGATTGGTTACTTAAAACTCGGACTGTCAACGGTGAGATAGGTCACCCCACTAAAACCTTTGATGACAACAATCGAGCTCCCTCGTTTGGGTGTATGGTAGGCGACAGAGGGATTTCTATACCCACCAGTGTTAATTCTAGTTATGATGAACCTCCATCCTACGGCGAAGTAGCTCGCCGAGATGGATCTCAAGCAGATGAATCACGAGTGGAAAAGAATCTTCCTAAAGTAGATTTTGAGGAAGCTAATTCAATTGTACTGAGTTTTGGGGAAATTTATCCGGACGACGGTAATATGTTGTTACATCACTTCCACTTTATCTATATATGATACATATATATATATAGAGAGAGAGAGAGAGTCGGGTTCAAACGAGAACAATACATATTTAAAAGAACACGAGAACTAACAAAATCATTAGTGATTTTACAATAGCACACGAAAAAATGGACTTTGGCCGCGGCTTCAGGTCCGCATGGTTTTTTTGCACGTTAATGTAAAATCACTAATGATTTTGTTAGTTCTCGTATTCTTTTAAATAGTTATTGTTCTCATTTGATACCATATATTGGTATATGGTATCATAAGTAGATCTAATATGCATTTTATATTTTTATTAGCATTTCTTGCATTGTTACATTAAAGAAAATATATGTATTTGTAGTTCATTTTCAGAATAATTAGAAGCTATTTCAAGCTTAAATCTTTTACAAAGCAAGATTGGGCATGCATCAAAAAGCACCTTGACTCGTTTACAGTTATATTTATAGTTAATTAAAGAAATATTGTAATGGTCTATCCAACTTTAACATATAGATCATACACAATGATCCATATTAATATTATCAAATGAAAAACCATATTATATACATCATCATTTCGCTTTAATAATTTAGCATGAATCATGGATATTTATAAGGAAAATTTGAGTTCTTATGCTTAATGAGACCTCTTGTATGAAATATATGTTCAAATATTAACTTATTGCAAAAAAAGAATATCTTTATTTTATTACCAAAACGCCCCTCCATCTCATCTTACAACCCCTTCTCACTATGTTTTATTCTTGTCTACTCAAGAGCTTTTATAACTTCACAAGTACATATTTATGTGAAACCTATAATATATCGGATATTATGAGCAATTACATTGATCTTACTGTTTTTATGTATTTTGGATGGGTAAGTACATGGTTTGTTTTCAAATTCCTAGTTTTGAGTTTTTCTCGTTCTTTTTTCCCGGGTTTACTGTCGATGGTGCGTGCTCAATGCCCCTAAGGTTTCATCAAGTAAAATGAATGCATCAAGGATTTTATGTGTTAATTTTAACTCAATAGTTGTTCAATGGAGCTTGACGGGAGCTCTATTGACCATGCATGGTTTTCTCTGTCCAATATTTTTGACATTGTTTTGCTGCTTCTTTTTCATTTATCATCGTATGTGTTTCTCACAATGGTGATTGGAAAAGGGACTGGAAGTACAATAATGTTACATATAGATCAATCTGGATAGAAGAGGACACAACATACTTACAATTAATTGAAATTTTGTTTGAAAAGCTTAAAGTCGATAAGTTGAAATATGATCTCCGAGCGGAGGTTCCATACATAGTGAATGGACAATCATATATCCCTGTTCATATTCAGAACCGCATACAAGATACACCACAATCACTCTAAATTGAATTTTCTTACATTGATGATAATATAGTCGACGAAGAGGCCGGGAAGCCAATATTTCACTATTTCAGAACTCCACCAATGGAGGTCGAAGATCTGGAATTGATACTTAGAGTCGATGATGTTGATATTGAGCCACGAGAAGATGATGCGTTTTCGTAATTCTAAACAATTTTCATTTTTCATGCATATAATTAGTATCTATGGTTAATTTTCAAACAGTTTATAAGTGTTTTATTTTAAAATATTACGTTTAGCGTCATCGACGACCAACTATTGAACTCTTTTCGAACTATATAATATTAAATTTTGACCTGGACATGTGTTACTAGAGGTACTCTTTCCTGAAGGTCATATATATATAATGTATGAGCATCCCTGCGTGGATAATGATATATATACATGCAACCTTACATTAACAAAATGCCAGACTTATATTTTCTAATATATACATGCAAAGAAACGAATAAATTTAAGTGGTAGAAAGAAAAATTACTTGCATAATCTATATATGCTTGTAAAAAAAGTTGCATGGATGTCTCAATTACGGAGATTGCAGGCTTGCAGCAAAAATCAAAATCCTAAAATTTGTCAATCAGTTGAAAGGGATGATATATTACGTGCAATGCATGGGTTAGAAGGAAACTTAATTCCTCCTTTTGAGGCACCAACCGTTTCTTCAAAGCATTATTGTATACAAAGCTTTATTAAAGGGTTGTTTGTTTTTTTTAAAAAAATCTCTTAATGGCTCTTAAGTCTGAATCGTTCATACATTTTTACACATCACCTCTTATTAATCATAACTAAAATAAGACTTCAGACTTTAGACCTCTTAAAAAACAAACGGCACCTAAGTGTACCTCTTAAAAAAATTTAGACAATTTTGCTTCACACTATTATAAACTGCATTTTCACTTACAAAAATTTCCGATATATAGATATTAGCTATGGATTTTCGACATAACCCATGTTCATCATGTAATAGATGGAACTTAACAGTTGTTTGTGGGAGGAATCAAAACAAACAAAATGGCAACCCACAACGACAAAATTGGAATAAACAAACCGTACGTAGAAACGAAAACTAAACATTGAGAAAACACAGGGACCAAAACTGTAATGTACTCTATATTTATTTTTGTTATAAGAACCAATTACGAATTCCCTCTTCTATTAGCAAAATTGATTTAACAATCTTAGGTTCAAAAACAACTTTTATACAAAAATACAAAGTTAAAACCATAACACGCATAAAGAAAGCAATCAACGTTTTTTATTTACTTTTCCTTTTATCTTTTAAGAGTTATCAACTATGGGAATGCCTTCAACAAAAGAATAGGCATTGAAAACTTCTAAAGAACTTACTTTGACTTTTTGACAACCAATATATAGTTGTTTGAAAAATGTGACGCGAAAGAGAGAAAATAAGGAGAGGGAAGGGACCTTACCGACGTCTGAAAGGGTCAGGCCTTCCATGCACTCACGTGACGTGCAAAATTTGCCTTGACACTCGACACGGATACAATAACAACGTTTTAGAAATCAGTATGATCTCACGTGATAAATATAAATTCTAAAATCTATGCTTTGAGAATTCATGTTGATTGGGACTCTACTCTACGAGTTTGTTACATAGATATCTCATGTGTTCTCAGCTTATGCACCACAAAATTTAAAGAAAAATATTATATTGAGAGTTTTGAATCAAGACTTACTTCGATTAGATTTCTTTGGTTAACAAAGATCATTGTTAGTATGTACGTTGCATCTTGGTGGAACCATATTAAATTCGTGAGTATTTAATTGTATGCTTTTATTTGATTGTTTATTATATATCTACATATTGTATTGTATTCATTTTGTTTCTCAACTGAAGTTTGTTGGATATCATTTGTTTGTAAATGTTATACTTTTATTGTTCTCATTGTTTAAATATTATACAACTTTATTGTTCCACTTAAACCAAACAACAACTAGACATATTTAAAGAGAAAATCATTGTATGATTTCCTTAAGATCTTGATTTGTACAATTATATATTTATTTTTCAATTATTAACTCGATATTGATCTTTAATAGTTTTTTGTCATTTGAGTCGTTTAAAACATTTAAATAAAAATGATTTATAATGTTATGGCTAAATGAATAAAATGCCGTTCATCACTTATTTCAGTTACATATTTAGACACTATTTTGTTTTAGATATTTGTGTATTATTAAGGAAATCCAGTGAACTTTATAGGTGAAGGAGTGGACTAATCACTACAAAAATGACTAATATCAGCAAGGAAAAACTTTGTCGTTAATCTTTTGCTAAAGCTCAGATCTGTCGTTTATCCATCGCTGATAGTCGGTGAGTAGGGGTAAAATGGTCAATTTAGTCATTTTGTAGTAAACTTTTTTTTGTACAAGCTTAGAGGTCAATACTACAATTTTATTATCACTTTGATGCTGAAAAGAAAAACAAAAAAACCATTCCCAACTTATGGTATATTCTCATTTCCCGACTTCTTCCGGCCTCCTCCCATCTACCTCATTTCCCTTCTCCGACCAATATCATCTTCGCCCTCCTCCCCCCTCTCCAAGCACCACCATATCCAGCCACTAGAATATATGCAAATCCAAAACGAGAAATAGATCTAAAAGCTTAAATCTACATCTTGAACTTTCTAACAATCCATTTTTAGATATGTAAAAACACAGTTGCAGGTGATGAAGAACTCCTTGTTGGAAATTTTCCTCAATCAATCATAAGGACCAACCCATACTATTGAATCATTAAGAAGGAAAAAACATACCTGAATCCGTTGATTAATCGTCTTCTTTACGCGGAACCTCGACGATGCACGAACAGAGCGAGCGTGATGATCTTCCTCAACCAAAGCCCTTAATTGTTCTATACCGAACGGCCGATTTCTAATAGATGGGGTTTGGAAATCGTTTCTTGTGCTTTGGTATATTGGGGACCATAACCATTTTATAGGCATGTGATTAGGGTTCCCATTAAACCCTAATTGTGCCTCTTAATATCAAAGCCCGTGGGCCTTTATTAAATAAAGACCATTTAAAATAGCTTATATAATTTCATCATATAAGCCCATATAATTATTAGAAAAATCCAACACTCATTTTCAACGAAGATTCACACAACTTGTAAACCTCTCTTTCCATAAAAGTTCACACAAGTTCAAAATTTTCTCATTACGAAAATCCTAGAGAACTAGATGAAATACGATGAATTGTTGTGTTGTATGGATTTAACACTATGATGGATAAAACACTTCGAAAACCAATGTATATTTTCTCAACTTCAAAACCCGGTGAAATGTTCTGATAGTCATTTGCTTCTCAAGTTTGCAGATACTAACTGAACATCTGGAGCATATTGAGCATGAGAATGCGCCCAAAATAACTGGTATGTTGCTTGAGATGGACGTAACCAAAGCTATTTATTTCATTGAGTATCCAGAATTTGCTCAAAAATAGGGTTGGTAAGGCCATGTACATGATCATTTCAGCAATCGTGTAGATCCTTGTGAAATGCGATGAACATTGAGGTAGCAAAGACATCCGTTTTTGGTTACATCACAACAAACATTCAACTGCAGCAAGAGATTTACATGTTAGAACAAGTTTGATTAAAAAAAAACAGAAACAAAAAAGCCCATGAAACTATGTGCCAGGATTCTCAAGAACAAGTGAGAGAAATTTTGGATACGATGAATTGTGTGTTTTAACACTATGATGAAATACGATGAATTGTGTGTTTTTGGATCATCGTTGGGGGTTGACGGAGGGGAAGACACTACAGGTCAAATGGGGAGGAAATGGGAAGGATAAGGTGGGAGCTTGTCTGCATCAGGGTATTTCGATGGCGGAAAGCTAGAAAAAGAAAAGGAAAAAAAACAGAGGGAGGTCAATGGGTGGTTTGTTGGAGGAGAGGGTGCATGACGATGGTTGCAGTGGTTAAGAGAGGAAGAGGGAGAGGAAACGGATGGTGGTAGAAGGGCAGTGGGAGTTGGCAATGAAGTGGTGGTGAAGTTTACTGGTCGGTGCTACATTCAGAAAGGTGAATTTGGGGGTGATTGGGGATTTGGATATTGCTCAAACAGGAGAAAGGGTTTGGTTTCCATGGAGAAGGGTTTTGTCAACACAGAAGGGTTGGTCAAAATAGGGACACATGACATTATTTAAGTGGTAGGTTAAAAAGTTTTTTAACTAACATGTTAAATGACTAATTTGTTCCTTAGTTAACGGATTATATTTAATGATGTTAGTGACAGGGACCGAGTCAAAACGAAATGCAAACCACGAGGACATTAGGTGTACTTATTTTGAAAGAGGGACCATATCCAAAGTCTAAGCAAACCACAGGCACCTCGGTGTAATTTACTCCATTTTAAATCCAAAATATAATTTGGATAATTATTGAATTTTGAAAAAATACTTAATTATTATTTTATAAAACACATTACATTATTAAACTTAAATTCAAAATAAAAAATCAATGCCATGCCGATTAAAACCTAATCTTGGTCGGCTTTTTTCAAGTCATTAGGTAAGTTGAATACTTAAATGTTGTGGATATGTATGTTATCCAAAATAGAAATCAAATCAAATCAAAAAACGTTATATTTTAATGCAATTTGCCTTATTAATAATTATAAAGTTAATTAAAAAAACTAGCTATTCTATTACTTAACACCAATTTCAAAATAAGAACCAAGAATTTTGTATAAGAACCCTTTACGATAGTTTCTACAAGTCATTCAGCTTTTGTTTGGAGTTTCAAAATATACCATATAGGACAAAATAAAAACAATGGGATATTTTTCAAGTATGATCATGTCTGAAAGCAAAAAAGGAAATTTCAGACAGCTTTCGTAGCCTCTTCCATGGCCATATCCATATCCATATCCTCTAATCCTTACATTCACCTTCTTAACAATCAACACTCAATTTCTTCCATCTTCCTCTATGCAAATTACATGGACGAGCCTCCATCATTGTTATCGGCTATCATGAGGAGCTTTACTATAAAACGACCATTAATGTCGGAGATACAATCATTCACTGTAACACCCCGATTCTTGAAAGATATCATTTCAAGTTAATACAGAAACCGATATATCAAGGAAAAATAAGATATTTAACTTTGGACTTGAATCCTGGATTTTATAGTCTATATGGATGAAGGATTCAATTACGAGTCCAACGGTTCTTTTCCGGAGCGAAAACGGAGCTATAACGAAGAAGTTATGGCCAAAACAGTTTCGGTACGCGCTGGGCTATAGTGTCCGGCGATTGTGACAGTGTCACAATCGCCTGTCAAGGTCGCCGGAGCCCGAGAACTCTCGGTACAATCTCAGCGATTGTTCCCGGCGATTGTGACATGGTCACTATAGCCTGGCACAATCGCCTAGGTGTTTCAGGGTGTTAAAATCGCGATTTTCAACCCCAAACTTCATTTCTTCATAACTCTCTCATTTCAACTCCGATTTGGGCGATTCAAGTTGCTACGGTTTCGTTTTTGAGAGATTTTCAAGGATATAGAAAGAGATTGGAAGTATATTGGAGTATACTAGAGTATTTGGTGGTGGTAAGCTTCTCATCTCTCACTATTCATCTTCTTCCCCAAAGTTTTCTAGGGTTTCATCCACCCTTTGTGCTTCCTTTCATAGATTGGAGATTTGTGACCATTTTGGTGAACTAGAAGTGTTTTGGTTGATGGATTCAAGCTTGGGTTAAGGTAATCTTCTATTCTCTTAAGTTATGGAAGTTAGGGTTTCGGTTTTAGTTGAGGTATTCATGCTCATGGTTTGGGAAACGATTCTTTGTGGTTGATTATATTTATTTATGGTTGAATATGTATGGATTTAGGTTTTGGAAGTTTTGTCTTGAGAATCCAAGTGTTCTTCAAAGGAGCTCTAGTTGGGGGGAAATCTAGATTTAGCCCAAATCTAGCAAGGTGAGTTCAAGTTGATTTGTGAAAACGATGTACATGCCAAAATGTTTATTTTAAAGTGTTTTGCATCTTACATGAAATTGTTAACTGCTGATAAGTTCTATTATTTTGAAGGTATCAACTTTATAAACTTATATAGCACACATCTTTGTGATTTTTGGACATTTCGTTAAAAGTGTCATAAATGAACGGGTTTTGATGAATTATTGCATAAAGAAGTATTTGGTCAAAAATGCACTTTTAAGTGTCTGTCGGGTTTTATGCATTCGTTCATGAAATGGGATGTTTTGTGAGGTACGGATACGTGAGTCCTTTGGGTTTGGGTCATTCCCGGCTATGGGGAACATTTTAGAAATGGAAAACCTTTTTGGGGTTTGGGGCCGAAGGCCAATGGTAATTTGAGGATTAAAGGTTTTGGGAAAATGTGTATTTTGATTTATATAACTATTTTGGCTCGCATGTTTTGGCCAAACATCTATTTAGCCTCTAGGGCTTGATTTGTACTCGGTGGAGTCTTTGGAACATTTGTTCGGTTTTGGGTAGCTCGTTGAAGAGCCTTGGACGTATGGTGTACTTAGTTGCATCTTATTTGAGAGTTACATGTTTTGAATGCGTTAGTCCATTCGTTTGAGTCATGTAACATTTTAGACTGTAATGCATTGGATCCATAGGCATATGAGTCAGTCGGTTGGTTTAGTTGGGGACTTTATCCCTGTATTGTAACTTGAAATTGGCATGAGGTCTTATGACCAATAATTGCAACTTTCTTGTGAACGACCTTAACTGGGATGTTTTGGGATTCCAAGGTAAAGACCTGGAGGGGTTGAACTTGATGAGTGCACGAAGATTCCCAAGGTACAGACATGGAGTTGTTGAACTTGGTGATTATCCAGGCAATAGACATGGAGTTGTTGAGTTTGTTGGTTTGTTAGCTATAGACCCGGAAAGGTTGATTTTAACGAGTGTTTTATCCCTAAGTGATGCTCATATAACATTGATAAGTGGCTTAACTTTGTGTGCCCGTCACTTTCGATGGAATTCGGGTATCCCCCGTCACCGAAAGGTGTTGTTTTTAGGTATTCAGTTTTATTATCCAAGTTTCGGTGGCGTTTGTATAATTGGGTTTTATCCTTGGTTTATGGGTTGAGTAATATGCCCCACCCGTGTTTTGGGTGTTTTGGAATATAAAGTTTTAACCGTATTTTCATAAATGGAGAGTTCAATTTCTACCCACGTTTTGAGTGAGTTTTGTGTTAAACCAAATTTATGAATGGGAGGTTTATTTTGGTATCTTCGTCCTTGAAGTAGTTTAGATTGGAAAACGTTTAAATTGGTGTTCTTTGTCTAAATTGCATATTATTGGAAAATGAGTCGTTTCCGTATGTAAGACATAACGAATTGAAAGATTATGATTTTAACCGCATTTCTTCTTTTAAACGGTTAATTTTTATATGTTGAAAACTCTTGAGCTCACTAGGCGTTAAGCCTAACCTTTTATTTGTCGGCATGTGCATCAGGTTCCAGGTGGGGGTTGGTTCTAGCAATTCTATGAAGAGATGTGCTTAGTCTTTCGCGAATGTAAGTATTTGGTGAAGTCTTCCGCAGTTTGGAGATAGTGACTTCTATTTTGTTTTAGTAGCACCCGTCCGTATCATAGACTTTATGTATAGAATGATTTTGTGTATTGAGGTTAAATCTTAGATTGTGATTGAAGATGAATCAATTATTGATGTATTTAGAAAATTTTAAATTAGTTGCTATTTCCAGTTTTGAGGGTGTTACAACCACTTACCATCCTCAAACGGATGGGCAAAATGAGAGGACTACAGACGTTGGAAGACATGCTCCGAGCATGCATAATCAATTTTAAGGGCTATTAGGAACCCCATTATCCATTGAGAGAATTTTCATACAACAATAGTTACCATGCTAGCCTTCAAGCGGCACCCTTTGAGGTGTTGTATGGTCGTAACTGTAGAATGCCTTTGTGTTGGAATGAAGTGGAGAGAAACAGTTGGCGGGACCAGAGATTGTGCAGATAACCGCTGATAAAATCAATCAGATTCGTGAGAAGTTAAGGATGGCTCAAGACCACCAAAAGATGTATGCGAACAAAAGAAGGAAACCGATTTAGTTCCAAGTGGGAGACAAAGTGATGCTAAAGGTCTCACCTTGGAAGGGAGTTGTCCGTTTTGGAATGAAAAGAAAGCTAAATCCTAGGTATGTCAGGTCGTTCGCCATAACCGAGAGTGTGAGTGAGGTGGCGTATAAGTTGGAGTTGCCCGAGGAGCTTCTGGGAATTCATTCTACTTTTTATGTGTCGAGTCTAAGGAAGTGCTTGGTCGAAGCTAGTATGGTCGTACCTTTAGAGGATATTCGTGTGGACGAAAAGTTGAGTTATGTCGAGGAACCGATAGCGATTATGGATCGTAAGATTAGAAAGTTTAGGACCAAAGAGATTGCTCTTGTGAAGGTTCTGTGGCGTTACCATAAGGGCCAAGAGGAAATTTGGGAAGTAGAGGCGAACATGAAGTCTCAATACCCACAACTGTTTGATGATGGAATTCCGGGGACAAATTTTTTTTAAGTGGAGGATGTTGTAAAAACCGAGTTTATGTTGTAAATAAATTAAAGTTTAGTGGGTGTAGTGTGAAAAGTGAAAGTTTGAGGACCTTGGTGTGAATAGGGAAAAAAGGGTTAAAACCCCTAAAACCCTCATTTCTTCCATACCAGTGTTGGAGGCGCCTAGAGAGAGAGTGTGTAGAACTCTTGCAAATTTCTTCAGGAAACTCGAAATTAGAAAGCAATTAGTGTATGGTATTTCATCTCCATCAAGGTAATTATCCCCTGCTTTAACCTCTTTAAAGCTTTGGGATTTGTGGTTTGATTATGGTGGTTTTAGTGAGCGATAACCTCAAATTGTTGGGTTTGTAGTTTGATTGTTTATTTATTGATTAATTAGTGTGGGGTGGGATTAAGAATGTTATTTTATTTCAATTAAAGGTTTAAAAAACAACCTGGGATGGACTAGATTGGATTTGGGAAGCATTGCAGTGGAGTTCTTCGTACAGATACCATGTACCCGGGAATCGCCCAAATCCGAGTGGGAGAAACCCGGATGAGAGTGAAACCCGTTAAGGGTTGAAATCCGAATGATGGTATTCGGGGAGAGTAGAACCCGGAAGGAGTAAAACCCGGGTGTGATAGGTTTAAGTGAAACTCGGGTGTCATGTACGACCGGATATTGAGAGGAACCCGGGTGAGGCTGAAACCCGGATGTGAGTGTCCGGATTGGCCCAGAACCCGGACATTGGTTATCCAGTAGTTGATTTTCGGGTTCTGTCAATTGCATTTCGTGCAATCTGTCGGTACTTTCGAGCGAGACCTGAAGTGCCGATTAGAGAGTCTAGGGAATTGGGAGAGTCGATCTATGTGAGATCTTTGAGTGACTCATCACTCTCGTGTGTGCATTGAAATGTAGGTGTGCGGTTAAAGGATAACTAGTTCAGGAGAGAAAGGAGCTTAGCGTGGACGCTAGGTGAGTCTTTCTAAACTGATTTGTTGACGTATGAATTTTAATATTTGCAATGATGTTTGAACAATATGTTTTACGTTGTTTTTAGTATGCATGAAAGGTGTGTAGTTTTAAAGGTGGGTTATGTGGGGTGGGGGCATGCGATGATTTTTTTATGCATATGAGGAGTGTGTCCCATGCTGAATATATGAATTTGTTTCATATGATTAAATCAAGGGCGTAGTCACAGGTGTGTGCGTGACCATAACGTGGGCCATCAGCATGTGTCATGTTTGTACTTATCTTGCTTAAAGTGTGGTTGTTTATGAATGCTTATAAACTCTTTTCCATTGATATTTGTGGTACGATGTTGGTGGTTAGAGGGATCTCACTAGACCTCATGGTCTAACCCTCGCTTTTCAAAACTAAAACCTTTTCAGATAAGCAGGTAGTTGAGAGCTCGGGCAGGATGTGAGCTTGGAGCTTGCGTTTAGAGGAGGCTTTATAATGTTGGTAGATTATGTTAGACTTTCCCAGCCAGGCTTATGTTTTAAATTTCCCAGCTGTAATTCGGTTATTTCCGCAAACCTTAGCATTGTAACTCGTGTGTGTGACTTGATACATTTGGGGTCGTCTTGACGTTTATATATGTATATATATATTCTAGTAGTTTTGGAGTGTTTGAAAGTGTGGGTTGTTACTGGTCATATGACTATGTAAGCCATGTTTGACTTCAATTTTTGGAGTAATAGTTATTTCTTTTATAAAATTCTCTCATTAGTGTCAATATGAACAAAAAAAATATGAAGGTCAATAAATTAATCAATAAATCTATAATCTATAACTTAATAAAAAGAGTACAATATATGCATGAGCTGACATTGTAATATTTCAATATTTTAAATTTTTGAATTGTAGTTTTGTTTTGGTCATCCAACATTGATGGAGAGATGATATGTTGGACAATAGATTTGAGTATGTAAAAAGAATAAAGGTGTTATTGAAATGTGAAAAAAAATTATTTCCTAAATATGTTTTAACACACTTTTATTTAAATAAATTTTATATAAAAATTGTGAGGGGTGTCTTTGATAAGTAAAAAGGTTCATTGACCAAATATGTTTTTAGGATGACTTTTCTTCTACCAAAAAAAGATTTATTCGTATAAAAAAATAAGCAGAAAAATAAATTGTCACAATAGATGTATGAGGTAGTATCGTGGAAAATGTTATTTGAGTTCTAAATAACCTAATTTTTTTTATTAATGGTGCATCTTAAACTCTTCATAACATAAACCAATTAGTATTATCAATATATGTAAATTAACCACTCAAGAAATATGTTTCATTTCAACTGGTCTAAAACTTCTAAATAGTCTGATATTTGATTTGAGTATTTTAAAATCTTGAATTGTAATTTGGTTTTGGTCATTTCACGTGGTGGTGAGATGATAAATTGGAGAATATATTTGAATAGAGTCGGGTTTAAACGAGAACAGTACTTATTTAAAAGAACACGAGAACTAACAAAATCATTAGTGATTTTACATTGACACATGAAAACAGGACTTTGGTCGCGACTTCAGGTCCACATGGCTTTTTTGCACGTTAATATAAAATCACTAATGATTTTGTTAGTTTTCGTACTCTTTTAAATAGTTACTGTTCTCGTTTGATCCCCCCTCTATTTGAATATATATAAAAGATGATGACACCTTTGAAATATATAATAAATATACATTGGCTAAAAGAACAACAATTATGAGGTACTTCATATCAAGTGAAATATCAGTTCATATTACTTTAATATCTTATTAGTAAAGAATCATTCCACTTAACTTCAATTTTTTTTTCTAAAGAAATATCGTCATTGCATGACACATGGTGCACAGTGCTAGTTTACAATTAACCACTTGGGTTGTGGCGCAGTGGTAAAGCCTTTGGGGGATGTAGTAGAAGATCTCATCTACCCAGGGTTCAAATCCAGACGTTGCCAAAGCTCTTGTGGCCATGGAGGTTCACCTGCGATGACTCCAGGTCATTCGTGGTCGACCGGGGATTAGTCGGTGCGCGTAAGCTGGCCCGAAAACCCACGGTTACCAAAAAAAAATATGCTAGTTTACAATTAAATATCATTTATAAAGCAACCGCTAAAGAAATAAAATGTCCACCATATTTTTCATAGTAACTTTTAATTACATATTTACTTTAAACTTGTTATAAATAGTACATCATAAATCGACCCCTTCTTTAATAAAGTTCCTCATAATGTCACCTGACAATGGTTATTTTTGAAATATGATGTAAGAAAGCAGAAAAGGGCAATTTCATAGAGCTTTCATGGTCTCTTCCATGCCCTCCCCTTTTGTTTGTCCATTTGTGCTTTGTAAAAAGTATCCCATGCATTATTGATCTCCTCTTGTATAACACTCACTATCTTCCCTCTTTCTCTATACAAATTAAATGGACGAGCCTTCGTCATTTCTATCGGTGATCATGACGAGCTTTGCTATAAAACGACCATTGGAGGATAAGCTACCAAAAGCCGATTGGTTGCTTGAAGCTCGGACTGTGGACAGAATCATAAGTCAACCTACTAAAACCTTTGATCGACCTCCCTCGTTTGGATGTGTGGCAGGCGACAGAGGGAATTCTGAACCCGGAAGCGTTATTTATAGTGACGATGAACCACCGTCATACACCGACGTAGCTCGTCGAGATGCATCTGAGATCGCTAGCGTGGATTGAAATCTTCATGAAGTAAATTTTGGGGAAGCTAGTTCCACTCCCCTCTATGTTGGAGAAATTTATCCGGACCATGGTAATCTATGTTGTCTCGTGACTTCCACTTGATCTAATTGATATATATATATGTGGGGGCGAAGGATCTTGTGAGAAGTTGAGTTAATATTGAGAAACATGAGAAGTATATCTGAACCGTTGATCTCTTTTAATCTCAAGCCCTCTCATGAATTGCGCTTTAGAAGAGAATTGATCTGGTGCATCTCATCCTAATGTGCATGTGATCAACGGTTCAGATCCACTTCTCACACTTGTCACGTTAACCTCAATTTCTCACACCCCATTCAATGGAGAACAGAGAACTAAGTTGACTGTGATAACCAATTTCAACAAAACATTATTAATAACCAATGATTATTACTAAAAATATTAATTTTGGTAATATTTATGGATAAATTAGTCGATGTGATGTTGCTGTCTCCAACAAAAGCCGTTCCCTCGATATGGAATCATGGATATCAAAACTGCTACGAGGTACAAGGCTTTTCAATTTCTTTTTCTATAACATCGATTCCAGTGATAATTTGTTTACCAAGTTCTTCTGATTTTTGTTTTTAGAGAATCGATTTAATTAGTAAGATCTGACTGAAAGTTAATTAATTTGTGGCTTAAAATCGATTAACAAGTAAATGCTGCCTTTTTCTGATTCAAAGAAAGAGACAAGTGGTTTTGATTGATGATCATTTGAGTTCGAAAGCAAAAAAAAGACGAGAGTTTTGAAAATTCAATAATTAGGATAGCTCTATCAAGGTACAGAATCGTTTTGAATAGAATTCTCCATTGTTATTTGAGTGTCGTATATTTGTGGGTGAGATTAGGTGCATAGCGTTATGTGCACAGAATTGATGAAGCTGGTCGATAGAATTGATAAGATATTCCCAGAAATAGAAGCGGCCAGGCCTCGATGCTCATCCGGGATTCAGTCACTTTTGCTTTTAATCACTGCCATTGATAAAGCCAAATCATTGGTTCGGAACTGTAGCGAGTCGAGTAAACTCTACTTGGTATGTCTCTTCTAACCGACTTCATTCCCCATATATCGAGAAAATTCAAATGAGAAACTATTTCATGTATTATTTACGATGCATTTTTTCATTATGAATAGTTTTTGAGATAAATATGTATAACGATATTCATCATCATGAATAGTTGGTTTCCCGACGGTATCATTTGAAATGATATGTCAAATGGGATTTTGACATTTGAGATGCCTATCATTTTTCATTTGAATATGTCCAGGCACTGACAGGCCATGTAGTTCTATCAAGATGTAAAAAATCTCAGAAATTATTGGAACAGAGTTTGAGTCAGATCCAAAATATGGTTCCTGTGATACTTGCATCAAAGGTTAGTTGATTTAGCTGATGCTACAACAATAATATGAGTTATGTTTGAGAATCGGGAACCAACTATTTCATATATTATTTATCCATATATGATCACACGCATTTTCATTATGAATATCTACCACGACATTCATCATCAATAAAACATGAATAATTGGTTCTCAGGTCAAGTTCCCAACATATCTTATGAATTATATGGTGAAATTGGATACGAAACTGTTGCCTGCAGATTGCACTAATAATTGCGGAGCTTAGGGAGATGAAACTTGGTTTAGATCCGTCTGAAGAAGAGGCGGGGAAGGTCGTTAGATATTTACTTGAAGGATACAACACTTTAGGAAAGGAGTCACAAGACAAGTGTATTCGGGTTGCAGCTCTAAAGCTTCATATTACATCCTTGAAAGCTCTTTTGATTGAACAAAGATCTATTAAGAAACTTTTGGACAAACTTGGTGAAGGAGACAGCAAACAACCAAAGAAGCAGATTCTGAAGCTCCTTTTGGGTTTGCTGAGAATATATGGCAAGTTGATCGCATCTGGACACTTAGAGAACGATAATGTTGTGCAAAATCAAGATTATTAAGGTTGACTTTTGTGTTGACTGTGTAGTTGATTTTGAGATACCATAGTTCACTTGCATTCTTTAGTTCACTTGCATTTGGTAGTGGTACTCTCCTAGTTTGGAGGTCTGGTTGACTACCACAAATATTATTTGAGCAGATTATTGTTCCATTTGGATATTAAATGAATTCAGAGGATTTGTTTCAGTCAATTAACCAGACAATAATACTACATGCCTTCATTGTTTATGCATTTGATGTGACTCGGCATATGTTTTAACTTTGCAACTATATTGCCACTTATCTGGAATTGTTTACAGGGGGAAGGATCGCGTGAGAAGTTGATATAACGGTGAGAAGCGTGAGAAGTGGATCTGAACCGTTGATCTCTTTTAATCTCTAGCCCTCCCATGAATTGCAGCTTTGAAGGGAATTGATCTGGTGCATCTCATTCTAATGTTCGTCTATTTCTCAACCAACAGTCGATAACCACTTCTCACGCTTCTCACCTGAACCCAACCCTTGTTTATAGAGTTATTTTGAAGTGGATGAAGTAAGCCACACATGTTGTTATTTGGATTTCAGAAAGAATGCCAATGCAACTACTAAACAGGAGGGAGTCTTTCAATTATCTGGTGAGTAATATTTGGTTTATTATTCGAACTTCATCTTTTTAAATGGTCTAACTATGAAAACAACTGGTTTTACACTCTATACGTAGACAGAACTTGTGGATGGACACAACTAGTTTTAGAGCATCTCCAACAGTTTCTCCAAAATGGAGAAGTAAAAAGTCAAAATCTCCAAAAAAAAAAATCGCCTTCATCACCAACAGATTCTCTATTTATAGTCTACGCGTGGACATAATTTGTGGTTGGACACAATTGGTTTTATAATGGATGGTTCACACTACTTACCGAGCCAATATGATATCCCTTATATTGTTGCGGTAACTTTTGCTGGTCAATTTTGTTTATTAAAATCAAGAATTGTAAGGGTATGTAACCATGGCTTAACGATAATGCATAAGCTTTACATCCTTGTTTGTACATGTTGTTAGTTCATGGTATTGTCTCACGTTATAGAGCTTTTGGGTGTGCTTAAGAGGCAGTTTACCAAAATGTTTACCGGGTAAGCGCTTACCAGCAAGAACATTACCCTCACTTACCTTATCGTATAACATTCGCGACCATCAAAATTGATTGTTGGTAAGCGTCGGTAAGCATTTACCGGGTAAGAGTCATTTCTCTCACTTACCGGGTAAGACTCTAGGTCCTTGTTATGACTCTTACCGGGTAAGATTCTAGGTAGTTTCCATGCTCAATAGGTAAAGACCGTAAGGTAAGTAATACCGGTAAGCACTTACGGGAGTAAGTATTTATTAAACGGTCCCTTAGTCTCCAAAACATGAGAGGATAGACAACCTGTTTAAGAACGTTTTGGATATTGAAGATGAAGGCACAATGAGATAAAATTCCCCTTTCTATAACAAATTATTACCATTTTTACCAAATGGCTGACATTTGGTTACATCCAGTTGAATAACAGGTGATGCTTGTTGATATAGGGTTGGGTTTTGATGGGAAGTTGAGTTAACGTGAGAAGTGGTTATCAACCGTTTGATGAGAAATGGACACACATTAGAACAAGATGCACCAGATCAATTCCCTTCTAAAAGTCATTTGAAATCTTATTTTATCTGCCATCTTAATTGTTTATATCTTAATGGGTTTTGTCTGAAAAATCAACAAACAAGATTAATATGTTCTTTCCCAACTTGTAAGATTAATTTTGGATTCATCATTGAGCAAAAAGTTTAAGAGTGCATATTTTTATTATGTATTACATATTTATTACATTTACTCCAAAAACTCATGTTTTCACTAATGTTCTACATTTAAACCTTCTATTTATTAACTCTATGAAGTATATTTCAATTTGAAAAAAACGGTGTTTGTACACTACTAGAAAAAGAGGTATTAGTGACGGAAAATCAATGACGGATTATTCCGTCGCTAATTAGTGCATGGATACAAGAGGAACAAAATGTGCACGTTTTTACAAACCCTAATGGTCATCTTGTAGTTTCAAAACTACAGGAACGAAAAATGCTATAAATGACAAACCACGTGGACCAAATTTGTAGTTTACTCAAATTAATTACTACAATGATTTTACCTATTTTGTCTTTAATATATGTATATTATTATTGGTAGGGCATTATTATTGGAAGGGCATCTCTAGCCCAACATTAAAAACACTAAAAACAAAAAATGGAAGTATTTTATCTTCAACCCAACACTAACATTGTTTTCTCAAGTTCTTTTTTTATGAAGTAAAAGAAGGGAAAGGGAATGAAAATTAGAGGAAAAGAAAATATGTTGTACTCTTGAGTTTTTTAAGGAGAGAAAGGAAAGGAAATAGAAGAAAAATAAAGTTGATTTTCCATCCTAAACTTTCCTCCCAAATATGGGAGAAAAGAAAAGAATTTAAAAAAATTAAAAATAAAAATTACACATACTTACCAGTTACGTTTTAAAATAAATAAGGGTATATTTATAAAAATGACCCTTATTTTACATATGTATGTTACAAATTACTTGTATGTACTGTATACCGTCTAAATGAATATTTGTCAAGATGTTCTTCAATTTTATTTTATTTTTGTGGTTTTCCCTTGAACCTGACTCTTATTTTATAATCATAAAACATTCAAATAAATTAGTTTAAAATTCAAGTGATAATTATTTATTGATTATAATAATTAATTAAATTATTATGTTTTAATAAAGTAGTATAATAAATATGTATATTATTTTATTATTATTATTATAATATTAAAGATGTTTTTTAGTTAATGGTGGGATTAATTTCTTTTTAATGTTCAAGGGGTGTTCGGGATTGCTTATTTAAAATAACTTATGATTTTTTTGTAAAAGTGTTTATCAACTTATGTGGTGTTAAACCGGAATTTTATTAAAAAAATGTTTGGATTAGCTTATGGTGGTACCAAAATGTAATAAATTATATATATATATATGGATGGAGACGAGTCAACCAACTTTTGGGTTGATCCGGACCGTTTAAAATCATCTGATTTTTAATCTCCTACGTTTAAATTCATTCTACATCAACACATCGCTTACCCTTTAATGCTTTAACCGGCCCACTCCTATAGCCCTATTCACTCGGACCACTCTCCTCTGGTTTATCTCACTGCCTTCAACCTCCATTCCCCCACATTCATGGAGACATGGAGTTTCAACTCCCTGATTTCTCTACGTTTCTCTCCTACGAAATCTCTTTGTCTTCAACCTCCAGTCGTCCATGTTTATGGAGTTTGAACTCCCCCTATAAATAGATGGAGTTTTACACCGGTATTGTTCAGACCCATTCATGCACATCTTCAAAATCAAAACTCGGAAATCAAAATCAAACTCACCTCGATTGTTGTTTGTCCTTCTTCGTTCCTGATTTGAGGTCAGACTGTGTTCATCTTCAAGGTTTGAACTGGGTTACCTCTTTTCCGTCTTCTCCACTTCAAGGTAGGTGGTCTTCTCCCTCGATTTCATCATCTGATTTGAGTATTTCGGTTTTCACACACACACACCCATTTCAAATCTAGAATCCCTCACTGCAAACCAAACAGGGTTGGCTAATCAAAATCTTTCGATCCACGATTAGGGCTTGAAATCGACTGAGTTTCAGGTGAAAAGCAATCTTACTTTCTCTACACTTTCGATTTCTTAAATCTTTATATTTCAATTTTTGTATTTTGTTTGATTTTGTATTGCATTTTCTAACCATCTAGCTATTATGTTGAAACGGGAAAGGATGATCAAGAAGGAAAAGGGATTATAGATCACGTGAAGGATATCACATACTTTGTTTTGAAGTTTAGTTATAAATCTTTTTTACCCACTCAGTCTTTGTTTCTTCTTTATTGGCCCATTTTCTTCTTCTTGATCCCTCTCTGTTCTAGAATTAGTAATATGTTCTGACTAGCAATCAAGTTAACTCTAAAATTCAAAATTCTTACAGTTTCATATGATTTTGTATAAACGTGTAATAATAGTTTGTTTGCATAGACTGATGTGTTATTGATGTGCTTAACAAAATGTCGATGGAGGCATGTAGTAGATTCTTTGTAGTTTCAATACTATTCCACTGTGGTGGCTTTGTTTACAAGACTCAAGTACAAAATAGGTAGGTTGTAATTAATTCCGCTTCTATAAAAATGTTTTTGTTTAGTTTGTGTCATGAAAAATTCTAAATTACTGTGATAACTGCAACATGGAATTGATGCATTGCCAGCATGACCAATTTATCTGCATGTTTGGAGACTGTAAGTGAACATATTCTCATCCTTGTAGACCTAAACAAGATTAAAAAATCTTTGATATTTTATATTTATTAGCATTCAAATTTCAATGTTGGGAGTGATTGTTGATTGCGAAATTTGTACTAAAGTTTGCAAACTTTGAAGTCCATTAACCTGTTTTAATCTTGCAAATCTTCTGAGTTCTTGACATCAGAACCTGTTTTTGGAAATATACACAAGATTTCACACAGGTCTTCTGTTTTTGAAGTCCATTAACCTGTTTTTGGAAATATACACAAGATTTGCAAACTTTTTATGTGGTAAGTTTGATCTAAAAGTAGGTTTTAATTGCTTTAGTTTACAAAGAATGTATTGCAAGCCTCACTTTCTGCTGCTGTAGTTATACATTGTTGTCAAAATCCATACTCGTCTGCAGCTTGTACTTGTACACTCAATGTATAGCGACTCTTAAATATTATGCTTTTGCATTATGGTACAACTTGTAATGCAGCCAAGCATGGTTTTTGAAAAGTATTATAATCTTGAGGTTCATTAGGGATAGCAAAATTACTCATTGTTCACGGGCTGGAAAATAAATCTTTTTGGGACAAAAAGATATCATAAAGAATGAGTTTGTAAGATCTAGATGAAGTATTTTATTTTAGAACCAATCAATTAATTGCCAATGCGCTTATATGTATATGGTGTTAACTAAATAGGATTAGTAGTATGAATATATTGTGTGTATGTGTATTGTGGTTATATGTAGTGTGCAATGAGCCCTTTTAGAGTGATATTTTATACATGTGTGTATTTATGTTTGTACTCTTTATAAATTGAGAGAATGACGAGCAAGGGAGTCGAATAAGGTTTAACAACTTTGAGTTACAAAACAAAACTGTGGGTTATATGCCTGTTGGCAGCAATCATGGATTCACAGCCAAGGGTTGTTGACCAGGTGAGTTTTGTTGCCTTTACATAAGAAATCCACACAGGAACAGATGGTAGTTTGTTGTGAATTCGTTTAGAAGGAGATCAATTGTAACACCCCAAAAATGGGATAAACAAAAATTTCCATAAAAGGGAAACATGATAATCAATTATGCCATAGTATGAGCTCTTCCCAAAAAGGGAGACAATAACGCCTGTTAAAATTACAAGTTTGTAATGAATAACAATCTAAGGGAACACAACCCTTATATCTAAATCCTAACTAGGAACAAGATTAATACAAGTTGTGATCCAATCCAAAATAAGCTTTCTAAGCAAAGCGTCCCAAAAATGCCCTCAAGCTCGCATCTAAGACATCTATACCTTCTTGGCAGTCGCGCCGCTAAAACCTGAGATACATATCAAACCAAACAAGTGTTAGGCGAAACGGGCCTAGTGAGTTGTACAAAAGCATGGCATAAAGTTCGATAAACATGAAATAGCATAATTAACGACTCGGTCCACATGGTCATACTGGAATCAATGGGGTAGATCCATCACACCAATAAGTTTTACCTCAAGTAAATATACCTTAATGTTTAGTTCGTATGAACAACATCCCAAAGGCCCGGCACACCGTCCCGGTGGCGGGGGCATTAGGCGCATACCGTCCCGGTGGCACCTAAGGCTACATCCTCCTGGCACATACTCACGGTTCCTCCAACATACATATATATATATATATATATATATATTTCATTTCCGTACATATCTCGCATCAACAAGATATATACACATATTAACCATCCCTATACATATCCCGCATCAACAAGATACATATATAAGGATTTGCATGACTTCAATCCCATGTTAGGCCCAAAACACCCAAGCATGTAGGTTTGACAATAATCTTCGCATAATCCATGATACCAACCATCATAACCAATAATAACAATGTTAACAACACAATGACTCCATATATAACTCAATAGTCAAAACCCCCAAATACTCATGAAACATAGCATTTAGGTCAAATTTATCAGGTGATCAGATTTGTGCATACATAACAAATAGTACAAGTAAACACTTAAGATATGTATCCCATTTAAATATTTTGGTAAGGAAAACTCACAATCTAGGTTTTATAGCAAAACCCTAGAAAACTTGGAAGAAGAAGGTGATCTTGAAGCTTGAAACCTTAAGATGAAATCTTTGCTTGGAGGTTGCTTGATTCTTGCAATAAATGAGGAAGATTGGTGGTTGAAAGGGTTAGGGTTCGGTTTTGGAAGGGAGTAAATGAAGAGAGAGAGTTTGAGAGAAAAGAGATTGAGGAGTAAATGAGAAATGGGGCTGAAAACTCTAATAAATCCGTCAGACAAATCTCGCGGGTTGTGCCGCGGGTATAACCCGCGTGGAAAGTCGCGAGACTCACTGCCTTACCCGCGGACAGTGCATGTCGCAGTTTGTGTCGCAGGTGTAACTCGCGTGACAAGTCGCGAGAACCACTGTTTCTTGCCACTTTTTCCTTGAATCAAAATTCAGAGTGTTACAATCCTCCCCACCTAATAAGGATTTCGTCCCCGAAATCACGACTGATCAAACAACTGAGGGTACCTCCTTTTCATATCTTCCTCCGACTCCCACGTCACATTCGTTCCCCGATGATGTTTCCATTGGACCTTTACCATAGTCACTTCCTTGTGTCATATTTTTTTCGTCTTAGCCTCTAGTATGGCCTTCGGCTCCTCCGTGCATCGGTTGTCGTTGTCCACCCGAATCTCTGATAACGGTATAACGCTCTCCTCTTCCGCCAAGCATTTACAAAGGTAGCATACGTGAAAGGTAGGGTGGATCCCGTTCATCTCTGGTGGCAATTCTAGTCTATAAGCTTGGAGCCCAATCTTTTCCAAAATTGTGAAGGGTCCAAGGAAACGAGGACTAAGTTTCCCGCGCTTCCCGAACTGAATGATCCCCTTCCATGGTGACACCTTCAACATTACCCGTTCTCCTACTTGGAACTCGACCGGTCTCCTTTTCTTATCCGCATAGCTCTTTTGACGATCTTGTGCCGCTTTCAAACGTTCTCGAATGCCTTTGACCTTGTCCGCCGTCGCTTGAACTATCTCCGGTCCCACAAACTGTTTTATCCCGCCTCGAGCCAACACACCGGGGTCCTACATTTTCGCCCATAGAGTGCCTCGAATGGTGCCATCCCAATGCTCGAGTGATAACTATTGTTGTAAGTGAATTCCACTAACGGCAAGTGGGAATCCCAGCTTCCTCCAAAGTCTATGACGCAAGACCGAAGCATGTCCTCGAGAGTTTGGATGGTCCTTTCGCTTTGTCCGTCGGTTTGAGGATGATAGGTCGTGCTCAGCTTGACTTTCGTACCCAATTCCCTTTGCAATCCATCCCAAAACTGTGAGGTGAACTGACTATCCCGATCCGAAACTATGGATAGTGGAACATCATGCCGCGATATCACCTCATCTATGTATAACTTGGCCAATTTATCCATGGTCAACGTCTCCCGCATTGCTAAAAAGTGAGCGCTCTTCGTGAGTCGATCTACTACCACCCAAATAGTATCGTGACTTTTCAAGGTCTTCGGAAATTTGGTGACGAAGTCCATTGTGATGTGTTCCCACTTCCATTCTGGGATGGCCAAAGGTTGTAAACTTCCATAAGGCCTTTGGTGTTCTGCCTTGACTTGAAGGCATGTAACGCACCTCTCCACGTACTTGGCTACGTCGAGCTTCATTACCGGCCACCAATAATGAAGTTTCAAGTCCCTATACATCTTGGTACTACCGGGATGTATGGAGTACTTGGTCTTGTGAGCTTCCGCCAAAAGTAGCTCTCGATTCCCTCCAATTCTCGGTACCCAAATCCTCCCTTGGAAAAGTTTAAGGTTGCGACTATATTCCGTTAATGTTTCCCGTTGTTTCACCTTGACTTCGTATTTAAGGTTTTCCTCTCGAAGTGCCTCCGCTTGACTCCTCTTGATATCCTCCACTAGACTCGACTTTACGTCAATTCTAGTAAGAGTTAATTTGGCTTCACCCCCGTAATTCTTTCGGCTCAACGCATCCGCCACTACATTGGCCTTACCGGGATGGTACAACAACTCACAGTCATAATCCTTCAAAAGCTCCAACCACCTTCGCCGTCGCATGTTGAGGTCCTTTTGGTCAAAGATGTACTTCAAGCTTTTATGATCGGTAAATAGGGTACACTTCATCCCATAAAGGTAATGTCGCCAAAGCTTTAAGGCAAATACCACCGCCGCTCGTTCCAAATCGTGCGTAGGGTAATTCTTCTCGTGATCCTTGAGTTGTTGTGAAGCGTACGCGATTACCTTTCCCCTTTGCATCAATACACATCCAAGACCCAATTTAGAGGTGTCGCTATACACCACAAAGTCTTCGGAACCTTCGGGTAAGGATAGGATCGGTGTTTCGCATAATTTTCTTTGGAGGGTCCGGAATGCTCTCTCTTGAGTTTCGGTCCACAAGAACTTAACATTCTTTCTTGTCAACGTCGTGAGCGGAGAGGCGATCTTCGAGAAGTCTTGAATAAATCATCGGTAGTAGCCAGCCAAACCCAAGAAACTCCTTATCTCTGATGGACTAGTCGGTGGTTCCCAATTCATCATTGCCACGATCTTTGTCGGATCCACCTTTACCCCATCCTTCGACACCACATGGCCCAAGAACTGGACTTCTTGTAACCAAAATTCGCACTTCGAAAACTTTGCAAACAACTTTTCCTTTCGAAGGACTTCCAAAACCTCTCGCAAGTGTTGTCGGTGCTCCACTTCATCACGAGAGTAAATCAGAATATCGTCGATGAAGACTATGACATATCTGTCCAATAAAGGTCAGCATACACGGTTCATCAAGTCCATGAAGACGGTCGGTGCATTAGTCAACCCAAAAGGCATGACTAGGAATTCGTAGTGGCCATATCTAGTCCGGAACGTCGTCTTTGAAATATCGCTCTCATTCACCCTCACTTGATGGTAACCCGATCGCAAGTCTATCTTAGAGAAGCATCCCGCTCCTTGGAGTTGATCGAAGAGGTCGTCGATCCGGGGAAGCAGATACCTATTCTTCACAGTGACCTTGTTGAGTTCACGGTAGTCGATGCACATCCACATCGACCCGTCCTTCTTCTTCACAAATAGGACTGGAGCTCCCCACGGCGACGAGCTCGGTCATATAAATCCCTTCTCGTGAAGTTCTTGAAGTTGCGCCATCATTTCTTGCATTTCCGTCGGGGCTAAACGGTAAAGAGCACGAGTTATCGGAGTTGCTCCCAGAGTGAGGTCGATGTGGAACTCTACTTGTCGCTCCGGTGGTAGTCCGGGTAGGTCTTCCGGAAAGACGTCCGGGTATTCTCGTACCACGTCCACATCTTCTACCTTCCTCTTTTCCAACTTCGCGTCGATTACGTAGGCCAAATACGATGCACATCCCTTGGTTAGGCTCTTTCGTGCCTTAAGGGATTAGATAATCATATTGGCTTTTCGGTTCTTCTCCCCGTAGATAATCACCTCGCCACCACTCGGCAAAGGTACTCTAATCAGCTTTTTGGAACAGAAAATATCGGCATCATTCTTGGATAACCAATCCATCCCGACGATTACGTCAAACCCCCGATGTCCGCCGGTAGCAAGTCTATTACAAAAGATTCTCCATCTAGACTTAAGGTACACCCAAAGTAGCATTCCCGAACTATCAACTGTTCCCCGTTGGCTACCTCTACTACTAATGCATCACACAACAAACTAGGAGGTGTAGTGAAATTCTTGCAGAAAGATGAAGATACAAATGATCGGTTCGCACCCGAATCAAATAAAACACGGGTAGGTAGAGAGTTTACTAGGAACTTACCCGACACTACATCCGCCGTCTCCCTCGCCTCATCATCCGTCATTTGGAAGGCCCGACTTGGCGCCTTCGGTTGGGTTTCCTTCCTCGGTATTGATACACCTGGAGCTCCATGATGACCTTCGCTAGCTTCGGAAAATTCCGCTTGAGTGCCCCGGTTCTTTACACTCATAACAGACTCCCGACCGGAAATAGCAATCCTTACTCGAGTGTCCTTTCCAACCACAGTTGGAACATTCGGTGGAGTTGGGCAAGGATCTCTGACTGCAGGGCCCGAAATGTTTACTCTTACACCTAGAGCACCACTGTGCCTCGCGTTTCGGCTCTACACTCCTTCCCCCGATGAAGGGTTTGGATGGTCGCACGGGCCCGGTCGGCCCTTCCCATTTCCTCTTCTCTCCTTGTTGTTTCCTTTCCTACTTGTCTTCCATCACGTCATCCTCTACTTGTTGGGATGCCTCGATCACATCTTGCAAGGTGGTCTTGTGGGCGTTTCTCACATCCGTCTTCATATTCGCCGGTAACCCCCTCACAAACCATTTTATCTTCGCTTCTTCATCTCTTGCTACATGCTCAACTAGGCTGAACTTGTCCATAAATTGCTTCGCATAGTCGGCAACAGTCAGATTGCCCTTCTTTAGATTTTGGAACTCTTCTTCTATCCTATCGAGCGCTCTCCCATTGCAGAATTTCTCCATCAGCTTCTTCTTGAAGGTTGGCCAAGTGAGCTTGGCCAAAACCTCCGGCGTCAGCACCCTTCTAGTGACGTTCCACCAAGTTAACGCGTCCCCTCGGTGTAATTGGGACGCAAACTTGACCCGTTGAGTATTCGCGCACTCACTTGCCTCAAAAGCCATTTCTACTTCTTGAATCCATTTCATACACGCAAGCGGGTCGGTTGTCCCGGAAAATTCCGGAGCTCGGCTACACAAGAATGACTTGAAGGAACAACCCCCTTCCTTCTTCTTCTCGGCCCGGATAGCATGTTCTTCCGTCCCAACTGCATTATCATCTCCGCCCGATCCCATTACTGCATTGTCCCCCACCGTCTCATGTCTCTGATTGCTTGCATCCCTGTCTTCCAAGACTTTCATCAGTTTCTCGTCCCGTTTGTCCATCACGGAATTCATCATCTGCATAATGTTTGCCAATAGAACTGACTGAGGGTCCGCTTCTTAAATGACCGGATCCTCGGTTTCCAAGTTCACTTGAGGAATTTCGTCTATGATCCCCTTCAGCATTCTGGGAATCGGTGGAATAACTTGGTTTACCGCCGGGTTTGCTTGCCTCGTAGTTCCCGGGGCGGTCACACTTGCCTCATTCGCATCATCGGCCGCTCCAACCCGACTCCTTGTGTTTACCATTGATGAACTATCACACACGATAAGAGTCGTACCGATTAATTTTTTAAAAGATAAACGATTCCATACGTACTACTACAAGGATTAACCATCATAACAACAATTTCAAGCATGCTCACGTAATCATAAATTTAGAACAACACTGGCCAAGTGAGATTGTGAACGTATTTTACATAAGAACCCTCGTTTTCATCGTCATAAATTCCAATCAATGCAATTCTGTAATTCCTAATACTCTCACCACCTAGAGATGCCCTACCCATATGGATAGTGTTACTAAATGCTCAACCAGCTTAAGTCTAGGTATGCTACAGTCGACACCTAGTTCACTTAAACTAGAGCTCTGATACCAACTTGTAACACCCCAAAAATGGTATAAACAAAAATTCCATAAAAGGGAAACATGATAATCAATTATGCCATAGCATGAGCTTTTCCCAAAAAGGGAGACAATAACGCCTGTTAAAATTACAAGTTTGTAATGAATAACAATCTAAGGGAACACAACCCTTTAATCTAAATCCTAACTAGGAACAAGATTAATATAAGTTGTGATCCAATCCAAAATAAGCTTTCTAAGCAAGGCGTCCCAAAAATGCCCCCAAGCTCGCATCTAAGGCATCTATACCTTCTTGGCGGTCGCGCCACTAAAACCTGAGATACATATCAAACCAAACAAGTGTTAGGCCAAAAGGGCCTAGTGAGTTGTACAAAAGCATGGCATAAAGTTCGATAAACATGAAATAGCATAATTAATGACTCGGTCCACATGGTCATACTGGAATCAATGGGGGAGATCCATCACACCAATGAGTTTTACCTCAAGTAAATATACCTTGATGTTTAGTTCGTATGAACAACATCCCAAAGGCCCGGCACACCGTCCCGGTGGCGGGGGCATTAGGCTCATACCGTCCTGGTGGCACCTAAGGCTACATCCTCCTGGCACATACTCACGGTTCCTCCAACATACATATATATATATATATATATATATATCATTTCTGTACATATCTCGCATCAACAAGATATACACATATTAACCATCCCTATACATATCACGCATCAACAAGATACATATATAAGGATTTGCATGACTTCAATCCCATGTTAGGCCCAAAACACCCAAGCATGTAGGTTTGACAATAATCTTCGCATAATCCATGATAACAACCATCATAACCAATAATAACAATGTTAACAACACAATGACTCCATATATAACTCAATAGTCAAAACCCCCAAATACTCATGAAAGATAACATTTAGGTCAAACTTATCAGGTGATCAGATTTGTGCATACATAATAAATAGTACAAGTAAACACTTAAGATATGTATCCCATTTAAAGATTTTGGTAAGGAAAACTCATAATCTAGGTTTTATAGCAAAACCCTAGAAAACTTGGAAGAAGAAGGTGATCTTGAAGCTTGAAACCTTGAGATGAAATCTTTGCTTGGAGGTTGCTTGATTATTGCAATAAATGAGGAAGATTGGTGGTTGAAAGGGTTAGGGTTCGATTTTGGAAGGGAGTAAATGAAGAGAGAGAGTTTGAGAGAAAAGTGATTGAGGAGTAAATGAGAAATGGGGCTGAAAACTCTAATAAATCCATCAGACAAATCTCGCGGGTTGTGCCGCGGGTATAACCCGCGTGGAAAGTAGCGAGACTCACTGCCTTACCCTCGGACAGTGCATGTCGCGGTTTGTGCTGCGGGTGTAACTCACGTGACAAGTCGCGAGAACCACTGTTTCTTGCCCCTTTTTCCTTGAATCAAAATTCAGAGTGTTACATCAATTACAATGTTAATTTGGTTATTAGCTCATAAAAGTTAGTAATCTTTTATAGGTTAAGTATTGTTTCAGTGGGATAACGTCTCTTGGATGACATAAGAAAACATATAGATGCTTTATATTTTCATCTCTAAGGCTTAAATGTACTTTTACTTTGATTCCACGAAGATTGAGAATAGTAAGCTCCATCATCTGTGAGAAAAAAAAAGTATTATCACTAAAATCATGGTAAGGAATGTGATAAGATGATGTAGGTGAAGCATTTAACCATTTTACTTTGTGTCGTATGTGTGTGAAGAAATCAAATTGTTTTACTTGATGTCATGAAAAATAAAATGGGATCCCAAAAAAGAGAACAGGTTACTGAGGGAGGTATTATAAAGGATAGAACCTTAATGATCAATGGTATAATAAAATTTTGTGTTTGAATATGTATATCTTGATCGGTAAATCTTAAGAAATAAGTTTAAATAAACGAGATCCGGTGTGGTAGCTCCTAGACATGAGAAGAATGATGTTGCAAGAAATCCCAGCCAGCATGAATTTTCTAGATTTTCGTATTTTTTTAAAATCATTTATATGTTTATGACTCTTCAACCCCTGTTGAATAACGCGAGCTCCTTGTGAGTCGGGTATATTAGTTATTTTAAATGAATATTTCATTTCAAGTTAACCCGGAGGATGGAGGCTATTCATCCTCTCCAACGTTTTCGAATTTTCGTCGTGCTTCCTCAGGATTTCCATATCTTAATCCTCATTTCCTATTTGTTTTTAGTTCATAAATCCTGGCACGCATGGGGGTTTTTAAATTCCTTCTTTTACATCTTCTTAGAGGGTATATGGTTTGCTTTTCGCCATGATGGAACTAAGGGAATGCTTGTTTTTCTTTTTTAGCAGGGTAGAGGACAGAAACATACAACTTCATGGTTTTTACAACTACAAATAACATAGGGTTCTTGAGTCTTATTAAATTTCTTTCAATAGGTTTGTGTACAAGTATTCATCTGCCAGGTACGACTTTCTCCCGCTTCCTCTCGATCTCTCATCTCTCAATCTGTTCATCAATGGCAGAGGAGAATACAAAGAGTTATGAGAAGTAGTCAGATCTTAGCTATAGGGCTTTGCATGATCGAGATATGGCAATGAGTTTCACTTTGCCATTTGCTAGGAACCAGCTTTGCAATTATAAGGTATACCATTCGTTTATAAACTTTGTTTACATATGCAATGGGTCTTTATTCTTCTATTATTCGTATATCGTATGGTTATTCACTTTGCTTTTGAATTTGATGATTTATCCTTTGATCTATTATGTCAAATTGCTAGCTTTTTTGATGGATCTAATTAGGATTTGTTTTCTTGATCCATGCAAATTTAAGAGGTTTTCATGCTGTAAAAATTGATGTTGTGATTCCAAAGTTGTAGATATTATAATCTAAGAATTGCAATCAACTAACATAGTGTATGTCCAATTATTAATCATTGGATCATGGATATTTAATTGTTCACATGGATGAGCGTAGAATTTGTCGATACAAATCTCAGAAATTGAGAAATTTGGATAAACTCAGAAGTTGTCAATACAAACCTGGAAATTGGAAAATTAGATAATCCTCAATGGCATACATGTGTAAACTTCGTTGACGGAGCCTGCCATCTTCATGCCCTCATAGCATAGCCTAATTGTTAGTGTTTATGTCTTTAAAAGTCTTTCTTATTTGTATTCATGTCATCGTCTTTGTATTATGTATACAAAAGGTTTTTCGTATGTGGGATTTCGCTAATGGTCTACCCCAACTAGCTTGTGATAATGGTTTGTCCATTTTCTTTAGGTACTTAAATCAGAACCTAGGTTCTTACCATAATGTTAGTGTGAAATAAAATATTTATTAGTTATTTTTTTAAAAAATTATTGACTTTATAATTATAATTATAATTATTGAAGTTGAAAAAATACATGGGACCTACTAAAAGGAGGTTCTTATAAAAACTATCATTGTAGACTTTGTGAGTTCTTATTTCGATGATCGATCATTACTCATATTATTATTAACTCTTTCTTTCATCAACCATACATTGTTGTTCTACTTCTGCCCTTAGATTTATTTTTGGTTTGTTCACTCAATCTCTCTCCCTACGTGCAATAATTTATAAAGACACTCTTTTTGTGTTGTAGATGATTATGAACTCTGCTTCATTACGGCTTTCAGGGGGCGTTTACCAAATACTTATCGGATAAGTGTTTATTGACTAGAGTCATAATCCTCATTTACCTGGCTATCAAAATGGATTGTTGGTAAGTATTACTAACCTAGTAAATCATGTAAAAGTTTTCTCCCTCACTTACCGGGTAAAACTCTCGGTTCTTATTATGTCTCTTGACGGGTAAGATTATTTGTCCTTGTCATACTCACCCAATAAGGTAAGTGACATCGGATTGCCATACTCACCCGATAAGGTAAGTGACATCGGGTTGCCATACTCATCCCGTAATGTAACTTACATCGTGTAAACGCTTATTCGACAATCATGTCGTTTTATGTGGGATCTGAGTATTATGCTCAGGTTTTGTCGTTAGTGGATAAGGATCGGCTGGAGTCTGGTTGTGTCGTCCTGATGCACAACAAGGTAAAATTGGTGCTTCAGTCATATAGTTGATTCAATCTTCTATTTAGGATACAATAGTCATGGGTTTCAACCGATTCAAGTTAAAATAATGCTTTGATTTTCATTGAAATCAATAACTTGGTGTAAAGAAGATTAATGTAACACCCCGATTTTCGAAGGGTAACATTTCGAGTTATTACAGAAACCGATATATCAAGGAAAAATAAGATATTTGATTTTGGACTTGAATCCTATATTTTATAGTCTTAATGGATGAAGGATTCAATTACGAGTCCAACGGTTCTTTCCGAAGCGAAAACAGAGCTATAACGAAGAAGTTACGGCCAAAACAGTTAACGAGAAGAAAACCGGACAAACAGTGTATTACGCGAGTTGTGCTGCGACTTAGAGCCAACCTCGTGACTTGAGAGAACACGGGAGACTTATGTCTCAACTTAAGGTCGCGGCATAACCCGCGAAACCCACTGTCAGGTCAAAAACTCGATTTTCAGCCCTAAATCTTCATTTCTTCATAACTTTTACTCCACAACTCCGATTTGGGTGATTCAAGTTGCCATGATTTCGTTTTTTGAGAGATCTACAAGGATTTAGCAATATATTGGAAGTTTATTGGAGTATACAAGAGTATTTTGTGGTGGTAAGTTCCTCATCTCTCCCACTTCATCTTCTTCACCAAGTTTTCTAAGGCTTCACCCACCCTTTGTTCTCCCTTTAGTAGATTGGAGGTTTGTAACCATTTTGGTGAACTAGAATTGTTGTTGTTGGTGGATTCAAGCTTGGATTAAGGTAATCTTCTATTCTCTCCATTTTTGGAAGTTAGGGTTTCGGTATCAGTTGAGGTATTCGTGTATAAGGTTGGGAAACGATTCTTTGTGGTTGATTATGTTTAAATATGGTTGAATATGTATGTGTTTAGGTTTTTGGAAGTTTGTCTTGAGAATCCAAGTGTTCTTCAACGGAGCTCTAGTTGGGAAAAATCTAGATTTAGCCTAAATCTAGCAAGGTGAGTTCAAGTTGATTTGTGAAAACGGTGTACATGCCAAAATGTCTATTTCAAAGTATTTGCACGTTTTGTATGAAAATTGTTAACTGTTAATCATCTGATAAGTTTTGGTTAGTTGGAAGTATTCAGTTTTATAAACTTATAAAACACCCACATTTAGGATTTGGACACTTTGATAAATACATCATATATTTTGGGTATTTAAACGATTATTTCATGGAGCATAATTTTGAATATAAATGCGTTCTATTGGGTGTCATGGGATGGTTTGAAAGAATAAAAGGTATAAACCCATTTTGGAAAATGTTTTGTCCCGATCTAAATCATGTTAAGTTATTTGGGTGTGTTGAAGCATGGGTTGCATTATTTCGGGTCGTTTACGTTTGATTTCATTTTATGATTTTCAACGTTGGGTCTTTGGATTTGTTGAACCTATGTCTCGGCTTGGATTTTGTTGGGTCTTGGGGACACTTGTCCGGTTTTGATAGCTCATTATAGAGAGTTTGGTTATGAATTGCATTTATTGCATCTTATTTGGGAATTACATGTTTTGAATGTGTTAGTTCATTCGTTTTGAGTCATGTAATGTTTCAGCCCCGTCTGCTATGGATCCATGAGCGTTTTTGTATTTTATCCGGTGTTGGGACGACTAGTTTTCCACATCGAGGCACGTTCGGTATCAGGTTGGGTTGTAAGTCCTTTGTGCTCGTATCAATGGGTGTATGCTGAAAGATGCTGAGCTCGATACATTTATTGATTTGTCCGATGGTGGAACGATTGGTTTTCCCCATTGAGGCGCGGTTGGCTTCTTTGGTATGGTGTAAGTCCTCCGTGCTAGTATCTATGGGTATATTCTGAAAGATGTTGAGTCCGATACTTATACCACTTTAACGTAATGTGTGACTTACTCTGTGCACGTCACATTATGCGGAATCGGGTTTCCCCCGTCACCGAAAGGTGTTATTATGGGTTGAGTCGTTTATTATTTGTTTTCGATGACATTGTTCATACCTAAATTTATTCCATGTTTTATGGGTCGAGTATTAATCCCTATCCGTATTTTGGGATGTTTTAGGATATGAAGCATTATTTACATTATCATAAATTGGGAGTCAATTTACATCCACGTTTTGAGTCGAGTTATCCCTCTCTTATGCTATAATCTTATAAACTTGAGTTTACTCATTTTTTTGGTCGTTTGTTTTATAAAGCTAACTCAAATTTCATTATTCGAGCATTACCATTATTCTCGTCTTAATTAAGTGTTGGATTGCATTATTTAATGAAAGAATGTTTTGGCATTGAGGCGACCATCTAAAAATGCATATTATTGATGAATGAGATTTTCCATTATTTTAAAGTAAACTATTTGAAAGGATCATGATTATAAGTTTCAATATTTCCATTTTATGTTTTCCTTTATAATCGTGATAAAAACTCTTGAACTCACTAGGCGTTAGTCTAACCTTTTTATTTGTCGGCATGTGCATCAGGTTCGATTCCAGGATTAGTTCTAGCGACATTGAGAAGCGTTGAGTGCTAGTTGTGTGCTCGAAGAGGTGTTTAGCTCGATGAAGTCTTCCGCATTTATATTTGGAGATGGCGATTGTTATTGGGTTTTAGTAACACTCGACTTTAGTTAGTCTTTATGTAAGACTTTATTTACTTGTTGATGGTTTAATCTAGAAATGTATTCCAATTGGACTTGTAGTAAGAGATTTTATTATCCCCTTTTGGTAATATTGAAAGTTTTTGTTTAGTCGCTCTTTCCAGAATTCAGGTTGTTACAATTAAAGTACCCGATTTCTTTTAAGTTCAAGCTATAATATATTATCGTATACCTAGAATTGTGAGGTTTATTCAAATGTTGATTTAAGTAGTGTAACAGTTCATAATTTAAAATTGTTTTATAACTTGGTTTTGAGCCAATGTAGGCATTACAATTGCATTTTTCTGCAACTATAAATGCTTCTTTTAACTATTAGTCTTGATGGATATAATAGTTGCTTCTTTTTGTAGTAGCACGACTTTATTTTGGTTATTAGTTGTGGTATGGAGATTGTTTCAATCACAACAGACGAGTCTTTGGGCTGCTGCATTCCATGTCAACATTTGGGGCTATCCCATTTGGGGAGTGGACATGTATTAGGGCAGTAGTTACCATGTCATAGGTATATATATTTGTCGAATGTACTATTCTCTTTTTCAAGAAGATAGATTTGAGTGAAGCTATTTGATATGCTTGTGTGATATTTCGTCCCTCTGAGTGTCATGGTTCAGGCTAAGTGGTTTGGAATCGAGTCGTTTGGTTTAGTATGGTTACCGGTTTGAAGCAAGAGCCCCGTTAACTGAATTGTATTGTATCTATTTACTAATAAATATGTAATCTAATGGCAAATATCTTTTTTCTTTTCTTTTTTCAAAGTTCAAACCTCTGGCTTTCTCAAAATTTGGCAGATACAACAAAGGCAATAATGTGATTGGATTTGTAAACTTACCATTGGATTGATCAATATTTCACAATGTAGTTCGATTTAAATCAAAGCATATACATGTGTATTTTTAGTACATATAAATAAGCTCATCAACCTTACTATAAAATAATCTTTACATCTATTTGTGCAATAATGTAGAAATATAGATAGAAAGATACTTGCAACAGATATATTATGTGAGAGTAAAAGATGAATAGTGCACCTATACATACATGTTCATTGTTTTATAACAAGCCACAATTTTATGACAAGCCATGTGTTGGGATCACATTGGCTCTTCAAAACAATACCAGTCACTCTTCTCACCCAATTGTATTTATCGAATAATGGAATATGGTTCTCCTCTTGAATGACATCGGTAAAGGCCTAAAGGTATTGTAAGAATACAATTCTTCTCTTGAATGACATCAATAAAGGGCATTTGTAAACATGGCAACACCTATAAATTCTTTCATGCACAATCGATATCGGATTTTAACTTGAACGGACTCGATGATCAAGTCGTGTTTTCACCCGATTAATTTCGCTTGAAAAGCTCAAGTTTGAGATCACGAAAATCTTGAAGTCGAGAAGGGATAATCTGATTTCAATCGCTTCTTTGCCTATAATCTAGGATGAAATATATGGAAGGACCCTTCAAGTCGAAGGGTACCTAACTGAGGTCAAAGACACGGAAAGCCGGTTATAGTTTGACTAATTAACTTCTTACTCGATTGAAAAACAGCATTTATCAATGATGAAAAGAGTGACAATCTAGATTAAAGTCATGTTGCATACCCGACCAATGGACGGGTATAACACTAGTTAATAAAATTGTTTTTTAGGAGTGTTTGAAATTGTTTATACATGTAAAACGGCTAAGGCTATGTTTGGCAAACTAGCTAAAAAGCTAACTGATGGATAAGTTATGTTTGGCAAAAACTAAGTGATAAGTATATAAAATGACCAAAAAGAACACCTTAAAAAATAATCAATTACAATATTTCATAATATAATTAAAACAAATTTATATTAACATAGTATGTTAATTAATACAAACAAGATAGTAAAAAATAAATAAATAATATAATATGTTAATTAAAAGAATTTAAAATTTATTATTATATATATACTATAGATTTTGAATTTGTTAAAACAAATTTTAGAAAAAAAATTACATTAACTCATGACTTTAAATAACTATTATAATCACTGTTCTAAAAAACTCGCCGTACAGCCGCCATGGCGCGCCATGGCACCAAGGCTTGTGTGTCATGTCATGTTATGCCCATGGCACGCCATGGCCTAATGCGCAATTATCGTAATGAGATATTTGATTTTTCTTTACGTTTTTAATGTCTTATTTACAAGTTTTTAATATATAACCTCATTTAACTTGCTTATTACTATTGACTCATTGAGTAACACTACAAAACATACGTTTTTATATATAATATTATATGTGAAATAAAAATTTGACGTCATAAGTCACGCCTTGAAAACGCATTGGCTCTTAAGGCTTGAGGCTTGGCCTCGCCGCCACGTCACGCTTCACGCCATTTAGAACCTTGATTATAATATATATAGAAATAAACAATTGAATAATAATTTTAAAAATAATAAATAATTGATAACTAAAATATATTGATATGATTAACACTAATTCTAAATAACTAAGAATTAACATCAATATTTAATTAATAATTTTCAATTAATATTAATAATTTTTAATTTTTAATAATTAAAATTTATTTATAATTAATAGTTAATAAATAATAAGTAATATCAAAAGTATAATTAGAAAAAGTCACATAAATCTTAAGCTACTGCAAGTAGCTTATCAATAAGTTAGCTTATATGCTAATTTATGTTCATCTAAACATGTATTCAAAAAATAAGATTGTTTATAACTTTTTTTTACTAAACAATACCTAATAAAGTTGATAAATTGTTTCAGATAAGTTAATAAGTTATAATGAAATGACTTATCAAAAACTCCTTATCATCAGTGCCAAATCGATATAGCATTTTCTTTTATTCTCATCCAAACACTAAGGGGCGTTTGGTTCGCAGAATGTGATGGAATCTGGTGGAATTGGAATGTTGAATTCCTTCACCATATTTCATTCCCTTGTTTGGTTCAAGTTTTTCAATAGATGAAATCTTTGAATTCCAATAAATTCCATAGATATAGGATTTGAACATTCTATCATAAAACCCAAAGATTTCAATGGAATGAAATCTCATATTTTGATAATTCCAAAGTTACCCTTTATCCCAAACTAAACTCTATTGATATTGATTATCAGCAGACACCAGCTCTCTCTCTCTCCTCTCTCTATCTTCTCTCTCCTCTCTCTCTCTTCTTTCTCTCTCTTCTCCCCTCTTTCTCTCACCTCTCTCTCTCCGCTCTCTCTCTCATCATTCGTGTGTTAAAATAATCAAATAAATTTTAGTTAAAAATTAAACTATTTAATGACTCTTTTATTAAAGTAATTTTTGTTTAAAATAATCAAAAAGGGTATTTTAGTCATTTACCAAAATTTCATTCCAATTCCGAAGCTACAATCTGTGAACCAAACAGAAAATTTTTAATTCATTTAACATATTCCATTCCAATTCTGTCAACCAAACAGATGGTCAAACCTGACAACATTTCATTCTAATTCCTTCAAAGTCAAATTTCTTTGACAGATTCTATTCCTTCCAAAAACATTTTGCAAACCAAACGCCCCCTAAAAAATGTTTATTACCAATATCACACCGAAATAAGTTAATAATAATTTTAGTTTTTAGTTTTTGGTTAGAGATAGTGTTAGAACATCTTCAACAACTTTTCTATAATTTATCTAAAATGTAGAATTAAAAGTGAAAATTTCTAAAAAGTATTATATTCAACTCCCACAAATTTGTTATTTTAGAAATTTTAAAAAACTTATATTATTATAATATTCTCTAATTTATTATCTCAATACACTTTAAAAGAAGAACTTAATATAAAATGATAAAAATTAAATATCGTTGGTGGGATAGAATAAAATAATATTTTTTTTCTCCTATTTAGAGAATTATAGAGAATTCTCTATATTTAGAGATTTTTTATGATGTTGGAGATCCTCTTAGGGGGTGTTTGGGATTGCTTATTAGAGGGGCTTTTTAGCTTATTGCGATTTGGCACCGGAGATAAGCCATTTTGAGTGTTTGGATGGAACAAAAAGAAAAGAGCTTATAGCGGTGCCAAACCGCTGAAAAGTCATTTTTGATAAGTCATTTTGTTTTAACTTATCAACTTATTTGAAAAGTGCTTATTACTTTTTTGGTTATTTTGTATGTATAAGCAATCTCAAACACTTTTAGATAACAACTTATTAGCTTATTACGTTCTGGTACCACAATAAGCTAATCCAAACACTTTTTTAAAAACTTCGGTTTGACACCGCATAAGTTAATAAGCACTTTTCAAAATAAGCATAAGTTGTTTTGAATAAGCAATCCCAATTCCCAAACACCCCTTAATAGGTTCATATAGGATAAAAGACAGAGTAAAACCAATGGGATATTTTTCAAGTATGATCATGTCTGAACGCAAAAAAAGGAAAATTCAGACGGCTTTCGCAGCCTCTTCCATGGCCATTATCCATCTCCTCTGATCCTTACCTTCACCTCCTTAACAATCAACACTCAATATTCTTCCATCTTCTTCTACGCAAATGGACGAGCCTCCGTCATTGTTAAAGGTGATCAAGAGGAGCTTTACTATAAAACGACCATTAATGTCGGAGATACGATCCTTCAAGGATAAGGTACTACTACAAGCCACCAAAACCTTTGATTACACCAATCGACCTCCCTCCTTCGGATGTATTGTAGGCGACAGAGTGAAATCTGAAACCGCTAGTGTTTTATTCAGTGATCATGATTCACCGCCCTCATACTCCGACGTAGCTCCTTGCGATGCATCTCCTTCAGATGAATCCAGCGTCTATCAGAATCTTCCTGAAGAAACTTTTGAGGAACCTAGGTTAACTGCACTCAATTTTGGGGAAATTCATCCGGACCTTGGTAAGTAGATCTGATCTATTGTATTCTTCATACTTTAGTGAAAATATACCTAATATCTCCTAATTAATTCAACCTTTTGGTTCTAGATCATTTAATTTATGTATTATCCTGTTATAAAACCATAGATACATGCAAATTACTCTCAGGTGAATCCACTTCTAAGAGAATGCTCAATTGCTCATTTTGTTTATGTTTTTGCTGAGTGATTTCATTGATGGAATGTCAGTGATAGAAGACGATGAAGTTGGTGAAAATAATGGTGAAGTACCTTCTGGAAATCGGCCTGTCGTCCCACCGTTACCTGTATTTTCCGGCGTGTACACTTGTGATGTGGTGAGAGAAGTGTTTGATACAGAAATGGAGGATGATAACAGCTCTGATGCAAGCACCATTTTTGAGGAAAGTGAAAGCTTTTCAGTTGGAGAGGTGATGAAGAGTCCAGTGTTTAGTGAAGATGAGTCATCTGAGAACTCGTTATGGATTGATTTGGGTCAAGATCCGTTGGGATCCGATAGTGATGGTAACCATGAGCACAGGGATTCAACCTGGATCATCCAGTCCTCATTACCGCCAGTTTGGTTTACAAGCAGGAACAAAGATAAGAAACTTTCTTCACCCTGTTGCTGCGAATAGAATAAAATGGAGATTTATAAGGGAACTTTGAGTTTAATGAGGCCTTTTGTATCAAAATATGTGTTCAAATATTCCATTACTGAAAAAATATGTTAATTCTTTTGTTCTTATTATCAAAATACCACTAGCTCTATCACATCTTAGAACCCATTCTCAGTACTTGCTTCTTTTTCTTAAATATATTATTATATGGCAAATATTTACACACTCCTCACCTTTAATAAGATTCGAGCCATTGATCGGTTGGGATCTTAACGGGATATCGTTGAACCCAGTGGCGGAGCCACAGCCAAAGGAGTGGGGTCTTGACCCAGGCAACCTCTAAAAAAAAGCAATTTTCTATAAATTTAACCTTCAAATTTGTAATTTCCATGAATTAAACCTCCTAAAACCATTGAATTTATAGCCACACCATTGAGTTTTGCAAAAAGCAAAGTTGAAATCTCTCTCTAAGATCCATGCCTGTGGCTGTGTTCCTTAGAATCCGACCCCTGGATCCGCCATTGGTTGAACCACAAGACCCTTTGGGCAATGTTTTAAAACCCGGTTTTTTGGTTGACCCAGTGTGGTGAGTCACGGTTCAACAGGGTCAACCAAATACCAGTGCCGTCCCTGGAGGAGGGCGGGTCGGGCGTACGCCCAGGGTCCAACGAGAAATAGGGGCCCAATTTTTTTTAACTATATAATAGTAGTAAAAAAATTAGTTAACAAAAGAAACAATTTTTTTAGTATCTAATAGGACTCAAAGAATTTCTTATTATACAAGAGTCCAAACATGTATTAACTAATTACACTCGAAATGAAAAAAAATATGTGAAAAGTTAATTGGTCGTTCAGTTTACAGTATTGATTGTAGTTTCTTTTTTTTTTTTTTTTAATTTAGTACCAAAGTCTAAAATTACTTACCTAGTAAACTTTTATATATTATCCATCATTCATCTCCAACTGACTCTTTTGATTATTCAATCCATATGAATTATATATTTCGTTAAGAATATGGTAAATTTCTTGATATTAACTAGGAGAACTCCTACTTTGTGTAAAAAATTATCAATTATATTAGACGATCCAACTTATATCTATACACTGTTTTTTCAAACATTATTGACTCTTTATTACCTAATAATCTAATATTGAGTGCATGAATCTTAACTACCCTCATATCTCAAAAACAATAATAATATCTCAAACTATAACCAACATGAGCTTTTGATTCTAAGATTGATGATTCAAAAAGGATTGTTTTAACCCTAAAAGTATGGTGATAGAAAAACATTAGGATGAGGTGAGATGAGAACACAACTGATTTATATTGATTTACATAGAGTTGTACTCTGAATAGTCACACCGTAAATAATGTCAATCTATATATTAAATATATATCATAAGGATGTTTTTGACGTTGGAACAAATTAATGATGCTATGAAAAAATGATATGGTAGATCATATTAATTTATAAATAATTATTGATTGATTTTGTGTCTAGGAATTATCGGAAAAATGGTTTATATAAATTATTCGTATTTCTTGAATTCAATGTTATTTCTTATGGTACAAAGCGATATATTAAATAATTTTTTTCGTACTTATCGAGGGCCCTGTTTTACATCTCGCCCAGGGCCCAAAATTTGTCAGGATTGGGCCTGCCAAATACGTTAAAAAAACACACATAACTTACATAAGCATAAGTTTTTCATCAATCCAATTATCCAAATACATCAACTGGTTCAACCACCGGTTCGACCGGTTTTTTTGATAAAACTAACCGTTTCACTCAAGGCCATAAATTGTCATAAACCCGGTCGCAATTGACCCGACCTCTTCCCCGGGTCCCGGTTCAACCATCCGGGTCGACCCGGTTTTTAAAACATTGCCTTTGGGTACTTGGTGTTTTTCTGGTTTCTACTTTCTCTTTATTAAGAGTTTCTACTTTCTCTTTATTAAGAGTTTTTACCAGGTAAAATATTTTGTGAAACTTACAATATATCAGATATTATAGGCAAGTACAATGACTTTTTTGTGTTTTCTTTATGGAGTACACGGTTTATTTACAATATTTTTAGTTCTTCATTTTTCTCGGTTTTTCCTAAGGTTTACTTTCGATGATGCTCAATGCACTTTGGGTTTCTTCAAGTGAATTGAATTCATCAAGGAGTTTGTGTTAATTGTAACTCGAAAGTTGTTCGATGGAGCTTGACGGGAGCATTAATTAATATTAACCATGATCTTCCCAGTCCAATATTTTTTATATCATTGTGTTGCATCCAATTTCATTTCAGTTGTCAACATATGTGTTTCTTACGATTGTGATTGGAAAAAATGAAGATGGATGTTTGAAAAGTTTAAATATAATCTCAAAGTGGAGGTTATGTACACAGTGGAGCAACAATCATATGTCCCTGTTCATATCCAAAATGATGGTGATGTTGCATTATTTTTTACCTTTATTTGAGAGAAAAAAATGCATCTGTCGATCCGTTTTATTCTCATCCATACACAAGTTAGATTTGAGGGTATGACTTCTATTTCGACATTCCCCCCATTCTTACAGGTACTCGAATTGAAGTTGCATGGGACTTTTGTTCCAGAAAACATATCCCATGGCGTTTGTTCAAAACTTGAATTTAAATTTATGTTGTAGTATTGTGTTAATCGACGAAGCTCGATATATGAAGGTTGCTACCTGACTAAGTCGTCTAGCGCCATTGACCACCTATAGAGCTCTTGTCGAACCATTAGTTAAATTTTGGCTAGGGCATGTGCACGATATTGGCCCTACTAGGGGTGATATACTTTTTTTTTCTGAAGGTCATAATGTAACCTTGCTATGAGCTATGTCATGATGATCATGTTGCAAACTAAAGTCTTTTTCTTCGTTATTTACAAAAAATGTTCTAATGCCCTCCCAACAACAAATGGATAAGCTCATCGAGTGTTTGGGAGTCTCCGAACACAAGGCCCATGCTTTAGCTTTGTGCATTTCTATTTGGGACAAAGAAGTTCGTTCACAAGTGTACGAGAAGAATCAAATATCCTCTTAATTATAAGTGCTTGGTGAGGAGATTACATACATTAAAATTTATTTTAGATGCATTGATCTATATGATGCAAAAACATAAAAGCTAAACTACAAGAGCAATGATCAGCTTCAAGTTGAGAAACAACTGTGTTGGGAAATTCAGAAATGTACAAGTACAGTTAATGCTGCTAGAAGATCTTGATTACTACTTCTAAGATTAATGTTGCTGAGTGAAGTTAATACTGCTGAACAAGATTAGTACTGCTAAGTCAAGATTAATACTACTAGAGGAGATTACTACTGCTAAGCAATTTTAATACTGCTAGTAGTTAGTACTGTTGAACATTAATACTGCTCAAAGTATTAATGTTGTTGAAGACTTAGTGCTGCTTATGAGATTATAAAGATTCGTGCAGATAAAGATTGAAGATTATGGAAAGTTTGGAGATAAAGATGGAAGATTATTCTGAAGATCTTTTATTATTTGTAATTATCTTTTATCTTCAGTATATATAGAATAGTTTAGAATTGATAAAAAAAAAAAAAAAACTTTAGAATTCTGAATTTTTGTTTTCATAGAGAGAATCAACCTCAAGGTTTGTAATCCTAATTCTAGAGAAGTAGAATTCGTATTGGTGAGCCTATTCATCAATATTGAGGTTGAGTGTTAAAACTTGTAGCTTTACAATCATTCAATAAAGTATACAAGTTGTTATTTAGATTCACTGTTCCATTGATTCTTGAATATTAAAGTGTTATTCCGTAAACTCTTTTAATATTGTTTCTGAGTGTTTATTCTTGTTTAGAATTAAGATCCTGACAAGTGGTATCAAAGCTAGTATTCTCAGAAATCTTATTCATCATGGAAAACACAGCTGAATCAAACAGTACTCTGGTCTCAAAGGTTCCAATGCTCAGACCCAATGAATTTGACATGTGGAAGATTAGAATCAAGCAATACATTCTCCTCACAGATTACTCTATGTGGGACATCATTGAGAATGGCCCATCTGATGCAGGAAAGATTGGTGAAGATGGCAAAAGAACCCCTCCAAAGACGGATGCAGACAGAAAGACAAGACAGACAGAGATGAAAGCCTTGAGCACACTACTCTTGGCCATTCCCAATGAGTATCAACACCAATTCTGTAATTGCACTGATGCACAGATGCTCTGGAATGCTCTAGAAAAGAGATTCTCTGGTACCAAAAGTACCAAGAGAAATCAAAAGGAAATCTTGAAACAACAGTATGAAAACTTTATGTCAACTAAGAATGAGTCCATGACTCAAACTTTTGACAAGTTTAACAAACTGATTGGTGAACTAGCTACTATGGGAGTACAGATTGATCAAGATGATGTAAACAGAAAGTTCTTAAGGTCCCTTGGAGATGAATGGACCATGTACACTGTTTCATTCAGACAGAATGATCAGTTGGAAGAGAAAGAACTTGATGATATGTACAATGATCTTAGAGTATTTGAAGCTGAGGTGGAGGCAAAGAAGAAGCCTTCTGGTTATATTCATAATGTTGCACTCCTATCAGCATCAATTGATTCTACTCCTAACCCTGAATCAGTTAGTGCTGCTAATGGAGCCAATCAAGAAAAAGGCACGGAGTCTGTGTTTGAAGCCTTTCTTTCTAGTCATGGAAATTCCTCTTTAATTAATGGTGATCTGGAACAACTTCATCCTAATGATTTGGAAGAGATGGATATTAAATGGCAGATGGTTATGCTTTCCATGAGGGTGAAAAAGTTCATAAAGAGGATTGGGAGGAACAACTTCTCCCAAAGAAGAGAAGATGGAGCAGGGTTTGATAAATCAAAGGTGGAGTGCTACAAATGTCATCTGAAGGGACACTTTGCCAGAGAATGCAGAAGTGGAGTGTCTCACAACAACAACCACCAACAAACACAGTCTGGAAACCTCAACCATAACAGAAACTCTGCTCAAGCCCTTGTTTCTCAACAAGGAATGGGGTTTGACTGGAGTGATCAAGCAGAAGAGGCTATCCAAAATCAAGCACTTATGGCTGAAGTACCTGATCTCCCATCTGAGGTAAGTTCTAATCTATGTTCTAAAACTTGCATAGACACTGTTAAAAGGTACAGGGATCACAACCAGAAGATGAGTGATGACCTTAAGAGATTAGAAAAGGATATAAAGGACTATGTGAGAATTGTTGAGAGGTTTGAGGAACAGATTAAAGGTTTTCAAGCCAATGAACTCCAACACTCATATGACACCAATTACTGGAAGTGGGAGAAAAAGGATCTAGAACTTAAACTGACCAAATCTAAAGAGAAGAGTGAAAAACTGAGAGAGGAACTAACCAAAGTCAAGCTTGATGTAGAAAAGTTTTCCAATGCTTCTAAAGCAATGGACTCTTTACTACAAACTCAGATTCATGATAAGCTGAGAAGAGGAATTGGGTACAATGCCACACCTCCACCATATAACAACAATTACATCCCTCCTACTTCAGACTTGTTAGAAACCAAAGATAGGAAGAACTTGCCTGAGGGAGCCACTGAGATAGATCCCTTAGATGAGGTAGTTGTTGTAGATAAGACTGAGAAAGAGGTTGGTAAGAGTAAGAAAAACAAAGTGAGTGGTGAGATTCCTCTAGAGAATAACATTATCACCAATGAGGACTGTGGAAGGGCTTGGATCAAATCCAAGGACATAGAGAAGACAGAGGGAAAGTCTGGTAAGGTCCATTACAAACAGACCACAGTTGTGAATCCAGATCCTTACAAACAGTGTGCATGTAAGAAGACTGAGCCCCAAAAACATGATAAAAAGAGGGGAAACCAAAGAAACTAGAATAATCAGTGGGCACAAAAACAAGGGGTTGATTTGAGTAAAATCAATAGACCAAAACCTTGTTTTATCTGTGGCAAATTGAATCATCTTGCCAAATACTGTTATTTCAATCCTGTAAACCAAAGGATGAATTTTCAAAGATCCATGCAAAATCCCTTTGGTTATAGGAAGGTTGAAAAGAACCATGTGGCTAAGAAAACTGTTAAATCTAAAAGCCACATGAAGAAAAAGTCTGTTAAAGAAAGTGTCAATATGTGGGTTCCTAAAAGCACTAAAACTGTTAGTACTGCTACCACAAATAGTACTGCTGACAATGATAGTGTTGCTAGAAGTAATACTACTGCTAACAATGTTAGTGCTGCTGACATTGTTAGTATTTCTTCAAAAGTTAATACTGCTAACTCTGTTAGTGCTGCTAACAAGGTTAGTGCTGCTAAACCTGTTAGTACTGCTACCTCTGTTAGTACTTCTAAAGTTAGTACTGCTTCTAGTGTTTGTGCTGCTAAGCCAATCATATTGACAAAGTACTCAAACAAATAGTGCTCTGAGTTTAAAAACCTCATCAAAAAGGAATGTAAATACTTTGATGAGAAAGGAAGACCCAAGACCACTTTGGCTTGGGTCCCCAATCAATACTAATTGTTTAATCTTATGTGCAGGGCAACCAGCAGCTCAAGGGGAAGAGCATCTGGCATGTTGATAGTGGTTGCTCTAGGCACATAACAGGGAACATGTCATGCCTCAAGAATTTCAAGAAAATTGATGGTGGACATGTTGCCTTTGGTAATACTCCAGATGGAGGTAAGATAAGTGGTAAGGGGATGTAACCAAAGGTAAAATGACCTTTGAAGATGTATTCTATGTTGAGCAGTTAAGGTACAACCTGTTAAGTGTATCACAGGTTTGTGACAAACAACATAGTATATTATTTACAGATTTTGAATGCATTATCCTTGCTCCTGGATTCAAGGTAGTTGATGAAAAGATGATACTACTAAGAACTCCCAGAAAGGATAATGTATATTGCTTAGATATGGAAAGTGTTTCAACTGATTCATCCCTAAACTGTCTTGTTTCAAAAGCTTCTTTGGATGAATCATCATTTTGGCACAGAAGGATGTGTCACATTAACTTTAAAACAATGAATAAACTTGTTAAAAACAACCTTATAAGAGGTTTACCTTCCAAAGTCTTTTCATGTGATGATCATTGTGTTTCCTGTCTTAAAGGCAAACAACACAAAACTTCTCATAAGTCAAAAGAGTTGAACACAATCTCTAATTCTCTTCAGTTGGTGCATATGGATCTGTTTGGTCCTACAAATGTTATGAGTATTGGTAAGAAATCATACTGCCTAGTTATTGTTGATGATTACTCTAGATTTACTTAGGTATATTTTCTAAGGACTAAGGATGAGACAAGTGGACTGATCAAATCCTTTATTCTAAGAATTCAAAACCAAACTAATCAAAAGGTAAAAGTCATTAGGTCAGACAATGGTACTGAATTTAAAAATCATGACCTAAACACCTTTTGTGAGGAAAAAGGAATTGAGAGGCAATACAGTGCTCCTAGGACTCCACAATAAAATGGTGTTGCTGAGAGAAGGAATAGGACACTGATTGAAGCTGCTAGATCTCTGTTGGCAGATTCCAAACTTCCAACTACTTTCTGGGCTGAAGCAGTTAATACTGCTTGCTATGTCCAAAATAGAGTTCTAGTAGTCAAGCCTAAAAACAAGACACCATATGAGCTTTTAAATAACAGAAAACCATTTATTGGATTTTTCAAACCGTTTGGGTCTCCTTGTACCATTCTCAATACCAAAACTCACTTAGGTAAGTTTGATAGCAAGGCAGATGATGGTTTTCTTGTTGGTTACTCATCTCAGAGTAAGGCTTAAAGAGTTTTTAATACTTCTTCTAGAATAATTGAGGAAAGTGACAATGTCAAGTGCAATGAGAACACACCAAATCCTATTGGGTCTGGTCCTTAGTGGTTATTTGACATTGATTCACTAACTAACTCTTTGGGTTTCAGTAGTGATTATAATGCAGGTTCAGGAAGTGGAGGATCAGGGGATGAACAAGTACAAGTACAAGACATTATTCCTCAGTCTGTGATCTTTCCTATACCTACAATAGAGCTTGTTGATGTATGTGCAAAGGAAACTATAACTGAACCAATTCAGAGTGAAGAAGAAGGAAGAGATGAGGAGAATCAAGTGCATGATGAGCCAGAAGCAGCTGATGAGATCCCCTCAGCTGACTTAAATGATTCCAATCTGGATGTGGGAATCAATAAAGAACCTAGTCATCAGACTAGAACTCAAAAGAATCATCCTCCAGAGCTGGTCATAGGAGACATCTCTTCTCCTATGATAACAAGGAATCAAAGCAGACATCAAGAGCTGCGGGATCAGCAACACACAGTACTCTTCTGCTTTCTATCTCAGATTGAGCCTAAGAAGGTATATGATGCAATGAAAGATTCCAGTTGGATAGAAGCTATGCAAGAAGAGTTACTGCAATTCAAGTTGCAAGAAGTTTGGGACTTGGTGGACCTTCCAAAAGGTCATAGAGCTATAGGCACCAAGTGGATTTTCAGGAACAAAAAGGATGAGAGAGGCATTGTGATAAGAAACAAAGCAAGGCTGGTGGCACAAGGGTACACTCAAGAAGAAGGCATTGACTATGAAGAAGTGTTTGCTCCAGTGGCAAGGGTAGAAGCAATTAGGCTATTTCTAGCATATGCATCATACATGAAGTTCAAGGTATACCAAACGGATGTGAAAAGTGCCTTTCTTTATGGTACAATTGATGAAGAAGTATATGTCTGTCAGCCCCCTGGATTTGAAAATCCATCATATCCAGACAAAGTATACAAACTGAAGAAAGCACTGTATGGTCTTCATCAAGCCCCAAGAGCATGGTATGATACTCTGTCTACCTATCTCTTGGAGAATGGATTTGAAAGAGGAATAAGTGACAAGACCCTCTTCATTAAAAGAAGTAAGAAGGACATCCTACTGGTTCAGATTTATGTGGATGATATCATCTTTCGCTCCACAAAAGACCAGATGTGTAGAGACTTTGAAAAGTTGATGCACAAGAGCTTTAAAATGAGTTCAATGGGTGAACTTAACTTCTTTATGGGCTTCAAGTGAAACAAAAGAAAGATGGGATCTTCATAAGCCAATCAAAATATGTGAAAGACATCCTGGACAAATATGGTCTAACAGACTCAAAGCCAGCAAGCACACCTATGGAGACTCATAAACAGATCACTGCTGATCTTGAGGGGGAGGATGTTGATGTCCATTTATATAGATCAATGATTGGATCTCTCATGTATCTCATAGCCTCAAGACCAGACATCATGTTTCCAGTGTGTTTGTGTGCCAGATTCCAAGTCAAGCCAAAGCAATCACATCTGCAAGCTGTTAAAAGGATTTTCAGATACTTAAGAGAGCAACCTAGATTAGGTCTTTGGTATCCTTATGAATCCAACTTTGACTTGATTGCTTATTCAAATAGTGACTTGGGAGGTGCTATCATGGACAGAAAGTCTACTTCAGGTGGATGTCAACTTTTGGGTGAAAGACTAGTATCTTGGCAGTGTAAGAAACAAACCACAGTGTCCTTATCAATAACAGAAGCTGAGTATATTGCTGCTGCAAGTTGCTGCTCTCAGGTTCTATGGATTCAAAATCAGATGTTGGACTATGGGGTAACATTTCTTCACACTCCAATCTTCATTGACAATAGCAGTGCTATAAGCATTGTTAATAATCCAGTCAAGCACTCCAAAACAAAGCACATTGAGATCAGGTATCACTTTATTAGAGATTGTAATGAAAAGAAGCTAATTCAAGTTGCTAAGGTTCATACTGACAACCAGTTTGCTGATCTATTCACTAAAGCTTTTGATGTGGGTAGATTCACTTTCTTGGTCACAAGTGTGGGCATGATCAACTCTGAATGAGCTCATGTTTTAAAAAGTGTTTTCATACCTATTATTGGTTTAGTCTTTGGTGCTACTAACATCTTTCTCAGGAATTTATTATCTTGCTCAGAGTACCTCAAGCTTCAAAAAGTGTAAGTCTAAGTTAATGCTGCCAGTGCAGTTTTAATACTGCCAGTGCATAGTTAATACTGCTAGTTAAGTTAATACTGCTAGTGATTAATACTGTTCTCAGTTAATACTGCTAGTGGTTAATACTGCTCTCAGTTAATACTGCTAGTTAGTTAATACTGCTAGTGGTTAATACTGCTCTCAGTTAATACTGCTAGTTAGTTAATACTGCTAGTGGTTAATACTGCTTATGTCCCGAACCGTATAAATACTTTTTTTGCCCGCCCAAACGTTCATAACGACTCTTTGATTCCTATTCATCTGCTCTCTAACCCTTTTCTCTCAAGCACCAAGTGTTTCAGTCCAGAATACTCAAGTTTCAATGGCATCCATGGCTTTCATTGATGATCACAACGAGATTGCGATGCTACAAAAGCCGAAACAATCTGTTGGATTCCACCAGATTGTGGATTTTCTCAAGTCCAGCCACATTGCCCATGCTCTCACTGTATCGCCAACAATATACATAAAGCATCAAAGACAATTTTGGGCGAATGCCACCATAGTCACAGAGAATGGTGTGCAGTTAATGAAGACAAGGGTGTGTGACAAACCCTTGTCAGTTTCTGAAGAGGTAATACGCATCTGTCTACGTCTAGACGATGTTGCAGGTATTACTTCTATTCCAAATGAGGACTTGTTCTCAAATTTGTCAAGAATGGGGTATGGAGGCCAATTGGGTGGTTTCAAATTTTCAAAAGCCAAATTTTATACCCAATGGCGTTTTCTTGTCCATACCCGGATGCACTGCATTTCCAAAAAGACTACTGGATGGAGTGAGTTTAGCAGTACCATTGCTTATGCTTTGGTCTGCTTGGCCACTGCCAGAAAGTACAATTTCTCTAGAATGATTTTCAGTGATCTTGTATCAAACTTGGGAAGCAAAAAGAGTTTTTATATGTACCCCAGGTTTGTATAGGAAGTTATAACCCATGAATTGACGGATATGCCTCACTTTGATGAGGTATATGTACCAAAAATCCCCAAAGGTAAGGTCTTTTCCAACATGAAAAGATCTCCATTGGACTCGGAAGGAGTTGACACCCCATTGTTCTCTACAATGATGGTGGTGTCCCACAATAAAGAAGGTATGGCAGCAGGGTCAAGGCCCTCATTAGACCATCCCACTGCTAGCCAATCCCAACCTTCACCCTCCATATCAATCCCTCAGTCTCTTGTTCAAAAGCCAACTTCTCCAATAACCCAAACTTACATAAGGAAAAAGGTAAAGAAGGCTCCTTCCCTTCTTGTACCTTTACCCACAGAGCCTTTAAGCCCTCTAATGGAGAATTCTCCATTAGAGAATATCTACAGGGAAACCACAGGGGTGTCTCCCAACCCCAAGGAGGTGCTCACTGAGGAGATGTTTGAGCATATGGGTGCTAAGGCTGCCACTACTCCTGCTAGCACAGAGGAGGTCAGTGGTAACATAAATAAGACCTTCCCCATGGCAACTTTGGGTGAGCAATCATCCAAAGGTCCCAGGTGCCAAGAAACCACGGGGGTGGAGAGTGCTTCTGCTAGGCAGAAGGCTTCCACTACAAAAAGATCCCATGATCCTTCAAAAGAGGGTAACACTTCTGGAGAAGGTGAGGACAGATATGACTATAATGAATTGATGGAAACAATGGCCAACATCAACATGGATGTACTCAAGCAGGGACAAGAAATAGATGAGCTGAAACTGATAGTTCTGTCTCAACAAGAACAGATTGTCAAACTGAAGAATATGGTGAAGAGACTGATCCAAAAAAAGAAGAAGAAACAATTTGTTCTAAAGAGAAGGGAACCAGTGACTGATGCTCCCAAAAAGGGGGAGTCAGACGCTGATGCCAACATGGAAGATGCCAAGAATAAGGGGGAGCAAGAGAAAGTTGAGTTTAAGGGGGAGCAAGAAACTGCAACATATTTTGTACAAGCAGCAGAAACATCTAGCAGAGCAGCAGTAACAGAACAAGCAACAGTAACTGTTAATGATGTTGGTTCAAGCAAAGCAACAGAAACAATTAATACTGTTGAACTAAATGAAGTTGTAGAAATAGTACAAGAGGTACTAACAGATCTTGAAATTGCTGAAACCTTAATCAAAGCCAAACATGATACTCCCAAGGTCACCTCAAAGTCCAAAGGAGTTGTCATCAAAGAAAGAGGTGAGGCTGTAAAGAAATCAAGCATTGAGAAGGTGATGAGCAAAGATAAAGGCAAAGCTAAGCTAGTGGAATCTGATAAACCAATCAAAAAGCAAAAGTTGGTTGAGTCAGATGAAGCTTTGGCCAGGAAGATGCAAGCTGATATTGAGAAAGAAGAAAGAGCTCAAGTTGAAAAAGACGGGGAAATGGCTAAGGCTCTGGCAGCTGAACTGAATGAAGCTTACCAACAAAGCCTGGCAACTGAAATGGCTCAGAAGAAAGCTGCAACTATTAAGAAGTATGTGGTGGTCAAGAAGGCTGCAAAGAAGAGACAACCCTCAAAGACTTTCCTTGGTACCCAAGAGAGAAACAAGATGATTACATTTCTCAAAGGTGCTGTAGGAGTCAGAAAGGAGATGTTCTCAAAGATGTCTTTTGAGAAGATTAAAGAGATGTATGAGTCAGAGATGCTAAAGCTTCAAGGGAATGAAACTGCAAGAGTGGAGATGGAGAAGAGAATGAAAGAAAGCAATGACTTTCTGATAGAAAAGCCTTTTCCAGATGAGCAAGAAACTCCAAAGAAAGAAGCCACTCTTGGTGAAAGTCTAAGGACTCTAAAAAGAACCAAGATGGTGGCAAGAAGAAAGTCAACCAAGAAGCCTAGAATAGCTGAAGGAGAAGAAGAGAAGGTTGCTGAAGAGGAAGGGGCACCTAAGCCATCTGAACAGAAAGAGCCAGTAAGCACTGATGATGTAAATCTATACATGGTAGTGATGGACAAAGTGCCTGAACCAATTTCAGTTGAACCTGTTGGAGTGAAGCCACCTGAGGTTATTCTATGGGACACAATGAAAGTTGATGGCAAGGAATACATAAGGATCAAGAGGAAGGATGAAAAATATGAAGTATTCAATACTTGGGCAAAGATTGTTAGAACATGCTCCAGGTCAGATCTTGAAGAGATGTTTGACATAGGAATGAAGTTGTATGCAGATCAACTGAAAGCTTCAGAGATTTCAATTACAAAATTAGTGATGGAGTATCTGTGTATGATGTTCAAGCCTGAAGAAGTGGAGCATGTCATCAGAAATGTGTTCAAAATTGTCAACAATTGGACTCTATATGAAACTAGTGGAGTATATGCACTAACTATGGATATAAATCACATAGAGTACTTCCTAGTGGATAGAGTATACAATCACAGCAGACTGAAGCTTCATGCAATGTTGAAGAAGAAACTAGGATGTGTTTCAGACTCAGAAATGGCAAAGTATCTGATCCAAAGAACTATCAATCAGAGTTTGGGGTTGGATGCAAACACAGGAGTATAAGCCATGAGGTTTTGGGAGCATCTAGAAGATCAACTGAAGAACTTGACTTCTCTTCCTAAAAGTCAAGTTAGGGGGAGATTGTTGGGAAATTCAGAAATGTACAAGTACAGTTAATGCTGTTAGAAGATATTGATTACTACTTCTGAGATTAATGCTGCTGAGTGAAGTTAATACTGCTGAACAAGATTAGTACTGCTAAGTCAAGATTAATACTGCTAGAGGAGATTACTACTGCTAAGCAATTTTAATACTGCTAGTAGTTAGTACTGCTGAACATTAATACTGCTCAAAGTATTAATGTTGCTGAATACTTAGTGTTGCTTATGAGATTATAAAGATTCGTGCAGATAAAGATTGAAGATTATGGAAAGCTTGAAGATAAAGATGGAAGATTATTCTGAAGATCTTTTATTATTTGTAATTATCTTTTATCTTCAGTATATATAGAATAGTTTAGAATTGATAAAAAAAAAACTTTAGAATTCTGAATTTTTGTTTTCATAGAGAGAATCAACCTCAAGGTTTGTAATCCTAATTCTAGAGAAGTAGAATTCGTATTGGTGAGTCTGTTCATCAATATTGAGGTTGAGTGTTAAAACTTGTAGCTTTACAATCATTCAATAAAGTATACAAGTTGTTATTTAGATTCACTGTTCCATTGATTCTTGAATATTAAAGTGTTATTCCGCAAACTCTTTTAATATTGTTTCTGAGTGTTTATTCTTGTTTAGAATTAAGATCCTGACAAACTGTTTCCTTAAAACAAGAAGACAAACAGAACACGCAAAAATCATGAGAATTAAAGCTTACAATGATAATGACGATCATCTAGGTACAAGAGTAATCATTCCATCACACACCTTGGCCCTTGCAACACGTTAGAATGATACTACTCTACATCAATCTAACTAAATGGTTCGAGCAAATGAGCATCAATCCATAAAAATGATAGACTAAACGTACAACATTGTAATAAGCATTTAATCAATGTTCATGATCAAATAAATATCTGGTTGCAATCTAACTGCTACACAAAATTTAAAATAAGCAAATAAAAACTCCCTTAAACATGTGTCAAAGTTCCAATCATACATGACTAAGATGTGTTCGGTCCTCGTATCCCATGTAATTAGGGGTGCTCAAAAACCCGACCAACCCCGAAAAAAATCAACCCGACATATAATCGATACAAAATTAGGACAACCCGAATAAACCTTTTACAACTTCTCTAAAATTATTTATATTTTCCTTTAATATATATAAGTTACCACAAATAACTCGACAATAACGAGACATGGAACTCATAGGAGGACATTATTGGAAAGCTATATGAATATTTAAATATTTGATGAACTCGTATATATTCTTTTGAATGATAGATCATATTTCAAAAAAAAATCCTTATTTTTATGTTTTCAATAATGTTTTTACTTTGGTTAAACACAACCCGACCAACCCGAACGGGTTGGGTTGGGTTGCACTTTTGTTTGGGTTGGGTTGGGTTGGGTTGAAAGTTCTCAAACCGTCAATATTGGGTTGGATTGTTGAAATGTCTTCAACCCGATCAACCCAACCCGTGAGCACCCCTACATGTAATGATGTATCCATTCTCTTTTTGTAATCTAAAAGCCCAAAAATCAACATATATATAAGGGTGGGTTCAAACTAGAAGCTAAGCATATTGTGAGATGCTACTTGACCCATGGCTTAAGTCACAGCCAAAGTCGCGCAGAATCACATGTGATTTTGCACATGATCGTAGTGTAAAATCACATATGAATTGGTCTTTCTCATGTTTTCTTATTTGATCATTGTTCTAGTTTGAACTCAACCATATGTAGAGGGAGGATCAAACGAGAACGCTAACTATTTAAGAAAACACGAAAATGGATAAATCACGTACAAAATCACATGTGGTTTTACATTAACGGTCAAAAAAATGTGTGCAGACGACTTTGGCCGCATCTTCAGATCGCGGGACAAAGTTGCATGAATCACATGTGACTTTGTACGTGATGTTAGTGTAAAATCACATGTGGTTATGTCGTTCTCGTGTTTTTTTTTAAAACGGATATCATCCTCGTTTGAACCCGACTCTATGTATGTATGTGTTTGTTTTATTATCCCTCTTGAATTCATATCCCCTTGCTAAAACCAATCTCTTGATTTCCCTAATGATTGCAACGATGACGGAAGGGGAGGGAACACGGACCTTATAACTCAGGGTGCATAACTAGTTTTTTAAATGATCCGAATAATTAGGTCTCTAATTTACTTGTTGTAGTTTCTTTAGAAAATAGATTTTATGTACGTAATTTCCATAAAACATGAAAATTTCATGACGTGCAATTTAACAAGAAACTAATTATATACCATTTTGGTGTTTTAAATCCGACCTTCTATATAAAAGATCGCCAATTTACCGAAACCAATTACATTGTTTTAACTATCTCATCACTTCAAGTTTATTTATATATTTCTCATCTTAAATTCTTAATCTCAATTTGTTAATACATCGTCTCTTGACCCATGAAGTAACACTAACACACTTTTATTTAACTCTCAAATGACTTTAACTCATTGTCCGTTAATAATATTTTATTCACCAATTTATAATTATTTATTACTTTACTTGATCCTACTATCATCCAAACTTTAATTCAACATATTTCGTAATCATAATACTTATGGTTTGTATTTAGATCTATGATTAATATTTTATAACTCAAAATCTCTTCACGTTAAAACAAGTAACTCATACTTTAAAAAACAAAATTGGGTTCTCATTTTTTCAAATACAAAGAATGAAGAGGCTAAAATTCAACATTTAATAAACCTTAAAGTTAATATATAAAATAACATACTAAGGAGGCAAAATAGCAGTGTGGCTATGGCCCCTCAAGGAATCCACCACTTGATAACGGCCATCGACGGTGGGGATGGGGGTAGGGGCAGCGATGGGGTGATGAGGGTGGTGGTAGTGGTGGTAGTGGTCATGTATATAGTAGTCTGGTAGGCTAGAGTTTTTTTCGGGTAGTTTTGTCTTCCTATTATGTTTTAAAATGGGTAGGAATAGAATTGAATTCCATCACGTATGCAATAAAATGATGAAATATGTGAATGGTGGAGTATGTGGAATACGATTCCATTCATGTGCAAACGAAACAACTAAAAGAAATTTGATCAACGAAATTGACTATCCAAATTCCTTCAAATTCCATAGGAATCATGCGAACCAAGCGCCCCAAGAGTTTACTGATATTTGAGGACAAAATTGAGACCTCATACTACAAGTCGTTTGTTGTTCAATATTTATGGAAGATTATAGTAAGATGTAAATTAGTTATACCTGCTTAGAGTATGATGTATTGGTGTTACACAAACCCACATGTTTTTGCTCCGTGCAAGATCAAAACATTACCATATCTCACATTTCCCATATCATATTTGGTGGGTTTCCTCGATTCAGTTATAACTATGATCCTATAGAATTTTCATATGACATTAATACTCAATGAAAAATACCATAGAAATATCTTAAAGATAAAATTTTGTTGCATTGAACCTCCAATACAATTAGCTTATCAAGAAATAAAAACCATAGGAAATGATGAATGTAAAGAAAGATCGTATAAATGTCAACGAAAATTATATAATTAACTATTAATATGGGGATATATCAAATGAAATTCCCAAAAATACTAGGACTTGTGAAAACTAAAGTCATCCATTCAATTACTTTTATTTAATGTTGTGAGACTCTCACAATATTGTGGGAGAATTCTGATATGCATTCATTTTATTACTTAAATGCTCTATTTTTAAACGTATATCTCAACTTTTTATAAGCGAATATTTAATTAATCAAGGCCCTTTGAGCAAAACTTATATCTTTATTGCTTGGGCATTGAACCATTGGTTTTATGTTGTTTTTGTGGCTTACAGATTGGCTTCTAGACGTTTTTGTTGGGAGATTTCGTGTGCTGAAAAACAGAGGGACAGCAGCATGCTGCAGCTTGATACCATCTCAGAATTTGTAGAATATTCCTAAAATATTCCCCCAACCTTACATTAGCTTAAAGAAATCTTGGATAAAGATTGCAAGAAAATCTTTTCTTTTATCCACCCTTTTGTTGGCTATAAAAAGCCTAGCTCATATGTTGTAAAGACACAAAATTTATCCCATCACTCCTAAAAATACTCTCTAAGTGTTCTCTTATTCTCCAATCATTGGGAGAAAATTTGGAAGACTAGTTTAATTTTAAAGCATTTAACTTTCAGTATTTCGTATCTGTTTTATTACGTTTTTTTTTATTATTGCACTTTAATATTACGTTTCTTATAATTATTGCACTTTAATTTTACGTCCTTATTTTATCGTATTTTAATTACTCGCCTTATTACGTCATCGTTATTTATAATTTTTGTAACATTTAATCTACCATCGTTCTTTTCGTTTAATCTTCGTAATTTACAGTAGTTTTTATTTTTAGTCGTATTCTCTTCTTTTTAAAAATGCAAGGATCCCAAGCGATGATAGGCTAACAACCTTAGCTTGGGTGTGGGGTGAAGTTAAGATTAAAACCAATTTTTGATGGTGGAAATTATTAGTTAATAATTATTTCCAATCATTCAAGGTTATTTTTATAAAATTCATTTCCTAACAATTGATCGTTGTTGAAAATGATTAAAGTGTGATGGACTTAGAGATAAGTCATCGTGACATATCAACTTGAATGATATGGAAATATACTCGAGAGAGTTATTTAGATACGAGGAGACTCGTTTTCATTTCATATAGCTTATACAAGGAATAGATTGTGTCATTGCCTAGACTTTTTCTATTTTGGAAACATTAGAATCAAGTCTATGGATGCGAGCCTTTCTCAATCTCGAAAGAGTACCTTAGAAAAGCTAATGGTTGGATATATTAATTATGACGTTTCACTTGATTTAATTGTTAAAAATCTTAACGGATCCCTACACCCTTGCTCCTTTTTAAAGTAATTAATTTCTGTCAAATTAGTTGTTAAAAACCACCCAACAATATTTCTTCAAATTCGCCATCTGAAATCATTTCTTTTATTAGACTTTTATTAAGCTTTTACACCTTTCCCTGTGGATCGATACTCGGTACTTTACCGTTTTATTACTTGTAAAAGACGACAACGGATTGATAAGTGTATACTTGCACTATTCACCGTTAGATAACAGTCCAAGAGATTAAGTTCATATAAATCTTGTACCAAATTCTAACCAATTTCATTTTTGATAAAAGTAAACATAGGGTAAATAAAAGATTTGATTTGAGGGCCAATAAGAGAAACTACTCTTATTATAACACTCTTTAATTTGAAAAAAATGATATAATTTAAAATTTTCAATAAGACATCAAATCAAGGATAAATTTGTTTCTATAAACCAATATTTGATGACCTCAAGCAAAACTAGATTTAACATCAACAAGTGGTAAACCAAGCCTTACACGAGTCTAGGTTAAGATCAGGTGTTACTAAAACTCGATAATTGTCGCTACCTGCAAAGTACGGAATATGTCTCCAATTAGCTAACTTCTCCTCATGCCTCTAACTAGCACTCATCTCATCACAATTTCCCTAGTACCATTTCCCAACGAGGACATGATGCACATGCCGGCAAATAAAAATAGTTAGGCTTAATGGCTAGTGAGTTAAAGAGTTTTCATCATTTATATAAAAAGGTAAAATTGAAATAATGTTATTTAAATCACAAATTCCAAAATGAAATGTATTAAGTACAAAAGCAACATCTTTCCCAAAACCCACCATTTTTGTGATGAAATATCATTAACCAAAACACCCACTTATCTTGAGACCAAAATCCAATACTTACCGAAAACATGAATAATGTCTAATATCATAGTATAAATAAAACTTTATTATCTAGAACATCCAAAAACATGAATAAGGTTCAATACCTAAAACTACAAATCATGGGTAATAATTCATACTCAAAACGTCACTGAAAACATAAATGATACTCCAAGAAGGAGTGATCTTGGTAAATAACAACTCTACTGAATCGCTTTGGAACGGAGTGGTTTGGGCTGTCCTATATTTGATTTGGGAGCATAGAAATAGGGTGGTCTTTCGAGAAGATAAAAGAAAACTCCTGGATAAATTGTATGAATTTCAAACGATCATATTGGAATGGATCAAAAGGCGAAAAAAAGAACGGGTTGATAGATGGTGTAAGGTGGTTCTCGAGCCCGACGTCAATACCTTAACACCTAACAGCAACAACAGAATTCCAGGAAGTAGTGAAGTTGAAGACATTGGAGACAGAGCTAGTTTTGACCCTCGCAAACTGATCCCCACGGCTGCAGATTGCGATTTGGGCCTGCCGGTGTCGGCTCGGAGTGGCTACACCTTTTCGGAAGGTAGTCGTCAATGGCTTTGGGTAGTTTGCCTCTCGCAAACTGCCTGCATGGCTGTATTTGGTTGACTGTGTATTAAGTTTAATTGTGGCCTTTATGCCTCTGTGTTGGTTGCTTCTGTTTATTGTTTTGAAGTTGGGTTCTCTCGGATACTGTTGGTTTTTGGGTACTTTGGAGGCTAGTTTGTAAATTCCTTGGCTGTTGGTTTTGGTGGTTAATAAAGTTGTTTTTCAAAAAAAAAACATAAATGATACTCAATACCCAAAATAACACCTTTTGGTGACGGTGGAGACCCAATTCCATCGAATGTGGCAGGAACACAAAGTTAAGCCTCTTATCAAAAATCTTGAGTTTCACCTTAGGCCATGAATCCTCGTATACGGCTCCATTGAGCACCATCGCGAGATTCCCCAAATAACCTTAGTGCATACTCAACCTCTAGATGAGCTTCACCACGAAGTCATTGGTCTTTGTATACGGCTCCAATGAGCACCACCGCAAGACCTAGCCCCGTATACAACTTAATAGAGTACCACCTTAGGCTAATAGCACCGTATACGACCCAATAGGGTACCACCGCAAGCTCACTACCCATGACTTGGGGATCACTTACTAGACTTAAGTGTGGGCATCAAAACTCCACGCTTAACAATAAGACAGACTCATATGCCTATGGTTCCAATGCTACAGTCTAAAACATTACACGACTCCAATTGAATGACTAACATACTCAAAACATGTAATATCCAACAAACGTGCAATTAAATGCATCATACGTCTAAGGCTCCACTTTAAGCTAATAAGATTGGACAAATGTCCCCAAGACCCATCTGAGTCAAAACCGAGCCAAAAGCTCAACAATTCAATGACTAATAAAAGTCATCATAAACTATAAAAACATATTTAACCAACGTTTATGCAACACATGCTCCAAAATTATGATTCCCAAAAATCCATCATTGACATTTTCCAATGAAATCATACTATTTATATCTCCAAAATATTTTTATAACACAAGAACGTGTATTTCTAAATGGTTTATAAAACCAAAGACACTAAGAGTGCATTTACATCAAATAATCTTCATTCATGAAATAAATCATCAAAATGACACTCTCTCAAGATTTATTTACCAAAATGTCCAAAACCCCAAATACGAGTGTCTCACGAGATTTATAAAATCAACTATATCAAATATGCAAAACTCGTCAAATAACCCACACATTTGATTATTAACAAGTAAGACACATTAATACTTCAAAATGGACATCTTTGACATATACAAAGTTTTCACAAAGCAACTCGAACTCAACTTGCTAGGTTTATGCTAAATCTAGTTTTTACCCCGAAACTTGAGCTTCCTTTGGTGAATAGATGGAACCTTTGAGCTAACCCTCAAACTAAGGTGTGAAGCTCCCAAAATAATCCCTTTACTTCCAAAATACCAAAATATACCACAAGGAAGATTAGAGATTGTGGATGCAAAGAGATCAAAACCCTATATTAAAAGATGAGGATTTAGGAATTTACCTTTAACTCTTGCTCCAAAGTCCCCAACAATGGTAGACTTCACTCCTATTTTTGAACCCCTTTTTTATTACAAGCAAAACCTTTCAAATCTCTTAATGGCTCTCTAGGTGATTAGGAAATCGACTAAGAGAGATAGAGTGAGGAAAGAAAAAAGAGAAATGAAGAAGAACTATGGAGAAAATGAAGGAATCTGCGCCTAGGGTTGATTAAGTCAAATAGAGGCTCGGACCACTTTTGAGGCAGCACAACCCCTAGTCGCCTGATTCCACAAACAAACATATACAAGGCAAGGGGCGACCTTCATGCGGTACTAGGCGCCCTGGCCGAAGCCGCTCACACTCGCACAACATGCACACCTAAGCCCATGTTGGCGACCTTTCATGCGACATAAGTCGCCCGACAACCAGTTGGATCCCCTGTTTCCAGATTATTCAATCAATTACATAAGGCCAACATTCTAGTGGCTAAGGCCATGTACTTTTCGTGCAGCTTGGGCCGCCCTGGTAGGTTGTCCGGTTCACCTGAACGTCCCATTTTCACTCGACTTGAGGCCCGAGTTGGCCTGAATTAACCCCAAAACTAATAATCACCACCAAACCACGATTTACCGAGATTAAAACATTGAATATACGATAAGGGGGCGTTTGGTTCGCAGAATGATTTTTGAAGGAATGAAATATGTCTAAGGAATTGGAATCTGGAAGGAATTGGAATGGAATGTTATCAGGTTTGACCAAGTGTTTGGTTGGCAGGAATGGAATGTAATCAATCAAATGAATTGGAATATGTTTGTTTTGTTTGCAAACGAATTGAAATGGAATTCTGAAAAATGACAAAAATACCATTTCTTTTATTTTTATTTTTATTTTTTTAAATGCCGAGAGAGAGAGGAGAGAAAGATGGTGGAGAGAGAAAGGTAGGGAGAGGGTAGAGAGAGGAGATAGAGAGAGAGGAGAGAAAGAAAGGGAGAGGAGAGAGAGAGGAGAGAGGATAGAGAGAGAGGTTATGAGGGTATTTGTGTCGTTTTGAGAAAATCTGATGGAATTAAATTCAATTTCATCCATTTTAAGAAGGAATAACCAAATCCATGATTAAAAGATTTCATGGAATTCAATTCCATTCCATTGGTAACCAAACAGCAGGATGGAATTTGGTCAATGGAATTGACCATTCCAATTCCATCAGATTCCGGCGGAATCCAGTGAACCAAACGCCCCCTAAGTTCCAATCTTTTCCACACTCAGACTATTCATAAAAAATACGGGTGTTACACTTACTCACTTTATCATGTAACATTCTCGGCCATCAAAATAGATTGTTGGTAAGTTTCTTAAACCCGGTAAATGCTTACCGTGTAAGAGTCTTTTTTTCTTCACCGCATAAAACTCTCGATCATTGTTATGCGTCTTACCGGATAAGATTTTTGATCCATGTCCTGCTCAATTAGTAAATGCTTACCCAATAAGCATTTAGTAAACGACCCCTTAGTAATTTAACAAATTAGGCAATATTGAACATCTCCATCTTCTCTCACACCATGTTCTTGAATTTGGGGAGAAAGGAAAAGAAAATGAAGGAAAAGAAAGGGAGAGAAAATAAATGAATGAAAAAGATTTTTTTTATTTATGTTCTCGAAAGAGAATAAAGGAAGGATAAGAAACAAATTTTCATGTTCCTAAACAGAGAGAAAGGAAAGACGATTTGTCATTTTTATTAATATACTTTTGAGTAAATTACACTTTTGGTCCCTGTAGTTGTTACTTATTATCAACTTTGATCCCTTTTTTAAACTAATTACACTTTTGGTTATTGTGGTTGTCATTTTGTTTCATTTTTGGTCACTCTGACTAATTTTAATTAAAATTATTAGTTGACTTAAGGATATTTTAGTTCATTTACCTTTTCCTTGTTTTATTTTTATTTTTTGTTTTAATAGATTATATAGTAAATTACAATTTTAATCCTTATGGTTTTTCTTTTTTCTTTTTTGTCTTTTCAACCTTTTTCATTTTATACCCTTATTATTATATCAATAATGATAAATTTAATAATAATACATTAAAATACATATTTCATTTTGTAAATTACACCATTATAAAATTATTGTCGATATCTTTAAAATAAGTTAATTATTGAATAAATTTTTTTATGCAAATTATCCGATATATATCTACAAATTCGTCTAGATTAATGTTAAAAAAAAACTCTTCTAATTTAAGTTGTGTTTAAAAAAATTTATCATTTTTTCTTATTTATGTAAGAAAAAGATCGAAATTTATCTATGTCTATTAATAAAAAATGTATGTTTCATTTAATTAAATGTTTTTTAAATGTGTATTAAATAAAAAACTTTATAATATAATAATTACTATTTTTGTCAAGATATGAACTTAAATATGTCGTAAGAAAAATAAATAATTAACTAACAACCACATATTTCATTATTTTATTTATTTTCATTAATCAGTATATCAAAAAAGAATGATTTACAAGGTAAAATATGCATGATTCATAAACCTGTATTTCAGATCTAACTAAGCAATAAAATGCATTTGATACGCATACATAATTAGATTGTATTGAACAAGACATAATTGTACGAGACAAGAGTAGACAGGACAAATATTTGTCTTATTAATTGGCTATTTTTTCATTCCGGTAAATTTAAGTTTATAGTTTGAAAAAAATCAAATAATAATTATATTATAATTTTTTTTATTTGATACACATTTAATTAAATAAAATATACGAAAATGATGCAATTTTAATAATAGACATATATAAATTTCGATTTTTTTCTTATATAAATAAGAAAAAAACGATATATTTTTTAGATACAACTTAAAATAGAAAAGTTTTTTTTAGATTGGTGTAGACGGATTTGGAGATATATATTGAATATATTGCGTAAATTTTTTAAAATATTCAATAATTAACTTTTTTAAAGATATCGACAAAACTTTTCTAATGGTGTAATTTCCAAAATAAAATATGTATTGTTAATGTATTGTTAAAAATTATCATTAGTTAAGATAAGAAAAGAAAAAAAAACAAACCCCAAGGACTAAAGATATTATTTATTATATATTCTAATAAAATAAAAATAATGAAAAAAGAAAAGAAAAAGGTAAATGGACCAAAATACCCTTAAATTAATTAACCATTTTAATTAGAGTTAGTTATAGAGACCAAAAGTGAAATAAAATGGCAACCATAATGACCAAAAGTATAATTAGTTTGAAAGAATGACCAAAGTTGATAATGAGTAGCAACTACAAGGACAAAAAATGTAATTTACTCTATACTCTTAAAAAATATATCATTTAAAATGAAGAGTAAATTATGTTTTTAGTCCTTGTGGTTTGTTAAAAAGTTGCGAATTTCGTCCTTGTGATTTTGAATTTCAGTTTTCGTCCCTATGGTTTGCAATTCATTTCTATTTTAGTCCCTAAGGCCAAAACACTACTTTTAATTATGAAAGACTAAAATAGAAATGAATTGTAAACCATAGGGATGAAAAAAACAATAAAAGTTGAACCATAAGGATGAAAAAGATATTGAATTATAAACTATAGGAATGAAAATCGTAATTTCAAAACCGATGAAAACAAAAAATTTCAACAAACCATAGGGACTAAAAATGTAATTTACTCTAAAATGAAATATTGTATAATTTTGTAATTTTAATAATTTTTTAAAGGGTTTAAATTTTTACTCCCACATTTGGAGGAAAGTTTTGGGAGAAAATTTTATTATTTCCTTCTTCCAAAGAACACCCTCCGGGTCTTGCCGCTACTGCTGGCACGGAGTTAGCCAAGGTTTCTTCCTCGAGCCTTGTCATGATCGTGCACTTGATGAAATTTCTCCCCTAATTTTTTTTTCAAAGTAAATTATGTTTTTAGTCCCTGTTGCTTGTTAAAAATTTTGGATTTCATCCTTGTGGTTTCATATTTCGGTTTTCGTCCCTATAGTTTGTAATTCATTTCTATTTTCGTCCCTGAGGACAAAACACTAGTTTTAAGTATGAAGGACTAAAATGATAATGAATTGTAAACCATAGGGATGAAAATTGTAATTTTAAAACCATAAGGACGAAACTAGAAAATTTCAACAAACCATAGGGACTAAAAACGTAATTTACTCTTTTTTTTAATAGGGGTGTTCGCGGTCCGGTTTAGGCGGTTTAACCCGTCAAACCACAAACCAAACCGCTAGTGACGGTCTATTGATTTTTCAAACCGAGCGGTTTGACATCAAGTGCCCAGACCGATCAAGTCGGACCGCGGTTTAGGCGGTTTGGTCGACCGGTTTAGGCAGTTTGGGCTTTTTAGTGGGCTTTAAAGTTTAAACATAAAAAACATATAAAATTTTGAATTTTAAAGGTTCACTTGAGTTCATTTGAAATAAAGAAAGTCTACAACAATGTCAACAAAGTCCACAAAAGTTAACAAAATATCTCAAGACAAAACACTAAAAAAAGTAATATGCAAAGTGCAAATAAAATTCACGATGATTTAAAATTATCTTTGGGCCTTTTTGTATATATTTAAATCTAAAGATAAGTTAGATATTTGGGCTAAACAATAGATGATATAAAGATGTATATAAAAATATATATAGATATAGATATATTTGGCGGTCGGTTTGGTCCAAACCGCCCAAAAAAACCTCCAAACCGCAAACTGGACCTAAACCGCCAGACCGCCAGACCGCCTAAACCGCCAAAAACGGTCCGATTTGACTTGGTTCAACCGGTTTGAACGGTCCAACGGTTTTTTTGAACACCCATATTTTTTAAGAATACGAGTTTTTTACTTTTCTTTCATTTCCCTCAATTTCCTTTCCTTCATAAAAAAAAATTCGAAAACACACTGTCATTGATATTAGGGGTGCTCAAAAACCCGATCAACCCGACCAACCCAACCCAACCCAATGCAAAATAACTCAAACCGAAGCAACCCGATGTCTAATCGAGTTGTAAAATCTTCAAACCGTAGGTATTGGGTTGATATCGAGTTACTTTTATTTGAACCCAACCCAACCCGATGAACCCGGACCTTTTATTTTGTGGATTTAATATGATTATTAAGTCTCTATTAATATTAAATTAGACAATTACACTATTGTGTATCCTCTTCATTTACATATATTTTCAATCTATTATTCATCTCTATATAACTCCTTTGTATATATGTTTAATAAATGTAAACACACACATATCTATACTATATTATAAAAACGATATAAAAAACTCTTAATTACAACATTTTAAGCACAATGTACAACTAATCAAAGTCAATTACTTAATTTACAATTTCTTAATGATTTGGTACAACCTTTCCAAGCACAATATCTCACATAATCATCTATTTGTAGAATAGATACTCATTTATTAATATAAATATTTGTTTTTTTGGTGGAGGATTTTATAAAATAGATTTTATATTAGCATAATCTATTTTAAATGTATATTTTACATTTAAATCTATATTAATGAGATATAATATAAAATCTTTTTTCTTCCGTATTTTTTTATATTACATCTTATAATGATTTTTCCATATTTTATTTTATAAATTTTTTTTCCATATTTTATTTTATAAATTTTTTTTACATAATGAGATGTAATATAAACTATTTTTTCTTCCGTATTTTTTTGCTAATATAAAATTTATTTTATTTTATAAAATCTACACGTATTTTATATTAGCATAATATAAAATCCACACGTATTTTTTTTGCTAATATAAAATCTACACGTTTTTTTTCACGAGCATTAAAAGAAGAAAAAAGAAGGTTGATATGAATTAAAAATAAAAAATAACGAGATACACTAATAAATTATCGTATTCTTTAAAATAAAAATATTCCGCAATACTTTCCAAATTAGCCAAGTGTAAAGAAAATAAAATAGAAACGATGTAAATATAAAAATATTCTTCCATATTTTTAATATATTTACAATTAAATGTAAAATCGAAAATGAAAATAAAAGATTTTAAAATATTCTCTATTTCTCTACATTCACTATAAATATATATAGCTTCTCTATGTATCATCCGAGTACAAGAAGAAGACGAACGGTCGGGTGTCACATAATCATCTATTTGTGGAATGGATACTCATTTATTAATATAAATATTTGTTTTTTTGGTGGAGGATTTTATAAAATAGATTTTATATTAGCATAATCTATTTTAAATGTAGATTTTACATTTAAATCTATATTAATGAGATATAATATAAAATCTTTTTTCTTCCGTATTTTTTTATATTACGTCTCATAATGATTTTTCCATATTTTATTTTATAAAATCTTTTTCCATATTTTATTTTATAAAATCTTTTTACATAATGAGATGTAAAATAAACTCTTTTTTCTTCCGTATTTTTTTTGCTAATATAAAATCTATTTTATTTTATAAAATCTACACATATTTTATATTAGCATAATATAAAATTCACACGTATTTTTTTTGCTGATATAAAATCTACACGTTTTTTTGTTTCTTTGAAAAACTATTTTTTTATATTTTATTTTATTTACTGATGATTTGTTTATATTTTTCAAAACCCACAATCATATTTTTCGAAGTAGGGGAATAAGATATATATACATATCTTTATTTTTATCGACTAATACTATAAGGTCTTGAAGTCAATAGTCATATAAATTTTCAAGTGGTACTGAGTGAACTTGAACTATATCAGTTGAGTTGTCGGTTACAAAAAGATAGAAATCATTTATTTTCTTTGTCATATTTGATGTGGGTTGAATGTTGTTAATTAATCTACAGATTTATACGTTCAAAGTGATTGTCAAGTGTTGTCGAGGAGGTTTCAGAAAAATTGCAAAATCTGTAAAAACGTATGTTCATATGTATAATTATTTCAATAATAGTGATATGTTGTGAGACATGTCGTTTGAGTTTTAAATAATATAATACAAAACTATTACCAATATTATTGCACAAACTCATAACAACAAACGATTAATAATATATGCAAGTTAACCACTTGTGAAAATACATTCGTTTTTCACATTGTATTTCATTAACTGTTAACAGAAAAATTACGTTTCATTTTAACCTTGTTCAATATTCCAACAAAAAATTTATCCTCCCGTGCAATGCACGAGCCCAACACTAGTATATATATATAGGGGCAAGTTCATTTGTTAACCACATTTTTTGTGTTAACTTTATGAACCATTATAAACCCTTGATATTGGAAATCAATTGTTAAGATTAAATATTTTTTTAAAAGACTTAATAAATGTACAATTAATGAAAAATTATGAGTGAATTATAGTGATAAGGGTATTTTGGGAAAAAAATAAATGAAATATTATGTTTTTATTCTCTCTTAATTAATGTTCATTCTAAAAGAATCGTAACCCCCGGTTCATTAGTGTTCATGAATCTGCATATATTTGAACATTATTCTTCCAAAAGAATCGTAACCCCCGGTTCATGCATGTTCATATGAAGAAATATGGACATTATTACTTTTAAATATCATCTTCATATGAATAAATATGAACAATATTACTTTTAAATATCATATTCATATGAATAAATATGAACAATATTACTTTTAAATATCATATTCATATGAAAAAATATGAACAATATTACTTTTAAATATCACTTCGAACATGTGCTAACTTTATGTTACCTTAACTGACATCATATTCATATGAAGAAATATGAACATTATTACTATTAAATAACATATTCATATCACGAAATATGAACAATATTACTTTTCAATATCACCTCGAAGGCTCGAACATGTGTTAACTTTATGTTACCTTAACTGACATCATATTCATATGAAGAAATATGAACATTATTACTTTTAAATATCACCTTGAACATGTGTGTATGCACTTACATACGAACCACCTTAACTGAATATCCTCCATCCATATTTTGTGTTTCCCGTATCGACACGATTCCACCAATCGCACTACTATCGACGCCATTATATATGATTGAATTCATAACATTTGATGTCGTTGTTGCATTCATTCCAGGTATGTTCATGTGTTTTATGATTTAAGAAAAATAGCGGAAAAATTTCTGGAAAACAATGACTATACGATTTTATCAAACAAAGGAACCAGAAAAACTATAATAATAATGGTTTGATTTCAAAATTTTGATGAAAATAGACAAAATTCTACAATCGTAACCTACAATAAAATTATAGAAACTTGAATCTTGTAACTCCCCAATAAAATTAATGAAAATTGGTTATTTAGAAAATGACTTTTGTATCCTTTTACATTAAATATCAAAATAAATTAAACATCACTCAATCTTGCAATCCTATTGGTTGAGCAAGATTCATAAAGTTAACAAGAAATGTATGGTTAACAAATGATCCTTGCTCTCTCTCTCTCTCTCTCTATATATATATATATATATATGTGCAAACTTAAAAATTAACTAAATGTGATATATTTATGATTTAAGAAATATGGATAAGTTGTATCAAATGGTTGATGATGACACGACTAACCTTAAGGCCAAGAAAGCGAAAGCATCGGGGTCGGAGACGTCTAAAACGATTGTTGTTGATTGACATATTATCGTTTGGTTTAGACATTTTTATATGTAATATAGTAATATTTTTTATGGACTTACATACTCTCATAAATTATCGGTCATTCGGTTGTATTTCAAAAAAATGTTTCATTTATGTTTATATTTCTAAATTTGATTTCATCTTGTTTAGACACAACCCGATCAACCCGAACGGGTTGGGTTGGGTTGGGTTGTACTTTTGTTTGAGTTGGGTTGTAAAATTTTCAAACCGCCTATATTGGGTTGAGTTGTTAAAAAACCTTCAACCCGATCAACCCAACCCGTGAGCACCCCTAATTGATATCCTATAAATATAATAAACTTTTACCTTTTAAATTAAAATAAAACACCATCTTTTTTTTCAATTTATAAATTTTCAATTTGATTTCAAAATATTATATATATTTTTTAGAGCTTCTATACTATATTATAAAGCACGAATAAAAACTCTTAAATACAAATTATTAGACACAATGTACCATCATTTTATGCAAAATTTTTAAAATATCTTAATTTACAACTATCAAAACACAAGATACATATTACTATTGGAGACTTCTAACACCCACCAATTTGGTATGTACAGGGTCTTCCTTTTATGCAAACCTTTCCATGTATCACTATTAATTAATATATTATACCACTATAATTTTGTTTTAATTATATTATTTCTATACTATATTATAAAGCACGGATAAAAAACTCTTAAATACAAATTATTAGGCACAAGGTACCATCATTTTATGCAAAATTTTAAAAATATCTTAATTTACAAGTATCAAAGCACAAGATACATATTATTACTGCAGACTTCTAACATCCACCAATTTGGTATGTGCAGGACCTTCCTTTTATGCAGACATTTCCATGTATCACTATTAATCTATATATATATACTATCTATATCTATACTATATTATAAAGCACGGATAAAAAACTATTAAATACAAATTTCTATACTATATTATAAAGCACGGATAAAAAACTCTTAAATACAAATTATTAAGCATAAGGTACCATCATTTTATGCAAGATTTTAAAAATCTCTTAATTTACAAGTATCAAAGCACAAGATACATATTACTACTGCAAACTTCTAACACTCACCAATTTAGTATGTGCAGGACCTTTATTTTATGCAGACATTTCCATGTATCACTATTAATTAATATATTATACTATTATAATTTTGTTTTAATTATATTATTAAATATGTAATTGATTATTTTTTCTAGATGTCATTAAAATATATAAGATAATCATTGAATTCTAACAAAATACTTAATTTTTTTATATAAAAAAATTATATTATTAAGTCTAAATTAAACAAATTTATGAAAAAAACATTATCACTTTCTCAAAACCATCCAAAACCATATTATAAATCGATAAAAAAATAAAATGAAACATTAAAATCGTAATATATCTCGCCGCATTACGTGAGTACGCTTCTAGTTATTTCATAAACTAAAATAAAATACCTCAAAATTATGCTTTTTTTTTATCTATATTTATTTTATAATAAAATATGTTTTACTATTATTTTGAACTTATAACAGAGTAAAAACAAAAATATACCAACAAAACAATCCCTAAACCCTGTGAAGTGGGTTTTATTGGAGCTCTGCCTCTAAACTAGACGTGAAGGAAGCCGGAACCCTTGTACTCCCAGCGGCGCCTCCTCTTTTCCTTTCCTATCTCCACCATCTTTCTGTTGAGTGATAATGGCGAAGGGATCAAAAGGTCCGAAGAGCAACAGCAAAACCCCTCAGAAACGACTAACTACTCTTTCCGACTCCGACATGGACGACGAAATTGATGTTTGTAAGTTTTTCAATCTTTCTCTCAATCATTATACATATGTATTGGGTTTTCCCCCAAATTTGGTTGATGAAATGTTATGTTTTGTATATGCGTGTTTGTGACTGTGTTTTATGATTGTTGATGATACTTTTTTTTTAATCTCAGTTCATAAGCAGAGAGATATTGTTCCACTGGACCTAGATGATGATATCGGGGAATCTGATGAAGATAATGAACAGCATGTCTTCCAAATTGAGGTTTTTGTTGATGCTTCTTTTAAGTCTTTTAGGTGCCAAGTGCATGATTGAATGTTTAGTTCCAAATTCCAATTACTTTCTTTGGACTCCTGTTCTATGAAATTTATTGTGACCAATATTGGGTGTTAGCTTTTGGCCAATTAGCATTATGTTTTCTTCTTCTTCTTCTTTCTTTAAGTTTGTTTCTAGTGTTGTGATAGCTTTTCACTTTGCTTTTAAAAAAACTTATTTTCTGGCGTTGCATTGTTCTTAGAAAAGGATACTGGCATACTGCAATTCAGTCTTTCTGCGGGTTTGCTACACCCTTGTTGTATGCTTGTATGACATTATCACCAATTTCAACTGCATTTTGTATTTATAGGATGGTAGTGATGAAGATGGAGATGAAGACGAAGATGAGGACGAAGATGACTCTGAGGATGACACCCAGCTAACTGGCTTTGCTGCAAAAAGTGAGATCAATCTACCACTTCAGTTTTGAATGTCTGAAAATTCATGTAGTTTCTCTGTTGTTCTTATCTGACTCCCAAGTCCCAGGTGATAATGGTATTGCCTACCAAACAACTGATAATGAGAGTCATTAGCTAAACTTGTTCAGTTGTTTGTAAACTATCATCATTATGTCTGTTTAATTGTTGAGAAAATAACCGTAGTTTTCTGTTATTTTTTATTTTTCATGATCTTGTTACCAGCTTGATTTTGTTAAATACCATATGCTTCAAATGGACTTCTTTTGCCCTACAAATAAACAAAATGACAACAAAAAGAATTTGACACTGTGCCAAGATTGAGCCGTATCGAGTATACTTGCACAACAATAATTAATGACACAAATATTTGCCAATACAAACTCAAAGAGGACTGAAAAATGCTAGGGTTTTTTCCATTTCTACATAGATCTTCTACCAATTAAATCTATTGATCACTAGACCAGTTAGTAAGCATTATTGTTATTTGATAGATCCAGGCTAAAGAAAGTTGTCATGTTTGCAAGTTTAGGTAATGGAGCACTTGTTGGATTTTATGGCAAGTGACTTTCTCTGGTTTAATTGTCCCAAGACTAATGGCTGTCTCACTATCTTTGGTTCTTAAAAGTTTAAAATAGAACACATTACTGCTTGCATCTTGTTTTCTTCTACATGGTTGTCATAGTGCTATTCATGATACGATGTAAGTGAGTTAGAACCCTATCTTGATTTGCAGTCATATTGGTGAATATTCTTGTATCCTCGAATCACATTGCTCTATAGGATTCTGTGAACTATACCCTAGATTTCTGAACTTATTGGTGTTGTTTATACTAGTTTAGAACTTATAGGTAGCAACAAGAACATATTGTTTTCATGTTGGCATCTCTTAAGGTAACACATGATTAATGGGGCAAGACAATGTTTTCGTGTTTAATAAAATTTGAAACGTGCATGCTTATTGTTCTTTATATTTATACATATTAGGTAAGTTATTTTAGAGAGGTTGAAACGGATATATAGTCTGATATGCAGTTCATGCATTTAATAAAGTGAATCTTGATTTCATTCATGAATTGAGATCTATGGTTTTCAGTATTCTAATACATTGAATTGTATGTGGTCTTTATAGTTTTGTTTAATTTAAAATTTCATTGTCTACTTGGTTACGAAGTTCTGTAGTGGCTAACTAGCATGTTGTTGCTCACTTCCATAGTTGCAAAACAGCACAAAAGTTTAAAGGCGAAGATTGGTGGTGCCATGGATGAAACACAAGATGATGCTGAAGATGAAGAAACTAAAAGTGTTGCGTGGGGGAGGAACAAAGGCATCTATTATGATAATGATAAGGTAAACACTATATTGAATTTCATGGACCTTGTTTTTCATCCAGCTGTCTACGCACATACCAAGTGAAAATAACTACCTATTGCTCTTTGTTAGCACCATACACCATATTTTGGTTAAGGTAATACACATGCTTCTGATCTGTTATAAAAGGCTGTTAGAAATATGATTAGTGTAGATGGGTAGGCGTAATTTGAAGTAGATTGTCTTCTTAAACACATGCTTCTTATATTTTCTAAAGGGAGAATCAAGTGAAGATGAGGAAGAGGCAGAGGTTTTGAGGCTGCAAAACGAAAAAACAAGGCTATATTCAAATGCAGACCATGGTCTTGAAGATGACGAGGAAGATGAGAGTGAAGGAGAACCAACGTTTGAGGTTAGATTCAGAATCTATTATGACATCTGCTATATGATTTCTCTATAGGTCATGTTTTCTGGAGTGCTTCAGTTGGTGACGGAGTAACCTTGGAGTTATTGCGCCTTACACTCCGATGCTTATTTCAGGAGAATCTGAGAAAAGGAAAAGTTCCATCAAAAGCTACTGTGGGCCATGGTGCCCAAGATGAAGCTGACGCTGGTTATGAGGTTGTCATGAAGGATCCAAGTTCTTTGTCAAAAGAAGAACAAATGGACATTGTATACAAGTGAGTTCTTTTCATTGGATCATTATTCGTGGTTTCCCCTATTTGCATTTAGCACATAGTACTATTGCATCATTTCTTTCCTGCTCTAAGTGAAGTAGTGTACTTGCTATATTTTGCTTTCTTAATGGGGAATCAGAACCCATTGTTAAGTAACTGAAGTAATCATTCTTCTACACCTAGACCTAGCTGAATAGTTATTTGCAAAAGAATGTCCATCTAAGTTTCAGGATGTTGCACCAACTATCCTCCCTTCTCAATTGTATATATTTTTCATAAATATTGTGTACGACTTTTTTGACATAAATCTGTGTTCGAGAAGAGAATGATGAAGATAACTCTTGGACTGTTGAAAGTTAAAATGGCCACTAGATCATATCTCATCATTTGCACATATCATTCGTGATCTTAAAGTTTTACTCTAATGTCATAGAAAACATTTGCATCAATAAGAAAAATACACCCTTCAAGAAATTAAGTTAAATAAGCAGTCATTGACTTATTGTGTTAAATCAGCAATGAAGGAAAGCGTTTTATAAGCAACCGCCTGTTCAATCTGACAACCTAAGTATTCAGTATGTAGACTTTTGGCCTCTGATTTATGCCGTGTTCTCTAATCTGGAAAGAAAAGAAAAGAAAAGAAAAGGATGGAAAAGAAAGGAAGAGAAAAGAAAGGAAAGGAAAATAATTTTTTCATTTGTGTTCTCGAAATGGAAGTAAAAGGAAGGAAATATAAGGAAAGGAAATAGTTTTTCATGTTCTTGAACAAGAGAGAAAGGAAAGGAAATATGTCATTTTTACAAATATACTCTTATAAAAATATATTTTTTATAATGAAAGATTGGGTAGTTTTGTTAGTTTAATAATTTCAGTAATTTTTTTAAATAATTTTAATTTCTTTCCCTTCCTTTCCTTTCTTTTCCTCCCACATTTGGGAGGAAAGGTTTGGGAGGAAAATTATCAATTATTTCCTTCCGTTTCCTTTCCTTCTCTCCTAAAAAAGTTTCGAGAACACGAGTTTTTTTTTACTTTCCTCCACTTTGCCTCCCTTTCCTTCGTTAAATGAGTTTCGAGAACACAACGTTAGTGATTTAATCAAAATGGGACAGGCAGGCATACTGCACAGACATCCTGAACGTAGGTATATATTGAATATCAGTTGATGCACATCCAATGTGGATTTCTTCTACTTAACTTTGGTCATTAGGTTGCTGCATCCTTAATTTCCCTCAATTTAGATTTTCGATTGTGGCTATTGGGAGGGTCAATTTGCGGCAATAGTAATGCGTGTACATTTTGTCATTGTAGAATATTGCTGTAGACAGTTAATAATGATGTTCTGTTGGTTTTCATACTCTACAAGCCTCACTTCTGCTTTGTATTTTATGAAATCTTAAAACAGTTTTTGAACAAAACTTTGCTTTACAGTTCTGCTCCAGAATTAGTTGGTTTGCTATCAGAGCTAAATGAAGCAGTGGAGCAGCTTGAGACCAAAGTTGATCCAATTTTAAGCAAGGTATGTTGTTCTTTGACTTTGAGTGGATTCATTCTCTCTCTTTTTTGGCCTGGAAGGAAGGTGGTGCAGGATGAGATTATGACAAGATAGAATGGACGGGAAACGACCAACATTAACTAGGCAACCACAAGAGCTTAGGATCCCTTGAGCAACAAGTTGATTTGGAACAATCAGAATAGATAATTGGAGAGCTTTTTAATTACACCATGACACAATATTCAATCTTCACGAATAATGAACATTTGTTAAGCACTGGGGGTTAAAACTATATCAATAACTAAACCATAATCTAGATTGAGGGAACAGGAAAGCTGATGAAAAGATCAAAATACCGTAACTAGATGATACAGTACTTAATGACTAACCCCGCCTGCTGAATGGTCAGCGGGACAACCACAAGGAGCTCTGCCCCTTGACCCCGCAAGGGGGCGCGACCATATAGACCCCTGCTTTATGGTGATCTCAGGCTTAAGAGTTAGCTTATATGAGTGTGCTCTCCCCGCCTCCTAATCAATATTATAGCTTAATAAAAAACCTCATCTATCTTGTGTAAATCACAAGTTCACAAGTACACCAAAATGATTGATGACACTAAATCACCAACAATGGAAACATATGATATTTTATTCCCTTTGATGGTAATAGAATGTACTTACTGGACTAGAATGAGAGAAGATAACATCATGTTTTTAGTTGATAGCAATAATGCGCTTCACCAAATCAAACACAGGAGCTTCTATCAGTCACCCAAAAGTAGTCCTACATAAAGCCATAAATCATGTCACAAAAAATAAAAACTTGCTTGGATATTGAACATTTTGTGTTATGTTTTCTCAACATTAAACTACAAAATCACATATTAGCACATTTCCATGGACATTTCATGTGTGCTAAACGTTTTCTCCTTGATAATTCTTAGATTGTCTCATCATTCATCTTTGACTCTTTGATGTGGTTTTCACGTTCAATGATATTAAAATCATGGTTTTCTTGTGTAGCTCAAAGAAGAGAAGAATCTAAATAAAACGGGCATACAATATATGGAGCTGAAGAAGCAGCTTCTACTGTCGTATTGCCAAGCAATTACCTTTCACCTTCTTCTCAAGTCTGAAGGTCATTCAGTTCGTGATCACCCGGTTCTTGCTCGCCTTGTGGAGATTAAGAACTTGTTAGACAAGGTTAGTGTGTCTAATTAACATTTACTTTTTTAACTTATGGTTCTCAAAAGTTCTTTTTTGCCAAGGTTTTGAAATTACGATCTAGTGTAGTATATGTCTTTCTTTTTCGTTTCTCTTTGTGCATGCGGTCATACATTTGGTGACTTTGCTCTTTGTTTTTTTATTTGAGTACATTCTCGCAGTAGAGAGCATATTGGATGACTATTCAACCATCTGAATTGTTCTTCGTTGGCAGATGAAACCACTTGATGAGAATCTATCATTTGACGTTGAGGATTTTCTCAAGAAACAGGCTACTACAACAATGTTGGATTCTCCTGAGGAGATAGCAGCTATTGACCCTGTTTCTTTGGTCGATAATTCCAAGACCACAGTAGTGTCGTCCGAAACACAAAAAGAAGTTAGTATCTTGATACTGTCTGCAAGTCTAAACATGCTTTCAAAATTCTATAGTTTCTTGTCTTAAAATCTTGAAATATGTTTGCTCTCATGCTTAGCCCCATGTGGAAACCAAGCTTGTAAAGATGAATATGATGGATGGTGATAATGGAGGAAAGCGTAAGCGTAAGGTGAGTCCAATCAACTAATTTTGATAATTGGTTGCCATAATATCTTGCACTTCTGGTACTGCTTTGCTTCATATTGTTACTCCTTCCATCCCAAAATAAGTATCCTCATTTCTATTTTAGTTTGTCCCAAAATATGAGATGGATAAATTGTTTACTCCCTTATGATCAAGGATAAAATTGTCATTTAGTTAATTAAAAGGTATAATGATTACACATTTCTAAAACCGTGTGTTTTTTTCTTCATTGTGGACGTTTATTTTGGGATGGAGGGAGTATTTTCTAATCCACTACCGCTACAAGAACTACATCTACCCACATTTTGAAAATTAATCCTTCTACAACTGATACTTTAGAAGTGCTTCCGTTACTGGTATTACTGGATCTTTTTACTCGACTGACATCATTATCTTAATGTGGCAGAATGAACAAATGGGCTTGCAGAGTGTGGAAATGCTGAAAGTAAGAGCTGCCCTCGAGGAGAAACTGAAGCAGAAAGGTGTCTTCAACTTGAAAGCACCAAAAACCGATGGGGTTAAGAAGAACCTAAAACCATTGAACGGGTATCTTCTGTCTCAGTTTGTTGTGGTTAAAACGTCTATTTAAACTACCAAGTTAATTTTTGGTCTTCACTGGAATTGAGCAGAAAGCTAGAGGCACTTGATGATTTTGACGATGATGCTTTTGACATCGAAGGAAACCGAAATAAATCAAGTAATAATGCAATGCCTTCAAGTAGACTATCCCAGCTAGTAACACATATGAAGAAGCCAAGGGTAAAATCTTCATATGACTGCTTCTTTATTCAACTTTAAAGTGCTATGTGATTGCCTATAAATTAATTGTTTCTTGTAAGCTCAAAGTTCTTGCGAGTTTCAGTCCTTATTCTTTCTAGAATTCACTTGCATGCACACAATATAGTCATAGATGCCTCTGTATATTTGATTTCTGAAACATGATCTTTAGTCCTACAAATGTTCTTTCTTTTCATTGACTTGCCTTTTCGTCTCTTGATTCTTTAAAATGATCATGTTTCACTTCTTGGTTCCTTGAAGGTTATATCTGGAGATGATGATTTACCAAAGCGAGATGATATTGGAGAAAGGCGAAGAAAACATGAAATGCGGGTTCTGGCGAGTGCTGGAATCCAGTCTGATGATGATTTACATGATGACGAGCCTGGCACCCTTGAGGGTGATGGAGTTAACGACACAAATGAAGACAGTGGGACAGACTCGGAGTCTGATCTTTACAAAGAAACCAAAATAAAGCGTGATGCCAAACTAGCTGCTAAAGCACAGAAGTATTCAAGGTAATTGATCTTTTCTTCTTGATTTAGAGAGTCGAATATACAGCTGGCGTGTTAGAAATTAGAAACAGAATTTCACTTGTTCGTTGTGGCATTGTCGAATTGTGTAAAGCATAATGGAAATATTGGTGGTTTTGTAGAACCGCTCCTTCAGTTGTTGCAGCGCCAGAAACTCTCTCTGATGGGAAACGACACATAAATTATGAGGTAATCATATCTGTGACATTTATGATTTGCATACGATGATTTTACTTGGGCTCAACTAATGATTTTGAATTTGGTGGGGGGTCCAGATGGAGAAGAACAGGGGGCTGACTCGCAAGCGCAACAAGGATCTTAAAAATCCAAGAAAGAAATACAAGGTACAATGTTACATTGAAAACGAGTTGTCATGGTCTTAGGTCTTGCCTTCCTCACCTTGTTGATAGAGGGGAATTTTGCATGATTTTAGCTTGGTGTAAGCGGTATATATCTTCTGTCTCAACCCGCCCCCATCCCTTGTATATATGTAGGGGTTGTTGCAGATAAGAACTGCAAATATTTTGAGAGCTTAGAAAAACCAACTAATTTATTCATGATGAATAACCCTAGTATATTATTAATGATAATCATCATGAATAATTCACGAAATGTTGGTTCTCAAAATATCTGTGGTTCTCTTCTCGTTTAGGGTAAATATTGTAAGAACCATTACATGTGAAAATGCAGTTTATTTTTCTTCATATTGTGAGAATGATAAATATTTCAAGAACCAATGAATCAAATATTGAGTAAACATGAAACTGTGCAGTTGAAACACAAGAAGAAAGAAGTTGCTAGGAAAGGACAAGTACGGGAGCACAGAAAGCCTGCCGGTCCCTACGGTGGAGAAGGGTCTGGTATCAATACCATCAGCCGAAGTATCAGATTCAAGAGTTGATCATTGTTTCTTGCTTACAAAATTTTGTTACTTGTTAGATTCTCAACTTTTATCAATATGCATACACCATTTTTATATAATTATTCGGCGTAGTTTGAGAATGCATAAAAAATGTGATCAAGTTCGATCCAGTTCTTATTTAGCCTAGTCATGATTTTTTTTTCTTTTCTAGCTTAAGGTACAATTCTTTATAATTTGTACTTTTTTATGTAAAGGAGTATTCCAGACCACTTTGGGCCCAGACTAATCTCCTGGAAAACAGACCTATGGCCCGCGGGCATTCATCCCGTGGCCACAATGCTGCGAGTGGGGCTCGAATCCGGGCAACCGCTATGATTGATAAACTGGGATTTTCTGCCTACATTTTTCCATGTAATCAATAATTACAACATAATTTGTCACATTGACCTTAAAACGCCGTCATGACTAAGACAGTTTTGTTAAAAATTGTCTTTCGTTTTACTCCTAATATCATGGTTGAAAGTTGGCGGTTGGATGAAATGAAGGCATTATATTAATTTTCTTGTAAATAAATGCTATTATTTATTTGCAAGAAAATTGGGTTAATAGATTACATTAGACATAACAATACCATGATTACAGAAAACACCATAATAATAATAATAATAATAATAATAATAATAATAATAATAATAATAATAATAATACGATGTGGTCATCAATGGTGGTACGATGATGTTGGTTTACCTTAAATTGGGAGGAATAATAAATTAGGGGCCATTTATCTAAACGTTTACTCAGTAAACACTTACCAACAAAAGTATTTTGCTTACTTTAGTGGGTAAGATTATATAGTTCATCAAAACAGTATATTATACAACAATTTATCCAGTAAACGCTTACCGGATAAGTTTGTCACTCTCACGTACTGGGTTAGACTCTCCATCCTTATCATCGCTCTTACCGGGTAAGATTCTCGGTCAGTTCATCCGGTAAGGTAGGTAAATCAGTAAGCGCTTACTAGGTAAACCTTTAGTAAACGGCCCCTTATTCTCGTTCCTCTTGAGATCAACATGATCCAAGAAAAGAAACCCAGAAACAAATGATGAAAAACTTGACTTGTTAAAAATAAATTTCCATATGGAAAACATAGTCTTGGATTGGTTCTTGGTAACAAACCACCAGTACCTAGAGAAAGAGACAGAAAGAAAGAGAGGATTCACCCTCAAATTTGCATCCTAAATCTACATTTCAAACAGGTACTTGAACCCTGAATGCATCCAACAAACACCAGAAAAATAAAAAACAGTATCTCCGAGTTAAGTTTACGTATGTGTATTTAGATATTGCTGCTGCTGTGCTATCCATCCATTCAGTGCATGGTAGGACGAGGTGCACGTGGACGAACCGGGGTCTTCGAAGGGCTAACCCTGCATCAACACAATAAACCATCCATTCAACAAACCAATCTACACTTTTCAAAACATCATCAACAATCACCTCACCTTATCGGCAGTGATCCCAATACTGCACCGCTACAGTTCAGGGCCGTAATTGCACTCTCCGCCTGAAAAATTCAACACACAATGCATGATCGTTACCTTTTCCTTTTTTTTTTCGTTTTTCATACACCCACTCATCCATCTTATACAATAAAAAATAATGGAAAGAGAATATGTTTGCATATCACAATCTAATTTTAGTAACAAGTTTAACCTTGAAATGACCCTTTTTTATAAATAAAAGGAATGGAAGTAAGGCAAGGGTAACATTGTAATGAATGCAGTTCATATTTAAGCTGGGGAATGCAGGTTCTTAGCATCTAAAAGAAGATTTGAGCTAAAGAGTGTAAACCAATGTTGATATTGAACAACACATTGCATCAAGCATCAGTATCATACAACTAGAGGATTATCCTATAAGATTAGAACCTTAGAATACCCATCAACAGCATGCAAGCTATATGTATTGGCCACTTATGCACTCCCCCACCCCCCCAAAAAAAAAAATAATAATAATAAATAATAACAATAACAACAATAAAGCATTGGTGCCACTCAATCTGCTTCTATATACCAGGAATTGAACAGAGTAAGTGGACTAAAGAGGGTTAAGGATCAGCTGATCTTGATCTAGAATTTATGCATATATCAAACTCCAAGACAAGCAAATGTCAGGCCGAAAAAGCCAAATTACCACTCACTTTAATAACCACCTAAGTAGCAATGCATCCAGATGTTCTCTTTTTTATTAAAGTATACTTGAAAATGATCCAAAGACCAAACCCGAAACGACTTCCTACTGTCTACTCCTAAGACTGGATGAGGGGCAGATCCAGCTACCATATCGTGTGATGCTCTTTATATGTTCTCCCTGCAACTCGTTATTTCCCTTGCTGGTATGTACCATATCGTTTGTGAGAATATCCAATAAGAATATGAATTTCTGTTCAAAATTTCTGCATTATTTGTTCTTCAATACTCAATTTCACATTAACTTTCGGTTGCCCAACACTAACTTTTAAAAACTCACAAAATTTGGACTAAACGAACATAACCAATATCAATATTTTAACACTTATGTGTTTATACGACTTACTGGTTCTGATATAAACATAAAAAAGAAAGTAATTGTATTCTAAAAAGTAGCATGCTTCTATATGTCCCAAAATAAATCCAATATTTCCCTTTTTTGCTCAAATTCATTGCAATGCTACCCTTCTTTGCAAAATTTTAAAGCTAAAATACCTATTTGCACATTCGTTAATAATTACAAACTATTGATTAATCAATTTGGTCCACAAGATTCCCCATGTTTTGTCAATGTAAGTCACACGTTGCCACTTTCTGGGAGGAGTACCAAAACTGAACCACGTAAGCATCTATCCAGAAGGTCTCTCTGCTGCTTAGCTCCACTTAATGGTTTTTAGAACACTGTGCACTATAATAGCTTTCATAGATCCAAAACAGTAATTTCACGTCCCAATAAAATGAAACTAGATGTGTTGACTAATCTCCTTTCAAGTTTTTATCTCAAACACAAGTTACATTTGTGCATCCTAGTTCTGACTTTCATAGATAAGAGCATGTTGTTAAACTTCATCCCATCACCCAAGTGCTATAGCCCCAACCCAATAAACTATACAGCATAGATCATGAAAGATGTCTGAAATACATGGGTATTGGTACCATAACCAACGGTGACTAATTGTAATGCAGTCCCACCTACTGTATGCACTTTTCCATCTGTCACCAAACCCTATAAAAGGGAAACTAACTTCACCCCTATCTTGCTTGACCTATTTCTTGGGTCGATCATTACTTTCTAATAACTTTTACACGAAACATATGCTGACTAACACATACATCAATATCAACATATTATGTCAGTTGACAGCAATTGTATTTGCAGACACCCAATAGGCAACCTCAGAGTTCAAAAAGATTAATCTTCAGCTAATTCCATATTTAATATTTTTTAGCACATACAGAATTGAATTTGCATCATAAGTACTGACACACCTGATCATCTCAGAATAATCAAATGAAATATCCATCTCAACACATTAACACACATATTTCTTGCACACAATGTAAATAAAATAGAATTAAGTATTTGCATTGTTATCACATGCATGCACAAACATAGTCACCACAAAGCTCAATGCTGATAATAAGTTTGAGATTCTGGATGGAAGTGCATCCAGTGCAAATACCAATCCTGTTAGTTGTTAGTTGTGGTAAACTACAGTGAACCTATTGAAGACATACATCAAGGCTCAAGCCATGTAGCAATAGGAGTTTCCAGGTCTACTTGATCTGGCCTCTTTGCATGTTCAGCTTTCATGGTCTGTTTCAATTTTTTTTACCCATATCTATGTGTGGTATATTATATAAGGTTGCTCCTTTATGACTGGAAGGTCATGGTTTCACATAAACCTCTTTGTACAAAGGAAAGACTACATACAAAGACTTCCCTCCCGAACCCTTGTGAATCCAAGGAACCTGTGCCCCAAGGTCTCCCTTTTGCTATGTGATGTATGTTTCTTAGACTGATATTATACTTATCTAGGAGTGTAAGTATATGTGTCTGATACACTTCAGATGTGCACAAAATACTGTGATAACAACGGGTCGTATTCATCTGAAAAGGATCAAATGATGGTTATTGATGATACCATTTGCACAAAATACGATTTAGAGAATATAGTCAATATACCAAAGGGCCTTTGGCCTAGAAGTATCCTGATTAAATGTAGAGAACAGCCTCTCAGGAGGTCAAAGGTTCAAAACTCACCGCAGGTGAGGGTGCATGAGTTCATTTGCCATATATAAACATTATATACTTCAAAAAAAGATTCAGAGAATATCTTACCGGATTTCTGCCTATTGCAGAGGCTTTTTCTAGATTAGAGGACATAGGAAGGACTTCCATTTGGTGTTAATTTTGCTAGAGAAGGCATATGATAGGGTACCAAGTAAAGTGATATAGTGGGGATCTTGAGAAAAAAGAAGTGCCTACATATATGTTTATGTTATTAATGCATGATAGCTAGCAACAAGTATGAAGCGGTGAAAGCCTCTGATGCATGGACAGATATGTTCATTATCAAGTCTATACTTTTGCTTTAGTTGACACACCATGTTGTATGTTTTTTATCAGAGACCTCATATTTACAACAAGAAAATGCAAAGTGTTAATGCAAAGTTCGAGGTATGGAAACTACCCATGAATCTAAAGGATTTACATTAAGCCAGGCTTAGAAAGTTACATGAACTGCAACTCGATTGCTCAAAATTATTTCTAAAATCTTAAGAGAGTCGCTCGCATTGGAGGCATATGGTAGAGCTTTGGTGGTTTCTAGGTTCGGGACACCATTCTATGTTTGATTGTATCTTTTTAGCTTCGGTAGCTAGCTACGGGTGGCACACAGCACAAGATCAGCATGGAAGCACTAATGGCTAACAAGATAATGGACAGTTGTAAATGTTTTTCAACTAAAAAAGGTTTCACTGGTGGATGAGATAAAAAATAGCTCTAGAAGTGAACATAGGGAAAGGCTTGAACCAAAATAGCTTTCTATGTTCAAATCTCTTTCCACTGTTTGTTATTTAAATATATTAGTTGTGCTCTGAATACTTTTCGTCAAACTAAAGAAAATGGTTACCGAACTAATCAAAAACCTATTCAACCCCCTCAAGTTTTACTTTCTGGCAACCCACAAATCCCTAACTCTGCATTCCTCATGATGAGAATGACAGCACCAGAAACAAACAAATATTGGGAATACTAATATGATGCTCTCGTGCATTTTACCATTCACAATAGCCATTAAACTCTGGTTGTCTCGTGTCACACTCGAGTACATAACAAAAACAATTTCCATGAAGCTATTGGAATGATTAAGCTCTTTGAGCAAAGAACGAATGATGAAGACACATCAATTATAATAATCTCAATTAAAAATACGTGAAGGATCAAGAAGATTAATGCAAATTTGCATACGTTACTGGCTTACTGCAAATCTGTCAATTAAAAAAGACTCCATGTTTGGAGCATGAAGACAAGCTCCTTTTCATTTTTGTGACACAATGCAATGCACATACTTAAAGCAACAAGACCAGCGAGAAAGGTTCAAGAAAAATCACCATCACAAACTCCACAAATGCAATACGAGTTGAATGATGATAATCTCCTAGCAACCTCAAGCGGTACACCTATGAAACAATAGTTTTAGTAATACATGGTCAAGAATTGAAGTAGCAAAAATGTATTCAGATATTGTATATGACAACCACAAACCTCTCCACAAAATGATTCGAAGAATAGTTTCACATCTGCCTGCGTAACCTGCTTCAAACAAAATGGAGATCACATATATGCACTCACGCTAATGTTCATGAAATGCATGCACAACAAGCAAAGGCTTTTCAAATTACCTTCTTATCAATGTTAGTACAATAGATGGTTCTTGCACACATTTCCCTTTCATCTTCAGACTAAACACAAAAGAGGGGCAAACGACAATGGTGTTAGCACAACCATACATTCGTAGCATTTTCCAGCTTCATATATTTTAAGGTAAAAGAATCTCACTCGTGGCAAAAAAGTTGGATTTACGGGTGCAATTGCAGTTTTTGAAGGCAGCACCCTGACTGGGTAGTACCCAAGCATAGTTCCAGCAAGACTCAATGCATTCCTTGCACCTTCTGCAAGCACATTATACACAAAATGATGAAACACCAAGCAAAGATCATATACATTTACTAAATTACCAAAGGTTACATAGACATACCCTCATCCGTAAACTCAATAAAGGCAAAACGAAGAACGGAATTAGGGTCACCACAGATGCGGCAATCCACAACCTATTATGGCAGAGAGAGAAACGTATCAGCTAAACAATCAGTCAAAGTCACAATATATCACCAACAAAACCAAAAGACATCCCATCATGATTTGGTTCACATATTCACCTGCCCACAATTGATAAAGAGGGCAGCAAGTTGTTCTTCAGTCACCTAAAGTCGCACCATCCCAAATTTGTAAGAAATAATTCTAGTTACAAAAAGTTACGAGAAACAGCAAACTCCAAGCGAAAAAATGTTATCCTGCAGTAAGTATACGACTCTTCACCTGCTGATCAATATCAGAAACATGAACTGTTCTCCTAATAACATCTTCTCGTTGCGCCATGTTGGTTCGGTTATTCATCCTTCGTTTCCCATGACTAAAGTTACCCTTCTTCTAACCATTAACATTAAAAAGTCAGAACAATCAACACAAGAAACACCTCATGACAAGTTGACAACAAGAACTCAGTATATCTATCTTCCTTTTGCTTTCTAAAACACATATAAGTTTTTCAAAAGAATCCATTAAACCAGAAAACAAGAAAACTGAAAGAAAAAAAAAGGGGGAATGTGAATATTGAGTTATACCCTTCTATTAGAAATGCCATTGATGTTGGTAAATGGGGTGTGGTTAGTTTGGAGCATGTAATCATTGACAGAAGAGTAACCAAAGTGAGCAGCAGCAGCAGATGGTGGTAGTAATAAAGACCCATTAAAGTTGTTGTTGGAAAGTGAAGGGGGCACAAATTCTTCAGCCATAGGATTCAATTTGGACAACATTTCAGCCAAATCCCTCATTTCTTTCTTAAAACCCTCTTCTTCATGATGATGATGATGATGATCAACACCAGTCATGTTCATCTGCTGCTGCTGCTGATGATGATGATTCAAAACACCGTTTCCATTAGGTATCATCTTAGTCTGCTGCTGATGAAAACTCTGATTGTGATCGTTGGACCTGGTAATCGAAATCGATGATTTCGACTGATCAACATCGGTTGATTCGACCCGATTATTGGACCCACCATTCTCAACAAGAGTCATGGTTTTTTTTTATCGATCGACTCACCGACTGACACTAGTCTGAAAAAAGGGTTATTTATCTTGTTCTTCCACCTGCACAATTAGCTGATTGTAACCATCAAAATCCAAAAATTGAGTGTGATTAAAAACAAAAAACTTGTTGAAATGAAATAATAAAAAGGAAAGATGCCGACAGTATTGAGTTAGAGAAGAGATTTATTTACCTGTTGTTGGTTGGAAAAGAAGAAGGCTAAAATAGAGTATTAAATCATGGAATTGAACACAAAGATCGTCGTTGGAGAGAGAGATATGAGTTGCATATAAATTATAAGAAAGAGGGCAAAAAGAGCATCACTTTTTTTTTTCTTTTAATGATAATAATAATAGTAATAATGAATCACCATTTTCCTTCTTGATGTTTGTCTTCTTCGGATCGGCGCTTTTCGCACACTACTTTTGGGACATGCCACAAACACCCAAATTTTTTTTTACCCAAATTTATTAGATCACCACCACCAGGGACGGACTTGAAGAGGAGCATACGGTGGCACGTGCCACCGTCTTATCTCTCCGTCGAAAGGTTTAAAATTTTGAGTTTATAAAAGGTGTCACCGTATGATATTCAAAAGTTCAAGAAGATGCAACCATACCTTGTAATCGACCAAACAAAACAAAAAAAACTCTTGAAATCAACCCAAAAAACCGAAAAAGTCACTCGAAATTGAAAAAAAAACGTAAAAATCTCTCAAAATCAAACAAAAAGCTATAAAAATCCCTCGAAACGGTGGAATTAGGCTAAAAATAAATCGGGCGATATTGAACGTCGGTAACACGTCGATAAAAACCGTGTTTTTTGTAATTATTTTTTATCTATATTATATAGTGTCACCGTATGAAAAAAATTATGGGTCTGTCCCTGACCACTACTATGCCTATTTGAATACTTAGACTTGCTAAATAGATGAGATTTAAGATGGATTAAAGGCTCATAAAAGTTACATTTTGATTTTGTAGAAAAGTCAACACAGTTTCACATGAGAAAAAGTCCATTTTATCGATTTAGGGAATAAAATACATTTTTCTTAATAGAATTTGAGTTTCTGAGCAAGACGCAAGACTAAGTTTTAGGCATAAGTCGGATGTGTTTTTAGTTGATTCAACGGTTTCAAGGGATTGTTTCAGTGTCTTGGTTGATTTCAACTTTCGAGGGATTTTTTTTTTCCAGTTGCTTGGTTGATTTTGATAGTTTTCTATTTTTTGGTTGATTTTTAAGGATCTTTTCAAAAAAAAAAAATCGGTTTTTGGTAGATGTCCCTTATCATTTCTAATATTCCTAAGCATCCTTCAAAATTTATCTTGTACACTTTTTATACCTAAAAAAACCTTGCAATACTCGATAGTTTAGGTGTACAGGACCCCTTGGGTTCTTCATAGGTTCGTCCCTTAATAGATCACTAATTAAAATGTGGCATAATGGTGACAAAGATGTGGAGAAAGACTAAATGGTCGTTTACCAACACAAACTTTGTAAGTTATTACCAAACAAGAGTCATCATCTTCACTTATTTTATCGGGCAAAATTCTCAACCATCAAAATAACATAGTATATATGTATCTTACTCGATCTCTTACTCGGTGAACACTAACCAGGTAAGAGTCACTACCTTTACTTACCCTTTAAAATTCTGAGTTAACAAAATAGTACAATAATATTGTTGGAAAAGACTATTATGTCTCACCGGATAAGCATCTCTAATCCAATTGAGGCAATAAGAGCATCGCCAACAAATTCTCCAAAATAGAGTATCAAAAGTCAAAATATCCTGGAAAATTTAGATTCATCTCAAACAATTTCTCTATTTTGGAAATTACTTAATTATATTATTAAAATATTCAATACAATTCATACAATATTATTTCCCTCTCTCTTACATTTAATTTCAAAGATTCTCATTGATAATAAGAATAAAAAAATCATTTCTCTTTCCTAGATAATCATTTTTAGAGACTTCTCCAAAAAGTATATTCGGATCATAAAATTATAGAATATTTAAATAATATAATTAATGATGAAATATCTAAAATAGAGAATTTATTTTAGAGATTCTGACTTTTGGTTTTCTATTTTAAAGAAATTATAGAAAATATGTTGGAGATGCTCTAAATAATCATTTTTTTTTAAATCTCTAAATTTAAAGATTTTCATATTTTTCTTCTATCTTGTAAAAAGTTTTAAAGAAATATATAAAGGATATGAGACCGTGTATTAGAATAAAATTGTTTGAGTATAGTTAATAGAATGTGGGTACAAAAAACCGTTTGATAAAATCTAAGAATTTTTTACAAATTGACAAAAAATTTAGAGTAGCCATGAAGTCACAATTATCACACACGTGGTGCATATGGATTCAAAGATCTATAAATTTAAATTCGAAAATTATTTGTTAAAAGTGATATATAAAATAAAATCTATTTGTTAAAAAACTAATGTAGTTGGATCTTGTGATTATTTTCATTAAATCCTACAATTTGCAGATTTCGATATATTGCATCTAATTATGCTTCTACAAAAATAGACAATTCACGATATTTAATTTTTTTTTAGCAAAGTTGATTACAGGCAATTCCGACCATCCCTATACGAAACTCATCTTCTAGGAACTACCGTGAGGAGGCAATTCAGAGTTGACTCGGCAACCGAGACTAGTAGATGGGTTCAAGCCATCTTTCACGGGATTCGAACTTAAACCTATTATATATTTGAGTAAAGTCGTTATGTCAACTGAGTTACAAACGAGAGGATTGAACCATATCTACTCTTATTATCAGGCTTACCATTCTAAGACAAAGATAGAATTATAATTCACTTACCAAGTATAAACCAAAGAGCCATGATGCATAGAAAGAAACATAGGATTGTATTCAAGTAGCACAACGTCTACATGATATGATAGCTCATGCAGCGATTTATTAGCAGAATTAAGACGATAGATATAAAAGATATTATTACATTTTATTAGCCAAAGAAAGGCATGCTTCTCCATAAGCAAATCTAGAAGGCTTTCAGACACATGATCTCCAGGCCTTCTTCATTCAGACAAGTCACTTGTTGCTGAGCTCTGCACTTCCATAACCAGATTCGCTGCCACTTCTTCCGCCTGGAGAAATGCTTTCTCCAACGCCTGTAACATTATAAAAATTCGCCAATCATCCATTTGTTTACATGATAAAAAAAATGTAAACAAAAATAGAAATCACAAGTGTTACCAGATGAGGCTTTAGTCTTAAATTACTACCCTGAACATATAGACAAACAGACAAGGCCACAGGCATGACCATCTAGTATCACTTGAAATTGGTAACAAGCTTGCAAGACCTTATATTACAAGTATAGAAACTAAAAGGATCGGATCATATTACAAACCAGTAAATGTAAAATTTCTACCTTTTTTTGCTCTCTCTCACCATTTTATTCTTTAATCGGCCCAGATTTAGAAAAATAGAGATACATAAGAGATTTTAAAGGCATTGGGTTACATTTAAGACATATAATATAGGTTGGGTTGCAAATGAAGTGATGGGTGTAAATGAAGATGAAGGAAAAAAGACATGTGGCTTTCCAGGGAGAGTTTGAGACATGGATATCAAACTTTAAAGCCAAGTAGCAGATGTTATATGGTTCTGAGTAGTTATTAATAGTTTTCAGATAAACAAAATTGTAGCATCAACAAATTATTAATACCTACAACCTTGTGAGCATCACACCCTAGTTGAACATGCAAAAACAAATAGATAAATTAAGTAGTGTTAATTACTCTAAATAAAACCTACTTGAATAGGCTTGTAAGAAGACCCTAAATCCCAATTACTAATGATAAAATCTAGTTCATCAAGTCCTACCAAATTGAGCATCAAATGGCATCCAAACAACAAAGAATAACTTGTAGTTGCCGTTTAATTTTGATCATGTCAATCTCGTAAGAGAATTCTATTTTTTTATGCTTGAAATTACCACAAACATGGAATCATCTACATGTGCATATTAGATTGCAACATTAAACCAGTTTCATAGTACTCTTTATCACAAAAATGGAATACTTACCCTCAAAGCGAGATCCATGAACAGTTAACAACAGAGGAGCAGCTGATGCATGTGCGAGAGCCCCCGCCCGATGCAGGGGATTTGCTGAATTCCCCTGCACCGGCGTGTAAATGTTGATTGATTGCTATTCAGAATCTTCATAGACATCATCATCAGAGAGTTCATCGAATGCTCGCATATCAAGCTGATAACGAAGGATTCCCCCAATTCCACCGAAACCTCTGCAAAACTGAGATCCCTCTTGTGATCTGTTGGTGACAAACTGAAGTGTGCAACCAAACTTCCTGTACTCGTTAGCAAACCACTCAAGCAAAGACATCTTTTCCTGAACTTCTAACTCTGCATTGGTGGTTGGATCCCTGAAGGTCTTTTGATCAACTTCTTGCTCTTTATTCAAGTGCTTTAAGATCAACTCACCTGATATGATGTTTTTAAGAATATACCTGTTGATGTCCAGATTTTCCCACACGATGAGCGTTTCAACTGCACCCATCTCAAGAGCCTTCATGGTGTCATCCACACCAAAAACGTACTTCCCAGTATCCTGGCTAATCTCCTCAAAGTACTTGCCTATCAACCGCTTCTCCTGTATAAACTTAACATTTGCAAGGATCTCAGCCGACAACTCTATAGCCTGATTAAATCCATTCTCACCTCCATAAGAAACATCTACAATATTTAAGATTTTTGCCTGGAGACGAGGATCAAACATATCTGATTGACTAAGTTCAGTCTTAAAGTCTGCAGACCCTGCTAGTATGAGTCCTGAAACATTTGGCTGGCTAGTTGCAGGATTGATAAAGAACTGTGTCGCGAGCTCTGCAGTCTTCCTGACATAGTTGTGCCTCTTCTCCATTCGTAAACGAGCAAATCTCAATGCAGATTGTCCTCCTCTTCCATGCTTCTTTGGGAGATCAACACTGAACTTGTGAAGTACCTCCCTAGTATTACCACTTAATGTTCCAAACAGGGTTCCATTCCCATCCATGACTATAAAACCGAACTTTTCATCAGACTCTAATAGTTCATTCAGAGCTTCTGTATGGAATTTGTTATCACAAAGATACAAGGACGCATTAATGGGTCGGAAGGGCTCAAAATCAATTGTAACCTTCTTTTCCTTCCCGTCTTCAGTAACAATGGTTCCAGTGTAAAGCACAAGCCCGTTTGGAGGAACCTTATTGTAGAGTTTGAGCCTCTGCTGGGCAGATGTTATAGCACCCAAAACTGACTGACGATTCACTCTGCTCTTTATGTTTGAAGCAGTTCCAAATTCATCTCCAAGCATTTTTGTCACCCGAGATACTTGATCACGTGGAGGCATAATGAGAGAAATCATGCTAGTTCCATTGCCTCGAGCAGCTTCCAAGGCCTTGATAAGCTTCTTAATCTTCCAAATCTCAATGTTCTTGTCAGTATCATGAGCGTCTGCCATCGTGGGATGATGGACTGTTGTACCAGTAAGAAAACTACCTGATAGCATTATTTTAGTCCACACATGAAAATCTTGCTCATTATATGGGAAAAGGCTGCCTCAGCTTAATGCGGAAAGATAGTACAGAATATTACATGTCACCGACAGTACAAAAAGGGAAACTAATATGTGCAAATGGAAGAAATATGCTACATAGACGTTGTTATTCAACACAAGTGTAATAGAAGTAGAAAGGAAGTGCAAGTGTGAAATCCTCAAATCAAATATTAAGGTAATTCTTTCAAAGACACGTTATTCCCAGCTTAATGGTTCAGATCTCAGAACTTATCGTTTCCAACTAGGCACTGCTTATCGCCATCGGTATATGACATTTTGTTTAGCAGGAAAAGGCAAGTCATAACTCAAGTGTCCACAATAACATGCTAAAGCATGAAATTATCAAAGGAGATTTTTCAATCAAGATTTTCACCGCATAATTATTTACTCTTTCATAAAGCCAAAATGAGGTGCTTTTGCTTCTATCAAAGCCAATATTACTCAGTTTAGCAAGAGAAGGAAGTTCAAATTTAGACTCCATTAAACAGCTGAAAGCAGCTGTGACACATCAAACTTATGGAAAGGTAAATTACGGGGTTGATAAAATGCAAAACCAACGACAAAATGATTTGAACAAACTTTATAGTCAACATGCTTTGTTCTTTATTATGAATCACAACACATTGGGATTAAGAGGGCACATAAGTGGCTCATTTAAATGCCAAATAATTCTTTTAGATTATGTAAACATGAGCATTGAAATTTTAATATTACCATATTTTGATAGAATTACTTTCCTAAAATGAATGATTTTATTGTGTTATCATTACTATCAGTCAGAACGGACTAGAAAGATTCTTTCAGAGTTGAGAAAAGTCATATGATGAACATAAGTTGAGAAAGTCAATTGATGAACACAAGTTGAGAAAAGTATGTTAATTCATGTTAGAAATGCTTAATTAAACAAGTAATTTCTAATCAAACAAAGTGATGCAGCCACTTAAAGCATAGGGGGGTTGCTTAAGCAGCACTGGGCAGGCATTTTTAGAATGCTTGCATGTATACCAGATAATTCGAAAATATAATCTACCAACATACAAAAAATATATGACCTACCAACCTGGGGTTTTCTCCAAGATAATCAAGTTAGAGTTGGCCTAATAAACCAAACCAAACCAAACGAACCCGTTATATCCCACTCGTGAGTTGGCCTTATAACAATAATGCTATTTGGACTCCAAAATCTGGAAATATTTATTGTGCTTGCAACTATGTGTTCATTTAGTATCAAGTAACTCTATGTTGGTTAGGTTATCATCAACTTTCGACACTCCTATTGGATTTGGGTGTGTGTTTCTTAGAATGGAGATAGAAAGTGTTTTTTTCATGTGTATGTTCTTGTATATTTATTTGCATAATCATCAGATATACATAATGTTCCTGTCATACCTGTATCCTCATTTATTCAGATTTGCCTGCACCTGTTTCCTAGCGTCTTAGTGGTGTTCATTAGGCTCCACAATAGAATAGCTTGAATGCGCTACATAAGAGAAAGTAACTCCCAAAAGAAAACTGATTGATCAATTCATTCGTCAAACTAAGCTGGTAGACTTGGTTGAGTTCCTATACAAGTGTCCTATCTGCTAGATATGTGGTATGTTACCATGACTTTCAGCCTTCCCCGATTATTTTATTTCATCTTGATCTCCGCTGGTTTTTATAGAGATGCGCAATTATATCATCAGCAAAATATTTCAACAAAACCGATGTTCAGGAAACAAGAAATAAACTATATTCAGAACCTTAACAATGTGGCAGTTAAAGGATAGATTGAACTCACCATTCACAATTCTTACAATATGATACGTGCAATTATAATAAAATCACCTTTCAGGTGAACGAAGAACCTAATTTACCCTAGTTCTTATTACATCTCAAATGTGGTAAGACTAGCTCCACTTAATGAACTGGAATGGCTTCCAGGCATGGAACCCATTAAAGATAATGCTTTATCTGCCACAAACTTTCTTATATAAGAATATGATTCCTCGCAGCTTTAACATAATCACCAACAAAAAAATACATCATAGAAACCAAAAAGAGGAACACCCAGGTAAATTGATATTTGCCGGAGCTTAACCAATTCTAGAGAATTGAGTCATCCCTAATTTTCCAGGATACTCTAATGTTTTGTCACTGATTCAATTCATATTATTTTGATGAAGCAAAGGGTCATCTTAACGGGTTAAAATCCACCAACATAACTGGAATTACAAACTGCATGATAACGCCTAAAACCAAATCCTTAAACAGTATATATGAAAGCTACTGAAACTGTCAATCCTTTAGAAGCTTTATCCAACATGAAATGTTTCAGGAGGTCTTTCTCAACATTGCATAACAAACAGATGTTCACTTGACAAGTAAAAAACAAATATTCGTCTGTTCGTCCTATGCATACTCAGTGAAGTCTCTAAGACAAGAACAAGGAAGCTTTTCTTGCGGTTAATATCTAATATTCCTCGTACCAGGCCAACACCAGAGAAGTTATCATTTGTGGTATTCATCATAAAATCCCCTTAAAAGGACACCCAAATAATCAACTAAGCCTATTTACCAACTACAAAATACTCCTTTGCCACAAAAACCACCCCTATTCGACTTTTGTATATGTAACAAGCTACGGTTGGTATGATTGATCAAAAAAATTGTTCTGTTTTCAAGTCAAAAAAATATGGACCGTCAGATTACTTCCAAATAAATATATTAATGAACAAATGAAAAAAAAAACCTTCAAATCCACAAGCTGCATGAATTGCCACTTCGGGAATGGATTGGCCATTTAAGCTAAACAGTTGATCAAACAAAAACCTTCAGGAGTTGCAAAACTAAATATGTTATTCTTTATCAAAATTTTATATTTGAAAACTGGTTTGAATTTCCAGAAAACAAAGGATTTTTGTCCGATTGATGTACGAATCAACACACACACACAGAGAGAAAAAAAAAACTAAAATAATCACAAGATCAAAACATCTTAAATAATTACAAAGGTCATATCTAACTAATCAACAAATTGAATCCATAAAACAGGTAAATCAGAAGGCGCATAGATTATCTTTGCTTTCTAACGATCGTTGATCGATATACATAATAGATTATAGAGAACACGAAAGGGAAACATAGTCATGCAGGCAAACATAATCAGCAAGTTAAAGCAACAAACCTAAATTTCAGATTAAGAAGGATATAAATCTATTGCATATGATCCGTGAATTGCATGCGATCGAAGCAAATGATCGATCGGAGTTCAATTTACCTGAGAGAGAGAATTCGCTTCGGTGCTTTTTTGTTGTACGATATTTGGGAGGTGTTTGAGATTGGTTATTTAAAGTGTTTTTTTTAGAATATTGTTGTTTGATAGATAAGCTATTTCTAGTGTTTGGTTAGAGAAAAATGAAAGTACTTAAAGCGGTGTCAATCAGAAGATAAGCATTTTTTTATAAGTAATTTTGTTTTAACTTATTAGCTTATTTGAAGAGTGTTTATGAGTTTTTGGTACCACAATAAGCTAATTTAAACACTTTCTTAAAAACTCCGGTTTGAAATCGCATAAGTTGATAAACACCTATCAAAATAAGCAATCCCAAACACCCCTTGGAGGAGAGCTTTATTTATTTATTAACAATAAAGTATGTTTTTGATTTTTCTAATATTGATTTAAAATATTACGCCAGAAATATCAGATCGACAGAGGACAGATATCATATATTATAATGTTTTTTTTATCATGAGTTGTACGTAACACGGAAATTATATTTTTTTAATTATTTAAATTTTGTTTTTGTTTTTAATTATTTTTATTATATTTCGTTTTAGTTTTCCTCATGTAGAAAAAGTTTTACAATTAAAGCAAAGTTAAGCAGATGTTTTGCTGCTACAAATTTTTTTTTGAAGAGTGGTATAAACATAAAATAATATGATATTATTTTTAATAATTTAAAGATAAAAGTATAATTTTTATTTTGATGAAGTTCTTTTTTCTCTTAAAAACATTAAACAAAACCACAAGACTTGTGGCGTACTAGTTAAAAGGCCTGTGGGGATGTGGTGGGATATCCCATCCACCCCAGGTTTAAATCCAGGCGTATGCATCATGTGGCCACTAGGTTTAATCTCAGGGCTGCATGCTTTCGCAGTCGGTTGCTTTGTCAAGGGATTAGTCTGGGTCATAGGCCCAGGACACCCTTTACAAAAAAAAAACATTAAACAACAAGAAAATTGGAAATTATAGAAATAAATCTACAATGATTGAGTAATAATTAAAAAGATAGGGACAAAAATTTGGAAGATAATTATTTAATAAATAAGAGAAGAAATGATTTCCATAAATATGTGTATTATGTGCTATTAAAACACAATAGAAAAACTGTACATTTTAATAAAAAAAATTATTTATTTTTCGTGGATGTCTTTTTTGCAACTAACGATTTTATATTTATTCTGAAATTACACCAAAAACATTTTATTTCAACACCATTGATTTAATTTAGGGCAATGCTAATGGCACCCTTAATTATGTCAAAATCAGGTTAATTCGTGCATTGAGAATGTAAAAAACAGATTTTGATGTTGATGTGTGTGAGTAGAAAATTAATCCTAAGGGTGCCTTTAGCAAAGTTAAAGGTGCAATTAGTCCCCCCCCCCCCCCCCTTAATTTATAGAGAAAAGTGAAACAAAAAAAAACGCATTTTCTTGTTATGATTAATTAAATTCTTGATTTTTTTAAGAGTGAATTACATAAATGGTCTCTCGTGAATGCCTGGATTTCACTAATCGTCCCTCCAGTTCTGAAAGTACATTGGTGGTCCCTAAAAGCGAGTTTTGGAGCCCAAATTCGTCTCTGATGCTAACGGCGTTAGATGAACTCCGTTAAGTCTATCATGTGCCCTTCACGTGAGGGCCATTTTTGTCTTTTTACCTACTTTCTTCTCTAACCCCCTTCCTCATCAAGAACTTCATCCATAGCAGCCTTCAACCACCATCACACCACCGCATTCAAACAAAAAAGTAATAACAAGATCAAATACTTAAAATTAAAACTCAAAATTAATTCCTTAAGATTAGAACCCCAATCTTTGATTTTAAATACATTTACAAATCAATTCCTTAAATACATTTCCTTAAATTCAAAATCAATTCCTTTCACATCATTATTAGAAATCCCAATCTTTGATTTAAACACATCCACCTACACCCTCACCTCCTCTCCATTTATGCAAATCCAGATTTATCAAGATATTCAAATCATCACCAACACCACCGCCATACCTCACAGTATCATCATAGCAACTCAAAACCACCACCATTCGATCTGGATTTCGGTTTGGATTCCGGTTTTTCTCACCTTCCTCTCCATTTGATCTGGATTTCGGTTTTTGCTCACCTTCCTCTCCATTCGATATGGGTTTCAGTTTGGATTTCAGTTTTTGCTCACCTTCCTCTCCATTCGATCTGGGTTTCGATATGGATTTCAGTTTTTGCTCACCTTCTTCTCCATTCGATCTGGGTTTCGGTTTGGATTTCGGTTTTTACTCACCTTCCTCTCCATTCGATATGGATTTCGGTTTGGATTTTGGTTTTTGCTCACTGATGTTTTTAGGGCTTTCACTGTTCATGACTTTAACATGTTTGGATTTGGGTTTTGAAACAAGATTGGATTTGAGATCTGTTAAATGTTATTAATGTTCTTCGGTGTGGATTTGGATATGGGATTTGTTAAATGTTCTTGGGATTGGATTTAGATTTAGGGTTTTTGATTTAGAGTTTGATTTAAGGTTTGATTTATGTTAGGTTGTTATTAAATTTGTATACTTTTGCTGTCAAATGGGTTTGGTTTGTATGAATGTTCATTTTATTTGGATATGGGTTTGGTGGTGGTTTGAGAGGTGGTGGTGGTGGTCGTGGTGGTTTGGGAGGCGGTGCAGGTAGCAGGTGGTGCTGGTGGTTGCACTCTTGGACATGAAGGTGGGGATGAAGAAGAAACAACTAAAAAGACAAAAATGCCCCTCACGTGAGGGGCACATGGCTGCCATAACGGCAGCTCAGTGGACGGCGTTAGCGTCAGGGACGAATTTGGGCTCCAAAACTTGCTTTTAGGAACCACCAATGTACTTTCAGAACTGGAGGGACGATTAGTGAAATCCATACATTCACGAGGGACCATTTATGTAATTCACTCTTTTTTTAATAAAAAATTTATTGGATTTTCTCATTTTAAACGATAAAACTTCGACATAAATTTTCCCTTACTTCTTTTCTTTACTTCTTTTCTTTCTAGGAAGGAAGTGTTAAACTTTTTTAATAAATAAACCATTGAACTTTTATAGAGTGAATTATAGTTTTGGTCCCTGATGTTTCGTATTTTCTTTGAAAGTGGGACTTATACTTCTGTATCTCAAATAGTGGTCCCTAAGGTTTGGTATTTGCTCTGAAAGGAGGATCTCCTCACTAACCCCGTTAAAAAACTCAGTTAGTGGGAGGAGTATTTTGGTCATATCACTTTTCCCCTCTTATTATTCCTTATTTTGCAACTTTTTTTATGTTTTTTTCTTATTTTTGTAAAAGCCATAAAGATTTAGGACATGTTATGTAAATAATTATATATATATATATATATATTAAACCACATAAACGACCAAGAGATTGGGGATTCAACCATTAAATCTTGGTGAATTCATTGATTTAATGTTGTTTGATTGATTACACAAGTGGGATTTTGTTAATTTTGTTTTTAAAGCATTGAATCAAGATGAAACATATGATTTGGGGGAATTTGGGGACGATTTCACTTATTCACAGGGACGATGTCATTGAATCATAGGGACAATTTCACTGATTCAGTATTCTTCCGTGTTTTTGGTATTGCTTCTGATTAACCATTCTCATTCCCCCTGTGTATATATATATATATATATTTACAAATTAAAGACCATCTTCACTTCACCATCCCCCGATGTATATATATATATATATTGTATACACATACAGAACACATAGACATTTCGTCTCTTCTCCAAATCACCAAAATCACAGGGACGATTTTGTATCGTTAACGGTGGTGGTGGGTCACCAAATCACGGGGACGATTTTGGCCGGAGGTATGCCGGAGATAGTGAAGTTTGGCCGGAGATAGTGAGGTTTTGTCCCAAAAAATGGTGAAGTTCATCCAATGAATGAAAGTTTATATTCATATGAAATCTTCAATATTAACTCTAGATACAAAATATTAATATAATGAAACATAATGGATTTGATATAGTGAAACAAAATGTTAATATAGTTAAACCTGATGAAACATAAAATGTTAATATAGTGAAACCTGATGAAACAAATTTGATATAGTGAAACATAATGGAAAGGTAATGAAACAAAATATTAATATAGTGAAACCTGATAAACAGATTTGATATAGTGAAACATAATGGAAAGGTAATGAAACAATAATGGTAATGAAATTTAATTGGGTTTTTGCATACTGCATATTGATGAACAGGTAATAAAAAGGTAGTCTTGATATATTATTATTATCTTTTATTAATAAATTAATTAATTTATTACCATATATAATTAATATATTTTATTAATAAATTAATTAATTTATTACCATATTTTATCTTTGTTGCCAAATTTGAAACACAAAAGAAAAAGACGCATTTACCCTTTTGACATATTATTATTATCTTTTATTAATAAATTAATTCATTTATTACCATATATAATTCAAATGAATCTTGATCATTGATCAAAAAGATCAATGGTTGAAATTTGGTTTCCAAAGTTTCCAATAAAATTTGGTTTCCAATTGAAACCACCCCTATATATATATATATATATATAGATAGATAGATATATAGGGGTAGGTTATTATGCAACCTTTTACATGGTGCAACCCATGCAACCCCTTTATCCACCACTCATTTTATTTTCACATTTTTTAATAAAAATGTGAAAATAAAATGAGTGGTGGATAGAGGGGTTGCACCATGTAAAGACCCCTCTCTCTCTATATATATATATATATAGAGAGAGAGAGAGAGAGACAAAGAGATAGAGATAGTTACATAACATGTCCTTATAATATGATGTTTTTTATGTAAATAAGAAAAAAACAAAAAAGAAGTGCACAAAGAGGGATAAAATAAGGTTGGACGAAAATACCTCTGATTCTAATGGAGTTTTTTAACAAAGTTAGTGGTAATGTCTCATTTTCAGAGCAAAATCCAAACCTCAGGGACTACTAATTGAGATATTGAAGTATAGGTCCCACTTTTAAAGAAAATACGAAACCTCAGGAACCAAAACTGTAATTCACTCTTTTATAAATTTGTTGCTTACATCGTTTTAACTATTAAAAAAAACTAGATGTGACCGGTAAAAAAAGTTTTAAAATTAAAAAAAAAACTAACTCAATTTTATCATTCTAAACTCTACGTCATACGAACCTCTCGCACCCAATGTCCTCGCTCCCCATTATACGCAACACCATTGCTCCTTCTCACCACCCTTTGTCGCCCCATCGTCGTCCGCTCTCTATCACCGTCGTTGGCCACTGCCATTGATCTCCCTTTTTTTGATCGTTTTTTATCTCTTTTTTGATATGTCTATACGTAATCAATTAAATTGTTGTGACAGAGAAATATTAATGGCAGGGTCCAATGACGATTATATACGGTATGGAGAACGGACATCGACGGGACGACGAGGAGTGATGTCATTGGGTGCGTAGGGTTTGAATGGCATAGGGTTTGAGAAAGGTAAAAGTGATTTACGCTTTTTACTTCAAACTCTTCCTATCCAGTTACATGCAATTTTTTGGATTAAAAATATGTAGGTACCCAATTTCTAAAAGTTTGATAGTTTATTTATTTAAAAATATTGTTTAAGTATTTAATCATTCAAAATGAAAAAATTCAATGGTTTTAAAATTAAAAAAAAAAAGTTCAATGACTTAACCAATCAAAAGAGGAAAGTTGGTTGAGTTTTCTAACTTTTCCCTTATTTATAATTTATACTATACTATAATGTTGGGTTCGTGCATTGCACGGGAGGATAAATTTTTTGTTGGAATATTGAACCGAGTTAAAATGAAGTGTAATTTATTTGTTAACAGTTAATGAAATACAATGTGAAAAATGAATGTATTTTCATAAGTGGTTAACTTGCATATATTCTTAATCGTTTGTTGTTATGAGTTTGTGCAATAATATTGATAATAGTTTTGTATTATATTATTTAAAACTCAAACGACATGTCTCACAACATATCACTATTATTGAAATAATTATAAATATGAACATACGTTTTTACAGATTTTGCAATTTTTCTGAAACCTCCTCGACAACACTTGACAATCACTTTGAACGTATAAATCTGTAGATTAATTAACAACATTCAACCAACATCAAATATGACAGAAAATAAATGATTTCTATCTTTTGTAACCGGCAACTCAACTGGTATAGTTCAAATTCACTCAGTACCACTTGAAAATTTATCTGACTATTGACTTCAATACTTCATAGTATTAGTCGATAAAAATAAAGATATGTATATATATCTTATTCCCCTACTTCGAAAAATATGATTGTGGGTTTTGAAAAATATAAACAAATCTTCAGTAAATAAAATAAAATATAAAAAAATAGTTTTTCAAAGAAACAAAAATATAGTGGAATACCTTTTGTTAGTTGCAGGTTCCGCCATTGACACCCGACCGTTCGTCTTCTTCTTGTACTCGGATGATACATAGAGAAGCTATATATATTTATAGTGAATGTAGAGAATATTTTAAAATCTTTTATTTTCATTTTCGATTTTACATTTAAATGTAAATATATTAAAAATATGGAAGAATATTTTTATATCTACATCGTTTCTATTTTATTTTCTTTACACTTGGTTAATTTGGAAAGTATTGCGGAATATTTTTATTTTAAAGAATACGATAATTTATTAGTGTATCTCATTATTTTTTATTTTTAATTCATATCAACCTTCTTTTTTCTTCTTTTAATGCTTGTGAAAAAAATACGTGTAGATTTTATATTAGCAAAAAAAAATACGTGTAGATTTTATATTATGCTAATATAAAATACGTGTAGATTTTATAAAATAAAATAGATTTTATATTAGCAAAAAAAATACGGAAGAAAAAAGAGTTTATATTACATCTCATTATGTAAAAAGATTTTATAAAATAAAATATGGAAAAATCATTATGAGATGTAATATAAAAAAATACGAAAGAAAAAAGATTTTATATTACATCTCATTAATATAAATTTAAATGTAAAATCTACATTTAAAATAGATTATGCTAATATAAAATCTATTTTATAAAATTCTCCACCAAAAAAACAAATATTTATATTAATAAATGAGTATCCATTCCACAAATAGATGATTATGTGAGATACTGTGGTTGGAAATGTTGTACCAAAGCATTAAGAAATTGTAAATTAAGTAATTGCCTTTAATTAGTTGTATCTTGTGCTTAAAATGTTGTAATTAAGAGTTTTTTATATCGTTTTTATAATATAGTATAGATTATAAAACACAGATAAAAAACTCTTAAATACAAATTATTGGGCACAAGGTATCATCATTTTATGTAAGATTTTAAAAATCTTTTAATTTACAAATATCAAAGTACAAGATACATATTACTACTGCAGACTTCTAACACCCACCAATTTGGTATTTGTAGGGTCTTCCTTTTATGCAGACATTTTAATGTATCACTATTAATCTATATCTATACTATATTATAAAAATGGTATAAAAAAACTTTTAATTACAACATTTTAAGCACAAGTTACAACTAATTAAAGCCAATTACTTAATTTACAATTTCTTAATGCTTTGGTACAACCTTTCCAAGCACAGTATCTCACATAATCATCTATTTGTGGAATGAATACTCATTTATTAATATAACTATTTGTTTTTTTGGTGGAGGATTTTATAAAATAGATTTTATATTAACATAATCTATTTTAAATGTAGATTTTACATTTAAATCTATATTAATGAGATGTAATATAAAATCTTTTTTCTTCCGTATTTTTTTTATATTACATCTCATAATGATTTTTCCATATTTTATTTTATAAAATCTTTTTCCATATTTTATTTTATAAAATCTTTTTCCATATTTTATTTTATAAAATCTTTTTACTAGATGTAATATAAACTCTTTTTTCTTCCGTATTTTTTTGCTAATATAAAATCTACACGTATTTTTTTTATAATATAAAATCTACACGTATTTTTTTCACGAGCATCAAAAGAAGAAAAAAGAAGGTTGATATGAATTAAAAATAAAAAATAACGAGATACACTAATAAATTATCGTATTCTTTAAAATAAAAATATTCCGCAATACTTTTCAAATTAACCAAGTGTAAAGAAAATAAAATAGAAACGATGTAGATATAAAAATATTATTCCATATTTTTAATATATTTACATTTAAATGTAAAATCGAAAATGAAAATAAAAGATTTTAAAATATTCTCTACATTCACTATAAATATATATAGCTTCTCTATGTATCATCCGAGTACAAGAAGAAGACGAACGGTCGGGTGTCAATGGCGGAACCTGCAACTGAACAAAAGATATTCCACTATATTTTTGTTTCTTTGAAAAACTATTTTTTTATATTTTATTTTATTTAGTGAGGATTTGTTTATATTTTTCAAAACCCACAATCATATTTTTCGAAGTAGGGAAATAATATATATATATATATATATATATATATATATACATATCTTTATTTTTATCGATTAATACTATGAGGTCTTGAAGTCAATAATCAGATAAATATGTTGTGATACATGTCGTTTGAGTTTTAAATAATATAATACAAAACTATTACAAATATTATTGCACAAACTCATAACAACAAACGATTAAGAATATATGCAAGTTAACCACTTATGAAAATACATTCGTTTTTCACATTGTATTTCATTAACTGTTAACAGAGAAATTACGTTTCATTTTAACTCGGTTCAATATTCCAACAAAAAATTTATCCTCCCGTGCAATGCACGGGCCCAATACTAGTTATATTATAAAGCACGTATAAAAAACTCTTAGATACAAATTATTAGGCACAAGGTACCATCATTTTATGCAAGATTTTAAAAAACTCTTAATTTACAAGTATCAAAGCACAAGATACATATTACTACTGCAGGCTTCTAACACCCACCAATTTGGTATGTGCAGTGTCTTCCTTTTATGCAGACCTTTCCATATATCACTATTAATTAATATATTATATTATATTACTATAAATTTGTTTTAATTATATTATTAAATATGTAATTGGTTATTTTTTCTAGATGTCATTAAAATATATAAGATAATCATTGAATTCTAAAAAAATACTTAATTTTTTTATATAAAAAACGTTATATTATTAAGCCTAAATTAAAAAAAATATAAAAAAAAACATTACCACTTTCTTAAAATAATCCAAAATCGTACTGTAAATCGACAAAAAAACAAAAAATAAAATGAAATATTAAAATCGTGATGTATCTCGCTGCATTGCGCGAGTACGCTTCTAGTTAATATATTATATTAATATAATTTTGTTTTAATTATATTATTAAATATGTAATTGGTTATTTTTTCTAGATGTCATTAAAATATATAAAATAATAATTGAATTCTAACAAAATACTTAATTTTTTTTATATAAAAAACATTATATTATTAAGCCTAAATTAAACAAATTTATAAAAAAACATTATCACTTTTTCAAAACCATCCAAAATCGTACTGTAAATCGACAAAAAAATAAAATGAAACATAAAAATCGTGATGTATCTTGCTGCATTGTGCGAGTACGCTTCTAGTATATTATAAAACATTTAGGTTTTATTCTTAAAAAAAACTCTTAAGGGCTGTTTAGTTGATTTTCCATTAAGTCCTGTATGGATAAAGTTCTCTGTGTGGATTAATCTGTCTGTATAGATTGAGAAAGTTTTTGTTTGAGAGAGTTTTTTCATAGATCGAATGAGTGTGTTTTTTAATTGGGAGGGTCAAGTTTGGAAATAACTTGGCTTTCTGCATAAATATCCCCCATATAAGCTTATTCAATAAGCCACTTTCTATATCATTAAGCCACTACCAAACAGTCATATATAGCTGATCGAATAAGATGTGAGTCTCATTAAGTTCCTAACAAACATGCCCTTAATTTGTCGAAGAGTGATTTACAATTTTGGTCCCTATGCTTTACACCCAACTACAAACAAGATCCCTAGACTTCACTATGTTCAATAATGGTCATTGGGTATTTATTTTGTTTTGAAAATTGTCATTCTCATTAACCCTGTTAACAGAATGTCCGTTAAATGATGGGTATATTTGTCTTTTTCACTATTTCCCTACTTTTCTATTAGAATTTAAAATATATATATATATATATATATATATATATATATTATTTTGTATTGTTTATAAATTATATCATATATATACACACAATAGCTTAGCACCAAAAGACCACCCTGTCACTTTCCCTTTTCATCGAATGGCCCCTTCCCCAATCCCTCTCATCCGGCTACCTATTTGTAACACTCGAAATTTTCGGTAAGCAAAGTTATTCATTTTTAATCCTAGTAAGTTGTAAGTATTGGTTTATGTTAGAGGAATATTTTGCTTTTAGGCACATCTTAATCGTGAGCGTTTCGTATGTCAAAAGTTTAATTTTGGGACTCGATATGAATTGAGCGACTATGCCCGACAATAGTGTCATAAGGCACAATAGCCTGGCACCATCACAGACCCAACAACCCTTTCGGTACATTTGGGGTGATAGTGCCATGCGATTTCAATCAATGTCGTATTGTCTGTTTTAGGCTTAGTTGAACTTCGCCTGGGAATATCTTCTTTTTGAATGAATATTCATATATGAGTCTACTAAAAGAGGGACCAGCTCATCGTACTCCTTTATTCGAAGGTTTCCTTGATTATGCATTAGTCCTCACTAAAGTAGGTATGAATGAGAATATCTTCAAATCGAGAGAATCTACCCAGTCTAGGGCTGAAAAGGGGGGCCATAAGACTTTTTTTTAGTTTGTTCTTTAGCATTCCTTTGTGGGGACCATTTCCTCATTTAGACTAACCTTCGTTTAGAAGGTATATCCCGAGAGCCTTGATTTTCTATATTAGTCAAGCGCACAGTAATGAGGGTTTGTCCTATGTGTACAAAATACTTATGAATTCGTCGGGGAAAATTCACATGTGAGGAGAGGTATCAATACAAATCGGGGCGACCATGCCTGTAATAGTACCCATGGCACAATCGCGTGGCACTGTTGCTGACGGGTATGTCCAGACCTTAAATGCATTTTTTTCAGCATCCTTTTCTCATTTACTTCTAATTTCTATCATTTTGATCTCCTCAAAATCGAAGTATTTCCATAGTTAGGTCATTTATTGCTCTCTTGGAAGTAGTTGGAAGCATTGAAGCAAGATTGGAGCAAAAGTTCAAGTATGCGTTACTTAGAGCTTCATGATCCTTGTGTTTTCCTCATTTTTAGGGTTTTCTTTGGTTTTAGGGTTGAAGCCAAAACCAAACAAGGTGAGTTCATCTTGTCTTTCTAAACTTTATACATGTCAAAACCTTGTGATTTTAGTCTCCTAAACTTCTCCTAACTACATTTTCTTATTTAATGAATTTTGACCTAATTAGAGTATTTTAGGAGATTTCAGGTTTTCCACCCTTTTTGGATGAAAATGATGGGTTTAATATATGTGTTATAAAATGAAGTTTTATATGCATAGTCATGGTTTGATACTTGGACAATTCATTTTGGGGTACATTTATGGTTTCTTTCATAATGGATGTTTATTTGGCAAAGTGGGGATTTGAAATGAGATGGATGACTATGTTACTTGTGAACTATGGTTATTATAGACCTTGTAAACTTTTGGGATATTTGCTTTATGGAACATATCACTTTTGAATGGAAAAAAAGATTTATTGGATGTTCATGTAGACTTGGTTTTATATGATGATGTTTATGCAAAAGAAGCATTTTACGGGAATAATTGATTATGAGGACTATATGTGTGATTATAGTTTGTCACTGTGTAAAAGTGGCGAGTCTTAGACTAATGCAAATGGATCCATAGGCATAGGAGGCGACTTTATTTTAACTGGGAAAGTTTCCCGTTGTAGCTAGTTGAGACATTGGGTCATCGAAAGCAACTTGGTACGGTTATGTGGAGTCGGATACTAGCCATTGACCGTAATGTAATCCTAGTGAATGAGTATGACTAGGATCATCGGGGGCCTGTATCCACACATATAGGATGGGTCGAAGAACTTGTGACAATTGATCCTAGTATGAGCTTTATAACTTGGAAAGTAACTTACTTTTGTGTTCAGCTACAATCTATGGAAATTGGGTCTCCCCCATCATCGCAAGATGAATTTTGAACCATATGGTTCTTATGTGATTCTATGAAAATAAGATTTGTATTCAACTCATAAACTTTTACCGTTTTGTTTATATACTTTCTTATGGTTAATGTTTGTTCTCACTAGGCGTTAAGCCTAACATTTTTTCTTAAAATGACATGTATATCAGATTCTCTTAGCGGTGGGGCTCCAAAGTCTTGAGAGGAGAGTTGTTTGCCGTTTAGAGGCAATTTTTGGGATAGTCGACTTTTGGACAGATTGGCGCACAAACATTTGATAGATTATTTTGGGAGATCATAGTGACACACGTCTGTAAACTAAGCTTAGAATAGTTTAGATTAGTAGGTTGTCATTTATTGTTTCCAATTATTGAGTTGTAAATGCTCTATATTTTCCCCTGTTAGCTTAATTACACTTATATAGATTTCATTTCTACATCATATTTCAGGTTTTAGTTTACCTCTATTTTTAGGGGTGTTATAATTTGGTACCTGTAACACCCTCAAATTTGGTAAGATCAACTAATTTAAAATTTCGATATAACATCAAGTGAGGGACAAAACTTCCTCCTACAAATCAAAACTCAATATACCTCAAGTTAAAATTCTATAATTAACCTCAACAAATATAAACTCCAATAAGATACAAGGACTAAACCGAAGTCGGGTGCTACTTAACCCCAATACAAGTTGCTCTTCACAAACCAACGTGGAAGACTTCACCAAGCTACTCACTTTACGAGCATACAACTAGCACTTCTCTCTTCACAGTGTCACTAGAACTATCCCCAACCGATACCTGTTGCATATGCCAACAAATAAAAGGTTAGGCTAACGCCTAGTGAGTTCAAGAGTTTTACATGAATAAATATATCTTTAAAATGAATGAGCTTCACTTAAGATCATAATATTTCAAATGATTTACTTTAAACTTGGAGATGACTCTTTTCCAATATCATGCATTTTCAAAGATGGACACCTCATTACAAAACATTCTTTATAAAATGATGCAACCCCAAACTCACTCGAAACGATAATAGGGATTGGCTCCCAATTTTAGAAACGTGGATAAAACATTGTATCCCAAAACACCCAAACACGGGTGGGGCAAAATACTCAACCCATAAATCATGGTTAATAACCCACACATATATGATACGTCACTGAAAACATGGACACTAGGCCCAATACTCACCCGACCATAAAATGGAAGGAAACCTAATATCAAAACATGGGAAAGACGTATTTCATTCAAACCTTAATATACACGGGGGAAACCCAATATTAAGGTCATCATTTACAGTCGACCACACAAATCCAACGATAATAAAGTAAGGAGTTAACATTTAAAATATTGTTGACCGACGACGGGGGAGACCCGTATCCGTTGAGAGTGGAGGAACACAAAACTATGCCACCCTTGCAACGTTAATCGTATGACACCTCACGACATAAAAGCCCAAGTATCCCTACGACTTCTTAACAAGTTTCACCTCAAGAGACAGTTGACCTTGGTGAACATTACAATGAACTCCACCTTGAAGGCCTGACACGCTTAAAGACTACCTCCAAGGCATTATTTCAAGCGGCGGATGTCCTAGTGCCTACCTCCCCGGTAGCACTTCCAGACTCAACCCTCCTAGTGCCTACTTGAAAAGTTCACGGTCGTAAAACAAGGGTCCCGGAGTCCAACCCCGAAATACCTAATTGACCATCAAAACAGACTGACTTACGTGCCTATGGATCCAATACAACACAGTCTAACATTACATGACCACACAGGAATGACCAACGCACTCGAGCATATAATTAACCTCAATATGCAACACGATGCATTAGTATGTAAATCATAATCGGGCTCTACATTGATCCATTAAAACCGGACAATTGTCCCCAAGACTCTTAAGTCGACACCGAGCTAAAGTGCTCAAAATCCTTTTGACCAACGATTAACGATCCCCAAATAATAAACGCACTCGACCCACGTCATGCAAACACATGCTCCAAAATACTTGAATAGAATCCAATACAGTTTATATTGGGACAAATGGTTTTCCAAATGGATTCATACTCTTTGTTCTTTTAATACACCCCATAACACCAAATCAAGCCTTTCCCCCAAACAGACACTAAAAGTGCCTCTTTACCAAATAGTTTCCATTTATGAAATAAATTATCAAAACACTTTTATTTATGACTTATTTATCAAAATGTCCAAAAATCCCAAATATGGGGGTTTTACAAGGTTTATAAAGTCAAACACTTCAAATGATCAAAACCCACCAAATAACTCAACAAATGATAATTTCATGTAAAACACATAAACATTTTAAAATGAACATTTTGGCATGTACACCATTTTCACAAATCAACTTGAACTCACTTCGCTAGATTTAGGTTAAATCTAGATTTTACCCCACTTAAAGCTTCCTTGAAGAAACTTGAATCATCAAATCCAAAACCTCCAAAACCTTAACCATAGCTTGAATCCACCAACCAAAATGCCTCTAAGTCACCAAAATGAGCCACAAACTTCCCATATTCAAAATAGGTAAAAAGGGTTGGGTGAAACCCTAAGAAGTTTGGTGGAGAAAATGAAGATGGAGGGATGATGGTTTTAGCTCCCAACTTGGTAGAAGAAGAAGAAACACTAAGTTTTAGGAGGAAAACCCCCAAATATGAGATAGGGTTCGAATTAGGGGTTGGGGATCGGTTTGGGAGAGAAAGAGGGAGAAGATTTGAGGTTTTTGAGAGAAATGGGGTTTGGAGGCCGAATTTCCCTTTTTATCAGCGCACAGTTCACGTGCGTGAGTGGTGACACGACCTGACCCGCGCGAACCAACGCTCCGGCCGTATTCATGGATTTGATGAACCGTGTGTGTAACACCCGTAAATTCCTGTCTGTGAAAGCCAATCCTTTGAGAAATCCTTGATTCTGATCATAGAATTTCATCCCTTACGCCTTACCTTTTAAGCCTTATCGCATCGTGGGTGCTCCGGATGAAAATGGAAGAAATCGGGGCTCGGGACACTCTGGGCGATAGTGCACTGGGCACAATCGCCGGGCACAATCGCCAACAGGGTGATGCCCGCGGTACAATTTGGGCGATAGTGCCCTGGCGAGAGTGCCTTGGGCACAATCGCCGACGACTCTGGTATCAAAGGCACCAAATCTTTTATGTTCTAAGTGTTCCTCCTTCCACCCATCAAAGATTGAAAGTTATGGTCAAGAAGCTTCATCTTCACCTTCAACCTCAAGTTCATTTCGGGTTTTCTAGGTTTTCGTCAAAACCTAAGTGGTAAGTATATTCTTTCCATTTCCAAACCTTGTAATAAGTTATGAATGCTCCATTGATGTTTCCCTAGTATTTGGCTTATCAAATCTCGGACTTGATAGTTTTGGGAGAAACTAGGGTTTGGATCTCGTTGGGGATTTTGGTGTATTATGTTTGGGGAATGTTTCTATATGGTTGGATGTGGTTATTTACGGTTGAAGTTGTGTGGATCTAGGTTTTTGGAGGATTTCGGCTTGAGGATTCAAGTGGTCGTCAAGAGAGCTCGTTGGGTCAAATCTAGATTTAGCCTAAATCTATCAAGGTGAGTTTAAGTTGATTTGTGAAAACGGTGTACATGCCAAAATGGTTATTTTAATGTGTTTTACATGAAATGGTTAACTGCTGATAAGTTTGGAGTATTCTGAAGTAAAAATGTATTTTACTTGGTATTTATCAAAGTGTGAGTATTTTAATGAGTTTTAATATTTGATGAACTTGGTTTATCTTAGTTCCATAAAATGCTCATATTTAGGATTTGGACATCTTGATAAGTAATAGCATGGTTTGTGCATTTTGGGGATTTGGTAAAAATAGAGTCCATTTCATGACTTATGCATCCTTGGTGATTTTGTACAAATGAGGTCTTATTTATGACATACGTAAATTGGTGTATTTGGGTTCACAAGTCTATTTTGGAAAACTTTTTGTTCCGACTTAAACTGTGTTGGAATCCATCCAAGCATTTTGGGAGCGTGTAATTTCACGGTATGGGTCGAGTGTGTTTATTATATTGAAAAATGTGATCGTGGGTCAAAAGAGGTTTTGAGCATTTTGGCTCGATATCGTTTAAAGGAGTTTTGAGGACACTTGTCCGGTTTTATATGGCTCAATGTAGAGTCCGTTTATGACGTACGTACTAATGCACTGTGTTGCGTATTGAGGTTGGTTACGGGCTCGGGTGCTTTGGTCATTCGTGTGTAGTCCGGTAACGTTAGACAGTGTGTAATGGATCCATAGGCACGTGAGTCAGTCTGTTTTGGGATGGTCAATTGGGTATTGCGGGGTTGAACTTCGGTACCCATGTTTTATGACCGGAAACTTTACAAGTGATCGCTAGGAGGGTTGAGTCGGCTAGTGCTACCGGAGTAGTAGGCGCTAGGACCTCCGCCGCTTGAAGTAATGCCTGGGAGGTAGTCTTTAAGTGTGTCGGGACTTCGGGATGGAGTTCTTCGGAATGATCCATCAAGGTCAACTGACTTGGGGTGACACTTGTAAAGAAGTCGTAGGGACACCGGGCTGGGATGTCGGGAGGTGTCATGCGATTAACGTTGTTTGGGTGGTATACTTTTGTGTTCCCTCCACCCTCAACAGATACGGGTTTCCCCCGTTGTTGGCTATCAGTATGTTAAATATAAGAACGTCTTATTTTATTGTCATTGGTTCCTTACGGTCGCGTGAGTATTGGACCAAGTGTCCATGTTTTCGGACGTATGGTATATGTGGTTTTGATAGCGATTTATGGGTCGAGCACTCTCTCCCGCCCGCGTTTTGGGTACTTTAGGTTATAAATGGTTATTCATGTTGTTATCAAAATAAGTGTCGAACTATGATCCCGTTTGGGTGAGTTATGCGTTGCACCATTTTAGAAGAAACGTGTGTTTTGGGAGCATTATCTTTAAAAGTGTACATTATGGGAAAATGTGTCGTTTTCATTCTGAAGTATAATAATTTCGAAGGATCTTCACTTAAGTTGATTTCCTTTCTTTTAAAGATATACTCGTTCATGTTAACACTCTTGAGCTCACTAGGCGTTAAGTCTAACCTTTTTATTTGTCGGCATGTGCATCAGGTTCCTAGCGGGGGGTTCAGTTCTAGAGGTGCTATGAAGAGTTGAGCCTTAGCCTTACAAAAGTAAGTAATTGGTGAAGTCTTCCGCGAGTTGGAGATAGTGACATGTTTTGGGTTTTAGTAGCACCCGTCCTTATGGTTTACTGTAAGTATAGATAGAAGGTGTGGTTTGTAGTTAAATCTGAATTCGTGGTTGTAAATGATTCATTTATTGATGTATTTAGAAAATTTTAAATAAGTTGCTATTTCCAGATTTGAGGGTGTTACAGTGTGAGACGCCCATTCTTAGATAAATCCGTGATCGTCTTCATCGACGATATTTTAATATATTCAAAGGATGAGTCCGAGCATGGGAAACACCTACGGGAGGTATTAGAAGTTCTGTTAGACCACAATCTCATTGGATTCAAGATCATCCAAACTGAAGATCGCAATCTGAAGCTAAAGCCGAAACGTCGACTCTCGATATTAAGGTCTATGTCGTTTGTAATAAATGTCAATGTAATTGTATTAGTTTACTTAGATTTAATATCTAAGTTATAACATTGTAATAGTTAGATAAAGCTAACTTGGTTAGTTTCTAGTATTTAGTTAGTTTACATAATATCTAAACTTAGATATTATGTATATTATTAGATTAGATATTAGGCAGGTTTATAGTTTTATATTGCAAGTTGTAGGAAGTGTGTCTAACACACTTGGTTAGATTAAGTGTATCTCTAACATCTCTCAAAAAGATTAGATCATAATTCACACATACAAACACACACTTGAAGGTGTAAAAGAGAGAAAACATAGAGAACACATTTCATGCTTAATCGATCAACCTTGTAACTCGTTTGTTATAATCAATACAGGTTGGTAATCATATTGTGTTGTTGTTTCTATAAACTTGATAAGTATTGTTGGACCGACAATTGGTATCAGAGCCTGATTAAGATCAAAACAAGTTTTCAGAAAAACGACTCTGTGTTCTTCAAGAAAAATTGATTTTGTGATTTTGAGTGTTTTAGGTGTTAGAATCGATCAGGTTGTGATCGTACTACATGCTAGATCGAGTTGTTGCATTTTGATTTCACTTTTAAGCTTAAATCGAGTTCCAATTTTGTGATTTTGTGAGTAAACAGTCGAGTGAAGAACGTATTGTGCCATCAAATTATTCTCGAAAAAGTGTGTTTTTGAGAGATCAAGTGCTTAAATTCTATACTAAAAGTGTTTCTAGACATATTGGTAGGGTTTGGTATTGCTAAATCGTTTCAGGATCAAATTTTAGACGATTTTCAGAAGTTCAGGACGAACACCCGCACAACAGAGGAAGAATAGCCCGCAAACTTCAAACTTTGCTGCTCCCACATCAAACGCATAGTTCTACTGTGCGTGTCCCAAAGGAAACGCATACCTTACTTTGCGGTTCCAACATCAAACGCATACCTAACTTCTCGATTCCAAGTCAGACCCGCACACCTCAAGACTTCGAGTACATCTCTTCAAAAGAACAAGTCCACCTTGCGCATCCCAAGTGAATCGCATATCTCAACTTTGCGATTCTCACTTGAAACGTACACCTCATTGTGCGCTCCTAACTACACCCGCACACCTCATTGTGCGCTTCCCATTAGACCCGCATACCTCAGTGTGCGCTTCCCACTGGACCCCCGTGCTAAGTCTGCCTAGGGAGACAAAATTTCTTGTGTGATCAAATTTTATTTGGATTAACAATCATATCTGTCAAGTTTTCTCTTATTCAATACAGGATGACATCCAGAGAAGCTCTTGCAATAGGAACTGACACCAAGCCACCAGTTCTCTTTAGAGGTGAATATGAACAGTGGAAGGATAGGTTCCTAAACTTCATCGAAAGACAGGATTTGGGTGATTTCATCAAACAATCCTTAGAAGAAGACCCCATGGAAACAAAATATAGGGAACCAGCAGAAGGAACTAAAGAAGTAAGACATGCACTGACTTATGAAGAACTAACCGGTGATAATAAGTTAAGAGCAAAAGCAGACAGATTGGCCAAGTCATACATTCTACAAGGGATTCCGAACGAAATCTACATAAAGATTGACAGTTATAAGGCCTCCGACAAACAAATGTGGGATCAACTCGAGAAGATGATGTTGGGTTCAAAGATAGGGAATCAACTTAAAATCTCTAACTGCCTGCACAATTTTGAAGAATTTAAAGGCAGAACTGGAGAAAATCTAGAAGGAACATATGATAGATTCGTGACCTTGCTAAACGAATTGAGCAAGAACAAGGTCAACAAATCTTAAATCGAACTGAATATCAAATTCCTGAGTATTCTACAACCAGAATGGAAAAGTTTTGCCAGACAGATGCGGCAGATAAAAGATTTGAATGAGATTCCACTTCACGAGGTGTATGAAACCCTCCGTCAAAATGAAGAAGAGGTGGATGAAATTCTAGCTGAGAAAAGACAGAAAGGAAAGACAGTTGAAGATACAGTCGCTCTTGTCGTCAAGAAGAAGAACAAGACGATTGTATATGAATCAGAAGAAGATGAAGCTTATGCAAACTCTGACATGGATGAAAATGAACAAATGAAGAAAGCAATGTTGTTTCTGACAAATGCGTTTCAGAAAAAGTTCTACAGGAATCCAACATCAAACAGTTAGAGGTACTCTTCTGGACCCAACAACTACGCTCATAAGGAAAGGGTTGAAGGTAGTAGGTTTGAAGGGAAAAAGTTTGAAGGAAAGAGATTAGATGAGAAGAAAACGGAAGAGAAAAGGTACCAGTCTGAAGGAAAGAGGATAGAGGAGAAGAAACCCGAAGAAAGAAAGTACAAGGGTGAAGGATCAAGTCAGCCAGGTCCACCGATGTGCTACAACTGTGGCAAAACAGGTCACTTTGCCAAGGATTGCCGAAGATCAAAGGTCAGAAACTCCGATTACTACAAGAACAAGATGCTTCTTGCAAAGCAACAGGAGGCAGACAAGGCACTGATGGCTGAGGATGAATACTGGCTTGATCACTCAGATGAAGAAGAAGAAGATGAAGATAAAGATGAAGCCGTCAATATGTGCTTGATGGGCAAGATGGAATCAGATGCTGAAGCTGATTCAAAAAATGAAGAAGAGGAGGTATGTGATTTATCGTATAAAGATTTCATGAATAAAATGCATACCATGAGTTTAAAACAAGAAGAGTTAGAATCTAATCTTAAGCGAGAAAATGGTGTTATTATTAACAAAAACCAATTGATACAAAAACTTAGCAATGAAATTGCTGAGAAGAAAGTATTAATTGAGGTTTTACATACAAACGTTGACACCAACGCAAAAGAACAGACTATAATTCTAAAAGAGAATTTTGAACTCAAGTCAAAACTGAGAAATAGTGAGCTTGACTTATATAAGCTGACTAAAATGCATTCTTCATGTACTAAAGAAAACAAGTCTTTAATTGCAAAACTAGATGCTTTGGAAAAGAAGTTGTACTCATTAGGTCAAAGTGAGCAAACCATTCATCTTAACAAACCGAAAAAGAATAAAGAAAATTGGGGAATCGGTTATGTGAAACCTCATTGCCTTAAAAAGGGTATAAGAGAAGTGCCTGCACTTTATGATTATACCTCTATGCTAGTTTCTCACCGAATCTCTTCACTTAAAGTTTTTAATACTAAACTATCAAAGGAGGATGAAGCAAATGAAATTGAAAAACGGAAAAAGTCATCTAAAGTTCACCTTCCATTTTATTATGCGAAGTTGAATAATAGTTATGACTATCCAAATAATGAAAAGAAATCTCTTTCAACTGACTACTTTCAAAGTTATTCTGTAAAAGAGATGGAGGCAAAGCCTGTTATAGGTAAAATATATGTCCCTTCTCTCGTGTTAGAAAGTAAAATTTCTGTACTCGAGAACTCTTTATCAAATGAAAGACTTTTGATTGAGATTCAACAAAAAGTTTTTTCAACCGTTATGAAAAATGTTGTTTTTACAAAAGCTTCTAAATCTGATGACATGTTTGGTTCATCAAACGAAGGGTTTGATTTTCTTAATTCTGACGGTGGTTTGGATGGTTGTTTTGAACAATTTGATTTTAATGCTAAACTTTCAAACCATTAATCTTTTGTTGTGAAATCTTTGGGAAAAACCAGTATGCCTGTTAACAGTGTAAAATCAACGAAAGTTGATAAGTCAGTTTCTGTGAAAGCCAAAAATGCTAAAGGTAAGAAAATATCTCAGCATTCACAGAAACCGATCACTACTGGTAAGCCAAAGAAGGTGCATTCATTTGTTGCTCAGAAGTCTAACTCACCAGTTACACATGTTTCAGATCTGCGCAAGCAAAGGCCAGAAGTAAATTCTCAATGGCAACCCAAACGGAAGCTTGACAAGACCGTTTTATCGCTTAGTAGTGTTAATTGTAATAAGACTTCGCTTAGTAAAGATGTCCTAATTGCTGATATTGCTCTTTTGAACTCAAAACTTGTTGTTTCTCGTAAACAATATTCAATGAAGCAATTATTTCAGTTATCTTTATCTGCTGGAAAGTCCTCTATCTATGATAAACATGTTTCTATCACTTGTCAAGATTCTGGAGATTGGTTTGGAAATTACCATGTGCATTCATCTCATATTAATTCTTCTCATACATTTCAAAAGAAAAGAGGAACCAATTTGAAATGGTTACCAAAATCTTGTGCTAACACAGCAGGACCCAAATTCCAATGGGTACCTAAGGCTAAATCTGTGTTGCAGGCACACAAAGCTTAAAGAGAAAGCGACTTCTGAATATGTACAGATCAGGACTCGTTCTTCAATGTCAAAATAGGTTTTTGGATAACGCAGTTCAAAACCTGAACATCAAAGTCAAAATAGGCTTTTGAACAAATCAGTTCAAGACCCGCACTTCGATAATCAAAGTGAAAATTCCAAAGTTTTCGTATAAATATCTAAATTTGCAATTTCTCTTATGCAGACTAGTCATACATGGTTCTTGGACAACGGATGTTCCAAGCACATGACAGGGCAAAAAGAGATACTGTCCAATTTCAAAGACAAATTTTGTGGAACAGTAAGATTTGGCAACGACCAGTTTTCTCCAATCATAGGATACGGTGATGTACAATAGAACAATGTCACTATCAAGAAGGTGAGCTATGTTGAAGGCTTACGACACAACTTGTTCAGTATAGGCCAGTTCTGTGACAAAGACTTAGAGGTCAACTTCAAAGCCAAGAGATGTTCAGTTCGCAATGAAGAAGGCGAAGAACTCTTGGTCGGTACTCGAGAATCAGACCTCTACACAATCAATCTGTCAAATGTCCAGACTGACAAGAAAGTGTGTCTACTATCGAAAGCTTCGATGCAACAAAGTTGGTTATGGCATCGACGTCTTTCTTACCTCAAATTTCGGTACATCAACAATCTGGTCAGTGGAAAGCTCGTCAAAGGACTTCCAGAGCTGAAATACGAAAGAGAACATCTATGTGCAGCCTGTGAAAAGGGCAAGATGAAGAGGGCACCTCATAAACCGAATCCTGAACCAAGTACCAATGCTCCGTTAGAGTTATTACATATGGACTTGTGCGGTCCGATGCGAACTCAAAGTCTAGGCGGAAAGAAGTACATACTCGTGATCGTGGACGATTACTCGCGATACACATGGGTCAAGTTTCTACGTTCAAAGGATGAGACACCTGATGTTCTCATTACATTCCTAAAGACGACCCAGGTGAATCTGCAGAAATCGGTCATGTTTCTAAGAACAGACAACGACACAGAGTTCAAGAACAACAAAGTTGAAGAATATCTCGAATCTGTCGGGATTTCACATCAATACTCTGCTGCTCGAACGCCTCAACAAAATGGAGTGGTTGAAAGAAGAAATCGAACGCTAGTCGAGGCTGCTCGTACTATGCTAAGTCATTCGGAGTTACCTCTATTTTTGTGGGCAGAAGTTGTTTTGACCGCGTGCTACACACAGAATCGATCCATGGTACATCGAAGGTTCAAGAAGACTCCTTATGCGTTAATCAACAACCGAACACCGACAATCAAATATTTCCATATATTTGGATGTAAGTGTTTCGTGCTAAACGATAGGGAGAATCTCAATAAGTTCAGTGCTAAGGCGGACGAAGGAATTTTTATTGGTTATTCCTCGAGATCAACTGCATATCGTGTCTATCTGAAGAAGTCAAAGACGGTGATTGAAAGCATCAATGTCACCTTTGATGAAGAAATGACTTCCGAACAACAACGTTCAGAACCCGTTATAACCGGAGTACTAGCTTCTGGGCAACTCAGTCCAGAACCTGCGTCTCAACAGAATAAATTAGACGAAGCTTCAACTTCAACTAACCATTTATCTGATTTAGACTTATTATTTGAATTGTTTTATGATGAATTTCTTGGATCAAATGTAAAGAAATCTGTTATGGTTGACAGGATGGAAGACTCAACAACTACTCATCCAACCAGTTCAGATGTTCCTATTGAATCAAACGCCCCGATTCAACAAGAAATTACAATTCAAATGCCGACTCCAACAGTTGAAGAAGTGACAAATGATAAAGAGACAGAAGTAGCTGAAACAGTAGAAGATTCTGTACATATCAATCTACAGCCAGAACAAGCTGTACCTGCTGAGCCTTTTGAACCTGCCACTTCAACTGAAACCATCAATCCTCCTGAACAAACAGAAGAAGGTACAAGTGGATTTATAGATGATACAATTGACATACATTCATATAATCCACTGCCTCATGAACATAAATGGACCAAAGAGCACCCGATACGCCAGATTATTGGCGATCCATCAAAACCAGTGCAAACTAGGTCAGCATCATTGAATATGTGCATGCATGACTCCTTTCTGAGCAAGTTCGAGCCAACACGCGTATCGGAAGCACTTGTTGATCCAGAATGGGTGATCTCTATGCAAGAAGAGCTAAATCAGTTCGATGCACTTCAAGTCTGGAGACTCGTACCAAAGCCTAAAGGTAAAACCATTATAGGTACGAAATGGGTTTTCAAGATAAAGAAAGATGAAGATGGTACCGTTATCCGAAACAAGGCATGACTAGTAGCCAAAGGATACAGACAAGAGGAGGAATAGACTATGACGAAACATATGCTCCTGTGGCGCGATTAGAGGCAATCAGAATGTTTCTAGCCTACGCAGCCCACAAGAACTTCACGGTCTTTCAAATGGACGTGAAGACAGCATTCCTCAATGGAATTCTGAAGGAGGAAGTCTACGTCTCTCAGCTAGAAGGTTTTGTCAATAAAGAGAAGCCGAATCATGTTTACATTCTCGACAAAGCACTCTACGGTCTGAAACAAGCACCTCGAGCCTGGTATGATGTTCTTTCCACTTTTCTAGTCAAGTCTGGTTTTTCAAAAGGTACGGTGGATACCACTTTGTTTATCAAAAAGGAAAAAGGCGATATCATCTTAATTCAAATCTATGTAGATGATATTATCTTTGGTTCTACAAATCCGAAGTACTGTAAGAATTTTGCAAACCTTATGGTGTCTAGATTTCAGATGAATTTGATGGGAGAGATGAATTTCTTTCTCGGTTTACAAGTAAAACAATTTTCATCGGGTATTTTTATCAATCAATCAAAATACATTAGGGATATTCTTCGGAAGTTCCAAATGGAAAATTCAAAACCGATTGGTACCCCAATGGCACCAGGTACTAAGATTGGCACCGATCCTTCGGGAAAGGCTGTTGATGTTAGGACTTATCGAGGGATGATAGGTTCTTTAATGTATCTTACGTCGAGTAGGCCAGATATAATGTTTTCAACATGCTTATGTGCAAGATATCAGGCCAATCCTAAAGAAATCCATTTGTCTGCTGTGAAGCGTATCTTTAGGTATCTGAAGGGAACTACAGATCTTGGTCTATGGTATCCTAAAGATACTAGTTTTGAACTAACAGCCTACACAGATGCAGATCATGCAGGTTGTATGTTAGACAGGAAGAGCACGTCAGGACATGTACAGTTCCTCGGTGACAAACTAGTTAGTTGGGCATCGAAGAAGCAACTTTGTGTTTCAACCTCCATGGCCGAAGCAGAATATGTAGCTGCTGCTAGCTGCTGTTCTCAGGTCTTATGGATGAGAACTCAATTACGCGACTACGGTTTCCACTTCAACAAGATCCCGATATACTGTGACTCCAAGAGCGCCATCGCAATTACGGCGAATCCTGTTCAACACACAAAGACCAAGCACATAGATGTCAGGTATCACTTTATTAAAGATCATGTTGAAAAAGGAACAATTGAACTTTTCTTTGTAAAAACTGATTATCAACTTGCCGATTTGTTCACCAAACCCTTAGACGAAAAGAGGTTTAACTTTCTTATCTCTAAGCTTGGTATGCTAAATCTTAAGATATAATCAGTAGTTACCTAACAAAGTTTTCTAAATTGTATACTTTTTCATCATTTATTCATTCTTAACTCTGATTGATATCTGCACTTCTATCAAATGTTCATGATCCAAGGGGGAGAATGAGAAGAAATTGACATCTGGTCAATATTACTTCAAGGGGGAGCTCATAAAATTTGTGCATGTACTTTTTAATGTCAAATTTCTTTTGTAATGCAAGATTTTAGGGGGAGCTCTTCAAGTCAAAAAAAAGGGAGTACGGATATGACTTCTGATTATTTCTGATCAGAACTCGTACTTTAAAAGTTTTACTGCTTTTTGTCTTTTCAATTTAAGTGAATAAATTTTACTTTGACTTGACATTAGACTTTTGCAGAATTTTTGAGAGAAGCTTACAAGTTCATATCTTTATGACTTTAAGCTTAGCTTCATGAGATGTAAGATCAAACGTTAAGGTATAATTCTTTATCTTAATCTCATATATGGTTGAAAGAAGGACAACTTTCAATCATAGAAAACATTGTTTTTAATGTTCAAACCACTTCCTGATTTTTCAACAGATTTTATATTTTGGGAGTGTATTTTAAATGTTTTCATAATCAATATTGTGCTTTAACTGAAATAGTTAAACCAATCTGAGCATCACATGCATCATAGGAAAACAAAGAATCATTGTGCTAGGAATTAACACAACTTCAATGGAATCACCTTAACCAGTGATTTCTACCCAAGAAGTTAATCCTTAGTGATTGAGTGTGCAAATAGAAAAAGAAATGAGTATGATTAGAGAAAGCTTAATGTTTAAAAGAAAGAGCGTGTGAGAACAGAGTTAAAAGAATATCACAACTCTGCACCAACTTTTTCTGAGCCGGGTAGCCACATTACTAGTGTTTCACAATTCTTTGGTGAACATTATTGAAACAGGCAACTAACCATGCCAACTCTTGATCAAACCTCACTATCTACTCATTTTCTTCTTAACAAGAAAGTGTTTCACTTTTTCAAAGGGGAAGCAGCACATTTGCTATCTGATTTTCATTTGGAAAATCTGGATATTGAAAAGAAGGAAGTCTGCCCCACCTTCGCACTTCAATCATGCACATTGAGTCTGTGTTTAACTTGCTGTTGTCTCAGTGGTTTACACAATTTTGAGCCTAATAAGCAATCATCAAGTGCTTAATTCTTTCAAACACAAGCACGAACACACAAGGAATTAGTTTCTTTGTCATAACGTTTATAGAAATTTACCTTTGTGGTGTTTCGATGATTAAATGGAAGCCCTGGGGGAGTCAACATCAAAACACCTCATTTCCAAAGTGTATTTGTTACACACAGTGACTTAGTGTTACTGACAGGCATGTTAACTGATTCATTAGTTGATTCAGGTGTTACACGACTATTTTGTTTGGATTTGAAAAGATCTGGTTGAATATCTTTTGAATTGACGGATCAGGGGCTCTAACCACAAGATAGACATTTCTTACAAATAGTTTTGATGAAGTCATTGCACTTAACATCAAAAAGGGGGAGAATAACTACAAAAGAAATGGCAAAGATCACATGTTTCAAGAATCACGTCAAAGACTGAATTCTTCTAAAGAAAGTAGATTGAAGACATGCTGATTTCAGAGCTAAAGAAAGAGATTGCATCTTCTGAGCTAAACAAGAAGACTGAATTGCTAAAATCATTTTCGTAATGATCTTGATCCAAAGGGGGAGATTGTTAGACCACAGTCTCATTGGATTCAAGATTATCCAAACTAAAGATCGCAATCTGAAGCTAAAGCCGAAACGTCGACTCTCAATATTAAGGTCTATGTCGTTTGTAATAAATGTCAATGTAATTGTATTAGTTTACTTAGATTTAATATCTAAGTTATAACATTGTAATAGTTAGATAAAGCTAACTTGGTTAGTTTCTAGTATTTAGTTAGTTTACATAATATCTAAACTTAGATATTATGTATATTATTAGATTAGATATTAGGTAGGTTTATAGTTTTATATTGCAAGTTGTAGGAAGTGTGTCTAACACACTTGGTTAGATTAAGTGTATCTCTAACATCTCTCAAAAAGATCAGATCATAATTCACACATACAAACACACACTTGAAGGTGTAAAAGAGAGAAAACATAGAGAACACATTTCATGCTTAATCGATCAACCTTGTAACTCGTTTGTTATAATCAATACAGGTTGGTAATCATATTGTGTTGTTGTTTCTATAAACTTGATAAGTATTGTTGGACCGACAAGTTCTACGAAGAGAGAAATTGTTTGCGAAATTCTCAAAGTGCGAATTCTGGCTCAAAGAGGTGCAATTCTTGGGGCATGTGGTATCAAAGGACGGAGTAAAGGTGGACCCGACAAAGATTGAGACAATGATGAGTTGGGAGCCTCCAACAAGTCCGACAGAGATCCGAAGCTTTTTGGGTTTGGCGGGTTACTACCGGTGTTTCATTCAAGATTTTTCCAAGATAGCTACACCGCTCACTTCTCTTACAAGGAAGAACGTCAAGTTTCTTTGGACCGATGCACAAGAGAAAGTTTTTCATACACTCAAGAGGTAGTTGTGCGAAGCTCCGATCTTGTCCTTACCCGAGGGATCGGAAGACTTTGTTGTGTTTAGCGACGCTTCCAAGATGGGGCTTGGGTGTGTCCTAATGCAAATGGGGAAAGTAATAGCCTACGCGTCGCGGCAATTAAAGTATCATGAGAAGAATTATCCGACTCATGACTTGGAGTTGGCGGCGGTAGTGTTCGCGTTAAAGTTGTGGCGACAATACTTGTATGGGACGAAGTGTACTCTTTTCACGGATCACAAGAGTCTCAAGTACATCTTCGATCAAAAGGAACTCAACATGCGACAAAGGAGATGGCTCGAGTTTTTGAAGGATTACGATTGCGACCTACTTTATCATCCCGGTAAGGCCAATGTGGTGGCGGATGCATTGAGCCGAAGGAGTTATGATGGTGGGGTCAAAATGTCCCTTACAAGGATCGATGTGGTGTCGAGTTTATTGGAAAGCATAAAGACGAGTCAAGTGGAAGCACTTAAAGAAGAGAACCTCAAAGTCGAAGTCATGTCAAACCAAAGGGAACTTTTAACGGAAGACGGTCGTGGATTCAAGCTCTTTCAAGGACGGATTTGGGTGCTGAAGTTGGGAGGAAATCGAGAGTTACTTCTTGAAGAAGCGCATAAGTCGAAGTATTCTATACATCCCGGTAGCACCAAGATGTATAGAGACTTAAAGTTAAATTATTGGTGACCGGTGATGAAGCTAGATGTGGCTAGCTATGTGGAGAAGTGTGTCACGTGCCTCCAAGTCAAGGCGGAACATCAAAGGCCGTATGAAAGTTTGCAACCATTGTCCATTCCCGAGTGGAAATGGGACAACATCACTATGGATTTCGTGACGAAGTTACCGAAAACCTTGCGTGGGCACGACACCATTTGGGTAATTGTTGACCGATTGACCAAGAGTGCCCATTTTCTTGCAATGAGGGAGACCTTTCCAATGGATAAATTGGCCAAGCTTTATATTGATGAGGTGGTGTCGAGGCACGAAGTTCCACAATCTATCGTATCGGATCGGGATAGTCGCTTCACATTGAATTTTTGGGCAAGTCTATAGAAGGAATTGGGCACAAGACTGAATCTGAGCACGGCGTATCATCCTCAAACGGACGGTCAAAGCGAGAGGACAATCCAGATGCTAGAGGATATGTTGAGGTCGTGTGTTATAGACTTCGGGGGAAGTTGAGATTCACATCTACCTTTGGTAGAGTTCGCATACAACAACAATTACCACTCTAGTATCGGAATGGCACCATTTGAGGCATTGTATGTTCGGAAGTGTAGAACCCCAGTTTGTTGGTTAGAAGCGGGCGAGAAGCAATTTGTCGGGCCAGAAATAGTGCAAGAGACGGCAGACAAGGTGAAAGAAATTCGGGAAAGGCTAAAGGTGGCGCAAGACCGACAAAAGAGTTATGCGGACAAGAAGAGAAGACCGGTTGAGTTTCAAGTGGGCGACCGGTCATGTTGAAAGTATCTCCGTGGAAGGGGATCATACGTTTCGGGAAGCGTGGGAAGCTTAGTCCTCGTTTCCTTGGACCTTTCGTCATTTTGGAGAAGGTTGGTTTACGAGCATATCGGTTGGACTTACCACCGGAGATGGATGGGATACATCCTACCTTTCACGTTTGTTATTTGCGGAAGTGTCTAGCCGAAGACGAAAGTGTGATTCCTTTGACGGAAATCCGAGTTGATAATGGAAATCGTTGTGTGGAAGAACCAGAAGCGATTTTGGAAACGAAAGTAAAGAAGTTGCGGCATAGGACGTGGTCATGGTCAAGGTCCAATGGAAGCACCATCGTGGTGCTAATATCACTTGGGAGTCCGAAGATGATATGAGGAAGCGTTATCCAAATTTGTTCGTATAAATGTGATTTCGGGGACGAAATCCAATTTAGGTGGGGAGGATTGTAACATCCGGAATTTCAGGTAAAGTATAAGGTTTTGTTAATCTTATGATTATGTATTTATCGAAGTAGAAATTATATACTTAATTGCTATATTGTTTAAAATGGTTATTTGGTGAAGTTTGGTTTGGAAGTGTTAGAACCACCCTTGGGAAAAAGAGAGCTACACGACTTATGTCGCGGGTGGAAGTCGCGGCACAAGCCGCGTAACCCACTGGAGTGCTTCTCCCTGGAGCAAGCGGGCGACTTACGCCGCGGGTGCAAGTCGCAGCACAAGTCACGGAGTGACCTGTTGGTCTCCAAAACCCTCTTTTGACCGATTTTCTCTCACAATTCTCACATCTCTCTCTTCCTTGGCGATTTCTAGAGCACCCAAATCAGCTCCCTTTCTCACCAAACCCTAACCCTCATAAATACAACATACACTGGTGGTTAGATCTTTGATTCTTGCATTAACTTCTCTCAAGTCTTCAAACTTCATCTTCAAGTCTCAACCTTCTCACCTAGGGTTTCCTATTTTCTAGGTTTTGGTACAAAAACCTAGATTGTGAGTTTACTAAACCTTTGTTAAAACTAGATACACATCATAATCTTCTAATTGTTGTTATTTATCTCTATTTGTTCAAGTATTTGGGATTTCCTTATGAAGATATGTTGGAAATGTGGTTATAGGTGAAATGCCATGATTTACTCTATATGTACAATTATTTGGGGATTTTCTCTTGGATACATGTTGTGTGTACTTTGATTTGGTAAATATATACATGTCTCGGTATTAAGATGATTTCTAGATTGGAATACCATTTTGGTGATATATTCATAGGTATGATGAGCATGATTGTCATTGGATCTCTTGTTAGATTTCATGTGATTGGGATGGTAATATTGTACCCGTAGTTGGTATTGAAATATGTTGGGTTGAAATACACCTCAAAGACCTCCCATATGCGTTATGTTGGACGAACCAAGTCAGTAGACACTAGGAGGATGTAGTCTTGGGCGCCATCGTGTGGGTATGTGCCTAGACCTCTGCCATTTGGGGTAATGCCATGGTTGTAGTCCTCGGGTGTGTCGGGCCTTTGGGTGTCACTCTTAGTAGTTGGCACTAAGGTACATTGTCTCTTTGGGTGGAACTTGATTGGTGCTATAGGTCTCCCCTATTGACTCCACATTTATTGAACTCTGGTTAACTGCTGATAAGAATTGTAACTGATCATGCATGCTTATTATTGTTCAACTCACTAGGCTTTTTGGCCTAACACTTGTTTGGTGTCGATGTGTATCTCAAGTTCTAGCGGCGCCGGTCCTAAGCTGGCATAGAGCTTGGGGTAGAGCTTAGGGAATACTTGCAAATGGACATTCTTTGGATAGAAGAACTTTTGGAACTATAAATGACAACCCTTTTGTAATCTCTTTTCTAGTTGTAGAAATTAGATTAGTTGGTTGTTAATTTATTGTCCGTTGAAATTACAATTGTGATTAAAACAGGTTTGTATTATTTCCCCATTTTTGGGAGGCTCTTGCTTTGGCAAATTTTATACCACATGTCCGTTTTTCGGATTTCTGTTATCCCTATTTTTAGGGTGTTACAGGTTTCGGGGCTCCGGGAGGGTCCCGCGACAACGCCCGACGACTATGACAATGTCATAGTCGCACTGTCACAGTCGCAGGGGAGGTACCGCGGCCTGGGGGCACCTGGCGACATTGCCCTGGGCAATGTCGCATGCAAGGTGCAGGGTGTTGTTAAGTACGGGATTTCAGCCTATTTCCTCATTCCTCTTATCTAAAACTTCTCCACTCTCTCCCAGACCGTTTCTTCTTCATTCTCCTCAAACCCTAACTCATTTTGGGTTAATTTCTTGTGTTCCTAGAGTGCTCCATCATCAAGTGGTAGAATGAGAGCTTTGGCAAGTGTCTACCATTGTCATCTTCAACCTCAAGCTCCATGGTAGAGTTTTCTAGGTTTTCACCCAAACCTAAGTGGTTTCGGAAACTTGAGTTGAAGAGTTGGAATGGATGTCTTCGGAAAGCTTTGGGTGAGATCTATGCTTTTGAAGGCTAATGGTTGTGGATTGAAACCTAGGTTTAACTTAACCTAGCAAGGTGAGTTCAAGATACTTTGTGAAAACTATGTACCTGCCAAAATGTGTATTTTAAAGTAAAAATATATTTTACGTGGTATTTGTCAAGTGTGAGTATTTAATAAGTCCTCATATTTGGTAAACTTGGGTTGTTTAGTTCCGTGAAATGCTCATATTCGGGTTTTGAATGTTTCAACAAGTAAATGACATGTTTTACATATACTTAGCGATTTGGTACAAATAAAGCCCTTTTTATGAATTATGCATCTTCGATGATTTTTGTACAAATGAAGTCTAATTTATGACGTACGACATTTTGGGATATTTGAGTTCATAAACTATTTGGTTAATCGTTGGTCTCAATACGTGATGAGTTTTGGGTCAATCACCTCTTTGGGGTATGTGTATGCATAAACATCGTTTAAAGACATTTCATTATTTTGGGGGACCGTTATTTGTTGGTCAGATGGATTTCGAGCATTTTAGCTCGGTGTTGACTTAAAAGAGTCTTGAGGACAATTGTCTGGTTTTAATGGCTCGATTTAGAGTCCAAATTGTGATTTACAATTTAATGCATTTTATTGCATAATTATGATAATTACAGGCTCGAGTGCCTTAGTCATTCATGTGTAGTCATGTAATCTTAGACTGTGTTGCATTGGATCCATAGGCACGTAAGTCAGTCTTATTTGATGGTCAGTTGGGTGGTACGGGGTTGGACTTCGGGACTCATGTTTTATGACCTTGACTTTACAAGTAGGCACTAGGAGGGCCGAGTCCGGGTGAGCTATTATGACTATGGGTAGTCCTCTGATGGGCGTTTGGGACCTTCGCCATGTGGGGCAATGCCTTCGTTGTATCCCCCGTGTGCCGAGCCTTTGGCGGTAATCCCGGTGGTATTCGCTAAGGTTAGTTGTCTCTTTGGGTGGAACTTGTCAAGAAATCGTAGGGACACTTGGGCGTTTATGTCGTGAAGTGTTATACGATTAACGTTGTTGAGTGACATACTTTTGTGTTCCTCCACTCTCAAAGGATACGGGTATCCCCCGTTGTCGGCCCGCAGTATTTTGGATATTTAATTGTCCATGCTTTAATGTTTGGATTTCATTCCATTTCATGGTCGCGTGAGTATTAATTCGAGTTACATGTTTTCGATGGCGCACTATATCTTTATGGATTGTTTTCCGCTATTTAAGGATCGAGTATTATGCCCACCTGTGTTTGGGTGTTTTGGGACATGAAGTGTCATCCACGTCTTCACAAATTGGGTGTCGAGTTATAATCCCGTTTTGGGTGGGTTATGGGTTGCATCGTTTTATAAAGAATGTGTGATTGGGAGCATTGTTTTTAAAAATGCATATTATGGGGAAAATGTGTCGTTTCTATTTTAAAGTAAACCATTTCTAAGGATCTTGATTTGAACTGAATTCCTTTCTTTTAAAGATATATTTATTCATGTTAAAACTTCTGAGATCACTAGGCGTTAAGCCTAACCTTTTTATTTGTCGGCATGTGCATCTGGTTCCAGTTGGGGGTTCGGACTCTAGTAGCTCCATGAAGAGTTGAGCCTTAGCTTTATACAAGAGTAAGTTGTTGATGAAGTCTTCCGCAGGTTGGAGACAGTAACTGTTATTGGGTTTTAGTAGCACCCGTCTTTATTATAGACTGTGTGTATTGAGGTTAAATCTTAAATTGTGTTTGTAGATGAAACAATTATCGATGTATTTAGAAAAATTTAAATTAGTTGCTATTTCCAGATTTGAGGGTGTTACATATTGCGATAATTGATGAATGTAGTAGTAAGTTTCCTTGTTGTTTTGGCATATGTGTGATATCTTATTCTAATTCTCGTGTGTGACGGCCTAAGATGGTAAACACTCATGGTAGACTGTGCACGCAGACAGATGGTGAGAAGGCGAGTGTGTCAATGCTCAACCAAACAGAAAGGTTCGATACGACTGTGGACCCATCTACACTACCATTGTTGGGCGTAGGTCCAGAACACCTGCCAAGGGTCAATATAGCCTCCTCTAATCCGGTTATGTAAGAGGTGAACACACCGCAAACTGAGATGTTGGCCGGTGTGATGTAAATAAATTTGACGATGGAGAAACAACATGAAGTGTTCATGAAGATGCTGGAAGATCGGAATACCAGTAACTGAAGACATGAGACGGTAACTGAGAATGTTGTGGTGGGTTCTGGGGGTATCGGAAATGTTATCAGGACTGAAGATCAAATCAATACTGATGTCAGGCACGGTGGGATATCTTACTCTACAAAACCTTCTTGTGCAGTAAGCCATCGGAATTTTCAGGATCGGACAATCTAGTTGCCTGCATGAACTGGATCCAGGAGATCGAACATACTTTTGACTCGAGCAAATGTAAGGAAAGTCAGAAAGTAAAGTTTGCCTCCCATATGCTTAGAGGCCCAACTCTCCGATGGTGGAATGTCACAAAGTCCACCCTTGATGCTACCATCATCGCGCAATTGACTTAGACCACGTTCAAGTAAAAAGTTATGCATGAGTATTGCAATGAGAGGGTGATTGGTCGCATAGATGATGAGTTCTAAGCTCTTAAGAAAGGAAATATGTCAGTGAGAGAATACACTCGTCAGTTCATGGAAAAGTTATACTTAGTGGGGAATGTGGCTCCAAGCGAGAAAGAGAAGACCAAGGCCTATCTCAAGGCCTACGAGCAGACATGATGGCCATGGTCCGAAACTCAAAGCCTCCATCCTTCGTGAAACAATAAAGGAGGTGTAGATCATGGAAGACGTATATGCTCAAGGAAAGGAAGAGAGAGTAGTAGTGGTGAAAAGAGAATATGTGAAGGCAATCCCGGACCTCTTAAGAGGTAGCGACCATTTGTTGGGGGAAGAAGTTTTGATAATCGTCGGGAAGCGAGGTGGTGTCCAAAGTGCCAAAGCAAACATCACGAACCTTTCGATTCAAACCACACTAACTGTTACAAAGTGTGGAAAGTTTGACCACCCAACGAAAGATTGTTTGGTGAAAGGACTTTTCGGTTTTGAATGCAAAACGCCGGTACACTTCAGAAAGGATTACCCGAAGTTGAAGACCGGCGGTACCCAAGAGAGTAAGGAGAATCCTCCAAGAGTTTCGGGTCGATCTTTCCATGTGACTACTGAGGAAACTAAGGCATCAATTGATGTGGTTTTTGGTATGTTCCTCGTAAACTTCGTACCTGCTGACAATGCTTTTTACACAACTACAGACATGTGACAATTAAATCTCAAAGCAAGTATACAATGAGATCTAATATCGTCTTTCAAGTAATAAAATTGTAAGATACCGAATATCGTCCTCAGGGATTGTAGTAAAAGTTAAATAAAAAGTGAAAGAAATAAATGATTTCAGATGGCGATTTTGAAGACTTTGTTTGGTTTGGTTTGTCACTTGATGAATTTAACAGATAATAAAGAAAGCAAACAAGAGTGTAAGACTTTTAGGTGAGACTTAAACACAAATTCCAGCAGACTTATGTTGCAGACATGTTGCAGCATGAGTTTGTCATAACTAGTTCCACCTGCCATTGTTGAGGATATTTCTCTCGGACTTCAATATTAACACCACTATTTAGATTCAACTAGACACATCTATGTGTAGTCTCCAGGGACGAGCAAAACTCGAAAAACCCGATCCCACCAGACCAGGGTCGTCCCTGGGGGAGGGCGAGCTAGGCGCACACCTAGGGTCCAAAGGAAATAGGGGCCCAAAATTTTGAAGTATATACTATATAGTAGTAAAAAAATTAATTAAAAAGACAAAAAAATCAGTATATAACAGGATCCAATTATATTTTTTAGTATTATATTAAGGGCCCAAACATGTATTAATTAATTACATTGGACATTTAAATTTGTAAAAAGTTAATTGGTCTTTCATTTTATAATATTGCTTATTGTTTCTCTAAGTTTTTTTTATCCACTGCTTATCTAAAAACTATTTTTGCCTAGAAACCTTGATATATACTCTATTACTCATCCTCCACATACTATTTTGATTATTCCATCCGCATGATTTTTTTTTTGTGTTAGAATATAATAGATTTATTGTTATTAACTAAGAAAACTCTTATATTTTGAAAACAATTACCAACTATATGAGATGACCCAACTTATATCTATATTTAGGATTTAAGAACTATCTTTCTATTTTTTTTTCCAAAAATTATTGACTCCTTATTACCTAATATTAAGTGCATGAATCTTAAGTACTATCTTATTTCTAAAACAATAATAAGATCTCAAACTATAGCCAACATGGAATTTTGATTATAAGATTGATGGTTCTTAAAATGTTTGTTTTCATTCTAAAAGTTTAAAATGGTGATGAAAACCATCACCGTCACCATCACCATCAACATCAACATCAGGTAACATGTGAAAACTCAACTGATTTATTTTGATTTACTTAAAGTGTTACTCCGAATGGTCAACATAGTGACCTCAAATGATTTCAATTTATATATTAAAGGTATATCAAAAGACATGTCTTTGATGGTGGAACGGATTGACGATGTTATGTAAAAAATGATATGGTAGATAATACTAATTTAAAAATAATTATTGATTGATCTTACGCTTGGAATACCAGGAAAAACGATTTTGCATAAATTATTAGTATTTCTTGAATTCAATGTTATTTTTCATGATATAAACAATATATTGAAAATAAATTCGTAGTTATCGAGGGCCCATTTTTACATCTCGCCCATGGCCTAAAAAATGTCAGGAACGAGCTTGCACCCGACCCGAAAATAGTCCCTTCCCCCGATATCCGAAACCCGATGCTACCTGACCCCCCAAAACCGAACTATACCACGAATATGTAGGATCGGGTTGGGTATCCATCTCAATCACCCGACCCGACCCGAATATCCGAAATGTTTTTTTAATATTAATTTATTAGTAATAATAAATAAAACTAAACGTCTAAACCTAAATACCTAATGATATGAGACCCTCAACCTATGCTCTTTGCCTCTCTCTCTCTCTCTCTCGACACTCCACAGACCGCCGACTGTGAACATTAAATAATCGGGGAAGGGACCTCCACAAACTGCCGACCGTGAACACTCCACAGACCACCGACCTAAATACCTAATGAGATGAGACCTAATTTCACTATTTCAGTCTTCACTTTTTCCACACAGACCTTCAACCCTTGCTCTCTGCCTCTCTCTCTCTCTCTCTCTCTCTCGATACTCCACAGACCGCCAACCTTCAACCTTTGCTCTCTGTAAGTTGATTTATTGTTTGTTGTTAGATACAAAATCTGGAAAAAAAAACCCAAAAGAAAAAGCATGGGGGATATCTGAACCCATCCGAACCCGAATCGAGAAGTTCGGATATCCAAAATTTCGGGTTACTCTCATTTTTGGTCGGTTTTCGGGGTTCCTTCCTATCACCCGATATCCGATCGGGTTTTGAATTTTAGGCCCCGGCCCGACTGATGCTTAGCCCTATAGTCTCTAGCTATTTATAGTGTATAATAAAGTCCTCAAAATATATGGATGTACAAATCTCTTTGCATAAAAACGCTCTCTTGAGCCGATTCTCATATCATTCAAGTTGACATGTTCCAAGTGGCTTATCTCTAAGTCCACTACACTTTAACACTTTTGATTAGTGATAAACTTGTCGAGAATAAATCAGTTTGGAAAATATAAATGACAACTCTTCTTATCAGTAACCCTCTCAAGTCTACTTCTTATATCATTCAAACTAACGTGCTTTCGGTGGCTTATCTCTAAGTCCACGACAATTTAACACTTTAGCAAGTGATCAATTCGTCAAGAAGTGTCGTTGATTTTTATAAAACTTTAATGAAATGATGGAACATTCTTATTGTGAAACAATGTCCACCTTTCTCTGGTTTAAAATCTCATATTTCATTCTCACACCCAAGCTAATTAAATTAGCTACTTATAACGAAATGTAAAGACATAAAGCGGTAAATGACGGAGAGTAAATGCATAAGTTTAAATGACGGAATATAAATAACTTGAAGTAAATAACGTAATGTAAATACATAAAGCATAATAAAGTAAAGAAAAAATAAAGAACTGAAAGTAAAAGATGGAAAATAACTTCAAAAGATCAATAATATTCCAAAGTCTTCAAGAGTGATTCAAGCTCTAAGAAAATCTGATTTTTTTTGCATACTTTAAACACCATCCCACACCTTCTATTTATACAAGGATAGAAGGGAGGGCAAAAAGGTCATAAAGCACATAACTTGGTGCTTAAGATAAAAAGTATAATTACAAGTACATTAAAGTTAATAACCAAAAGATAATAGAGATTAGGGTTTTGTCATGATACACCAACCTTTAAATAAGTTTATAATCTTCCCAAAAAGTTAGTACAACAATCCCACATGTCTTTCCAAAATAAGCCCATTTTGCTTATCCATTAACTCATTAAGCTCCATCAGTCTGCTTCTACTGAAATGCTGCAGAGGCAAGGGACTGCACATTTATAAATCTGCCCAAAAAGATACCAAATTGGCCATCCTTTGTAATAAAACAAGTCATTCATAATTTTATCTCCAATAAACAAGAAAATGAAAAATAAGTAACTAAAATGACTCAAGGTTTGGGATTTAGAAGGTAAAATGATCTACTTATAACAAATAAAAATGTGTTTTGGCACTAAATAATTAGTGAACATCACCTACATGTGTTTTGTTTGATTTAGGCCCAAGCTTCTCCTTTGTGTCAAATTCTTTTTGCCAAAAACTTTATGTGCTCAGTAGTGTGTTAGAGGATGCCTTAGTTGTAGAAATAGCAAATGGTAGTCATGTAGTAATTCGTGAAGTTGTGAAGAGTTGCAACTTTTTTCGATGGTCATTATTGGGTTCGATATAGTGATAGGGATGAATTGGTTGGCAGAAAATCAAATCGATATTGTATGCTCAAATAAGTTGACCTGAATCCCAATTTCGGATGGTGACCCCGTATTCATCTAAGGGGAGAAGAGGAAAGGAGATGTCACAGTCATTACCATGGTTAAAACACGTAAGTGCATGGTAAAAGGATGTTCATCCTTCTTGGCGTACATGATAGATGTCAAGCTCGAGAAGAAGAAGCTAGATGATGTGAAGGTGGTACGCGAGTTTCTTGACATTTTCCCAGACGACTTGCCCGACTTACCACCTGACCGACAAGTAGAGTTTCGGATCGATCTTATTCCGGGAGTGGCTCCAATCGCTAAGGCTCCTTACTGGCTAGCAATATCCGAGATGCAAGAAATGATGTCACAACTTCAAGACCTTCTTAAGAAGGGGTTTGTGAGACTGATCTCGTCGCCTTAGGGAGCTCCAGTCTTGTTAATTAAGAAGAAGGATGACACCATGAGAATGTGCATCGACTATAGTGAGTTGAATAAAGCGACCGTGAATAACAAGTATCTATTCCCGATGGTCGATGATTTGTTTGACCAACTTCAAGGAGCGGTTTTTTCTCAAAGATAGACATCCGTTCGGGATATCATCAAATGAGGGTGAAGAGCGATGACGTCTTAAAGACGACATTTAGGGGGATCGTTACGGTCATTACGAGTTATTGGTTATGCCTTTTGGTTTGACGAACACGCCGACGGTGTTTATGGATCTGATGAACCTAGTGTGTCGACCATTCATCGATAAGTCTGTGATCATGTTTATTGACAATATTATCATTTATTCAAAAGACGAGGTCGAACATGAACGATACCTTCGTGAGGTCCTAGAGGTGTTGAGGACGGAGAAGTTGTATGCAAGTTCTCCAAGTGTGACTTCTGGTTGAAAGAGGTCCAATTCTTTGGTCATGTGGTCACCCGAGATGCGGTGAAGGTTGATCCATCCAAGATCGAGGAAATTATGAATTGGGAACCTCTCAATAGTTCGTCGTCAAAAAATTGAAGCTTCTTGGGTTTAGCGGGTTACTACCGAAGATTTATTTCAAGGGAAATTGACCGAAATAGCCAATATCCCAAACCAAATTCAATTTTTAGCCACATTTTGAACCGGATTTCCATTTCCATCAGAGTTTACGCAAATCCCTTACGCATTTGCATAAAGCCTATTTTCAGATTTTAAAAAAAATGGGGATCATTTCCCAAATGGGAATCCTTACGCAAATGTGGATCCTTACGCAAATTTGCATAAAGTTTCTTTTTTTAAATCTAAAAATCAAGTTTACGTGAATACTTTGCATAAATACTGATTAAAATAAGAATTCGATAAAAAAAAATGAACTTGAGTGGGGAAATTGGCTACTTCGGTCAATTTCCTCAAATTCAGATATGGATCATAAAGAATTTGTATATATGCATCATTAACATGTACCCTTGGATCTTTTGTGATATACATTACCTAATAATATTTGATTCATAATGAATAAATACATACATTACAATTAGAAAATAAATCCGATAAAAACATGAGATTAAAATATTGATACGAATATAAAATTAACAATAATAAAATACTAAATTCATACATAGTATGTTTAAATAAAATTAATAAATTTTGCTTATAATATTTTAAAATTTAAAATGAAGTGCAAATCGATAAATACAGACATTATAGTAACAAAATAGGGAAAAGTTTGAAAAAACCCAACAAACTATCTTATTTTGAGTGATTAAGTCCTTAAACTATTTTTTTGAATGATAAAACTCTTAAACTTTCTAAAACCGGTTAAAAACATCCTTGTAACCTGTAAAACAAGTTAATATGATAAAATTTTGGGAAAAGTTTAAGAAAACCCAACAAACTATCTGATTTTGAATGATTAAGTCCCTGAATTTTTTTAATAAATAAATCTCTAAAGTTTTTCTTAGATCTTTTTACCAAATAAACTCTTGAATTTTTTTTGAACAAACAAATACCAAAGTTTTTTTTTTGAAAAAACAAAATCATGAACTGAATTTTGAACAAATAAATCCAATTTTTTTTGAACAAAAAATATATACAATTTCTCTCACTGACAACAAAGTAAAAAGAATCAATTAAACAGAGAAAAATTATACCATTTTCATTATTAATTTCGAAACATTTAAAAGTTTTGACTAAATCATAAATAGATAAATACAAAAATTATACTCATCATTTCACAAAATATACCAAAAAAATGTCAATTTTTTCACAAAATATACTAAAAAAACACTCATCCTTTCACAAAATATACCAAAAAAAAACACTAATCCCTTCACAAACTATACCAAAAAACATCAATCATTTTCACAAATATACCAAAAAATGGACCTTTTTGGTTATATTTGTGAAGGGATTGGTTATATTTTGTGAAAGAATGAGTATAATTTTTGTATGCATCTATTTATGATTTAGGCATAGCTTTTGAATGCTTCGGAATTAGCAATGGAAATGATATAGTTGTTCTCTGTTTAATTGGTTCATTTTACTTTTTTGTCGGTGAGAGAAATTGTATATATATTTTTGTTCAAAAAAAAGTTTTGAGTTTATTTGTTCAAAATTAAGTTCGTGATTTTGTTTTTTTTTAAAAAAAACTTTAGGATTTATTTGTCAAAAAAAGTTCAAGAATTTATTTGGTAAAAGATTTAGGAAAAAGATTAAAGATTTATTTGTTAAAAAAATCCAGGGATTTAATCATGCAAAATCCTTTAGTTTGTTGGGTTTTTTTAGATTTTTTCCAAATTTTTATCACATTAACCTGTTTTTATAGGTTACAAGGATGTTTTTAACCGATTTTAGAAAATTTAAGGGTTTTATCATTCAAAAAAATAGTTTAAGAACTTAATCATTCAAAACCAGATAGTTTGTTCAAAACCAGATAGTTTGTTGGATTTTTTCAAACTTTCTAGTAAAAATTTAGGAATAAAATGTCGATATACATAACAAATTAAAAAAAATACCTCTTTTTATTAATTTATTTAATAAAAAATTTAATTATATTTAAAATAATTTAAACTTAAAACGATATATTTATCTTATATTTGATTATGTTTATCAGTTGGTTATTCGAATTAAAATACGAAAGTTCTTGTTATTTTGATTTAGAAACTTAGGGGTTGTTTGTAGGGGTGTTCAAAAAAACTGCTGGACTGCTCAAACCGGTCGAACCAAGTCAAACCGGACCGTTTTTGGCGGTTTGAGCGGTTTGGCGGTCCGGTCTGGTCTGGAAAATTGCCAAACCGGGTGGTCCGGTCCGGTCTGCGGTCTGGAGGTTTTTTTGGGTGGTTTGGACCAAACTGACCGCCAAATATATATATATATATATATATATATATATATATATATATTTTTTATATATACCTTTATTATAAAGAATAGATTATATACAAAAAGACCTAAGGTATTTTAACAAATTGAAATCTTTATGGATTGTGGAATACAAAGAACGGAAAAATGAAGAAGTGAAACCGTGGATTTTATTTGCACTTTGAATATTACTTTTTTTTAGTGTTTTATCTTGGGATATTTTGTTAACTTTTGTGGACTTTGTTATTTTGTTGTGAACTTTGTTCTTTATTTCAAGCGGACTCAAGCCAATTAGCCTTTAAAATTCAAAGTTTTATATGTTTTTTATGTTTAAACTTTAAAGCCCACTAAAAAGCCCAAACCGCTTAAACCGGTCGACCAAACCGCCTAAACCGCAGTCCGACTTGACCGGTCTGGACACTTGATGTCAAACCGCTCGGTTTGAAAAATCAATAAACCGCTACTTTCGGTTTGGTTTGTGGTCTGAGAGGTTAAACCGCCCAAACCGGACCATGAACACCCCTACTTGTTTGGTAGTTGCTGAATGGTTTGGTGTAGAAAGATTAAGTGGTCAGAATGATTAAGAGGCTCTTATAATATAGTGCGAAATGAAATATGACTGTTTGCTAATTGTTTAAAATGAAATAAGAACTCTGAATGGTTAAGGAATGGTCAAGATACAAAATCATTCAGAGAGTTTTGAAACCATTAAGAGGCAGACTTTTTTTTTTTGCCAAACAAGATTATCTCGATTCAAAGGTTTCTTCTTAATGGAACCATTATGAGTTAAACAAACAACCCCTTATTGTGTGATTTCGTGTAAATCACAGGGACCAAGAATGTAATTTACTCTTTAAGTTAAGGATCATTTGGGTTGAATCAAAAGTTGGAAGACTAAAAGCGTCATTCAACTCAAATTACCTTATCATCATCTTCATCGTATATATATGGGCAAATGGATAGAACACATAACATAAGCCAACGAAAACTAGAAGATGGCCTCCTCCTCTGCCTCCACTTCGGCTACTCTCACTCTATCATCGATTCATCTTCACCAAGAACCAAAATCATCCATTATCTCCTCCTTCACTTTCAAACCAAACTCCAAGACCAAAACCCTGGTTTTACAATCGCAATCAGAATGCATCAGACCCACAATTTTGAAGTCCGGTTTTGTAACTTATGCGTCTTCCAGGAATTCGCCATTTTTGGTTTCTGCGGTGTCTGCTGAAGCCGAGTTGGATGAAGACGTTGATGAGGAAGTCGAAGGTGGCGGTGGCGGTGTCGCTACGGTGGCTCCTCCTTCCACCACTAAGCCTAAGAAAGGAAAAGCTGCTTTGCCTCTTAAGAGAGACAGGGTATGTTTATGTTGAATTTCGTTTCATTGTTGATTGATTTGGTAAATGATTTCGGATTATTGAACCCTTCATCGCCCGAAAAAAACCCATCGTTTCGACATTGATTTTGTCCAGATTTTTTTCTCAAAAACGTTTCTGTTCGTGTAGTTCGTTTATATAATTGAATATATGTTGATAATTCTGACACAAAGACAGTAATTCTTTTCAATTTTAATGTTTAAAATAGGTCATTGCACACTACAAAGTTGATTGTGGATTTCTAATTGAGGTTCTTTTTCATGGATTGATTATGACAAACCCCCAAATTTACTAGTACTGTTTAATCATGTACACTTGAACTGTGAAATGTCATTGTTCTTGTATTAATTTATACTTTCTAAAGTATAACAATTGCCTGCGTAGAATAAAGCACCAGAAATATTGAAGAAATATTGTTTTTCTCTTGATTTGTGCTGTTAAAACTCATAGGAAAGGGTATATGTATATAGCCTATGAGAGGAGCTATCAAGTTTTAAGATTAAAATGTAGATGAGTTCCACATTGATTTTATGCGAAATGTGTCTTGTGTAATTTCATATTTTAGGTTGTACCTCCCAAGTTTGGTGTCATTCATATCTGGTAGTGGATGGGGTGGAACCCGGCTAGAAGATAAAGAGTTATTGGTTTTTGAGTTAAGGAAAGACAAAAGAAGAATAGCATTTTCGACTTCAGTTTGTTTTTATAGGTTTGCTTTTGACGTTGTGTGAAAGAGGATATAAGCATTGGGTTTAGGGCAAGGATGATTGAAGAACTCTATTAAAGCTGCCAGGCCGGGGCGTGGTGACAGACTGTTTGAAGTTATGTTGTTTGTGTGTAGCAATTGACCGGGAGGGTTGTCAGATTTTCGTGGTTCCTCTCGGGGTGCCTTGTGTCACTTCAAATTTTGTTTATTGAAGTGGAGTGTGATATGTGATGTTTTACTCTTTGGAGTGTGATGATTGGTTTTTGGAAGTCATGGTGAGGAAGTGGGTGAGACCATATTTACTTTCAAATGGAAGCCGAAAAGGGACATATTAGATGAGATTTCTTTCAAGAACCCACCTTTAGGCAACATTAGAGAAAATTTCTCTGACCTGATTAACCAAACAAACCAAGTATATCTCATTCAAAAGTAGGGTTACGGGGCGGGATGTCTTCAGATTGCAGACCTGTCCTCCACTCCAAATGGTAGTGCGGCTGTTTGCATGATTGAACTTAAGTGATTTTTTCAATAGTCTGAATGCTAGCATTGGTGATACATGTAGAAGCATCCCCAATGAATTAAAATTTCTCACGGCTTTCAAAAAGAGCACTTGATTCGCCTCATAAGTTTCACATCATTGCAAGTTCCAAAGTCCAAGGAAGCATGGGGTGGATCTTTTGCATGTCTCCTCTGTAAGAAAGACATGTATTACTTCAAAAGCATGACATAAAAGTTCTCATTATTACTACCATCTTAGTTTGTAGTTGGTTATATATACCAATTTAGCTATAAAGCTAATGGAGTTCGTACTGCCCTCTCTAGAGAATTTCATTAACCGTAAATTTCATTATAGCCAATTAAGCTTTAAGTGTATGGACTTTGTAACGCGCTCTCTAGCAATTTCATTAACTTTAGCTTAGCGGGTAAGCAGGTGGTCATCCTTGCAGAATGAAGTGAAGGTTAATGGTTCTGGGACTAGTATGGTGGGGTGCTCCAGAGGGTGGCGGCATACCTATTTTTGCAAAAGAATTTCATAAACTGTGAATTTTGTTTAATTGTGAGCACTTCCAAAAATAACCATGTTGTCAATTTACTCAATTCTCTAAATAGCAGTTATTCTCATGGTCACCAAGTTTTTTAATTAAGAATTAATGAACATGATTTTTTTTGGACAGCTTAGTATGTGTTATTGTCAATATTTCTCGAATAGATTATTATTCCAAACACATGAGTAGTAGTTGAAGGTGACATGACAAATCTCAAATGCCCATTTAAAGTACACTGAGAAATTGGTTCATCCATGACAGAAGGAAGATGAGAAACAGAGGGAATAGGATAAATGAGTGGAGCGAGCCTTACTATATTCTTCACTTTTTTTTATACATTGAATTGCGTTTTGTCCAATTTGTTTTTATCAGACTAGGGCAAAGAGATTCTTGGAAATTCAAAAGCTGAGGGAGGTGAAGAAAGAGTATGATGTGAAAACTGCAGTATCATTGCTCAAGCAAATGGCAACCACAAAGTTCATTGAAAGCACGGAAGCACATTTTCGTCTTAACATTGACCCAAAGTATAACGATCAGCAGCTGAGAGCAACAGTGAGTTACTAGAAATTTTAGTTGGAGTTCAATATATCCCGCCTTAAACAATTTCTTATGTTTCAAATCTTTTATTGTAGGTAAATTTGCCCAAGGGAACTGGGCAGGTTGTTAGGGTGGCTGTTCTAACTCAAGGTTATATCTCTTCTCATCTTGTTTCGACCCAACCATTTTATTTGATGGATATTAATTGGTTCAACTTGGAATACTCCTGAAAATATGATCTGCCCTTGCTATTCGTGGTCACCTGGGTGATTAGTTGGTGTGCGTAAGCTGGCCTGGATATCCACTGTTACCCAAAAAAATGCTAGGTTCAATAGCTCATAGCCCTGTCTTTTCTTTGGGGTGTCTTCAAGTTCGATCTTTTTCTTGGAAAGTTTTCAAGTTATAGTTACCAATTTTCTCATTGCAAACAATTGATTTGTGTTTTGTGTGCCTCAACGAGATTCTTTTATTTTGTCATAATCGAAGGTTTTCCTAAAATTATGTGTCAGAGTCAAAAGACAACCTTCTGGGTCAAAGGGAGTTGAGCAAAATAAGAAAATAAATAAACTCTGCAATTGATGTATTAAACTCATTCGTAGTTGAAAGGGAAATATTGCATACGAGATAAGATTTAATATGTCTTGTTTCTTTTATTTTTAAGAATTTTTGTGAGCATATGACATTTAAAACGTAGCGAACGCAAAAAGTTGTTCTTCGATTTCGATTTTGTGACAAGGGGCAAAAAGGGTATTGAAAATTGAAAACTATTCAAAAATAGAAATTGTTGCATTTTTCATGAGATGGATGTAGTAGACTAGTAGTATGTTGGTATGATTATGAATTCTTTTTTGTTATACTCTTTTGCTTTGAAATAATTTTAACAATTTACTGAAAGGGGTTAGAAGTCACTAATCATGATCTTGTTGGATTCTTTTTTAATTGTTCAACTGTACAGGTGAAAAGTTCGATGAAGCAAAAAATGCAGGAGCAGATATAGTTGGCGGAGAGGACTTGATAGAACAAATTAAAGGAGGATTCATGGATTTTGACAAACTGATTGCAACTCCAGATATGATGCCTAAGGTTTCAATTTTATTATATTGTTTAGATAAGTACTCCCTCCGTTCCAAAATAAGTGTCCGTAATTCTATTTTAGTTTGTCCCAAAATAAGTGTCCACTTTCAAAAGTAAGTGTCTATTTTCCCATTCTACCCTTAATTCTGAGATGGATAAAATCTCTCTCTCTCTCTCTATTATTAAGGGTAAAATCGTCCTTTAGTCAATTCAATAGTATAATTAGACATTTCTAAAATTGTGTGCCTTTTTCATTGTGGACGTTTATTTTGGGATGGAGGGAGGACTACCTTTTAGAGGAATTTACACCTTGTGCCCTTTTGAACAAAAGTGAAGAGGAAAACTTTGCCACCACCTTTGAGAATAGTCAACCTGTAATTTTTCTTTGTCCCAAAAAGGAGTCTTATTTCAGAATTTTGCCCTAAGATTGAATGTGATATTACTAAATTACCCTCGTCTTTCTAGTGGGTTGATAAAAGTGATTCAGTTAATCTGTAATAAATCATCTTTATAGTTTTCAATAAAAAAATGTTTTTTTAAGTTCTGTATAGATTTTAAAGTGGGAGAGATTTCTTTTGTCTTTTTTTTGGGAAGGGTGTCCTATGCCTAGACTAATCCCTTGGCAACTTATGACTGTAAGACATCAGCCCTGCTTAAACCTCAGTGACCACAATTGTTGTGTACACCTGGATTCGAACCCTGGGCAGATGGGATATTCCACCACATCCCCGATGGCCTTAACCAGTACGCCACAACTCTTATGGTTAAGATTTCTTTTGTCTTTAAGAATGCCAATTAAGCAGAAAATAATTAAAGAAGATAGTGCAAGAGTGCTTAATTTAGTATTATTCGATTTTCTGCCGAAGTGATCTTGATGTGTAATGCTATGCCTGGAATATGTATAGGATTGTATAACTCATGATATTTGGTTTGTTTGAATGATCATGAACTTTTTGACACAAATTAGCTTGTGGCACACTTTCATGTCTGTCTATAGGTCAATATTGGCTGGCGAACGTGTCTTATGAGAATAATGAATCGTTTGTGGATCAGGTTGCTAGTCTTGGAAAGATTTTGGGACCGAGAGGACTGATGCCAAATCCTAAGGCTGGGACTGTTACAACCACTATACCTCAGGTAAGATATAATCAGCACATAGTTCACGTGATGGGTTCAGTTCTTATTTGTGGACATTGTGTTGCATATGTTTTCAGCTTATGATATATATATATATATATATGTGTGTGTGCATAGAGAGAGAGAGAGAGAGAGTCAGGTTAAGGGAAAACCACAAAAAAATGGAAAACTAAGGAACACTTTAATAACCATTAATCTGTATGATATACAATTATACATCATAAAAAGTAATTGAAACTTTTTCCTGGTTTCTATGCACATGTGCTTACCGGACAAATTACTTTTATGCACATGTGCATACTATACAAATGAATGGTTATTAGAGTGTTTCTCAAATTTGCATTTTTTTGTAGTTTTCCCCTGAACCTGACCTTGTATATAGGAGCAGGTTCAATTACAAACTTAAGTTCCCTTGTGAACCGGTGGACAAAGTTGAGTGTGCTACCTCTCCTAGACATTCACGGGGTATTCATCATGAATGGTGTAAGAAATATATGTTCATTACTCATGATGAATGAGAACAAATGGGGACAAGTGTCGCACTCTCCATGTCCCAGTTCACAATGTAAAACAGGTTTGCAACCGAACTTTCCTCTCTCGCTGTCTCTCTCTCTCTCTCTATATATATATATATATATACATGTGTGTGTGTGTTTGTGTGTATAGATTTATATATATGTGTCTGTTTGTATAGAGGGTAGTGGTGTCTAATGACCTCACAAGTGCCTAAGAGCATCTCCAACAAATTTGATATAATTTCTCTAAAATAGAGAAACAAAAGTAAAAATATTCTACAAAAAAAAAAATGCATTTAACTCCAACAAGTTGACCATTTTAGAGATTCTAGCATTGGTTATAGCATTAAAAGGTTGGGATTCTTACAACCACTATACCTCAGGTAAGATACAATCAGCGCATAATAGCTACACTTTTCAAGTTTTCAGCTTATCATACATATATTTATATGTATATGTATGTGTGTATGTATAGAGGGTAGTGGTATTTAAATCTCACAAGTGGAAGAGGCCTGTGTAGGGCCCACTATGTAAGTGTGAATGGAGCTTGTGTACAACGAGACCTCTTGTTTTCCTATAGTATTTGTTTTGCAGACCGGTGTCTTCACATAAACAACCTCTCTACCCCTAGGGCCTACGGGTAGAATAAATGTTTGCTACATCCTACTCCTCGACCCTACTACCTCTGTGTAGAATTTACTGGGTTTGATTTGGAAGACTTGACCATATCATACCTTGCAGACCATAGAGGAATTTAAGAAAGGGAAAGTGGAATTCAGAGCAGATAAAACAGGAATTGTTCACTTGCCATTTGGGAAGGCAAATTTTTCAGAAGAAGATCTTCTAATCAACCTGATGGCTGCAGTGGTATGTTCTGAAACCTCCTATCTTTTGTTTTAATTCGTACGTTATTAGTACTTAAAAAACATTATTTCTTAAATTTGGCAGAAATCAGTGGAATCAAACAAGCCAACTGGGGCGAAAGGAGTATATTGGAAAAGCGCACATATATGCTCATCGATGGGGCCTTCGATCCGGTTAGATATAAAGGACATGCTTGATTTCAAGCTTCCATAGAATCTTTTAAACCATAGAAGATGTAAATTGAATCATCATCTGCTGCTTGCTTAATTAGCTTCTTGAGCTCTGTTCTTGAAAGAGGGAAGAGAAATAGGTCACATATTGATAGAAGGAAAAGAGCAAGAAAGCTATTTCTTGGATCCACATTGCCATTAGTGTTCTTCCTTTTTATGCCAAAACATTTGTAATTTGTATGACTCTTATTCTGGTTCAAAGTTTTAATGTTGGTTTTCACACATGGTTGGATATGTGTGTATGTTTTTGGAAAATGTCAATGTGGTGTATCTGTTAGAGATGGGCAAAAGAATTGGTCCTTGGTCCGGGCCAGACTAGACTGTGCACCAGATCAGACTTTTAGGATCGGTTTGTGCCCATCTCATTATATGATACATATGATTTAACTAGTTCATGAGGTTTTTGCATGTCGTTTTAAATGGTCATGAAGGTTTTTGAACCATAGGAAGTTATGCGACCTATAAAGATAATGTATATGATATGTGTTACTTCATACTTTTATGTTTGTTTTTATCCAAACAAAATAAGATAAATGTCCAATCTTAAACAAAATTGACAGGAACATAATAATCAAAAGATGTAGGTTTATGGAAATTATGAAAAACCCCGAATGACAAAAAAATATGATTAGTGTCTTGATGGTTTTATTTTTGTTTATGGATCTGATCTCACCCTCACTTTTGTTAGAAAAAATATATTAAATCAGGGATAATTTTAAAAGTAAATTTATATATTCTTTAAATAAGTTAAAGTATAATGAATTTACATCAATAAATAAATTTAAATTAAATTAAAACAAAATAAATAAATAATTTGGACAAAATTTTTGATATTCGACAACCCAACTGGTTCCACATGGAACCTGCCTCCAAACACTAATATGAATATATATATATGATGGTACATTTTTTGACTCGTTCAGTAGTTGAGTCTAATAGAAAGATTTAGGATATAGACAAAATCGTCTCACTTTTTGCCAACTGAGTTGCATGCCAGTGGCCAAAATAAATAAATAATAACTTTGTATCACACTAATCTATACTATATTATAAAGACGGAATAAAAAACTCTTAATTACTACTTATAAAACATAAGGTACTACCATTTTATGCATAAATTTCAAAAATCTCTTAATCACAACTTAGTATGCATAAGGTACAACTCATTTGAAAAAATTCAAACTTTACTTTTTCACTATCTTCCATATTCAAGTTTTTTCCCTTCCATTTGGAGTTTCTTCAAAAAAATAAAAGTTATTTATTTGCTCAAATTAACATATTTCTTTAATTATGATACTACATGTATTTTCTTTATGTATACAAGCTTTTAAAGCCTTTTGAATTCTATAAAACTAACTAATAATGAACCTATATATACGTTTAGATACAAAATAATACTATCCAACATTATATTTGTTATTTTTACCTATTCTATATTTCAATATTTTGAAAAAATATTATCATTCGTTAGATATCGCTGATTAATACATGTTTTTAAAATTCAAATATACATTTAACGATTACTTTAATATAATTTCTTAATGCTTCATGATTGAAAAAACTCAAGTTATGCGTTTATCACTACTAATGCTACATAAATTATAAATATATGATTTACTCCATATATATATTTTTTCTTTTTTTTTTCTGATAAACTTTTACATTAATTTTTTATTTCCATTTACAATTGCTCACCCCGATGCATTGTACGGGTACACTGCTAGTTATATATAAAATCAACATATTCTTTTTCAATCTATACCATTGAAAAAAGTTATTATATATATATATATCATTTTATAAGGCGAAGATCGTGTGAGAAACATAAGAAGTGAATCTGGACCGTTGATCACTTTTAATCTCATGTTCTCCCATGAATTACGCCTTAGAAGGAAATTGGTCTGGTACATCTTATCTCGATGCATGTCATCATAACGTGTATCTATTTCTCATCCAACAGTTGATAATCATTTGTCGTGCTTCTCACGTTAAACTCAAAAGGAAGCCAACCCCATTTTATAATAACCATATATAAAAGTTATATGCTATTTGACGAATAAGTTTTTAATTAAACGGCTGTAATATCTTTGATTTAAAAATATAAATATAAAAAAAAGGGTATGGTTTTGGTCAAAATCATGGTCGAGGGAGAATAAGCATTATGTTGTTTGTATAGGAGTCAAACCGGCCGCGTCCTATAAACGCAGCTTTTGGGGTCACACCTATGCCTTGTTAAAAACACTCGCATCCATCCATCAAATCTCAACAACAAGATGCAGATATTCGTCAAAACCCTAACCGGGAAGACCATTACTCTCGAAGTCGAGAGTAGCGACACCATCGACAATGTCAAAGCCAAGATCCAGGTTTCATCCCAAACATAGATATAACTTATTCATACTTGATGTTTTCATTTTGGATGATCAATTCTTGATTTTGATACTTATCATATTAATTCGAAATGCTTCCAGTACTGAAGATCATAGAACTAGGGTTTTGCTATTTCATGATTACCTTGAGTATATTTATAATACGGAGTATTGTTAGGTGGATTTAGGGTTGTATTCGTACATATCACTTCCTAACGTCTTGTTTATCTGTTGTGATCGCGTGTATTTTACTTGTGTCTATGTGTTTTCTGTGGGAGAGTATGTAGGCTGATTTATTTTGGAAACAGGGAGTATTTTATGCTTACCGAGTTTTAACGATTCATGTAAACCCTTTTTTCAATTTTTGATGTTGCCTTTGTCAACGTAGTACTCCTGTGAATTTTGTGAATCTTAGAGTAGATTTTGATTATGTTCTATATAAATCACGTTACAAACAGAGAAATTTTGGTGTAGAGGTGTATAAAAGTTGCTTTTTGTTGATGTGGTAGTTATGTGTCTCATATTTCTCCCGTTGCTTCTCTAGGCAGAGGCTCACTGTATTCCTTGTTAAAAGGAAAATTAACTAGTTTGGATATGCTTTCATCTCTCCTCTCTATGTGGATTAATTGCAATGCTCTTGTAAGTTTGGTTGTAAGCCTTGGGTTGTTTGCATTTTGAAGGACAAAGAGGGTATCCCTCCAGACCAACAGAGATTGATTTTTGCTGGCAAGCAATTAGAGGATGGACGAACTCTTGCTGATTACAACATCCAGAAAGAGTCAACACTCCATCTTGTTCTAAGACTGAGAGGAGGAACTATGATCAAGGTTAAGACTCTTACAGGGAAAGAAATTGAAATTGACATTGAACCAACTGATACAATCGATAGAATCAAGGAGAGAGTTGAAGAGAAGGAAGGAATCCCTCCAGTGCAGCAAAGGTTTACCTTTCTTATGCTCCACTATTAATCAACTGCATTAAAAAATTTCTTACCTTTTCGAAAGGAAGAAGGAACAAACAAAAAGATCCATTTCTTAATGATCTGGTGATATCATATAACTTTTTAAGTTCAATTTGTTGCTGATTGATATGAATTTATAGCATATTCTGAAAAGAAAATAGACACTCTATATGTTATTAAGGTATTCAAGTAGTATATGATAATGGATTAATTGTTGCTAGTTGCTACCCGTCCTTAAGATTTAAGAATATAATATGAAATAGTTGATGCATACTTAACCTATCCTACCTGGAAGGGCCCAATTTTGGATGCAGTCTATGCCTCGTGCATTGCTGTTTAGTGTATCCCATATTGAACTTACCCTATCTTTCTCTACACACTTATTAAGGTCATCTCAGTCGAACCTACAATGCTTCAAGCTAAGTTGCAAAGTGCTAGCAAAAAATATATTATATACGTTCTTTTAATACTACTATACTCGGTACATGGTAGCTCTGGACACTAGGATTCTTTAATTTCATCATAGCTCCAACAAATCTTCAAACAATGATAATAGTATTGGTCTTTGTGTATCGTTTTTTCTTTGCTTAGCATTCACCTTTTTTTCCGTACAGCTGATCAAATGTTTGCTCCAGGTCCCTTCTTTGTCCTTTGGTCTAAAATTTAGGGTGGATTTCTTTTGGTCATTCAACAACTTCATTTTGTGAAACCCATTTATATATGTTTTGGTTAAAGATTTGTTAATGGGTATCACTTACTCAATGGAAGAGAAATAAAGATGGGATCCACAACATGGAGAATGGAGAAAAAGGTTGCAAGTTAATGGTACTCTTCAAAAATTTGAAATGACAGAAGTTCCAAGGGACTTGAAACAAAATAAAACTAGAAAAGTGCAAAAACTCATGTATGAGGCATGACTGGTTTGATTGACACAAAAGTGCTTGTTGGGGACCAAGTACAGGGTTCAGTGTTGAATTTGTGTGCAAGATGAGGAATAAGTTGTTTTGACTATATGTGATACAGATATACATACAACTATTTGCAACTACATTTATATTTAATGGAGTACCAATTAATCATATTGGTGACATAATCATTGGCTAAGACGGTTAATTTACAACTGTCGAACTCTTTACTTATCTGTCCACAGTAGGCATTATTTTCTTAAATGCTAACGATGTGACCAAAATAACCCAGTTCTGAAGATGTTGCTATTTGACCTTATATCCATCAGCTAGGGAGAAATAGGAATAATTCTTAACTCTGCACTTTCAGTGATCTCCTTCACTTTTGCCCTGATTTCAGTCTCAAGTTTCATAACAATTGAACAATTTAGTATGCACTGAAATCTGAAATATCTTCTTCATGGTCATGGTCATGATGCATTGAACAAGGAGACAACGAAGAAGAGAAATCCAAACATGATGCACTTGAAACTGAAATCTGAAATGTTTCCATCATTGTCATGTGGTGGATGATGTAATGAACAAGAAGGCAAAAAAGAAAGGAAATCCAAACATGATATACTTGAAACTGCATTAATGTTAAGAAACCATTACTAATAATCTATCCAATTACAAAAAGGTGGAAAAAAAACCAGTTTGGTATCAAGTGAATATTCAAAAGGGATAATTTTGAGTAAAAATGAATTGCTGCCTCTCCTGTTGGTTTGAACCTGATGCACTTAGTGAAGAAAAACATATATCGAGTTGAATTAGTAGATCGTTAGCAATGAGGGTCTCCTATAGAGGTGGCTTTTAAAGGATTGGCAGATAGTGCTGACAGCTGCTGGTGTAAGAACTAGAGAGTATGAATAGGGTTTTGATACACAGGTCATAGATGATGACAAGAATAGGGGTAGAAAGAGAGAGAGAGAGGACATTCATCTTCTTCCTTTAATCCCTTATCAATATATTTTAGTTTGTTGGTATTACTAGATTAAAAATTGGTGTTATTTTGGTTGAATCATAAATTAAAGATAGCCTTATACCTCCATATGTGTGAAGGGTTTTTGGATAGTTTCAGATGACCTGACTGTAAATAGATTGCATTGGAATAACACCGTCTTAAAAATCCAAGGAGAATCTAGGTTTACTAGTGTTTGCTAAAAGTGACCATGTGTTGTTTCTCTTTGAATTACCATATAATTTTGAATCTTCTATGATGAACAATAATAGTGACTCGTTAAAAAATGAGAGTAACTATGCTCTCTCTCTCTCTCTCTCTCTTCATGCGGTCATTGGTGATGTGATTGAAGGGGTGGAGTGCCAGAATAGGAGCTGTTTGTCTTTTCAGGTTTCTTAAATGTAACTGACTGGGTCATTCGAAGACCTATTATGACTGGACTGGCAGAGATTCCCCTGTCATACCAACGTGATTATAGACTAGTAATATGCTTATCTACATATGAAAGGGATAATAGACTGTCTTAAGTTTTACATCTTAAAGCAAATGTCTTTGGAACAGTGTTCCAAGTGTCAGAGCTATATGGTCAGGTACCTTCTAGCGCATAATCACCTAAGTAAGCTGAAACATAAACATTTTATATATAGTGTGGTTATCTCCATTTTATGTAAACCTATGACAAGTAAATCTTAATTCAATATTAATTTGGTACTGTTACTTTTCTAAATATGTAGTTCGTCATACCACTAATGCAATTACTTAGACAAGATTAAAGTTTTGCAAGCAATATTTTATCTGGCGAAGGGCCATGAAATGTTTTTCTTGAAATTTTAGCTAGCAATACTCCAAAGTCCAAACCATTGGCATTTTGCATTCACAAGGCACTAAGGAGCTGACGTCATACCTGCGACCATTTTTGGTTTTGAAGTGGATCTGTTGATGTGGGAAATTTTGATGAAAATAATCAGACTGAAAGGCTGCATCCCGGATGACTGATGGAGATTCAATCAGGAATTGCTCATATTTGCACCTTTAATGTTGAAACCTGGCTCAGTTGTCTCTACCTTAACATTTAGATTTGGAGGGCCATCCCTGGGGGAGGGCGGGACGGGCGCCTGCTCAGGGCCCAAAAATATTAGGGGCCCATTTTTTTTAGTATATAGTAGTAGTCCAGCAAATTAGTACATAAAAAAGACTCAAGTTTTTAGGATATGATAAGAGCCAAAAAGAATATAATAGATAAAAAGAGCCCAAAAATGTATTTACTAGTATACTATTGTTTCTGGCCTCTCCAAGTTTTTTATGTGATACCTGCTCAGGGCCCAAAAATATTAGGGGCCCATTTTTTTTAGTATATAGTAGTAGTCCAGCAAATTAGTACATAAAAAAGACTCAAGTTTTTAGGATATGATAAGAGCCAAAAAGAATATAATAGATAAAAAGAGCCCAAAAATGTATTTACTAGTATACTATTGTTTCTGGCCTCTCCAAGTTTTTTATGTGATACCAAGGTCTAATGTTATTGTCTATTGCTATCTCTATGTGCTTGGCTGTTTCCATGCTTCAACAATTCAACAGATAACTTTAATTTCATGTGTTTGGCTATTGCTATTTGCTAATGTTGTTTGTGTAATTGCTTTTGTTGGCTATCTGTTGCTATCTATTTGTGCTTCTATAGTTTACATTGTAATGTTGTTTGACAATCCATATATTGTTCTTATGAATTATGACGGGTTTCCCTGTTAAATGCATTCAATGAATTCCCTTATGTGCTATGATATTCTATAAACTTTTAATCCAAGCATCTTATGGTGGAGCAAGAAAAGAAGGAAAAGGAGTTCACATATTTTCATCCATTGTTGGACCTTTTCATCTTTCATCGGGACTCTACTACACACCACAAGATCTATTTAAGTGCTCAACCAACCATTCTTTGAGGTTAGGTTGCCAGATCATAAGCCTCATTCATGATTTGTTCATATAGGATCTCAACAGATAATTTTTTTCTTTGTACATTCTCACATATCCTCATTTGCCTTCTTGTCCAGCAAATCCCGATAATCTTCTCTATCGTCCATCTTTCATTGACTCTCTCGGTTACTTCCTCTATATGAGTTCTCTTTTTGTGTTGGAATAACACATATTTCTTGTTATGAACTAATAAAATTCTTACCTTTAAAAATTACCAACCATATACAATAGATGGTCAAACTCATATCTAACTTTTAGGATTTTAACACAACCCTTGTTTTTTCATACATTATTGACTGTTAATTACCTAATAAGGAGTACACGTATTTTAGGTACTCTCCTACTTATGATAAACAAGAATAAGATCTTTTCCTACATGAATTGTTAGTTTTTCTTTTATTAAAGTTTTTTAATAATAAAAACATTTATTGAATATTTTTTCTACTTATCGAGAGCCCTTGTTTATAAATACGCCAAGGGCCTATAAAATGTCGGGAACGGAAGATCTACAATTGAAGTTGTGTCCTCAAGGCTTTTATACGAATAAATCTATTGCCCTTCCTATCTTTTTCGAACGCAAACAAGTGTGCCTGCTATTTTAAGTATGAGTGAAATTTCGTTTTGGTTTGATTTAATTCATAGTTAGAGTGCTAGAAGACTAGCATATACGCCTTATACGGAAACACATGCTTGTAGCTAAGCAACAATCCTAACATGGTCAAGCAAGGCTGGTATGAGCCGGATGCAATAGAAGGAAATAAGAATTAATTTCCTATTAGAATATGAAAGCTTGAGCATGAACTTCAGTTTCCTGTTATGCTCTGCAGCAAATTTACGTACTCATGAAATCAGGAACTCATTTTTAGTCCTTGCATTGATTTAAAATCATGAATTTGAGTAATTATTAAGGCACGATACATGTTTTAACTATTGCAACAGTTAATGGAAAGGCTTCTAGAATTGATTTTTGTATTTGTAAGGGTGTTAAAGACAGCTGGAAATAGGCTAAATTGAATTGTGTTGGTGCAGGCTGATTTATGCTGGGAAACAGCTTGCAGATGACAAAACAGCGAAGGACTACAACATTGAAGGGGGATCTGTACTCCATCTAGTTCTTGCATTAAGAGGTGGTGGTGGTAATCTTTAGAAGATACCTGCTAATGCTATGTTATCAAAGTTTACATAATTGAGCTCACACTCAATGATATATTCCATGCGAGTCCATAAAGAGATGACAATGTGATTTGTATTTCTATTTGTACTTGTACTTAAGATTCTGTGCATTTTATCCTGCATTGCTTTTTGAGGGCTTGGAAATATGTTTCTTCTCTTTTTATGTTTCCTGGTCCAAAGAAGCATAAGATTATTAATTTTGTGGTTTTTCATGGTAAAAGTAAAAACAGAAACAGGGTGATGGCTAAACCAATTGTCCAATTTCTAGGGGACCATGATGACCACCTTTAATGAGCCAGCTATGGTTCATGAGTGTCTAACTAGTTGCTGAATTAGTAGGCTTGCATTTTGTTTTCTTTATATGGTTTGGGGGGCATGGTTTGTTTGAACTAAGGTTTGGGAAGTTTGTGAATCACTAGCAAGCCTTGCAAGTTGCAACTAGAGGTGGACATGGACCTGTAAGTTCTTTTCTGGTAATTGGTCATTAAGGCATGGTCCTTTTAAACAATTATTTATTTATTTAATATTTCAAATAAACTTAACAAAATGTTGTCTTTTTCAAATAAACTTGTTGTTAAACATATGTTTATACATCTTATTGTAATAATGCTCTATTTACTTCAATCAAATGTATTGTGTTTGCTTATCACGGAAATACGAGAAATGAGGTCTAGAAAACAAGAACGATTGCTTGATTTTCAGTTTGTGTTAAAAAAACCACCAACTTAAACACTTGTTAGTTATTTTTACTCTGAGCCAAAACATCCTAAAAGTCTAAAACAAGTGTCTATATTTCTATTTTAATTTATATTAAAATAAACATCCACATTCATAATTATGAGATGGATTTCTCTCACTATTATTAAAGGTAAATTTGTCCATTTAATTAATTAAAAAATATAATAAATACACATTTCTAAAACCATGTCCTTTTCATTGTGAACATTATGTTTTTTTTTTCACCGTGAACATTTATTTTGGAGTGGAAGGAGTACATTTTTGTCTTAATTAGTCATATCATGTCAAAGTCTAATGTCACGATGGGATAAAATTTTGTTTTGTTGTACCCTATCATGTCCCACATACCAAACATGGATCACTTCTAAGTACTAATCAAGATTAGAGGAGATTATGCACATCAACATCCAATTACATGAACAATACATAATAAAATTGAAACTCAAAACCTTTGAGAATGGTAAAAAAGCACATGCGTGCTAAACATGTAAAATTTGAACAAATAAACAAAAAAGGAAAGAAAAAACTTTGGAGATCAGCTAAAGCTATAACACCAGATGCAATATACATTTTCAGTCTGTTATATTGAAACATAATTTTGCTTCATCCCATGGACCATTGATCTCAAACTTGTACTCTTGAATTCTAATCAACCAATAAGGACACACCAAGTTAACAAAAACCAACATCCCCAACAGGAATACAAACAGCAATTTGTGCAGCCTGTAAACACAAGTCAACGTCATACCCATCAACACGAACGAGAACCAGAGGTGCAACCGAAAAGAGTACTTCTTAAGACAGTACGTCACTAACGGTGCAAATAGAAAAACTTGCAAAGAGAACAATATAACACCAAATACAAGAAGTCTCGAGGGAAGCCGAGATGCAATCAAAAGCGAAGCCACAATGGAAGCATTAAGAGAAATATTGCTGGTTAAGGTCGGACTTTCTAATGCTCCAGGTGCTTTTACGGTTGATCCAGAATAGTTATGCAGGAAAAGATGGAGGATTACAAGTGATGTGGTTAAAGCCCATATGGAATCCGAGCTTATTGATCTGGTGAGTGTGTGATATATTGGAGAAAGAACGTATAAACCAGTTGTGAAAAAGGAGATCTTAATGGCGTAATTGAGGAGAAGATTGAAAGAAAGCATTTTGGCCGTTAAGAGAAGAACAAAAAACCCCGATCCAAGAAGGGTGACATCGAGAACTAATAGAAACTTTTCGGTTATAGTGGAACTAAGAGTGTAGGTCCAAACCAAAACCACAAGGGCCACAATGCAGAGGTATTGAGAAATGGAAACCGAGTCCAGCATCACCTTTAGCATGTCTCTTTTAACAACATTGGCATTCATGACCATTTCTTCAAGGAAAGTTTCGTCAGTATGGTTATCATCGAAACCAGGCTGCATGCCTCCATAAGCAACTTTTCTCCATCTCCTTTGTGTTGAAGAGCGTCGAATGATGCTATTCTCCATTGTTCTAACTAGAGAATAACTAGAACCAATAACTTTTTTGCTGGTAGTGGTAGGATGAGTACACCCTAGAGGGGAGCGGTAGTTGAAAGAAAATGAACTATCCCCCAGAGATTGCAGCAGTTCCCCATATCAATTCTGAATCCTCAGACCTAAAAAAGCGAGTAACATTAGTTTCCACATCTAAGCAATATTTAGATTACCACATTTTCAAGAGAGAGATTTCAAGAAGCCCAAAAGCCTGCGTTTTTTTTTATCTCAAATTACCCCTTTACTTTGCTGATCTTCTTCTAGCTGGTAAATCATATATGCATCTCATAGTTCCCATATATCTCAAGCAGAATTCAGCATTTGAGTCACCAACAGACCCGTTTAATATTATTTATTTCCACAAAATTTTATTCTATGAATATGTATGTAGTAGAATCCATGTTTCTTGAACTGTATGTTCTCACAATTTGAGTGGTGAGGCGAGCCTACTTGTGTTGATGCAGGCCACTAAATATGCATTTCATACTCGCCACAAATCTCAGCAAATTATATTAGTTAACATATATAGCTAAACGTTCTCATTTAGTAACATCTATTTCACATGATAATCGTTTCTACGGCCATATATGAAATCAGAAAGCATGTTATTTGAATGGGCTGTTAATAACTGGGAGACTGGAGGGGGATTTGTCGGGCACTGGAAATCCATGTTTGCTCTTAATTTTCATGGTGAGTCAATTCACTTTATCTCGACGGGGATCACTTTCCTTATGAACGCATCCAAAAAAGTTTCCCTTCCAGGTTCACTTTCCTGCTCAAGTTTCAGTCCCACTCATCAGCAAGACAGCAACTTAATACAAACTCTGTATAAGAGTGGTGTAGGAAACAAAGTGGATGAACTAAAATATTAAAGGTGAGATGCTTCGAGCCTATTGCCATTAACCTCAAGAAAACTGAATAATACATTACTACACATACAATTTAAACTACCAATGATCCACCCCACAACCATCTCTAGTAAATTGCATATACTACACATCAAAGTCCTGAACAAACCATAAAATTGAGCAGCTGCTCCTATCTGGAATTAATTGTGTGGATATAGGCTCACAAGTCTATCTTAAAATCGAGTAGGACTCCCATGCGAATTAGTACATAACTTGAATTTTTTTCCTCTCATTGTAAACTTTTATCAAACACTTGGTGTTCAAGAAAAGAAAAAAAAACAAGAACACAGTAGGGGTAATCAAAAACCAATATGAGGGATGTTGAAAGGAAATCTGCAGACTTGAAAAAAAAAGGCAAACGAAATCGCACCCAAACACAAAACACAACCAAGATCCATCAACAAAGACAAAATACAATTCAAGATTCAAAGTAATGCTTACAGTATAAATCATTGTTTCAAAACACCACATAAATCATTGTTTGAAACCTAGAAATTGATTGGTTTCACATACCTGCGAAATTGATTGGAGAGACAGGAACAACAATAGCGAGGAACAGATGGATCGACCAAAAGCCAGAGAGAACAGTTTCGAAGACAGAGCGACCAAAAGTTGTTTCGCGGTTTAGTGCATAAAAGTGGTCCTAATGATTTAAGAAGTTTTTACGATAAAGTGTAAAATAAAATAAGGTTGTTTGCTAATTGTTCATAATGAAACCTAGGTACTTAATGGTTAAGGGAGGGTCGGGGTACAAAATCATTCAGAGAATTTTGGAACCATTAAGAGACAATTCTTTTTTTTGCCAAACAAGATTTACCTCTTAGCGATTCAAAGGTTGCCTCTTAATTGAACCATAAGAGACTCTTATGATATAATGTGAAATGAAATATGGTTGTTTGCTAATTATTCAGGATGAAACCAGGGCTCTGAATGGTTAAGACAGGGTCAAGACACTAAATCTTTCAGAGGGTTTTGGAACCATTAAGAGACAAACTTTTTTTTGGCAAACAAGATTTACTTCTTAACGATTCAAATTTTGTCTCTTAATGGAACCATTAAAAGGTAAACAAACAGCCCCTAAGTTAATGGGGTGTCCAAAACCCGACCGAACCCGAAAAAACTCCGAACAACTCGACCCCAATCACCCGATTGTACCCGAGGTCCGAAGCCCGAAATTTAGGCTGAATATATAGGTTCGGGTAGGGACTTAAATTCTGTCACTCGATCCGACACGAAACCCGAATAATATTTACTATTTTCTTTTTTATAAACATATAAATGTATAATATAAATTATATAATTAATAGTATACATGAGTTTTTTTCAAGTATTGTTAGTTCAAAAGATATGTAAAATTTAAATGTTTCAAACTTTCAACTTTCACGTTTTTATCCTTTTTTGTTGCACAACAGTCATATTGCACAGCCGAATGAGCCTTTTGTACTACACATGACTAACGAGTAAAGAACCGAGAGGAATCCCAACTGAATGGACTTTTAGTCTACTAAAATTCTATGGGAGGAAAATGTAAAGGAAATTTTTTTTTTATCCGATCCGACCCAACCCCCCCCCCCCCCCCCGAAACTCGACTAGGCCTGACCTCCGAAAGTCGTTTCACCCACTTATAATATTCGGGGAATGCGTATCCTACCCGAACCCCGATCGGGTTTTTCATTTTCTACCCGATCCGACTCGACCCGTGCTCACCTGTAGAGAACGAGCGCTTCAGAGCATTTTTGGAACCGTTCGGAGTTCGGTCCCGTCCAAAATTTTCTCGTGTTTTTCCGAGACGAAGGAAATGAAACGGTAAGAAAATAATGGTAAGTTTCTCACAAATGTGATAGAAAGAAAATAAATTAACTGGGTGTTTGGAATTGCTTATTTGAAATAACTTATGTTTTTTTTTAAATTGCTTATTAATTTATATAGTGATAAAAATGAGTTTTATAAAAAAGTGTTTGAATTAACTTATTGTAGTACCAAAACGTAATAAGAGCATCTCCAACAGCTTCCCCAAAAATTTCTCCAAAATGAATTGTGTACCAATTATAATTGGTTGGTAAATGGTATATGGAAAAAAAACATGGTACCGTACCATGTTCACTCCAAAAAAAATTATTAAAATTATAAATCTATCCGATCTTCATTTTAAAAGGGTTTATTAGTTAAAAATGACATATTTTCTTTCATTTTTCTCATGTTTAAAAACATGATTTTTTTTATTTGCCTTTTTGTTCCCGTTCAAAAATACAAACAAAAAGATTATTTCTCTTTACTTCATTTTCTCTCCATTTTTTTCTTTTTCCCTTTTTCTTTTTCTTCCCAAATTTGAGAACACAACGTAAGGAGTGTTTACTAAGGTGTCGTTTACCCAAATACTTACTCGGTAAGCACTTACCGGTTAAATTCGATGTTATGACTTACCTTATCGGGTAAGATTGTAGTCCATTAAAACGGTATTGTAGGCAAAATTTATCTGGTAAGCGCTAACCGGGTAAGAGTCATCGTCCTCACTTATCGGGTAAGACTCTCGACTGTTACGTTTGCTCTTACCGGGTAAGATTATTGATCATTGTCATATTCATCGGTTAATGTAATATAACTTGGTAAGCTTGGTAAACGCTTACCCGGATGAGCGTTTGGTAAACGGTCCCTAAATGTTTATCCACTAAGCTTTCACCAGGTCATTTTCTTTACAAGATAAACATGGCTGAGAATCTTATCCGATAAGAACAATGATAAGGATGGAGAGTCTTACCCGATAAGTGAGGATGACGATTCTTATCCGATAAACAACTATGGAGTTAATTGTTACATACCATACTGTTTTGATGAACTACAATCTTATCCGATAAAGTAAGTTAGAGTGTTGACTTTTACCATTAAGCACTTACCGAATAAGCGTTTGAGCAAACGACCCTTATAAAAGAGTAAAGCAAAAAGAAAATACAAGATACATGATTAGAAGTATTTAAATGTGCATTTCATGTGAGCTGTTTTCTTAAAATATATCGATGTTGGATTAAAGATAATAATATATATATAGAAGGGTTGAATAAAAAATGGCATACTATCATTTAAGTAAGGTTGTATACTTTAAGAAAATTGTTCATATTAAATGTGCATTAAATGCTTCTAATTATGTGCCCATAAAGGCATGTAATAGAAAAAGTGTTTGTTTAAACTGTCAAAAATCATGTTATCAGTAAGTGATTGAATGTGTGATGGTATCTAGTTGGAGTCTTCTAAGCACTCGCTTTAAGGATTATTGTCGTGTTTAGTATGGTAGTCTTAAATGACAAGCATGATAACTCGTTAAATTAAGGATTCATATGGTATGCTCGCTCTATGAAATTGATTTTGAGAATCTTATAAACTTGTTTTTGGAATACTTTCACTAGGGAAAATTGATTCCCCCCCCCCCCTCTCTCTCTCTCTCTCTCTCTCTCTCCCATGCCTTCACAATGATTTGAACAAAACAAATGCATATCAAAATCTTTACAAACATGATTTTCTTGTCGTATGGAGTAAATCAAATTGTTCCTTATTGAAGAAAAAAACACATTTTTTTATCAGAACCACCATACTGGACATCATACCAATGAAGAAGTTTTGTAACACTCTGGACTCCAAGATCTTCACTATAGAACATTTTGTTGCATGTGGGAATATTTAGATAAGAGTAAGTTAGAACTGGATGCGTTTATTTGGATGCTTACCATATTTGTGATCAAATATTTTAGCTAGAATGATCACCATTAGACTCTCGTTAATATCTTTGAGAACCACTTAAAACCGAACCAAGTCAAGAGGTCAGACTCGAGAGCCAAGTCGTCAAAAGTCAGACTCTGGATCGCCGGCGCGACAATGTCCGGCGATTGTGACATAAGTCACTATTGCAGGGGCAAAGTCGCGGGACCTCGACCCCTCTCGGTACACCGTGGGCGACAGTGCCCGACGATTATGCCTGGGTCACTGTTGCGTGTCAATCTCGCGGAGTGTGTACCGCGGACTATGGAACGCGGGCGACAGTGCCCCACGATTGTGCCCTGGGCACTGTCGCGTCATAGTCGCCGAGACCCCCATCCGCCTTAAAAACGGGATCTGATTCATTTTGACCTATTTTTTCACTTGGAGTTTGTTTTTTGGGCGATTTTCTGCAACTCTTAGGTAAGTCTTCAAGCCCTAATACTTCTCCACATTTATTGTGTCTTGGGGGTTTACTAGAGACATTTATGACTTGTCTCTTAGGTTGTTGGGCATTAAGTGCAAGGAATCACCACTTAATCTTCTACCTTAATCACTACTAGGTTTGTGTAAGCTAACAAGGTGAGTATCTCTCTCTTCTTCCCTATTATACACATGTATACATACATATATATAACTTCACTTTATGAACCAATGACCTTGTCTTTATGTACCTTTTGAAGAACTTTTAACAATATACAAATCTAGGGTTTCTCCTCATTTGAAAGAGGGATTCATGTGGAAATGGAGCTTGAAAGATGTTGTAATGTACTTATATGCTCGTATTATTTTATATGTATATTTGGAACTTCATCGAAAAGGGTAAGACGCAATAAATTCCGGTATCGATGAATTATAGAGTCATTTTATGAAGTACTCACATGATAGAGTCTAAATCTTGAGCATGAGCATCTATGCATGTATGGTAAGTAAGTGGAAATTTTAGTATCAAAAGTACGGGGAGGTCTAATTTCCGAAGATACCAAGAAATAGGCATGGGGTTCAAAGGGTAATAGTTGTGGACATCAATGTCGGGCAACGACCAAGGACCGTTAATTGTAATTTCTTGTGTGAGAGTGAAATCTAGAATTGGCGGTGTTGGTCCTTAATAAGCAAAACAAGTATTGTAGAAGGGGGGGGGGAGGGTTGAATACAATACACAAAAATTTTCTTAATTTTAATTCTTTTATTGATAACAATATCAAGAATTACACAAAGAGAACAAAGATTGTTTGCGGAAAAGAATAGCTAAGAACTACTCAAAACAATCTAACACTAAGAAGATTTTAAAGAACACAAAGACTAAATCTTAGAAAGAAAGTGAAAGTTATCAACCTGTTTGAAATCTTGCAAAGGAGATATCTTGAGCTTGAAAGCGTGAGTAGCAAGGTGCTACCTCCATCCTTTATATACTATCCAATGTAATGAGTGCAAAGGACAAGGAACAATAAAAGCATAGGTGGTTGAGATATGGACAATAAATTATAAGATATTTGAAGTGACATATCACAATACAAAAGGTAACTTTTGTACTATGAAAGTACAATATCTATATAAAATATTCATGGGAAAATCTTTTTGAGATCTATTAGAAAATAAACGTCTCAATCATATTTAGACCAAGTGTATATCTTCTTAAAGAAGGAAGCTTCCATTCCCATTGTCAGAAGATCATTGGGAATGAGGAAGTATGTCAAATCAAGAGGGTTTGACATAAATGATCTTACCGATAAAGAAGCAATCAGCAAGAAGGAAAACTGCCGAAGATGTGGCAGTGATGCCGAAAAGGAAATCGGCATAGGGAGTTATGCCGAACAAGGATGGTTCAGTAGATGAGAGATCTACCGAACAATGAGAATCGGCAAGGGAAAGGTATGCCGAAAATGGAATTGGCACAAGGATGGTTTTCCGAATAGGAAATCGGCAGATTAAGCTTAGTTCACTTTGGAGTTCATCTACAAACCACATAATAGACTTTCTTCATGTTGAATTCGGTTTGTCTTCGACTCACCGATCTGTTTAAGCATAACTAAGCTATTACAAAGAACCATAAATCAAAGTACAAAGTTCAAACATCAATAAAGACTAAGGAGATGTTATCTTTAAATCTTAGATGACCCAACAATCTCCCCCTATTTGATGATAACATCTCATATAACATAAAGTTAATGAATAATGCATTTTGACCCTTTTTCATACTCTTTTGGGTTCTTTTTCACATAGACCATTCTTTTGTTTCTTTTTGGATTTTTTAAAGTATCCGACATTTACATGTATAAAAGAATGAAATAATGAAATGTACAAGCTATTTACAATAAGCAAGAAATACTCAATGTATTAATCTTTTAAGAAGATTACAATACAAAGGAAAAGTAAATAAATACATAACATAATAACTACACCGAGTTTATTTAAAAGAAAAATGCGGTTCAACATCCCTCTTCTTAAGTTCATTGGTTGTAGCCACATAGAGATCCCTTGCCGAAATTGGAATTATTTGAATGATTCCATAGAGAAAGATGGTGTCAGCAAGAGGGATTTGACTTGATCTGAAGAAGGAGATCTGCCCAAACGCATCGTTGAAGAAGATTCCATGAGTAGGCTCTGTAATCACAGTGGTTGAAGGAAGAGGAACCGGAGTAGGTAAGGATAAATCCAGGTTTGAAGTTTTCGGAACCTTTCCTTCTCTAGCCATTTGAACAAACACGTCTTCCTTTTTAGATCTCGGCTTCGATTTAGGAGGTGGACGACCAAACATTAAGTTGTTGATAAGCTCCTCTTCGGCTGGAGTATGGACAATGTTGTATGTCTTTCGGTAAGTCCTGAACTTTGTTTGGAGATCTGCAAGGTATTTGTCAACCTCAGACTTGAGAGAACTTCGGCTGTTTACCAAGCAGATACCAATTTCTACCAATTCCGAAACTCCGAACCGAACAAGAGAATCCAATTTGTCCACAGATTTTGAAGCATCATCCCTTATAATCGTTAGCCGAATGACATTGCAGTTTGAAGACGATTTGATGATTTTGACATCTGTGATTTTTGCAGAGGACCGGCGTCTAGTGAGAGCTTTGTGGTACTAATCGATACACAAAGATTTTATCTCTTCATTTTTTCTTGTCGAGTCCTTTAGAGCACTCTCCTGAGCTTTAATTGCATCGGCAAGAGATTTTGCAGCTTCTTCCTCGGCTAACTTCAATGCCAGTTCGGTATCTTTATCACGAGCAATCTGGGCTAATTTTGCAGCATTGAGTTCTTCTTCAGATAAGCCCAAGTCAGGAGAGGTAGTCTTTGGGGGAGCGAGATAAATACCACCACCGTCGGCAACTTTCTTGATGAGAGCATCTTTGAAACGCTTTTCTTCAGCAGCCACTTCATCTGGTGTTAACTTTGTTTTGCCCTTATCTTTTTTGGGCAGTTTCTCCCCCTCAGACTCTTCGACCACCTTAGAGTGGTCGGTTCCCTCCTTTTCGGTAGTAGCTTCGGCAGGATCGACATCGGTAGGAACAGAAGTAGAAGGTTGGTCGGCAGGAACAGCAGTAGAAGGTTCTCCCTGACTCGTACTGGAAATACGAATGTGAGGGAAAATTTTCTCCCCCTAAGTTGATTTCTCCCCCTCGGTAGGTTTCTCCCCCTCGGTACGAGCCGGTGAAAAAACAGCAGCCCTAGCCGACACACGGCCAAGGTGTCGGTCAATACGCTCCAAAACTGTGCGATCATCCAGAGTGAAAGCTGACTCAGTGATGTCGATGTCCAGAGAGTGAGCACAGTATCGAGAAACCTCAGCAGGCATAGAATCGAGACGCTGATTTAAACTCTGAAGGGCACTGAGAATTTGAGAGTTGATTGATTCCTGTGCCAAAGTTTGCTGCCGAAGACTGATGAGATCCTGATCCCGTGCATCAGAGGCGGCTTTGAGAGCGGCCACTGATAGTGTCAAGGAGGTATTATGATCATTGAGCCTGATCACCTCCTTGAGAACAGAATCCAGAGCTGCAGAGAGAGGAGCACGTAGACCATCAATTTCTTCATGCACGACATCCAAGCACCGAAATATGTCGCGATTAAGATCAACAACTTCAGAATTTTTCTCATTTACGAGATGCAGAAGTTCGGCTAGAGAAATGTTGTTGGCATCCAGAGAATGAAGGAGCGCCAGCTCACGCAAGGAATTGCGCAGTAGTTCAAACTGAGTACCGAGCAACCTTACCTGCCGATTGGAATCAACTATTTCGGTAAGGAACTCGGCAGGTATGGTGATCGACACTTGTATGGGAGAGAAGGAAGAAACCGAAGGTCCAGCCTTGTCGGCAGAGGTGCCGACCTTTGGTGGGGAAGTAGGTGGAGGAGATTTATTTGGTGAAGAGGGTTTCTTCGGTGAAAGGGATTTGTGTTTAGATGAATGGGAAGGTTTCGGTGAGGGTGTTTTCTTCGGTGAGGATACCGTTGAGGGTTTAGGAGATTTTGGGAGAGGGGAACCCTGAGGTGATTGGGGAGAGAATAGGTTTTGGAACATATCCTGGGATAAACCCCCAGATGGTGCAACTTCATCGGACCCCATGTGATAGGCTGTGATGTGATGAAACATAACGTTGGCCCGGAGAGAAGACCAAATCATCTTCACCCTCCAAACGAAAAGGAGGAGAAGGGATATTGTGGGGCTCCGGTTATACAACCAAACCCTTTTGAGAGGATTTGGAGGAGGTGGGTGTGGTTTTTTCAGATCCCCGTGGCCCAGGAGGGGGAAGTTCAACATCTGCCGATTTTTTAGAATCGGTAGATGGAGTGTGTGGTTCGGCCAAAGGTGTCCTAAGTCTCTTAGGACGAGACCTAGTAGGGGATTTAGAGCCCCGTCTCTTTATAGAAAGAGAAGGGGAAATGACCGGGGTAGCCACCGAGGGTTTGGTCGGTGGCAGAGTCATCAAAGCAAGTGCGATGTTTTCGGTGACCTTCTTCTTTCTAACGGGCACCGATTTAGCTCAGGAAGTTTTGGGGGGAGAGAGGGCCACCGATTTGGATGGCTTGGGAGAAGGTGAAGACCTTGCGGATTCACCTTCGGCAAGCGTACCCCAAATCGGATTAGGAGAAGAGATAAAAGAAAGCATACCTGGGGTGAGCGAAGAGTCGGTAGGCTTGACTGGCTTAAAGATTGTTTGCTTGCTGATTTGAGAAATTGGCAAGTCAAACTTGATCGTCGGTTCAGGCAGAGCAGCATCGGCACTCAGTTGTGCAGATATCTTGCGGTTGATGATCAGAGAAATGAATCGAGGGAGGGCCACATTGTGAGTTCTTGGAGGAGTGATGGCAGTGACCAAAGAATTGAAGAATACCTGAGCAAAATCGATTCGCCTCATAAAGATGATGGAATGAGCCAGACGAGTGATGGCAGCCAGGGATTGATCCCACCCCGAAGTCTTGTGAGAAAGATAGTAAAGGAGGTGAGAAAAGAAGTAGTTCCATACCGCACCCATATTCTTTCGAATGAGAGTGCCAAAACCCTTGGATTTTCCCTCGTGCACATAGTTGAGGGTTGCAACAACCTCATTGTGTTCTTGATGAGTAGGGAATGGAGCAAACACATTAAATTCTGGAATTTTTTTAGAACCGCGCGAACGTCATGCACCCCAAAGGAAAGGTCGGGATGCTCTTCAGAAGATAAAATGGAGGTTGAAACCTGTTGAGTATCAGAATCATACTTACAGGTAAGCCAAAAGTTACCAAGGAGCATTTTGCTCATCTTGGTAGATTCAGTGAGAGCATGGCGTAATGGAGATCTTTGGAGGAATATAGAGACTTGGTTGAACTCGGGATGATCAACATCCGCAGAGAGACGAGCAACTTGATTGCATAGAGGGAACACAAGAGATTCCCTAGTGAGAGGAGTAGATTTAGAAGCCTTGGTCGATTTTGAAGACGCCATTGAAGAAAGAGAGAGTTCCAGGTTGCAGGTTTCAGAAAATAATAGAGGAAGAAGATGAAAGTGAAGGTAAAGAATGAAAAGAAAAACGAAGAGGAAGAATATATAGGTGAAGAAATGAGAGGGAAAGTTGAGATTTTAAAAAAAATATAAATAAATAAAAAGGGTAATGATGGTACGACGCAAACGTGCGTCATTGAGAAGTGTAAGGGTCGAAAAACGGCTAAGTGTCAGGTCGTGGACGTCCCATCAACTGACACACTAACCCCGTTACGCCACGTGGCACAATTTGATTGGAAGGAGATGAGGTGTCGAAGGGTTTTCGGTATGAGAGAGGGATAAGGATGACACATCATCCACTATACCGAAAGGTAGAAGTGCCGAAATATGAGAGATATTTCGGTAAGAAGCATTCGGTATGCTTCCATACCGAATAGGAAAGAGTAAGAGAATACCGAAGTATGAAGTACCAAAGTATGAGAGATACTTCGGTATGTGGTATACCGAAAGAAGACATATACCGAAAGTAAGAAGTACCGAAATATGAAGGTTACTTTGGTAAGATGTGTACCGAAAGAAGTTCGGTAAAAGAGATATATAATTAATTTTTTTTAACAAAAATTTAGCATACCTAAGGATCCCACAAGGAAGTTGAATCTTGTCTCATCTAGTGGTTTTGTAAAGAGGTCTGCAAGTTGAAGATCTGTAGGAATGAAGTGAAGTTCAATATCACCTTTAGAGATATGATCTCTTATAAAGTGATACCGAATATCAATATGTTTAGATTTGGAGTGCAGCACTGGATTGTTGGCAATGGCTATAGCACTGGAATTGTCACATATAATTGGTACATGAGAATAGAACTTGTCATAATCTTGTAGTTGATTTTTCATCCACAAGATTTGAGCACAACAACTTCCAGCTGCAACATATTCAACTTCGGCAGTGGAGGTAGATACCGAATTTTGCTTCTTACTGGACCAACTGACCAAGTTTCCACCTAGTAATTGACAGCTGCCAGTTGTACTCTTCCTATCAACTTTAGACCCTTCAAAGTCAGAATCTGAATTGCCAATTAGATCAAAACCTGAGTCCTTAGGATTCCAAAGACCCAGATTCATAGTACCTTTTAGGTACCTAAAAATACGTTTCACAGCCACCAAGTGAGATTCCTTGGGATTGGCTTGATAACGCGCACACAAACATGTAGCATACATGATGTCAGGTCTACTAGCAGTAAGATAAAGAAGAGACCCTATCATCCCTCTATAATTCGTGATATCAACCGACTTGCCAGCTGAATCAGCATGAATCTTAAGAGGAGGTGCCATAGGAGTTTTCATGGGAGAGCAATTTTCAAAATCAAACTTCTTTAATAAATCACGAATATATTTACTCTGATTTATAAAAATACCTTCAGAGGTTTGTTTAATTTGAAGACCAAGAAAGAAAGTAAGCTCACCCATCATACTCATCTCATATTTGCTTTTCATGAGAGAGGCAAACTCTTGACAAAGAGTTTCATCAGTGGCACCAAAAATGATATCATCCACATAGATTTGAACAAGAATGATATTACCTTTAGTTTTCTTGAGAAAAAGAGTATTATCAATCTTACCTCTGGAATATCGGTTGGAGAGAAGAAAGTCAAACAAAGTGTCATACCAAGCGCGAGGAGTTTATTTCAGACCATAGAGAGCCTTGTCGAGTCTGAACACATGGGAAGGATGAGATGGATCTTCAAAACCAGGAGGTTGTTTCACATAGACTTCTTCAGCAAGTTATCCATTGAGAAAAGCACTCTTAACATCCATTTGAAAGACCCGGAAGTTTTTGTGAGCAGCATGAGCAAGAAAGATTCTTATTGCTTCAAGTCTAGCAACAGGAGCAAATGTTTCATCATAATCGATACCTTCCTCCTGCCTATATCCTTGAGCAACAAGTCTGGCTTTGTTCCGGATAACAATACCTACTTCATCCATTTTATTTTGGAAAACCCACTTAGTACCGATAATGGTCTTACTGAAAGGTCGAGGCACAAGTCTCCAGACTTTGTTTCTTTCGAATTGAGACAACTCTTCTTGCATGGCAGTGACCCAACAAGAGTCTGCTAGAGCTTCCTCAATTTTCTTGGGCTCAACAATAGAGAGAAAATTCACATAAAGACAAAAATTTGCAACACCTCTTCTAGTTTGGACACCTGCTTGCTGATCACCGATAATTTGATTTATCGGATGATCTTTGGTCCATTTTTGAGCTGGGGGAAGAGGTGCAAGAAATGTGTTTGGAGAGTATGAAGGTGAATGATCGGTTGGTATAGGATGAGTGTGATGAAAAGGTGAAGTATGTAAGGTAGGTTCGGTGGGAGATATGGATTCGGTAGGAGTTGTAGGTTCGGTAGCAGGTGAGGGATCTGCCGAACCATGATGGAAAGAAGTATATGGTACTAAGAATGGAACATATGGAGGTCCTGAAGACAGAAGATTTGGAGAATCTTCTCCAACACAAGAAATAATCCATTCATGAAGCTCAGTATCATCACAAGATAAGGAAGACGTCTTGTGATCATCGAACTTCACATGTATTGACTCATCAATACATTTTCTCCTTAGATTGTATATCCTGTAGGCTTTAGAAGAGAGAGAATAACCCACAAATATACCTTCATCAGCCTTGGGATCAAATTTCCCAAGATGATCTCGATCATTCAAGATAAAACACAGACAACCGAAAAACATGAAGAAAACCAATGTTTGGTTTTCGGCCATAAAAGACTTCATAGGAAGTCTTGTTGTGTCTTTTCACGATAATAGATCGATTTTGAGTGAAACAAGCTGTATTGACATCCTCAGCCCAAAAATAGGTTGGTAGATTTGATTCACTTAGCATGGACCTTGCAGATTCACATAGCGTACGATTCTTCCTTTCCACAACATCATTTTGTTGTGGAGTTCTTACTGCTGCAAAGTTTTGAGAAATACCTTTGTCACAGAGAAAGGCATCCAAGGTAGCATTTCTGAATTCGGTCTCATTGTCACTTCTGATAGATCTGACTAGTTGACCGTTGAGAACTTCAGATTTCTTGATAAAATTGATGATTTTTCAGGTGTATCACTTTTGTACCTGAGAAAGAATACCCAAGTGTAACGTGTGTATTCATCAATAATGACAATAATGTCTTTTTCCACCTTGGCTGGGTGTGCTGACAGGCCTACAAAGATCCATATGCAGCATCTAGAGAGGCGTAGATATTGAGAAACACTGTTTTGACTTGAAAGAAGATTTTGTCAGTTTGCCTTTCTCACAAGCAGCACATAACTTTTCTTTTGAGAAAGAAATTTTCGGTAAGCCGACAACAAGCTCTTTGTTGGAGAGAGCATTCAACGTCTTGCAGTTAAGATGAGAAAGACGTTTATGCCAGAGCCAGTTCTTCTTTTCTGAGTCTTCAGAAATAAAGCAGATGCTTTCATCTTCAGTTGACTTGACACTCATATTGATGACGTACACATTGTCCTTTCTAAAGCCAGATAGGACAGTGTGAAAACGTTTATCAGTGATGAGACAATCATTTTCTCTGAAAATCACATAGTAACCTAAATCACATAGTTGACTAATGCTCAAAAGATTATGCATTAGACCCTCTACATAGGCAACTTTGTTAAAAGTAATGGAACCGTTAGAAAGAGTTCCATAACCTTTAGTGGAACCACGAGAGTTGTCACCAAAAGTTACGGCTGGTCCCTTTTCTTTCACAAAGTCTAGAAGAAGAGATTTGTTCCCAGTCATATGTCGTGAGCATCCACTATCAAGATACCATGTTTGATGATGCCCATAGACCTGCAGACATGAACAAATTAGTCTTTTGGAGCCCGTTTTGAGGTGGGTCCTTTAGGGTTAGAAGAAAAAGAAGAAGGATTAATCTAACTATATCTTTCGATACGGTCCTTTGGACAGTCTTTGGCCAAATGAAAAGTGTCACCACAGTTGTAACACTTTCTGTAGATGAATCTTTTCTTTGGTTCAAGAGAGGCAACTTTTACCTTTCCTTGAGGTTTGGATTTTAGAGGTTTAGAGGAAGGAGGAACAAAATAGAGGAACGGAACGTGAGGGTTATGGGGTACCGGTCCAAGGATTCCCTTTTCAGAAGAAGAAGAAGGGTTGATAGAGATTCCTTTGGACTTCTTTATCTTTAAGGCTATAGGAATGAATTTCGTTGTGTTCATGGGAGATTTACCTTTTGAGGAAGGTGTAATCTTTCTTTTGTTGGGAAGGTCAACAGCAACGGATTTTCCTTTAGAGAGGAGAGGAGCCTTTTTAGAAGAAGAAGAAGAAGAAGAAGAAGAAGAAACCTCTTTCAGTTTTAAAGAGATAAGAAGATCATTTACAGGCTTGACAAACTCATTAGAATCTTGATCTTCTGTTAGAAGAGGCTTGGAAGATTTGGCGGACACAAAGATGCCAAATTTCCGTGAATCACGAAGATCCATGGAATATACCGAGTTAGAATCTTCTGAGTTAGAATCATTCCAATCAGAAGAATATGAGGGCAGATTAGAAGACAGAGGAAGATTTTGAGAAGGAGAAGGAACAATTTCAGAAGGAGTCACAACATCATCCTCTTTCCAGTAACCTATGCCAAAAGTTTCACCAACAACTTGATCTTGAAATTTTTTCTCAAGGTTTTTAGAAGAGGTGTTCCATTTGTTTACAGTTTCTTGTTCTTTCTGAAGTTTCTTTAAAAGCTTGTTCTTCTCTTTGGCTAACACATAGTTTAAAGTCTTCAAATCCTCTAACTCAGCTTTTAGTTTATCAAACTGTTTTAGCTGGGATAGAGAATCCTGGAGTTGAGAGGAGAGAGACTTGACTTGAGCATTGGCTCTTTTCTTTGCATCTTTTTCGTATGAAAAAGTACAGTTAGAGAGTCAAATGCCTCAATCTTCTCTTCATCAGAGAGAGAGTAGAAGGGATGTACCTGAGAAGAAGAAGAGGAACACTCAGCTGTGAAGTCCATTCTTGAGCAGGAGTCTTTTGGTTCTTCATCAAGTTTGGCCATGAGGCATTTACTTGATACTTCCTTTTCGCTGTCGGAAGTAGGTTCGTCTGCCCAGTCTAGAGTTTCTGCCATCAAGCCTTTTCCTCTTCTTTGAGAGCTGAAATTTCTTTCTTTCTCTCTTTTGTATTTAGCTTTGTATTTGTCAGCTTTGTCGGAGAACTCTTTGAAAGATGAAGAAGGAGAAGATTTCCTAGGATGCGATCTACTTGTAAAAATAGATCTGAGATTTCTTCTTTTAGAAGAGTTAGAAGAATTAGATTTAGAGATCCTAGGAGGATTGATTCTACACTCAGACGCAAAATGGCCTTTCTTACCACATGCGTAGCAATCCTCCTTGGATTTGTTCAAGGAGTTTCTAGAGGAAGAAGAAAAGTTTCTGTTGTTTTGAAAATTGTTAGAGGAGTTGTTTATGAACTTAGAAAAATTTGCAAGCATACTCATCTCCTCTGTCAAATGATCGACAGAGGGATCTTCTCCTTCATCATCGGCTTCACTAAGATAAGCCTCCGAGGAGTGATTTAGATTATCATGACTTTCTCTATTAGAGTCATCAGAAGGATAGGTTATTCGAGGAACACACATAGATTTCTTGGAGCCATCACTGATAAGGGCCATAGAAGGGGCTCTTATCTCTTTGAAGATAGTCTTCCTTTGAAGATGGTTTTGTTCGTGATTATGGAACATACCAAAGAGAAAAGTTAGAGGAAGACTTTCCAAATCCTTGGATGTCTTGATGCAAGTGGAAAGGTTATTCCAGAATTCTGAAAGACCATACATAAATTTGCATAAAACTTCCTCATTGTCATAAAGTTTTCCAACCAGTTTTAACTCGTTTAAGAGACTATTAAAACGGTTGTAGTAGGAGGGAAGAGATTCTCCTTTCTCATGAGAAAAGAATTCGTATTTACGAACAAGAGAGATTTTCTTAGATTTCTTAACTTCATTTGTACCTTTATACAAAACACATAGGGTCGTCCACATCTCTTTTGCAGTTTTAAGACTGACAAGAGGGTGATACACTTCATCTGGAAGAGATTGAGCGATAATGGCTCGTACTTTGGAGTCTAGTCCAATAGTACGTTTATCTTCATCCGTGTATTCTTTTGTTCTTTTTAGAACATATCGACCAGTGGCAGAAGTTCTTTCCTCCTCTGACGAGTCATCGGAAACTTGAAAAAGAGAGTACTTTTCCTTTTCTTTATCCTTAGGGGTTTTGACAAATTTATCCCAGACTTTTGGGATTAGAGGACCTTCACTAAGAATGGTCAGATAACGACTATCAGCTCCTTCCAAGAAGAGCATCATCCTACTTTTCCATAAGGAGAAGTTGTTCGAATTGAACTTAGGAGGTTTGATAGTAGATCCATTGTCAGAATGAAAAGAGTTTTGAGAAGAAGACTCAGGTTTTGTAGAAGGAGAAGCCATTACAGATCTGGTTTATTAATTTAAACCAATCGCTCTGATACCACTTGTTGGTCCCTAATAAGCAAAACAAGTATTGTAGAAGGGGGGGGGGGTTGAATACAATACATACAATTTTACTTAATTTTAATTCTTTTATTGATAACAATATCAAGAATTACACAAAGAGAACAAAGATTGTTTACGGAAAAAAATAGCTAAGAACTACTCAAAACAATCTAACACTAAGAAGATTTTAAAGAACACAAAGACTAAATCTTAGAAAGAAAGTGAAAGCTATCAACCTGTTTGAAATCTTGCAAAGGAGATATCTTGAGCTTGAAAGCGTGAGTAGCAAGGTGTTACCTCCATCCTTTATATACTATCCAATGTAATGAGTGCAAAGGACAAGGAACAGTAAAAGCATGGGTGGTTGAGATATGGACAATAAATTATAAGATATTTGAAGTGACATATCACAATACAAAAGGTAACTTTTGTACTATGAAAGTACAATATCTATATAAAATATTCATGGGAAAATCTTTTTGAGATCTATTAGAAAATAAACGTCTCAATCATATTTAGACCAAGTGTATATCTTCTTAAAGAAGGAAGCTTCCATTCCCATTGTTAGAAGATCATTGGGAATGAGGAAGTATGTCAAATCAAGAGGGTTTGACATAAATGATCTTACCGATAAAGAAGCAATCGGCAAGAAGGAAAACTGCCGAAGATGTGGCAGTGATGCCGAAAAGGAAATCGGCATAGGGAGCTGTGCCGAACAAGGATAGTTTAGTAGATGAGAGATCTACCGAACAATGATGGTTCAGTAGATGAGAAATCTACCGAACAATGAGAATCGGCAAGGGAGAGGTATGCCGAAAATGGAATTGGCACAAGGATGGTCTGCCGAATAGGAAATCGGCAGATTAAGCTTAGTTCACTTTGGAGTTCATCTACAATCCGCATAGTAGACTTTCTTCATGTTGAATTCGGTTTGTCTTCGACTCACCGATCTGTTTAAGCATAACTAAGCTATTATAAAGAACCATAAATCAAAGTACAAAGTTTAAACATCAATAAAGACTAAGGAGATGTTATCTTTAAATCTTAGATGACCCAACAGGTGGTTTTACCATCAATTTGTAGTGGGGCTCGTAAGCTTTGTGGGTGACTTACTTTGTGTTCCATCACCCACATGGACCATCGGACTGTCGTTCCATAAGAGTTGGTATGTGTCATGGTGTCATGATTAATCACAAAGAAATGCTTGGTAATGATTAAATTCTTGTATAACTGAAAGTTGCATATGTTTTTATAAACTGTTATGCTCAGTTTAACTCACTAGGCGTTAGCCTAACACTTTTCTTGGTTGTATTGCATAGCAGGTCCTAAGGGTAGCGGGCCGACAAGTTTGTGAGGAGGGTGTTATTTGCCACTTAAAAAGGGAAATTTTTGGAGTACTCGCGTGTGGAGAGACAAATTGGAGGATTGTGATTAGAGTCCCTTTTTGGTGATCTTAGCGACACCCGTCCTTAATCTAGATTTCGGTGATTTAGATTAGTAGGTTGTTGTTTAAGCATCCGATTTATTGTTTGTAACTCCTCATTAACACTATTTTCGAATGTTTGGGAAATTTTGGGTCTTGGATATAGTCTTTGTGTTAATCCAGGTTTCTCCTAGTTTTAAACGTTATATTGCCGGATTTTCAAATTTTCGTTTATTTAAATTTTAGGGTGTTACAAGTTGGTATCAGAGCTCTAGTTTAAGTGAAGTAGGTATGGTAGTAAGATGCCTAGACTTAAACTGAGACGTTAAATTACGATTGGTGAGGCTTGGGTAGACACATTGGGTTAAGGTACTCCTATAGTCAACGGAAGTATGTAAATTGAGAATTGTAACAATGGCAACTAGAATTCTTGTGTGATTTATGTTCATAATTTCACGTAACTAATGCTATTATGAATATATCTTTACGCGAGCATACTTACTTCCCTATTGTTATGATGATTAATGAATGTACTAGTACGTTATTAGTATATATCTATTAGCTCATTCTCACCCCATCCTCGTGTGGTTGGCAATTCGAGATGGTTAGTACTCGGAGTGGACCACCGAATCGTGAAGACCCTCCAGAAATCAGTGTGACGTCTCCCGACCCATCGAGACAAGGGGACGACCTCGAGCCCCCAATTCCACAAATGTTGGTAGGGAGAGTGGAAACTATTCCTCGAGTGAGTCTAGCCACCGACGCCCCAGTCATCCCAGAAGTTGATCCTTAAACAATGATGATGAACAACTTTTTGCAAATGATGAACGCATCCATGGATAAGAGAGACGAGAGACTGATGAAGTTGTTGGAGGATTGAGATGCCGGGAATCGACGGTCGAAGGCGGTTGCAGAAAATGCAGTAATGGGTTCCGGGGGTACCGGGAACAATGTCAGAACTGAAGAGCACATTATTGTCGGCACAAGAAGGACGGAAAAGGGACGTTTCTTCAAGTCATTCCTCTGTTGCAAACCGTCGGAATTCTCAGGGGCAGCGAGTCCGGTTGCTTGTGTGAAATGGTTCTGAGAGATCGAGTTAGCTTTTGAATCAAGCGAATACGGGGAGGCTCATAGGGTTAGGTTTGCTTCCCAGTTATTCCGAGGGGAGGCCCTGGAGTGGTGGAATATGATCCGATCAACTCTAGAGCCGACGGTTTTAACCGACAGTTTTAACGCAACTCTCATGGGGTGCCTTCAAGAAAAAGGTAATGGACAAGTATTGTAATGAAAGGTCATTGGACCAGATCGAAGATGAATTTCGGAACCTAAAGAAGGGCTACAGGTCGATAGAAGAGTACTCTAGGGCGTTCGTGGAAAAGTTGGGCTTCGTGGGACATCTAGTCCCGGATGACAAGGCCATGATCAAGGCCTATATGAAAGGCTTACCCGCGGAGATGAAGACCGCAGTAAGGAACGCTAAAGTAGCCACCCTTCAAGAAGCAATTGAAGAGTCTCAGTTGGTGGAAGACGACCTTACGCAAGGCAAGGAGGAGAAATCTCGAGTGGGCGAAAAGAGGAAGTGGGAGAGCCGTTCGGGCCCTCCTCAAAGACCAAAGCCCTTTGTGGGAAATCTTCATGCTGAACCTAGAAAAGAACCCAACTGGTGCCCAAAGTGTAAGAGTAAACACTTTGACTCATGTCGAATCACCTCGTGCGAATGCTTCAAGTGCGGAAAGCCTGGTCATACCATCAAAGACTGTCCCATTCAGGGACCAACGTGTTTTGAGTGCAAGGGGATTGGCCACTACCGAAAGGATTGCCCGAAATTAAATTTGGGGCCAGTCAGGGAAGGAAGGACAACCCACCGAAGGCAACTGGGAGGGCCTTCCGTATGTCGACTGAAGAAGTTAAGGCGTCGGCGGATGTGGTTTCAGGTATGTTTCTCGTGAACTCCGTACCTGCGCGCACCTTATTTGATTTGGGTGCCAATTTGTCTTTTGTATCGCAATCTGTCTCGCATAAACTTCTTGTACCTACTTCCACTTTGAGCGATGCCTTAGTAGTTGAAGTGGCATACGAATGCCAAGTCATTATTCGCGATGTGCTTAAGGATTGTGCGATTTCCTTAGGAGGGAGAGAGTTTTCGATTGACCTTTTGCCTATGAAAATAAGAGGATTCGACATAGTTATTGGCATGGATTGGTTGGTTTCCAATCAAGCCGAAATTCTTTGCGCCAAGAAGCTGATACAAATACTTGTTAATGGTGAAGACACCGTGCTTGTGTATGGAGAGAGGAGGAAGGGGGACGTCGCGATCATAACCATGGCAAAGGCGCGCATATGCCTAGTAAAAGGGTGTTCTTCATATTTAGCCTACGTACTGGACACTAAAGCGGAGAAGAGGAAACTAGAAGAGGTAAGGGTAGTACGTGATTACCCCGATGTTTTCCCAGATGATCTGCCGGGTTTACCGCCCGATCGGCAAATGGAGTTCAGAATCAACCTCGTCCCGGGGGAGGCCCCGATAGCTCGGGCACCTTATCGCTTGGCCCCTACGAAAATGCAAGAAATGATGTCACAACTTCAGGACCTTCTAGACAAGGGGTTCGTTAGACCTAGCTAGTCACCGTGGGGAGCACAGGTCCTATTTGTGAATAAGAACGATGGCACCATGAGGATGTGCATCGACTATCGAGTACTGAACAAAGTAACTATCAAGAACAAGTATCCGCTTCCTAGGATTGATGACTTGTTTGACCAACTGCAAGGCGTCGGATGTTTTTCCAAAGTCGACTTGCGCTCCGGCTATCACCAAGTCAAGGTGAAGAATGAGGACGTTGCAAAGACAGCATTACAAACGTGTTATGGCCATTACGAGTTCTTAGTAATGCCATTTGGATTGACGAACGCAACGGCCGTGTTTATGGACTTGATGAACCGGGTGTGTCGCCCTTTCCTGGACAAGTCGGTGATCGTGTTTATCGACGACATACTCATCTACTCTAAGGATGAAGAAGAGCACGAGCGACACCTCCGGGAAGTGTTAGAGGTTCTAAGGAGGGAGAGATTGTACGCAAAGTTTTCAAAATACGACTTCTGGCTTAAAGAAGTACAATTCTTGGGCCACATAGTTACCCGAGACGGAGTGAAGGTGGACCCAGCAAAGATCGAAGCCATGCCGAATTGGGAATCGCCTAAAAGCCCATCTGAGATCCGTAGTTTCTTGGGCCTAGCAAGGTACTATAGAAGATTCATTCAGGATTTCTCGAAGATTGCATCTCCTCTAACAATGTTGACCCGAAAGAATGTGAAATTCATGTGGACTGACACCCAAAAAAAGGCTTTTAGGACGCTTCAAAAAAAGCTATGTGAAACCCCGATTCTTTCTTTCCCCGAGGGAATGGAGGACTTGGTGGTCTATAGTGATGCCTCCAAAATGGGTTTGGGTTTTGTGCTAATGCAACGGGGGAAGGTGATTTCCTACGCGTCAAGGTAACTCAAGGAGCACGAAAAGAATTACCCCACCCACGACTTGAAATTAGCAGCGGTAGTTTTCGCCTTGAAGTTTTGGCGACATTACCTTTATGGAACCAAGTGCACACTGTTCACAGACCACAAGAGTTTGAAATATGTTTTCGATCAAAAAGAATTAAACATGCCCCAACGGAGATGGTTAGAGTTACTCAAGGATTATGACTGTGAGCTACTCTACCACCCGGGAAAAGCGAACGTCGTGGCTGACGCTCTGAGTAGGAAGGAATACAGTGGAAGCATCAAGACCTCGATCGCAAGGATAGATATGGTGTCGGGACTAATCGAGAAGATCAAGACCTCGCAAAACGAAGTTTTGGCGGGGGAAAACCTCAAGGAAGAGCTAATGGTAAAGCAACGCACACTCTTGACGGAGGACGGATGGGGAGTGAAACTATTTCAAGGTCGGATATGGGTACCCAAGGTTGGAGGATGCCGAGAACTACTTATGAAGGATGCTCACAAATCTAAGTACTCTATACACCCAGGGATCACCAAAATGTATAGAGACCTGAAATTGAACTTTTGGTGGCCCGTAATGAAGTTGGACGTGGCCAAATACGTAGAGAGATGTGTGACATGCTTACAAGTGAAGGCCGAACATCAACGACTGTATAGAAGCTTACAGTCCTTGGAGATTCCCGAATGGAAGTGGGAGCACATCACCATGGACTTCGTGACTAAGTTGCCGAAGACCTTGAGGGGCCACAACACGATTTGGGTAGTGGTGGACCGCCTGACCAAGAGTGCTCATTTCTTGGCTATGCGTGAAACATTACCTATGGACAAACTGGCGAAGCTTTACATCAATGAAGTGGTGTCTAGACACAGAGTACCTTTGTCTATAGTTTCAGATCGAGACAGTCGGTTTACTTCGAATTTCTGGGACGACCTACAGAAAGAATTAGGGTTGAGGGTGAAGTTGAGCACGGTGTACCATCCACAGACCGACGGAAAGAGCGAAAGGACGATTCAAACATTAGAAGATATGCTATGATCATGTGTCATTGACTTTGGCGGGAATTGGGACTCTCACCTACCACTAATGGAGTTTGCTTACAATAACAGCTACCACTCTAGTATTGGAATGGATCCGTTTGAAGCTTTGTACTGGCGTAAATGTAGGACCCCCGTATGTTGGCTCGAGGCGGGGGAGAAACAATCCGCCGTCCTCGAGATCGTTCAAGAAACTGCTGACAAGGTTAAGTGCATTCGTGACAGATTGAAAGTGGCTCAAGACCGCCAGAAGAGTTACGCCGACAAGAAGAGGCGACCCATGGAATTTCAAGTCGAGAATTGGATCATGCTAAAAGTGTCACAATGGAAGGGAATAATACGTTTTGGGAAACGCGTGAAGCTGAGCCCTCCCTTTCTTGGACCCTTCACCGTATTGAAATGCATGGGACTTCAAGCTTACCAATTAGAGCTACCGCCGGAAATGGATGGGATCCATAATACATTTCATGTTTGCTACTTACGGAAGTGTCTGGTAGACGAAGAAAGCGTGATACCCCTATCTGAGATTAGAATTGACGAAGGTAACCGTTGTGTTGAAGAGCCGGACGCGATTTTGGAAAAGAAGACAAAGCAACTTCGTCATAAGAGTGTCACGATGGTCAAGGTTCAATGGAAGCATCATCGTGGGGCCAACATGACGTGGGAGGGCGAGGAAGACATGAAGCGAAGATATCCTCATTTGTTTGTTTGATTTCGATTTCGAGGACGAAATCATTTCCAAGTAGGGGAGGATTGTAACACTCTGGACTCCAAGATCTTCACTATAGAACATTTTGTTGCATGTGGGAATATTTAGATAAGAGTAAGTTAGAACTGGATGCGTTTATTTAGATGCTTACCATATTTGTGATCAAATATTTTAGCTAGAATGCTCACCATTAGACTCTCGTTAATATCTTTGAGAACCACTTAAAACGAACCAAGTCAAGAGGTCAGACTAGAGAGTCAAGTCGTAAAAAGTCAGACTCTGGATCGCCGGCGCTACAATGCCCGACGATTGTGACATAAGTCACTATCGCAGGGGCAAAGTTGCGGGACCTTGACCCCTCTCGGTACACCGTGGGCGACAGTGCCCGGAGATTTTGCCCGGGTCACTGTTGCGTGTCAATCTCGCGGAGTGTGCACCGCAGACTATGGAACGCGGGCGACAGTGCCCCGCGATTGTGCCCTGGGCACTGTCGCGGTGTCATAGTCGTCGAGACCCCCATCCGCCTTAAAAACAGGATCTGATTCATTTTGACCTATTTTTTCACTTGGAGCTCATTTTTGGGGCGATTTTCTGCAACTCTTAGGTAAGTCTTCAAGCCCTAATACTTCTCCACATTTATTGTGTCTTGGGGGTTTACTAGAGACATTTATGACTTGTCTCTTAGGTTGTTGGGCATTAAGTGCAAGGAATCACCACTCAATCTTCTACCTTAATCACTACTAGGTTTGTGTAAGCTAACAAGGTGAGTATCTCTCTCTTCTTCCCTATTATACACATGTATACATATATATAACTTCACTTTATGAACCAATGACCTTGTCTTTATGTTCCTTTTGAAGAACTTTTAACAATATACAAATCTAGGGTTTCTCCTCATTTGAAATGGGGATTCATGTGGAAATGGAGCTTGAAATGTGTTGTAATGTACTTAAATGCTCGTATTATTTTATATGTATATTTGGAACTTCATGGAAAAGGGTAAGACGCAAGAAATTCCGGTATCGATGAATTATAGAGTCATTTTATGAAGTACTCACATGATAAAGTCTAAATCTTGAGCATGAGCATCTATGCATGTATGGTAAGTAAGTGGAAATTTTAGTATCAAAAGTACGCGGAGGTCTAATTCCGAAGATACCAAGAATTAGGCATGGGGTTCAAAGGGTAATAGTTGTGGACATCAATGTCGGGCAACGACCAAGGACCATTAATTGTAATTTCTTGTGTGAGAGTGAAATCTAGAATTGGTGGTTTTACCATCAATTTGTAGTGGGGCTCGTAAGCTTTGTGGGTGACTTACTTTGTGTTCCGTCACCCATAAGAGTTGGTATGTGTCATGGTGTCATGATTAATCACAAAGAAATGCCTGGTAATGATTAAATTCTTGTATAACTGAAAGTTGCATATGTTTTAATAAATTGTTATGCTCAATTTAACTCACTAGGCGTTAGCCTAACACTTTTCTTGGTTGTATTGCATAGCAGGTCCTAAGGGTAGCGGGCCGGCAAGTTCGTGAGGAGGGTTTTATTTGCCACTTAAAAAGGGCAATTTTTGGAGCACTCGCGTGTGGAGAGACAAATTGGAGGATTGTGATTAGAGTCCCTTTTTGGTGATCTTAGCGACACCCGTCCTTAATCTAGATTTCGGTGATTTAGATTAGTAGGTTGTTGTTTAAGCATCCGATTTATTGTTTGTAACTCCTCATTAACGCTATTTTCGAATTTTTGGGAAATTTTGGGTCTTGGATATAGCCTTTGTGTTAATCCAGGTTTCTCCTAGTTTTAAATGTTATATTGCCAAATTTTCGTTTATTTAAAATTTAGGGTGTTAAAAGTTTTGATACGAGATAATCAAATTTGACAACTAGAAGGACTAACTGCAGCCATGTACAAAGTTGTGCAATCAAAATTCAATAGTAAGAAACACATCGTTTATGTTAACATGTCTAATGACGGACGGAGGAGTTGGTCACAACCTTGAATCACATGTCATCATAATTCGATTCAATTAACCAAAACCAAGCACCACTACCATGGTTTACTAGGACCTCCACTAGCCCAACATGGAACCCAACCCTCAAATGAAACTTCATCCAACTTTGATGGATCCCCAATCAATAAGCAAGAGAGCAATGTGAAAAGGGTTGTCTTATTATTGCGATGAAAGGTTTGTCGCAAACCACCGATGCAAACGACCATCACTATTTATGATTGAAGAAGTGGCTTAATTGGTCAATGATGCCATTGGTGGTAATGATGATAAAATTGAAATTCTGAAAGTTATATGTAAGGGTGGCAAAAAGTGACCAACCCGCCAACCCAACCCAAAATTAGCAGGTTGGGTTGAGAATTTCAACCCATTTAAGTTAAATGGGTCAACCCACCTAACCCATTTATTAATTGGGTATGGGTTAGGTTGAAATTTCCAGCCTGTTTTCAACCTGATTTCGACTCATTTACAACCTGATTTCGACTCATTTACAACCCGATTTCGACCAATTTACAACTTGCTTTCAACCCATTTACAACATGTTTCTAACCCATTTACAACATGTTTCTAATCCATTTCTAATATTTTATTTTTAATTATTAATCATTATTTATTACAATTATTTAATATAATTCTTAAAGACTAAAAAATAATTCTATATTGAAATTTGAAACCCTAAATGACTAAATCCTAATTACCTAATACGCCTCCTTTCCTCCCTCTTCCCTCATACATCGACTCCTCTCCTCTCCCTCTGTTCCACGGTGATTCCAACGGCGACTTCTGTTCTATTATTCCACGACGAGTTCCGGTGTTCCACGACGAGTTCACAGCTATTTCAGTTCCACGGCGACTTCAGTTCCATGACGACATCGGTAATGCATATATAGTTACATACTATTGATTAAATCTTAACTTGATTGACTGTTGTAAACATGTAATGCAAATATTGATCTTAACTTGATTGACTGGTTTTTATACTCAACAGTGGCATCTGAATCTGCTTTTAGCATTGGCGGCAGGGTTCTTGATGCTTATAGAAGTTCGTTGAAGTCTTCTTCAGTTGAGGTTATTATTTGTCTAAGAGATTTGGTATATGGAGAAGGTTTGTTGTAACTTATTATTTGTATATTTCATATTATCATATAAAACTATTTATTTCCTATAACTAAGTTGGTTAATTTATTTATTTCTATAGCATAAATGGAATCACAACTTGAGGCGTTATATGGAGCAATCATGATGGAGAAAATAGAAGATCGAGAGGAAAGTAATACCGAGAGTGAAATTGGAGTCGATGAAAGTGGAAGTCGAGTTACTTATAATTAGAAACTTTTTTGAAACTATGATTTATTTAACTTTATGGTTGTGGGAAACTTTAAATTGTTTATTTTACTTTATGGTTGTGTTTAATTAAACTTCGAACAATTTATTTGACTTTGTCGTTGTGTATTTGTCGTGAAATGAAGTAGTTTAAGCATTTTTATTTCATTTAGAATTTTAAATTAAATGGGCCAACCCAAGTTCAACCCATTTATTTAACAGGTTGGGTTGAGATAATCATAAACAGATCAACCCGCTACCAACCCATCAACCCAACAGGTTGGGTTGGGTTGAGAATCTCAACCCATTTAATTAAACAGGTTGGGTTGGGTTGAGATTTTCAACCCAATTAATAAATGGGTTGAAACCGAACCCAACCCAACCTGACCCATTGCCACCCCTAGTTATATGTGAAATCTTCATGCCATTATCTTAATTGGTCACCATCAGATAATACAAGTATTAGATAAATTGGAAAACAAAGATGCAATTTAATTCACATAACTTACAATCAAGTAATGAGATTTTGGTTATAGTTTCAATCAAAATTGAAATAGATTGAACGACCTATCTCCTAGCACTACAATCTTCAACCCCGTTAGGTCATGAATGAATGTAAAATTTTCTTGAAGTATATAATATATTTATATACAACAAATGAAAATGACACACACGCACGCCTCATTTTGGGTGAGGTTGAAACTAGTGATGGCCAAAAACCGGGCTCGGGCTTAGACATGGCAAACGTGTCGGGTCGGGTCGGGTTCGTGTCGGGTTCACGGGTTAAACAGGTTAAGAACACCTAACCCGAACACGACACGTTTAATAAACGGGTCAGAAAATCTCAACCTGAACACGACCTGATTTTACCCGCCTAACCCGACACGACACAATTAACCCGTTTATCCTTTTAACCCATTAAACCCGCTAACTCGTTTAACCCGATCACCCGTTTAACCTGTTTAATTTTTATAAAATTGAACTTAAAAATCAAAAAATTAGAGCATTAGAAATATAGTTCAAACTTCAAAGTTCCAACTTATAGAATTCCAAATCCAAATCCAAATCCAAAGCATTAGAAAAACAAAACATTGAAAATAAAAGGCATAAAAACATTACAACCCCAAAAATATTTTAAATTCTAACTTCAAAGTTCTAATCAAATTTAAAAATCAAAACATAGCTCCTCTTCATCCGGGTTGTTGAGTTTGAAGACTTTGATTCTGTGATTCTTCCCGGTCATCGTCATCCTTTAATGTTAAAAGCCAATTGCATAGCTCCTCTTCATCCGGTTGCATTGATGCTAAGATTAAGTAAAAGAATGTTAAAATTGAGTAAGTTAACGAATGCTTAAAATAAAAAATTAGATGTATACCTTCATTAAAAACCCAGTCTCTAAGATAAACCAATGATTCAACAGTTTGTGGTTTCAACGAACTCCTATACGCATCAATAACTCGTCCTCCAATACTGAAAACTGATTCAGAAGCAACGGTAGATATTGGGATGGCCAAAATATCCCTAGCCATTTGAGACACAATGGGATACCGTCCTTGAAGGGGTTTCCAATACTCCAACACATCGAAATCATCCATGCGAGGTAATTTCGGCTCCTCTAAGTAAGATTGCAGCTCAGATTTACCATCAGTGGTGAACTCACAGCTAGAGAACTCATCAAAATCCTAATAAAAAAGCAAAACTTAGTCAAGGTACAAACAAAAAATTAAATTCACAAAATTAATTAAGAAAAGTTTATTACCGTCATATATGTGTCAGTGTCGGGCATAGTATCAGTGGCAGCACAAGATGAGCTTTGATTGTCGGTGGATGTGGTACAAGATGCATACTCATCAAACAAGGAAAATAACTTTTCCTTAAACAAATCCAACTCAATATTGGAAGAAGACCCATATATTTTTTTGAAAGCCCAATCAATAACTTGAAACTTGTAACGGGGATAAAAAAACAACGGCAATACCCATGATGGTACTAAACTCACACCAATATTTGTCAAACTTCAAGTTCATCTTGTTAGCCATGTCCTTCAAAAATCTATCATTACTTTCCATCTCGTCTTTCAAAAGCAATCTTATTTTGAAAACATTAGGAAAGTAAAGATTGGAGGATGGGTACTTAGAACCCGAAAACTTTATTGTCACTTCATGGAAAACTTGCAAAAACTTACAAATTTTTTCAATATTCATCCACTCATAAGAAGTTGGGCAATGAAAAAAATTAGCATCGGTCTTTGCTAAATGGAGAAGTGTTTTTTTGTAAAAGAATGCACTATCTAACATGTGAAATGTAGAATTCCAACGGGTGGGCACATCTTGCTTTAACCCTATAGTGGACTCAATACCAACATGTTGAACACAATGCCTAAATCTTTGCTTTCGACTCTGAGAATCTTTGCAATACTTGACACACTCTCTCACCTTCAAAACGGCTCCATCTAATTCTTTTAAACCATCTTGCACTATCAAATTAAGAATGTGGGCGCAACAACGAACATGGAAATAATCACCGTGAGACATCAAATCCAAATCAAAATTCAGTTCATCAACTATAGAATCATTATTAGATGCATTGCCTAAGGTTATGGACATGATTTTCTTATCAATTCCCCATTCTTTCAACAAACCACAAACTTTTTCAGCCAAGGCAACACCCGTATGGGGGAGGAGGCATGCAAGTAAAAGCTAAAATTCTTTTTTGCAATCACCAATTTTTATCAACAAAGTGAGCAGTCAATGAAATATATCCATCAGTGGTCAAAGAAGTCCAACAATCAAATGTTAAAGTTATTCTACCAGGAACAGATTGCAACAAATTAAGAAGCTTAGATTTCTCCATTGAATACATTTTGAGTATGTCATTTTTTGTGGTTTGTCTTGAAAAAAACTTCACTTTAGGATTCAAGTAAGCAAAACAACTCCTAATACCTTCATATTCAACTAATTGAAGAGGGAGATTGTGTCTAGCAATAGCAATTGCAACCAATTCCCGAAATTCATCTTGGTTAAACCTAGGAGATTTACTTTCCAATGAACCATTCAATTTAGATTGTAAAATAAGTTGCCCAATATCTCTATAATTTTTTCCCTTGCAAGATTTAAGATGCCTACGCATATTCCCCGTCCCATGACTACTTTCAGCAATATATTTAACCCCACATCTCTTGCATTTGCATTAAATATTTCCATTAAGATCTAATTCATCAATCATTTCAAAATCATCCCAAACAGTAGAAGTAAGCTTACGTTGGCGCTTAATAGGCTTACCAGATAATTTGGGTTTAAGCTTACTTGTTTCTTCACCCTTCTTCGAAGTTGCTGCTAGAACTTCTGGCCTATCTGCACTCGCACTACGGACCTCTTCATTCACTTCATCAGCAGACAAGTTAATAGGATCCATAACCAATTTAGAAGTTGTACCATACAGATTAGAAAGCATACATTAGGGTGAATTATAGCCGAATTAGAAACCATACAGAGAAGGTAATCAAAATGAAAAATCAACCAAGCAACCTACATATAATTTTCTTTACTGTTGAAGAACATAATTGTATACATCAAAACACAAAAGAATAATATTCTCCACATAATTTACGAGTTCAAAAAACTTACACACAACAGCAAATTCATTGCAAAACATGGTTGCTTCTCTAAGTTCACAATAAAAGCCTCTCAAAAGAATAATATTCTCCACATAACTTGCGAGTTTAATATTCTCAATATTTTGAATTTTACATTCTCAATATTCTGACATGCATGAGATTGTTAATCTATCAATTTTTTTAATAAACTAATACTAATTTTATCTAATAAACTAATACTAAGGGGTTGTTTGTTTTTTAAAAAAAATCTCTTAATGGCTCTTTAAGTCTTAATCGTTCAGACTTTTTTACACATCACCTCTTATTAATCATAACTTAAATAAGACTTTAGACTTCAGACTTCAGACCTCTTAAAAAACAAACGACACCTAATTTTAATAAAATGACAAATCCCTTTCTAGTCTTTTACTTGTCTACAATTCTCCACACTCCAATAAAAATTTCCAACCTGCTCTTGTTTTCCACATTGCCTTTCTGACGTGTATCACAATTTGGGGTCTCCTTAAAAGAAAAATCAGGCCAAATGGTCAACATAATTGGCTTTTGCAGAACTCCTAGAACTCCGATACCATATTACAATTAGGATTCAAAGGTCTTGCTCAGTAGAAAAACATATCAGATATATAGATACAGTCTTCAAACCAGCGCAAACTACTGACAGTGCGGAACTAATTCTGAGTCTCACACAACTGGGTTTCTAATGCTAACCATTTGAAAACTCGAATTTGAATTGTCGAGATTATAACTCAGTATCAAACTGTTTCCAAATAACTAGCAAGGTTAAGAACAAATAATTGAAAACCAAATGAGTATTTGAAAACCAAAAAATGAGAAAAGAAGATAAGAGCAGAAACATACCTGGAGAAATCTGATAAACAAATCAAGATTATCGATCATGATTATATGAATATTTGTGTTAGGGATTTCAATCGTCCAATAAAATCGAATTGTCTCTTCAAAATCCAGATTCAGCGATTCGACTTTCCATCGTTTCTTGTGTGTTTGACTGTTTGTGGATAAGCACAATCTGATAATTGTACAGCTTAAGCCTAAAATCCAAAATAGATGCCCTAAAAGTCATATAACTATATCTAGTTTAATATTAAAAGCCTAAATGTGAGTCCAGATGATTAATGAAGCCCATAATTTTATAGTTAAAAAAAGGCCCTAATATAAATTATATAATTATTTAAAAAATATATATATTATATAATAATAATAAACGGGTTACTCGAGTCATTTCCGAGTTGAAAATTTTGACCCTGACCTTACCCGTTTAATTTTCGAGTCGGGTCGTGTCAACCCGTTTACTTAAACGGGTTGGAATGTGTTACCCAAACCCGTTTATTTCGTGTCGAGTTCGTGTCAGGTTAGCGTGTCGTGTCATTTTTTGCCAGGTCTACTCGGGCTGGGTCGGGTCGGGCCAAAACGGGCTTCGGGCACAAACAGTAACCTCATGGTCCGAGCCAAGCTTAAACCGGGCCGGGCCGGATTTTAACCAAATATCGGAGGACTGGTTAAGGGTTTAGGTGAACCGGTTCTTCATAAACCAGACCGGGCCGGGTCGGGCCGTGAACCGGTCCTTCGGCCGGTCCTTCTTATTTAAAAAAAAAATTAATTTCTTTATAATATAATTAATTATATAATAAAATTTAAAAAATAGGTTTAATTATATCTATACTATATTATAAAAGAGGTATAAAAAATTCTTAAAAAGAACTCATTAAGCATTATGTACTATTATTTAATGCTAATCTACTTAAAATCTCTTAAAAAACAACTAATTAAGCAATATGTACTACTTTTAAATGCTTTTAACCCTAATTAATAAATTTCATTCTTATCCCCCAAAATCCTTATCTCTAATCCCCAAACTCTAAAATTATGAAATTTGAATTATGATAAACATAATTAAAACAGGATAAACATCTTAATTTAAATATAAAAATTTTAAAATATATAAGATAATTAATGAATTTTAACAAACTACTTAATTTTTTATATAAAAAAACATTATATTATTAAGCATTATGTACTATTATTTAATGTTAATCTACTTAAAATCTCTTAAAAAACAACTAATGAAGCAATATGTACTACTTTTAAATGGTTTTAACCCTAATTAATAAATTCCATCTTTATCCCCAAAATCCTTATCTCTAATTCCCAAACCCTAAAATTATGAAATTTGAATTATGATAAACATAATCAAAACATGATAAACATCTCAATTTAAATATAAAAAATTTAAAATATATAAGATAATTAATGAATTTTAACAAACTACTTAATTTTTTTATATAAAAAACATTATATTATTAAGCCTAAATTAAACAAATTTATTTAAAAAAAAAAACATTATCACTATCTAAAACCATCCAAAATCGTACTGTAAATCGATAAAAAAATAAAAAATTAAAAGAAACATTAAAATCGTGATGTATCTCGCTGCATTGCACGGGTACGCTTCTAGTCAATTAATAAACTTTAAAAAAATTCAATTATATCAATTACTAAACTTTAAAAAATAAAAATTGGATTGGATCACTCAAATACACTTTAAAAATACGTTTTATTTATAATTTTAAATTACAAACTTACAAACGTTTTGAGAGTAGAGAGTAGAGAACTAGAGATATTAGAACTTGCGATAAACGATTATAGCGAGAAATGAAAATTGTATGCGTTTTTTGCGTTTTGTAAGTTGGTGTCTAACTCCATAATCCACACAAGTATATTTATAGGGGTTTGGGGGGTTATTGGACAAAAAAACGACTAGAAATGTGAAAAAAGGTCATAAACGACTATATTAACGACTAGTTTTTTGAAAAATCGGATTTCGGGTCGGGCCGAATCATAACCGGTCCATGAACCGGTACCGGGCCGGGCCGCCGAATCCTCTCAAATGTCAAACCAGTCCTGATTTTCGGGCTATAAACCGGGCCTTCACCAGGTCGGGCCAGATCAGGCCTTTATCGGGCCGAACCGCGGTTAACAGCCTAGATCGGGCCGACCCGGGCCCATTTGGCCATCACTAGTTGGAACCCCCTTGACCTTAAGGCTAGGTTACCAAATACCGCTGGATTAAAAGCCCTTTAGTTGGTACTGCATAATTTTGACAACACTCAAAGGAGACTCGTATTCACAAAGAATATTTTATTTGAAAATTTTCGACAATTGTAATTGTAACGATCACATTTAAAGAAACCAATTTGCTCATTTGTCTTAGAAAAACTCGAACTCATAACTTAAGCATTCATAACTTCCATATTGGTACTAGGCAGGAGGAAAAGTAAAGCTATTGAAGCAACCCAAGTAGGAACACCATGAGGTATTTTGATTCTCTTTTTTGATGCACTATTTGAGGTTGCCCTAAATCCTAAATGAGAATAATGTCAATCCGAATTTAGGGTATCAAATCCTTCAACCAATTGTTAATAATGACTAACGTAGAGAATAAATTAATTTGAGTTTCACGTATTGCAAACGTTGTTGTGATACAAGATTGAGTTTATTATACGAGTATGAAGTATTCGCACAAAAAGAAGATTCAAAGTTTAGATTTTGAATTTTAAAAAGAATGAAATAAATTACGGAATATGATAATTAAGTAAATGAGAAAAGTTATGGTAAGTGAATAAGATAGATTATGGTAAGTGTATGAGATAAATTATGGAATGTGATAATTAAGTGAATGAGATAATTAAGGAATGTGATAATTAAGTGAATGAGATAATTAAGAAATATTATATCAGTATATGAAAAACACAAAAATACCCTAGTTTGTAAAGTTAATATAATTACATGATTAACAAAAAAAAAGCCAACTATATATATCTATATCTATACTATATTATAAAACACGGATAAAAAACTCTTAAATACAAATTATTAGGCACAAGATATCATCATTTTATGCAAGATTTTAAAAATCTCTTAATTTACAAGTATCAAAGTACAAGATACATATTACTACTGCAGGCTTCTAACACCCACCAATTTGGTATGTGCAGTGTCTTCCTTTTATGCATACCTTTCCATATATCACTATTAATTAATATATTATATTACTATAAATTTGTTTTAATTATATTATTAAATATGTAATTGGTTATTTTTTCTAAATGTCATTAAAATATATAAGATAATCATTGAATTCTAAGAAAATACTTATTTTTTTTATATAAAAAACGTTATATTATTAAGCCTAAATTAAACAAATTTATATAAAAAAACATTATAACTTTCTTAAAACCATCAAAAATCGTACTGTAAATCGACAAAAAATACAAAAAAATAAAATGAAACATTAAAATCGTGATGTATCTCGCTGCATTGCGTGAGTACGCTTCTAGTCATATATAATTGAGAAGTACAAACTCAAGGCAAATGATCGTGTGAGAAGTTGAGGTTAACGCGAGAAGCGTGATAAATGGATCTGAACCGTTAATCACTTTTAATCAAACGTCCTCCCCTGAATTGCGACTTAAAAGGGAATTGATCAGATGCATCTTATCTCTCGGTGTCTATAATCCTACTGTGCGTCCATTTCTCATCCAACGGTTGATAACCACTTGTCACGTTAATCTCAACTTCCCACCGGAAACCAACCATACAACTCAATAATAGGTCATTTTTGCAAGTTGAACACAAATAGTAAAGGACTGATGTTGGTAATCTGGATTTTTGGAGGACGAAATATGGCAGGGACCAAATTTGCAATTAACCCTGGCTACAAACAACAATCTCTATATATTGGCTTTCACCTAAGCGGTGTCCAAATCCATCAATGGCGGAAGGCAACATTCAGCTACAGCCAGGGAGAAGACCTGGAAGAAGACCAGGGGGAGGAACACCCCAACGCACCCTTCTTCCACTCCGCCATGTCTCTCACCTTTCCAACTCCATATCCTGCTGGTATGCATCACTATCACCATCTGTTTATTCGTGCCTGCGTTTTTCTACTGTTGATTGGTGTTTTTGCAGGTATTGTGACTTCAAATCGTCAGTCTTCAACGAACCTCTCTTCCATTTCGGACGGAAATATACCAGGTTTACTCGGAACTGTTTTCTGTACCCAACTAGTGTTGCAAAATTTTAACACAAGAATTCAAACTAAGTGAAAAATTCGAACCTAGGTTCACTTAGTTTTATCAAATTTATTACTGTTATTGTGTAGGAATTTCAGGTAGGGTTTAAAACATGGAGGATTGGAATAGGAACTAGAGCTCATTTATTTTGTTCAAATTCGAATTGATTTAATTCTCATTCCAATATCAACTCAAAGCTTCTTTGTTAACCACCTGTGTACATTCTTTACGTTTATCTGGAAAAAAATCAACTCAAATCTGAGTTTATTGTTATTGAAGATCTTGATCTTCTTGGGCTTAGTTTGTTGAAAGTCCTGAAACGAGTTTACTGAAAATCTTGAGCTGAGTTTATTTTGTTAATTTTATGGATATCTGAATTTTAACCTGTTTATAGTTTCAGACACGAATTTTCAAGTTGAGAATTGTACTTCATACGTTTATCTATTAGATAAAAATTAAAGATTATATCCAATTTAGAATTTCAAAAGAGAGAAGAGAGTACATCATGGTATACCAGTAAATATATGTGTTGCATCCTTATAGTTTTTGACATGAGATAACTAAGCTCATACTTCTTGTTTACTTTTGGAAATTGGAGCTTGAACTTAGTTGCTGACTTGTTCCTACAATGGTTTCTAGGTGGTTAAGAATATGGTTTTCTATCGGGATGGGTTTCAGCCTGACCACTTTGATTGGAGCTACAGTGGTAAGAAAATCACATTGTTACCAAATGTTTTCTTCATTGCCAGAAGTATGATGCTTTTCTTTTGATTTATTGTTCATCAGATTATCTTATTGGAATCAGCTAGAGCTTTGAACCTGTATGATGGGATCCCATGGCTTAACAGTATTCTAAATGGATCTATGTTGGGATTCTACTCTTTGGTAGGCATTTGAAATTTTTAGTTAACTTAAGTTTGCAACTGACATTATCTTTTCAGTTATTTGAACCGATCTTAAGTGAAATGAAGTAATGTTGTGTGCTCTTCTTAGCCCCTAAATGATACATCACATACGTAATGAACTAAATGAGCAATAAGTTTGTTTCTGGACCTCCAAATCAATAAGCTCGTAATCTACCTTTATAGAGTTGTTGGTACTTGGCTACTTGCTACATTCAGGTTAACTGTTATCAATAGTTGACTCATATTTAAGTTATATTGAACATTAGATAATGAATTGTTAGTTAATTCAGGAGATTGAATTGGGTTAGGATTAAGGTTTAGTTAAGGTCTAATGGCTTAGCTATCCAGGCCCAGTGACCCATCTAAAATACTCGACATTTTTGGTTTTTTCTTAGTAATATATATTTGATCAATCCAGTTATACATGGTATGAGCCTCTAGCTTAGAACATGGAACAACCTTCGAGAGTTTTGCTCTTGCCATTGATGACCCTTACTCATTAGTGAGTACCTAGTCATTGGTAGCTCCTAACCTTCTCTAAAGCCCTTAGGGATGTCATCATTGATGGTAATGTTTGTATGGACATTTCCATTGAATTTGGTGATGATGTTACAGCTATTTTGTGATTCTTTCTTGCTCTTATGATGCAGGTTTTCAAATATAGCATATCAATTGCTGATGTTGGATATATGTGTATATCTTCCATCATATCTGTATCCGTACATGAACTTGGACATGCCCTTGCTGCTACAAGGTTATTACTTCTATCTCATTCTTGTTCTTTTGCTGGTTTTCTTGATTTAGCCTACGTGGTAGGGTACTTTATAATGTTGTTATGTGATTAGCACTTGTATGAATTATAATTATAAGCATTATACTGAGCAAGGCCATATCCTTGTTCCCTTAGGAAGTTCCGTGAAGATTATGGGAGAAAAAGATTAAGGGTCATTAAACAAATTTTTTTTTCTGCATCATTACATTCTTTCAACTACCATTACCATGCTGCTGCTGATGGGGTTGTAGGTTTCCACATATTTAGATAACAGTATATATCTTGTGGTTTGTGCTAGTGGTACACTGGTACTATTATCTACAGAGAGGGAGGGTCAAGTTCACCTTCGAGGTATTAGCTGAAAGGACAGAAGACGTTAAAAGTGAAACTAGTGTTTGATACTTCCTAAAGCAGCTTCAGTCTCAGATAGACACATGTCTATCCTGGGAGAAGTGATGCAGGTAAAGATCAGAGGATCACTGGCAAATACAAAAGCTAAAAAGTAATTGGGAGTTGCTCCTGGTTATATTAGGCATCAGACAGTTTCAATAACTTAATTTATGAATCCAAGGTCCACAAAAGATGAATTGCATGGCGCAATGAGGATCAACTTTAGATTCTTGCTGGGATAAGCAGTAGATAAAAACCATGTGGTCTATATGGTACTGAAGCATCTCATGTCATGCTACATAAGTACAATAGTACATATACCTATAGTGGGATCAAGCTAATTAGTTTGGATCAGTAACAAAATGAGACTTCATGAAGGGTAGTATTTGTTTAAGGCACCGATTAGTGTATCATCAATGCATATGGAGGCATCTTGTAATCTGGCTGCTACATGTTACTTGCATGCTAGACATTTTGTGAGGATGACTCCACTGTTGTCAAGAATAATTTTTTCTGAGCATTTTGAGACATGGCTATGGGCCAAAATAGCAAACAGAAGGCAACTTACCATGCAGTACATAGGGTAACGTCTCCACATTCAACGTGAGACCAGATAAGTGTATGTCTGATTGTATCAGAAGTGAGCGCCTGTGGTCTATATGCTCATGAAAAATATGTACTTAAGTTGGAATTAACAGAACATTAAACTTATAGTTATATGGAACCATAGGTCCATAGCAATAGCTAAGTGTTACTACTTAGCTACAACAACGCATCAGAGACCAAGAGAAGGCTAGCATGCTCCAGAAAGGTGGAGACAAGTAGACATCTTCAGAGCCTTGTGGAGCATTCTGGAACAATTGAGAACTTGTAGCATCATTTAAATATAAATTTAGAGGATCATTTGAAGCTTTGGATCTGCGGGGTGGTTGCCCATAAATAGGCGAGGCCTTTATGTTCTCATTAAGGGTGTGTTTGGTATGCGGGACAAGATAAAAGAAAAACTTGTTGTCCCACATTTGGTGGTACATTAGACTAGAACACGACATAATTGAGTGGGACAAAAATTAGGGACTTAGGGAGATAGGACATGATTGGTAAATTGCTAAACTACCCATGTTAAATCAAAACCCTAAAACCTTGCACAATTCTTTCACCTGCCTATGTCACTCTCGTCCTTGGTACCTACCAAACGCACTCTACAAGGAATGTCATACAATCATATCGCCTCAGACTCATTATGTAAGCCAAGAAAAACTTCAAAATTTTGATGGTAATTGCAGTGCTCAAGGATATAATATTAGTCCGAGTAAAAGAGACCGACATGAAATTTTCAATTCATCTTTGAATATACTCTGCACAGTTCTTGCATAACAAATATTTAGTATAGATCTCTACAACTAAAAAGTCACCAGTTAAAGACTTTGTATATTAAACACGTTTAATAAAAACCATCAAATCAGATAACTGCCTCCAGGATTGCAAACCATCTGGAAAACAATGATATATTAATTGCGATGATAAGATGACTAATGAAGCTATCAAGAAGTGGGTGGTTTCTACAAAGTGTTACTTACCACTGGTTCATATAGCATTTATATTTTTAGTGCTATATGGAACATGCTTACTCATGTTTCTGTACATGTTTATGCGGAATAACTTCTTAAATCCCAAAGTTCACCCATTACAAGGCATATTCACTGCTAAATATTATTTTGGATTCCCACTTTACCCTTAATCAGGGGGGAAATGTGGTATTTTTCAGTTGAAGAATCAAACATAGTGCTATATGAGCATTTTAATCCCTCGAAGTCAGTCATTGTTCAGTCCTCCACACTTAACGGTAACAAAAACAGGTACTGACCAAGCAAAACACAAAATAAAATACAAAACCTAATGTATTCCTATGAGTATTTAAAACTAAAGAAACTGGAGGGATAACCTTATATATTTCACAAGTCGAGGGTCTTCTAGGAGACAGCCTCTCTACCTCTTGATAGAGAAAAGGTGTGCGTACATCCTACCCCCAGACCCGACTTCCGGGTGGGATATGCCAGATTTGTTTGGTCTGGTTTAGATGCTCGACTATCAAATGGTGGGATTTGAACAAGGGAATGCAACTCAGATGTCATACTTTAATGGAATTGGTTGAAATGTGGGGCATTCAAGACTTCAAATAATGCTTTTTGTAAAGGCTTGATTTTTTTTATTTTCTTTTTATCCCGATCACGAATCAATGGGAACTTAACCCGAAGATCAGCAAACCTTTCTTTTGGGGAGGGGGTTGAAAACTTTTACGGCTCGATCATTGACACACCAACAAGTGTGAGATTCAAAGTTGGAACCTCTTGATTACTGGTAATCAAGCTCTTAGCCTCTAACCACTTAAGCAATCCCAGCGGGCAGAACTTCAATTTATCTATTATCTGTTCTTGGCTGTGTTAATTGTACATTATTTTAATTTTTGTTGATGTGCTGAACAAATTTATGAATTGTTTAGAGAATGGATCTTATGACTGATCCTGTAGGCATCCATTTTCTGGGTAGCAGCGAGGGAATACAAATTGAGTACACTGCCGTGTTTTTGGCAGTTCTATTTCCAGGTGCTCTGGTGGCTTTTAATAACGAGATGCTGCAAATGATACCACGCGTAGCTACACTTAGAATATACTGTGCTGGAATCTGGCATAATGCAGCAGTGAGTGAACACGAGAAAAGACTATATTATACTATTGTTTAGCATAACAGATTCTTTTTTCCTTGTCACGTATTCAAAAGCGTTTTCTGATTACATTCCACTTTTGCAGTTCTGTGTAGTTTGTGCATTGACTGTGTTCTTGCTGCCGTTGATCTTATATCCACTTTACTCGCATGGTGAAAGCCTCATGGTACTTGAACATAGACATTTTTTGAAGGCTGTTTATGATCTATGGCCAAAATGCATTTGCCTCAGTTTCTATTTGGTGTAATGGGCTCTTTTTCTCAATTAGTGTAATAAACTTTTAATTCTTCCTATTTCATGCCCATTTTGACTAAGAAGATTTTGTAACTATTGATGATGTAAATGTCTAGTTTTCAAGTTATATTCTAATTCTTGATTACGAGGGAAAATATCATATCAAAATCAACCGATGTCACGCAGACTGAAAACCTGTTTATCATATAAAATGAGAATACTTGAAGGTTTATTACACTAATTCGAGAAAAAAAGTAATCGTTACACTAAATAGGGACTAAGGCAGCTTCGTTACATTTGATGCATTTTGCCCATAATCTGTAGTTCTCATTCTTCACTTACTGAACACTTTCTGTTCGATGACCACAGGTTTTGGATGTTTCTGCTAGGTCACCTTTGTATGGTTACTTATCTCCTGGTGACTTAGTTACTATGTTGGATGGCAAGCACATCCGTACTACTAACGAGTGGATGGAGATGGCTTATTTATTAGACAAGCAAGTACTCCAAACAAGAAAACAGTATATTAACAATAAGGGGTATTGTGTCCCCAATTTAGTGATTGCAGAGAGCAAGAATGCTGAAATTGTAGACAACCAATTCATATGTCCAAATGGGCTCGCTTTATTTACTACTATTACCTGTGCCGATTCAAGTACAATAAATGACAGTAGCAGCAACAGAACTGATTATCAACTGACAAGAGAGCATATATACTGTTTCCCAACTAAAGGAGTATTGGGGGAGAAAAAATGTGGTGATGGATGGGTTAATATTGTAAAATATGATGGCAACTGTCTATGCACAGAGGTAAAGATCTTTTGTGAATTCTCAAATGTATATAACCTATTTGTTGTGCGATAGAGGGAAATGCAAAGTAAAATTGATATTTGAAAATCGTGCTCTTTTTTTATGGATACAGGATGAATCTTGCTCAACTCCGATCCATATGCCAGGTCTAGCATGGGCTGAAATCACATTTTCAAGACCTTACTCTCCTGAATGTCAGGGAGTTGGAAATAAGATGCCCTCAAGTTATGATAATTCTGCCTCTGGAGAAAATAGCTGTAGTAGAACTTTTGTTTTCATAGGTGACATGATGTCGATGGCACGTTCCATTTGGTTAACCGAATATCAATCTCGTTGGTTGTATGGTGTTGCATATATTCCAGCTGTATTGGAGAAGCTGTTGGTAAACACCTTCAATGTCTCGTTGATGCTAGCTCTTCTCAACAGCTTGCCGGTATGTGCTCTCATCTTGTGATTTATCCATGGTTTTCAAAGAATTAATATATTGTTGGTGAAGTCTGAGCCTTCATGATGCTCATACCTAGTTAGCTTCCTTATAAAGTCTTGACAATCTGGATAGAACTAAGGAAGAGATTGCTTTAGTAACTAATTGTTGAAACTTAGAGCATTCCCAATCTTACTCCCACATTTAAGCTAATGTAGGGTGTGAAATGCGTAGAAATTAGTGTGATGAGCAAAATAATACATTGTTACCCAAATCATGGTCCCTACATTAACAAATATACATTATTTTAATAATACTTTTTAATTGTTTGAATAAAACAAAATAAGCTAATGATATGATGTACATGTGTATATAATAAAACAATGAAGATTATTTGTAGGGAGCTCCTTACATGTAGGGAGTGAGATGATGCAAATTAATTTAGGGAGCTAATGTATAGAGTGCATTGGAATGAGATTTTTTCATATTTGGCTTCCTACAATAGTTAAAGAGCCAATGTAGGTTGCCCGTTGGAGATGCTCTTATTAAAAACCTTTCTTTTAGTTCCATCATATGCTTCGTATAATTTGTTGTTCTCTTCTAAAAAAAGCAGCAACCGTTGGACACCAATCATTACTAACTTTTCCTCTTTAATATTACTTATTGAAGACTTAGGGGCCGTTTACGTGATGCTTACCGGGTGAGCATGCACGGCAAGGACCAAGAATTTACCCGGTAAGAGGCATGGTAAGAACCGAGAATCTTACCCGGTAAGTGAGGGAGAAGACTCTTACTTGGTTAGCGCTTACCGGGTACGAGATGCACCAACAATCTATTTTGATGCTGAGAATGTTACGAGATAAGATAAGTGAGGACGTGAGGGTGGTGACTCTTGCTGGTAAGTGCTTACCTACTAAGCGTTTGTTTTTTTTGGGAAAGGGGACGGAACCCCGAAAAAACTAGTAAGCGTTTGGTTAATGACCCTTTAGGTAATATGTTCAATAAATGCACGTGTGGCCCGTGGTTAGCTAGTTATTCATAGAGTTATGCGGTTTGAGGTTAATAATTAGCATTGAGGGAAAATTGGTGGTTAATCGAGGAAGGTGAATTCCTGAGGGTTATAGATTGTGAATCAAGTGGTTTATGTTTTAGACCATACCAATTACCTTTTTCCAGAATCTTATGTTGATAATGATAAAACAGAAGTTGACATCTATTTGCTTGTTAATCTTGGGTGATGCTCCATTTGGGCTCTCACTGTATAATTTGCTTGGCATTTAGGTTGTTATTGGTTTAAGGCCTTTTGGGTAGGAAACACATCAGGGAATTCTATATAGTTTCTCATAGAATATGTACTCTATGGTTTGTCAATTTGGATGCTAGAGATTGAGGCATTGTTAGAGGTATGGTTTTTGACTTTTGTGTGATAGCTGCTTAACTAAGCAATCATCTGGAATGCCCTGAACAAAAGCAACCATTGCCATCATCTTGAATGCAATAGCCCATAATGTGCATACTGATCTTTGTAGCTCTCCCCCTCACTCCTCAGTATCATCTGCAACAAGTATAGCCTCTCGAAAGAGATTTCCCATATGATTCTACTTAAGCGGAGAAAAGTGGCAGGTGTAGGATTGACATTTATGTAGTTGCCCACATATGGAATGAACACATAGTTGCATTTGCAATTTTCTTTTGCTTTCAACATTGAACTTGTAAAAATCGTCTTGCTTCTGTAAAGAAACCAAACCATACCAAACCAAAGAAACCCAATATATCCCACTTGGAGGTGGGTTGTACAGACGTGTCGTCTACCCAAGGAGAGTAAGGAGAGTAGAGTGTATGTTTCCATGAATACCTGCCGCTTGTGAAAAGTGTGGGAGACTATCCTGCTTCTTTATAGTAAACCAAAAAGGACAACCCAACTTGAGGTTCAACTCAACCGACAAATAAAGGCCTGGCCCGTGCCTTGGATTGTTCTAGTATGGTACACAGAACAAGGCCTTGAACTTATTTGGGGCCTAAAAATCCAATTAGTTTTAGTATATGTTCGACATCTTATCCCAATACAAAATGCAAAGACGATTTTTTGTTGGCTAGAAGAAATCCCTAGCTTTGAGCTTTGATCCGTCTCTCTAATCGTCTTGGTCGATTCAACTTTTTCTTAGTTCTTTCACTTTGTTTCTCTGATGGCAACAACAACAACACGACTCTTTCCATTCCCAACTTTGATTTTTGTTGATTGGTTTGATCAAATGACTCGTTCTTGTTCGACTTCGACGACAACGACCATAAAAATCTAATTTAAAATCACATTCAAATCAACAATCAATCAGTGTAAAACTGTAGGCTAAAATTTATGCTTGACATTATAATTTAGGGATCTCCTATTTATACATATAGGAGACCAAACAAGAAAAGGAAATAATCAAAACAAATCGACAGATAAGGGAAAGGGGATCTCTATCTATAAATTCCCAACTTATCCTAACTATATTAGAATAATATCCTTATAATATAGAGAGAATATTATGAGATATTCCGACCCCCCCCCCCCCCCCCCCCCCCCATGAAGTTGGAGCATGGGGATTGGTAATGCCCAACTTGTTAAATAGGAAATGGATCTGTTCTGTCACTCGGTGAAGATGTCTGCTAATTGCACAGTGGTATTGACAAAGGATGTAGAGATCAAGCCTTCCTGAATGGCGTCACAAACAAAATCACAATCTATTTCGATATGTTTGCTATGTTCGTGGAAAACTGGATTTTTGGGAATATGAAGTGCGATTAGTTATCACAAAACAATGGAACAACTTTTGGATGTTGAACACCGAGGCTTAGCAATAGTCCTTTCAACCACTTCAACTCACAGGTGATTGAGGCCATGCTTCGATATTCTAATTCAACACAGATGAAAGGGACACAGTGTGTTGTTTCTTCGTTTTCCATGAAACTGGATAATCGCCTAGAAATATAATTCATCCTGTAAGTGACTGTCTAGTTAGAGGGCAAGAGTCCCGATCAGAAACAGACCAACCTGTCATGGTCAAGTCACTGTCCGAACGAATGAGCATTCTGATTCAGCTCCCCAAATAATGGACCACTCGAAGTGCAGCTCCCCAATGTTGGCGACGAGGCTGATGCATAAATTGTGATAATATATGAACAACGTAGGCCAGGCCGTGTTACTACTAGATAGATCAGTCGTCCCACAAGACGCCTATACGACTCAAGGATCATTGAGAAGAGGACCATAAGCAAGTGCCAACCAATGATTTTGTTTAATGGGAAAGGGCACACGGTTTGGCTCCTAACAAAGCCGGTTTCAGATATAATATCCAAGGTATACTTTCTCTGGCATAAGAATATTCTGGTAGGACTTCGGGCAACCTCAATCCCAAGAAAGTATTTCCACACTCCAAGATCTTTCATGTGGAAGCATTGACAGAGATAATTTTTGAAAGACGGTATACTAATGGAATTGTTATCGGATATAAGGTCATCGAGATATACTAGGATATTAAGTTGTACAACACCCCTAGTACAAGTGAAAAACGAGTAATCAGAGAGTACAATTGGAGAAACCCATATGCTTTCAACGCTGTGACCAATTTGGCAAACCAACAACGTGGGGCCTGCTTCGAGCCGTATGAAGACTTTTGGATTCGACAAACTGATCCGGGATTTGGAGATTCAAATCCCGGTGGACGTCCACTTGATGCAACTCCCAACTTTTTGATGCAACAAGGGCTAAGAAAATCCGAACTGTCACCATTTTTGCTACAAGAGCAAAAGTTCCATTGTAATCTATTCCAACAACTTGATGGTTACCAAAGACAACCAAGCGTGCCTTGAGGCGCTCAACTGTTTCGCATGATTTGTACTTGATTTTATACGCTCAGCGACTGCCCAAGGCACGTTTCTTTGGAGAGAGGGTTCCATGGTCCATGTGCCCTTATCCTAAGGCACACATTTCAGATTGCATGGCCTTATGCCACTTGTCATCTTTCATAACTTCCTTAAAGGATTGTCGCTCAACTCCTGCAGTGACTGCTACGAGAAACTTGCAATGTCGCATAGAAAACTTTATCACAATTAACAGAGCGTGCAATAGGGAAAGTTGTATCTAAAGGGAGAATGGGACGGGGTGAACTTTGAGATGGATTTTGTTTTACTACCGTATTAGTGACGAAATTTCGAAGCTTGACAGAAGGAATTTTATCCTCATACCACCCCCAATGGAGGGGATTTAGATGTTGCAGAAGACGATGTTGTATCTCCTTCTGATTCAGATGCAACAACAGAGGATGGCTCATACGAAGATGTTGCAGTAGACGAGGCTTCCTCTGATGCAGATGTTGCAACAAAAAAGGACGAAGTTGCTGTAGTAAGCGGCTGCTGTTGTGTGAGCGAATAGATCTTGTCAACCATATTATCTGAAGGAAACACATCTTTCTTTAGTGACATATGATCGGCGTCCCTTGAATCAGGAGTGACAATATTGAGGTCCAAGAATGGAAAAACATTTTTAAGGAAACAAAAGTACATGTTTTTACATCCCTAGAGACAAAATTATTGGTGTCTAAATTGTATTACCAAACGGATACCCAACAAAAATACACTCCCTACTTCGGCTTGAGAACTTGTCATCTTTGGCTCTTCGATTATGGGCATAACATAACGAACCAAAAACTCATAAGGTTTCATAAGGTGGAGGTGAACCAAAATGTATTTCATAAGGAATCTTATTGAATACAAATTGAGAAGGGGTTCAATTGATTAGATAGGCGGCGGTTAAAATACGCTCTTCCAAAAAAGAAAGAGGAATATTCCCTTGGAATCAGCCTTGGGCAATATTAAGGATGTGACGGTGTTTTCTTTCCACTCATCCATTTTGTTGCCAAAAAAATAATCTTTCAAGCAGTTGAATTCGGTTTTATTATCACTACACATAATCTTAATGGTTTGTGAAAACTGACGACCAACCATATGAAAGAGAGACATCCGAAACATCTTGAATCCTTATGTTTTGTCAACCAACAAAAATACCCATATGGCACAGGAAAATCAACTACGATTAAGAAATAACGTGCCCACAAGAAGAAGGGGTATTATAAGGACCCTACAAATCACGAAGCACAAGCTCAAATATCTGATATGTTTTATTTTCAATCGAAGGAAAAGAGTCTCTAGAATGTTTAGCACGATGGCAGACCTCACATGTCTTATTCAAATTATCTCTAGGATTAATTGAAGGAAGCAGTTTCACTATTTGTTCGGAAGGATGTCTAGTTCGTTTATGCCACAACTCGATCACAGAAAGTTCGACGGAAATGGCTAGCAAAGTAGACATCTGGCTGAAGTAGTAAAGTCTATCCCTTTATTCAACTGTTACAATCAACCTCCTCGAGTGTATATTATGCGAGAATTGGACAAAACATTGCAGATCTTTGGTAAGTTGTGAGATTGACAACAAGTTGCAATTTATTTTTGGAGCATAAAGAACATTTTGAAGGCATATGTTGTGAGATAGATGGAAAGAGCCTTGTTTAGTAGCCGCAATCGATTGCCCATTAAGACGTCCTACTGGACAATCTGATATATCACAAACATCTACGAGGCAATCGATGTCTCTTGTAATATGATGAGAAGCTCCTATGTCAATGATCCACAAATTATCGAGATTTACTAGTCAAGCGATTGATAGAAGATTGTTGTTTACCAAAGGCAACAACTAGGGTTTGCCATTGTTTGCTTGTGCATCCCGAAAGTGGCGCTACTCCGGTTGTCCCTCGTGAGTCGCTCATTGTGCTCGGATCTCCTGCAGCAGTGTGAGCCTTTATTCCACTTCTGCCATGGGATGTTGCAGCAAACGAGGCTACTGCTTTTTTGCGTCCAGAAGAGTTTTGACCTTCCTTTTTATTACCAACCCGCCAATCAGGATAGCCAACCAATTCGAAACAATTGGCTATATCATGTCCTGATTTGTGAGAAGGGGCACACATCAAGCTGAACTTATCAACTTTTTCGGAGCGTCCCTTGCTACGACTTTTTGTATAGAACTTCAGGTTATTCATCTTTGATACATCTTGTGATATTTGTTAGAAGGCTCGATTCAAGGAAGGAAATGGGTCTTGAGACATCAACGTGGATCGAATCTGACCATAATACTCGAATAATTGATGGTGACGTTCATCTTCATGCCATTTTTCATGAGCATTGCCGAGATTGCATGTACATTTTCTACACAAGCAACCTAAGATGGGTTGAGAATTGTTTAGTTCATCCCAAAGGACTTTTAATTTTCTAAAGTAAATGGCAACTAGGGGTGTGTAGAAAGTCACCGATCCAATTAGAACCGGACGACTATAATTGGATATCCAATTGTAATTGGATCGGATCGGATTGAAAATTCCAACATCCAATTTGGATAGGTCGGTTCTTGAATGGCAATCCAGAACCGACCAAAACCGATCGGACCAAACCTATAAACATCTAATTAACCATCCCAATTAACCATCCGATTACCATTCAGTTATCCATCCACTTATCAACCAATTAATTTGTTTGCATTTTGCTTGAATCTGAATTTGTTTTGTGTTAGTTTTTGAATTTTTAGCCTCACTTGTGTTGGTTTTAACACACATTATAAGTGATCAATTTGTTTCATTGTTAGAAAATTGGATTGAATTAACATATTGAATGGATTCGATATCATCCATTCGATGTCAGATGGATCCAACCCAATGGATATCCAATAAGAATATCCAAATGATGGAACCGAACCGATCCAATTATCCATTCCGATGAACACATGCCTAGTGGCAACAAACATGGTTTTGTTTTGCTCACATCAAGCAATGTCGGTTTTAAGTTGTTGTATCCAAGGACCATTAATGACCGAGAAACGTTCATTTAGATCTTTCCAAAGTAGATAAGCATTCTCATAGTTTGAAAGAAGAGACTTTACCTCAAGATCAATGGTATTTATTATCCAAGACACCAACATCGAATGCGAAGTCAACCAATCTTCATCGGTGCAAGGTGATTCCGGCGTAGTAATCGTCCCATTAAGAAAACCATATTTGCGTCATGCAATGGCCATTCGGATGAAGTAGGCCCATGCATCGAAGTTGTATGTTCGTAGTTTGACGAGGTTTATATTGCTGGATTTGTCTTGAGGACCAAGATAATACGATGAGGTTTGTTTGGTTTTAGGAGGAGGAGGAGAAGGCTCATTATTGCCGGTCATGGTGGCACAATGGTGGCTCTGATATCATCTAAAATTGTAGGCTAAAATTTATGCTTGACATTATAATTCAGGGATCTCCTATTTATGGAGGAGACCAAACAAGAAAAGGAAATAATCAACACAAATCAGAAGATAAGCAAAAGGGGATCTCTATCTATAAATTCATAACTTATCCCAACTATATTAAGATAAGTTTCTTATAATATAGAGAGAATATTATGAGATATATTCCAACAATCACCCATTCCGCCATACGCCTACAATTTCTATCTTGTTCTACATCACGATTTAGTCTTGACTCTTCATGTTGCAAATATCGATCACACCACACTCGAATCAAACTCCGTAAACGAGATCGAACCGAGTAGAAACTTAACTGAAATCAACCCAAGATCCAAAATAAACTCAAACGTGTTTGTAATGTGGAAACGATAAACTCGAAAATCTCAACCAAACAATAATCAACCACGGAATGTAAATGTAAGTTGACGGATATAATAAGAGGTAGAAAAAGGCAATGGATTTACGTGGAAAACCCTAAACAGGAAGAACCACGGACGGAGGAGACCACCGACTCACTGAGAAGTCCACTATAATCGATCGCTGTTTACAATGCTTGGAAACGGAGAAATCGATGAAGAAATTACAGATTCAAAGCTATCATAATATCGTTGTTTTGATGGAAGAGTTCTACACATAATTTTGGAGAGCATCTCACAAAAATAGTGGCCGGAAATTGATTGATAACCACTTCTCCTTTGGGGCGACTTTCCGGCGGGTAAAGCCGCATGGAAGTCGCCCGACTTCACATTGATGCAAACCAAAACAGTGTTTAAAGCGTGTTGCATGCGGGTATAGTCTCATGGAGAGACGCCTTATACACTGTTTCCATAGCCTCCAGTATTGACTTCTTTTTCTACCATGCGAAACCCCTTCACTTCATGCATGAGCTTTGTACGTCATTTGCATGCATGGTCTCAAGGTTTAAAAAAACGGAAACGAGCCTCGAGGCGTTTTTTGAATTGGTACTCGAGGCGTAAGCCTCGAGGCGGTCGAGGCGTAAGCCTCAAAAAAATAAAACAAAAAAATCATAAATTCACAACACTTAAGAAAAAGACATAATTTTATATATCCATACCAAAATATCCAAACCATAGAATCCATAATTCAATAATACTACTAATTATAAGTCTTAAAGCATCAACTTAAAAGTTCTAATCATAAGTTCATGAAACATTATTCAATGTACAACAGTAACATACAAACAGTATGTAATAAAAAAAACTCAGTATATTCACTTAACGTTCAGTGTACAGTACACTGTGTACTTATTAAAAAAAACTCAAAAAAAATAAAGACAGAGCAGTACCTGTGAGAAGACAACTTTTGGTCTTCTTATTAATAAAAAAAATAAAAGTGGTCTTCTTATTAATAAAAAAAACTCAAAAAAAATAAAAAAATATGTAGAAGACAACTTTTGGTCTTCTTATTAATAAGTCAAGTGTTAGGCTGTAAAAGTGGCCTGTGGTGACTTTCCAGGCTGTAAAAGTAATCTGTAAATAGTCTTTTTCAGGTTGTGGTTTACAGCTGTAAACTAATTCAGGAAAATTTAGTAATCTTAGAGGCGTACGCCTCACCGCCTCACTACCGCCTCATGGTAACAAGGCGTAAGCCTCGCATCTGGGCAGAGAGGCGGCGCCTCGGGGGCGTTTTTACACCGCCTCGCCTCGAGGCGTGCGCCTCAAACGCTTTTTTAAACCATGATGGTCTTTGAATATCAACTAATTTGTCGTATGAATTTGGAGTCAACAATTTTACACTTCAAATCGTCAATTTCTTCGCTACTTGGCTACTCTTAGTCATCTAGATGAGTTCAAGCTTCGACTAATTGGCTTCATCTTGATTCTTCTGTTTTATGTAACTACTAACTTTTATCAATTGTTATTGTGCAATAATATGTTGATATAATTAATTAATTCAGAAGTTGTATATGTAAGTTTGTGAAACCTAAAACTAAATATTTTAGTTGTTTCGAGTTTCCCCTTTTGAATGGTTTGTGTAATTATGTTTATAATGTTGAACCTACTAGTTATTATCTACTCTAATTTGATGATTGCTGATGATTCTCAATTCATTATTGGATTTTGAGTTGGAGTTGATTTTATACATTGATATGTACATCAAAGATTTTCAAGTTTGGGCCGTTTAGATTAAATCAATTGTCATGAATTGCAAATGGTTTAAATGCCACTGTTTGATTGTAGAATTAATGGACTAGCCTTGATAGTTACAGAGAATGGTTTTTTGGAGTTGATTATGAAGAATTGCTTGAAGATTTTGTTTCAAAAAAACATTAGAATAATAATTTTAAGTGAATTTCATATCTTAATTTATCATTTTAAAACGTTTTTGTTGTTTTTATTTGCAAGACATTTAATATAATATATGATATGAACTTTTATAGTTTGTTTTATTTATTATTTGCTCAAACAATCAATAGTCTTGGTATAGGTGTAACAAGGCCTCAAAAAAGATTGGAGCGGCCTTGGCGCTCCTCCCATCTTCAATTCGAGCCTCCTCAGGGCCACTAGATATTCCTAACATGGCCTCATGGGATTAGTCGAGCTATTCTGCAAGCTGGCTCAGACACCCACGGTTATAAAAAAAGACCCATTTACACTATGCATCGTCTATGAGGCTCATAATCATATGCATAATTGGATCAACTGCACACAACACACTCCTTTGGTGATGGGATTGGAAATAGAAACCCTTGGGGTGCAACACCGCATTTGATCATATAAAAATACTTGTAGCAATAGAAGGTTTTTATAGTTGAACCATGATTTTTTGTTTGTTGTGCAGGTGTACCATCTTGATGGGGAATCCATTCTAGAGGTCGCTCTCTGCTGTTTCGGTTCACTGACCCCGACCGTACGGAAAGTAGTTCTTCAATCCTCTTTACTAGCAGGAACCCTTATTTCTAGTCTTTTGATTTTCCGGATCTTATTGCTTCTTATTTCGTAAACCTTTATACGTGAGACCGGCCTTTGTCCTATATGCTACATCCATGACCTCTTCTTTGATGATTTAGATACATTGTTTTATTCGGTTTTATGGAAATCAGTACACAATTTTATAGAAAACGCATTTGGTTGCCAAGTCTAGATAAATATCTGTTCAACCTGATGAATTAAACACCCCTACTTACAACCATTGCCACTAGACGATTAAAATACTACTTTTGTTACTTAAATAAATTGCCACACTTGTTACTAGAGAATTTAAGTCAAGCACGATAGTACAAACTTTTTATGCATATAAAATAACAAAAATATTACAAAGATCTTATGAGTGCATCCAAGCCTTTATCCATCTAATTTGATACTACTAGTGACAAATTTATGAAATACAATAATATACCATACTTGTTAATGATATGACAATGTAACTTGATTGACTAATATTGTCATCAAAATTCATGAACATTGTTTGTGGAATCACCACATGTTAATATGGTAAAATCCTCATCATAAATCACTTGCCAGCTACTAGTTTAATCCGTCCGTAGTGGGAACATGCGACATTCTGATGATTTCTAACTCTCCAGCCACTTGTTTCATTGTTGGCCTATTCTTTCCGTTCAAATTCAAGCATCGCATTGCAAGGTCTGCTACGGCCAACAACTCATCTCTAGTACCCTCCTTGATAACCTTTGCATCAAAAATAGACATAACATGACCTTCTTCCATAGCCAACAAAAAGTGCGTAGCCAAACTTATGTTTTCCCCAAATCTAGTTAGGAAAATCGGTCTTTCTCCCGTTAACAATTCAGCCAAAACAACTCCAAAACTATAAACATCACTCTTTTCAGTGAACTGGCTAGACTGAAAATACTCGGGGTCTAGGTAGCCAAATGTACCTATGACTATGGTTGTCAAGTGGGTCTGATCAATTGATACAAACCTTGAAGTTCCAAAGTCGGAAACTTTTGCCTTGTTTTCATCATCCAAGAGAATATTGGTGGTTTTGATGTCCCTATGATATATTGGAATGGAAGCCGCTGAATGTAGGTAAGCAAGGGCTCCTGCAACCTCTGTAGCAATTTGTAGTCTCGTATTCAAAGAAATTGGAAACCCATCAATCTCATTGTGAATACGATCGTACAATGTGCCATTTGAAATGAATTCAGAAACAAGTAGAGGAACCTCGGACTCCAAGCAACATCCCAATAGTTTGACCACATTCCGATGATTGACTTGGGAAAGAATGACTACCTCATTGATGAATTGGTCTAATTGGCTTTTATCAACTACCTTTGATTTCTTGATTGCCACAATTCTTCCATCAACCAACATACCTTTGTAGACCGTACCTTGGCCTCCTCGGCCGAGAATTCTATTCTCGTTGAAGTTGTCAGTAGCCTTCTCCAACTCAAGTGATGTAAAAAGTACGGTTTTATCAACTAAAGATGGGTCGGCCTCTTCCTGTTGCTTTAACAGTAAACCTCCATTACGTTTAAAAAATCTCTCTCTCCGTCTCGTGGCTTTTGTTTTCTTGATTATTTTGTATAAAGCATAGATGATCGTCATAAGAAAAAGTATCCCCATGCTTATACCGACACCTGAATGAAACCCAATGCACAAAGGAAAGTTATTATATATGGAGCCTAAAACATTTAATACAAGTTTATATATAAATCATGCTCAAAAATTAAAGGATATGGAATTCTCATAACATATATCTCTTAATTAAGTGAGTGAGCGAGCCCCCTACAATAACTAATGAAACATATATGGATATTTGAATGGCTTGCAATAATAAACCTTGAGGGTAAGCTCAAATGGCGCCAGGTGATATTTTATATGTTTCGGACGAGATGTAAAAATGAGTCCTGATTAATAACTACGAAATTATTTTCAATATATTGTTTATATCATCAAAAATAACATTGGATTTAAGAAATATTAATAATTCATATAAAACCATTTTTCTGTATTCCTAGCGCAAGATCAATCAATAATTATTTCTAAATTAATATTATCTACCATATCATTTTTACATAACATCGTCAATCAGTTTCACCATCAAAGACATCTTATGATATACTTTTAATATATAGATTGAAATCATTTGACGTATGACCATTCAGAGTAACACTTTAAGTAAATCAACATAAATTAGTTTATATTCCACATGCTACCTGATGTTAATGTTTTTTTTCATCATTTTAACCTTTTAGGGTTGAAACAAACTTTTCAAGAACCATCAATCTTACAATCAAAAGTTCATTCTTTTTAAGTATATATAATATTTATATACGGCAAATGCAACAAATAAACTCACACACCCTTCTCACCTCTGGTGAGGTTTTAACCCCTGACCTGCTATGAGGCCAAAGACTCCGATACCGCTAGGCCAAAGGCTCTTTCGTATCAAAAGTTCATGTTGGTTATTGTTTGAATCTTATTCTTGTTTTAGAGATAGAAGAGTACCTAAGATTCATGCACCCAATATTAGGTAATAAAGAGTCAATAATGTATGAAAAAAGAAGTATCTTTGAAATCCTATATATATATATATATATATATATATATAGTTTGGTAATTGTTTTCAAAAGGTAGGGTTTTTCTTAGTTAATAACAAGAAATCTAATATATTCTAACACAATAAGAAAATTCATGCGGATGGAATAATGAAAAGAGTATGTGGAAGATGAGTAATGAAGTATATCAAAGATTATAGGCAAAAATGGTTTTTAGATATTAGTAGTATATAAAAAGAACTTAGAGAAACAATAATCAATACTATAAAATGAAAGACTATAAATGACTTTTTACAAGTTTTCTTGTTCAATATTATTTAATAATACATGTTTGGGCCCTTAATATAATGTTAAATTTTTTTTGCGTCCTATTATATACTAAATTTTTTTGTCTTTCCTATTTACAATTTTTTTAACTACTAATATATAGTATGTACTAAAAAATTCGGCCCCTATTTCCCTTGGACCCTGGGTGTGCGCCCTCTCCCAGTGAATGGCGTACATCTATGCCTTGGTCTACTAAAACCGACCCATAGCTAGGTAGCGAGTTTGAATATCTATCTGTGATTTTCTTGGTTGTTATGTTCCGAGTCCCATAAAATTGTTAGTTGAGGTTAATTAATTACCAAAAAGAAATAAACTTAGGTGAGAAAATAGGTAGGCATTACCTAGAATAAGAGCCAGGGATTTGTGAGGATAAACAATACAAGTGAAGCTCCTTTGGCTCTTATTGATCAAGCCAACACCATAATTCACCGGGTGACAAAAACCTCCACGATCTTGGCAACTTGAACATTCTTTGATTACTAAATAAAACCACATACATGATCGATCACATAAGAGAAAGAAAGAAAGTTTTCAAATTAACAAATAAATAGATGCAAAACTGAAACACTATACCATTGCATCCAAGTGGTAAAAAAGGGTTTCCTTCGTATATAATATCCGTGTAACATGTCCACGAATTCACCGAATTACCACCACCCACATCAAGGGGGAAGCTCGTAAAGTAGCCTCCCTGATGACAACAAGATTGCTCCAGCTTGCTGTCACTGTCTGTTAGGGTCCATCGTAGTGATATGGGAACAGAATAAGATTTGTCGTCTGCACCAATCACCGAAAAGCTTCCTGACGACTTATCATCCACCAAGAAGGCGGCCGTAGTAGACCCACAAACCTCCTCATCATGATCATCTCCACCACTCTCCCTAACATTTATGCTGTATGATTGCATATAATAAGGAGGTCTTGTTTGACAACAGCTGATGCCAAAACACTTGTTGTTTGTTTCATTAACATGAGTCGTCGTAGTGTAATTGGTACAAGAAGTTGAACACCCAGCGACCACGATCCCATGTTGGTCCATGATCATAGCATTGCCACACCCCTTGAGAATAAATACATTATGTTTTGGGGAAACAAAGAATGGGCTTCTACTAAGATCGACACTCTCAACTCGGCAATTATGATTGATAGTTGTTGGTGCCTTAACGGTGACTGTTTGATTTTGTAAGCTGACATTCATGATTTCCAGGTGGTTGAATAAATATGGTACGGAAGAGTTGCAATCAACGGCGTACCATTTGTTGACGTAACAATTTGCTCCCATTCCGAAAGGGTATGGAATCTTCACCTTCCCACAAGTATCTTCGCATCCTGGCTTGGAGTATTTGGGAGCTGCAATTGATGTTGTTAATAATGAAAAAAGCAACATCATAAGTAAAAATAACTTCATTTTTTTTAACAACATTAACCGTTACTTTTTCATATCAGAAAAGGGTTTCTTTTTATAATAATGTATGGGAGGTAGGTAGCTAGGTAGGTATGATTAATTGGAGGAATTAATGACATACACCGGAGACTGACTAATTAACGAGTCAACCACGAATACACCGGAGACTGACTAATTAACGAGTCAACCACGAATACACCGGAGACTGACTAATTAACGAGTCAACCACGACATGAATGAAAAATAAATCAAAACTTGAAATATGGAGTAAATTAACAGTACTTGTCTACTACGGTTGGAATTGTTATAGATACGCTTGTCGTGTTTGTTTTTTAATAGGTTTGAAATCTGAACTCTTATTTTACTTCTAATTAACAAAAGGCTGTGTTGAAGTTTGAAATCCGAATCAATAAGACTGTTTTTTTTTTGTAACGTCTGGAGGCGTCGTGAGAGCATATGAAATGAGGTGAGCTTTTAAGAAGTTAGGTCATACAACACTTCTTATTTCAGATGTATTTAAAAAAAACAGTCTAAATGTAAAAAGGTATGATCGATTCAGACTTGAGAAATGAATTCGCGGTGGGGTCAGTTTTAGTTGTAATGAATTAGGGAGGTTGGAGATGTCAGAAGATGCATATATCACTAAGGGTATCTATTGTCTGTAGTAATGACGCCATTGCCCTTCTCTCTCTCTCTCTCATTTTGAATATAATTGTCTTTCGGATTTTACCATCTGTTTCTTTTTTGTCCTCTATCTAGTATTACTTCTCTTACCAGCATATGTGTTCTTGGTAGGTGTGTAAAAATGTTAACTCCAAATCTTTCATATATGCATCCAAAATGCATGCATGAATTATGGAAAGACAAATTAATGGATGAATTGGAAATGATGTAAGCCTGGAACAAATAAAAAAGAAAAGAAGTGAAAGTCAACATGTGGATATGTGGTCAAATGTGAAGGCTATGGATACCAATGTTTTAAAAATCGGTTTTTTTTACCCGGTGTGGTGACCGGGTCACGGTTCAACCGGGTGGTTGATCCGCTTTCAAGAAATTTTATGTAAACTTTATTTTCTTGCATATATATATAAGGCTAAGGGGAGTGATCAAATGTAAACCACTCTAATTTTGAAAACCGTGAAAACCCTCGATTTCATTGGTTAAATTAATGAAATTGTTTCATGAAATTGTATCATATAATTCTTTTATTGATGAAATCATTGCATATATTTGTGTTTTTTATGTAAAAATGAAAATTTTTCATCAAACTGCGAAAATACATAAAACAATTTCATCAGAATGAGAAAAATAGATGAAACTACATAAAAAACACAAATATATGAAACAATTTCATTAAAAAAAGAATTATATGAAACAACTTGATCATATTAAACAATTTTATGAACCAATTTCATTAATTTAACTAATGAAATTGACGGTTTCCAAAGTTTCAAATCTAATATGGTTTCCAATTGAAATCACCTCTCTCTCTCTCTCTATATATATATATGTATATGTAAAACCAAGAATTTGATGTCCACAAGTTAAAACATTAAAAATACACATAACAAAAAGTTTTACATCAATCCAAAAACATTAAAAAAACACATAACAACAAGTTTTACATCAATCAAAAAACATAAAAAACACAAATATAAGAAATTGATTTTTTTAACCGGGTCAAGCCGGGTTTTTACCGGTTCAATTAGACCGGTTCTATCAAAAAACCAGCGGTTCAATCCGGGTCGTAATTTCCCAAAAAACCTGTCGTAATTGACCCGGTCTCTTCACCGGTTCCCGGTTCAACCGGTTGAACCGGCCGGGTCATCCCGAGTTTTAAAACATTGATACATACAGTGTTCAATGCGGCTTACAATGGGATAAAACCCGCGACACTTCTCGCCTCTTGCACTGTTTGTTTGCATCTCAATTATGATGCGGGCGACTTTCTAACTCATTTTACCCGCAGCAAAACTCGCCCCAAAGCAATGGCGGTTACATGCAGTTTTTCAGCCCCTCTTAATTACATGAAGCTCTCCATATTATGTTTCATGTTTTTTCCTCCCAACAATTTTAGAAGATTATGGTAGCTTTAATCTGTATTATCTTCATCGATTTCTCCTATTCTCAAGTATTGTAACATCGTCGATTATAGTGGACTTCTCGGTGGTCTCCTCCGCCCGTGGTTTTTCTCGTTTTGGGTTTTCCATGTAAATCCGGTGTCATTTTCTCCCCTTTATTTATTTCCGTCAAGTTTACGTTTATTGTGTGGTTGATTATTATCTCGTTGAGAGATTCGAGTTTATCGTTTTCGCATTACAAACCCGTTTTAGTTTATTTTGGATCTTGGGTTGATTTCGATTAAGTTTCCACTTGGTTCGGTCTCGTTTTGTGGGTTCGATCAAGTGTGGTGTAATCAGAATTTGCAACAAGTGGTATCTGAGCTCTCGGGTTTTGTCGATAGACTTCGTTTTGTGTTTTCTCAATTGGGTTTTTGTTCGATATGTCGACCATGAAGATCGATTTGCCGTTACTTGATAGGAATACTCGGTTTCCTCTTTGGAAGATTAAGATGAGGGACGTGTTGATACAAATGAGTTTACATTGGTGTATCAAGGGCCGTGATGCGATGCCCGCGACATGGAACGAGGAATTGAAGGATTATAACGATTTGAGAGCGATATCTCAAATTCGCCTACACTTGTCAAACGATGTTCTACAAGATGTGTGTGACGAGACTACTACGGTAGGAATGTGGGCGAAGTTAGAAAGTTTGTTGATGACCAAGAGTTTACCCAACAAACTCCACATGAAACAAATGCTATATACTCATCGATTACAGGAGGGTGGCTCCATTACCGAAGACATCTCAACGTTCAAAGAGATTGTTGAAAACTTGAAGAACTTGGATGTGTCATACGATGAGGAAGGTTTGGGTTTGATTCTCTTGTGTTCGTTGCCACCGTCATTCGCTAACTTCATGGATACCATTATTTATAGCCGAGATTTGTTGTCATTGGAGGAGGTCTATGCATCTTTGAATGAGAAGAACAAGATGAAGCAGATTGCTAATGTTACTAAGGCGGCCGAAGGACTTACTATAAGAGGGAGACAGACGGAGAGAGATTTCAAGAGCCCGGGGAGATCAAGGTCGAAATCCAAGGTCAAGATAAAAATTTGCAACTTTTGTAAGAAGAAGGGTCACGTTATAGATGAGTGCTACAATCTACTGAACAAAAACAAAGACAAAGGAAAGGGGTCTTCTAGCCAATCTCACGCGGATGTAGCCGAAGATGATACGGGTGATTTGATGGTCGTGACGGATGACGTGAATGCTTCACCACCCGGAGTGGATTCTTGACTCGGGATGTACCTACCACATGTGCCCAAACCGTAACTGGTTTTCTACTTATGAGCCTTGCTCGGGGTTGGTTCGGGTTGGGAATGGTGCTTTGTGCAAGATCGTGGGTTAAGGTAATGTCTGAATCAAGATGTATGATGGGGTCATCCGGACTTTAGGTAATGTAGGCACGTACCCGAGCTGAAAAGGAACCTTATTTCACTTAGTAGTCTTGACATCAAAGGCTACAAGTTCATCGGTGAAGGTAGAGTTATCAAAGTGGTTAGAGGCAATCTTGTCTATTTGAAGGGCACTAGACAAAGTGCATATTTGTATGTTCTGACGGGCACTACCATCATGGGAGATGCTCATGTAGCTTCTTCATCGCTTTCTAACGTTGATAAGACAAAGTTGTGGCACATGAGACTCGGGCATATTAGTGAAGCATGTATGATGGAGTTGAGCAAAAGGAAGCTTTTGGGTAGCCAAGCAATCGAGAAGCTCCCATTCTGTGAGAACTGTGTATACGGGAAGCAAAAGAAGGTGTCATTCTCGAGCTCAACTCATACAACCAAGGCGATACTCGAGTACGTGCATTCGGACTTATGGGGACCGGCGAGAGTCCCGTCGCATGGTGGTGCTGTTTACATGTTGACGATTATCAACGACTACTCGCGTAAGGTATGGGCTTATTTCTTAAAACATAAAAATGATGTGTTTGCTACTTTCCGTGATTGGAAGCAGGCCCGATCCTGACAAATTTTGGGCCCTAGGCGAGATGTAAAACAGGGCCCTCGATAAGTACAAAAAAAAATTATTTAATATATCGCTTTGTATCATAAGAAATAACATTGAATTCAATAAATACGAATAATTTATATAAACCATTTTTCCGAGAATTCCTAGACACAAAATCAATCAATAACTATTTATAAATTAAAATGATCTACTATATCATTTTTCCATAGCATCATTAATTTGTTCCAACGTCAAAAACATCCTTATGATATATATTTAATATATAGATTGACATTATTTGCGGTGTGACTATTCAGAGTACAACTCTATGTAAATCAATATAAATCAGTTGTGTTCCCATCTCACCTCATCCTAATGTTTTTCTATAACCATTTTAAACTTTTAGGGTTAAAACAATCCTTTTTTGAATCATTAATCTTAGAATCAAAAGCTCATGTTGGTTATTGTTTGAGATAATATTATTGTTTTTGAGATATGAGAGTACTGAAGATTCATCCACACAATATTAGATTATTAGGTAATAAAGAGTCAATAATGTTTGAAAAAACAATGTATAAATATAAGTTGGATCGTCTAATATAATTGATAATTTTTTACACAAAGTAGTTGTTCTCCTAGTTAATATCAAAAAATTTACCATATTCTTAAGGAAATATAAAATTCATATGATTGAAAAATCAAAATAGTCAGTGGTAGATGAATGATGGATAATATATCAAGATTTTCTAGGTAAGTAATTTTAGACTTTGGTACTAGATATTAAAAAAAAACCTTAAAGAAACTATAATCAATACTGTAAAATGAACTATCAATTAACTTTTCACATATTTTTTTCATTTCGAGTGTAATTAGTTAATACATGTTTGGACCCTTATATAATACGAAATTCTTTGACTCCTATTAGATACTAAAAAAGTTGACTCTTTTGTTAACTATTTTTTTTTACTACTATTATATAGTTAAAAACAATTGGGCCCCTATTTCTCGTTGGGCCCTGGGCGTACACCCGACCCGCCCTCCTCCAGGGACGACCCTGATTGAAAGACAATGATAGAAAAGCAAACTGACAAGCATGTCAAATATCTCCGGACCGATAATGGTCTAGAGTTTTGTTCGACGGAGTTTAATGCCTTTTGCACAAATCAAGGCATTGCTAGACACCATTCGGTGGTTCACACTCCCCAACAAAATGGTGCGGCAGAGCGCATGAACCGAACAATCATGGAAAAGGTTCGGTGTATGTTGTCAAACTTTGGTTTGGCAAAAGTGTTTTGGGCCGAAGCCGCCTCAACAACTTGTTATATTATTAATCGTTCTCCCTCATATGCCCTTGACAAAAAGACACCTATTGAGGTGTGGTCGGGCAAACCTGCTAATTATTTTGACTTGAAGGTATTTGGATGTCCTGCATATGCCAAAGTGGACAATGGTAAACTTGAGCCGAGAGCCGTTAAATGTATATTTCTGGGTTTCAAATATGGTGTGAAAGGTTTCAGATTATGGTGTCCGGAGACCCGAAAGACCATTGTGAGTAGGGATGTGACTTTTGATGAAAGCTCTATGTTGTGCAAGCCTACTGTTTCTGATCAACCGAAGGTAGATGTTCCTAGTTCTTCTGAGGGATCTTGAGTGGAGGTGGAGCTACCAGTTGGTGCTAAGACGACGCCTTCTACTGTCTCACACTCGTCTTCGTTGTCTAATGGTGAGGATGATGGTGCTTCTAATTCGCCACCATCTGAACCACAACCTTGCATTGCCAGGGACCGAGGTCGAAGACAGATAGTCCGTCCTGCACGATTTGCTTAAGTTGAGGTGGTAGCTTGTGCGTTTAGTGTTGCCTTTGAGATGAAGTCAGTTGAGGATCCGTCTACGTATATGGAAGTGGTTGATTTCGAAGATTCGGAAAAATGGATTGTGGAAATGCATGATGAGATGGAGTCCCTACATAAAAATGGTACTTGGGAGCTCGTTCCTCTTCCCAAAGGTAAAAAGGCGATAAAGTGCAAATGGATCTACAAAAAGAAGGAAGGGATACTGGATGTTGAACCTCCTAGATACAAGGCTCAGTTTGTGGTGAAGGGATTCAGTCAGATTCCAGGTATTGATTTCACAGATATTTTCTCACCTGTAGTTAAACATTCTTCTATACGTGCATTGTTGAGCATAGTCGCATTGAATGATCTTGAGCTTGAGCAGTTAGATGTTAAAACTGCATATCTACATGGTGAGTTAGAGGAAGACATTTACATGAATCAACCTCAAGGTTTTGTGAGTGTTGGTCAAGAGGATTTGGTTTGTCGGCCAAAGAAGTCTTTATATGGTTTGAAGCAATCACCACGCCAATGGTACAAAAGGTTTGACGCTTTTATGACTTCACATGGTTTCTCATGTTGTTTATATGACAGTTGTGTTTATATAAGGAGATGTGAAGATGGTTCGTTTGTCTACCTATTACTATATGTGGACGATATGCTTATAGCTTCAAAGAACAAGGAAGACATACAATAGGTCAAGGATCAATTGAATATGGAGTTTGAAATGAAGGACTTGGGCAAAGCTCGAAAAATTCTTGGCATGGAGATTTCGAGAGACCGAAAGGCGGGAACTTTGACACTTAGTCAAAGAAGTTATATCGAGAAGGTGTTGAAGAGATTCAACATGGATGGCGCCAAACGGTAAATACTCCTATTGCTCTGCTCATTTCAAATTATCTGCTCGTCAATGCCCCACTTCTAATGAAAAAAAAAGAATATATGTCTCGGGTTCCTTACTCTAGTGCGGTTGGGTCATTGATGTATGCGAGATCTGTACGAGACCGGACTTAGCCTATGCCGTGAGCATGGTGAGTCGTTATATGGCTAATCCGGGTAAAGAGCACTGGAAGGCGGTTCAATGGGTTCTCCGGTACCTATCGGGTACTAGAGACTATTGCTTGTGTTTTGGGACTTCAAGAGATGGTGTTCAGGGCTACGTTGATTCTGACTATGGTGGAAATATGGATGGTCGAAGCTCTCTTACCGGATATGTTTTCACTATGGGGTCATGTGCTATCAGTTGGAAGGTCGTTCTTCAACCGACGATTGCTCTTTCTACAACTGAGGCCGAATACATGGTTGTTACCGAGAGTTTTAAAGAGGCGATATGGCTTAAAGGCTTGTTCAATAGCCTTAGCGGTGATGAGCTTACTGTGGACTCGGTATTCTGCGATAATCAGAGTGCCATATTTTTTACGAAGGATCAAATGTTCCACGAGCGCACGAAACATATAGATGTGCGTTATCATTTCATTAGAGAGGTAATTGCTAAGGGTGACTTCAAGGTGAGGAAGGTTTCCACTCACGTTAATCTGGATGATATGATGACCAAAGTTCTTCCGACGGCGAAGCTTGATTTGTTTACAAACTTGGTCGGAATCCGTGGTTTGGAGTAGCCCGTGGTGGAACACCTCAAAAATCAGAGTAAAATAAAACTTGGAATCCTGGAAACAAGACGGGAGTATTTCAATTAACTTCCCATAAATGGGATCAGACCTTAAGACTTTACAAAACCTGCACAGATATAGGGTTCATCAACAAACTAATCTAGATCCCTATATCAAGATTTCATCAGTTGACAGACCACAATTCATCAAAAGAATGGGACTTAACAAATGCACAGATACAATACTAGATATCTCCAAAAACCTCGAGACTCAAAACTCGTCTCTCCAAAAACCCCGGCAACCCACCGCTAATGGAAACCTGTTACACATACCATTTGAGAAAAAGTGTCAGACTTAAAGCCTGGTGAGAACATACAATTTATAAAGCTCAAATGATAAAAACATTTGTATCAAGATAATATTTCCAAAGAGGTTAAATCTACAATTTAAGTCCTTGCCACAACCGGGCTTTTCCGTTATAAACATTAATAAAAGAACCGTCAATAAAACATCTTACCAAGGATTGTGGCGTAACACAAAGTTAGGCCAAAATCCGAGTTACGAGCTAAACAAATTGGAATCCGCGGATACGAACACAAAAGTCTGTGCTTCAACGTGAGATCAAGCCCCAAGCGCAAAACCAATGTATACTCCTTCTCTAGGATCACTATGAACCATGGCTAGTATACGGCCTCACATAACCGTACCAAGTTTCCCTCGAGGAACATGTGATCCATAGCTACAAATTTGGGGAATGCAACATCCCAATAATACAGTCGACTCAAAACCTAGGGATCCGCTAGTAATGATACAGGCTCGTCACAACAACATATGTGACCAACCATAAATAAACATATGGTATAAATACATTTTATAAACAAAATGTTATTTCCAGTTCAACTTCTGGTAAGAATGAAAATCATTAAAAGAAGCTCTTAAATATTCTTTTCGCATAATCGCATAACGTGTAAGTAAAACATCATGTTACTTTAACAGGATAAGATCGAAAAGGTAACTTTTGATATGTGTAAAGTTTAAAATGATGGTAGGAACTCACCTCAGTTTCCTTCTTCTTAAATAATGCTACCTATGACAACACCGAAAGAATCGGTAAGTCGAAGCACATATAACACTCTCATCTACCTGACTAACGCACCGACAACAGAAGTTCACAGACGGAGCAAAGAAGACTTGAGCGCGAACAGAAGGGTAAGCAAACCACGCTTTGCGTTTCCCACTGGGAACGCAAAATCCACTTTGCGTTTCCCACTGGGAACGCAAAGTCCACTTTGAGCTTCCCAAAGGGAACGCAAACTCCACTTTGCGTTTCCCACTGGGAACGCAAAGCACCAACCGGACATCTCTTTTCCGGTCAAACTGTTCAACCAGAATCTCGCCGGAGCTCCGGCCCAGATTCCGGCCAAACTCAAAACGGAAAAACAGAGATTCTAATCGGATGAAAAACTTCCTATTACGAATCTATACGGCTAAATCATAACGAAACCAAAGATTAAGATATGAAACATACCTTAAAGATCAAAAGAAAGAAACCCACTTGCAAAGCTTTTCTCAAGCTTTTCTTCACAAAACAAACCCACTGGATCTAAAACAAGAATGAGAGATATTTACAAAATATCTCAAAATTTTGTATTTAAATAAATCCAAGTTACATTTAACCTCCCCGAACTTTGGGAAATGTAGAACTTTTTACCCGAAGTTAAAAATGCGGGTGTTACACGTGGAGGGTCGGCGGAGGAGGTATGTGCTAATCCACTTTCAAGAAGTCATATTTAATATCACTATTTTTGTATCGACGATGTGTTTTGAAGCTTGTGTTGGAGCTTTGTTTCATGGAGATAAATGTTTGTTGGGATGATGCAATTATGGAGTCAAAGGTGGAGATTGTGAAAAAATGTTGACTCCAAATCTTTCATATATGTATGCATGAATTATGGACAGACAAATTAATGGATGAATTGGAAATGATGTAAGCCTGGAACAAATAAAGAAAGTAAAGAAGTGAAAGTCAATATGTGGATATGTGGTCAAATGTGAAGGCTATGCATACCAATATTTAAAAATCGTTTTTTTTACCCGGTGTGATGATCGGGTCACGGTTCAACCGGGTGGTTGATCCGATTTCAAGAAATTTTATGTAATTTTCATTTTCTTGCACACGCACACACACACACATACACACACACACACACACACACACACATATATATATATATATATATATATATATATATAAGGCTAAGGGGAGTGATCAAATATAAACCACTCTAATTTTGAAAACCGTGAAAACCCTCGATTTCATTGGTTAAATTAATGAAATTGTTTCATGAAATTGTTTAATTTGATGAAATTGTTTCATATAATTCTTTTATTGATGAAATCATTGCATATATTTGTGTTTTTTATGTAAAAATGAAAAAAATTCATCAAACTGCGAAAATACATGAAACAATTTCATCAGAATGAGAAAAATAGATAAACTACATAAAAAACACAAATATAAGAAACAATTTCATTAACAAAAGAATTATATGAAACAACTTGATCATATTAAACAATTTTATGAACCAATTTCATTAATTTAACTAATGAAATTGACGGTTTCCAAAGTTTCAAATCTAATATGGTTTCCAATTGAAACCACTTCTCTCTATATATATGTATATGTAAAACCAAGAATTTGATGTTCACAAGTTAAAACATTAAAAATACACATAACAAAAAGTTTTACATCAATCCAAAAACATTCAAAAAACACATAACAACAAGTTTTACATCAATCAAAAAACATATAAAACACAAATATAAGAAATTGATTTTTTTAACCGGGTCAAGCCGGGTTTTTACCGGTTCAATTAGACCGGTTCAACCGGTTCTATCAAAAAACCAGCGGTTCAATCCGGGTCGTAATTTCCCAAAAAACCTGTCGTAATTGACCCGGTCTCTTCACCGGTTCCCGGTTCAACCGGTTGAACCGACCGGGTCATCCCGAGTTTTAAAACATTGATACATACAGTGTTCAATGCGGCTTACAATGGGATAAAGCGACACTTCTCGCCTCTTGCACTGTTTGTTTGCATCTCAATTATGATGCGGGCGACTTTCTAATTCATTTTACCCGCAGCAAAACTCGCCCCAAAGCAATGGCGGTTACATGAAGTTTTTCAGCCCCTCTTAATTACGTCAAGCTCTCCATATTATGTTTCATGTTTTTTCCTCCCAACAATTTTAGAAGATTATGGTAGCTTTAATCTGTATTATCTTCATCGATTTCTCCTATTCTCAAGTATTGTAACATCGTCGATTATAGTGGACTTCTCGGTGGTCTCCTCCGCCCGTGGTTTTTCTCGTTTTGGGTTTTCCACGTAAATCCGGTGTCATTTTCTCCCCTTTATTTATTTCCGTCAAGTTTACGTTTATTGTGTGGTTGATTATTATTCCGTTGAGAGATTCGAGTTTATCGTTTCCGCATTACAAACCCGTTTTAGTTTATTTTGGATCTTGGGTTGATTTCGATTAAGTTTCCACTTGGTTCGGTCTCGTTTTGTGGGTTCGATCAAGTGTAGTGTGATCGGAATTTGCAACAGTAGGGGTCTAGGCCCCCAACAAATCTATCAAAATCTTCTGAACAAATCGTTTTTTTTCTTTATTGGGCCCTATTCCAAACCGACATATGTAAGACTCCGTTTTTAAAACGTATAATTATTCTTACCCGAATTGAATCGTAAAAAAATGGTAACCAAAGATAGTTAAGGGTTAAAACTGTCATTAACCTAAAGTTGTTATATATATATTATGTATATATTACATATATATATATATAACATATATATATATTATAAATTTGCAATATATATATTACGTAGAAATTATATATATATATATAACGTAAAATATATACATATATATAAACATAACTTTAACCTTAAAAATATTAAGACATCCATAGTCATCTTCACGGTTCATACCATCACTGCCATATTCTCTCTTTTCTCTCTCTCTCTCTCTCTATATATTTCTACTTCTCTCTAAAAATTCTCTCAATCCGTCGAAGCAATCAACGAAACAACTGTATATTCGGAATGCACTCTTCGAGACCTTCCTAGAGGTATAAATTTATTCTTAAGTTATTTAAGTTGGTAGGTTTAAGTAGTTGAAGTTGGTTGGTAGATTATGACATGTTATTGCAAAGTTATGATCAAATAGATATTTGGGAATGTTTAAGTTTGTCAAAATTACAAACGTGTAAAATTTAGAATCAAAACGGTGATATTTGTATCTAGATATTTAACCGCACACCAAGTGTTCGGTTTAATGTCTAAGAGAATATAATTTCGTGATTAAGCTAAGAATAATAATCTTTGAGTTTAATGTCATGCGAGTAATAGTAATTTATGGTTTAAATAGGCAATCGAACGAGTTAAAGTTCGTTGTGAGGATCGATTGATCGCGTGATAATCTCAATTTGGTTAAGGTATGGATTTCATTTCTTTTGAATCGTGGGCAACTATTTGTTGTAGTTGACCCTTCCGAAAGGTGGTTCACCACCTTGTGATTGATCAACCGAACGTGATCAACAAATGCGAAATTGTACACACACATACACATTGATTTGGTTTATTGAATCAGTTGTTTGAACATTTTGATGTTTTATTAAAATGTGGCTCGTATGAGATTGTTTATGAAAAATGTGAAGTATGTAGATTATAATTTCTGTGATCGCCATTTGGGTAAGTGACACATGTTTTGTTTTAATTGATTTTCGAATAACCCAATAAATGGGCACATTATTTGTGATGCCTTCTATGGCGGCTTTGTTGTCATAGCGTCCTGCAGATGACGGTCCACCAGAGTTAAGCCTATGTGGCTTACGTGAACCCACTCTGGGGGGACTTGGCTGGCTTTTGTTGGCTCCAGGGCGGATGAATCGATTCTAGAAGTTTACCCACAGAATATGTGACCGTGGTTAAATTCACGGGGACTCGTTGTGTGTGCCCGCATGCCGACCTAGTTCGTGTGGCTGATCACCCACGAACACGACAGGAATTGACGGACTTGATTTATATTGCGTTTTGAAATTAAAGTGTGAAACATTCTTGAAATTATTGTCTTTGAAAATTACTGAACATTTTTTTGCTATGAACTTGAATTTCAAGAACATTCTTCGAAATGAATTTTTAAGTCTTCCGCTTCGTTATCGATGTTTTCATTGTTATTTACGAATTTATATTATAATCCATTCATTGAGCCCTGTGCTCAGCCTTGTTTTTGTTTTCTGACACGGCAGGTTCGAAGTGACGTTTACGGGGACGGGACTTGAGATCGAGCGTGAAATTTTAGAGTTCTTAGACTCACATTATTATATAAACGTTCTAAGTTTATAAACACTTTTTGAAGTGTAAAATTTTGGATTGTAATATATGTTTGGAGTTTATTAGTAGCTCTGATTTAGTTGTGTAATTATGTTAAGTTCCGTTCGTGACATCACCCGTTCCGGACCACGGGGACGGGGGATGTTACAAATATGGTATCAGAGCATAGATTTCGACTTGTAGATTAACTAGGTTTGACCTGTGAGGATTGGGTAGACGTAGGAATGGGTAGACTAGAATTTAATTCTAATTACTGATTTTCAACCCGTAAATGTTTTGAATTCTGACCTTGATGTTGTTCTGTTTAGAATGTCGAGATGTGGTGACCCACGCAAATCCAGACCTCAACTTGAGGGAAACCCCAACCCCAACCCAATAGGGGTTACAAGTGAGCCAAATATTATTGATGTTGTCCGTCAGACCATGTCAAGTATGATGCCTACATACCTTGTGCAGGCCATGTTAACTAAATCGATTTATCTATTTATGCCTTGTTTGATACCGGGGCAACACACTATGTTGTTTCTGAACAATTAGAATCCCGGTTAAAACCTTATGAGCAAACCACCGAATTTCTAGTTGTAATATCTACCCCTATAGGTGGTTTAATCTGTGTGTTAACTCGATTTTTAAACTATTCGTTATTTATTGGAGACTGCACACGGGAGGTTACTCTAATTCCAATGCATATGTCCCACCTTCAATTAATATTGGGGATGGACTGGTTGTCACACCACCGTGAAACTATAGATTGTAACGCTAAACAAATATTGTTTGGGGCTATTGACAAACCAGAGTCAATCTTCCAAGGAGGTACTCCAAAAGAAGATGTTAACGCTTTAACCTCTATTACTGTGAAGCGGTATACTTGGAAAAGTAACGAATGTTTTCTGGCCTTGTTACAATATACCGAACATGTATTCCCTACTTCTGCACCCATACCTGTTGTTTCCGAATATCTGGATGTATTTCCCGACGATCTACCGGGTATACCACCAGTCCGGGAAGTCGAATTTACCATTGATCTAGTTCCGGGAGCTTCTCCTATTTCCAAGGTTCCCTATCGAATCGCTCCAACTGAAATGAAATAATTCAAAACTCAACTCGATGATCTATTGAAGAAAGATTTCATTAGACCCAGTGTCTTACCCTGGGAAGCTCCGGTTCTCTTTGTCAAAAAGAAAGACGGAACAATACGTCTTTGTATTGATTACCGGAAGCTTAATAAAGTAAAGACCTGTAACAAGTATCCGTTGCCGAGAATCGACGATCTATTCAATCAATTACAAGGGGAACGATACTTTTCCAAAATTGATCTTCGGTCTGGGTACCATCAACTTCGTATCCGAGATTGTCATATTCCAAAAACCGCATTCAGAACTCGCTATGGGCACTACGAATTATTAGTAATGCCTTTCGGGTTAACTAATGCTCTAGCTGTCTTTATGGATCTTATTAATCGGGTTTTCAAGGATTATCTCGATGACTTTGTTATTGTGTTTATCGATGACATATTGATATACTCAAAGTCAAGAGAGCAACATAATCAACATCTTTAAATCATTTTGGAAACTCTTCGAACAAAAAAAAATGTTATACGCAAAACGTTCCATGTGTGTGAGTTCTGGCTTGATCAAGTATCTTTTCTCGGACACGTAATCTCTGCGGAAGGTGTCAAAGTCGATCCAACGAAAATTGAAACCGTCACTAAATGGCCTCGACCTACTAACGTATCTGATTTTCATGGTTTTCTGGGTTTGGTTGGTTACGATAGACAATTCGTTGAAGGATTTCTCTAAAATATCTCTACCGTTAAACCGATTACTCCGAAAATGAGTTAAATTCAACTAGGGTTCCAAACGAGAATCTAGTTTCGAGGAACTAAAGCATCGATCGGTTATCGCGCCTGTTCTTGTATTACCGTCTGGCACCGACGGGTTTCAAGTTTATAGTGATGCTTCAAATAAAGGTCTCGGTTTTGTTCTTATGTAAAACGAAAGAGTAATCGCATATGTTTCACGTCAATTAAAGCCTTATGAGGTCAATTATCCGACTCATGATCTCGAATTGGTTGCGGTTATCTTCGCACTCAAAATTTGGCGTCATTATTTGTACGGTGAGACATGTGAAGTTTTCATCGACCAAAAGAGCCTTAAATATATCTTTACTAAAAAAGAGTTAAATATACGTCATCGAAGGTGGCTCGAACTTCTAAAGGATTATGATGTTGATATACAGTATCATCCGGGTAAGGCTAATGTAGTTGTCGACGCCTTAAGTCCTAAAGTTGTGGAACAAGTTTATTCTTTACTTATTCCTACAGAGTTGGCTTTTGGAGATCGAACGATTCGGACTGGAAATCTACCCGAGTTCGCAAACGGAAATTCTATCAAATCTAATGGTAGAACCGACTCTAATCTCTCAAATCAAAGAAGCCCAACAAGACGACGGTGAATTGTGGGCGAATTTCCAGCAAGCAAAAGAGAACGTTAGTTCGGAATTCAGGATCCATGATAATCACGTGTTGTGGTTTCGGGATCGTCTTTGTGTTCTGAATAACTCGGAGCTTAAAGATCAGATTCTGACCGAAGCTCATAAATCTATGCTTTATATTCACCCATGTACAACAAAAATGTATCGAGACTTACAGAACCATTATTGGTGGGTTAGAATGAAGCGAGATATCGCCGATTTTGTAGCTCGTTGTCTCACTTGTCAACAAGTTAAAAGTGAACATCAACGTCCGGGTGGTCTTCTCCAATCGTTGAATATTCCCGTATGAAAATGGGAAGACGTAACTATGGATTTTATAGTTGGACTACCCCGTACGACCTTGAAACGCGATGCAACTTGGGTAGTGGTTGACCGACTGACGAAATCGGCTCATTTTCTTCCTATCCGACATACTTGGTTAATTGATAAATTGACAGAAGTATTCCAACGTGAGATTGTACGTCTCCATGGCACTCCTGTATCGATTACCTCTGATCGAGACCCACGTTTTACATCTCGATTTTGGGAAGGTTTACATAAAGCTTGGGGCACACATTTGAATTTTAGTACAACCTTTCATCCGCAAACTGATTGGCAATCTGGACGTACAATTCAAACACTGGAGGATATGCTCCGAGCATGTACGTTATAATGGCATGGAAATTGGGACAATAACTTGTACCTGATTGATTTCTCCTATAATAATAACTAGCAGTCGAGTATCGGCATGGCCCCGTATGAAGCACTTTATGGTCGAAAATGTCGAACACCGACTTGTTGAAATGAAGTCGGAGAACATATTCTCGAAGACCCAGAATTAGTGCAAGTTACTACCGAAAAGGTCGAGATTGCGCGTCAAATCATGAAAGAGGCTTAGGCTCGTCAAAAGAGCTACGCCGACAAGTGACGACGACCTATCGAGTTCCAACTGGGAGATAAAGTTTTCTTAAAGGTTTCCCCAACTCGTGGCATCAGACGTTTCAGTCTCAAAGGAAAGTTGATCCCGAGATATATTGGTCTCTTTGAAATTATGGAAAGGGTTGAAGTTGCGGCTTACTGGTTAGTTGTACCGCTGCAACTATCCCATGTGCATAACATGTTCTATGTCTCTTCACTTCGAGGGTACAACTATCATCCCTTACACGTCATTGAATATCCCTTAGAACACATAGAACCTGATCTTCCTTATCGCAAAGAACCTGAAGCAATTCTTGATCGTGATGAGAGAGGTACACAGAAAAGAGTCATTCCTTTTGTAAAAGTTCTTTGGAAAAATCACTTTGAACGTGAGGCGACGTGGAGAAACTGAGGAACATATGGGACGAAAATACCCCGAGTTCTTTAATCAATGTAAGTTTCCTGTCTAAATTCGATTTCGGGGACGAAATCTCTTTTAAGTGGGGGAATAATTGTAAGACTCCGTTTTTAAAACGTATAATTATTCTTACCCGAATTGAATCGTAAAAAAATGGTAACCAAAGATAGTTAAGGGTTAAAACTGTCATTAACCTAAAGTCGTTATATATATATATTATGTATATATTACATATATATAACATATATATATTATAAATTTGCAATATATATATTACGTAGAAATATTATATATTTATATATATATATATATATATATATATATAGACTTAAGTTCGCGTGAGACCAAACAGTTTCCGTGAGACCGGTGAGACCAAACTTTAAAGTATGAAACTTTACACCAACAAACTGTGAATGTAAAAAAAATCGAACTTTTCATAGGGAAAACACCGTAAATGTTACGTTCACGGTGTTTTTCGCTGTGAATGTTCGTTTTTTTTTACCTTCACAGCGTCTTCACTGTGAAGGTTCGGATATACCTTCACAGTCTTTTATCTGTGAAGGTTTGATTTTTTTTAACTTGGTTTAGGTGTTTTTACCTTCATAGTGTGATTACATTATGAAGGTTCGAATGTTTTTTACCTTCACAGTGTTTCGGTGTGAAGTTTCATGTTTTAAGGCTTGGTCTCACGCGGTTTCACGGAAACAGTTTGGTCTCACGTGAACCTGACCCTATATATATATATATATAAAGTAAAATATATACATATATATAAACATAACTTTAACCTTAAAAATATTAAGACATCCATAGTCATCTTCACGGTTTCATACCATCACCGCCATATTCTCTCTTTTCTCTCTCTCTATATATATATTTCTACTTCTCTCTAAAAATTCTCTCAATCCGTCGAAGCAATCAACGAAACAACTGTATATTCGGAATGCACTCTTCGAGACCTTCCTAGAGGTATAAATTTCTTCTTAAGTTATTTAAGTTGGTAGGTTTAAGTAGTTGAAGTTGGTTGGTAGATTATGACATGTTATTGCAAAGTTATGATCAAATAGATATTTGGGAATGTTTAAGTTTGTCAAAATTACAAACGTGTAAAATTTAGAATCAAAACGGTGATATTTGTATCTAGATATTTAACCGCACACCAAGTGTTCGGTTTAATGTCTAAGAGAATATAATTTCGTGATTAAGCTAAGAATAATAATCTTTGAGTTTAATGTCATGCGAGTAATAGTAATTTATGGTTTAAATAGGCAATCGAACGAGTTAAAGTTCGTTGTGAGGATCGATTGATCGCGTGATAATCTCAATTTGGTTAAGGTATGGATTTCATTTCTTTTGAATCGTGGGCAACTATTTGTTGTAGTTGACCCTTCCGAAAGGTGGTTCACCACCTTGTGATTGATCAACCGAACGTGATCAACAAATGCGAAATTGTACACACACATACACATTGATTTTGGTTTATTGAATCAGTTGTTTGAACATTTTGATGTTTTATTAAAATGTGGCTCGTATGAGATTGTTTATGAAAAATGTGAAGTATATAGATTATAATTTCTGTGATCGCCATTTGGGTAAGTGGCACATGTTTTGTTTTAATTGATTTTCGAATAACCCAATAAATGGTCACATTATTTGGGATGCCTTTTATGGCGGCTTTGTTATCATAGCGTCCTGCAGATGACGGTCCACCAGAGTTAAGCCTATGTGGCTTACGTGAACCCACTCTGGGGGGACTTGGCTGGCTTTTGTTGGCTCTAGGGCGGATGAATCGATTCTAGAAGTTTACCCACAGAATATGTGACCGTGGTTAAATTCACGGGGGACTCGTTGTGTGTGCCTGCATGCCGACCCAGTTCGTGTGGCTGATCACCCACGAACACGACATGAATTGACGGACTTGATTTATATTGCGTTTTGAAATTAAAGTGTGAAACATTCTTGAAATTATTGTCTTTGAAAGTTACTGAACATTTTTTTGCTATGAACTTGAATTTCAAGAACATTCTTCGAAATGAATTTTTAAGTCTTTCGCTTCGTTATCAATGATTTCATTGTTATTTACGAATTTATATCATAATCCATTCATTGAGCCCTGTGCTCAGCCGTGTTTTTGTTTTCTGACACGGTAGGTTCGAAGTGACGTTTACGGGGACGGGACTTGAGATCGAGCGTGAAATTTTGGAGTTCTTAGACTCACATTATTATATAAACGTTCTAAGTTTATAAACACTTTTTGAAGTGTAAAATTTTGGATTGTAATATATGTTTGGAGTTTATTAGTAGCTCTGATTTAGTTGTGTAATTATGTTAAGTTCCGTTCGTGACATCACCCGTTTCGGACCACGGGGACGGGGGATGTTACAACATAGGTATATAAATAATATGTCAGTTTAACCGAAATACTTAAAAGTTAAGCGGAAACCAAACCGAATAAGTTAATATCTAAACAAGCCTCGAAAAAAAAAGTAGCTTAAATTAGAAACATGGTTGTTGGTCAGGCCAATTCTCCATAAATTTGGGGAAAATGTCAAGATTCTGGTTAATTTGTGTAAAAGTTATTGATATAACTTTAAACGATGTTTACAAATCTACTACATAGGGAGTATACTTTATTCACATAGGATCTTAATTTTGGTATTAGATGATGTGATCATTAATTACTAAATATGTTGGTGGTTAATTCTATGATATGAAATTTGGCTCAAAGGCACATGCCAAGACTAGCATGATTGCAGCCTTCAATTCCTAAGACAAGATCCTCTCCTTATTCTCCGATGAACTTGAAGCAAAGCCTTCGTCGCACTCAATTTTCCGGCATACTTTTTGGTATCTCACAACTTTGCCTCCGGTACGGTGCCCATCTCGTTAGCCAAGGTGTCTCGACCTTCTCCAAAGTTATCAAAGTGTTTGTGGTCTTGGTCATTACCGCTAGCTCCCGATATTATTAGAGATGGTGAAGTCATTGGGACCGTGTTTTCGGTTCTCGATAGATCAACTAGGATCGACCCTGACGATCCCGATGCATGCCGAGGCCATCGAAACAATTTGGGGCGAGATTGAGCTACGTCACGTTGAATGAGAAAAGGATTCACATTAATTACAATGAAATGCACCAGATCAATTCCCTTTTAAGGTGCAATTCCTGGGAAGCCATGAGCTAATTAAAAGTAAAAGTAATTGATGGTTCACATCCACTTCTCACGTTTCTCACATCAACCTCAACTTCTCACATGATCATTCGCCTACACAGTGGGGGATGCAGGAATTTGTTTGAGCGGGTGCACCTTTAAGATCGATCAAAGGCTTGCAAAGTCGCGGTTTAACCTAGGGAAAAGTTAACATGGTTTGACTAAGAGAAAATTGAATTGTGTCGATTTGTGATATGTATTGAGATTTTGTAACACCCTCAAATCTGGAAATAACAACTTATTTAAAATTTTATAAATACACCGATAAAATAATTATCTACAACCACAAATTAAGATTTAACTCAATACAAACATTCATTCTATACAAAAGCCTATGGTAAGAACGGGTGCTACTAAAACCCCATAATAGTCACTATCTCCAAAATAGCGAAAGGCTTCACCAACTACTCAAATTCGCACAAAGCTAAGGCTCAACTCTTCATGGCCGCTAGAACCAACCCCAAACTAACCTGATGCACATGCCGACAAATAAAAAGGTTAGGCTTAACGCCTAGTGAGCTCAAGAGTTTTCAGCATATATGAAATAATGGTTTAAAAGAAAGAATGCGGTTAAAAGTTATAGTTCTTCAATATGATACGTCTTACATGTGAAAACGACTCATTTGTAACAATATGCATTTTAGATAAAGAACACCAATTAAAACGTTTTCCAAACCAACTACTTCAAAGATAATGATACCAACATAAGCCGCCCATTCATAAATTAGTTTTTAACTCAAAACTCACTCAAAGCGTAAGTATAAATTGAACTCTCCATTTATGAAGATACGATTAAACCTTATATCCCAAAACACCCAAAAACACGGGTGGGGCATAATACTCAACCCATAAATCAAGGGTAAAACCCAAATATACAAAACGTCACTGAAAACTTGGATAATAAAACTCAATACCCAAAAACAACACCTTTCGGTGACGGGGGATTCCCGATTCCATAAAATGTGACGGTCCACAAAGTAAGCCCATTTTATGTTGTTATGACTAGTCATATAAACAAAAGTACACACAAGGGATGTCAGGCTCAGTAGCTTTAAATGTACACCCACGGAAACTCGAGTTCAACCCCGTCGGGTTCCTATATCGAGCTCCTCATCCAATATCGTAATACTTGAGCACGAAGGACTTATACCTCAATCCAGTACCTTAACGTGTTTCATCAAAATCGTAACACTTGAGCACGAAGGACTTATACCTCAATCCGGTACATTAACGTGCAGCACGAAGGACTTACATCTCAATCCGATACCTTAACGTGCCTCGACGTGGAAAACTAATCGTCCCAACGCCGGAACAATAATAAACCAAATACGGGGTCATGACTCCCAAATGCATCAAATAAGCCAAATAATACGCATAAGGCCCAACAAGGCTCGAAGTCGAGCTACCAAAACTGGACAATTGTCCTAAAACCCAATTAAAATAAAAATACCGAGCTGCTGGCTTAGCAACCCATAGACTCATTGGTAAATGAAATAAAATACAATAAAACGCACTCGACCAACGGATATGTAAACACCGCGACTAAAAGTGTAATCATTACAAAACTCCACATTAGTTGATGCAATCAATTTTCCAAATGACTTATACCCTTATATTTCCAAAATGCCTCATAACACAAATGACATGCATTTTCCAAACTTGACATGCTGATAAGAATGAAAATCGTAAAATGAGACTATAAGCATTCTTTCAAGTACCTCACATAAAAGTGCAAGTAATACTTTATAAAACACTCCATTTCATGATGATGCATAAAACCCGACATACATTTAAAAGTGTATTTCTTTGACCAAAGATCCATTCATGCAATAAGACCTCAAAACCCATTCATTTGTGACACATATATCAAATGCCCAAAAATCCCCAAATGTGGGTGTTATACAAGATTTGTAAAGTTAGATAATTCAAATAATCAAAGATTAGCAAATAACCCAACATTTGATAATTTCACGTAAAACACATAAAACACATAAAACACTTTAAAATAGACATTTTGGCATGTACAACGTTTTCACAAATCAACTTGAACTCACCTTGCTAGATTTAGGTTAAATCTAGATCTTTCCCCCAACTAGATCTCCTTTGAAGAACACTTGAATTCTCAAGACAAAACTTCCAAAACCTAAATCCATACATATTCAACCATACATAAACATAATCAACCACAAAGAATCGTTTCCCAAACCATGAGCATGAATACCTCAACTAAAACCGAAACCCTAACTCCCATAACTTAAGAGAATAGAAGATTACCTTAACCCAAGCTTGAATACACCAACCAAAACACTTCTAGTTCACCAAAATGGTTACAAACCTCCAATCTATGAAAGGGAGAACAAAGGGTGGATGAAACCCTAGAAAACTTTGGTGAAGAAGATGAATAGTGAGAGATGAGAAGCTTACCACCACAAAATACTCTAGTATACTTGAATAGATTTCCAATCTCTTGTTAGATCCTTGAAGATCTCTAAAAAAAGAAACCGTAACAACTTGAATCACCCAAATTGGAGTTGAAATGAGAGAGATATGAAGAAATGAAGTTTGGGGCTGAAAATCGCGATTTTGACACTCTGATACACCCAGGCGATTGTGCCAGGCTATAGTGACAATGTCACAATCGCCGGGCACAATCGCTGAGATTGTACCGAGAATTTTCGGGCTCTGGCGACCATGACAGGCGATTGTGACACTGTCACAATCGCCAGGCATTATAGCCTAGCACGTACCGAAACTGTTTTGGTCATAACTTCTTCGTTATAGCTCCGTTTTCGCTCCGGAAAGAACCGTTGGTCTCGTAATTGAATCCTTTATCCACTAAGACTATAAAATCAAGGATTCAAGCCCAAAATCAAATATCTTATTTTTCCTTAATATACCGGTTTCTATATTAACTTGAAATGATATATTTCAAGAATCGGGGCGTTAAAGATTTCAATACATATTGCGTATTTTTCTTATCTGTTAGGATTTAAAATTTTCTTTATCCTAAACAATTGAGTCATTTTCTTATCTTATTTTCTATTTTTCTCATTCATGGAGCTAAGTTTATTATTTAGCTAATTGTTGCTATTTTGCGTAAAAAAACCTAAAATCTTTTGTTTATTGTAATGCCAGGTTGATGCTGCAGCATTGGAGGTTGTTTTGAACATGAAGCTTCGAGGACACTTTTTGAAGAAAATGGAAATCTTGACTTTTGACCCTTCCAGATCTTTTTGATATTTTAGAAATCGATTTTTGGCTGGAAGTAGGTGCATAGTGTTGGGAAAATATTTGGTTATAACTTTAGTTGTTGTGTCCTTTTTATATTTTTTTTAAGTTTCCTATTTTTTTTTACCATTTTGCCATCATGGTTTGGTATAAATAGGAGTTGTGTTCTCTTGTTTTATATATCTCTTTTTGTATTCCATCAGTTGGAAGAACTGATTTCGTGATCCTCTCTAGAAAGTTTTAATATTAAGTCTTTAAATTCCTTATTTACTTATTGTCTTTACTTATTGCATTTTACATTTCCGTCATTTATTTTCCGTCATTTACATTCCTTTATTTACATTCCGTCATTTACATTATGTCTTTACTTTATGTCATTTACATTTCTTGCAATTTATTTTACGTAATGAGTAGCTAATTTTATAGTTTGGGTGTGAGACGAAAAGGGAGGTTGTAAACCAAAAACTAGTGGACTTTGTTCTTCAATAACATTGTTCCACTATGTCATTTTAAGTTTTATAAATCCAAAAGCACTTCTTGACGAATTGATCACTTCTTAAAGTGTGAAAGTGCCATGGACTTAGGAATAAGCCATGAAAAAGCACGTCAGTTTGAATGATACGGAAAGTATATACTTGGAAGAGTTGCTAACAAGGAAACTTGTTATCTTTGTTTTTCAAACTGATTGATTCTTGACGGGTTGATCACTAGTCAAAGTGTTAAAGTGTAGTGAACTCAGGAATGAGCCACTAAGAACACGTCAACTTGAATGATATGGGAATCGACTCGGAAGGGTGATTTTTGAACAAAGGCATTTGTATACTTTAAAGAAATCATTTGACACTCACACTGGTCCGGACATTTGCATAGGCATATGTTGATTGGAGGCTAAACAACAGTGCAATGGTAGATATCCGGAAGGATACTCTTTAAAGTACATGGTGGAACTTGTTGTTGTTGAACTGATGTTATAGCATCCCTATAGCATTGTCCTCCAGAATTTGTGTTTACTCCTCACTTTAAGTTTTGCACCCATTCTATCTTTATATATCTTGTTAATCATATCACTGTTAACCAACTCAAACAAAGTCTTCAAACTCGCCATCTGAAGTTAGTTTTCATCTCGAGATCTTGCAACATAAGATACCTATCCCTGTGGAATACGATAATTTGTTCTTACCATTTTATTACTTGAAAAGACGATATTGGATCTCATTGTATACTTGCTTTGAGGTTCAATTATCATATGTCTAGAGGTGTGCAAACATCCGTATCAAGTTTTTGGCGCCGTTGCCGGGGATAGGCGTAAATCTATTGTTGTTGAGAGATTGAGTTTTGTTAAGCTAATTTTTCTACCATCTTTGTTGCTTGTCATACGTTTCCATGTATGTACGAGTAACAAATCTTTGAGTTTTTCTTTCTGTGAATATGGATTCCATGGGACATTCGTTTGGGTCGTATGAAACTGTTTTATGTGACTATTGTGGTGGAAATCATTTCTTGTGCAATTCTCCTTCGAACCCCGAATCCCATTATTTCATAGGAGATAGTAATTGGGATACCTCACACTTCAATGGTTACAATCAATCATGGGAGGACCATCCTAATTAATTTGTTTTTAAATAGTCAAGATCATGGCACTTTCACATCACCATTACCTCCCTACTAAGATTGGAGTAACACTTACTCAAATACTTTAGACCAACCTTGGGAGGAACAAGTTGGTTTTTCTGGGAGTTTTCAAGGGGATGATTTTAACAACTCATTTTTATCCCCTACACCTTCTTTAGAACAAACTGAAAACTTTGAATCTCTTGAAACTTTGATGAATGATTTCTTACAAAACATAAATGGAGCTGTTATTAACATAACGACCTGTGTTGGAGAGATCATTAGTGAGCGTAATAGACAAACCAAATTCCTATACCAACTGAGATAAAAAAAATTGAGTGTGTTGGTAAGGATGAGGGTGAGACAAATACCTTGGAAAATAGTCAAGAGATAGAGAGTTCAGAAGAAGCATCTAAGCATTTGAGCAACCCCTCTTCACTTCAAAATAGTGAAGAGGTGCAACAAAATGCCAAGATTGTCACTAACCCATGCTTTGAATCTGTGCAGAAAGAACATATTGTTGCAGATACCGCAACAGTTCTACATCCAAGTTGTGCAGAAAATGTTCAAGTTGTTTTGAAAGATGGATACGACGATCAATCCAAGGATTCGGGAAGCTTCAGAAAATCAAGTACTATTGTTGGTGAGGTGATGTGGAAAAATCTTTGTGGGATTAAATGTTCCCCCATCTATGCCATTAAAAGTTTGTGCCATGATCATATAGTGAACCGAGTGGTGAGAAAAGTATATAAGCATAAGTGGAAAGAAAAAAAAAATACAACTTTGTAAGATGAAGGAACATATAAACATGTCCTATAAAATATATCACTCTTAAAAAAAACAAGAAATGGCATAACCAAAGAACCCTCGGGATGCTACAACATTGACTGCTGTACACCATTCCAATTTTTGAAAGAAAAAAAAAATATGAGTTTTCAAAAAAAAATAAAAATAAAAATAAAAACCAGAAGTTAAGATCCATCAAAGAGAAAAATCAGAAGCTTGAAGAAAGGAACCAACAGCTGCTAAAGGAAAGAGCAGATTTGTTGAAGAAGGTGGCAGTAAGTGATGTTTCAGCATTACCAACAACATCTGAGGCTGGAACTTCACAACCTACTCCTCATGAGTAGGCCAGGTTTAATCATCTTCCTTAGTTTCCATGTTTTACATTTCAGTTTTGAGTCTGGGATAAAATTTTCATTTTTAGGTTTATTTTATTTGCAAGATTGCATGTGTAGAATGTTAATATTTTTTTGAGTACATAGCCCTAATAATTCCATAGTTGCATGACATTCGCCTATTGTGTTCTTGCTAGAACTAGAATTACTCTATTTGGGACACAATTTGACTTGCACAAACTTCACTTATTTAGGGGATGATCTAGGCTTTCTTTTCATACACCATTTTAGCCACTTGTAACCTTGTAAAACACAATCCTATATTTTCATTCTAAGACAATGAGGACATTGTCAACTTCTAAGTTTGAGGTTGAGGGGAGTTACAAGTTACCGAAAATGGGAAAAACATGTCAATACAAAAGAACAAAGCTCTCACATGACAAGAACACCATAAATACCCCATAGGGGTAAAGGTGTACAAATCTCACATGACAAGAACACCACAAATAACACATAGGGGTAAAGGTGCACAAAAAGTTAAAAAAAATGCCCCATAGGGGTAAAAGAGCACAAAATGCCAAAATTTGAACATTTTGGTGAATATTGGTGTGAGAAAAGGCATGGTGAGAAAAGATATACAATAAAAAGAGTGACCCTACAAGCCCTAGTGATCCTAAATAAAGTTTGTGTAATGTTTGATAAAGAAAAGAGTCTTGCTAGCATATGGTCCATACACACAACTAGGCTATGGAAGTCTCACTTTGGATTTATGAAAGGCTATGAATTGTATGTGATATACTTTACACATTGTGTGCACTTATTGCCATGATCTTGCAATCTTTCAACTTTGAGTCATTTTCTTGTTTTATTTTTATTGCTTGAGGACAAACAAAACTTTAAGTTTGAGGTTGTGATATGTATTGAGATTTCAATACATATTGCGTATTTTTCTTATCTTTTAGGATTTAAAAATTTCTTTATCCCAAACAATTGAGTCATTTTCTTATCTTATTTTCTATTTTTCTCATTCATGGAGCTAAGTTTATTATTAAGCTAATTGTTGCTATTTTACGTAAAACAACCAAAAATCTTTTGTTTATTGTAATGCCAGGTTGATGCTGCAGCATTGGAGGTTGTTTTGAACATGAAGCTTCGAGGACACTTTTTGAAGAAAATGGAAATCTTGACTTTTGACCCTTCCAGATCTTTTTGATATTTTAGAAATCGATTTTTGGCTGGAAGTAGGTGCATAGTGTTGGGAAAATATTTGGTTATAACTTTAGTTGTTGTGTCCTTTTTATATTTTTTTTAAGTTTCCTATTTTTTTTTACCATTTTGCCATCATGGTTTGGTATAAATAGGAGTTGTGTTCTCTTGTTTTATATATCTCTTTTTGTATTCCATCAGTTGGAAGAACTGATTTCGTGATCCTCTCTATAAAGTTTTAGTATTAAGTCTTTAAATTCCTTATTTACTTATTGTCTTTACTTATTGCATTTTACATTTCCGTCATTTATTTTCCGTCATTTACATTATGTCTTTACTTTTATGTCATTTACATTTCTTGCAATTTATTTTACGTAATGAGTAGTTAATTTTATAGTTTGGGTGTGAGACGAAAAGGGAGGTTGTAAACCAAAAACTAGTGGACTTTGTTTTTCAATAACATTGTTCCACTATGTCATTTTAAGTTTTATAAATCCAAAAGCACTTCTTGACGAATTGATCACTTCTTAAAGTGTGAAAGTGCCATGGACTTAGGAATAAGCCATGAAAAAGCACGTCAGTTTGAATGATACGGAAAGTATACTTGGAAGAGTTGCTAGCAAGGGAACTTGCTATCTTTGTTTTTCAAACCGATTGATTTTTGACGGGTTGATCACTAGTCAAGGTGTTAAAGTGTAGTGGATTCAGGAATGAGCCACTAAGAACACGTCAACTTGAATGATATGAGAATCGACTCGGAAGGGTGATTTTTAAACAAAGGCATTTGTTTTTCCATATACTTTAAAGAAACCATTTGACACTCACACTGGTCCAGACATTTGCATAGACATATGTTGATTGAAGGCTAAACAACAGTGCAATGGTAGATATCCGGAAGGATACTCTTTAAAGTACATGGTGGAACTTGTTGTTGCTGAACTGATGCTATAGCATCCCTATAGCATTGTCCTCCAAAATTTGTGTTTACTCCTCACTTTAAGTCTTGCACCCATTCTATCTTTATATATCTTGTTAATCATATCATTGTTAACCAACTCAAACAAAGTCTTCAAACTCACCATCTGAAGTTAGTTTTTCATCTCGAGATCTTGCAACTTAAGATACCTATCCCTGTGGAATACGATACTTGGTTCTTACCATTTTATTACTTGAAAAGACGATATTGGATCTCATTGTATACTTGCTTTTGAGGTTCAATTATCAAATGTCTAGAGGTGTGCAAACATCCGTATCAATTTGATACAATACATTTTTACAAATGGAATCGACCTTGATTTTGTGAGCAAAGCAAAAAACTACGTCTTATGCCCGTTTTTTTTTTTTTGTTGCCAAATTTCACTTTTATGGAGAACTTTTTTTTGTTGTGTTCGTAATGGACAGCTCAACAACAAAATATAACTTTATCAAATTCTTATATATGCATGTTTGACGACATCCTATACAGAAGAATAATAACCGACACTAATATCAAGATTTAGAATAAAATAAAATAAAATAAAAACTTATACAAAGTATTACTTGTTAAATGGGATTAATTTAATTTCTTTTTCAATTTATCTAACATAAACATGTGTTGTCATTAAAATGGAAAAAAAAAACAATTTTAATATTAATGGTTAAATTGAAAAGAAATAAAATTCAGAAAAAATAAAATAAAAGTAAGATGAGGACAATAATAAATATAAATAATAAATTAAAAGTCGTAATAGCTTATTGGTAAAAAGTAATTGTCGCTTCAAACAAGATTACAACCCATGACCTCATCAATGAAAAACAACATCCCAACCATTCCCACTACATCATCTTTTTGTTTTAAGTTCGGTTTTAACAACATATAAGAGCACCCATTAAAATTAAGTTGGTGCATAGTTAGATTCGGTAAATAAATTCCATTACGACGAAACGATTGAGCGGGGACCCGTGCACCCCCTACTCTGTATGTAGGTCTTCCCATTGGCCGCCTATATATAGAGGAAAATCGTAAAAAGAAAATGTAAAACTAAATGGTAATTGTTCATATAGATGGTATACACACATGCATATAAGTAATTTGTAAGAGCATCCAGGCCATCCTTGAGGGAGGGTGGGTCGGGCGTACCCAGGCCCATGAGAAATAGGGGCCCAATTTTTTTACTATATAGTAATAGTAAAAGAAAATTAGTAAAGAAATGAGACAAACTCTTCTAGTATCTAATAGGACTTGAAGAATTTTGTATTATATTAAGGGTCCAAGATGTATTAATCAATTATATCGAACAGTGGCGGATCCAGGATTTTTTCCTGGTGGGGGCACCTTTAAGGTAGCTTAAATTCCCGTAAAGATGTCCGATGTATTTTTAGCCTAAATCCAACTTTTTGAAGGCTTTTTAAAGTTTTTTTGATTGATTCTAAAGGAAATTTTAAGTTTTTTTTGTCGATTTCGAGAGACTTTCTTGATTTTTTAGTTGATTTTGAGAGTTAATTTTGGTTTTTTGGTTGATTTCGAGATACTATTTGGTTGATGGGGTCCCAGACAAAAAACTACTGGGGGGACATTAAGATAGATAGTTAAAAAAATCTAAGTTTTAACCTAAAATTTTCTATTTTTTTCCATCTTAATGGGGGCCCATCGCCCCATAAACTTTGATGTACATCCGCCCCTGATATCGAAAAAGAAAATATGTAAACAGTTAATTGGTCGTTCATTTTACATTGTTGTTTCTCTAAGGTTTTTCATCTAGTAACAAAGTCTAAAACGATTTACCTAGAAAACCTTGATATATTATCCGTCATTTATCTCCTACCGACTCTTTTGATTATTCCATCCGCATGAATTCTATATTTGTATAAAAATATAGTAGATTTCTTGTTATTAACTAAGATCATTCCTATTTTTTGAAAAAAATTACCAACCATATTTGTAACAACCTAAAACTAACAATAGCAAAAAAAATCATATTAATATTACCAAAATTGTCCCAAATAAACCAAGTCAAAGTATTACGATGATCTCATGGTTCGCAGCGGGTAAACACATCCACAGTTGAGATTTATAAATGTATACAGGTAAATATAAAACTCTTCCAACACCGGCCACTTCTAACCGCTTCACACCTTCTCCTTTCCTTTAGAGGAACTCCTAACTACTCTTTTTCCTGAAAATGGTTTTAAATTTGAAAAGCAAGGGTTAAACCATAATGTCTAGTGAATTCCCTCTCAAAGACAGCTTAGGGGTTGTTCGGTAACGGCTTAATGTGTTGTATAATAGATATGGCTTATTCGGTCAGCCATATCTGGTTGTTCGGTAGGAGCTTATTCGTTCAGCCGATGGCTGAGCGAATCAGCTACAAAAACCAAGTCCTATACACTCAGCTACTAAATTACATTAATTTTCCCTCCACTACCCTTTCTCTCCAACCTCCTTCTTCCTTTCTTTCCACTCCAAACTTCCATGGTTCAAGGTAAAAAAACCCTCTCCATCTCCATGAAAAAAACTCTCGATCTCCACCTGTAGCTAGCTGCTGGTTTCCTTCCTTCCCACCACTTCGTAGAAGATGTATTTTTTTTAATGAAACTTGCTTGGGTTTTTTTTTTTGTTGTTAAAACTTCCTCCCAGACTTCTCGATCTCCACTTGTAACAGATGAAACTTGCTTGGTTTTTTTTTTTGTTGAAATTTTCTTCCCAGACTTCTCGATCTCCACTTGTAAACATAGATGACATGAAACTTCCTTGTCTTTTATTCACAAAGCTCTCCATAGAAGATGTATTTTGGGATTTTTTTTTTTTTGTTTTTTATGCAGCAGTTGCCCCCTTTAGTTTATTATTTTAGGGTTCATGTATTTTGGGTTTCTTATTTGTGGTTCATAAATTTGTTTTTTTTTTATATATTTGGTGTTTTATTTGATTTTATTTATGTAATAAGATTGATTTATAGAAATTTGTTATAAAAGAATTGTTTTACTATCTGTTTGTTATTGTTTAATCTACATTTTGTTGTTGTTTTGTAAAATTTTATCAACAAATGTTTAAAGTAAAACAAAAGGGTAAAATGATCATTTCTGACATTCAGACTGTTTATTCAGCACAACAACCGAACAACAAATTAGTTGTTAACACACAGACAACTATATCCTTACAGACAGCTATATCCATACAGGTCTTAACATAAACCGAACCGAACAGCACCTTAGACAGTTCAATATAACATAGAATCCGCCATAAAGACCCAAACAGTACCATATAGATATTCAACACAAATATGGGCTTTTGCACAGTGTTCCTAGTCGACCATCACTCCATCATGATGTCCACAATCAGCCCCAGTAGATCCCCATCCCCCCCCCCTCTTCAGTAGATGCCAATCCAATGTGTCCATGAAACGAATTCAAGGCACACGGACAACTATAACTCCCAAGGGATCTCATTATCCCAAGGTAGCATAATCCCACTGTGCAACCCAAAACCAAAACATAATATTATGATATCAACCATATTAGGAAATGTTTGTACAATAATAAACAGGTTTAAGTAAGCATTTGATCAAAACATCAATATTTCTAATTTATGCCAAAATGATAAAAACCATGATCAGTGTTTAGAAAACATTTATAAACATTTCCACATGTATAAAAGGGTCAAGGGAACTCACCTGGTATCCCGTAACTCACCACAAGCCTAAACGACTAAAGGTCCAAACCGAACGCCTGAATTAACCCATAAAAGATAAGTGTTAAACTCTCCCAATTATTCTAAAAGTCATCTTTTGATACTCTCTAAGAAACCCCTTAGAACACTGCTTTGATCCGAACCCGAAACGAAAAACAAAACGGGTGGAATTGCAACATGACAGTGACATGTGCGACTTTCACCATAACTTAACTCGAGTGAAAAGTCGCGCTAGGCACCGTGGGCGACTTTCTTCCAAAAATTCCAGATATGGTTAAAAAACCCAAATCCTTCATTTGAAGATGTGATGGAATACTCATATATTACATTTGAGTTCCAAATACTCTTCCCTAAACACCCAAAAACCAAACATAACAGTAACATTATGTGTTCATCCATTTTGCCTAATTGGTTAATGAACAAATCATCCTTAAAAACTTAATTTCCAGAAATCCCAAGGAATATTTTGTAACACCCTCAAATTTGGTAAGAACAACTAATTAAAATTTTCAATATAACATCAAATAAAGGACAAAACTTCATCATACAAATCAAAACCCAATATACCTCAAATTTAAAATTCTATAACTAACCTAAAATAAAACATAAACTCCAACAATATACAAGTACTAAACCGAAGTCGGGTGTTACTTAACCCCAAACACAAGTTGCTCTTCCCAGAACAAATACGGAAGACTTCAACAAGCTGATCACTTTCCGAGTACGCAACCTAGCACTCCTCTCTTCGCAGTGCCACTAGAACTATTCCCAACGAAGCCTGTTGCACATGCCGACAAATAAAAAGGTTAGGCTAACGCCTAGTGAGTTCAAGAGTTTTCAACATAAACGAATATATTTGTTAAAAGGGAAGAATACAACTTAAATCATTATCTTTCAAAATGATTTATTTTAAATATTAAACGACTCATTTTTCCAATAACACACACCTTTTAAAGGCAAGTATCCAAACATAGGCATCCCTTTGTAAATTAACTTCAAAGGGATTTAAACAAAATTTAGATTTTTCATAAAATGATTTTGCAACACAACGTATGCATAATGCATGGGCCGGTCTACTAGTAAATTATGAAACTGAATTACCATTTTTCTTTATATAGATATGTACTAGGGGTTCACAATTTTGTATCGAACCAAACCAACAAACATGTGTATCAACCGTACCAATTAAACTGATACCGATTATAATTGGCTGACAGTACCGTACCAAGTGTTTGAACTTCGTTGGTACACGGTTTTAAATGTTGTGTACCATGGTAGTACCATGATACTGACTTATTTAATTATTTAATAATGTAACTAATTAATAATTAAATTAATCAATAATATATATATATATATATATATATATATAGTTGTTCGAATTTGAAATAAAAAGTGTACATAATTTTTTTTTTCATTTCTCACCTTACAAATTTACTGTCTCATCCCTCATAAGAGATTTAGAAATTAGAAATTTAGATTAAACCACGTAATCTAACCCTATACTTTTAACTCGATCGTCTCATTCATCCAATCCTCCTCGTCGGCGTTAGTGCAATAGTCCCCCCATTGTTACATCCAGGTTTTTGAATTAGTTTCTTTTTCTTTTTTAGATATTGAATATTAAATCTTGTTACATTAGCTTTTTTGTTTGAGCATTTGAGCGGTTGGAATTAGTTTTTTTTTCATATATGTAACATGAAATTGGTATAAACTGTACCTGTACCAACCGAAAAAAGTCGGTACCAAATTTAGTTGGTTGGTACAAGGTATTAACGAACAAAAGTTGGTACCGTACCAAATCCACCCATTATGTACCTTATTTTATCTGAAATAATTTCGATACACCGTTCTCTTGTATGGATGCTTAATAGTTGTGAACAACCGTTCATTGTTGTCACATTTAGTTTTGCTTAGTATTAGTATATTGAGCCTAAGGTGGCGTTTGGTTCGCAGATTCTGAAGAAATCTGATGGAATTGGAATGTTGAATTCCATTGACCAAATTTCATTCCTTTGTTTGGTTCTTTCTTTTTCACAGAAGGAATCTCTAAATTCCATCAAATTCCATACATGAGAGAATTTAACATTCCTTAGCAACTACAAGGTATTTTGATGGAATGGAATCTTGATTTTTCATAATACCACATATGTCATCAATCCAATATAACCTAATCACCGCCGATCTGAACCACCACCGACCACCGTTGATCTGAACCACCGCCGACCATTGTCGTTCTGAACCACCGTCGATCACCGACGACCACCACTGACCACCACCGATCTGAACTACCACTGACCATCGCCAACCACCGTCGACCACTAATCACCGCCGTTATGAACCACCACTGACCACCGTCGATCTTAACCACCACCGACCACCGTCGGCCTGACCACTGCCATTTTGAACCACCGTCGATCTGAACCACCACCGTTCTAAACCACTGTCGTTCTAAACCACCACAGATCTGAACCACCACAGATCTGAACCACCGTCGTTCTGAACCACTGTCGACCACCGACGTTCTGAACCATCGCCGACCACCCGTCGTTCTGAACCACCGACCACCGATCACTTCTGATCTGAACCACCGCCTTTCTGAACCACCGCCGATCTGAACCACCGCCTTTCTGAACCACCGCCGTTCTGAACCACCACCGATCTGAACCACAGTCGTTCTGAACCACTGCCGACCACCGACGTTCTAAACCATCGCCGATTTGAACTACCGTCAACCACCGCCGATCTAAACCATTGTTGTTCTTAACCACCGCCGATCTGAACCACTGTCGATCTAAACTACCGTCGTTCTGAACCACCGTCGGTCTAAACCACCGCCGATCTGAACCACTGCCCTCCGCCGATCTGAACCACCAACAACCACCACCGATCTGAACCACCACAGACCACATCCGATCTGAACCACCGTTCTAAACCACCACTGACCACTACCAATCTAAACCACCGTTAAAATAAAGTATTTTTAATGGCTATTTCATTAAAGCATGTATTGTTTATAAAAATTAAAATTATCAAAAAGGGTATTTTGGTCATTTATCAACATTTCATTCCAATTCCAAAGCTATATTCTGTGAATCAAACAGACATATTTCAATTCCTTAAAAAGATTCTATTCCAATTCTGTCAACCAAACAGGTGGTCAAACCTGACAACATTTCATTCCAATTCCTTCAAAGTCAAATTGTTTTGACGGATTACATTCCATCCAAAGACATTTTGTGAACCAAACGCCACCGGGGTTTGAGCCCATTGGCTTGAGTCTATGCAGTTTGTTTGATTGGAGCACTCCATCAAAACAGGTGCACCTTGAGTTTTTTTAAGTATAAGTATTTCGCTTATGTTCATTTAAGTTCGTTCGTTTACGTTGGTTTAGCTTTTAATGAACGAACATAAACAAACAAATTTTCTTAACGAACGAACATGAACACAAAAAATTTCGTTTGTTTATTTGTGTTTGTTCGTTTGTTTGGTTAAGTTATACGAACAAATATGAATAAACCTCCATTCATGCTCATATGGTTCATTTACAACCTTAACAATATCAGCTTGAATGATTGAATCATATTTTAGAAATGGTAAATGCATCTTTCTTCTCGTATTTTCCAAAGCAAAAATAAAAACCAAAACAATTTTTATTATGATCTAAATTTTAAATGAAAAAGCAAAACTAAACATTACCCTAGCCCAAAATGAACTCCAATCATTTTTGTAAATAAAAGAAATATAAAAATACAGTATTGTTTTTATTTATATTGTTTTTTTTTTGGAAGGGTGTCCTAGACTATGCCTAGACTAATCCATTGACAAATTATGACCGTAAGACATCAACCTTGCTTAAACCTCAGTTGCCACAATTGTTCTGTACACCTAGATTCAAACACTGGACATATGCACATCCTCCAAGACATTAACCAGTACGCCACAACCTTTTTGGTTTATTTTTTGTTGATATAACTAAGTTAAATAAATCATTTTTATAAGCATCTTCATTAAAAAATTTAAAAGATACAGAAACAAAAAGCAACCAATTTAAAAGTATTGATAAAACGACTCTATAGAACATAGTTTTTTTGGGACATGCAAGAACATCCAAGGCTATAAGATCTTGATCTTTATTTATTTTATTTTTTATTTTTTTGGGGTGGGGGTTGAAAGAGCAGTTGATCATATCAAGTTATGCAAATACCTGTCTAAATTATTACATTACAGAGGGAAACATTATCAAAATTTTAAAGCTTTTCCATTTCCAGAAATCTATGAATGCAATGAAATTGAGAGGGTTTGTAAAATCCCCCTGCTGCATCTGATGATACAAAATGAGTCCCATGGATGGCTTGCTGGCTATAGAAGAACAAAATAAATTCAAAAAATTGTATCTATCCTTATCCTCCTCTGTTGCATCCTCTTCTATGCTATTTTTGTAGCCAAATCGAAAAAGTGTTCGAATAACCACCAAATTATTGTATCTGCAAAAAATGATGTCTCCTCACTCCCCATGTCTATCCAAGAACTTCTCTATCACCACCGAAAATGCAGCAAACCCTGCACAACCAACGCAAGCCGCCTTCGGACCACCTATAAACCACCAAATCATAACCATGTCTCAGAATTTAAAAAAAAAAAAAAAAAAGGTACTTTAAAAGCATTATGAACCAGTGCCTAAAAAAATTATGATCTCACATTCGTGGGGGATTTCTGCAATCTTCAAAAGAATACGTAAACATGAGGGTTGATGTCTTTATACCAAAACTTCTTTAAGGTCACCCAAAGCCTTGTTTCAATGTGAGATAGATGTGTCTAATATTTACACATCCTCATAATATTCTATACATGGATCACAATTACACATCAATGTGTTGTCCAATGTCTCTTGATGATAATATGATTATTGCATGTTGTGATATTGTGCCAATTTTGAAGATCATGAAGATAGTGGTTACTTGGTAAGTATCAAGGAGCTTTTATCAGGAAGAAATGTGAAACATACATAAGCACAAAAGGAGTTTAGTCAATGCACATTGTTTCTAATTCTTTCACACTTCAAACTCGAGGTCAAAATTTCTTGAATGGAGAAGAGGATGACGAAGATTGCAAGATTTGAGCAAATGGTAGGTCTCCGTGGTTTTATTTAGCTTTAATCTAGTTATTGTTGGGATTATTGTCTTTAACAATATTTTGATTATTGTTAAGATAAATTTTAGGATTATTTCCTAATTATTATTAGTATTTATCTTTAAAATTATTTATTCTTATTATCTTTAGGATGAATATTGTCGGCAAATATATTATTAACAAAAACACGTGCTACAGGTGATCCGACAATATAAACTAGAATCAGACTTCAGGCCAAACGCTGGTGAGTGCAAACCCCATACCATTTCCAACTCTTCACAGTTCACACCGAACCAAAGGCAGAGTTAAAATAATCTAACGTCACCCTAAGTGTGGATCTTTAACACTTCATCAAGAAACTTGGTTAAGATTAGACCTGTAAACGGACATTAATACATCCGAATTCCTATTCAATTAGCAAAACTGATCCTGAATCTGTAATCGAAGTCAACAGACGTTAAAACTTAACATCCAAATTCAAGCTTGTCAGATATTATCTGAATTTTGGTCAAGTCAAAATTGTTGATACACAAATATGTACAATTGTACCATGTCAGATTTGAATCTGACCCTAAAAAGGTAACCGTTCTTTATTTTTGACCTTACAAAGTCCTTAAGTTACAAATGATAACAATTCAAAACAAAATCAAATCAGAATTCAAGATCTCAGAATCAGTCACTGAAAAAGTTGGCAAGGTAGTCCTCATGTATTTTTGGGTATCTTGTTATGAGGGTTGCAGACAATTAGCTAAACCTTAGTAAGGCATCTCTAGTTTAATACTATGTTCTTGGCCCGAATCAAATATGATGACATGACCGTAACCATGAAATACGTCCTAAACTTTCAGACTGGTTGGTGGCTTGGTGCACGACGTTAGGATCTTGTGAATGTTTAGTAGTTGTAGGAAAAGATATATCTAATACACAGTATTTACGTGGTTCTCGTCCACAGTCGTTAGGAAGTCTATTATATCTTGTGAATGTTTAGTAGTACACTTGCATCAAAGAAAGACCAACTCCATTGATATGAAGAAAACCGGAACAGGAAACTATCATCCAAGCTGTCAAAACCGTTTCTTTCAAGATCTGCGCAAGGGCCGTCCCCTGCCTTCTACTTCATAGTCCGAGTTTCAAGCCCAAATCAAAGTACATATCCAACATAGGTGTATGAAACACGGGATGGAATGAGTGCTAGTTTTTAAACGAAGTAACCATTAACCAACACTTTAAGCACCCTAAAATTGTGTGAATTGTTTTCCCGAAAATGCATGCAGTTTTCCTCTTCTGTTATTCAGAATCCAGAGGCAGCATTTGGCATTGCACTCATGCTTTCTAGGACCAAAAAGATACAGTTCATCGATTAACTCATCTCAAGTACATTAACTAGGATGAAACCTTAGATTTGTGTCACCATAGTTGTTAAGACAGCATGGCCGTAGCAAACCGTCAAGACAGCAGCATGTCATCCATATAAAGACAAGTATTTTGCAATGTGCAATTTACATGTGCAAAAGAATAATAAAAAAATATATATCAACGACGCAGCTACATTATCATTTAACCATCAAGCTTGAAAATTGAAATGTTAGATATTAGAAGCCACTGAAGCAAACCAGAACTCAACAAATGCCACAAGCAAGAAAGCATCATTTTTTACTTCATCACTTCAGTTATTAAAATTTAATTAATCAAAATACTTCATATTAGTTTTAAAGTTTAAAAGTAAATGGTATCTAAAAGTTAAGTGTTAATTGTTTTTATCAGAAATACACCTACAAAAGTCAACATAATTTACTCCTGTCAAGTGTCCACGAAGAAGGTCTCTAGGAGGATGTATGATTATTTATTTAATACTTACAAGTAAAATCTAGAGCAGGAAAATTTTCATAAAACTGATTACATTTGAGGTCAAGTTGACCAAATAATTATATGATTTTCATCACAAACATTTTAAGTTTTACACAAAAAACTATGTACACATATGCATGCATGTGTTCATAGATATAAAAAGTGCACAAACAACACGATAAAAATTGCAGGCACAACCTTGATCTGTGTTAATTAAAGTACAGCCGGAATGCATTCAATAAAATTAACTAGCTGCCAACACCAATGATAACCAATTTCCCACCCTTCAAGATCTGACATCATAACCAGCTTAATTTCCTTGATCAAGTATATTCAGTTCATCGTATTAGACAACCCTAAGCAGTAAGGTCTAGTATGAAATAGATCAATTTAGTTTAAAAAAGAACACTTCTGATTATGTTTCTTATGGTATGAGATTATTGTAGATTGACTAGGTTCCCTCAGAAATATTCAACCAAGTCACATGGAATTGACCTACGCCTGCCATTAAACTACATATCCCATGCAACAATAAGCTTCAAAAAAATGGCAATGAGTCGGTTAGAGTAAAAATGGTTACCTTTTGCAGAAATTGCACCCCCAGTCACACACCCTGCTGCAACTGTGTTTGTCATGTCATGTTTTGCTCGGGCCTTTAAAGGAAGCACCAAGTATTAGTACCAATAAGTATCAAACTTCCACTGGAAACAAGCAGAAAAGGAAAAGTAGGAACTTAACCCATGTAACTTAAGCAAATAAACAGAGAAACAACAAACTTCAGTCTTTGGTTATATGGTATTCTCAAATCCCTTATCTTTCTTTTTACATTGACTTGAATTATTTTGACGTTAATTTTAAGCTGAAAACTTACTTTTAAATAAAGCTGTATACTAAGCATTGAAAAATCAACCAAAACCATCTGCTACTTGCACCTAATTCAAAACCAGTTGGCAAGTACTGATTTCAGAAAAGACATCTTCAATTAACAATTGCAACCTTGTACTATTTTTAGGAAAAATACTATATCCAATACGTAATGATTAGTATATGGTGGGCCTATGAATGATTGAACATTAAGAGCACATTAGAGGGCATGCTTTTCTACTACAGCATTAAGCAATTCCGTCAAAAGCACTCTTAACTGTTCAGGAAAAAAATCAAACCTTGCCTATTGCAAAAAAAAATTAGGAATTAACAAAAACATGTCAAGATCATTTATGATGAACAACGTTCATTAACATTCATATCTACATACATCTTTGTAAACTAATTAGTCATGGATTAGTCACACACATTAAGTACTTAATTTATGAATAACTATATTATTTTATTAAAAATGTAGAAGACAGGGATGTAAAATATTGAGTAATTGGTTCTATTCTCCTTTTCTCATGTCATCCCCACGTTTGCATATTACCCTCGAATATCCCATGCTTTGCAAAATACAACAAAAAAATATAAAGACAAGCAAGCCGTCTATCGAGAACACTTCAAAAGATATAAGAAAAAGGCAACTTTCCCTAAGGAGCTCCCTCTACATAGTGTCATACTAAGATTTTTACTAATTCAATCAGTATTCAATGAACGGAATTAGCGCCTTTTCTATGTGATTATTGCTACTCATGGATCCTTTATGTGTCAACTCTTTTAAGAGGCATACAAACAACAAAGGCAAGCTTTTCATCACAAACTAGATGAGGTAGGCTTAAAATAAAACCCAATATAAACTATAAAGAGATGAACCCTTCCTGGAGCTTAGTAACACTAGCCACATAAATGTGAGGTTCATTTTGTTTTCAGCCTTGTGCACTTCAAAAACAAAACCATCCAAAACCCAACCATCTAAATAAAACATGCTTAAAGCACCTTGAAATGGGAAGCTTTCACATGGTATCTAAGATAAAAGACTTGCACTACATACGAGACACCGTTTTATTCATTAGTTGTACTAGACATTCATTCACAAAAGTAACTGAGATGATGTGTATATACAAAGAGCAATAGTTATCCAATTACTAGTAGAACAATAATTTTGGTGTTGCCCAAAAAAGAAAATCCAAAATTAACAACACTATAACATATAGAGAAGACTTCATACTTGTATAATGATCATTCTGTTGTGTTTGGTAAAAAGTGGATGAGGTTTTTCTGCAGTCCATGTTCACTATCTAGGATGTCTTAAGAAATAGAGTAAAACAATTTAATAGTTCAGATCCATTGATGTTAAAAAGACTAACTTGCAAATTTTGAAAGAAACTATGGCAAAAAAAAAGGCATCACTAAAAGCCAGTTATGGTTCTAAGATCAAAAGCCTAACAAATTACATATTTACATCGACTCCTTGTGGCTACATACAAATAGATCCTGGTAGAAATTCAATAAAATTCACTAATTAAAGTTATTGAAATCTTGAAATGTCTTTGAATATACCAAATACATTTTGGTTAGCTAACATCAAATATAAGGAATTAATAACTCCTAGATCCTCAAATCCTGTTGAAATTTTTGATTGCAACCTAAAGCAACCTTCTTATGATTAATATGTCTGTGAAATAGAAAACACTTCGGAAGCTAAGAATAAGACTAACTGACAAGAGACACAAGGGGGCACTGGGCAGTAAAAAACATCACACAGCCCAGTCCTTATTAAGCAATAAACCATTTATCACTTTCCCTTTAAACCTTTCATACTAATGAGGCTTATTAGATGAGTGTTATCAACAGGTAACCCCACAAGCATCCTAGGAAAAAAAAAAGATAATGATGATAAGTTGAGCCACTGAGAACAAAAGAAAGCCTCTTAATTGGCATAGGTAGTGCACAAGCACAACTGCAGATAATGAATCTTAACAAATATAATAAGGGGGTTGTAACCTTTCTAATGACACTCAGCATCAAAGCTGAACAACGTAATCATAAAATAAATCAATAACTTTAAAGTAAAAACAAAAACAAAAAAAGGAAGGCAACATATATTGCTAAATTTGCATCTTGCCTTTTCAACTACACATTCAGCAGCGGAGAAAATAAATCCCATAACAGCAAAGGCCTTGCAGGAACCCCAGCTCCTCCTACCCATCTGCTTTGCAGTATAAATAAATTGCTGTCTACCACTCATCTCGTCCTGCATTATTGGATTGTCCAACGCACCAAGAAACAACCCCATAGCCAACCCAAGCCCACCTCCTGCACCATTTATCACAAACCAATTTCATACATAAGTTCTTTTTTTACACAAAGCAATATAATAGTTTGGTTGAAGAAGAAAATATGGCTTATGACATGAAGGGGTGTCTACCATATGGGTCTTAACCTAAATACATTCAGGTACAAAAACAGACAGATGGAAATTGAACTAATTTGATGGTGTATTAGAGATCTCAAGTTCAACTATTTGGAATTGGAACTTTAACTAGAATCACTACAAAATTTAAACTAAATTAGCTTCAACTCCAATTCTAAACCTCGAAATCAATGCACTCACACGGTAACGAACTCAGACCAGAACCCAAAATCATGGATTCCATGCAACTAAACACTAACTTGAAGTGAGACCATTGTCATATGAGAGCAAGTTATGCTCTCCATCCCAAAAAATTCTACATTTTGAATGTTTGATCTCAAACCTAACTGCTTTTCAAATACAAAACTGATGTGGGTTTTGTTATTAAAATTTACTAGCAGCATTTTCCAATTATTTCTCTTTGTTATAACAAATATTTTATCCTAGTATCATCTTTTCAACATTTTTAATAACATGAAATGAAACAACACAAATTGCCTTCCTCCTCAAGAAATGACGATGAGAAAATTGTAATATCATTACTCTATAATAGTGAATTGCAAAGAGAAACTCTTAATTTGGGGGCAAGGTATATGCATAAAAGAAAAGATGAAAGAAAATACAGAAAGTGATTAGAAGGAAAGAAACAAACCCATAACTCCACTGGCAACGCTGCGAACAGCACAATTGTTCCAAATATCTTGACCCCTGACTTCTTCGATTGTAGGGAGCCGAATTGGTTCTATTGTTGTAGACTTGTCTGCTTCATTAGCGTTTGCAGCAGCAGCGGAAGTATTGGATGAATCTTCTTCGCTCATGGTCTAAAAGGAAGAGTTCGTTAGTGGTGCGAGCGCTTAATCTTGTTACGGTGTGCAGCCAACGGTGGAAGAGGAGGAGAGTGACAATTACTGAGAGGAGGCGGAGAAGGGTGGGGTGGGAGGATCCAAGATTTATTGGTTTTGGAGGGAGGGTTTCTTTTCCTTTCCTTTCCTTTTTGGCCTTTTCGTTTTTCTTTACTCATTCTTTTTTTTCATTGAAACCGAAATAATAATTATACAAAAAACAAAAAGGAAAATATACTAAAGTGGCATTTGGTTCGCATGTTCTGAAGATGGAATTGGAATGTTTAATTCCGTTGACCAAATTTCATTCATTTGTTTGGTTTTAACATTCCTTAGCAACTACAATGTATTTTGATGAAATGGAATTCTTTTTTTTTTCATAATACCACATATGTACTCAATCTAATATAACCTAATCACATAAGACCTATCTGATTAAACCATTCCTCCATCGGTTTGTTCTCTAAACCACCGTCGATCTGAGCCACCGTCGACCACCGCCGATCTGAACCATTGTCGACCACCGATCACAGACCACCGCCGTTCTGAACCATCGTCGACCACCATCGACCACCGCCAACCACAGACGGCTACCTTTCTGAACCACCGTCGACCATCGACCACCACTGACCACTACCGACCACCACCGACCACCGCCGTTCTGAACCACTGTCGATCTTAACCACCCGACCACCGCTGATCTGAACCAGCACCGACCACCGTTCTGAACCACCGCCGTTCTGAACCACCTCCGACCACCATCGTTCTGAACCACTGCCGTTCTAAACCACCGCCGTTCTAAACCACCGCCGACCACCACCATTCTGAACCACCACCGACCACCGTCGTTCTGAACCACCGTCGTTCTGAACCGATCTGAACCACCGTCGTTCTGAACCACCGCCGACCACTGTCGTTCTGAACCACCGCTGATCTAAACCACCGTCGACCACCGCCGATCTGAACCACCGTTAATCACCACTGTTCTAAACCACCACCGACCACCACCAATCTGAACCACTGTTACAAATAAAGTATTTTTAATGGCTATTTTATTAAAGTTCTTTTTGTTTAAAAAATTAAATTATCAAAAAGGGTATTTTGGTCATTTATCAACATTTCATTCCAGTTCCAAAGCTACATTCTGTGAACCAAACAGACAAATTTCAATTCTTTTAACATATTTCATTCCAATTCTGTCAACCAAACAGGTGGTCAAACCTGACAACATTCCATCTAATTCCATCTAAATCCATGAAATCGAAAGAATGGTATTGGACGGACATAAGATGAAAATTAAGAGATAGAGTTACCACTTTTTTGTCCAGAACATTTTAAGAGATAAGAGGCTCTAAAAATAATGAAAAAACAATCAGTCTGAATTATAAAACGTCTGACCGAATCAGACATAAATGGTGATTAAGAGCTTAAAATGAAAAACACATACAAAGCCTTAGAAATAATAGATTGCAATGGTTTGAATATAGGCATCAGACTCTTTAGTCCAACTAGATTCTACCTAACCAACTTGCTTAAACGTTTTTTTGACTGCAAACAAGAACCTTAGGACAACCAATCCTAAGAAAGGAGGTGAACCTTCGGAGTTTCCTTGAGGTTGGTAAGGCGAAATGGGCCACCAGGAGGGGCTTCTTACAAAAGCACTCCAAAATTCTTGTGCAAAAGGTGATGACACCAATGAGGAGTATCAGAGTACGGGAAGTATGACGATCGAGGGGGACAAGAATGTAGGAGGAGCTATCGTGAATGAATATGGCAGCCTTAAACATTTCCAATTACTTGACTTCTGATAAGATCATTTGGAGATGCACGACTATGGTAGCAAATTATAAAGGGGTAGTGTGGTTGACATGGGTAGGATTGTGCATGTGTCGGGTGAAAATATAAGAAACTCGGTCAGATTTCGGAGATGGAAACCAAGGCCCGAAATGCAATTTTGGTTTATATAAAACTGCGGTTTTTGAGTTGGTCGGATGTTGGGTGGGTTCAGGTCGGTTTTGGGTTGAGTTCATGGTTTTTGTCTTTTTGTTTTTTCTTTACAAATTAGAAGCTCAAAACAAAGAATACGTAACAAAATAAAAAACAAATTAAAAAAAGTGAAGAACACACACAACATGCTCTTGAGGAATTGAGGTGGCACCCCCGTCCCCGTCCCCATCCCCGCCGGGAATATGATCACATCCCCATCCCCATCCCCATCCCCATCTCCATCCCCAACGGGGAACGGGGATCCCCAACGGGGAAACGAGGATTTTTTTTTCTCGTTTATATAAACTATTTTACATCAAATATGTGAGACACAACACATCTTTAAATTTCACAAATTTCTAATAAATCTAAAATCAAAAGGAATTTAATTTTATACAAACAATCACATCATATGATACTTAATCAGCTAAAACCAATATAAATCCAGTTTAATAAAAAAAAAAACTTAACATCACACGTCCTAAACATATCGAGTAATATCCAAAACATATCGACTAATTGTATTTTGACTTGACATCCAAAAGATTACATACTAACATCCATAAAATGATAATTTTAGATTCTAAACCTAGTTAGAAAATACAAAATTATGAATTACCGATTTAGTTGAAATAAATAATATATTTAATTTATTAATTAATATATAACGGGTACGGGGAAGGGTGGGGCGGGGAGTACGATACCCGTCCCCATCCCCATCCCCAGTTTGAGACAAACGGGGATCCCCGTCCCCATCCCCGACTTAGCGGGGAATCCCCGTCCCTGATCGGGGCGGGTGAACCGGGTTCCCCAACGGGGCGGGGGCCATTTCCATGCCTAAATGTACATCAATACATATATTTTCGGTTATTCAGACGAGTCGGTAAATAAGGTACATACCCTACCTGAATCAAAATACCCAACTAAACTTCGGAGTTCAGAGTTCGGGTTTGCTCGAGTTGTACGGACCGGGTGGAATTGATTTGTTCGGGTTAGGTGAGGTCGGGGTTTTCCGGATATTTCGATTTGGCGCACCCCTAGACATATACGAGAAGGGGGGTTTGGCGAAGGGTGGCCACTTAGGTCACTATAACCCTATGTTAGGTTGGGTACTTTTTCACTACTTCTATATTGTCTTATTTTAAGCTAATACTAGTTTTCCAATTGTTATTCTATGTCCGTCTTAATTTTATGTTTGTCCTAATATTTTTTTGTATGTTTTATTTTACATGTGTCTCTCTTGTGTGTTCTTACACTTTTTTATTGCACATGATGTTTGTTGGCACAAACTCTATTGCTATTTTTCTCACGTGTTCTTGTTTATTTATATTTTTTGACAAGTCCAGAGTCTGTAACAAAATGATTATTTGCTACTTGAAGTAGAGATAAAGTTTGTGTATATATTACTTCCGGATATTATATTTGTATGTAATATAATTTGTCCCTTTGGTTGGGTATACTTTAAAAAGTATAAACCAACATGACCCCTAAAAGAATTAGGGGTTGTAGATCAATTTTGAATCGAATAGGTTAAATCAAAATCGAAAGACAAAAATAATCCAAACCTATAATTAAACTAACTTTCAATTTGATTTTTAAATTTGATCATGAATCATGTACTAGAGTTGTACACAGGTTGAGTTGGACAAGTTGAATGCATTTGAATAGCTCAAAAATCTCAACCATATGGGTTAGGTTGGTTAGGTTGGCGAGGTTGAAACTTAGGTACATCATTTTACAATCTAGCTAAGAGATTGTGTTTAAACAAAGTGAAATCAAAATATAAATATACAAATAAGGCTAGCAATTACATAAGAGATTATAAAATATATTGGCCCGAGACTTTATATTAAGGCTCACAATTACATATATTGATTAAAGACATAAAAATCATATTAAATCCATGTTATGGGAAGGCATCGGGTCGGATTGGGTTGGGTTCAAATGGTCTAACCCAATTACAACTCAATATCTACGGTTTGAAGATTTTACAACTCAATTAGGTATCAAGTGGCTTCAAGTTGGATTGGCAGGGTTGATCCGGTTTTTTATGTACCCCTATCATGTACTGACTTGGTTCTTTAGTCATTTAATAATTTTAAATCTAAAATGATGAAGTTTGAAAGATGAAAAAGAAAAAAGAATTATTTATAAATAAAAAACCAAACGAAGATGGTAAGTTCCAGTCTAGTTTAATTGATTCTCCAATGTCAGTGGATCTAAACTAGCTTTTGCTCTTACCTAGAAAATACGATGAATCAAAATATATGTATTAACATTTTTCCAATTTATGATTTAAAATCAGAAATAAATACGGAAAGGTAATATATGACGTTATCACCTTCATGCTATTGTATTTCCCATTATGTTCCGTTCATCCCTCATTCTATGCAACGTTATCAAACAAAGCATGAAGGTATCAAACACAACGTACTCATCAAAATATCATTTAGTATCAATATTCTTCAATTCAAATTAGTATACAACAATAAAAACGGTACATAAGTTTAGTTTTTGATATGATAGTCGAATGCATTCATACAATACTCAACACGTAAAATAATTTAAGGGGCCATTTACCAAACACTTAAACTACCAAGTCACATTATCTTATGGGATGAATATGACAAGGACCGAAAATCTTACCTGATAAGAACAACGGCAAGGATCAAGAGTCTTACCCGATAAGTGAGGGTGACGACTCTTACCTGAATAACGGTTACCGGGTAAATTATTGTATACAATCTCTCTTTTATGGACTGAAATCTTACCTGATAAGGTAAGTGATAGGTAAGGAGCCCCTAAATCTAAGAATCTAAGGTTTTAAACATTGGATAAAATAATATTGATGAAATCATCCAAAGCTTCAAAAGAGGATCCATTCTCCATCAAAGCCTTCTTGCTTTTTTCACTCATGTCTTTGACTTTTTTCCTCAACTCACCATCACCACCGTCCATCAACTCCCTCACACCTCTCTCCACCTCCTCCGCCAACACCAGATCGCTGCCCTTATCTCTACTATCCAACCTCAACTCCACACTCAATCCAACCTCCTTAACCATCTCAAACGCATTCAACTGCTGCTCCCCATATAACGGCCACGTGGCAATCGGCACACCGTACCATATGCTCTCCAATATGGAGTTCCATCCACAGTGTGACACAAACCCACCAATTGCTCCGTGTGCCAGCACACTCACCTGTGGGGCCCATCCACACACCAACCCCATCTCTGCCGTCCGATCAATAAACCCATCTGGAAACAAATTTTCACCAACTTCTTCATAATCATTTGGAAGCTCTAGCTTCGTTTTGGCCGGCTCACGCAGGACCCACAAGAACCGGAACCCGGCTCGCTCCAAACCCGTTGCTATTTCTCTCAACTGGGCCCGGCTTAAGCTCCCCATGCTACCAAAACATAGAAAAACAACCGATCCCGAAGGCTGCCGGTCCAGCCACTCCATGATCTTTTCCTGCCCGGAACGGTTTGAATGCCACTTAGCCGGTCCAACATGATCAATTACCGGTCCAACCGGGTAAACCGGTGGCAAACCGGTGTATCTAGAAGAAGACAAAGAGTCAAGCGCGTACGGTTCGAGCTCTTTGAACGTATTTACAACAATACCCTTGGTCTCTCTGTACCTAAGCGCGTGACGCACAAACGTTGAGTAACCTAATTCGTTCTTCTTGATGCAGAATGATGGAAGGACGTTCAACGGAACTGGGTTGGCGTAACTCGGAACTATTAACTCAGTGGCCGAGTCGAAAGATACGGTGGCCGGCAAGGTTGTGAGGTGGAGTACGAAGCCAAGATAAGTCGCAGGAGATGCGAAGAACAGGTAACATGGAATATTGAGATCGTTAGCGACATCAATCATGGAAGTGCAAAACATATCGACGAACAATCCGACGAGTGGTGTGGTGGTGAGGTTTTCGAGTGTTTGTTTGATCATGGGTTTGTGGTTTTGTATATGGAGTGAGATTAAGTCGATGATGGAGTTGAATTGATCTGGCGGTGGTGGATCGACGGGATGGAATCGGATGAATCGGATATGTTGGGTGGAGGTGTGTGATTGGATGTAGTCTTCGTTGAGTGGCCATTGAGGCATGGAGATTAGGAGTATTGCGACGGAGATACGACGGTGATCATGGTGGTTGATTAAGTGGGTTGCAAACTCCACGGCGGGGACTAGGTTTCCCATGGTGGGTGCTGCGATGATGGCTACTTCTGCTGTCTTCATATCTTGGATTTGTTGGTTGGAAAAGTGATTTGGTTTAATTGAAAAGGGAAGGGATGATAAATAATTAGAAAGTCAAAATCTCTAAAAACATATTTTTCTAACTCCAACAACTTTTTTATTTTAGAAAATTATCATTATTTATATTATTATAATATTCCATAATTTATCATCCCAATACATTTAAAAAAAAAACTTAAAATAAAATGTTAAAATTGAATCTTATTGGTTGGATTGATTAAAATAATAGTTATCCTCTCTACTTTAGGAATTATAGAGAATTCTCTATATTTAGAGATTTTTTGCCCTTTCTCTATTTTAGCAAACCTTTTAGCAAAGTTGTTGGAGATAAATAGCAAAGAAAAAGTCATTTTTTTCTATTATAGCAATGCTGTTGGAGATACTCTTACTTTTTTATGCTTAAAAAGCTTCAATAATACTCACAATTCAGATATGGTCCTTCTTTCAAAATAAATACATTAAACGTGCCCATAGTTTACATCTTGTTACGTTCTAGTCCCCTAACACTAACTGTGTTAAATGAAATTCGTTAACTCAAGGTAAATTATTTAATTTACTTTTTTCTTCTAGTTTTTATTAAAAATTAAAAAAAAATATATATATATATATATATATAATATATTAATATTAAATTTAGAGTAAATTACATGATTGGTCCCTATCGTTTACATAAAATTGCATTGTACGTTCTTAAATCAAAATAATTATGGAAAACGTCTATATGGTTTACATTTTCACACGTCTTTGGTCCCTATGCCCTAACACCATTAAAAGAATTTGTTAAGTAGGTTAATTAGAAGGACACTTTAGTCATTTCACTCTTTTTTATATTTTAATTAAAACTTTTAAGAAAATCACAGGGACCAAGAATGTAATTTTACTTTATTACATAGCCTCTGTCTGGACCGTCTCCCCCTTTGTCTCGGCCGTAACGGCCTTCCCCCTCCCACTCCCACCCTCCTAACCACCACCGATGACCATCAAATCTCTTCTCCACCATCAACAATCAAAACCTTTCCTTTCTCCGCCACAAACCTACGATTAAAACCTTTCTCACTTCAAACCACCACCATTCCATCCTAATTAGAACCTGCAAAAAAATGGCCAAAACTTGCAAATCGATCAAAACCCTTCGATTAAAACTAGGGGTGATCCATCTTTATCAAGAACCTGCAAACAGTGGCCAAAACCTTCAAATAGATTGAAACCTGCGAATCGCTGCCAAAACCTATTTCTATGAAATCGGTGGGTTAGGGACGATTGAAACCTGTGAATTAGTGCCTCTATGAATAACTTCCAAAACCTATATTTCCAGCTGATGAACGCTGATGAAGGCTATCTCCAGCCTCCCAACCACACAATCACCCAATCTCAGTCGACAACCCCCTTACTGCCATCCTCACCCACATCGGTAGGTTGAAACTCCAACGCACAAGGACAAACTCCAGTCCAACCCGTAAGCCACAACCAACACTCTGTTTTACCTTCAACTCCGGCCAACATCGAGACCATCTCCATATCCGACCAACAAGGAGACTCACCTTCATCTCCAACCATTTATTAGGTTTTGGTTCTTTTAATATGTTTTTAGTTCTTCTTCCTGTTAAAGTTGGTTTTATTTATTAAAGCTAATTAAGTTAAATACTTAAAGGTGAGAAAAATGGTGGCAATCATAAGGTTGAGGGTAGCCAAAGAAAAGCTCTTACCAGTAGGTTATTTCCATAACCAAACATGAAGATGAAGACGTGGGGGTGGGGGGATAACCGAAGAAAATCTCTTACCAGTGGGTTCCATAACCAAACATGGAGATGGACACATGGGGGTGGGGGAGATGATGTGGTGTATTATATATATATATATATATATACATATACATATGTATATATATATATATATACATACATATATATATATATAACAGAGTTAATTGCATTATTGGTCCTGTATTCTAATATAAAATAAAAATAAAATGACTAAAATGCTCTTCAAATTAACCTACTTAACAAATCATTTTAACGCTATTAGGTCACAGGGACCAAAGGTGTGTGAAAATGTAAACCATAAAGACGTTTTCCATAATTATTTTGATTTAGGGATGCACAGTGCAGTTTTTTGTAAACGATAGGGACCAATCATTTAATTTACTCTAAAATTTATTATAAATTACACACGGTTAAAGGAAAATCCAAATAGACAATAATATATGGAGAGAATGAATCTGTAATTCTCATTAATCAAAAGCCCTTTAAATAGGGATGGGTTACAAGTAGATAACTATGAGATATTTCAGTTATAATTTAACTCTGATATATTTATCTCTATCTCTATCATTATTTCTATCGTAATATCCTTTAGACGATGACACACTTATCCTACAACACTCCCCCTTGTGTCGAGTTAAAGGAGTGAAGGTGCACAATTGTTGTCTCGTTAAAACCTTACGCCAAAATAAAAACTCAGTGGGAAAAAATAAAAGTCTGACGAAGGAAAGAGTACAACGCACCAACTTCTTTGCAATACATAGACTTATCCTTTAGTCTAGTTTTTTCTTAGATTCGTACATTAATCATGAGTTAGGAAAACATGATGGTATATAAACTGTTGCCTCACTAAAACCTTACACCAAGGAACAAAACCCAATGGGAAAAATAAAACATTGGTTGAAGGAAAGAGCACAACATACCAATATCACAAATATAGTAGACTCCCCCTTTGTCTACTCTCCCCCTGATTCGTGCATTAATCAAGGGAGTTTGGAAAACATTTCCATTTACTTTCTACATGTTTCCAGTATATGGTTTTAGGTAATGACTTGGTAAAATATGTCACATTCTTTTGACACCTTACTTGATTCAATTGAATCTCGATGAGAGTTTTCTTATTGCTGATTGTATAAGACTTAAAGCAGAATATGCTTTATGTTATCATCCTTGATGTATCTTATGTTCATTTCTTTGATATATGATGCATTATTTCCATATATGCAAGTAGGATACTGGTTGAACCCAAAATTACTAACTCCTCTAATATATGTAATGATAGTCCTTAATCATATACATTCTTTAATTATCTCATAGAAAGTAATATTCTTGGAATAGTTCAAGGAGGTAGTTACAAGGGTTTGCTTAGCTTACTGCAATCTGGGTGTTCACTGTGGTAATTCCTTATCCAGTTTGAAAACAACCTTTCTATGAGTCAGACATATACCTAATATCAACAAACACATACCAAGACATTGTTTGGTGTTTTTCTATAAGAGCTAGCACTTTTGCTGCTTACATTCTAAGTAGGTATTGAAGTTCCATTATCAATCCCATTTTTCTTTCTATAGTGAAAGTATAAACCCATGTCAATGGTTCCAAGAGATTAATTTGATATCATTCCAATGACTTTGCGTTGGCGCTGAGCTAAATCTAGCTAACAAGTTCACTGAGAAATATAATATATGGTCAAGTGTATTATGCTAAGTACGATAATGTGCGTATTGTACTTAGATAGGGAATTCCAACTCCCAACATTTTTCGTCATCATCCTTTAGACGAAATGGATCTTTCCTTATATCCGACACTTCGACCGATCATGGGAGTGCTAACCGGATGCGCTTTGTCCATATTAAATTGCCTGATTATTTTCTAGACATATGCGATCGGTGAATTAATATTTCACAAACTCGGTGTCCTAGCTCAAATGTCTAGACAAAACCAAGTTTTCCCAAGATCTTTCCTCTCAAAATTAGATTTCAAGTAGCTTGTGGTTCCTCTTATTTCATCACGAGTGCCTATTATGTTCATAACATTGACATATAGAGCTACTTTGAAAATCTGGAACTTGTTTTCCATAATAAATACGCAAGGGAACAGTTCATCATTCTTATATATCATTTCCCAATCAAGTATTCCATTAGGTGAGTATACCACATCCACTTAGATTGCTTTAATCTATAAAGTGGGTGTTTCAATTTTATTGCAAACACATTTCGTGGTTTAAAGTTACTTGATTTTGGTAATGTAATACCATCAAGCACTTTTATATATCTCTAAATCTAGATCCCCGTAGAGATATGTGGTAACCACATTCATGAGCTGCATTTCCAGTCCTTCGGAAACTACTAGGCTAACAAGTTATTCAGATGTCATAACATCCATCATGAGAGAGTAAGTCTCCTCGTGGTCAATCCAGGGCGTTATGAGAAACCTTGCGCCAAAAGAGAGCCTTACATATTAGGACTTCATTATTCTCATTACGCTTTCTGACAAAGACTCAGTTATGTCCTACGGGCTTTACACTTGGTAGGTTAGTACTTCCTGACCAAATACCCGATCCTTTGTCAAAGAATAGAATTTTCTGGATTGTTTCTTTACAGTTAGGTCAATATGCTCTTTGTTGATATTATTCAACTGAGTGTGGTTCGATGTCATTGTGCTCTATCATCTTATGAGCCATAATATATGCGAATAAATCATCAATGATTATATATGATCTGTCCATCGACTCATATGTAGTCTCATAGTTCATTTGAGATTTTTTTTCATCTCTAGAATCATTATTAACTTCGGAGCGTCCTCCAGTGATGATTCATGGACATAATTATAATTAGAGACAATCTCATGAGAGTTTTGTGTATTGATGATAAATGGATGTGCCTCACTATTCTCTTCCTTTAGAATAGTATCCATCGAACCAAGTAGCTTCCACCACTTCCATTTGGTAGCTACGACCTCAACCACACCTCCACTATGTGTGATTGCAACACACTTTCCAATGGCGTTGTGCCCATGTTGGGGACTTTTTAACCTTGCAAGTATATTTGCAGCTCGTATATGTGATATTGTCACTTTTAGAATAACATTAAACGTATCAGGTATCGAGTCTGATTCGTTTGACTTCAACATTACGTTGTGAAGTTTTGGGGATCAAAATGAGACAGAGTGGGAATATTCAATGACACTTCCCGTCGTTCCCATGGAAAATCCTTTTTCCTATCTCCCCCTAACGACGGGAAGACTGTCTCATGAAAGTGATAACCCGCAAATCTAGCAGTAAAGAGACCACTAGTCAAATATTCTAATTAGCAGATAATTGTTGGGGATTCATATCCAACATATACCAAGTCGTCTTTAAGGACCCATTTCGATGCGCTGTGGGGGCGCAATTGGCACATATACTACAGAACCAAACATGCATAAATGTAAACTATCAGGCTTATATCTAGTTACCAACTGGTACGCATGAGGCTGGTTAGCAAGCAGTGGGTCTAAAAACGAAAAAAAAAACTGCATATAATAATTGCATAACCCCAGGTAGATATAGGTAAATTGGTGCGCATTACTAATACCCTAGATGTCATCATATTCTTTTGATAACAATTTCTATGAGACCATTTTATATATGCATATGGGGTATAGGAAACTCTACATTGATCCTAATACATATGCAATTAACATCAAATCCTTATGATGTAAATTCTCCAGCATTCCAAGTCATGTAGACTTGATGAAATAACCAGGGTGGTGAGCCCTTAAACGTATAGCTAGTGCTAGGAGTGCAGTATTTCATGTGGACAATAATACGACATGCGTTCATCGTGTCAAAACTAGAACCATAAAGTACTTTAATGGCCCGCATTCTGGATGTTTATGTTCATAAATATCACCTTGTATTCGTTCTAAGAATTGAATATTTTTGTATTATGTCCTTAGCTTTAGGATGGTCTCATTCCTGTCTTGGCTAAGGAATAGTGTTAGAGCACAGATTTATTGGATTCAAGATCATAAAGATTGAAGACCAAAGTTCAAGAAGTCAAAGCTGAGAAAGTCAACTCTCAAGTGAAAGTCAAAGTCTTTTGTTAATAAAGTCAAAGTTTATTGTTTTGTATTTTTAGTTTCCTTGTAATTGTTGTGGGTATAAATAGCATTTGTCCTTGTAATCTGTAAGTAGAATTTCAGATGTGGAGTAAGTCATGAGCGTATTAGAGAAGAGTTCATTGAACATCATTCTAGAGTGAGAAAGTTGAGTTTGTAATTGTTTGAGATTTAATCAAAGACTTGTGATTACGATTTTAATCTTGAATTCTGTTTTTTTTACATTGAGAACTTGATAGATTTGGGAATAACAATTGGTATCAGAGCAGATCCAATTTTGAAATCAGATCAAGAATTGAGTTCGTACCGTGTTATTCGAAGTCAGAATTGATTTCTGAGTTTTAGTGCGAATTAGGTGTTGAATTCGACTAGGTTTTGTGTCACTAGTATAATAGATCGAGTCTGTAAAGTTTGATTCGTGGATTGCACTGTAATAGATCTTTAATTTTGATTTTGTCAAAGTGTATTGTCACGAGTTTCATACGCATTGTAAGTGAATCAAATTGGTTCAATTTGTGTTTGTTTGTTAAATTTCAGTGTTGTAATAGTGTTTCGTATGTTGTGGTGAAGAAATTGTGCAAATAACAGATTCAGAAATCAAGTTTACTTGATTTTTTTTATCGATCAGATCAAGAACGCGCAAGGAAATTTCAAGAACGCGCAAGATCCAAGTTTCGCGCTAGTTCATCTGAAGAACGTGCAAGTCTGAAGAGTTCTGAATTTGGGCCAAAAACGCGCAAGTAGTTTTTTGCGCAAACAGGCAAACGCGCAAACATTGTTGTACGCGAACAGGCAAACGCGCAAACTGTGTTGTGCGCGAATAGACAAACGCGCAAACTGTGTTTTGCGCGAACTAGTTGAAATTCTCGAAATATTTTCTAAGTGTTGGAACGCGCAACACCTGCGAGTTCTAAGTTTGCGCTAGCTTCATTTAGCGCGTTTCATATTTCGCGCTACCTTCGTCCTGCGAGTTCTTGTTTCGCGCAACCAACGTCTAGCGCGTTTCAAGATTTGCGCTATCAACGATTAGCGCGTTTTGTAACTTTGCGCGATCTTCATCTAGCGAGTTTCAAGTTTTGCGCTACCTTCGTTTAGCACGTTTTGTAACTTTGCGCGAACAAAGTTTAGCGAGTTTCTAAGCTTTGCGCGATCTTTGGTTAGCGAGTTCTGACTTCACGCAAGCTTCAGCTAGCGAGAAACTACTTCGCGCATATCAAGTCTAGCGAGTTCTATCTTCGCGCAAGTATCATTTAGCGAGTTCTGAGTTCGCGCAAACCACATCTAGCGCGTTTCAGTGTGAATAGTATTTTGCGCGAATAGGCATCTACGAGTTTCTCCGAGAATAGTGCTTTACGAGTTTTGGGAATAACATTTTTCAAAATTTTATTTTTGAGAATAGTGATTTGCGAGTTTCAGGACTTAGTCAAATTTTTCAAAATTTTATTTTTTTTAGTATCATTTCTATATTCTTGTGATTTCATAATTGGACTAACGATCATTTTTCAAGTTTCTTTTTGTAAAAGATATTCAAGATGTGATATTTTTCTGATGATGATGAACAAAAGATTCACAAGCTCGAATTAGAGAACAAAAATCTTGCTTCTTCAGTTGACTTTTATTCTAAGGGATCAAAACGATATAATGATGAAAGGAAGCTACTGAGAGAAGAAGTTAGTGCATTGAAGATTGTAAATGAAGAACTTATGAAACATACTTCTGAGCTGAATGTTGAAAAATTACTGAGTTTAGAAGCTGAAAATACTAAGTTGGAAGGAAATATCTCAGATTTGGAAGAACAACTTGCCCAAGTTCAGATACAAGCAGAGTCAGTCCAGAAGTTGAGAAGAAAACTAAGGATTTAGAAACTATGAATGAAGAACTGAATAGAAAGATTTCTGTTCTGGAGCAAAAGCTTGTCAAAGACAAATCTGATTTTGAAAAAGAAAGATCAAAGTTTGGACAAAAGTTCTCAGAATTTTCCAGAAAATGTGCTGATGAGAAGAAGACAGTTGAGCTGAAATGTTTAAAGCTTTCTCAACAAGTTTCTGATTTTGAGAAAGTAATAATCTTGGAAAGAGATAAGTATGCCAAAGAGAAGAAGGCTATTGAACAAAAGAATGTTGGTATCTTTAAAGAAATATCTGGTTAGAGAAAGAATGCTGAAAATGATTTTGAGGAAGAAAGGAATATTTTTTAGGCTGAAATAAAGAAGCTGACTGACAAGTTATCTGAACTGTCTGAAAGTGTACTGAATGAGAAGAAAACGAAGTCTGAATTAGAGACAAAGATTGACCTTCTTGTCAAAGAAAGAGACAGTTACTCTTCAAAGGTAAAAGAGCTTGAAGATGTCATTTCCAAGGTGGTGGTGACTGAGCACACGACTCCAGAGTCACAAATCCACACACCTAGAGATGATCCAGCTGATTCTGAATGTTCATTCAAGACAGCTGCAAGCTCACATCAGAAACCTGTTTCTTCAAAGAGGTCAATTATATCTTCTAATAAGATTCGTAGTACTAACCTTTTCTATGATAGAAATATAGATGGTTCAGGTGCACATAGAAGAAGAAGAAGATATCAAGAAGAGAATTTGGTTTGGAAGGTGAAACCACTTGATGATGAGAACAAAGCTGAGCTGAAAGGAAAGAAGTCATGTGTACATACACATAAAACCAAGAAGAACAATGCGCGTAAAGGTAAACCTGATCATATCTACACGAGAGATCAATTAATCAGGTTGTCAGGTAAGAAATACTATTGTTCATATTGTCATACACATGATCATGTTCATAAAACAAGTGATCATTTCTGGTATGGTTCTTATTCAGTTACTCCCATAAGAACTGCAACTAACATTCATGGACCCAAATACCAGTGGGTACCAAAGCCGAAAGCTGATTTTGTGTTGCAGGCACCTACAGTCAAGGGGGAGTAAGAGAACTAAGGCTTCTAAGTAAATCAGCTTAGGACCCGTACTTCAACGGAGTTTGACTTCTAAACACAACAGTTTAGGACTCGTACTTCAAAGATCAACATCGATGCTACTCCCGAGCTGATAAGATAGTGTACTCAGATACTCAGATGAGGAAATCAACCTTCAAGGGGGAGTACATATGTTTCTAGAAATATGTATTCGGAAGATATGTTGAACTACACTTCAAAGGGAGTTGTAGATCTCTATCATGTGCCTTTTACTGCCAAATTTCAGATGCATATTTTCAGGGGGAGTAAAGAATTATGATTTCTGATTGTTTCAGATTAGAACTCGTACTTTAATCGTTTTACTGCTTTATGTCTTTTAATTTTTGTGAATAAAGTTGCTTTAACTAGACTTTGAGACTTGTGCAGGTTGAGAGAAGCTATCAAGATCATATCATTATGATTTTCAGCTGACTTCATGAGATTTAAGACTGCATAGAAAGGTTAAAATTCTTATCTTAATCTCATATATGGTTGAAAGAAGGACAACTTTCAATCATAGAAAACATGTTCTTAAATGTTCAAACCACTTCCCGATTCTTAAACAGATTTTATAATTTGGAAGTGTGATTTTAAATGTTTTCATTTTATTTTGTGCTTAACTGATAAATAAACCGTGTGTCTCCAAAGATAAATACTTGTGTATTGTCTTTTCTATATACTTTCAAGTATTCACACACACCGGTTTGACTTATTGTTCAAAAAGTTCTTACCATGTCTCAAATTTTGAAACATATTTTTCGATGGTAAGACACCTCGCTTGTACTTCAAAGAATTTTTTAGCGTAATTTCATTTTGAAACGTCATTTCAAGAATGTTTATATTTTGATTCATATAGACAATATCCGTTATTCTTGACCATAAGCTTTCATTGTTATAACATTCATTTCTGATCATTTTTCATACAATGTCATATTTTCAAACAAGTTTCTTGCATTCATATTCATTCATTCAATATACTTGTTTGAAAATACTTCAATGTTTAAAAATGCTCAAATTGTCATGATTATATTCTGAGCATATACATATCTGACTTGTATTCGAGCTTTAACTGATAAAGTTAAACCATAATGAGCGATATTATGCTATTTTAGGATAATACATGGGTTCTTTGTGCTAGGACTTAAATGAACTTCTATGGATTCACGATTACCAGTGTCTCCTACCCAAGAAGTTAATCCATAGTGATTGAGTGTGAGGAGTCAAAAAGAAATGAGTGTGGGTTGTGTGTTGAGGTAAAATGGAAAAGAGAGTTTGGTTAGATGTGAGCTTAATGATTAAAAGAAAGAGGGTGTGAGATCAGAGTAAAAGAATATCAAACTCTGCACCAACTACATTCTGAGTCGGGCAGCCACATTACTAATGTTTCACAATTCTTGGTGAACATTATTGAAACAGGCAACTAGCCCATGCCAACCCTTGACAATACCCCACCAGCTACTCATTTTCTTCTTAAAAAGAAAATGTTTCATATTTTTCTGGGGACGCAACATATAATCTATCTGATTTTCATTTGGAAAATATGGATATTGAAAAAAAAGGAAGTCTGCCCCACCTTCGCACTTCAATCATGCACATTGAGTCTGTGTTTATCTACTGTTGTCTCAGTGGTTTACACAATTTTGAGCCTTAAAGCAACCATCAAGTGCTTAATTCTTTCTATCACAAGCACGAACACACAAAGGAATTCGTTTCTTTGTCATAACGTTCATAGAAATTGCCTTTGTGGTGTTTCGATGATTGGATGGAAGCCCTGGGGGAGTGAACATCAAAAAGCTTCTTTCCTATGTGTATCTGTTACACACAGTGACTTCGTGTTACTGACAGACATATTAACTGATTCATTTGTTGATTCAGGTGTTACATTCCTATTTTGTCTAGATTTTAAAAGATCTGGATGAATACATTGTTCGAATTGGCAAAGGATCAGAGGCTCAGTTTGAAAGATCAGTGGTCAGAAAGATTTCAAAGACATTTCTTGGTGAAAGTTTTGATGATATTGATGCTATAATCCTCAAAAGGGGGAGAAGATAAAGTTTGAAGAAATGTCCATTATAAGTATTTGTTTCAAGAGATGATTGAAAAGGAAAGTTTAATTCAGAAATGGGAAGATAAAGAAAAAGAAATGTCCGAAGTTCAAGATATGGGAGAGATGTTCAAGATTTGATTGAACTGAAAGACTTTGAAGACCTTGGGAGAGAATTTTCTGAGCTTATCAAAGAGGAATTTCATATTGTTAAGGGGGAGTTTGTAAATCATGTTTGTATCAAAGGGGAGATTACAAGAGAAGATAAGGGTTGATCAAATGGGGAGTTATTTCAATCGAGCTTAAAGAGAGAAGATCGAATTGCTAAATCTTTTAGTAATGATCTTGATCCAAAGGGGGAGATTGTTAGAGCACAGATTTATTGGATTCAAGATCATAAAGATTGAATACCAAAGTTCAAGAAGTCAAAGCTGAGAAAGTCAACTCTCAAGTGAAAGTCAAAGTCTTTTGTTAATAAAGTCAAAGTTTATTGTTTTGTATTTTTAGTTTCCTTGTAATTGTTGTGGGTATAAATAGAATTTGTCCTTGTAATCTGTAAGTAGAATTTCAGATGTGGAGTAAGTCATGAGCGTATTAGAGAAGAGTTCATTGAACATCATTCTAGAGTGAGAAAGTAGAGAGAGAAAATTGAGTTTGTAATTGTTTGAGATTTGATCAAAGACTTGTGATTACGATTTTAATCTTGAATTCTGTTTTTTTTACATTGAGAACTTGATAGATTTGGGAATAACAATTTTGTTATTCCCAAATAACAGAATTATTTCTGAGCGTATTAGAGAAGAGTTATTTCTGAGCTCTGATATCAAGTAAGTCATGAGCGTATTAGAGAAGAGTTCATTGAACATCATTCTAGAGTGAGAAAGTAGAGAGAGAAAGTTGAGTTTGTAATTGTTTGAGATTTAATCAAAGACTTGTGATTACGATTTTAATCTTGAATTCTGTTTTTTTTACATTGAGAACTTGATAGATTTGGGAATAACAATTGGTATCAGAGCAGATCAAATTTTGAAATCAGATCAAGAATTGAGTTTGTACCGTGTTATTCGAAGTCAGAATTGATTTCTGAGTTTTAGTGCGAATTAGGTGTTGAATTCGACTAGGTTTTGTGTCACTAGTATAATCGATCGAGTCTGTAAAGTTTGATTCGTGGATTGCACTGTAATAGATCTTTAATTTTGATTTTGTCAAAGTGTATTGTCACGAGTTTCATACGCAATGTAAGTGAATCAAATTGGTTCAATTTGTGTTTGTTTGTTAAATTTCAGTGCTGTAATAGTGTTTCGTATGTTGTGGTGAAGAAATTGTGCAAATAACAGATTCAAAAATCAAGTTTACTTGATTTTTTTTATCGATCAGATCAAGAACGCGCAAGGAAATTTCAAGAACGTGCAAGAACCAAGTTTCACGCTAGTTCATCTGAAGAACGCGCAAGTCTGAAGAGTTCTGAATTTGGGCCAAAAACGCGCAAGTAGTGTTTTGCACGAACAGGCAAACGCACAAACCTTGTTGTGCGCGAACAGACAAACGCGCAAACTGTGTTTTGCTCGAACTAGTTGAAATTCTCGAAATATTTTCTAAGTGTTGGAACGCGCAACACCTGTGAGTTCTAGGTTTGCGCTAGCTTCATTTAGCGCGTTTCATATTTCGCGCTACCTTCGTCCTGCGAGTTCTTGTTTCGTGCAACCAACGTCTAGCGCGTTTCAAGCTTTGCGCTATCAACGATTAGCGCGTTTTGTAACTTTGCGCGATCTTCATCTAGCGAGTTTCAAGTTTTGCGCTACCTTCGTTTAGCGTGTTTTGTAACTTTGCGCGAACAAAGTTTAGCGAGTTTCTAAGCTTTGCGCGATCTTTGGTTAGCGAGTTCTGACTTCGTGCAAGCTTCAGCTAGCGAGAAACTACTTCGCGCATATCAAGTCTAGCGAGTTCTATCTTCGCGCAAGTCTCATTTAGCGAGTTCTGAGTTCGCGCAAACCACATCTAGCGCGTTTAAGTGTGAATAGTATTTTTCCCGAATAGGCATCTGCGAGTTTCTCCGAGAATAGTGCTTTGCGAGTTTTGGGAATAACAAATAGGGTATACAAAACTTTTAGGTATTCGAGAGGGCATATTATGATGGTGGTGTTGCTTCTTATGCTGCAGAAGTCAACAGTTGCAATTTGCTTCATTTGCCTTTCACTCGAAAAAGAATGTGTCTATGTGTATTTTGCAATACACGGATCACTATGTCATAACCATGGTGTCCCACATGGTCATGTTGAAATATATATGTGTCGTTGCCCAAAGTTCTTTATTGGTGACACAAAAATGTTTTGATGACCCAATAATTTACTAGTTTGACACATTAGTTTCCATGATATATGTTTATTTTCATATTCATTAGAACTTATGTATATATGCTCATTTCCATTTCCATTTCCATTTCCATTTGATACGAATATGTTTACAAGGTTCCTATTAATCTTGTACCAACAAGAAAATGACAGTCCATCATCTAATAATTTGGTTGGATGTATTATTAAATAAGTATTTGTCTATCATTTTAGATTGTGTGGAATATTCTACAAAAACTCAAGTTTTCCTCAATACAGTCGTACATGGAACGGATAATATTGATAGTTTTGTTATTTATTTAGATGTATTTCTTTACATCTATAATGGTTACATATTCGATTTTACTTTAGCAAAGAAATTAATTTTGATACTTAAAATTAATTTCAAATAAACATATGCTTAATCAATATTAAATTAATATATTATAGTTCATTTTCCACGTGTTTCCTTTTTGATAGAAGCATTTTTTAGTGTATTTCTTATTTGATTGTCCATTATCACCTGGGGTAGTAGTTGTCCTACTCCAGGTGTTGAAAAACCTTCCTGACTCTTACCAAGACCCTGGCCCTTTCTAAGGTCTCGTCCACATGGTGCAGAAATGTCACATGTGTGAAATTGTTTTTAACTCTATGTTCTTTGGAGTTGTTTCCACCTTTAATGCTTTCATTATTGATCTCGAGAATTTTTTTTTGTCTCGGCATATGTGGTGTTGTTATTCGAAAGAACTTTGTTATGTCTCTCAACCACTTACATTAGGTTGATGAGTTTGTCTAAAGGTTACATTCGAACTTATATTAGTTCATTAATATTTTTGATATATGAAAGATGAAAATAATGTTAGGAATCATGTCATCTTCTGTGAGTTCCTTGCCATAGAGATTGAGATACGTTTTGGATATAACATTTCTTTGTTGAAATCAGTTACCTTTTTGTAATCGAGTAAGTGGGTTTCATTCCACTGTACGATTAGTTCGGGAAGTACATATTCATGAGTACTCCCGATTATCCCTTTCGGGACTTCCCACATTTCTTTGGGGGTTTCTAGTAAAGGTATTCCTATGAAACTTAGGATTTATATGCCGTCTCAAAACATGAGGGTATTTGTTTGTACCTTTTCAAGAGGTTGGTTTTGGAGTCAATGGGGAGTTGATGGGCTTTAGGTATTTTCTTGTATATTTCCAACTACATTGGATACTTATATTTGTACTAAGTTTCTTTGAGTTTAGGACATTGAATCACATATGAGTTGTTTTAACCATTTAATTAAGTAAGGGATAATATATGATTTTCTGTTTGATAAGGCAATGGATTATGGTTATAATTATTATTTTTATGTATGAAATTTCATTATCATAACAGTATTGGATTTTTGTATGCTTATATTTTGTTGATAATACTTCATCAATATTTCAATTTGCGAAAAATAAATCACTCAATCTATTGGATTTTCAGGTAGTAGGGGAATCACATGGAATTCTTAAGTCCCTACAAACCTTAGGGCTATTTACACCCGTTTGACAAAATCCAGTCGATATCTTGTGATTTATTTAATTGGTAGATTTTGACATAAAAAAATAATAATAATAAAATATGAGGTTGAAAGTATGGGAGCTTTTGGCACAATGTCAAAAAAATGGGGTTGAAAGTGTAACTTCCAAATGTAACTTTAGGTTGAAAATAATGAGTAGGAACTCATAATCAAGATAAGTATTCGAACAATTTGTTATTTTTGGAGATTTTAGCAACACCAAGAGTTATGGGAGTTAGAAGTGTAACTTCCAAAAAGTAATTATAAAGTTGAAAATTATGAGTAGGAACTCATAATTAAGATAAATATTTAAATGAGATAGACATATAAGATAAACATTTAAATATAAACAAATAATAATTAATTAATTAATAGTGTAAACTCATTGGATAAACATTTGAATTGAGTTATTAAAATAAACAAATGAATATATATGTAAGTAGATCAATTCAAAAGCAATAAAGCCTAATTAAAAACTATAAATATATATAATAATAACATGCTTAAAATAACTAGAGACATATTATTCTAATTAAAACTTAGAAGACCTTTAAACAAAAAAATTACGGCATAATATCCCAAAAGGATATGTCTAATGTCTTTTACAATTGTTCACATCGTTGGTACGAAGATGGTGATTTATTGACGAACTTATAGATGAACTCGAAGAGATGTTTGAGATTAGGGGAGAGCTCCACCCAATGTAAAATACTTAATGAATAGATTAGGGTCATGGGTCTTCTGGACCACTTATATTCAATAAATTAATTATGCCATATTTCAAGAAAAAAATTGTCAAATTGAAAGTCGTGCACTAGCACGACCATAGCCAATAAGGGAATGTTGAACACATGAAGGATATGATGGATATATATTTAAGACCAAGTGAACTTACGATTAAACCTACATTACATAGAAAAAAATATACAAGGTTGCAACAACATAAATAAAAAAAATATTCATGAGTTTTAGATTTCAAAATAAAAAAAAACTAACTTGATGGGTTATTAATATGAAACATATATCCATGGTAGACTATGGCATAAACCTTCGTAAGATTAACATATATTATACATTCATATATGTAGGGAGATAAATATACTTACATGTATTGAAGTAGTTGGATGCAATTTGTTCTAGCTTTCGTGCGGATAACGTATTAAAGGAAAATCCAAATAGAACAATAATATATGGAGAGAATGAATATGTAATTCTCATTAATCAAAATCCCTTTAAATAGGGATGAGTTACAAGTAGATAACTATGAGATATTTCAGTTCTAATCTAACTATGATATATTTATCTCTATCTCTATTATTATCTCAATCGTCATATCCTTTAGACGATGACACACTTATCCTACAACATATAACGCATCGCCTCATTCGTCATTTTGGTTTGATAAAACCATTCATATCCATTTGGATGTTTACATAAAAGATTGAACACACATATATATATATATATTATATATATATATATATATAATATAATATATATATATAGGGGCCTAATCATATCCATTTGGATGTTTACATAAAAGATTGAACATATATATATATATATATATATATATATATAGGGGCCTAATCATATGAGATCCTCCTATTTTGTGGTAACTATGAGATCTAATCTCATCCATCGATTTTAATTTTTTATTATTTTTAATTAATTAATAGGGGAGGATATATTGGTCATTTGATAAATTAAATAATATAACAATTTTTTTCTAACTGATAAAATCAACCCATCATCAATCAAACATCACGTTTCCTTGAATATCTCAACAAATTGATTTTGAGATAATATCCATAATTGAGTTTGATTCATGCGTATGACTTCTGTATTATTGTTGCCGTATGAATCCTCCAATCTTACTCCAGAATTAAGTCTGTGTTCTTGCATCTTCTCTGTTTTCTGCCTTTCAATGAGATGCAAATAGGTGTCACACAGTGTGATACATTGTGTTATGTTTCCCTGTCGAAATAGTTGAGGCGATTGAAAACATGTTTGAGGTTGTTTTTTTTCTTTTCTTTTCTTTAAATCTTGTTTGTGTTCGTTGTGGTAATATGTGATACCCTAATAATGTGAAGTTATTTGTTTTAAACCCATGCTTGCAGGTCCATGTTCAAGTAAATGCTTGCGTATGTACACAGTCAATACCAGTGGATGTTATCGATGTTTTTAAATTGGTATTTATTTATTAATTTATGGTATCCTACATAAAACAGCTTGTTTTTTTTTATACATATTTGTATGCAACAGTAGGTGGATGCTTATTGAATCATATGTTTGTCATTTTTATTTTTTGTGGTATTCTGTGGTACATTGGGTATTCTGTGTTCAACAACAGAGGGACTAATTAAGAAGAGGAAAGACAAGGAATTTGTAGTGAAGGAGAGCACCGATCACAGTATATCACCACCTACGGAATTAGCAATAATATTCCCATCATTATATCTTGAAGGAGATCATGTTTTGCAAGATGATCACAGTGTATCACACCCATTTTGCTGTAACACAACCAGTTTCTTTTTAAAATTGTAGGACCACAGTCCACAGTGTATCACACCCATTTTGCAAGATGATCACAGTGTATCACACCCATTTTGCTGTAACACAACCAGTTTCCTTTCGAAAGACTTACCTCCTTCGTTGTTTTCTTCCATTTCGCCGAAACTAGGGTTTCTTATCCCTGGTAAAACCCTTTTTGAAATGTGATTCCTAAACCCTTTTCAACTTGTGATTCGAAATTGTAGTTTATCGTATATGATTTCATGCCATAAATATAGGAGCATGCCCTATTTAGATCATACTGAATCACAATGTTTTTTTTTTGACATTTTTACCCTTTTTGCCTATTTTAGTGGCCTATTTTTATTAAATATTTTAAACCATTGATTATTAAGATGAATGGATGAGATTGGATCTCATAGTTACCACAAAATAGTAAGATCTCCCTTGAAATGCCCCCTATATGAGAAAGATAGAGAGATAGAGAGATGAAGATTCAAACGAGAACGTAACTATTTAAGAAAACGAGAAAGTAGCAAATCATGTACAAAATCATATATGATTCAACATTAACGGCCGAAAAACTGGACGCGGGCGACTTTTCCGGTCGCGAGCAAAGTCGCGTGAATCATATATGATTTTGTACTTGAATCATATATGATTTTGTATGTACTCAATTGTTCTCGTGTTTTCTTAAATATATATTGTCATCGTATGAACCCGCATTTCTCTCTCTCTCTCTCTCTCTCTCTCTTTATATATATATACATATACACAAACTTATTGAGATATTTATGGATGTCGTAGCGTTTGAGAATAGTAAAAATGATTTATGTCTTTTTTACTTCAAAATATGTTAGGCAAACAAAGTTGATTACCGGCATCTAATACTTATTATTATATTAAGGAGTGAATTGCACAGGTGGTCCCTGTGGTATACTCAAAATTTGGATTTGGTTCCTAAAACAAATTATCAACAATAGTGTTCCCTAACTTTTCATTTTCATAACATTCATGGTTCCTCCACTTAACAACCGCTAGGAAGAACTAAACGGTCTTTGAACAAACTATAAGAACCAAAAGTGTAATCTGCTAAAAAATTTGATGTTCATTCACGTTTTTTAATTAAAAAAATATTTTATATATTTAATAATAAACCTAATTTCTTAAAATAAAAAGTATTTATTAAATAAAAAAATTATATTTATTTAAAAACTATTAAATTCACAGAAAATTTAGCGTTAAAAAATCTCAGGTTTAGAAAAACAAATGAAATCAAGATAAATTCACATATCTTTTAGGAATTGAAATATATAAGCAAAATATTGAAAATTAAATTCGGTTAACGTGTTATTTTTAATATAGTCAAACTACAAATAATTAAAATAACAACAAATTAAAAATTATAAATAAAAATTAAAAAACAATGATTATTCAAACAATTAAGGAAAACTATCATTACAACCAAATTAGGTTTATATGACGCCAAAAAAATTAAGCGTCCAAAACACCCATCTTTTTATAGGACGTTTGTTTTTATAGGATTTTTTTTAAATAGTGTCATATAAAATTGCTAATGCGGCACTTTGTATTATATCTCAAATTTGGAAAGAGCAACTAATTTAAAATTTTCAAAAATACCTCAAAGATGGATAAAATTTCTTACGACAAATCCATACTTAAAATACGAGTCTAGAATTAATCATCAACAAAATGAATAGAGTCTTGCATAAAGACTAATTAAAGGTCGGGTGTTACTAAACCCAAATACAAGTTGCTACTTCCAAGAAAAAAGCGGAAGACTTCACTAAGCTACTCACCCTCGTGCACATAACTAGTACTCATCTCTTCACAGTGTCGCTGGTACCATTCCCCTACCTGGACCTGATGCACATGCCGACAAATAAAATGATTAGGCCAACGCCTGGTGAGTTCAAGAGTTTTCAACATGAATAATATATCGTTAAAAGGAATGATGCAACTTAAAACATAATCCTTCCAAATGATTTACTTTAAATATGAAAACGACCGATTTTCCAATAACATGCATTAAAGGCAGTGGAAACATCAATGTAAACATTTTCCAATCCACACAATTTTAAAGACAAAAACCCCAACATAAAGCATTCATTCGTAAAGTATACTCAACCCAAAACTCACCCAAAACGAGAATAGTAAATAAATTTCCAAATTGGAAAGGGTGGATAAAACGTTGTATCCCGAAACACCCAAGACGACGGTTGGGGCATAATACTCAACCCATAAATCATGGATAATAATCCATATATATAAAACGTCACCAAAAACATGGATAATAAAATTAAATACCCAAACAACACCTTTCGATGACGGGGGATACTCGCTTCCATTGTACGTGGCGGAACACAAAGTTAAGTCGCATATCTATGTTATCGAACTACATCTCAGATCGTGACTTTAGTGCCTGATTTAATAAGCTACACCTCAAGTCAGACTTTATTGTCTGCTTTAGTAAGCTACACCTCAAGTCCCTAACAACGCCGTATCCTTTATTGCATGATTTGCCAAGCTACACCTCAAGGATACACGATCTTATTGCCTGTTCATTTTCTAGTAAGTTACAACCTCAAGGTTCTCATTAGACCTTTAGTGCCTACCTACTAGCATTCAAGATAGGAGTCTCAAACTCCTTACTTGATGACCCTAAAGTGTTCAACCCTCGTGTACAAGAGTTAGAGAATCTAAATCACAAAACTCATGGTCCCGGAGTACAACCCATGAACCCATAAAGGTTCATCTCCACAAAAACGGGACAACAACAATGCCAACATGACATATTTCCCAAAGTGAAAATATCAAGACTCCTCACTAATAAATATGACTGACTTACACGCCTATGGATCCAATGCGTTATAGTCCAAATTACATGACTCCAAATGAATGACACACATACCCAAAACATGTATTCTCCAAATAAAGTGCAATAAATGCAACTCACACCCAAAGCTCCACATTAAGCTATTAAAAGAAGACAAACGTCCCCAAGACCCGGTAAAGACAAAAATTGAGCCTTAAGCTCAACCAACCAAATGACCATATGTTAAAAGCCATAGTATGTGGTAAAACATAAACAACCTACATTTGTGCAAACATATACTTTAAACTTATGAATAACCCAAAACACAACATTGGGATGGTACAAACCCTTTTTCCAAAGAACTCACACCATTTACACTTCCAAAACGTCGCATAACATAATTTATGCATATTTCCAAAACATACGTTAAAAGTGCATTTATACATACAAGATCTCATTCCATAAAATAAATCATTAAAAATACCAAAACTTATGATTTATCTATCAAAATGCCCAAAATCCCGGAATGTGGGTGTTTTACCAAAATCTATAAAGTTAAGCACTTCAAATAATCAAAACTCACCAAATAACTCAACATTTAATAGTTTCATGTAAAACACATAAACATTTTAAAATGGACATTTTGGCATGTACACCGTTTTCACAAATCAACTTGAACTCACTTTGCTAGATTTAGGCTAAATGTAGATTTTCCCCAACTTTAGCTTCTTTGAAGAAATTTGAATCTTCAAGCCAAATCTTCCAAAAACCTAGATCCATAAGTTTCCAGCCAAAAACATTCATATTCAACCATTTAGAATAGTTCCCCAAACATTTATATGAAGATCTCAACTTATACTTAAACCCTAGAGAAGGTTACCTTAACCATAACTTGAATCCGTCATTAATACACTTCTAGGTCACCAAAAGAATGGAAAAGGGTTTAGATGGGTTTGATGAAACCCTAGATTGATGAAAGGGAAGGTTGAGACTTGATTTTACTTTCACCACCACACTTAATGCTCTTTTTAACCTTCTTGTTGCCCAATAAAAGCTCCCAAGAAACCCTAGATTTGAAAGAAATGAGGAGGAGGGTTTTGGAAAGGAAAATCGCTTAAGAGGTTTAAAGAACCGGTCCAAAAACGAATTAGGGAGAAAATGGAATGGCTTAGGGTGAAAAATCAAATTAAAAGCCTCAGACCCCTATGGAGGACAATACTCGACGACAGTGCCAAAGGCATTATCTCATGGCACAGTCACGGAGTGCCCCTGTTCTTGGTACCGAGCCATCGATTGTGACAAACGATTATCCCTGGTGTCACTTTCGCTTGGCAAGGTCGCGCCAAGCATACCCAACCCATCCTCCTATGTGCGATAGTGACTTGCGACTATGAAACATGTCATTGTCTGTAACACCTCGAAGACTGGGATTTAATTCGTGGTTTAACCTAGAGTCTTGTCTCGTCTGATGTTAAGCAAGGTGATTGAAAAGAAGAATGAGAAGTTTCATCAGTGTTTGGCGTGGCTCACCGTGCAGGTGGAACCGCGCGATCATTCGTGCGAGAATTTGTCCGTCTTAGCTCCAGTGCTTCGCGCAGCTCACCGCGTGAGCACTCTCGCGCATACACTGTGTGCTGATAAATAGATATGTCGGCCCCCAAACCCTCATTTACTGAAATACCATTATTTAGAACTCTTTGGGTTGCGTTTTTCTCCCAAGAAAAACCTGGTAAGCCTCTTCCGTTCACACCTTGCCATTAATATTTTCCATCTACCTCAAAGACCCTTAAGCATTTATGTCACTATAGGTACCTTTGAGCAATCTTGGTGCTAGTCCAAGTCTTCTCAAGATCCCACCTTATCATGCTAGTTCTTGGGCATTAGGGTTTAAGCTACAACCCTACAAGGTGAGTTCATTGTCTTTTATAAACTTTATACATGTTAAAATGTGGATTTTAACCTTCTAAACATCTCCATTTTTTATTTACTTGATTTGGGTGAGTTTTCACCAAAAACCTAACTTTTGAGATTTTGGGGGTTTATGTGGATGGGTATGATTTTAAGGTCAAAAGGTTATATCTTGAACTATTTGTGGACTTGCACATGAAGAACATGTTTTTCTCTAATCTCGTGATTAAATACTTTGAAATCAAAACTAGGGTTTTGAAATATGGATGTGTATTTATTGAATGAGGACTTGGGAAAATATATTTAGTGTGTGGAAGTACTTTTAAAGAATTATATTGGAACCTCTTGGAATTTCGGGAGTAATTATATGGATTCATAGTTTTGCCCATTTGATGGCACTTTTAATTGTTGGAAATTATTGATTGATTTTGTTGGCATTGGATTGATTTGTTGGTTACATTTGGGCGTCATGAACCCATAATTATTTGTATCACTTGTCCAACGATGGAACGCTATTTTTCCACGTCGAGGCACACTTAGGCATCAGATAGGGTATAAGTCCTACGTGCTAGTACACGATGTTGGGTGAGGATCTCAACGTAAGGACCCTATATGGTTGAAGTTGACTTTTCGTGGGTGTACGTTTAAAGCTACCGAGCCTAGCATCCATTGTGTGTACTTTATTATGTGTTTGGTTTTACTAACATGTCAAGTGGCTTACTTTTGTGTTCCGTCACTTATGTTAGTAAGCGGGTCTCCCCCGTCAACCCAAGAGGTACTTGTATTAAAGTGACGATTTATCTATATTTATTCCACCGGCTTTTCTTAATTATCTCGTTAGGTCTTACTGATTTCTCAATATAAATGTTTGATCTCACTAGGCCTTAGCCTAACACTTTTTCTTAAAACGACATGAATAACAAGTCATTCTAGCGGTGAGACTCCTCGGGCTTGAGTGGAGAGTAGTGCTCGGGAGTAGCATTTTTGGAAGTTATAAAGGCGTATAATAGATATAGTGATAACATATTTTTGGAAGTAAAATGTCAACACCCGTTCATAATCTGGACGTAGTTGGTCTAGATTAGTAGGTTGTTGGTTCTGTTTATTTCATTATTGTCATGTAAATGTCATACTATTATTTCCCCTTTTTGGGAGATTTGGCCATATCAGTCTTGGTTATTCTGCACTTAATTCATGTTTAAATTAACCCCTATTTTAGGGTGTTAGAAGTTGGTATCAGAGCAGTAGTTTAAGTGAACTAGGTATGGAAGTAAGATGCCTAGACTTAAGCTTAGATCGGATAAGTGATGAATTATGAGAATGGGTAGAACTCTTAAGATATGATGGTCTTAGAACCGACGGAGTTACATAAGTTGAGAATTGTGACGGTGGTAGTAAGGATTCTTATGTGTGACGTGTTCATAATTTCAATTAGCTACTGCTATTATGAATGTGTTGTTATGTAAGCATGCTTAAATTACCGTTGTTATGATGATTGATGAATGTGATGGTACGTTTTCTTATGTTTAAATCTTATAGTGTATTTCTCACCTCTACTTTTGCATATATTTGGCAGACCGAATGGTAAACACTCGTAATAGGCCGGATGGTCATGATGCGACGACATCCACGACCGACCAACCAAGGGTAACAGCGGCAGAGTTTCCCCCCACCTCTACACAATGTCTTGGGAGGAAGGATAGAACAAATACCTCAACGCAATATAGCCACGTCTGAACCGATAATGGAAGAAGTAACACCAGAATCAAGAATGATGGATCGGATGATGCAAGTCATGAATGCGGATATGGCCCAACAACAAGAAATGTTTTTGAAGCTACTTGAAGACAAATATACTAACAACCGCAAGCACGAGATAGTTGCAAAAAATGTGATTGTGGTGGAATCCGGGGGTAGCGGAGACATAATTCCCACAGAAGGAGTGACAACCTTAGAAGCAAGGCAACCAACTAAGACTTGCTCTTTCAAGACTTTCTTGAGTTGCAAGCCACCCGAGTTCAAGGGAAATGATGACCTAATAATCTGCATGAATTGGTTACGAGAGATGGAACAAGCTTTTCGGACAAGCGGATGTGGAGAGGGCCAAAAGGCGACCTTCGACTCTCAAATGCTACAAGGGGCGACCCTCACATGGTGGAACATCTATTCTATGTCCCTAGAGACTTTTGCACTAGACAAGTTGGATTGGGAGACTTTCAAGAGGAATATGCTTGAAGAGTATTGCAATGAGAGATCTATGGACAGGATCATCGATGAGTTCGGGGTTTGAAGAAAGGACATCTGTCAGTGAAGGAATACAACAAGTTGTTTATGGATAAGCTGGGTTTGGTGGGACATTTTGTCCCAACTGAGAAGGAAAAGATCAAGGCATACATTAAGGGATTACCAACTGATATGATGAATATGGTGCGCGTGTCCAAAGCCTCCACTCTACGGGAGGCGATTGAGGAAGCACAATTGGTGGAGGATTCCTGATACAAAATGTTTGCACACCTCTAAGACATGATAAATTAAATCTCAAAGCAAGTATACAATGGGATCTAATATCGTCTCTCAAGTAATAAAGTGGTAAAATACCGGATATCGTCCCACAGAGATTGTCGTAAAAGACTAATAAAAGTGTAATAAAAGAGATGATTTCAGATGGCGATTTTGAAGACTTTGATTTGGTTGGTTTGATTAACAGTTGATTAAGATACAGAATAATAAAGGAAGCAAGGGTGCAAGACTTTTAGGTGAGACTCAAACACAAATTCCAGCAGACTATGCTGCAAGTATGCTGCAACATGAGTCAAGCATAACTAGATCCACCATCTATTTTGAGGGTATTCCTCTCGGACTTCAATACTCCCACTACTGTTTAGATTCGACTGAACATATCTCTATGTAGTTTCCAACTATTGATAATGTATAGTAGAGTCCTCAAAATATATGGATTTACAAATCTCTTTGCATAAAAATTACTCTCTCGAGTTAATTCCCATATCATCCAAGTTGGAGTGTTCGAAGGGGTTCATCTCTGAATCCTCTACACTTTAACACTTTAACAAGCGACCAACCCGTCAAGAATAAATCAAGATGAAAAATAGAGGTGATAAATCTCTTTATCAGTCACTCTCTCAAGTCGGCTTCTCATATCATTCAAGCTGACGTGCATAATATGGCTTATCTCTAGATCATAGCACTTTCACACTTTTAAAGCGATCAACTCGTCAAGAAGTGTTGTTGGATTTTATAAAACTTGAATGAAATGATGGAACATTGTTATTGCGAAACAACATCCACCTTTCTTTGGTTTGAAATCTCACTCATCCAGCTCACACCCAAGCTAATGGATTTAGCTACTCATACTTAAACATAAAGACATAAAGCAATAAATTACATAAACTAAATACATAAATGTAAATGACGGAAATATAAATTACAATAAATATAAATGACGTAAATGTAAAATTGCAATAATATAAAGAACTAATTAAATAAGACTATAAATAATAAAGCATAAAATTAAAGAACACAAGATGAGAACTAAAAGTTACTTGGAATTATAAAATGGAAGTGAAAATCACAAGGTTAAAGTTCCAACCTTTTGATTTTCAACTAGATGATCCCTCTTAAACTACAAACCCAAGCTCTCCTTATATACCATGGAAGAGTGACAAAAGAGTAAATAACAAATATAGTACCAAAAGTACAATAATGCTTTACCAAAAGTCATGGCCAAAATTATAAAATATCTAAAAGGTGAAGACACCCATTCCTAATCCGCAGTGGAGGCTTCTATTGTCAGTCCAAAACCATCCCATGGTTTTCACTTTTCCAGCTCCTACACGTTCTCCCAAAAAAATATTGACAGATGCAGATGCTATAGAAATGTTGCAGCACTGGATCTGTTCTATTCAAAATCTGTCAAAACACACAAAATTAGCCATTCAAAGAAATAAAACAGGTCATTCACTAACTCTAGCTCCAAGAAACAAGAAAAGTGAAAATAATGAAATAAAATGACTCAAAGGTTGGGACTAAATAATTAGTGCCATCAATTCCTATAGTCAACCTAAGGTGGAAAGAGGAGGAGTGATCGAGAAAAGAAGATGAGAGGGAAGTTCTACACCTTCCAAGAGGCCGAGACAATTCCACAACAACCAACGAGGAACATGTCCTAGACGCGAGATTACATGGTGCTTTATGTGCCGGAGTAAACATTTCGGTCCATGTAGTTCGGGGTCCGAAACCTGTTTCAAGTGTGGCAAGTCTGGCCACAATTACAGGGACTGCCCGGTTAGGGGGCATATTTGTTTTCAATGCAAGGCGTCGGGCCATGACAGGAACGAGTGCCCAAAGTTGAAGACCGGGAGTAGTGGAGGAAAGAAGATGGACCCTCCAAGAGCAATGGGGAGAGCTTTTCAGATGACTACCGAGGAGGCGAAGGCTTCAACAGATGTAGTGTCGGGTACGTTTTTCCTAAACTCCGTACGTACACATATATTGTTTGATTCTAGCACACGTATTTCGTTTGTGTCGAGTGCTTTCTGTCAAAAGTTATCCGTACCCGCAAGTAGCTTAGAGGATGCCTTAGTAGTAGAGCTAGCGAATGGGGACCAAGTAGTGGTTCGGGACATTCTTAGAGGTTGCGAATTGGAAATCGAAGGAAAGAAATTTCCGGTTGATTTGATGCCAATGTTTATTGGGGGATTTGATGTAGTCAAAGGAATGGATTGGTTGGTGGATAATCATGCCAAGATTCTTTGTGCAAAGAAGATGATCTAAATTCCAATTTTGGATGATGAGACGGTGACCGTGTACGACGAAAGACGGAAATGCAAGGTAGCAATTATCAGCATGGTGAAAGCACGAAAGTGCTTATCGAAAGGATGCTCATCCTTTTTGGTGTACGTTATAGATGCCAAACTCGAGAATAAAAGGCTTGAAGATGTGAAGGTGGTAAATGAATTTCTCGATATTTTCCCGGATGACTTGCATGGATTACCACCCGATCGCCAAGTGGATTTCAAGATTGACTTATGTTGATCCAAACTCTCTCAGTGATTTGATAACGACTCTCTTCTATACTTAGTGAAAATTACGTTTTAATATGTATTAGTGTTTCACCATCAGCAATCAGACTGAGTCTGTTCAGTTATCGCTGATGACATTTCTTGTAAACATTTCATATGTATTAGTGTTTCACTATCAGTGATCAGACTGAGTCTGTTCAGTTATCGCTGGTAGTTTCTAATGTAAACAGTTAACGTAATTCCTGAAGACAAGTCTCGCGTCAACAGATGTTCAAAGCTGAATCGAAGACGAAGCCACTGAACAAAGACAAGTCTACTAGTGACCTGATGCGGATATCAGTGAAGTAAAGACGACTCTACTTATACGCGAAGGAACATGAGGAAAAGCTTCAGCGATGGCTGAACTTCTTTGTATCTCTGAAGGAAGAGATATTCAGCGATCAAACGATCACGTAGCTTATGTCTCAAGTCTCCTTTTGTCTTACCTTGCACAACCAGTACGATGTGTCAGAACGGACGTACCTCTGTCGCAATTCGTACAACAACTCTGTCAACTACACTGTACATGATACGGCCAAAAGCATGTCTCCCAAAGTCAGACTCTCTCAGCCAATCAATGAAGGACGTGTAAAGTGCCCTGCCATGCATTTAATGGATAGGGTATAAATAGAAAGTTCACCTCTCCATCTGAGGGTGTGCTCTATTCTCGAACCTTCATAGAAACCCTTGTTTTCTATATTCTCCAATCCCCATTCTCTATATTCTTGTGTAACCATTTTAGTGTTTTCTTAAGTTTGTTTAGATTGAGTCTTACTTAACCTTATTCCGCAACAAACTTGTTTAGATCACGTAGCTTATGCCTCAAGTCTGTAACACCCTAAATTCCGGAAACTAGAATAATTAAATTTTTTTGCAATATGACGTCTATAATACGGACATTTCCATCTTTACCTGTAACCAACAACTAGAACCCAAGAATTCGGGGTAGTTTGTGACAATTATAGTAGCGATGAAATATAATAGACATATATTACAACAACCTAACCAATCTAGATCATATGACACAACTAGATTAATATGGGTGTTGCTATGTCTTCAAAACGCTCTTCTCAAGTTAATCCCAAAAAGCCCGGTCCACCAACATCCTAAGCGTGAACCCGAAGTCAAGGTGTCCTTTGCACACCACTAGAGGAACCTGAGGACAAACATAGCATCAAGTGTTAGGCTAAGGAGCCTAGTGAGTTTTCAAACAATTAACATAATTAGATTAGGCCAAGGTAGTAGAAAACTCCCATAATACCGCACCACGTGGATCATCCGAGTGTAGTCCAACAAAGGGTAATACACAACCTGTACACGTTATAACACAACACACAACAAGTCCACAAAAGTGGGAGTTTACACCTCAGGCTCACACTTTAGTGCACACCGTTATCGGCGTCACCTCAAATGTATAAACTACCTTTAGTGCCCACTCTGTCGAGCTGCACCTCAAGGATAGCCGAGCCTTAGTGCCTATCCCTCGATTTAGAAGGTTTCACCTCAAGGATAAAGGTCCTTTAGTGTCCACCCCCAAATCATACACCATGTTTCCAACATCACCCAAACTCTCGTGCACAAGAGTAGGGTACCCACACATTATGTATATATCACGGGTAACACCATTTTACCACATGCATATAGAAACCATATTATAACTACTAACATAATTTCATGGTCCATTAACATCATTAATAACAGTATTTACAACACATTTTAGAGTAATATACATTCTTATCAGCAGTTAGGTTAAGATCACCAAATCAACAATTATGAGCATCTAGTATGTAAAATGAGTATTAGTATGTAAGAATAGGTAGAAAACTCACCTTTAGGGTTTGTGGAGTAAAAACCCTAAAATGAAGAAACCCTAGGTTGAAAGTGAGATTTCTTGAAGCTTTAATGGCACAAGAATGGTAGTAAAGTTGAGATGCTTGAGGTAGTTAGAGGTTAATAAATGATGAGAGTGATTGTGGGTTAAGAATTTAATGGAGTGGAGAAGAAGTAGGAGAAAATCGTAGGTCTTGAGAGGTAAAAATGGAAGTCTTTGTTTAAAATGAGAAAAGGGGTGTTTTAAGTGAGAAATTCGGCCAAATGATGAACAGTGCCCCCGTTCGCGATTGTGACACTCGCGATAGTGCCATGGCACTCTCGCCAGGCACTATCGCGCCAAATGTACCGAGAGTGGTACATGGCTCGCGATTGTGACCTTCGCGAGAGTGACCATGGGCACTCTCGCCGGCACTCTCGCGCCAAACCTCCAGCCTCCGAAAATTTCGTTTCCTAAGGTTCGAAATGCAACCAATCAACACTAAGGCTCAACAACATAGGTGCGAGGACAAACGAAATAATAATACTTACCAATGCAGTTCTAATTACTGAGATTTTACAGTTTTAGTATGAAAGCATATAAACGGGGTATTAAGAAACAATTAACATAAAGTCCAGGTTTCGGGGTGTTACAATCCTCCCCTACTTAGAAAGATTTAGCCCACGAAATCTATTTTATTCAAAGAGTCTCGGATAACGCCTTCTCATGTCTTCTTCGGCTTCCCAAGTTACATTCGTTCCCCGGTGGTGTTTCCATTGGACCTTTACCATAACTACTTCCTTGTGTCGTAACCTCTTCGATTTCCTTTCAAGGATAGCTTCGGGTTTCTCTACGCAACGGTTATTGTCCACCCTAATCTCTGACAATGGAATGATACTTTCCTCCTCCGCTAAGCTTTTACGTAGGTAACAAACGGGAAAAGTGGGATGAATCCCATCCATCTCTGGTGGCAAGTCGAGCTTGTAGGCTTGAAGTCCTATTCGTTCAATGATGGGGAAAGGGCCAAGAAATCTGGGGCTAAGCTTTCCTCGTTTTCCAAATCTAATGAGTCCCTTCCACGGCGACACCTTCAACATTACCTTGTCCCCCACTTGAAATTCAATTGGTCTCCTTTTCTTATCCGCATAGCTTTTCTGACGGTCTTGAGCTGCTTTTAACCGCTCTCTAATGCACTTCACCTTATCTGCCGTCTCTCGTACTACTTCCGGTCCGGCAAACTATTTCTCTCCCGCTTCTAACCAACATACGGGTGCCCTACACTTCCGACCATATAGGGCTTCGAAGGGCGCCATACCGATGCTGGAATGGTAACTGTTGTTGTAGGCGAATTCCACTAACGGAAGATGAGAGTCCCAACTTCCTCCAAAGTCGATGACACACGACCTTAACATATCTTCCAAAGTTTGGATGGTTCTTTCACTTTGGCCGTCCGTCTGTGGGTGATAAGCGGTACTTAATTTGATCTTTGTGCCCAATTCTTTTTGTAACCCATCCCAGAAATTTGACGTGAAACGGCTATCGCGATCCGATACAATGGACAATGGCACTCCGTGCCTTGAGATGATTTCATTAATATAGAGTCTTGCCAACTTGTCCATCGGTAGAGTTTCCCGCATCGCCAAGAAGTGCGCGCTCTTGGTCAATCTATCTATAACAACCCAAATGGTGTCGTGCCCACGCAAGGTTTTAGGCAGCTTGGTCACAAAATCTGTGGTAATATGCTCCCACTTCCATTTCGGGATTTCAAGTGGTTGCAAACTACCATAAGGACGTTGATGCTCGGCCTTGACTTGTAAGCAAGTCACACATTTCTCCACGTATTTTGCCACGTCGAGCTTCATTACCGGCCACCAGTAGTTCATCTTCAAGTCTCGATACATCTTCGTGCTTCCTGGATGGATGGAGTATCTAGACTTGTGGGCATCAGTTAGGAGTAATTCCCGACACCCTCCTATCTTGGGTACCCACACCCGTCCTTGAAACAGTTTAAGTCCCCGACTGTCCTCCTCCAAGAGGAGATGGTGCTTCATCATGGCCTCATTCATGAGGTTTGTTTCCAATAGTGCTTCAACTTGTGCCAATTTCATTTTCTCAAGAAGGCTTGATACTACATCAATGCGAGATATCGAAGTTCGCATGCACCCACTATACTCCTTTCGGCTTAAAGCATCCGCCACCACATTTGCCTTACCCGGATGGTAAAGTAGCTTGCAGTCATAATCCTTCAATAGCTCTAGCCATCTCCGTTGGCGCATATTCAACTCCTTCTGGTCGAACACATACTTGAGACTCTTATGGTCGGTGTAAAGTGTGCACTTGGTCCCGTACAAATAGTGTCGCCACAACTTTAAGGCGAACACAACCGCCGCTAATTCAAGATCATGCGTCGGATAATTCTTCTCATGCTCCTTGAGTTGACGCGACGCATATGCGATGACCTTCCCTCGTTGCATCAGGACACATCCTAAACCCATCTTGGAAGCATCACTGTAAACGACAAAATCTTCCGTTCCTTCCGGTAGTGACAGAATCGGTGCTTCACACAATTTCGCTTGCAAGGTCCGGAAAGCTTGCTCTTGAATTTCTGTCCACAAAAATCTTACATTCTTTCTTGTCAGCGCGGTCAAGGGTGAGGCAACTTTGGAGAAATCCTTAATGAATCTCCGGTAATACCCGGCTAGGCCCAAGAAACTCCGGATTTCGGTTGGGCTTTTAGGTGGTTCCCAATTCATCATTACTTCGATCTTCGAGGGGTCCACTTTCACACCGTCCTTCGACACTTCGTGGCCAAGGAATTGCACTTCCGAAAGCCAAAATTCACACTTTGAGAATTTAGCGTAGAGTTTCTCCCTTCTCAGAACTCCTAATATTTCCCTCAAGTGGTGCTCGTGTTCTCCTTTGTTCCTAGAGTAGATAAGGATGTCATCAATGAATACAATGACAAACTTATCCAAGTAGGGACGACAAACTCGATTCATCAGGTCCATGAAGATCGCGGGCGCATTGGTTAGTCCGAACGACATCACAAGGAACTCGTAATGTCTATACCGAGTTCTAAACGCCGGCTTCGCTACATCCTCTTCGCGCACTCGAACTTGGTGATAGCCCGACCGAAGGTCTATCATTGAAAAGCATCCCGCTCCTTGCAATTGGTCGAAGAGATCGTCAATTCGTGGTAAAGGGTATTTATTCTTTACCGTCACCTTGTTCAACTCACGGTAATCAATGCACATACGCATTGTACCGTCCTTCTTCTTGACAAACAAAACTGGGGCTCCCCAAGGCGAGGAACTTGGTCGGACAAAACCTTTCTCCACTAGCTCTTGCAATTGCTTCATCATCTCTTGCATTTCGGTCGGCGCCAACCGATAGGGCGCTCGAGCGATCGGTGTCGCGCCCGGGACAAGGTCGATACGAAATTCCACTTGACGGTCGGGAGGTAATCCCGGCAAATCCTCGGGAAATACATCGGGAAATGTTGGGAACTGAAGATTCTACTAAGTGTAGTTACTACTGCTAGTACAAGTGTAGTTACTACTGCCAGAACAAGTTGAAGATTAATACTGCTAAGTGTTACTACTGCTAGTAGAATTACTACTGCTAGTTAAAGTTAGTACTGCTTGAACAAAGTTAGTACTGCTTAGCTAGTTAGCTAGTTAGTAGTTAGTACTGCTTGAAGTTAATGCTGCTAGATGAAGTTAATGCTGCTGAGCATTATTAGTGCTGCTAAAGAGATACGGATGGAAAGTACTACAGCTGGATATACTGAAGATATACTTAGAAGATATACATGGAAGATATACTGAAGATTTGTTTATTCTTTGTAATTATCTTTTTATCAGTATATGTATAGAATGTTTAGAATAGATAGAAATAACTTTTGATAATTGTTTTTCAAGAGAAAAATCAACCTCAAGGCATAGATCCTAATTCTAGAGAAGTAGAATTCGTATTGGTGAGCCTGTTCATTAATATTGAGGTTGAGTGTGTAATCTTGTAACTTTAAGCATTCAATACAAGTTTACTGTTTGATAATTATATACTGTGTTTGATTACTGTTTTATCAAATATCAAAGTGTTTTTCCGCAACTTCTTTGATATTAGTTTCTGAGTATTAATTCTTGTTAAGAATTCGATCCTGACAAGTGGTATCAGAGCCAAATTCTCTCAGAAACAGTTATTCATCATGGAAAATCTTACAGAATCAAGCAGTACTTTGGTCTCAAAAGTTCCAATGCTCAGATCCAATGAATTTGACATGTGGAAAATCAGAATCAAGCAATATATTCTCCTCACAGATTACTCTATGTGGGACATCATTGAGAATGGCCCATCTGATGGAGGAAAGATTGGTGAAGATGGCAAAAGAACTCCTCCAAAGACAGATACAGACAGGAAATCAAGACAGACAGAGATGAAAGCCTTGAGCACACTGCTCCTGGCCATTCCAAATGAGTATCAACACCAATTCTGCAATTGTACTGATGCACAGATGCTCTGGAATGCTCTAGAGAAGAGATTCTCAGGTACTAAAAGTACTAAGAGAAATCAAAAGGCAATCTTAAAACAACAGTATGAAAACTTCATCTCAACTAAGAATGAGTCCATGACTCAAACTTTTGACAGGTTTAATAAACTAATTGGTGAACTAGCTACTATGGGAGTACAGATTGATCAAGATGATGTGAACAGAAAGTTCTTAAGGTCCCTTGGAGATGAATGGACCATGTACACTGTGTCATTCAGACAGAATGATCAGTTGGAAGACAAAGAACTTGATGATCTGTACAATGATCTTAGAGTATTTGAAGCTGAGGTGGAGGCAAAGAAGAAGCCTTCTGGATATGTTCATAATGCTGCACTCCTATCAGCATCAATTGATTCTACTGCTAACTCTGAATCAGTTAATGCTGCTAATGGATCAAGTTTAGATAAAGGCACTGATTATGTATTCGAAGCTCTTCTTTCTAATCATGGAAATTCTTCTTTGATCAATGATGACTTAGAACAACTTCATCCTGATGATCTGGAAGAGATGGATATTAAATGGCAGATGGCCATGCTCTCCATGAGGGTTAAAAAGTTTATAAAGAGGACTGGAAGAAACAACTTCTCACAAAGAAGAGAAGATGGAGCAGGGTTTGATAAATCAAAGGTAGAATGCTACAAATGCCATCTGAAGGGACATTTTGCTAGAGAATGCAGAAGTGGAATGTCTCACAACAACAACCATCAACAAGTTCAATCTGGAAGCTTCAATAACAACAGAAACTCTGCTCAAGCCCTTGTTTCTCAACAAGGAATGGGGTTTGATTGGAGTGATCAAGCAGAAGAAGCTATTCAGAATCAAGCTCTTATGGCTAAAGTATCTGATCTCCCATCTGAGGTAAGTTCTAATCTCTGCACTAAAACTTGCATAGACACTGTTAAAAGGTACAGGGATCACAATCAGAAGATGAGTGATGACCTGAAGAGACTAGAAAAGGATATAAAAGACTATGTGAGGATAGTAGAGAGATTTGAAGATCAAATCAAAGGTTTTCAAGCCAATGAACTACAACACTCATATGACACTAATTACTGGAAGTGGGAGAAAAAGGATTTAGAACTTAAACTGACTAAATCTAAAGAGGAGAGTGAAAAACTGAAAGAGGAGTTAACCAAGGTTAAGCTTGATGTAGAAAAGTTTTCCAATGCTTCTAAAGCAATGGACTCCTTACTGCAAAATCAGATTCATGATAAGTTGAGAAGAGGAATTGGGTATAATGCCACACCTCCACCATATAACAACAATTACATTCCTCCTACTTCAGACCTATTAGACACCAAAGATAGGAAGGACTTGCATGAGGGAGCCACTGAAATAGATCCCTTAGATGAGGTAATTGTTGAGGATAAGACTGAGAAAGAGGTTGGCAAGAGTAAGGAGAACAAGGTGAGTGGTGAGATTTCTATAGAAAACAACATTATCACCAATGAGGATTGTGGAAGGGCTTGGATCAAATCCAAGAACATAGAGAAGACAGAGGAAAAGTTTGGTAAGGTCCATTATAAACAGACCACAGTTGTGAATCCAGGTCCTTGCAAACAGTGTGCTTGTAAGAAGAATGAGCCCCAAAAACAGGACAAAAAGAGGGGAAATCAAAGAAACTGGAATAATCAATGGGCACATAAACAAGGGGTTGATCTGAGTAAAATCAATAGACCAAAACCTTGTTTTATCTGTGGCAAATTGAATCATCTTGCAAAATTCTGTTATTTCAATCCTATGAACCAAAGAATGAATTTCCAAAGATCCATGCAAAAACCCTTTGGTTATAAGAAAATTGAAAAGAATCATGTGGCTAAGAAAACTGTTAAAACTAAAAGCCACATGAAGAAAAAGTATTCTGTTAAAGAAAGTGTCAATATGTGGATTCCTAAAAGCACTAAAACTGTTAGTACTGCTATCACAAGTAGTGCTGCTGACAATGATAGTGCTGCTAGAAGTAATACTACTGCTAACAATGTTAATGCTGCTAACAAGGTTAGTACTGCTAAACCTGTTAGTACTGCTACACCTGTTAGTACTGCTAACTCTGTTAGTACTTCTAAGGTTAGTACTGCTTCTAGTGTTGATTCTGCTAAGCCAATCATATTGACAAAGTACTCTAATAAAGAGTGCTCTGAGTTTAAAAACCTCATTAAAAAGGAATGTAAATACTTTGATGAGAAAGGAAGACCCAAGATCACTTTGGCTTGGGTCCCCAATCATACTAATTGATTTATTTAATGTGCAGGGCAACCAACAGCTCAAGGGAAAGAGCATATGGCATGTTGATAGTGGTTGCTCTAGACACATGACTGGCAACATGTCATGCCTTCAGGATTTCAAGCAAATTAATGGAGGACATGTTGCATTTGGAGACAATCTTACTGGTGGTAAGATAAGTGGAAAAGGTAATGTCACCAAAGGTAAGATGACATTTGAGGATGTCTACTATGTTGATCAATTAAAGTACAACCTGTTAAGTGTATCACAGGTTTGTGACAAACAACATAGTATATTATTTACTAACACTGAGTGTATGATTCTTGCTCCAGGGTTCAAGGTAGTTGATGAAAGCATGATACTACTTAGAACTCCAAGAAAAGACAATGTTTACTGTCTTGATTTGGACAATGTCAATAGTGATTCATCTTTAAATTGTCTTGTTTCAAAAGCTTCTATAGATGAATCCTCCCTTTGGCACAGAAGGATGTGTCACATGAATTTCAAGACTATGAACAATCTTGTTAAAAATAACCTTGTAAGAGGTTTACCTTCAAAAATCTTTTCATGTGATGATCATTGTGTTGCTTGTCTTAAAGGCAAACAACACAAAACTTCTCATAAGACCAAAGAGTTAAATTCTGTTTCTTCTTGTCTCCAGTTATTGCATATGGATCTGTTTGGTCCTACAAATGTTATGAGTATAGGAAAGAAATCTTACTGCTTGGTTATTGTTGATGATTACTCCAGATTTACTTGGGTATATTTTCTAAGGACTAAGGATGAAACAAGTGGTCTTATCAAATCCTTTATTCTAAGAATTGAAAACCAAACTAATCAAAGAGTAAAAGTCATTAGATCAGATAATGGAACTGAATTTAAAAATCATGATCTAAACACCTTTTGTGAAGGAAAAGGTATTGAGAGACAATATAGTGCTCCTAGGACTCCTCAACAGAATGGTGTTGCTGAAAGGAGAAATAGGACACTAATAGAGGCTGCTAGATCTCTGTTGGCTGATTCAAAATTGCCAATTACATTCTGGGCTGAAGCAGTTAATACTGCTTGTTATGTCCAAAACAGAGTTCTAGTGGTCAAGCAAAAGAACAAGACCCCATATGAGCTTTTAAATCAAAGAAAACCTTTTATTGGTTTCTTCAAACCTTTTGGGTGTACTTGTACAATTCTAAATACCAAATCTCACTTAGGTAAGTTTGATAGCAAAGCAGATGATGGATTTCTTGTTGGATATTCATCTCAGAGTAGGGCCTACAGAGTTTTTAACTCTTCTTCTAGAATAATTGAAGAAAGTGACAATGTCAAATGCAATGAGAACACACCAAATCCTGTTGGGTCTGGACCTCAATGGCTATTTGACATTGATTCACTAACTAACTCTTTTGGTTTCAGTAATGAGTATACAGGAACAGATGGTGGAGAATCAGAGATCACACAAGTTCAAGAAAGTCTATCTAAATCTGTGATTTTTCCCATACCCACAGTAAATGAAGACTGTGAAAAGGAATCATTTACCGAACCAAGTCAGAGTGAAGAAGACACTAGAGATGAGGAGACTCAAGAATCAGAAGTGACATCTGAAGACACTTCAGTTGAATTGCATGACTCTAATCTAGAGGCTGGACTGAATGTAGAACCTAGTCATAACACAAGAGTTCAAAAGAATCATCCTCCACAGTTGATAATAGGTGATGTCTCTTCTCCCATGATGACTAGACATCAAAGCAGGCTTCAGGAAATGCAAGATCAACAGCATACAGTGCTCTCATGTTTTCTATCCCAGCTTGAGCCTAAAAAGGCACATGATGCTATGAAAGAATCTAGCTGGATAGAAGCAATGCAAGAAGAATTGTTACAGTTCAAGCTACAAGATGTATGGGATCTAGTAGACCTTCCTAAAGGTCACAGAGCAATTGGCACAAAGTGGATTTTCAGAAACAAGAGAGATGAAAGAGGTATTGTTATAAGAAACAAAGCAAGGCTGGTAGCTCAAGGCTACACTCAAGAAGAGGGCATAGATTATGAAGAAGTTTTTGCACCTGTAGCTAGGATAGAAGCAATCAGACTATTCCTAGCCTATGCTTCTTACATGAACTTCAAAGTCTATCAAATGGATGTAAAAAGTGCTTTTCTCTATGGATCAATTGAAGAAGAAGTATATGTCTGTCAACCACCAGGGTTTGAAAACCCAAGCTATCCAGACAGGGTATACAAATTAAAGAAAGCACTTTATGGACTACATCAAGCCCCAAGAGCATGGTATGACACTCTGTCATCCTATCTCTTGGAAAATGACTTTGAAAGAGGAGTCATTGATAAGACTCTCTTTATCAAAAGAAAGAAGAAGGATATCTTGCTGGTCCAAATCTATGTTGATGACATTATCTTTGGATCTACAAGAAACAACATGTGCAAGGAGTTTGAGGATTTAATGCATCAAAGGTTCAAAATGAGTTCCATGGGGGAACTTACTTTCTTCCTTGGACTCCAAGTTCAACAGAAGTCAGATGGCATTTTTATATGTCAATCCAAGTATGTGCAGGATATTCTAACCAAGTTTGGTTTCTCAGAATCAAAACCTGCCAGCACACCTATGGAAACACACAAGCAGATCACAGCAGATCTTGAGGGGGAGGATATGGATGTGCATCTTTATAGATCCATGATTGGCTCTCTCATGTATCTCACAGCATCAAGGCCAGATATTATGTTTCCAGTCTGTGTATGTGCAAGATTTCAAGTTAGGCCAAAGCAATCTCACTTTCAAGCTGTTAAGAGGATATTCAGATATCTCAAAGGGCAACCCAGATTGGGACTTTGGTATCCTCATAACTCCCCTTTTGACCTAATAGCATACTCAGACAGTGATCTAGGTGGGGCAAACTTGGACAGAAAATCTACTTCTGGAGGATGTCAGTTTTTGGGTGCTAGACTAGTCTCATGGCAGTGCAAGAAACAAACCACAATATCCACATCTACAACAGAGGCAGAGTACATAGCAGCTGCAAGTTGCTGTTCTCAAGTCTTATGGATTCAGAATCAAATGCTGGATTATGGGGTAACCTTTCTACACACTCCAATCTTTATTGACAACAGCAGTGCTATTAGCATTGTAAATAATCCAGTCAAGCACTCAAAGACAAAGCACATTGAAATCAGGTATCACTTTATAAGAGATTGTAATGAAAAGAAACTTATTCAAGTTGTCAAAGTTCACACTGATAATCAGTTTGCTGATCTATTCACTAAAGCTTTTGATGTGGGTAGATTCACTTTCTTGGTAACAAGTGTGGGAATGATAAACTCTGAATAATCTTCTTCTCAAAAAGTGGTTTTATACCTGTATATTTTTATTCTTGGTGTTACTAATCTTCTTTTCAGGATATGCATAGCAGTACTCAGTATTTAGCAAGTTTCAAAGGAGTAAGTTCAGTTAATACTGCTAGTAGTTAATACTGCTAGTAGTTAATACTGCTAGTGGTTAATACTGCTTTCAGTTAATACTGCTAGTTCAGTTAATACTGCTCGTGGTTAATACTGCTAGTGGTTAATACTGCTCGCAGTTAATACTGCTAGTTCAGTTAATACTGCTCGTGGTTAATACTGCTTTCAGTTAATACTGCTAATAGTTAATACTGCTAGTTCAGTTAATACTGCTCGTGGTTAATACTGCTCGCGATTAATACTACTAGTTCAGTTAATACTGCTCGTGGTTAATACTGCTCGCAGTTAATACTGCTAGTTCAGTTAATACTGCTCGTGGTTAATACTGCTCGCGGTTAATACTGCTAGTTAGTTAATACTGCTCTAGGTTACTACTGCTTATATTCCGAATACTATAAATACTTTTTGCCCGCCTAAAAGTTCATAACGACTCTTTGCATACTGTTCCCTTGCGCTCTAAACCCTTTCTCTCTCAAAGTTCAAAGTTTTCAGGCAAAAATCTTCAAGGTCAATGGCATCAATGGCGTTCATTGACGAGCACAATGAAATCGCAATGCTCCAAAAGCCAAAACAAGCAGAAGGCTTTCATCAGATTGTGGATTTCCTCAAGTCAAGCCACATTGCTCATGCTCTTACTGTCTCACCTACAATCTACATTGAGCACCAAAGGCAGTTCTGGGCTAATGCAACCATTGTTGTGGAAAATGGTGTGCAAATGATCAAGACAAGAATCTGTGATCACTCACTTACAGTTACTGAAGAAGTCATTCGCATCAGTCTACGTCTAGACGATGCCTCTGGTATAATGTCTATCTCCAATGATGAACTGTTTTCTAATCTTACTAGAATGGGGTATGGAGGCCCATTGGGTGTTTTCAAATTCTCAAAAGCAAAGTTTTCACCCCAATGGCGTTTTCTTGTTCATACCCTGATGCATTGCATCTCCAAAAAGACCACTGGATGGAGTGAGTTCAGCAGTCCAATTGCATATGCTTTGGTATGCTTGGCTACATCCAGAAGGTACAATTTCTCAAAGATGATTTTCAATGATCTAGTATCAAATATGGGAAACAAAAAGAGTTTCTTTATGTATCCCAGATTTGTTCAGGAAGTAATTAACCATGAATTGACGGATATACCTCAACCTGTTGGGGTATATGTACCTAAACCCCCAAAAGGCAAGGTTTTCTCAAATATGAGAAGATCTGCTGGGGACTCGGAAGGAGTTGACACCCCATTGTTCTCTACAATGATGGTGGTGTCCCAAACCACTGAAGGTATGGCAGCAGGGTCAAGGTCCTCATTAGACCATCCCACTGCTAGCCAAGCCCAACCTTCTCACTCAAAAACAATTCCCCAGTCCATTCTTACAAAACCAACCTCTCCAATTACCCAAACTTATCAAAGAAAACAGGTAAAGAAGGCTCCTTCCCTTCTTGTACCATCACCCACACAGCCTTTAAGCCCTCTAAGGGAGAATTCTCCCCTAGAGAATATCCAAAGGGAAACCACAAGGGTGTCTCCCAACCCAAAGGAGGTGCTCTCTGAGGAGGAGGTAGAGCATATGGGTGATGAGGCTGCCACTACTCCTGCTAACACAGAGGAGGAAAGTGGTAACATCAATAAGACCTCCCCCATGGCAACTTTGAATGAGCAATCATTTGAAGGTCCCTGGTGCCAAGAAACCACAGGGGTGGATAGTGCTTCTGCTAGGCAGAAGACTTCCACTACTAAAAGATCCAATGATCCTTCAATAGGGGGTAACACTCCTGGAGAAGGTGAGGACAGATATAACTATGATGAATTGATGGAGACAATGGGCAACATCAACATGGATGTACTCAAACAAGGCAAAGATATTGAAGAGCTAAAACTCATTGTACTGTCACAACAAGAACAAATCATCAAGTTGAAGCAAATGGTAAGGAAACTGATTCTGCAAAAGAAGAAGAAACAATTTGTGCTCAGAAGGAGGGAACCAGTGACTGATGCTCCCAAAAAGGGGGAGTCAGAAGCTGATGCCAAAGCTAAGGGGGAGCAAGAGGAAAAACATATTGTTGAGGGGGAAAATGAGCCAGCAGCAGAAACCATTAATACTGCCAGTTCAAGTAAAGCAGCAGAAATGGTTAATACTGCTGAGCTGAAAGAAGCAGCAGAACAAGTAAAAGAGGTCCTTACAGAGCTTGAGGTTGCAGAAACACTCATCAAAGCAAAACATGATACTCCCAAGGTCACCTCAAAGGCCAAAGGAGTTGTCATAAAAGAAAGAGGTGATGCAGCAAAGAACTCTAGCATTGAGAAGGAGATGGGTAAAGATAAAGGTAAGGCAAAGTTAGTTGAATCTGATCAACCAATCAAGAAGCAAAGGTTGGTTGAATCAGATGAAGCTTTAGCAAGGAAAATGCAGAAGGAGATGGAAAAAGAAGAAAGAGCTCAGGTGGAAAAGGACAGGGAAATGGCAAAGGCCTTAGCTGCTGAGCTAAATAAAGCTTATCAAAAGGGGCTTGAAACTGAAAAGGCTAAACAAAGGGCTATAAGTCTGAGAAAGGCTATGATGGCTAATACAAGTGCAAAGAAAAGAAGACCTTCACAAACTTACCTTGCCACTCAGGAAAGAAACAAAATGATAACTTTCTTGAGGAGTGCAATTGGGGTAAAGAAAGAAATGTTTGTGAAGATGAGTTTTGATCAGATCAGAGAGCTCTATGAAAAAGAAATGGGGAATCTGAAGAGCAATGAAAAGAAAAGAGTAGAGTTTGAAAAGAAGGCCAAGGAGAGTAATGATATAGATATGAATCAACCATTTCCTGAAAGTGAAGAGGGAACTCCTATCAAAGAAATGGCAAGGGAAAAGGAAGAAAAGAAGAAGGAAGCTACTCTAGTACAGGTTCAAAAGACTTTGAAAAGAACCAAGATGATGGCCAAAAGAAAGAAAGATAAGAAGCCTAGAATAGAAGAAGAACAAAATGTTGCTGAAGAAGAAGGGGCACCTGAGTCATCAAGCCAGCAAGGGTCATCAATCAAAGATGATGTAAGCTTATATATGGTAGTGATGGACAAAGTGCCTGAACCAATTTCTGCAGAACCTGTTGGAGTTAAGCCACCCGAGATCATTCACTGGGATGTACTGACAATGGATGGGAAAGATTACATCAGACTCAAGAGGAAGGGTGATAAGTATGAAGTATTCAACACTTGGGTCAAGATTGTCAGAACATGCTCTAGATCTGATATAGAAGAGATGTTTGACATAGGAATTAAGCTGTATACAGATCATCTGAATACTCCAGGAATTTCTCTTACAAAACTGGTGATGGAGTATCTATGCATGATGTTCAAACCTGAAGAAGTGGACCAGGTCATCAAGAGTGTGTTTAAAGAAGTCACAAGTTGGACTCTATATGAAACTAGTGGAGTATATGCAGTGACTTTGGATAGAAATCACACAGAATACTTCCTAGTGGATAGAGTATATAATCACACCAGACTGAAGGTTCATGCCATGCTAAAGAAGAAGTTGGGTTGTGCACCAAATTCAGAAATGGCCAAGTATCTAATTCAGAGGATAATCAATCAGAGTTTGGGACTGAATCCAGACTTAGGAGCATGATCTTGGAAGTTTTGGGAGCATTAAAAAGAGCATCTGGAAGAATATCTGAAGAACTTGACTTCTCTTCTAAAAGTCAAGTTAGGGGGAGATTGTTGGGAACTGAAGATTCTACTAAGTGTAGTTACTACTGCTAGTACAAGTGTAGTTACTACTGCCAGAACAAGTTGAAGATTAATACTGCTAAGTGTTACTACTGCTAGTAGAATTACTACTGCTAGTTAAAGTTAGTACTGCTTGAACAAAGTTAGTACTGCTTAGCTAGTTAGCTAGTTAGTAGTTAGTACTGCTTGAAGTTAATGCTGCTAGATGAAGTTAATGCTGCTGAGCATTATTAGTGCTGCTAAAGAGATACGGATGGAAAGTACTACAGCTGGATATACTGAAGATATACTTAGAAGATATACATGGAAGATATACTGAAGATTTGTTTATTCTTTGTAATTATCTTTTTATCAGTATATGTATAGAATGTTTAGAATAGATAGAAATAACTTTTGATAATTGTTTTTCAAGAGAAAAATCAACCTCAAGGCATAGATCCTAATTCTAGAGAAGTAGAATTCGTATTGGTGAGCCTGTTCATTAATATTGAGGTTGAGTGTGTAATCTTGTAACTTTAAGCATTCAATACAAGTTTACTGTTTGATAATTATATACTGTGTTTGATTACTGTTTTATCAAATATCAAAGTGTTTTTCCGCAACTTCTTTGATATTAGTTTCTGAGTATTAATTCTTGTTAAGAATTCGATCCTGACAGGAAAGTCACATACGACCTCTACGTCTTCCATCTTTCTCTTTTCCGCCTTAGAGTCCACTACATACGCTAAGAACGATTGGCAACCCTTAGTTAAGCATTTTCGTGCTTTTATGGAAGAGATGATCGCCGTTTCCCCTTTTCGTTTCTCCCCATAGATAAGAATGAAATCTCCATCCTCTAACGGAACCCGAATGAGTTTCTTGGAATAGAGGATCTCGGCTTGGTTGGCCACCAACCAATCCATTCCAATCACAACATCAAAACCCCCGATCGCCATGGGAAATAAGTCTACTAAAAAGTGTTTGCCATTGATTTCCAATCGACACCCTCTCACTACTTCTCTTATTACAATTTGGTCCCCATTTGCCACCTCCACAACTAAGGCATCGCTAATAGTGGTAGAAGGTATATTCAAGGATTTATGAAAAGATGAGGCTATAAAAGAACGATTTGCGCCCGAATCGAAAAGTATTCTAGCGGGTAGGGAGTTGAGTAGAAACGTACCCGATACCACATCCGCGGTCATCTTTGCCTCTTATGTCGTCATTTGAAACGCCCTCCCCTGAGGCCTTGAAGCAACTTCTTTCTTGATTACCGGCCCCGAGTTAGACCGTTTCTGATCTCTTTTCAACTTGGGACAATTGAGCCGCACGTGTCCCACTTCCTTGCACTCATAACACACTCTTCCCCGGATGGGGCACACTTGACTAGTGTGACCCAAATTGCCACACTTGTAACATGTAAGAGGAGAAGGATTACAAGCTCCGAAGTGCTTGCTCTTGCATTTCGGGCACCAATCCGGTTCCTACCGCGGTTCCACTCTAGAGTTTCCCACAAACGGTCGTGGGCGTTGAGGTGGCATTGGGTGATTCTCAAACTTCCTCTTCTCACCGGTTCGCGCCTTATCCTTTCGGTCTTGGAAGATGTCGTCTTCCACTAACTGTGACTCTTCTATCGCATCTTGAAGGGTAGTCACTTTGGCGTTCCTCATAGCAGTTTTCATCTCCGCTGGTAATCCTTTCTGGTAAGCCTTGATCTAGGCCTTCTCATCCGGAACCAAATGTCCCACAAAAGCTAGTTTCTCCACAAACAGCTTGGAGTACTCTTCTACTGTCCGATCCCCCTTTGTCAGATTCCTGAACTCGTCCTCAAGCTTGTATAAGGCTCTCTCGTTGCAATACTTGTCCATAACTTTCTTCTTGAAATCTCCCCATGAGAGTTGAGCCATGATTGTCGGGTCAACGGTGGATCGGACCACATTCCACCAAGCAAGAGCGTCACCCTTGAACATTTGAAATGCAAAACGAACTTTCTGCGACTCGCCGCACTCACAGAATTCAAAGGCCATTTCTAGATCTCGAAGCCAATTCACGCAAGCTATTGGGGTCACGGCACCCGTGAACTCCTTAGGATTGCATCCAAGGAATGCCTTGAAGGAACAAGTCTTTTCCCTTGGTGCAACGTTGTTGGTTACCAACTCGATCGTTTGAACTCCGTTGCCAGTTCCCCCGGAACCCGCCACCACTACGTTTTCCTCCACTGCCTCGTTCCTACGGTGACTCGCATCCCTGTCCTCCAAAAGCTTCAAGAAGAACTCCTGCTGCTTGGCCATAGCCTCATTCATGGTCCGCATTACATTATCCATAATCCTTATTTCGGGAGTGTTCTCCATTAACACGGGGTTTGGGTCTGCCAAATTCCTCCTTGGAATGTGCTCCGGCCCTCCACCTAACAGATTCGCTTGGGGTTGCATCTCCCTTGTAACCACGTTTTCCGGTTGATCGGCCGTCGAGGCGGTGGCATCGAGGCCATCCGGCGGAGTCCTCGCTCTGTTCCTCGTGTTAACCATTAGTCTGTCACACTATGCACACAAGAACATAGTGAGAAACTAACATTAAAGGTTTTCTAAGAACGTACTAATACAATTATTGATCATTATAATCACAGCTAATTAAGCATGCTTACGTAGTGATATACTCATAATAGCAGTAGCTAATTGAAATTATGAACATATTACACATAAGAATTCTCAATACCATTCTCACAATTTTCAACAGTGTAGATTCCGTCACTATACACATCCCGTTACTTAAGACCTACCCCATCTCACGGTTTTCAATTTGACAGTCTCTGCTTAAGTCTAGATATCTTAGTCATACCTAGTTCACTTAAACTACTGCTCTGATACCAACTTGTAACACCCTAAATTCCGGAAACTAGAATAATTAAAAAAATTTGCAATATGACGTCTATAATACGGACATTTCCATCTTTACCTGTAACCAACAACTAGAACCCAAGAATTCGGGGTAGTTTGTGAAAATTATAGTAGCGATGAAATATAATAGACGTATATTACAACAACCTAACCAATCTAGATCATATGACACAACTAGATTAATATGGGTGTTTCTATGTCTTCAAAACGCTCTTCTCAAGTTAATCCCAAAAAGCCCGGTCCACCAACATCCTAAGCGTGAACCCGAAGTCAAGGTGTCCTTTGCACACCACTAGAGGAACCTGAGGACAAACATAGCATCAAGTGTTAGGCTAAGGAGCCTAGTGAGTTTTCAAACAATTAACATAATTAGATTAGGCCAAGGTAGTAGAAAACTCCCATAATACCGCACCACGTGGATCATCCGAGTGTAGTCCAACAAAGGGTAATACACAACCTGTACACGTTATAACACAACACACAACAAGTCCACAAAAGTGGGAGTTTACACCTCAGGCTCACACTTTAGTGCACACCGTTACCAGCGTCACCTCAAATGTATAAACTACCTTTAGTGCCCACTCCGTCGAGCTGCACCTCAAGGATAGCCGAGCCTTAGTGCCTATCCCTCGATTTAGAAGGTTTCACCTCAAGGATAAAGGTCCTTTAGTGTCCACCCCCAAATCATACACCATGTTTCCAACATCACCCAAACTCTCGTGCACAAGAGTAGGGTACCCACACATTATGTATATATCACGGGTAACACCATTTTACCACATGCATATAGAAACCATATTATAACTACTAACATAATTTCATGGTCCATTAACATCATTAATAACAGTATTTACAACACATTTTTAGAGTAATATACATTCTTATCAGCAGTTAGGTTAAGATCACCAAATCAACAATTATGAGCATCTAGTATGTAAAATGAGTATTAGTATGTAAGAATAGGTAGAAAACTCACCTTTAGGGTTTGTGGAGTAAAAACCCTAAAATGAAGAAACCCTAGGTTGAAAGTGAGATTTCTTGAAGCTTTAATGGCACAAGAATGGTAGTAAAGTTGAGATGCTTGAGGTAGTTAGAGGTTAATAAATGATGAGAGTGATTGTGGGTTAAGAATTTAATGGAGTGGAGAAGAAGTAGGAGAAAATCGCAGGTCTTGAGAGGTAAAAATGGAAGTCTTTGTTTAAAATGAGAAAAGGGGTGTTTTAAGTGAGAAATTCGGCCAAATGATGAACAGTGCCCCCGTTCGCGATTGTGACACTCGCGATAGTGCCATGGCACTCTCGCCAGGCACTATCGCGCCAAATGTACCGAGAGTGGTACATGGCTCGCGATTGTGACCTTCGCGAGAGTGACCATGGGCACTCTCGCCGGCACTCTCGCGCCAAACCTCCAGCCTCCGAAAATTTCGTTTCCTAAGGTTCGAAATGCAACCAATCAACACTAAGGCTCAACAACATGGGTGCGAGGACAAACGAAATAATAATACTTACCAATGCAGTTCTAATTACTGAGATTTTACAGTTTTAGTATGAAAGCATATAAACGGGGTATTAAGAAACAATTAACATAAAGTCGAGGTTTCGGGGTGTTACACTCAAGTCTCCTTTTGTCTTACGTTGCACAACCAGTACGATGTGTCAGAACGGACGTACCTCTGCCACAATTCGTACAACAACTCTGGCAACTACACTGTTCATGATACGGCCAAAAGCATGTCTCCCAAAGTCAGACTCTCTCAGCCAATCAATGAAGGACATGTGTAAAGTGCCCTGCCATGCATTTAATGGATAAGGTATAAATAGAAAGTTCACCTCTCCATCTGAGGGTGTGCTATATTCTCGAACCTTCATAGAAACCCTTGTTTTCTATATTCTCCAATCCCCATTCTCTATATTCTTGTGTAACCATCTTAGTGTTTTCTTAAGTTTGTTTAGATTGAGTCTTACTTAATCTTATTCCGCAACAGACTTGTAAATTGTGTTTGATTTATCAATAAATAATTTATTAAACTTTAAATTCTGTGTTTGTATTCAACCCCCCCCCCTTCTACAAACTTGTTAAGCACCTCCGGGACCAACAACTTAGAACCGGGAGCGGCTCCGATAGCTAGAGCTCCTTGTCGTTTGGCCCGTCAGAGATGAAAGAGATGATGGGACAACTACAAGACCTTCTTGAGAAGGGGTTCGTGAGACCGAGCTCATCGCCTTGAGGAGCACCGGTCTTATTCGTGAAGAAGAAATATGGCACAATAAAGATGTGCATAGACTATAGAGAATTGAACAAGGTAGCCGTGAAGAATAAGTATCCACTCCCTAGGATCGACGACTTGTTTGACCAACTCCAAAAAGCGAGATACTTCTCAAAGATCGATCTACGTTCGGGCTACAACCAAGTAAAAGTCAAGGAAGACGACATCCCAAAGACGGATTTTAGGACACGCTACGGACATTACAAATTCTTAGTGATGCCTTTCGGTCTAACGAATGCCCCAACGGTGTTCATGGATTTGATGAACCGAGTGTGCCGACCGTTTCTTGATAAGTCGGTAATCGTGTTAATTGATGATATCCTAATCTACTCCAAGGACGAATCCGACCACGTTCAACACCTTCGAGAAGTATTGGAGGTTTTGAGGAAGGAGAAATTGTACGCCAAAATCTCCAAGTATGAATTTTGGTTGAAAGAGGTGCAGTTCTTGGGGCACGTAGTCATGAGAGACAGTGTGAAGATGGATCCCGCTAAGATAGAATCTATGATGAATTGGGAACCTCCCAAGAGTCCTTCCGAGATCCGAAGCTTTTTGGGATTGGCGGGTTATTATCGAAGATTCATCCAAGATTTCTCCAAGATTGCTTCCTCATTAACAGCCTTGACTAAGAAAAATGTGAAGTTCATGTAGACCGAATCTCAAGAGAAGGCTTTCCGAATGTTGCAAAAGAACTTGTGTGAAGCCCTGATCTTATCCTTGCCGAAAGGATCGGAGGATTTCATGGTTTATAGTGATGCATCCATGATGGGTCTTGGGTGCTTGCTCATGCAAAGAGGAAAGGTGATCGCCTACGCATCTAGGAAACTTAAGGTGCACGACAAGAATTATCTCACTCATGACTTGGAGCTAGCGGCGGTACTGTTCGCGTTGAAGTTGTGGCGACATTATCTCTATGGCACGAAGTGTACCTTATACGCGGATCACAAGAGCGTGAAGTATGTCTTTGATCAAAAGGAATTAAATATGAGGCAAAGAAGATGGTTAGAGCTACTCAAGGACTACGATTGCGAGTTGTTTTACCATCCGGGTAAAGCAAACGTCATGGCCGATGCCTTGAACTGGAAGGAATATAGCGGGAGACTTCAAGCCAGACTCTCAAGGATTGAATTGGTGTCGAATCTCATGGAGAAGATCAAAGCGTCACAAGCTGAGGCCTTGTTAGAGGAAAATCTCAAAGATGAAGTGATGACCAAGCAACGACTACTTTTGTCAGATGATAGCCGTGGGATCAAATGCTTCAATGGACGTATGTGGGTACCGAAGATTGAAGGGAATCCATAGCTACTAATGGAGGACACCCACAAATCCAAATACTCGATTCATCCAGGAAGCACCAAGATGTATAAATACTTGAAGTTGCACTATTGGTGGCCGATTATGAAGTTCGATGTGGCACGTTATGTGAAGAAGTGTGTGACTTGTTCGCAAGTAAAGTCCGAGCACCAATGGTCTTACGGGAGCCTATAATCTTTAGAAATACCCGAGTGTAAATGGGACAAGATTACCATGGACTTTGTGACCAAGCTAGCAAAGACGTTGAGAGGAAATGGCACCATTTGGTTAATTATCGATCGTTTGACAAAGAGTGCTCATTTCCTAGCGATGCGGGAGATTTTGCCGATGGATAAGTTAGCAAAACTCTATATTTACGAAGTGGTCTCTAGACATGGTATCCCCTTGTCTATAGTTTCCGATCGTGATAGCCGATTTACATCAAGATTTTGGGGAGCTTTGCATCAAGAGTTGGGTACGCGGGTGAATCTGAGTACGACCTACCATCCACAGACAGACGAACAGAGCGAAAGTATAATTCAAACCTTGGAAGACATGCTTAGATCGTGTGTGATCGATTTTGGTGGTAATTGGGATACTCATTTACCTTTGGTAGAATTTGCATACAACAATAACTACCACTCTAGCCTTGGTGCGATACCATTTGAGGCGGGCAGAAAACAATTTGTCTGGCCAAAAATCGTTCAAGAAACGACCGACAAAGTCAAACGCATCCGAGAACGTTTGAAGGCGGCGCAGGATCGATAGAAAAACTACGCCGATAAAAAGAGGCGACCGATAGAATTTCAAGTGGGAGACCGTGTAATGTTAAAGGTATCCCTGTGGAAAGGCTTGATATGGTTTAGGAAGCCTGGGAAGTTGATCCCCTGTTTCCTTGGACCGTTTACCGTTATCGAGCGTATTGGGTTGCAAGCCTACAAGATAGAATTGCCGCTGGAGATGGACGGAATTCATCCTACGTTCCATGTATGCTATCTACGAAAGTGCATGGCGGAAGAGGAAAGCGTCATACAGTTCGGAAATTCGGGTTGACAACAATCGCTGCATTGAGGAGCCTGAAGCTATTCTAGAGAGAGAGACCAAAAGTCTCTGTCACAAAAAGGTCACAATGGTTAAGGTTCAATGGAAGCACCACTACGGTGCTAATGTGATGTGGGAAGCGGAGGAGGACATGAAACGTCGATATCCCCATTTATTCGGGTAGTCGGGATTTCGGGGACGAAATCCATTCCAAGGTGGGGAGGATTGTAACATCCCGAATAATGGGATTTAATTCGTAGTTTAACCTAGAGTCTTGTCTTGTCTTGTCTTCAAGCAAGGTGATTGAAAAGAAGAAGGAGAAGTTTCAGCAGTGTTTGGCGCGGCTCACCGTGCGGGTGGAACCGCGCGATCATCCATGCGGGACTTTACTCGTCTTAGCTCCAATGCTCCGCACGGCTCACCGTACGAGGCTCACCACGCAAGCACTCGCGTGCGCGCACTATGCGCTGATAAATACATATGTCGGCCCTTAAACCCCCACTTACTCAAATATCATTATTTAGAACTGTAACACCCCGATTCTTGAAAGATATCATTTCAAGTTAATATAGAAACCGGTATATTAAGGAAAAATAAGATATTTGATTTTGGGCTTGAATCCTTGATTTTATAGTCTTGGTGGATAAAGGATTCAATTACGAGACCAACGGTTCTTTCCGGAGCGAAAACGGAGCTATAACGAATAAGTTATGACCAAAACAGTTTCGGTACGTGCTAGGCTATAATGCCCGGTGATTGTGACAGTGTCACAATCTCCTGTCATGGTCGCCAGAGCCCGAAAACTCTTGGTACAATCTCAGCGATTGTGCCCGGCTATTGTGACATTGTCACTATAGCCTGGCACAATCGCCTGGGTGTATCAGAGTGTTAAAATCGCGATTTTCAGCCCCAAACTTCATTTCTTCATATCTCTCTCATTTCAACTCCGATTTGGGTGATTCAAGTTGCTACGGTTTCTTTTTTGAGAGATCTTCAAGGATATAACAAGAGATTGGAAATCTATTGAAGTACACTAGAGTATTTTGTGGTGGTAAGCTTCTCATCTCTCACTATTCATCTTCTTCACCAAAGTTTTCTAGGGTTTCATCCACCCTTTGTTCTCCCTTTCATAGATTGGAGGTTTGTAACCATTTTGGTGAACTAGAAGTGTTTTGGTTGGTGGATTCAAGCTTGGGTTAAGGTAATCTTCTATTCTCTTTAGTTATGGGAGTTAGGGTTTCGGTTTTAGTTGAGGTATTCATGCTCATGGTTTGGGAAACGATTCTTTGTGGTTGATTATGTTTATGTATGGTTGAATATGTATGGATTTAGGTTTTGGAAGTTTTGTCTTGAGAATTCAAGTGTTCTTCAAAGGAGCTCTAATTGGGGGAAAGATCTAGATTTAGCCTAAATCTAGCAAGGTGAGTTCAAGTTGATTTGTGAAAATGTTGTACATGCCAAAATGTCTATTTTAAAGTGTTTTATGTGTTTTACGTGAAATTATCAAATGTTGGGTTATTTGCTAATCTTTGATTATTTGAATTATCTAACTTTACAAACCTTGTATAACACCCACATTTGGGGATTTTTGGGCATTTGATATATGTGTCACAAATGAATGGGTTTTGAGGCCTTATTGCATGAATGGATCTTTGGTCAAAGAAATACACTTTTAAATGTATGTCGGGTTTTATGCATAATCATGAAATGGAGTGTTTTATAAAGTATTACTTGCACTTTTATGTGAGGTACTTGAAAGAATGTTTATAGTCTCATTTTACGATTTTCATTCTTATCAGCATGTCAAGTTTGGAAAATGCATGTCATTTGTGTTATGAGGCATTTTGGAAATATAAGGGTATAAGTCATTTGGAAAATTGATTGCCTCAACTAATGTGGAGTTTTGTAATTATTACACTTTTAGTCGCGGTGTTTACATATCCGTTGGTCGAGTGCGTTTTATTGTATTTTATTTCATTTACCAAAGAGTCTATGGGTTGCTAAGCCAGCAGCTCGATATTTTTATTTTAATTGGGTTTTAGGACAATTGTCCAGTTTTGGTAGCTCGACTTCGAGGCTTGTTGGGCCTTATGCGTATTATTTTGGCTTATTTGATGCATTTGGGAGTCATGACCCCGTATTTGGTTTATTATTGTTCCAGCGTTGGGACGATTAGTTTTCCATGTCGAGGCACGTTAAGGTATCGGATTGAGATGTAAGTCCTTCGTGTTGCACGTTAAGGTACCGGATTGAGGTATAAGTCCTTCGTGCTCGAGTGTTACGATTTTGATGAAGCACGTTAAGGTATCGGATTGAGATGTAAGTCTTTCGTGCTGCACGTTAAGGTACCGGATTGAGGTATAAGTCCTTCGTGCTCAAGTATTACGATATTGGATGAGGAGCTCGACATAGGAACCCGACGGGGTTGAACTCGAGTTTCCATGGGTGTACATTTAAAGCTACTGAGCATGACATCCCTTGCGTGTACTTTTGTTTATATGACTAGTCATAACAACATAAAATGGGCTTACTTTGTGGACCATCACATTTTATGGAATCGGGAATCCCCCGTCACCGAAAGGTGTTGTTTTTGGGTATTGAGTTTTATTATCCAAGTTTTCGGTGACGTTTTGTATATTTGGGTTTTACCCTTGATTTATGGGTTGAGTATTATGCCCCTCCCGTGTTTTTGGGTGTTTTGGGATATAAGGTTTAATCGTATCTTCATAAATGGAGAGTTCAATTTATACTTACGCTTTGAGTGAGTTTTGAGTTAAAAACTAATTTATGAATGGGCGGCTTATGTTGGTATCATTATCTTTGAAGTAGTTGGTTTGGAAAACGTTTTAATTGGTGTTCTTTACCTAAAATGCATATTGTTGGAAATGAGTCGTTTTCACATGTAAGACGTATCATATTGAAGAACTATAACTTTTAACCGCATTCTTTCTTTTAACCCATTATTTCATATATGCTGAAAACTCTTGAGCTCACTAGGCGTTAAGCCTAACCTTTTTATTTGTCGGCATGTGCATCAGGTTCAAGTTGGGGTTGGTTCTAGCGGCCATGAAGAGTTGAGCCTTAGCTTTGTGCGAATGTGAGTAGTTGGTGAAGCCTTCCGCAATTTTGGAGATAGTGACTATTATGGGGTTTTAGTAGCACCCGTTCTTACCATAGGCTTTTGTATAGAATGAATGTTTGTATTGAGGTTAAATCTTAATTTGTGGTTGTAGATAATTCCTTTATCGGTGTATTTAGAAAATTTTAAATAAGTTGTTATTTCCAGATTTGTGGGTGTTACAAGAACTCTTTGGGTTACGTTTTTCTCCTAAGAAAAACCTGGTAAGCCTCTTCCTTTCACCCCTTGCCATTAATATCTTCCATCTACCTCAAAGACCCTTAAGCATTTATGTCACTATAGGTACCTTTGAGCAATCTTTGTGCTAGTCCAAGTCTTTTCAAGATCCCACCTCATCTTGCTAGTTCTTGGGCATTAGGGCTTAAGCTACAACCCTACAAGGTGAGTTCATTCTCTTTTATAAACTTTATACATGTTAAAATATGGATTATAACCTTTTAAACATCTCCATTTTTTATTTACTTGATTTGGGTGAGTTTTCACCAAAAACCTAATTTTGGAGATTTTGGGGGTTTATGTGGATGGGTATGATTTTAAGGTCAAAAGGTTATAACTTGAACTATTTGTGGACTTGCACATGAAGAACATGTTTTTCTCTAATCTCATGATTAAATACTTTAAAATCAAAACTAGGGTTTTGAAATATGGATGTGTATTTACTGAATGAGGACTTGGGTAAATTGCTTTAGTGTGTGGAAGTACTTTTAAAGAATTATATTGGAACCTCTTGGAATTTCGGGAGTAATTATATGGATTCATAGTTTTGCACATTTGATGGCACTTTTAACTGTTGGAAATTATTGATTGGTTTTATTGGCATTGGATTGATTTGTTGGATGCATTTGGGCGTCATGAACCCACAATTATTTCTATCATTTGTCCGACGATAGAACGCTAGTTTTCCACGTCGAGGCATGCTTAGGCATCAGATAGGGTATAAGTCCTACATGCTAGTACACGATATTGGGTGAGGATGTCAACGTAAGGACCCTATGTGGTTGAAGTTGACTTTTCGTGTGTGTACGGTTAAAGCTACCGAACCTAGCATCCATTGCGTGTACTTTATTATGTGTTTGGTTTTTCTAACATGTCAAGTGGCTTACTTTTGTGTTCCGTCACTTATGTTAGTAAGCGGGTCTCCCCCGTCAACCCAAGAGGTACTTGTATTAAAGTGATGATTTGTCTATATTTATTCCACCGGCTTTTCTTAATTATCTCGTTAGGACTTACTGATTTCTCAATATAAATGTTTGATCTCACTTGGCCTTAGCCTAACACTTTTTCTTAAAACGACATGTATAACATGTCATTCTAGTGGTGGGACTCCTCGGGCTTGAGTGGAGAGTCGTGCTCGGGAGTAGCATTTTTGGAAGTTATATAGGCGTACAATGGAGATAGTGATAGCATATGTTTAGAAGTAAAATGTCAACATCCGTTCATAATCTGGACGTAGTTGTTCTAGATTAGTAGGTTGTTGGTTCTGTTTATTTCATTCTTGTCATGTAAACGCCATACTATTATTTCCCCTTTTTGAGAGATTTGGTCATATCAGTCTTGGTTATTCCGCACTTAATACAGGTTTAAATTAAACCATATTTTAGGGTGTTACATTGTCGTCAGCAAGGTCGCCCAAAGCCTGACCGATGTCATTTTCTCCGTTTCGTCGATTTAAGGATTCAAATGAGGGGTTCAAAGTCTTAAGGTAGATTTCTAAAATTAAACTCTTCTGCTTAACAAACACATGCGGGTAGTAAATACTTACTTGAATTTTTGGGCGTTACATTTAGTTAAATGAACGAACATGAACAATGGTCTCGTTCGTTCATTTATGTTCGTGAACGTTCGTTCATTTATGTTCATTTATGTTCGTGAACGTTCGTTCATTTATGTTCATTTACGTTCGTTTATGTTCGTCTATGTATATATAAATATATTTATATATATTATGACATTAATGTGTAAGAGCATTAATTAAATTAATTTTTTAAAATTATATTTTTATGCCTCTTAAGTTTACCCGGTTTTTCATTTTGTTATGTTATTTTTTACGAACGAAATGATGAGTAACAGTGGTTGTTTTTTATTCATTTGTCTTCGTTCATTTATGTTCATTCGTTTACGTTCGTTCATGCTCATTTATGTCCGTTCGTTTACGTTCATTTAGCTCTTAATGAACTAACATAAACGAACACGAACAAACATATTTCCTTAACGAACGGACATGAACACAAAAAATATCGTTCGTTTACTGTTCGTGTTCGTTCGCTTGTTCGGTTAAGTTAAACAAACGAACACGAACTAGCCTCCGTTCATGTTCGTTCGGTTCGTTTATAACCCTACCCATGGATTGAACATCTTGCTAGCGATAAGTACTTAAGAACATCTCCAACAACTTTTCCAAAATGGATAACTAAAAAGTGAAAAATCTCCAAAAAAAATCACTTTCATCTCCAACCGATTATCTATTTTGGAAATTACACAAATAATTATATTATTAAAATATTCAATACAACTCATATAATATTATTTCTCTCTGCTAAATATTTAATTTAAGCAATTTCATTGGTCAAATGAATAAAAAATCATTTCTCTATCATATGTAATCATTTTTTTGAGAAATCTCCAAATTTGGAGATTTTCATAATCTCTCTCATACTTTCTCCATTTTGAAGAAGGTTTTGTGTATCTGTTGGAGCAAAAAATCTCCAAAATCTCCATTTTAGAGAAACTGTTGGAGATGCTCTAAGTCTCTAACAAGCTGACCGAGAATAGTTGTCCTCACTGTTTTTATAATTAATAATAATAATAATTGTTATTATTATTATTATTATTATGATATATACACGCGCATAAAATTTCAAATACAAACTATAGGGGCCTAATCAAATGAGAACTAGGTATTATGTGGTAACCGTGATAACCAATGTGAGCCAATCATTTAAAATAATTAATGTTATTATTAGATAAATACAAAAGGGCAATATAGTAATATACTAAATTTGACAACTCATCCCTTGATTTTCTCACCCACCTGTTTTATACCATATCCCTTAAATAAAAAAAACCTAAAAAATTTACCCACATCCACGCCCCCTTCCCCAAGCCTCCCTCTTCCCCACGCCTCCCTCTTCCGGCGATGCCTCCCTCTTCCGGCGATGCCTCCCTCTTCCGGTGTTGACAACAAACGTCAAAAAGACAACAAGAACCGACGACAAGATTTCGGCACCGGTTAATCGGTAACTTCCATTCTTCTTCGGCAATCTCTTAGGCAAAGCACATTCTTTCCCGTTAAATATCACCTTCATCGGAAACCCATCTCCCTTAATCACTTTTATATCCGGCGTCTCCTTTTTATGAAAAGAAAGCACTGATTGCTGTTTTCCGAGCACCAGAATTTTTCTTGGTCTCCTGTGTATGAAAAAGAAAGCACAGTGTATCCCAACTTGTGGGGCAAAACACAGTGTTGTAGTAACTGGTATGTATCACATTAGGTATCACCATTTTGTGGGGCACATGTAACACCCGTAAATTTGGCTTTCACATCAGGGACATATGTATATTCGAGGTATGTATATTCTCTCCCAGCTGCATGCGTTGCTCTGTCTTGTGTGGATATGTATATTCGAGGTCTGTTTAAGTGTTTGAGGTTTTAGTAATTTTGAGGCAGCTCCAGGGACATACGCGGGCTACCGGGCGACCTGGAGGCCGCAACCAAAGTCGCGTGACTCACTGGAGTGTGTGGGCCAAGGACACTCGAGGCTTACACCGTGACTCCATAGCCGTGGCCAAAGCCGGGGGGATAGGATCTGCAGGCCAAATACGGGATTTTTCCCTTTTTGCCCATTATTTTGCATTTGGAGTTCTTGAGGTCGATTTTGGAAAAGCCAAAAGGTAGGGTTTCCTTCCTCCTTCATTCATTGCTACTTAATGCAAGGTTCTTATGCATTTATTAGGTTGGTTTAGGTTGGTGGTTGGGTTTAAGAAGTTGTGTTTCAAGCTCAAGTGTCATCTCTCCTTCTCTTTCAAGTGACATCATCTAGGGTTTGCTAATAACCCTTACAAGGTGAGTTTTCTATCCTTCATCCCTACATAATTTACTAGGGTTTATGTGTTGTAAACTTCATCTAGATCTCATGAACATGTATTTGGGTTTATGGTATTTTGACCTAAGTATGGGTTTTAAGTATGTCAAGGTTTTGGAATCTAAACAAAAATGGTTGAAAGACATAGTTGAGTTATAATCAATGATTTTCTAGATTTTATATATATTTGTTGAACAACTATTGTTTGTTGGGATTTTAGTACCCCAAGATGAAATTAGGGTTTCGGTAAAATCCAAATGTCGGTTTAATTGTCGTTATTGTGGTAAAATGGGAATGAGATTTATAACATCCTATTGAGGGATTGAGTAATGTCATCTTCTTGAGTTGGGGAGTCAAGACTCCGTATAGTTAAACTTTATATCTGCAAAGTGGGTTTTACCCTATTATACATGATCAGTTGTGAATGAACTTGTATTTTTTGGTATTTGGTCTTAGTGCAATGGATCCATAGGCACGGTGTTCCTATGTCCCCGTTTTGGACACTAGGTTCACCACTTTGGCACGGAAGAGGCATCGGGTCACCATGATAAGTAAGGTGTGGACTTATACGGTCGGGCAGCGTCTCATGGGCAGTAAGGTGTAATTCCCTTGTGCTAGAGTTCCCCATTTTGGAACTCTCAAGAATAGACCTAGAGGGGTTGACTTGATGTTTTCGAGCAATAGACTTAGAGGAGTTGAGCTCATTATGTGATTGGTGTTATTTGTACCATGTTTAATCACTAATGGTTTATTTGATTTGTTGGTTTTAGCTCATGGCTATATCCTCCGCGTGACTCCGAATGGGTTTAGTACTTCCATTCTTATTTGACTTGTTCTCACTAGGCTTTAGCCTAACACTTGTTCTTTGTTGTCATGTTTGACAGGTCATCTTAGCTATGGGGCACGTCGGGACTGAGGGAACGACCTTGGGGTCGTGAGTGGTCTTTTTGAGAAACATAGTGACCAACATACCTTGATTTTTTAAGATATATCTTTTGGAAGGATTGCGACACCCAACCATAATCTAGTTAACCAATTTAGATTAGTAGGTTGTTGTTTTATGCTTCGTTATTGGGATTGTAAATACCTTACTATATACCCCGTCATGGGATGATACTCTTGGGTTGAATTGTTTACCTCTCTTCACGAGTTTAAATTATCCCCTATTTTAGGGTGTCAGGTTTCTCTATTCGACGGAACTCACACGAATTAAAAGTTGTAGTGATGGTAAAGAGAACTCTTACGTATCATGTATTCATAATTTCACTTAGCTAACGTTATTATGAAGATGTTTTACGTGAGTATACTTGATCTACTGTTGTTATAATAATTGATAAGTGTAGTAGTACGTTTCTTTGTATTATTCCTGTAGCCCATTTCTTATTTTATTTCGTGTACATGTGTGGCAGACTAATGGTTAACACCAGAAACCGACCAGAAGGCCAAGAGGCCACATCATCCACGGCTAACCATCCGCGATTGACGACGGTGGATGAACCCACTCGTCTGGTTAATGTGTTAGGCGGGGGACCTGAGCGCATTCCTCGGTACAATTTGGAAACCGAAGAACCCATTATGGAGGAAGCAACGGAAGAAACAAGAATGATGAACCGTATTATGTTAGCCATGAACAGAGCCATGGCACAACAGCAAGAGATGTTCTTGAAACTCTTGGAAGACCGAGACACCAACAACCGTAGACATGAAACGGTTGACGAGAATATCATCGTGGCAGGATCCTGGGGTACCGGACCTGCAATTCCCACTGATGGGACCACAATCCCGGGAGTCGGACAAGCAGCGAAGACTTGCACATTCAAGGCCTTCCTGGGTTGCCGACCGCCAGAATTTAAGGGTTCAGAAGATCCGGTAGTCTGTGTGAGCTGGATACGGGAGATGGAACAAGCGTTCCGATCGAGCGAGTGTGGAGAAGGACAGAAGGCTATCTTTGGCTCACAGATGTTGAGAGGTGCGACCCTCACTTGGTGGAACGTATATTCCGCTTCCATCGAGGCGACAGTCTTCGCAAAACTGACTTGGGCAACATTTAAGGAGAAGTTATTAGAGGAATACAACAACGAGAGTTCGATGGACCGAATTGAGGAGGATTTTTGAAAATTGAAGAAGGGTAACTTGTCTGTGAAGGAATACAATCGACTGTTCATGGACAAACTGGGGTTGGTGAGACATTTGGTCCCGACAGAGAAGGAAAAGATCAAGGCTTACATCAAGGGTCTTCCATCGAACATGATGTAGATGGTGCGGGTATCAAAGGCCTCCACTCTTCGAGAGGTGATTGAAGAGGCGCAACTTATACACTTAGGGGTTGTTTGGCAGTTGCTGAATGGTTTAGTGCAGAATGATTACATGGTCTGAATGATTAAGAGGTTTTTATGATATAGTGTAAAATGAAATATGGTTGTTTGCTAATTGTTCATAATGAAATCAGGGCTCTTAATGGTTAAGAGAGGATCATGATACAAAATCATTAAGAGGATTTTGGAACCATTAAGAGGCAACCCTTTTTTTTGCCAAACAAGATTTACCTCTTAGCGATTAAGAGGTTGCCTCTTAATGGAACCATTAAGAGGTAAACAAACAGCCCCTTACAATCTCGGCAAGGAGGAAGGTAGTCGTCAAGTCGAGAAGAGGAGATGGGAGAGTAGTTCAATGCCCTCGAAGAACCCTAGATACGCCAACAACAATCACCGTGGTGCTGACCCTAGGCGTGATGCCAAGTGGGGTTCCAAATGTCGGAGCAAGCACTTCGGTCCATGTAACTTTGTCCCCGGGACTTGTTACAAGTGTGGAAAACCTGGACATACGTTTAAGGATTGTCCCGTCAAGGGACATATCTGTTTTGAATGCAAAGATCAGGGTCACGTAAGGGCCGAATGCCCAAAGTTGAAGACCGGAGGGACTGGTGGGAAGATGGTGGAACCCCCGAGAGCGTCTGTAAGATCCTTCCAAATGACCGCGGAAGAATCCAAGGCATCTACCGATGTGGTGTCAGGTACGTTTCTCCTAAACTCCGTACATGCGCGTGTATTATTTGACTCGGGTGCTAGCTACTCTTTTATATCAGATGTATTTCGTTCAAAGCTTGCCATGTCTATGAGTAGTCTAGAGGATGCCTTAGTGGTAGAAATAGCGAATGGTAGTCAAGTAGTAATTCGGGATCTTTTGAGAGGTTGAACGCTTGAGTTCGAGGGGAAGAACTTCCCCATAAACTTGATGCCTATGCAAATCGGCGGATTCGATGTGATAGTGGGAATGGATTGGTTGTCGAGAAACCAAGCAGAGATCGTGTGTTATAAGAAGATGGTCTGACTACCCGTTGCAGATGGAGAGTCGACTATAATCTATGGCTAGAGAAGGAAAGGCGAGGTGGCGATTATCTCAATGATTAAGGCGCGAAAGTGTTTGGCAAAGGGATACTCATCCTTCTTGGCTTATGCAATCGACACCAAGCTTGAGAAGAGGAAACTAGAAGATGTTAGAGTGGTGCGCGAGTTTTCTGATGTATTTCCGGAAGACTTACCCGGTTTGCCACCCGCCCGCCTAGTGGAGTTCCGAATTGATCTCATTCTGGGAGCAGCTCTGATTGCCCGAGCTCCCTACCGGTTGTCCCCTACCGAGATGCAAGAAATGATGACTCAACTCCAAGACCTTCTTGAGAAGGGTTTCATACGACCGAGCTCATCGCCTTGGGGAGGTCCGGTCTTGTTCGTCAAGAAGAAAGACGGCTCAATGAGGATGTGTATCGACTACAGAGAACTGGACAAGGTGACGGTGAAGAACAAGTATCCACTTCCGAGGATCGAAGACTTGTTTGACCAACTACAAGGTGCGGGTTACTTCTCAAAGATCGAACTTCGGTCGAGTTATCACCAAGTAAAGGTGGCGAAGAACGACATTCCAAAAACGGCGTTTAGGACACGTTATAGTCATTACGAATTCCTAGTAATGCCATTCGGCCTAACCAACGCGCCGATGATATTTATGGACTTGATGAACCGAGTGTGCCGGCCATTCCTCGACAAGTCGGTAATAGTATTCATCGACGATATCCTAGTATACTCCAAGAGCGAGATGGAGCATGAGCATCATCTCCGAGAAGTGTTGGAAGTACTAAAGCGGGAAAAGCTCTATGCAAAGTTTTCAAAGTGTGACTTTTGGCTCCAAGAAGTGCAGTTTTTGGGGCATGTGGTTACAAAGGAAGGAGTAAAAGTGGACCCTGCGAAGATCGAGGCTATGATGAACTGGGAACCTCCCAAGAGTCCGTCAGAAATCTGAAGTTTCCTAGCATTGGCAGGATACTACCGGAGATTCATTCAAGATTTTTCCAAAGTAGCCTCATCGTTGACGGCCCTGACCAGAAAGAACGTGAAGTTTTTTTGGACCGAGACTCAAGAGAAGGCGTTTAGAACCCTACAAAGGAAACTTTGTGAAGCTCCCATCTTATCCTTACCCGATGGGACGAAAGACTTTGTAGTGTATAGTGATGCATCCAAGATAGGTTTGGGTTGCGTCCTAATGCAAAGGGGCAAAGTAATTGCTTACGCATCAAGGCAACTCAAAGTTCATGAATTCAACTACCCTACCCACGACTTGGAATTAGCGGCGGTGGTGTTTGCATTAAAGCTTTGGCGACACTATCTCTACGGTACGAAATGCACCCTTTACACGGACCACAAGAGTTTGAAGCATATCTTTGACCAAAAGGAGCTGAATATGAGACAACGACGATGGTTGGAATTATTAAAGGATTACGATTGCGAGTTACTTTACCATCCGGGTAAGGCAAACGTCGTCGCCGATGCTCTTAGTCGAAAGGATTACGGGGAAAATTCTAAAGCCGTTTTCATACGAATTGAGTTGTCATCCACTCTCATCAACCGAATTAAAGTGTCACAATTTGAAGCTTTGCTAGAAGAGAACCTGAAGGGAGAGGTCATGTCAAAGCAACACCTACTCTTGACAGAAGATGGTCGGGGAGTAAAGCTGTTCAACGGGCGAGTTTGGGTGCCTAAGATCGGGGCTAATCGAGAACTTCTTCTCGAGGATGCCCACAAATCAAAGTATTCTATCCATCCGGGAAGCACGAAAATGTACCGAGACTTGAAATTACATTATTGGTAGCCGGTCATGAAGCTTGATGTGGCGCGCTACGTAGAGAGATGTGTGACATGTTTTCAAGTGAAGGTCGAACACCAACGACCTTATGGAAGTCTACAGTCCTTGGAGATTCCGGAATGGAAGTGGGAGCATATAACGATGGACTTCGTGACGAAATTACCAAAGACCTTGCGCGGTCATTACACCATTTGGGTGATAGTGGACCGTTTGACCAAGAGCGCTCATTTCTTGGCCATGCGGGAGACTTTACCTATGGACAAACTGGAAAAGTTGTATATTGATGAAGTGATATCTCGTCATGGCGTGCCGCTATCGATTGTCTCGGATCACGATAGTCGATTCACATCACATTTTTGGGATGGGTTACAAAAGGAATTGGGTACACGCGTGAAGTTTAGCACGACCTACCATCCCCAAACCGACGGTCAAAGTGAGAGGACAATTCAAACACTTTAAGACATGTTGAGGTCTTATGTGATCGACTTCGGGGGTAATTGGGACTCGCACCAACCTTTGGTGGAGTTCACATACAACAATAGCTACCACTCGAGTATTGGAATGGCGTCGTTCGAAGCATTGTATGGTCACAAATGCCGAACTCTCGTGTGTTGGCTTGAAGCGGGAGAGAAGCAGTTTGTCAGGCCCGAGATTGTGCAAGAGACGTCGGACAAAGTGAAGGATATACGCGAGCATCTAAAGGCGTCTCAAGACCGACAGAAAAGTTATGCCGACAAGAAAAGGCGGCCGATAGAGTTCCAAGTTGGTGATCGAGTTATGTTGAAAGTGTCCGCTTGGAAGGGTATTATCCGGTTTGGATAGCGTGGGAAGTTGAGTCCCCGTTTCCTTCGACCATTCACCGTGATTAAGCGAATAGGACTTCAAGCCTATCAATCAGAACTCCCTTTGGAGGTGAAGGGAATCCATAACACATTTCATGTGTGCTATCTTTGTAAATGTCTAGCGGAGGAGGAGAGTGTTATCCTACTCTCCGAGATTAGAGTTGATGAGGGAAACCGTTGCATCGAAGAACCCGATGCGATTTTGGAGAAGAAGACCAAGAAGCTTCGTCACAAGGAAGTCACTATGGTGAAGGTTCAATGGAAACACCATCGTGGTGCCAACGTGACTTGGGAGGCCGAAGAGGATATGAAGCGGAGATATCCACACCTCTTCACCTAGTCAAGATTTCGAGGACGAAATCTCTTTCAAGTTGGGGAGGATTGTAACACCCGTAAATTTGGCTTTCACATCGGGGACATATGTATATTCGAGGTATGTATATTCTCTCCCAGCTGCATGCGTTGCTCCGTCTTGTGTGAAAATTGCCAAGTTTAAGTGTTTGAGGTTTTAGGAATTTTGAGGCAGCTTCAAGGACTTACGCGGGCTACCGCGCGGCCTGAAGGTCGCGACCAAAGCCGCGGGACTCACTGGAGTGTGTGGGCCAAGGACACGCGCGGCTTACACCGCGACTCCATAGTTGCGTCCAAAGTCGCGGGATAGGATCTGCAGGCCAAATTCGGGATTTTTCCATTTTTGCCCATTATTTTGCATTTGGAGTTCTTGAGGTCGATTTTCGAAGAGCCAAAAGGTAGGGTTTCCTTCCCCCTTCATTCATTTCTACTTAATGCAAGGTTCTTATGCATTTATTAGGTTGGTTTAGGTTGGTGGTTGGGTTTAAGAAGTTGTGTTTCAAGCTCAAGTGTCATCTCTCCTTCTCTTTCAAGTATCATCATCTAGGATTTGCTAATAACCCATACAAGGTGAGTTTTCTATCCTTCATCCCTACATAATTTACTAGGGTTTATGTGTTGTAAACTTCATCTAGATCTCATGAACATGTATTTGGGTTTATGGTATTTTGACCTAACTATGGGTTTTAAGGATGTCAAGGTTTTGGAATCTAAACAAAAATGGTTGAAAGACAGTTAAGTTATAATCAATGATTTTCTAGATTTTATATATATTTGTTGAACAACTATTGTTTGTTGGGATTTTAGTACCCCAAGATGAAATTAGGGTTTCGGTAAAATCCAAATGTCGGTTTAATTGTCGTTATTGTGGTAAAATGGGAATGAGATTTATAACATCCTATTGAGGGATTGAGTAATGTCATCTTCTTGAGTTGGGGAGTCAAGACTCCGTATAGTTAAACTTTATATCTGCAAAGTGGGTTTTACCCTATTATACATGTTCAATTGTGAATGTACTTGTATGTTTTGGTATTTGGTCTTAGTGCAATGGATCCATAGGCACGGTGTTCCTATGTCCCCGTTTTGGACACTAGGTTCACCACTTTGGCACGGAATAGGCATCAGGTCACCATGATAAGTAAGGTGTGGACCTATACGGTCGGACAACGTCTCATGGGCAGTAAGGTGTAATTCCCTTGTGCTAGAGTTCCCCGTTTTGGAACTCTCAAGAATAGACCTAGAGAGGTTGACTTGATGTTTTCGAGCAATAGACTTAGAGGAGTTGAGCTCATTATGTGATTGGTGTTATTTGTACCATGTTTAATCACTAATGGTTTATTTGATTTGATGGTTTTAGCTCACGGCTATATCCTCCGCGTGACTCCGAATGGGTTTAGTACTTCCATTCTTATTTGACTTGTTCTCACTAGGCTTTAGCCTAACACTTGTTCTTTGTTGTCATGTTTGACAGGTCATCTTAGCGGTGGGGCACGTCGGGACTGAGGGAACGACCTTGGGGTCGTGAGTGGTCTTTTTGAGAAACATAGTGTTTATGCCAAAAATCTCCCAAGGAAAATTTAAGGTAAATGTGGAGCTTGATCGAACCAAAGAAAGTAACTTTAATAATCGCACGACAGTAATAAAAGTGAAATAAATGAGACAAGGGAATTGGTGACGCGGAAAACCCTAAAATGGGTAAAAAACCGTGGACGAGTATGAGTCGTCGTGCACTATGGACGTCAATCAGGGACGTCGTCCTTGTTAACAAGTGTTACAAGTGTAATACAATGTAAAATAGTACAATAAAGTAAAGTAGGTGGTGCGTCACAACAAACGACAGTAGGCTTTATGAACTTCGAGAGAAACTGAGCGAGCTTGAGAACGTAATTCGTGAGCTTGTAAAGTATGAGAATCAGGTGTCCGAATGTGAAGTTCAATCTTCATATTTATACTCCAATTGTCCGTTAGCAAGTCTTGAATGCATATCTTTAATAAAGTATTCGTTTAATATTGATGATAGCGTCCGTTACATCCGTTGTTATTGGTAACGTCTTCCGTTATGATCTCTAATCATAAACGTCCTTGTAATCCTGAAATAAACATAATATAAAGTATGTTATAGTTTAATAATTGAAATCATGTCGTACGACAGCCATCGTGGACGGGTTTTGATAGTTTGGTCGAAGTCGCTCAAAGGAAGGGCGTCAGTTATTTCTCTGGTCGTGCGACTATGGGTTAATTGACTGTTTGGAATCTATAGACGTACGACAAAGGACCTTGGTTATTTTTTTACCCAAACAGTTTCCCCCAAATTTAATTCAAGCGGCAACTTTTTGAAATTTAAATTTAAGACTAAGACACGTGTTATAAAAGAAAAAGCGGGTAACTTGTGTAGAACCGAATCGGTTCGTTTTCAACTGAATAATGACGTCACGTCAATCAGAATAAACAATTTGACAGCTAATGAAGGACAGGTGTCATGCTCTCGTTGAGTGCACTCAAAGGGTTGTCTGACACGAACGACACGTGTCAATTTTATGGACCGTCGATTTTTGGCGATTTGATTTCCTGGCGATTTGATTTCCGATTTTTAGTATAAATAGGGATTATCCTTAATCATTTCCTTTTTTATGCTTACCTTTTTAAAGAACACATATCTCCGGCGAGATTCACTTTCCGAGCGACCAGAATCCTTTACATTCTAAATTCGAGGTTTAGAACACTGTTTAAGGTACGATTTTCCGTTCTTCCCTCTGTGTCGATTTATGCATAAGAAGTCCATAGCTAGAAAGCCTAGGAAAGCTTGGGATATTCTTAGTTATTGGCGTGCGACTCTAAATATCCCGGATTTCCAGATGTCGAGCGAGCCTGTGAGCCTGTTTAGGGAAGAAGAACATTTAGATTACTTTAAGAGTTTGGCTAAGCTTCCAGATGAAATAAATCTGGTGTCCCCGGAAGATTTAAGGTCGGATGAAGTTCCAAAGGGATATTGTGTTCTGTATGAATATCCCTTTAAGATAGGTTCTTCTTGGCCATTTAGCCCTTTGGTCAGGGCATTTTTAGATGCGTTTGACCTGACGCCTGGACAATTAATGCCTCAATTCTGGCGGATTGTCTAGGTGATTGATCGTCTTACGGCCGATTGGGAGGTACCGTTCAATGTAAACGACCTCTTGACTGCCTATAGTGTTCGACCGGATAATTATCACCGGTATAGTCTGTTCCCTCGTTCGAAGGGAGACAATGTACTTATACATAACACCGCGGTGAACGATCGTGGTTGGAAACGTCAGTACGTTTTCCTCCAAGTGGCGTCTGTAAATGACGAAGACAGCCAATGGTTGTCATCCGGCTGGAACGAATCGGGTAGGTTTAATTATTTTTGTTGTGCGTTTTTGTCGTGCGTATATTCTGATGTCTTTCTTTGTTTGACAGTGATCGACTTCACTAAAGTGAAGCCAAAGAGAGATTCTCACGAAAAGATTCAGAGGATCTTGGAGAGAAGTATTACTGATCGTTCATTTTCCCCTCGGTCGAACGACGAGGAAGACGAGGCCGTTTTCGTAGCTGAGGTGACGTCTGTCGAGGGTTCTCGTAGAGAAGGAGAGAGGGAAGGAGAAGAAGAAAGAGAAGAAGAAATGACCGGTAAGTCGCTCGACAATACCCTTTACTTATATATCGTATGTCATTTCATTTTTTTTAACTTGCTCTCTTTTTTCAGAGGACGCAGCTGTAAAGTCGGCTGCCGTTAAGCGAGCCGAGCAACTGGAGCTCGCTCGTCAAGGGAGGGAGAAAGCAAGGAAAAGATCTTCCCCTTCCACGGGGGTAGATCCGAGACGTGTCTGAGGCAATCCTCGGTCTTCGCCCAAGAAGACGGGCGATGCCACTCTGTCGTCCCTTTCAGGGGCGACACCAGCGAAGGAAACCGTTGCTGGGGTCGAGCTTGGAGGCTCGACCAAGGAGACGAAGGATGCCCCAACAACAGGGGTGTCGGGCGTTGAAAAGCCCTTTGCCGCACCTTCTTCTTCCTCTAGGAGTGAGGAGAAGAATAAGGAAAAAGTGGGAGAAATGATATTCAAAGCCACTCTCCCAGCTGACTTTATGGCTAATGACGTTCTCGAAAGAGACGTCATTTTTCCACACTTGGCAAAATTTCTTCTCCCGACTTTCTACGATCGGTACAAAGAATCTCGGGTTGAGGACACGGGGGCACATGCTGCTGGCCTCTCTTTCATGGTAAGTTTTACTTATTCTCTTTTTTCGTTGCTCATTTTTTACTACTTATTCTTTTCCTTTTGTCGTGAAGGCTTTCCAAGCTTGTCTGAGCTTCTATGCTCAGACAGAAGGTCTTAGAAAAGGGCCGACGAGGCTCTTGAAAAGGAAAAGGTCGCTCTAGAGGCGGTCGAGGCTGAAAAAGCGAAGGTTGAAAACCTTAAGGCCGAACTCATCGATGCCCGGAGTCTACTAGAGATTTCGGATCGTGAGAAGGTCAAGATCAGGGACCGTCTCTTTGAGCTTGAGGCGTCTTTGACAAAGTTAGAGATCGAGAGGATTAAGGCTATTACCACTGCTGCTGCTTCTGCTGATGAGATCGCGACTCTGAAGAAGAAGGTTGAAGATCTGAAGGGCGACATGAAGGACTTGGAGATGGAGAATAAGCAAATTGAGGCTTTCTCCCGCTTCACAGCCCGAGCTGCTTTAATGAGGCGTCACTTAAAGGGGAAGGATCCTATGGCGTCGGCCTCCGAAGAACTCAAAACTTACCTCGACACTGTCGGGACTGAGAGGGACCTGGATGAGGACGACGAATTGGAGGAGGGTGATGTCGTAGAAGAAGTTGCAGCAGAGGAGACCGTTGTCGTCCAGGGACAACCTGACGTTCCTCCTACTTAATTTCTTTTGAACCTATCATCTAAAGGTCGGTCGTATGTGGTCGTCCTATATTTGTAATTTGATATCCAATGAAAAAAGTCTCTTTTGTTTATCGACGCTTATTACTTGTTTTTATAATTAATCGTATGTCGAATAATTTAAGTAGATGGACAACTACATTATATCAGACATTCAACCATACCATCATTTATAAAGAAATCAACTGAAACTTTCGACCGATCTTGGGTAATTTATAATAATGGTTCTTGATTCTAAGTATTGAACATCAAGTGCATAATTTAACCTTTGTCATCCATTAAAATCGAACATATACGCGTGATCACATGAGTTTTACTCGACACAAAGATTTTTAAATAAGTCGTGCGTCCCTGCGAAAAACAACATTAGTGGGGTGGTCGTTGCTTTGACCAACGACCTTCCGATGCTTAAGTCAGTAATCTTTCTTAAGAAATAATCGAAGGAAATAAATATGAAATTTAAAAGAGATACCTCTTTAAATGAACTGCATTCCAGCTTCGTGGGATATCTCGACCGTCGAGGGTTTGGATTTTATAAGCTCCTTTACCCACGATGCTAGAGATTTGATAAGGACCCTCCCACTTAGTGGAAAGCTTACCTGCATTGACCTCTTGAGTATTTTGAAATACTCGACGTAGAACGTAATCACCTTCTTGAAAAACTTTGATTTGGACATTTTTGTTGAAATGTCGCTCGACCACTTGTTTTTGTGCCGCCATGCGAATGTGCGCAGCTTCTCTAAGCTCTTCTAAAGCGTCGAGGTCATAACTTAGGTCGACCAAATTATGCTCAACGGACGTATGTCTTGAAGTCGGTAATCGTACCTCAATAGGTAACACAGCTTCACATCCATAGACTAAGGAAAAGGGAGTTTGTCCTGTGGACGTACGAGGTGTCGTACGATTAGCCCATAGAACGGAAGGCAATTCTTCCACCCACTTCCCTTTGGCAACTTTGAGTCTTTTCTTGATTGAATTGATGATAGTTTTATTACTCGACTCGGCTAGACCATTCGACTGTGGATATCGAGGCGTTGATGTTACCAACTTGATGTTCCTTTCTTCACAAAATCTTCGCATTCGATCACCGATGAATTGTGTCCCGTTGTCGCACGTTATTTCAGATGGAATTCTAAACCTACAAATGATGTTTGTTTGGATAAAAGAAACAACTTCTTTGTCCCGAACCTGGGAGAAAGCCGCTGCTTCGACCCACTTAGAGAAATAATCCGTTAAAACTAAAAGAAATACTTTTTGCCCAGGGGCAGGTGGTATTTTCCCAACAATGTCCATTCCCCGTTTCATAAAGGGCCATGGGATCAAAGTCGAGTGTAAAGGTTCAGAGGGTTTATGAGACATACCTGTGTGTTTTTGACATGCGTCGCACGACCGTACATACCTGATCGCAACTTGCCTTAATGTCGGCCAATAGTAACCTTGTCGTGATATCCGGTTGGCTAGACTGCGACTTCCTGAGTGATTTCCACGTTCACCGTCGTGCATATCTTGTAGGATTTTCTGGACTTGCGTCTTGTTGGTGATACATCGCAGATTCAGACCAGTCGAAGATCTTCGATATAATTGTCCTCTAATCATAACATACCTTGATGATTTAAATTTAACCTTTCTTGCTTCCATTTTGTCATCAGGCAGTTGATCGTTCTCCAGATAATTTTTAATATCGTCCGACCAAGAGTTTTCTTCCTCAATTGGTGCGACCAAAATATTACCATTGTCTTTAATGGATGGTGTTGCAAGGTGAACTATTGGGATATTGTCGAATGTCGTTTGATTAAGTGTTGATCCCAAATTGGCTAATGCGTCAGCTTGAGTGTTCTGATCTCTTGGTACCTGTTCGACTATGAAGCGACTGAACTTCTTTGCTTCTTCCTTTACTATTTTATAATAAGCAATCATCCTTGAATCTTTTGCTACAAATTCTCCATTAATTTGGTTAACAACTAGGGACGAATCGCTCCGGACATGTAGACATGTTGCCCCCAAGTCATGAGCAATTTTCATTCCTGCAATCAGTGCTTCATATTCTGCCTCATTATTTGTTGCCTTGAAGTCGCACCGTATGGAGTACACTATTTTGCCCCCTTATGGGGACTGTAGAACGACACCCAGGCCTGTTCCTCGTATGTTCGACGAACCATTGACGTCGAGCATCCAAGTAGTGTCGTGCAAAGTCGCCACAATTAACTCGTTGGACGTCGTCGCTTCTTCGAGTTCCGGACTGAAATCTGTAACAAAACCTGCCAAGACCTGTGATTTGATCGCCATCTTAGGTTTGAAATCCATATCGTAATTGCTGAGGTAGATGCTCCATTTAGCTAGTCGTCCTGTTAGTTCAGGTTTTCTTAACACAGACTTTAATGGAAAGTTAGTTATCACAGTTATAGGATGCGATTCAAAATAATGTCGTAGCTTCTTAGCGGCCATGACTAACGAAAGCAAAAGTTTTTCTATAGACGAGTACCTGGTTTCAGCGTCTAGTAGAGTTTTACTTACATAGTAGATTGGCAGTTGTTGTCCGCCGGTTTCTCGTATAAGGACTGCACTTACCGAATTAATGCTGACGGCCAGATAGAGTTGAAGAGCTTCACCTTTCTCTGGTTTAGAGAGGAAGGGAGGTGATGTCATGTATTTCTTGAGTTGTTGCAATGCCTCCTCGTGCTTATCAGTCCACTCGAATCCTTTATTTTTTCGTAGGACGTTGTAGAATAGGTGACATCTATCGGACGACCGAGAGATGAACCTGTTCAACGCTGCAACACGTCCTGTTAGACGTTGGACTTCTTTAAAATTTCTGGGTGACTTTAGCTCAATAATTGCTTTAATTTGGTCTGGGTTAGCTTCGATTCCTCGTCGTGTGACCATATAACCGAGAAATTTACCAACTCGAACTCCAAAAGAACATTTTGTTGGATTCAACTTCATTTTGTACTCACGCAAAATGTCGAACGATTGCTTCAAATGTCCTATATGATCGTCCGTATACTTTGATTTGACAAGCATGTCGTCGATGTATACTTCCATAGTATCGCCCAAATGTTCTTTGAACATCATATTCACCAATCGTTGATACGTCGAACCTGCATTCTTAAGACCAAAAGGCATTACTTTATAACAATAAATACCTTTATCTGTCATGAAGGTTGTTTTTTGTTGGTCGTCAGGATGCATCAATATCTGGTTATATCCAGAATATGCGTCCATAAAAGTGAGTAATTCATGTCCAGCTGTAGCGTCGACCATAGAATCGATGTGTGGCAATGGAAATGGATCTTTTGGACAAGCCTTGTTAAGGTCTGTGAAATCAATACAGACTCTCCATTTGCCATTTTTCTTTTGGACAACAACAACATTGGCAAGCCAGTCTGGATATTTGACTTCTCGTATTTTTCCTGTTTTAAGTAAATTATCAACTTCGTCGTTGATAACTTTATTTCTTTCAGGAGCGAATTTTCATCTTTTCTGCTGAACAGGCTTGAACGATGGATCAACGTTGAGTTTATGAGAAATGATACTTGGATCGATACCCACCATGTCTTCGTGCGTCCATGCGAAACAATCATTGTGATCCTGTAAAAAAGATATTAGTCTATTTTTAAAAGAAGGGTCGAGCGTCGAACCTATGTAAACCATCTGATCAGGCTTATCCTGGTTTAGGACGACAGCTTCCAAGCGATAGTCGTCGTCAGTCCCAGGAACGTCCTGGTTCTGTAATTGCTATATTGTCTGCTTCGGGGGCTTCAAAGAAACTTTGTAACATTCCCTAGCAACTTTTCTTTCGCCTTTGATCTCTTGTACTCCCCATTGCGTGGGAAATTTCAAGGTTTGGTGGTACGTTGAAGGTACAACTTTCATGTCATGAATCCAAGGTCGCCCAAGGATAACATTATAAGCTGATGAGCAATCGACAACATTGAACTTCGTTTGCCTGTTGATTCCTTTAGCATATACTGGTAGTGTGATTTCCCCCATGGTACTTGTCGCTCCTCCGTTAAATCCAACGAGTGTAGTCGAACGTCGTGTAATCTCGGATTTGTCGATTCCCATTGCTTTCACTGCATCAAAAAAGATAATGTTAGCTGAACTACCTCCATCGACGAGTATCCTCTTTGTCAGACAATTTCCAATGCTCAATTGGATAATTAATCCGTCATGATGTTTCTGATGTACGTCGTCGAGGTCTGCTTGGTCGAACGTCAAGGGCATAGCTTCTAATTCTGCGTCCTCCTTGGGTCTTGCCTCCTTTGGAATTGGTCGGTCGTCGGGACCGCGATTAGCATGTCTCTTAGCAGCTGAATATGTGGTCCCACAGACATCAGAGCCTCCGGTGATACAATTAATCACTTTGGCATGTTCTGGGGATGTGGGACGCACATCCTTTTTTCCCGTCAATTCTTGTAAATAACCTTTCGAATTAAGCCAGGACAGTTCTTTCTTCAAAGCGATGCAATCATCCGTTATATGACCAAAGTCACTGTGGAAATCGCACCATTTTGTTTTGTCTTTCTTATCACTGTCTTTATCGCTTTTCTTTGGCCATCGAACGTTTTGTTGGAGCTGTTTTAAGGACGTGATTATATCCTTAGTTGATCCAGGGAAATCATAAGATGATACTTTAGGATATTGGACAGACTTAGAAGTCGTCGGTCCTTTCTTTTCAAATCGGACGTTTGAAATTTGTCTAGTAGGCTCTGATCGACCAATCGATTTTGGTTTGAAGTCTGGCTTTTTGAGACCTAGGCTCTTCCGGTCGCCCGAGTGTTTATTTCTGAAAGCGAAGTCATCCTCGACCCTCATGTGAGCAAGCGTCCTTGCTCGTACGTCTTCAAAGGTTTCTGGAGGATACTTCGTAAGGTCGAGATACAACCCTGAACTATCATCCAGACCTCGTTTGTACGCTTCAATTGCTGTCTTCACGTCACAATTTCGGATACTAATCATTTCCGCGTTGAACCGGTTAAAGTAGTCCCGGATGGACTCTCCATTCTTTTGTACGACATAATAAAGGTCGCTCGTTTGTTTTTCCATTTTTCGACTACTAGCGAATTGTTGAGAAAATTGGTTCACTAATTCTGCAAAAGACGCGATAGTTTTAGGTTTGAGATTGATCAACCATTGTAACGTTGCTCCAGTCAAGGTTGCTCCAAAACTCTTGCACATGCAGACTTCTTGGAATTGATGCGGTATTGAAATAGTCCACATGAGCTGTTTGTATTGGGTGACGTGTTCTGTCGGATCAGTGACACCTGAATATTTTGGGGAGAAGGTCGGGATGCTATATTTCTTTGGGATGTCCACCAAAGCGATTTCATCGACGAACGGCGACGCCTGAAATCCTGTTCGTGGCTCGACATCAACTAGAACTGCTGCCCCCGGCAATTTGGCCAGCATCAACAAGACACGCTCATTCTGCTCTTCTAGAAACTTTTATCGTTGTGCAACAGGATCCATTGGTATACCCCCGGGAACACCCAATGGAACATAACCTGATCCGTTGAAGTTAGTCTGCTGCGAAGAATCAGAGGCATATCTATTGAACGACATAGAAGTCATAGGCATGGTTGGGATTACGAAGGTCGCAGGATTAACTGGTGGTGGACGAGGGTAATTAGGCAATGGAGGAGGTACGTTATAAGCACCAGTATAAGCATTCGTAGTCCTAGTCACATTGTTTCCACTTTGGCTTCTGAGATGCTCGATGGTTTCTGCCGCCTGTCGAGCCTGAGCTGTTAAAGCGTCAATACGGGCACGAGCAGCAGTCAGCTCCATGTTCATTTGGGCCACAACATGATCTTGAGTTCCTTGGAATGACATTATTCTGAATAACTGAAAAAAGAGAACACTCGAAGGAAAATGTTAGTACGTCGTAAGATTATCGAAGATTTTCTTTGGATGGGGCCCCACGGTGGGAGCCAAACTGTTTATGCCAAAAATCTCCCAAGGAAAATTTAAGGTAAATGTGGAGCTTGATCCAACCAAAGAAAGTAACTTTAATAATCGCACGACAGTAATAAAAGTGAAATAAATGAGACAAGGGAATTGGTGACGCGGAAAACCCTAAAATGGGTAAAAACCGCGGACGAGTATGAGTCGTCGTGCACTATGGACGTCAATCAGGGACGTCGTCCTTGTTAACAAGTGCTACAAGTGTAATACAATGTAAAATAGTACAATAAAGTAAAGTAGGTGGTGCGTCACAACAAACGACAGTAGGCTTTATGAACTTCGAGAGAAACTGAGCGAGCTTGAGAACGTAATTCGTGAGCTTGTAAAGTATGAGAATCAGGTGTCCGAATGTGAAGTTCAATCTTCATATTTATACTCCAATTGTCCGTTAGCAAGTCTTGAATGCATATCTTTAATAAAGTATCCGTTTAATATTGATGATAGCGTCCGTTACATCCGTTGTTATTGGTAACGTCTTCCGTTATGATCTCTAATCATAAACGTCCTTGTAATCCTGCAATAAACATAATATAAAGTATGTTATAGTTTAATAACTGAAATCATGTCGTACGACAGCCATCGTGGACGGGTTTTGATAGTTTGGTCGAAGTCGCTCAAAGGAAGGGCGTCAGTTATTTCTCTGGTCGTGCGACTATGGGTTAATTGACTGTTTGGAATCTATAGACGTACTACAAAGGACCTTGGTTATTTTTTTTACCCAAACACATAGTGACCAACATACCTTGATTTTTGAAGATATACCTTTTGGAAGGATTGCGACACCCGACCATAATCTAGTTAACCAATTTAGATTAGTAGGTTGTCGTTTTATGCTTCGTTATTGGGATTGTAAATACCTTACTATATACCCCGTCATGGGATGATACTCTTGGGTTGAATTGTTTACCTCTCTTCACAGGTTTAAATTATCCCTTATTTTAGGGTGTCATGTTTCTCTATTTTCAAACGTCATATTGCCGAAATTTCAAATTTTATTTCCGCCTAAATTTTAGAGTGTTACAGTACAACACAGTGTTGTAGTTACTAGTATGTATCACAGTAAGTTTCTGTTAGGTTGGTTGAGCACGTTTTTTTTCCTTCCAGTGCATCTTTGTTGATGGGTAATACAATGTATTACAATAAGTTTATTTCTTAAGATTTAGAATTATTGGGTATCACAATATGTATCATCGTTGTTTACAAAGTGTATCACAATGTATCTTCGTTGTTTTACGAGGGTATCACAACGTTTCTTATTTATTTTCGATGTTTACAAAAGGTATCACATTGTGCATCACGTATTTCGATGTTTACAAAGTGTATCACAGTGTGCATCGTGTGTTCGCTGGAATAATGTTTGCCAGAGAGAGGAAATAGGATATTTCTAAAATACCTAAAATGCCCTTTAATTAAAATTTTAATTAAAATTACCAAATTTAATGATTTCTTAATTTATCCTCTAATTTATAGTCAAGATTGGTTCTTACAGTTACCAATAATTTAGATATATATGAAAATGATAAATGTTCATTTATTTTGATTATGAGTATTTTAGGAAGATGATTATAGTTAATTAATTAGGATCAATGCTTTATATTAGAAAACAATTGAAATATTTATGAAACTAAATATTCAATAGAGTAGATGAAAAATTGAAATTGATTTGTATGAATGATATGACTTATATTTTAAACTCCCTATTTAATATATTAAATTAATATTTTATGTTAAGTTTAATAACTTATTCTATGCTTTTCTATTGTAACTTATATTTAAACTTTTTTAATTTTTTTAATTACGTTACTTTAATTTAAAAAAATTAATGAAAAAAAATATTTTAAAAATCAAGTAACAAGTTTTATTAATTATAGAAAATAATTACATATTAATAAAGTGGCGAAGGACCGTGTTAGAAGTTGAGTTAATGATGAAAAGTTTGAGAAGTGGATCTGAACCATTGATCTCTTTTAATCTCAAGCCTTTCCATGAATTGCATTTACGGCTTATAAGGGAATTGATCTGGTGCATCTTATCTCGGTGTATCGCATCCTAATGTGCGTCTATTTCTCAACCAACGGTCGATAACCACTTCTCACATTTCTCACCATTAACTCAACTTCTCACCTATTTTTGTTACTGTATGGTTAGAATTAAAAAAAATTAGTGGTTAGGTTAGGAAATAGATGGTCAATAAAAAAGGTGATTAATGGATAGTATATCATTAATCGACCTGATATAAATTATTAGAAATATGTATTATGTAGATATGGCATATCAGATGTATAGTCATGCTTACAATGGTTTTGTATTAGTATATATATATATATATATATATATATATATATATTTATATTTATCAGGGGCTACTTGTGGTGTTGTCAAGGGGAACCCATACTTGAGCATTCTCATTTGGATCCATACTTAGAGAATCTTCAACAGTATTGCTATCTTGTTTGCTATAATAGATAATCAAAAAGAAAATTTTCTAAAAAGTATTACATTCAACTCCAATAGATTTGCTATTTTAGAAATTTTAAAACAACTTATATTATTATAATATTGTCTAATTTATCATCCCAATACACTTTTTTTTTTAAAAACTTAATATAAAATGATAAAAATTGAATCTTATTGGTAGGATCGAATAAAATAAATATTTCTCTCTCCAACCATCAAGTTTTAGAGAATTCTCTAAACTTAGAAAAATTTCAAGTTTTCTCTATTTTAGCAAACAAGATAGCGAAGCTGTTTGAGAGGTTTAGAGTACAAAAACCAATTTTTTCTATTTTAGCAAAGCTGTTGGAGATGCTCTTACCACCGCCTAAATGGATGGATATTTTTGGAAAGTGATGATTCCAAAGTATGTGGGGTGTTCAAAAAAACCGTCGGACCGTTCAAACCGGTGGAACCAAGTCAAGCCGGACCGTTTTTGGCGATTTGAGCGGTCTGGCGGTCCGGTCTGGTCTGAAAATTTGTCAAACCGGACGGTCCGGTCCGGTCTGCAGTCTGGAGGTTTTTTTGGACGGTTTGGACCAAACCGACCGCCAAATACATATATATTTATTGTTTTTTTATATATGCATTTATATCTATTATTCAGACCAATGTTATCTTAAATATATTTTGTTAGACCCAATGTTATCTTAAATCTAGCCCAAACATAAAATAAATTTTGATTTTTGACATTTAAAAACTTGAAAGCACTATATGACTACTATTCATTAACATCAGCCGACTCACTGTGTTTACTTTTTTGTAGACTTTGTTAACTTTTTTTATGGACTTTGATTTTTAGTGTTTTGTTGGGATATTTTGTTTACTTTTTTTGTGGACTTTGTTACTTCAAATGGACTTAAGCCAATGAAACTTTAAAATTCAAAATTATATACGTTTTTTTTAAGTTTAAATTTTAAAGCCCATAAAAAGCCCAAACCGCCTAAACTGCGGTTCGGTTTGACCGGTCTGGGCACTTGATGTCAAACCGCTCGGTTTGAAAATTTAATAAACCGTCACTTGCGGTTTGGTTTGTGGTCTGAGGGGTTAAACCGCCCAAACCGAACCGCGAACATCCCTACGGAAAAGTATCCTATTTTACAGGGGTGTTAAAAAAAACCGTTGAACTGTTCAAACCGGTCGAATCAAGTTAAGTCAGATCGTTTTTGACAATTTGAGCGGTTTGAAGGTCCGGACGAGTCTGAAAAATAGTTAAACCACTCGGTCCGGTCCGATTTCTGGTTTGGACGTTTTTTTAGCGGTTTGGTTCAAACAGACCGCCAAAATACACATATATTAATTATATTTAGTTTTCATGTTGTAAGTTTAACTTTTATGGTCCAATTAAAAAAAGTTCGTTCAAGGCAATTAGTTTTTAGTTTACTTCTCACTTTTCCGCGTTCCTTAAATCGGTAAAATTCCGAAATCCGCCAAAAATCAAAATCAAAATTCCAAATCATCCTTCGACTTGTTCAATATTTGTCCAAAATTCCAACTATTGTTGATGGACTTGTTTAACTTTTTTTCCATGTTGTTCAATGTTTTTTAGTTTTGGAGATATATGTTTCTTTTATAATTCAGTATGGTATTTTTTAGTAATGTTATATTGGTAGAAAATTCATTTTTAAGATAGATGTTATGTTTTTTTTTTTAATTTAAAGCCTATAACAGGTCCAAACCGCCTGAATCGATCAAATTAGACAGCCTTTTGTGGTTTGATTTGACCGGTTTAGTCATTTGTTGCCATACCGCTCAGTTTGGAAAATTTCCTAAATCGCCATGATGGATTAGTTTGTGGCATGGGGGTTTAAACCAACCAAACTGGACCGTGAACACCCCTATTACCTCATGTTGGCGTAAGTTGTTGCATATAAAGAAGACCATAAACGGATATATTATTCACAAGGTAGGTAATAAGGGATCTACTTCACCTTGGTTTGATAATTGGCACCCAACTGACCCATTATGTACTTTTCTCACCAAGTGTGAGTGATCACCCTTGAATATAAAGTTATGTGATCAATAGTGTGAGTGAAAATGACCCTAAATGCACTAAAAAATATTGAGGTTCCACATTGTATCGAATATATGAAAGACCAAATCTAATAGAAGAATGTTCAAGGCCACTTGGTCCTTTCATGATTGTGGAAGTTTGGTGGAATATCCAAACGAAGTCATCAAAGTTCTTTAGTATATGATGGTTTTGTTTAGTCAATGCATCCTTCGTCATACATTCACCTTGTGGCTTGCTTTAACACCCACAATTTCGAGGCTCGGGTTTATGATTAATTACCTTATAGAACAACATTTTAGTTGATGAATCATGAAGGTTTTACATAATTATCTTATTGGAAAGTTTGAGGATACGAACAAAATAGAAACCCACGCGACCTAGCGAGTGACTTGCCCTGTCGCGAGACCCACTATTAGCCCAAAAAGCCAATTTTCTATAGGTTTTATCATTTTCTTCTTATTATATCTTCTCTTCTCCATTTCTCTTCACCATTGGCGATTTGGGCAACCTTGGGGCCGAGTTTTAGGAGCTTTCTGGAGCAAATGGAATATATACTTAGGTTTGTTGATCTCAAGATTTGAAAGAGGTAATCAATTTTTGATATTTTGAGTTTTAGCTTGGGTTTGTTGTGGATCTGATCTTGTGGTTGCATTTGGTGTATTCCTAGAATTGGATTGTTGTCTTAAGAAGATTTCGAGAGGTCCTTGCTTATAGATCTCAAGCCTTCATCGTTGGAAGCTAGAGTTTGGGTTTTTGGGATCTAGGTTTAACCTAACATAGCAAAGTGAGTTCAATTTGCTTTATAAAAACTATGTATATTCCAAAATGTCCATTTTGATGTACTGTCATGTTTTCCTTGCAATTTATCAATGTGTTTATTATTTGATGATTTGCATCTTTGGTACATTTTATTTTATAAATATTGTGAAATGTCTATATTTGAGGGTTTTTGACATTTTGATAATTATATCATAACAATGTATTTTTTTGATGATTTATTTTATAAATGGAGATTATTTGACGATAATACATATTCAGTGTATTTAGTTTAGAAAAGGTGTGTTATTGTGTTATGGGGTATTTTGAAAATACAAATGATATGATTTCATTTGGAAAATGACTTGTCACAACCAATGATGACTTTTTGAGTTCATTATACTTTTGGGCATAAGTTAGCCTATTTATTGAGTAAATGCATTTTATTGACTTATGTTGGATATTATTTGAGTAGTGAAAATAAATTATGGTGCTTATTGATTTGATTTTGGGTCATTTGAGAATTGGGGACATTTGACCGGTTTCAATTGTCGAATGTGGAGTTTTGGAATGAGTTGTATTTATTGCATATTTATTTGAAAATTACATGTTTTGATTGTGTTGATCATACATTTGGAGTCATATAATTTAGACGGTAATGCGATAGATCCATAAGGAGTCAATTTGTTGCTTTTGAAAAGGGATCATTATCCTTGTATTGTTGCTAGAAATATTCAGGATTAGCGGATGACTCAAGCTATAAACCATGGGTGGTTGAAATTGATGATTGTGTGATCCCTAGTGGGGGACTCAAGCTATAACCGTGGGTGGTTGAACTTGATGTCTCCCAAGCGATAGACCTGGAGTGGTTGAGCTTGATGACTATATGAGCGATATACCTGTAATGGTTGAGTTGGACAACCAAACGAGTGATAGACCTGGAGTGTTCGAGCTCGACGACCACACGTGCGATAGATCTAGAGTGGTTGAACTCGACGACTACACGAGCATACATGATACACAATAGCATAGTTGTTTGTGCAAAAATATTTCTTAAATATCCAAAATCTCTATTGTAACATGACTGTTAAAGATCTATTAGTTAATTGATATACGGAGGTTGTCCTACTTATTATATTCGTATCGACCGTCTTTATCTTGATCTTGGAATCTAGTCTAGTAGATTGAGTGGATATGTGAGTTGGATTATGATCTATGGTTTGTAAAACATATTTTTTGTTTAAAGAATTTTGTTAGAGGTATCTCTTTTTCTTTAATAATTGTAATTTAATTAAGTGGTACATTTATTAAATTGTATATTTAGTTCGTAAAATTTATGTATTGAAGCTTTCTAATTATATATGCACCAAATAATTTTTACATAATACATTTTTTAATTTAAAAAACTATTAAAATATTAATATTAATTATTTATAGCTTGATGGTTTATACTTAATAGAGTGAATTACATTGGTGGTCCATGTGGTTTGTTCAAAATTTGGATTTGGTCCCTAAAACAAACTATCTACATTGATAGTCCCTAAGTTTTCAAATTCACAACATTTAAGGTCCCTAATATTAACACCGTCAATTAACCACCGTTAAAAAGGTCTGTCATGTCTTTGGGCAATCTATAGAGACCAAAAGTGTAATCCACTCTAAGTTTTTTTGTGAAACACTTCTTCTTCTTCTTCTTCTTCTATTTTTATTTTTGAACTTTTTATCAAAGAAATACTAACGTTCTTCAATCACAAATCAATTTTTTATATTTAAATGCATATTATTTATAAATGTATTTTAAATATAAATCTTTATAATTATTGAAAAACGATTAAATAGTCAAAATAACTTTTACGTTAGAAAATCCCAAGTTTAGAAAACCAAAAAAAAAATCAAGAGATTCACATATATTTGTTGAGCATTGATATATGCATTTAAGTATTGGAAATTAAATACACTTACCATGAGATTATTAATATATAGTTAAACTACAAACAATTAAAATGATAACAAGCTAAAAATACAAAATATTATTTAAGATTAAAAAACATTGATTATTCAAACAATTAAGAAAACTATTGGTAAATTCTACAAAAATAATGGGTAACTATACGAGCAATTATAAATAAAGCGTTTGTTGTCCAAAAATATAGAATATTTGATATATAAACTTTTTCTCTTTCTTTTTAATCCAATAACCGTATAAAATCCTTTAAGTTGATACATCTTTAATAATATTTTCATTATTATATAAATTTAATTGTTTTAGTTTATTCATAATTACTTGATAATTCAATTTAATAATGTCTCACAATATTTGAACTTTAAAAGCATAATTATTTTTTCCTAACAAACAAATTTTATTATATAACTATCTCACATTAACTGTATTTTTAAGTTCTAATACTTTGTTTGCATATTTTAATGTCCAACATAAAAGATATATGAACTTTTTTTTTCTAAACTTCAGAATTTTTAATACGAAAGTAATTTTGCTAATTTAATAGGGTTTTTAAACTAATATAAATATTTTTATCTAATATGCAGTTTAATATAAGAAAAGTGATTTATGATTGGAGGCGAAAAATATTTTTAAAATAAAAAAATTTATAAAGAAAAGACATGATTTACAATTTTTTTGAAAAAAACGTGATCAACAAATTTTTTTTCCCAGAAAATTATGTTTTTGGTCTCTGTAGTTTTTTCAAAGATTGATTAGTTCCTTATAATTGTTGCTAACTAAAGGTGTTAACATCAGGGATCCTGAGTGTTACGAAACAGAAACGTTAGAGACTATCAGTATAGATAGTTTGTTTTAGGACTATATCCAAAATTTAAGCAAACCACAGGGACCACCAATATAATTCACTCTAATTAATAAGTAAAATATAAAAAAAAAATATTGTAGCTAATAATGAATACATGGGAAGAGTTTGAAAAACCCTAACAAACAATATAATTTTGAATGATTAAGTCCTTACACTATTTTTTTGGATGATAAAACCCTTAGAGTTTTTAAAATCGGTTAAATACAACCTTGAAACCTGTAAAAACAGGTTAATGTGATAAAAATTTGGGAAAAGTCTACAAAAACCCAACAAATTATCTGATTTTGAATGATTAAGTTCCTGATTTTTTTTAACAAATAAATCGCTAAACTTTTTCCTAAATCTCTTTACCAAATAAAATCTTGAGTTCTTTTGAACAAACAAATCTCAAAGTTTTTTTAATAAACAAAATCATGAACTTAATTTTGAACAAATAACTCCATTTTTTTAATAAAACATATATACAAATTCTTTCACTGACAACAAAGTAAAATGAATCAATTAAACAGAAAAAAATTATACTGTTTTCAACACTAACTCTGAAGCATTGAAAAGTTATGCCTAAAGTATAAATAGATACATACAAAAAATATAATCATCATTTCTTATACCAAAAAAAGTCGATCCTTTCATGAAATAACCAAAAAAACACTCGTCCCTTTACAAAATATACCAAAAAAAACGTCAATCCGTCCACAAATATACCAAAAAAATGGGCGTTTTTTTGTATATTTTGTGAAATGATGATCGTTTTTTTGGTATTTGTGAAGGTATAAATATAATTTTCATATGCATCTATTTATGTTTTAGGCATAACTTTTGAGTGTTTCGAATTTAGTAATGAAAATTGTTAATTTTTCTCTGTTTAATTGGTTTATTTTACTTTGTTGTCGGTGAAAGTAATTGTATATATTTTTTTGTTCATGATTTTGTTCAAAAAAAAAACTTTGGATTTATTTGTTCAAATTTAAGTTCATGATTTTGTTTTTTTTTTCAGAAAAAACTTTGGGATTTATTTGTTCAAAAAAGTTTAAGAATTTATTTGGTAAAAAGAATTTATTTAGAGATTTATTTAATTATTCAAAATCGGATAGTTTGTTGAGTTTTTTAAAACTTTTTCAAATTTTTATCACATTAACCTGTGTTTTTACAGGTTATAAAGATGTATTTAACCGGTTTTTATAAAAGTTTAAGAGTTTTATCATTCAAAAAAAATAGTTTAAGAACTTAATCATTCAAAATCAGATAGATTGTTGGGTTTTTTCAAACTTTTCCCTAAATACATTAATGTTACGTCAACAAATTAATGTAAAATGTATAACTTACTAATTGAAGCTAAATCCAATTTGAACAACTATTTCAAAAATTGTATAACTTACTAATTGAAGCTAAATCCAATTAATGTAAAATGTATAACTTACTAATTTAAGCTAAATCCAATTTGAACAACTATTTCAAAAATTGTCGATGCAGATGGTGTCAATTTGAACAACTATTTCAAAAATTGTCGATGCAGATGGTGTTATAGACTTGGTTTTGGTTTAGTTATTGGTCTTCATCAATTCACATCTAAATGAAATTGGGAAGAATTGATTCAGCCCAATCAATATTATTAGATGTTGGTCCTTCATGTTGTACCCCAGTGGTTTGGTAACATCCTGGGGGTCAGTGGATTGTATCCCTGACTACCCGGGTTCGAACCCTGTGGTGAGCATCTTGGACATCCAGATCATGGGTCTGCCACTTAGTGGTACCCTTAATTGGGTTGGGTCGTGGTCGACGGGGATTAGTCGGGTGACACCCTTAAGTGGGAGTCCACCAGGGCCGGTCCTGACATTTTGGAGGCCCTGTGTGAAAATATAAATATGGCCCTTGATTTTTTATATTATACTATTCATTAAACTAACTTTTTACTACATTCCGACGTTGTTTGATGATAAATTGTTCCATAACTTATGTTTATTTTGAATAAATTGTTCATATAGAATCAACCGATCATTATGCATAACTACAATAGCAACAAGAATATTCCATCAATCTGTTGTCATCTAAAAGCACCAACATTAAAAATTAAAAAGTTTCAAAAAACATATTGAAAAAACCAACGAAGGTTAAAACAGAATTATAAATTCTATTAAAAAATCAAGAAAATTTTATAAAACAAATCATCAGAAAAACAAACATATTAAAAAAGTTAAATAATCGAAGTTATTGAATCCTATTTTGCATCTAGAACTCTAGAATCGGAAGAGTCAAAAAAAGAAACATTTTTTGTTGGTGACAATGATGAAGAAAGATTGAAAAACAAATAAATTAAGGATTTTGGCTAACAATTTGAAAAATAAATTATAGAATAAACTTATTAAAAAACTATATAATTTAATTATCAAATAAACAATCAATTAGGAAACAGTTTTTTTTTAAATTATACATTAACCGATAAACTTGAAAATAAAAAAATCAATTTTTAGAGTTACAAAACAAAAGGAAAAAAAATCATTAAAATATTTTAGAGTTACAAAATAAAAGAAAAAAAATAGTTAAAATATTTAAAGCTATTTACAAATGGAAAATCTAAAAACCTGTATGCTAGGAGGACTTGAACCTGTGACAAGAAGATCATGTACTCACATTAAATGGTATTGCCACTACACTACAAAAGATGTTTGATTATGTTTTGTACTAAATAATTTATATATCAATTTCGTTACAAATAAAAAATTACAAATATATTCAGAGGCCCCGTGCGGCGGCACCGCCTCGAACACCCCAATGCACGGCCATGAAGCCTGGATACCTCAAAAACGTGTACGTGTGTTAACCTGCCGTTAAAAAAAATATATTATTAGATGTTGAATTTGGATAATTGATCCAATCTGTTAAACGATTGGACTGGACCAATTCTATCATTTGGATACAAAGAAAAACCACTTATTTTTTTGCCCAAAAAATAGATATTCTTATAAATCAAACAACCAACATAATTTATAACATAAATCACATGAAAAAAAAAAAGATCAAATATCTACACCATAATACCGAATACAAGTATCACCATTCTTCATATATATTTAAAGCTAATTGAATTGGGTTGGTTCAATTTTGTTGGCTAATAAATTGATATTCAACAAGTGATCAATTCAAAGTGAATGTTGAGGTTTATATTCAATTACAAGTTATTGAATCGGATCACTTCTAAACACTCTTACAAGTTGTTTATATTCATCGTTGCAACATAAAATTGTGATTATCGGGTTTTCAAACGTTGGATAAGAGCATGTTAATCAAATCCCCTAAAGATCCGAAAGAGGATCCATTCTCCATCAAAGCCTTCCTGCTTTTTTCACTCATGTCTTTGACTTTTTTCCTCAACTCACCATCATCACCACCGTCCATCAACTCCCTCACACCTCTCTCCACCTCTTCCGCCAACACCAGATCGCTGCCCTTATCTCTACTATCCAACCTCAACTCCACACTCAATCCAACCTCCTTAACCATCTCAAATGCATTCAACTGTTGCTCTGCATACAAAGGCCACGTGGCAATCGGTACACCGTACCATATGCTCTCCAATATCGAGTTCCATCCACAGTGTGACACAAACCCACCAATTGCTCCGTGTGCCAGCACACTCACCTGTGGGGCCCACCCACAAACCAACCCCATCTCAGCCGTCCGATGAATGAACCCATCTGGAAACAAATTTTCATCAACTTCCTTATAATCTTTTGAAAGCTCTAGCTTTGTCTTGGCCGGTTCACGAATTGCCCAAAGGAACCGGAACCCGGTTCGCTCCAGACCGGTTGCAATTTCTCTCACCTGGGCGCGGCTTAAGCTCCCCATGCTACCAAAACATAGGAAAACAACTGATCTCAAAGGCTGCCGGTCGAGCCATTCGATGATCTTTTCCATCCCGGACCGGTTTGGATGCCACTTAGACGGTCCAACATGATCAATTATCGGTCCAACCGGGTAAACCGGTGGCAAGCCGGTGTATTTAGAAGAAGACAAAGAGTCAAGCGCGTAGGGTTCGAGCTCTTGGAACGTATTTACAACAATACCCTTGGTTTCTTTGTACCTAAGCGCGTGACGTACAAACGTTGAGTAACCTGATTCGTTTTTCTTGATGCAGAATGATGGGAGGACGTTAGACGGAACTGAGTTGGCGTAACTCGGTACTGTTGTTAACTCGGTCGTCTGACTGACAGACTCGGTGGCCGGAAGGTTTGTGAGGTGGAGGACGAATCCGAGATAAGCCGCGGGAGACGCGAAGAATAGGTAACACGGAATGCCCAAATCATTGGCGACGTCGATCATCGGAGTGCAAAACATATCGATGAATATTCCGACGAGTGTTGTGAGGTTTTTGAGTGTTTGTTTGATTTTGGGTTTGTGGTTTTGTATGTGGAGTGAAATGAATTCGATGGTGGAGTTATATTGGTGTGGCGGCGGTGGGTCAACAGGAGGGATTTGGATGAATCGAATGTGCGGGGTGGAGGCTCGTGAAATGACGTAATCGTCGATGAGTGGCCTTTGAGGCATGGAGATTACGAGTATTGCGACGGAGATACGATGGTGATGGTGGTTGATGAGGTGGGTTGCAAATTCAACGGCAGGAACAAGGTTGCCGATGGCGGGTGTTGAGATGATTGCTATCTCTTCTCGCTTCATGTTTTCCGGCATGCTCTCCGGTGAACGTTGGAAACTCAGTTTGCTTTAATTAAAGGGGGTTCGAAAATAGAGTAATTTTTCTTTGTTTTTTTCTTCCACAGCACCTCATATAGGAATTTTTTAAATTATGAAAATTCAAATTTGAAAAACTTTAAAAAAGTTATTTAACTTTTGGATACTACAATATTTACTTATATTAGAGTAAACTACGATTTAGTCCTTGTGGTTTGATATTTATAACGGTTTTAGTCCCTTGTCTCTTAAAACTGCTTTTTTAGTCCTTGTGGTTTGTATTTTGCTTCCATTATCGTGCTTCCATCCAACTTTGTTAAAACTAGGGTTAAATCTTCAAAAAAAAATTACACATTTGGTCCTTGTGGTATATCAATTTTTATATTTTTATCCTTAAATTTCATAGTTTACATTTTTTATTTTTATTTTTTACATTTTCTTTATTTATTGTATTTCATCATGTCATTTATTTTTCTATTAATAATATTGTATATTTTCAATATTATATAACTTTAATTATAAAAATAATTAAATAACTTTACTAAAAATTTGATAAATACATGATATTTTTTCAAAGTTTTATGTTTAAATCTCCTAAAATTAATATTTTTAACTATTAATTTATTAAAGCTTTTTATTTATTTTAAATTACCGTTGATTTTTATTAATAATATTCAAAAAAAATAGTCTTATTTTATAGCAGCAGTTGTTAATTTTGTTAAATGCATTTTACTCCCATTATTTTATATTTTTATTTAAACTTTAATTTTTATTAATTAATCAAATTTGTTTAATATTTAAATTAAACACACACACACACATATATATATATATATATATATAAACCTTTGTAAAAAGTGGTCTTATATTATAACAACCGGTTGTTGTTTTTATTAGATGCATTTACTCCCAGTATTCCATATTTTTATTTAAACTTTATATTTTATCAATTAATCAAATTTATTTAATATTTAAATTAAACATATACACACACATATTGTTTTCTAGAAAAAATAGTCTTATTATATAAACAAATGTTTATATATATGTATGTGTGTGTGTTTGTGTGTATGTTTAATTTAAATATTAAACAAATTTGATTAATTAATAAAACTAAACTTTAAATAAAAATATGAAATAGTGGGAGTAAAGTGCATTTAACAAAAGTAACAACTGGTTGATATAAAATAAAACCTTTTTTTTTTATTTTATTAAAAAAATTCAATGGTAATTTAAAATAAATAAAAAACTTTAATAAATCAATAATTAAAAATATTAATTTTAGCAGATTTAAACATAAAACTTTGAAAAAATATCATATATTTATCAATATTTTTAGTAAAGTTATTTGATTATTTTTATAATTAAAGTTATAATAATATTGAAAATATACAATATTATTAATAGAAAATTAAATGTCTTGATGAAATACAATAAATAAAAAAGTAAAAAATAAAAAATGTAAACTATGAAATTTAAGGATAAAAATATAAAAATTTATATACAAGGACCAAATATGTAATTTTTTTTGGAAGATTTAACCTAGTTTTAACAAAGTTGGATGGAGGGATGTTAATGAAAACAAAATACAAACCATAAGAATGAAAAAGGGCAGTTTTAAAATACCAGGGACTAAAACCGTTATAAACATCAAACCACAGGGACTAAAATCATAGCTTACTCCATATATTATTAAAACTAGAAGTATACTACTCCAATAATCTCGATTTTAATTGTTTTTCTTTTCTTTTTTGTTTTTTGTTTTATTTTTTTCTTATATATTTTAAATTTTTTATATTTAAATTAAGATGTTTATCATGTTTTGATTATGTTTATCGGTTAGTTATGAATTCAAACATATAACTTTAGAAATTTGTATTCATGCATCATAATTTGTAATCTTAAATTTTAAGTAATATGTATCAATAAACAATACTTAATACATAAAAATTTGTTTTTAAAAGTTTTTTCGATAGTTTAATAATAATGTAATTTATTTTATGTTTAATAAAATAATGTTTTCTTATAAAATAAACATTAAATATTCTGTTAGATTTTTTTAATTATAATTTTAGATTTTTTATATTTAAAATTTAATTTTTATCATGTATTTAATTATGCAACGAGTGATTTTAAGAAAGTTAAAGTTGTTAGAGATAAGGATTAAATAGGAAGAAGTTTTAAGTTTTCATTCTATATTTAGGGGGTGTTTGGGATTGCTTATTTAAAACAACTTATGCTTATTTTGAAAAGTGCTTATCAACTTATGTGGTGTCAAACCGGAGTTTTCTAAAAAGTGTTTGGATTAGCTTATTGTGGTACCAAATCGTAATAAACTAATAAGTTGTTATTTAAAGGTGTTTGGGATTGCTTATACATATAAAAGAAACCAAAAAGTCATAAGCACTTTTGAAATAAGTTGATAAGTTAGAACAAAATGACTTATCAAAAATGGTTTTTCAACGGTTTGGTACCGCTATAAGCTATTTTCTTTTCTTTCCATCCAAACACTCAAAAGGACTTATCTCCGGTGCCAAATCGCAATAAGCTAAAAAGCCCCTCAAATAAGCAATCCCAAACACCCCCTTAATTTTTAAGTAATTTGCATTAAATATCGGTATATTAAGTTTTAACAATTGTTTTTAAGAGTTTTTTTATAGATGTTTTATAATATAGTATAGATACTTAACACATTCAATAAGATATTTTTTCTCTTAATATAACTTTCTTTTTGTTAACAATAAATGTCTTAATTTTTATGTATACCTTAATTAATCCTCAACAAAAAAATTATCATTGACTTTGGATTAACTTTCTTTTTGTTAACAATAAATGTCTTAATTTTTAAGAGTGAATTGTAGATTTGGTGCCTATGTTTTGATGTTTTTTTACTAGGGTATCTATGGTGTTTATTGTAGATTTAGTAATTGTTGTATTTAATTTGTTTTGTTCATGGTCTTTCTGACTAATGTCTCCGTTAACTCCGTTAAATTAAGAGATATTTTAGTTTTTTTTTATTCTTTTGTCTTTTTAACTCGGTTAAATTAAGGGATATTTTAGTTTTTTTCTTATTCTTTTGTCTTTTTACTATATAAAGTAAAAACAATATTTATATATATATATCTATATCTATATCTATACTATATATTAAAGGACTTAAACCTTGAAAATAGTTCTTGAAAGTAGTTATTGATACACGTAGTTACAGTTTTGGTCCCTGAACTCTTTTGATAGATTTATTTTATACCTTTTAATTTTACATTTTATATTTTACATTTTCATTATATTAACACATATAAGCATATATTAACTAAAATACGTTAAAAAAATAATTTTTAATTTTAACAAGTTACACCATTATAATCATCTCTTCGATACCTTCGAAATTAGTTCAATATTGAATATTTTTTTATTTAATTATTTTATTATATGTTAAAAATATGTTAAAAAATACGTTTTAACATGTCACATTAACATACATAATTACGTTGTATTTTGTGGATATCACATGTGATTAATTGTGGATATCACAAATTTCGATTATTTTGGGATATCACATGTCGATCAATGAAAACAGAATCATTCAAGATATATATATATATATATATATATATATATTATTTGAAATAAAGTAAAGTAATTTATTTGAAATAAAGAAAAATATTATTGAAGACCCTCGTAGACGTAGTTATTCTAACGCGCCAACATTTATCAACTCCGAAGATTTTGGTTATAAAGAATCAGCGAGGCATAACTCCTACTTCCAACGACAACTCCCCCCCTCCAACTCCATATCTTGATCAAATTCCGAGTTTATTTCATCCATGCATCGCACAAGTACAATATGTATTAGGCGATGAAGTTTGTGGATTTCGAGCCATATCTACTTGTTTCGGTGGTCATGAAGATGCATGGGACACTATCCGCGTAGAGTTAATGGATGAACTGGGTATTAAAAGGAGATTACCCAATGCCCACACTCATACACCATTGGACACATCATGCACTTCCAGATACAATGTCGTGGATTATTCCATACAAACGTAGATTATATGTGAATGAATAATATATAGAGTGTACTCGTACTCGTGAATATGTTGATTTAAATGAATAATCAAAACTGGAATATGTTGAAATAAAAAAATACGCAGTATATTTATTATGTTTATTATCTTGATGTTAAAACTTACGTTTGATGTAATGCATTTTCTTTTTCTTTTTTTAAATCGATTAACCAATGTATAATATATGACATATAATAACATAATTAAATCAAAAAAATATTCAATATTGGGTTCATTTCGAAGGTATCGACGAAACGATTATAATGGTGTAAGTTGTTAAAATCAAAAATTATTTTTTAATGTATTTTAGTTAATATATACTTATATGTGTTAATATAATGAAAATGTAAAATATAAAATGTAAAACTAAAAAGTATAAAGTAAATCTATCAAAAAAGTTCAGGGATAAAAACTGGTAACTATGAATTAAAAATAAAATAAAGGAATCCATGAGAGGGAATTGGAAATCGATAAAATTAAATGTTACATTTACCACCATTATAATTAATTATTTAATTTACTTTATATTTCTTGTTTTTCATTTTTCATTTTACACCCTTATCATGTTAACACAAATAATCGTATATAAACAAAAATGCAATGAAAAATACGTTCATTTTTCTACAAATTATACCATAATAATCGTCTCGTCAATACCTTTAAAACGAGCCCAATATTGAATGTTTTTTAATTTAACCGTACTATTAAATATCATGAATATCTACGAATTAATTTGTTTTCTATCCATACGTTTTATTTTTTTTCCACCGTTAGCACATTAAAAATATATAATCGTAAAATACCTTTCATTCTTATTATAAATTATATCATTATAAATTTTTTTCGTCAATAATTGTAATATAAACTAACAATTGAATATCTTTATGGGTTTAGGGTTTAGTGTTTTATAAGTTGTGATTCTTAGGTCATGGTTGATTGTTGATGACATGTCTATAAGGAAGTAGCATTAATTGCCCTTTCTTTACTCACATTCCGCTACATCGTGCGGGTATATGCCTAGTATATATATATATATTTATTTATTTATAGGATCAGGTTCAGGGGAAAACCCTAAATAAATAGAAAACCGAAAAACCACGAAAAAATGGATGAAAAGGTATATCAATATGGATGTCAATTTAACGAGAAAAATATGATTGTTTTTTTGGTGTAATTTATTTCGCTCGAATTTTGTTTATTTTTTTCTCTTTTTTTGAATAAAAAAATAGGGGGCTAGAGTTTTTTAATTCAAAAAATATTGTTGTAACCGCTCATTTAATCACATTCATCAGATCATCTAATCTAACGGTTGATAAAGTGTTTTTTAGTTTTTCATTTATTTGAGGTTTTCCTTTGAACCTCTGTCTATATATATATATATATATATATATATATATATATATATATATATATATATATATATATATATATATAGGGGAAAGATATTTTGCAACTTTATGAAAGGTTGCAATCTTTGCAACCCAATCTAGAGCCGTCCATTTGATCTTGATCAATTTTATTTTTCATTTTTTTAATTGTAGATGCACAGGGGTAAGTTAGTCCTTTTCTAATTTGTTTGTTTTTTAATTTATTTTTAATTATTATTGTAATTTATCATTTCCTAATTAGTAGCAGTTTTTTTTGGCAGGTTATTGATGCGGTTACATGGTAATTGTTTTTTTTTTTAATTATTCATGTAGTTGATATATTTCTTCTTTATAGGTGATTAATGTGAAATTCTTTCCTTAGGGTGTCAAGACTCAAGAATATTATATTTTTTTAATGTTATCATATTCTGAGTAGGTTTTCTTTTTTCCTGAATCGCTGCAAGCAGAAGTGTTTTTCCAATGGATATATATATATATATATATATATATAGCGATCATTAGCAAACTTATCTTATAGTGCAAACTTTGCAACCCAATTTCAACCAATCAATGAATTTCCTTTGTTTTTTGCTTAATTTTAATTATAAGGGTAAGTTTGTCTTTTTATATTTAATCTGTTTATATATGGTAATTATCTTGTTAAGTTATTTTTTGGATATGTTTCAATCAGGGCCGTTCCTGAGGGTGTTCGAGGTGGTTCTGCCGCACAGGGCCTCCGCTCGTCGGGGGCCTCCGGTTTTTAATTTCATATGCAAAATAGATATAAAAAAGGAACTCCATTATTTTAACCAAATTGTCGTGTAGTGCAGTTGGTTAACACTCTCTATTATCTAGGATAGATTCCAAGTTCAAATCCTACTACGCTCTTTTATGGTTTTTGGTTATTTTTATTATTTTTGAAACAACTTTTAATTTATTTGTTAATTATATAAAATATTTATGATTTCTTCATATTTAACGTAACTTTATTATAAATTTAACCAAAAAATTAATTATATAAAAGATCGAGAATTTAAGATAATTTGATTATATATTTTTCTAATAATTTATTTATTTTTTAATTGTTTAATTATCCAATGATGCCAAAATAGATCTTTTTCTTTTCTTTTATTTGTTTTTATATACACTGTCTATTATTTAGTTTCTTTATTATTGGTAGGGGGTTGTTTCAAACGAGAACAACCGAGTACATAAAAATTATATATGATTCACGTGACTTTGCTGACGACTTTAAGTCGCGGCAAAGTCGCGCATATAACACCCTCAATTTTGAAAAGAGTATCTAATTTAAAATTTCAATAGTACCTCAAGAAGTATAAAATTTCTTACGACAAGCTCACACTTGAGATACGAATCTATATTTAACCGTCAACAAAATCAATAAAATCTTATACAAGGGCTAATTTAAAAGTCGGGCGTTACTAAGACCCAAAATTCAAGTTGCTATTCCCAAGATAAATGTGGAATACTTCTCCAAATACTCTCACTCGTGCATGCAACTGATGACACTAATTATTTAGTGTCATTATGCTCTTTTTATCTTCTTTTTAGCATAGCTTTTACCTTCTAATCCCAACATTTGAGTAATTTTAGTTCATTATTTTCTCTTTTCTTATTTCTTGGAGCTAAAGATATGAAGAACTTGTTTTATTGCATTTGGATAAGCTAATTGGTGTATTTTTGGGCAGATTTATAAGTGCAGCAAGCTGCAGCATGCTGCAGCATCCTTACAGCAGTCGTATGGGGAGCTTAATGGATAAGCTAGGAGGAGCTTTTTGTGGGAAGACCTTTTTGAGTTTTGAATCTGACTTTTGGGAACCTTCTAGACTAATTTTTGGCTGATATGTAATTTATGGTTAAACACTTTATTGTCTTTTGGTTATTAACTCTTGGTTAAGACTACTTTTGTACTTTAAGTACTTTATTTAGTGGTAATTACCTTTTGTGCCACTCTCCTTGGTTATAAAAGGGGAGCTTGGGGTTGTAATTTAGGGGTTCATAATCCATAAACTATTCTCTCATTTGATAATTACAAGTAATATTTGAAGTCATCCTCTCTTGTTCTTTATTTACGCTTTATTATTTCTAGTATTCCTTACTTAGTTCTTTACTTTACTTGCAATTTATATTCAAGTCTTTATATTTGTTGTAATTTATATTTCCGTCATTTTAATTCTTGTCATTTATATTCCGTCATTTAATTTATGTCATTTATATTTATGCATTTATTTTCCGTCATTTATCGCTTTATGTCTTTAAATATGAGTAGCTAATTTATTTAGCTCGGGTGTAAGAAAAAATGGTGAGATTTCAAACCAAAGAAAGGTGGACATTGTTTCGCAATAACAATGTTCCATCATTTCATTTCAAGTTTTATAAAGTTCAATGACACTTCTTGACGAACTGATCACTTGCTAAAGTGTTAAAGTGCGGTTGACTTAGAGATAAGCTACCAAAAGCACGTCAGTTTGAATGATATGAGAAGTAGACTTGAGAGAGTTGCTTTTTATAAACTGATTTATTCTCGACAAGTTGATCGCTAGTCATTAGTGTTAAAGTGTAGAGAACTTAGAGATAAGCCCCTTCGAACACGTCAACTTGGATGATATGGGAATCGGCTCGAGAGAGCGGTTTTAGATACAAAGAGATTTGATCGTCCATATATTTTGAGGACTTTATTCTACACTATAAATAGCTGGAGGCTGCACAGAGATGTGTTTAGTCGAATCTAAACAGTTGTGTGAATATTGAAGTCCGAGAGGAATACCCTCAAAATAGATGGTGGATCTAGTTATGGCCAACTCATGCTACAGCATGTCTGTAGCATAAGTCTGCTGGAATTTGTGTTTAAATCTCACCTAATTGTCTTACACTCGTGCTTGCTTTAATATTTTGTTAATCTAATCAAGTGATAAACCAAACCAGATCATGTCTTCAAAATCGCCATCTGAAGTCATTTCTTTCTCTTACTTTTTAATCTACTTTTACTCCAATCTCTGTGGGACGATACTTGGTTCTTACCATTTTATTACTTGAAAGACGATATTAGATCTCATTGTATACTTGCTTTGAGGTTTAATTAGCACACGCCTATAGGTGTATTCCAAGCACTATCAGCAACCAACACTCATCTCTTCACAATAACGCTAGTACCATTCCCTAACCGAACCTGATGCACATGCCGACAAATAAAAATGTTAGGCTAACGCCTAGTGAGTTCAAGAGTTTTCAACATGAATAAGCATAATGTCAAAAGAAAATAATGCAATTTAAATCATGATCTTCTAAAAGGATTTACTTTAAAAACGAGACGACCCATTTTCCAATAACGCACATTTTTTTAAAGACGAATACCCCAAACATAAGGCATTCCTCCGTAAAGTAAATTCAACCCAAAACTCACCCAAAAGGCCAATAGAAATTTAACTCCCAATTTATAAAAACGCAGATAAAACTTTATTTCCCGAAACACCCAAACACGGGTGGGGCATAATACACAACTCATAAATCATGGATAAGAATCCATATATATATAAAACATCACCGAAAACGTGGATATTAATCCCAATACTCATGCGACCATAAAATGGAAGGAATCTAATTGACAACACATGAAGATGACATATATCATTCAAACCTTAATATACGTGGAGGGAAATCCAATATTAAGGTCATCATTTATAGTCAACCACACAAACCCAACGATAATCAAGTAAGGCATTAACATTTAAAATATTATTGGCCGACGACGGGGGAGACCTGTATCCGTTGAGAGTGGAGGAACACAAAAGTATGACACTCTTGCAACGTTAATCGCATGACACTTCACAACATAAAAGCCTAAGTGTCCCTACGATTTCTTAACAAGTTTCACCTCAAGAGTCAGTTGACCTTGGTGAACATTACCATGAATTCCACCTCGAAGGCCCGACACACTTAAGGACTACCTCCAAGGCATTACCTCAAGCGGCGGAGGTCCTAGTACCTACCTCCAAGGTAGCACTTCCAGACTTAACCCTCCTAGTGCCTACTTGAAAAGTTTAAGGTCATAAAACATGGGTCCCAGAGTCCAACCTCGCAATACCCAATTGACCAACAAATAAAGACTGACTTACGTGTCTATGAATCCAATGCAACACAGTCTAACATTACATGACTACACATGAATGACCAACACACTCGAGCATGTAATTATCAATAATGTGCAACAAGGTGCATTGATATGTAAATCATAATTGGGCTCTATATTGAGCCATTAAAACTGGACAAATATTCCCAAGACTCTTTTAAGTCAAAACTGAGCTAAAGTGCTCAAAATCCCTTTTTGACCAACAAATAACAGTCCCCAAATAATAAAACGCAATCGACTCACGTTACGTAAACACAAACTCCAAAATACATGAATAAACTCCAACACAGTTTAGATTGGGACAAATTATTTTCAAATTGAGTTTATACCATTTATTCTTTCAAAAACATCCCTTAACACAAAATTAACAATTTCTCCAAAACAAGCACTAAAAGTGCATTTATTCTTAAAAAGGTCTACTCCCATAAAATAAATCATTAAAATACTAATACTTATGATTTATTTATCAAAATGCCCAAAATCCCAAATATGGATGTTTTGCAAGGTTTATAAAGTTAAACGCTTCGAATAACCGAATTCACCAAATAACTCAACAGTTGATAATTTAATGCTAAACATATAAATATTTTAAAATGAACATTTTAGCATGTACACCGTTTTCACAAATCAACTTGAATTCACCTTGCTAGATTTAGGCTAAATCTAGACCCCCCCAACTTGAGCTCTTTTGAAGAAACTTAGATCTTCAAGCCAAAAACTTCCAAAAACCTAAATCCATAAATTTCTAACCATAAATATTCATATCCAATCATTTAGAATCGTTCCCCAAACATCTTATATAAAAAATCTCCATTTTGACCAAAGCCCTGATTTTGACCTAATTTTCCCAAAATCATCCAAACCGAAAACTTAAGAGATAAAGCACTAGGAGATCATAAATGGAGCATTTATAACTTATAGAAAGATTTAGAAGAGAGGAAGATGAACTCACCATTTAGGTTTTGAGTAAAACCCCCAAAACCTAGAAATTTCTTGGAATGGAGAGGAACACGTGAACCTAGCACATGAGGTTGTAATCACAAGCTTTGATAGTGAAGGAACACTTTAAAACCCAAGGAAATGGTCCCAAAATGAGTTAGGGTTAGTCATAGAAGATGGGGAAACAATTTGGGAGAGAAAGGGTGAAGTAGGAGAAGTGAGGATTGAGAGAAATGCTAAAAAATCACATATTTAAGGTCCTGGTACCCGTGGGCGACATTGGTATGCGACTATGACAATGTCAATGTCGCGGGGCATTGTCGCACAGAGTGTACCGAAGGTGATCCCCTTCCTGCGACTTTGCCAGGCGACAGTGGCACTGTCATAGTCGCTTGGCATAGTCGTCGGGTATGTACCGAGCCCCGAAACCCGACTTTTCCCCACACGAAATACCCTCGATTCTCATAGAGACTAAAAGCAATAAATTCTTAACTCAAAACCACGACGTAGAAATCACAAAAATGCACGGGGTGACTTTTGTTTACCGAAAAATTACGTGTGTTACAGCACATGTCCACTTTTTGGCTATTAATGCCGAATCACATATGATTTTGCACATAATTTGTTGTTTTCTTAAATAGTTAGCGTTCTCGTTTGAACAATTTTTTTTTCTCTCTCTCTATATATAATGATATCAAAATAAATAAAATAAGATTATTTTACGATTTAATTTATTTAAATTAAAAATTAATTATATTAAATATGGTTTTATTTTATTGTTTTAAAATGTTTATCTATTTTATAAATAAAATAGAGTAGTTTTTTTTGGAGAGGGTATCCCAGACCACATTGGGCCCAGACTAATCCCTGGCAATATGGGCCGAAGCCCGACTGCTAAAGCATGCAGCCCGGGGTCGAAGCCCCCGTACCTCCAGGATGCGTCCCCCAAGGTTCGAACATGAGACCGCTACTAGCTAGTCCACATGCCTTACCACTAGGCTAACACCCTTTTGGTAAAATAGAGTAGTTTTTCTTTGTTTGTTTTTTTCCACAGCACCTCAAAAACGAATTTTTTGAATTATTAAAATTCATATTTTTGGAAAAACTTTAAAAAAAATATTTGAATTCTGGATACTACGATATACTTAACACATTCAATAACTATTGACCTCTAAAAATGACCCTTAGAGCATCTCAGACAACTATGCTATATTTTTTTTCCTCTAAAATAAAATATTAAAAGTCAAAATCTCTAAAAAAATTTGTTTCCAACTCAAACAGCTGTTCTATTTTAGAGATTGTAGCATTAATTATATTATTAAAATAATCAATACATTAATAAATTATTATTTATCTCTTCTATACATTTTACTTCAATACCTCTTATTGATGGAAAGATTAAAATACCATTTATAATAGTGGGTTTCAAAGATTTCTTTAAATTTGAAAATTTTAATTTTGTCTTGTTTTTTTTTCTCTATTTTAACATACAATATAACATAGTTGATGGAGCAAAAGAACCTCTAAAACCATCAAAAATTATATTTTAAACATAGTTGTTGGTACGGGTGCTCACGGGTTGGGTTGATCGGGTTGAAGACATTTCAAAAACCCAACCCAATGTTGGCGGTTTAAGATTTTAAACTCAACCCAACCCAAACAAAAGAGCAACCCAACCCCCATTCGGTTTGGTCGGGTTGTGTTTAAACAAAGTAAAAACAATATAGAAAACATATAAATAAGGAAGTTTTCCTTTGAAATATGATCCATCATTCAAAATAATATACGAGTTCATCAAATATTTAGGTATTACATATAATTTTCCAATAATGTTCTCTTATGAGTTCTATTGCTCGTTATTGCCGAGTTGTTTTTGGTAACTAATACATAATAAAGAGAAATACAAATAATTTTAAGTCGCTAAAACGTTCATCGAGTTATCGGGTTGGTCGGTTACTTTGAGCCTAACCCAATATCAATCAAATATATTCGGGTTGTCCTAATTTTGTATCGATTATATGTCGGGTTATCTTGAGTCATTTTTTTCCGAGTTTTTTAGGTTAGGTTGATCAGTTTGGTCGGTTTTTTGAGCACCATTAGCTATTGGAGATAAGTTAACCCACAAGATTTTTAATCATAACTTTTATCGGTGGAAATAATAAAAAAATTATTTCTATCCTAAGCAATCATATTTAAGAAATTGTCAAAATTTTAAAAAAATTATCATCTCTCTTAAGAAAAATTGAATAATTAGTTGAAGACGAAAATTAGTTCAAAACCAAAATTTTGAAAAATCTATTTTTTTTAAAGTTTTAATATTAGTTATACTAATAAATTACTTAGGTGCCGTTTGTTTTTTAAGAGGTCTAAAGTCTGAAGTCTTATTTTAGTTATGATTAATAAGAGTGGTGTGTAAAAAGGTCTGAATGATTCAGACTTAAGAACCATTAAGAGGTTTTTTTAAAAAAACAAACAACCCCTTAATGTATTTATTATTCTAACAAATTTATAATGTGTAATTGGTAGAAATAATAAAATAATATTTTTTCTAATCTACCAACATTTAATTTGAAGATTTTCTATAATAAGAGACTTTTACACCCTTTTGTCTTGTTTTCTTCAAAATTGAGAAAATTTTGAGAGATTTAAAGAGTAAATTATTAAAAAAAATTTAGAAACTTAAATTTTTTTCATTTTGAAGAATCGGTTAAAAATGTTTTAATAACTTCTTTATGGAGTATGCTTTATAAAATTTATAATTGTGTGTATTATATAAACGTTTTATGCAAATTGAAAATAAGAAGTTAGTGAGATTTTTTATTAAAAAAATTAATTTGAAATTTATGTTTAAACATAATAAAAATCACAATTATGGTAATCATACCACTTGTACACAAATGACTATCTATATCTATACTATATTATAAAGATGACATAAAAATTATTAAAATCAAGTCTTAAAGCTTAATGTACTGCTATTTAATGTTAATTACTTAAAAAATAACCATAAAAGCTGTATGTACTACATTTAATGTTATTAATTAATTTTCAATCATTATCTTTAACCATTTTAACTCCTCTAAAATCATTTCCCACTTTAACTCCCCTAAAATAATTCTCAGCATATTTTAAATATAAAAAATCTAATATATAATTAAAAAATCTTACAAGATATTTTATAAAACAAAACTATATTATTAAACCAAAATAAATTACATTATATTATTAAGTCTAAATTAAACAAATTTATATAAAAAAAATCATTATCACTCTCTCACAACCATCCAAAATCGTAATGTAAATCGACAAAAAACAGAAAATAAAATGAAACATTAAAATCGTGATGTATCTAGCTGCATTGCGCGAGTACACTTCTAGTTTATATTTAAAAAAAGAAATTCAAACACATCAAGAGTAATCACTATATGAAAAATTATTACAATTGTATATAAGAAATTACAAATCACCTCAATTGCTTCACATTTTCAAGATATTTAACTTGTTTTTCTATACTCTATAATAATATAACAAAAATAAAATAACAAAATACCTAAAATGTATATTGACTGTGACTCTTTTAATAGACATTGAGTTGTTATTTCAGGTTGGGCGTTCTTTATGTGAGGCGTTCTTTAAGCAAAATAACTTAACAAAATATAATATTTAATACGTTAGTAAATTTGAGGGAAAATTGCATTAAAATGCGACCAATTTTGCTCTTATTTTTATTTTGGGAAACCAACTTTTAAAACATTCGTTTTAGGATATAAAACAAACTTTTCATTTATTTAAGAGATTCGTTTATTTGATAACCTACAAACGGTGACGTGGAACAGGTAAAATTTGACGTGTCACTTTTAATATAAATTGAAATTAGATGTCATTAATATTTTTTAAAATAGATTAATATGTTGATATGCACTCCCACAGTCCCACCCTCCGCCTCCCCTATCATCAACTACCGGTTGGTTCTTTCTGTTGACTCTCCGTCTCCCTCCATCAAAGACCAGTTGGTTTTCTCTCTTAATATGCTTAGCATTTTTAGATGGGTGAAGGTGGTGTAGAAAGAGTGTGGTGGTTTCTAATGGAGATGGTTGGAGACACGAGAGAGGTGTAACACCCCTAAAAATTGAAAATAACATACAAATAAAAAACTTCCAAAATCCTTTAAATACATAGTTTTAGATTTCAAATGTCTAGAGTTTACAAAGGAAGGAATACTAAAACACGTATCAGAGTTCTAATGGAACTATCTAATCCTTCAAATGAAAATAGAATAAGTCGGGTGTTACTAAAACCCCATAGTCCATTATCTTCCCAAAACCGGATGACGCCTCTAAAGCATTCCTACCGGAACTTCCACCAAGATCCAAACACCGCTCAGATTCATCTAAAACCTGATATACATGTCGATAAGAAAAGGTGTTAGGCTTAACGCCTTGTGAGTTAAAGCAATTTTCATCATATAAATCATAAAACGTTTAAAACAAATATTTTACTCTAAACACGACCATCCCTGAAAACATAAGTTATAAAAGGGGCTTTATTTATAAATCATGTTACTTCCAATACCAAACACCCATTTTAAATAAATGTCCAACATCCAAATTTCCAAAAAGCACACACAAGGTGCTACAACAAAATACTATTTGTATAACTATAAATAAAGTTGTACATTTCAAACATTGAAAGTATGGGTAAGGGAATACCTACAAATAACACCTTTTGGTGACGGGGGAGACCCCGTTCCATCAAATGTGGTGGGACACAAACTTAAGCCACTTATCATTGTTCTCGAGGTTCACTTCGGGCCATGGATCCCCGTATACGTCTCCTTTGAGCACCACCGCAAGATACATAAATGACTCTAGTGTCTACTCGATCTCTAGATGAATCTCACCACAAAAGTCACCAGTCTTCATATCGGACTCCAATGAGCACCACCGCAAGAATTAGCTCTGTATACGACTCAACTGAGTACCCCCACAAGCTCGCTACCTATGACTTGGGGACTACTCACTAGACTTAACTGTGGACCTCAAAACTCCACACTTAACAAATAAACAGACTCTTATGCTTATGGATCCAATGCATTATGGCCTAAAATTACATGACACCAATTGCATGATTTGTACACTCAAAACATGTAATATCCAACACTTATGCAATAAATTCATTTTATTATTAAGCTCCGTATTGAGTCATTAAAATCTGACAAAGTCCCAAAACTCATTTGAGTTCAAATCAAGCCAAAAGGTCTCGTAAAACGTTTGACTATGATAGTAAATCCAAAATAACTACATAAGTAAAAAATGCATACTTTTCAATGTTGAACAAATGCATGGTACCTATAACATGAATAGGTCCATAACCGCTACTTTATCCAAGTATAATGGCCAAAGGCCCAAAACCGTATGGTTCGTATTTCCAAAATATTCACAAGGTCAAAGAATGACCATTTCCAAGAATTTACATTCTTAAGATCGAAAGAGTAAAATGTCAACATCAAAACTCATAAGTTAGGTAAAATACCAAAACAATCATTGGCTCTAAAAGTAGTCAACAAATACTTCAACTCTTATAACAAATCCATTGCAACCATTTTTAATCCAAATCATACTTATTAGTAGCTAAAACAATATTTTGTCCAAACTCTCTAAATACCCGAGAAACATAATTTAGTTGATTAAATACCTTTTTAGTATCTCCAAACACCTAATAAAACATCGTAAATCATCTACATAGGTTTATTAATCCAAATATGTCCAAATATGCAAATATTCACAAAATCTATCAAATATGAAATGAGCTTATAGTAATGTGTTCAAGACCCAAAATAAATATATTTTGACATGCATATAGTTTTGTAAAGCAACTAGAACTCACTTTGTTAGATTTAGACTAAATCTAGGTTTTATCCCCAAAACTTGAGTTTTCTTGGATGAAGACTTGAAAGCTTCTAGTGAGCCCTCTAGATCTAAGCTCCAAGTTTTCTTCTAAGTTTCCCTGACCATAAACATCTCCAAAATTACACCAAGTTCTAAAGAGATAGAAGGAAAAAGGAGAACAATGAAACCCTAGCTTTTTAGGTGAAGAGATGAGAAGATTACCTTAACCACTTCTCTTGAATCCACCAAGATTGCACCTCTAGGGCTAAATATTCGGACCCCAAGCTTCCCAAATCTTACTAAGAGGAAAGAAAAGGGTTGGGAGAGGGTTTGGTGAAGAGACGATGAGAGAAAATGGAAGGGGGTGAAGTAGATGAGGAATAAATGCAACAAAGACTGAAAATTGGATTTTATGCAAGTTTGGACCCCGATCGCGATAATGACATGATACAGTGCCAGATGTCACTGTCGGGGCAAATGTACGGAGGCTTCACTCTTTGGTGCTATTGTGACATGCTACAGTGCTAGATGTCACCGCGCCAATTGGTGCGACTATGACATGCTACTGTGCCATATGTCACTGTAGCGGGTACTGTTGCACCGAGTGTATTGTGGCCAAAGTTTCGTGTTCATAATTTTGGGTTTCGTGCTTCCTACGACGTTCTATTATAGACCAAACTTTAACACTAGGCTAAAAATTTAAAAACATTGATGGGAATGAAATAAGATAAATATGGAATTTTTCTTACCCAAAAATATGAGTGTTACAAGAGGTGAAGAAGAGAGGTTGTGGTGATTAATGGGTGATCTACAGTCGCCGAAGTGGGGGGTGGGTGTTTGCAACCGGCGTCGGAAAGAGTTATCAATGGGAAGATGATGTAGGTGACGACAGTGATGGCCAAAAATCGGGCTCGGGCCGGGCCGGGCCCGAACGGGCTTCAGGCCCAAACAGTGATTTTAAAAACCGGGCCAATTGGGCTTCGGGTCGGGCTGGGCCGGGCTTCACCCAAAAATGTTCGGCCCGTTTAAGGTGGGAGTAAACCGGTTATATAAAAACCGGGCCGTGATCGGGCCTATGATTTTTTCGTATTTTTTTTAAAATAATTTATTTATATAATGGATCACTAAAATACACTTTAAAAATACGTTTTATTTATAATAAATCACCAAAATACACTTTAAAAATACATTTTATATATAATTTTAAGTTACAAACTTACAATACAAGTATTTATAGGGGTTTGGGGGGTAAAAAATACAAAAAAAGATCAAAAAAACGTATATAAACGGTAACATAACGTCTTTTTTTTTAAAGTACGAATCGGCCCGAGCCGCCAAAAACCCAAACCGGTCCATGATTTCGGGCTTCAAACCGGTTTGGCATCGGGCAGGGCCCGGCCGGGCTTTCAGGCGGGTCGGGCTTGGTTAATCGATCGGGCCACGTCGGGTCGGGCCAAGATGGCCATCACTAGGTGACGGTGTGGCTTGGGATCTATCTTTTTGTGTAACCTCCTCTTTTATTTTAGAAATATATTCATTAACAGTATTAGAATATTATTTTAGTCTTAGTTTTTTTTTTTTTAAACTTGTCATATCATCTGAGATAACCGGTTACCTGGTGAATAGGTAAACGAGTGCCTTAAATAAATAAAAAGTTTGTCTCAAACCCTAAAATGAAGGTTTTGAAAGTTGGTTCCCCAAAATATGAATAAGAGCAAAGTTGGTTCCATTTTGATGCAATTTTTCCTAATTTTTACTTGATGTTGAATATATCTTGCCCTTTTTAAAGTTTATAAGTTCTGCCTTTATTATCAATTATTCATTTAATTTCTTAAAAAAATATAATATACATAAAATACACTTTCGTACATTTTTTTGAGAGGCCAACATAATGTTATTAGAACTAATGAAATGAAAAGAAGTGCAATAAGGGTGCGTTTGATACACTGAACATGACAGGATATAACAGAACAAGGATCACTGTCCCATGTTTGACATGACTATTACATGGAACAGACATAAACATAGTGGAACATGCCCGTTCCACCCCCATCCCATGGAACAAGGTAGAACAAACTTATGTTTTACCAATATAATCTCAAAATAAAATATAATTCTCTTCTAAAACATTAAATACACCTTATTTTTTTTTATATCTTATTCATTCTTTAAATTTTATTTATTTTATTTTATGTTCTTTAAATTTTCACTTTATTGTCCTCAAATATTATTTTTATATAGTTACGCTGTTTTGATTAATTTATTTAAATATTAATAGTAAAAAATATAGAAAATGTTAAAAAATAAAAATTGGAAACTATATAAACTTTTTATTTTGGTGTCACTTTAATCTATCTTGAAGAGAACTTTCTAATACTATATTTTGTTATAATTTAATAAGTTATATAATTAATCAATATATATATATATATACATATATATATATATATAATATAAGCAACTTATTAGGGCTAAATTGGTCACGTTATTTATTCGTCCAGTTCTGTTTACCAAACGCTGAACAGTTGTTCTGTTTTGTTATGTCCCGTCCTGTTCTATCATGTCTGTCTGTGTACCAAACGCACCTTAAATGATCCTGCAAGTTGCAATACAAACCCGAAAGAAAACAAACAGTCAAAACCAAGTAAAAGAACCAAAACACCCATTGAAATTGTTGGTCCAAGTTAACAGAAAGTAAACACAACAAGTATTGTAGAAGGAGGGGGGGGGGGTTGAATACAATACTCAAAACTTTTCACTTAATTTAATTCTTATTGATATAAAATCAAGAATTACACATAGAAAACTTTGATTGTTGCGGAAGAGAATAGATGAACTATCTGTTCAAACAATCTTACACACAGAGAATGAAGAACAATTGAAAAACACTTAGAAAACAATGAACTTCGTAGAGAGAAAAAATTCCAACACTTAGTAAACTTGAAGGCTTGTGAAACTGGTGATGTTTGCATATTGAAGCATCCTCTATATATAATGCCTCATACATTTAATGCATGGGACACCTGTTGAGCAAGGGTAGGACATCAGGTCTTCTGCATGGTACATGATGTACCTTTTGTCTTGGAGTGTTTTGGCTTGAAGTGTTGACCTGTAGAGGATGGTGTAGATCTTTCCTTAAAAGAGTGTAAAATACAAAACATACTTTTTCTGATTTTCAGATGAGGTCCATATCAATGCAAGATATCACAAATATACTTTATCAGAAAAGTACAATGTGTTTGTGTCGATGACATTTTCCCACCAAAACTTATAAAAGACAAGTTTGGTAAAAAGGGAGACAAGTTGGCACATATGACAAATCACCACATACATCTTCAGGATTCCTGAAGATGTGTGATCGACATCATCATGGCCAATCGACACCATCATGGTTGATGGTGTTGTTCCACAATGGTAGGTAACTTAACTTTAGGCTGAGAAGTCCATCTTCAATCCGCTTTGACAAATACATTTCTTCTTTGACTTTTCGATTGATCTTCGACTTCACCGAACATTTGAATTGTAACTAAGCTGCTAGAAAGAACCTCAAAACATTCTAAGTAGGATGATACAAAATGGAAGATCGGGAGATCATATTCAAATCCTTAGATGACTCAACAGAAATCAACAACTCTTAATACCAAAATAGTGTAGTCTTGTGTAGGGGTGTACAAAAAACCGTCAACCTGCGAAACCAGCCCAATCTAACCCACCATCAACCCAATCCAACCCAACCCGCCAATTCGCCAAACCGCTAATTAGGAGGGTTGAAATTGGGTTAACATAACTCAACCCAACCCAAACCGCCAACCCGCCGCTAATATATATTATTTCAATGAAATTATACATATATATAATATTTACAACCATTATAATTTACAACCCAAAAAATATATACATATATTAGTCTAGTTTACAACCTAAAGAATATATACATATAGTAGTCCAATTTAAAACCCAAAGCTCGAAATTAATCCAACTAGGTTAAGACCCGAATTAATTCAACTAGGTCGATTGATACGTCTTAACAAACACGACGAGTACATTGAAACAACCAGATCGACGTTGTTTTCATTACATAAATGAACATATGAAGTATATTTTAAATAATAGATTTCAAATTAGAAGTATGAACATAAATGAACATATGGAGTATGTATAAATTAGAAGTTTGAACCATGAATTTCATTTTTCATTGCATTGATGTTGTTAGAAGTTTGTTTTTTATTGCGTAAAGAAATCTCATATGTTTCTTGTAGGTTTTTATTTTGTATTTTTTTGTCCTATTTATCGGTTGTTTCGCGATGAGAGGATTAAATTGAAGAAAGAGTTTGTAACACCCTAAAAATAGGAGTCAATTTAAACCTGGATAAATGCGGAAAATGCCATACTATAAATAAAGTAAATCACCCTGAAGAGGGGGAATAGTAAGGCGTTTACACAATCAATGACTACATAAGGGATATGAATCGACAACCTACTAATCTAAACCAAACTAATTCAGATTACATACGATTGTTGTTATCCCTTTCCAACAATAATGTGCAACACCCGTAATTTCGGTAAGTAAAAGTCACCCGGACGTTTTTGAAACTTGTAAATGGTGGGGTTTATGTTGGGAAAATATTATTTTAAGTCCCTAAGAGTTTCGGGAGTGTTGGCATAGAAAAAGTCGAGTTTCGGGGCTTGGTACGAGTCCGACTACAATGCCTGGCGACTATGACAGTGTCATAGTCGCACTGGCAAAGTCACAGGCAAGTTTTAGCCCACGATACACTTGGAGCGACTATGCCATGCGACAATTCCATGGCAAAGTCGCATGGCAATGTAGCACGGGTGTACCAAACTTGTTAAAAGTCGGATTTTCAGCCACATTCTTCATTTCCTCATAACTCTCTCATTTCAACTCCGTTTTTTGGCGATTCAAGTTGCTATGGGTTCGTTTTTTTAGAGATTTTCAAGGGTATATTGTTAGTTTTGGGCTTATATAAGATTATTTGGTGGTGGATTGGAAGCAAAGATCAAGAGCTCATCATCATCAACTCCATCTTTAAAAATTTTGGGGTTTTCTAGGTATTCACCAAAACCTAAGTGGTAAGTTCATCCCTTCCACTTCCAAACTTCTTTATGAGTTATAAATGATCTATTTATGACAACCTAGTGTTTTATTTCTCCCATATCGGTTTGGAAGATTTTGAGAAAAGTTAGGTCAAATTAGGATTTTTGGCCAAAATGGAGATTTTGATATAAGATGTTCGAGGAATGATTCTAAACACTTGGATATGTGTATTTATGGTTGGAAACTTATGGATTTAGGTTTTTGGAAGTTTTGGCTTGAGGATACAAATTTCTTCAAAGGAGCTCAAGTTGGGGAAAAAATCTAGATTTAGCCTAAATCTAGCAAGGTGAGTTCAAGTTGCTTTGTGAAAATGTTCTACATGCCAAAAATGTTCATTTTGACGTATTTATGTGTTTACTTGATAATTATAAATTTTGGATCATTTGATGAGTTTTGCGTAATTGGTACATTTGCTTTATAAAACTCGTGAAATACACATATTTGGGTTTTTGAACACTTTGGTAACTAAATCTTGAAAGTGTATTATTTTTATTGATTATTTCATATGTGGAGATTATTTGATGCTTATGCATCCTTAGTGTCATTAAATTTATAAATCATTTGGAAAGTACATGTTATTGTGTTATAAAGTATTTTTGGAGATAAACAATATGTTTTTGTTTGGAAAATGCCAACGATGGGTTTTGAGTTAATCATACCTTTGGAGCATGAGTTTGCATAAATGTCGGTCAAATACATTTTAGTACTTATTATGACTTTTAAATAAATAGTCAATTGGGTTGTTGAACTTTTGGCTCGATTTTGACTCATATGGGTCTTATGGGATAATTGTCCGGTTTTAATAACTCGATGTGGAGCTTTGGTAAAGATTTGCATTTATTGGATATATGTAACACCCGTAATTTTCGGTGAGTAAAGGTCACCCGGACGTTTTTGTAACTTGTATATGGTGGGATTTATGTTGAGAAAACATTACTTTAAGTTCCTAAGAGTTTCGGGAGTGTTGGCATAGAAAAAGTCGAGTTTCGGGGCTTGGTACGGGTCCGACTACAATGCCTGACGACTATGACATGGTCATAGTCGCACTGGAAAAGTAGCAGCCAAGGGAGAGTCTTCTGGACCATTTGAGCGACTATGACATGCGACAATGACATGTCAAGTTCGCATGTCATTGTAGCACACTGGTACCAGACTTGTTAAAAGTCGGATTTTCAGTCTCATTCTTCATTTCTTCATAACTCTCTCATTTCAACTCCGTTTTTGGCGATTCAAGTTGCTATGGTTTCGTTTTTGAGAGATTTTCAAGGTTAGATTGTTAGTTTTAGGTATATTCAAGAATATTTGGTGGTGTATTGGAAGCAAAGGTCAAGAGCTCATCATCATCACCTCCATCTTCAAGAAATTTGGGGTTTTCTAAGTTTTCACCAAAACCTAAGTGGTAAGTTTATCCCCTCCTTTTCTAAACCTTATTAGGTGATGTAAATGCTTCATTGATGATTTTCTAGTGTTTGATTCTTTCAGTTTCGGTTTGTAAGATTTTGGAAGGTTTGGGGTCAAAATTAGGGTTTTGACCAAAATGGAGATTTTGATGTCATGTGTTTGGGGATTGATTCTAAATGGTAGAATGTGATCATTTATGGGTGAAATTTGTGTATCTAGGTTTATGGAGGTTTCGACCTTGAAGATTCAAGTTTCTTCAAAGGAGCTCAAAGTGGGGTAAAATCTAGATTTAGCCTAAATCTAGCGAGGTGAGTTCAAGTTGATTTGTGAAAACGGTGTACATGCCAAAATGTTCATTTTAAAGTGTTTTGTGTTTTACATGAAATTGTTAACTGCTGATCACCTGTTAAGTTTTGATTATTTTGAAATGTTTAGTGTTATAAACATGGTGAAACATCCATTTTGGGATCTTTGAGAATTTTGGTAAATAAATGATGTTGAAATGTTTCTTTGATGATTTTACATATATAATTGGAGTTAATTTGACGTAAGTGTCATTTTGTGTATTTGATCTTATAAACCTTTTCGGAAAATGCATATTATCGTGTTATGAAGCATTTTGGAAATGTAAGGGTATGAGTTCATTTGGAAAATGATTCGCCTCAACCAATGATGAGATTTGAGTTAATCATACTTTTGGTCGTTGTTTTTGCATGATAATTGGTCAAACGTGTTTCAATGTTTATTACTGGCTTTCATTTGGGGTTTACGTAAATTGTTGGGCCTTTGGTTCGGTTTTGACTAAATTGAGTCTTGAGGACATTTGTCCGGATTAATAACCGTTGTGGGGGTTTTGAGTATGATGGCGCATTTTTCGTGTCATTTGAGAGTTACATGTTTTGGGAGCTTTGGTCTTTCATTTGGAGTCACGTAATGTTAGACAGTGTTGTAATGGATCCATAGGCACGTAAGTCTGTCTGTTTTGGGAAAGCAGGTAAGGATGCTTATTGACCGTTGACCACTTGGGTTCGCTAGCGAGTAGGCAATAGGTGGCTCGAGCCTCCGAGTTGAAACTCGTCTAGATTGGATAGGCATCCATGTCCGTAAGTCCTTGGGGTGGAACTCGACGGAGTATGGCTAGAGGCAATAAACGGTCCGAGGATTGTGATGCCTGGTATGGCATGAGAACTAGGTCCGAGATATGTGATGAAATCCAATAACATCACGGGTGGCCCCATTCACGTGTTCTCGCCACCCAAGATGGAAACGTTGAGATGACACGCGAGTACGTTGTATGGGCGGCCTACTCGTGTGTTTCTCTACTCTCAACGTATACGGGTCTCCCCGTCATCGATCCAGGGTATTTTTAAATGTTAATGTCATATCTTCAACTTTGGTTTTGTGGGGTCGGCGACAAATGATGGACTTAATATTGGGTTTCCCCCGTGTATATTAAGGCTTGAATGAAATACGTCATTCCCACATTTCGGTATTTGATTTCGTCCCATTTTATGGTTGCGTGAGTTTTGGGTCTAATGTCCCTGTTCACGGCGATATTTATTTATATGGGTTTTCATCTATGGTTTTTGAGTTGTGTGTCATGTCCCACCCGTGTTTTGGGTATTTCGAGATATAACATTTTACCCCCATTTTATACAATTGTGGGTCCTCTCTCTATTCTCATTTTGAGCAAGTTTTGGGTTAAATCTAAGTTTATAAAAGAACGTTTTATATTGGGAACTTAGCCCTTAAAACAGTTTGGTTTGGTCAACGCTTATATTGGTGTCTCTTTCGTTTAAAATGCATAATTATTAGTAAACAAGTCATGTTCATGATTGAAGCATATCATTTTGTAAGATTATGATTTTAATTGCATTCTTCCTCTTTAACGATTCATTTATAAATGTTGAAAACTCTTGAAATCACTAGGCGTTAAGCCTAACCCTTTTTATTTGTCGGCATGTGCATCAGGTTACAGTTGGGGGTTTTGGTTCCAGCAGTTCTATGAAGAGTTGAGTCTTAGCCTTACACAAGTGTAAGTAGTTGGTGAGGTCTTCCGCGATTTGGAGATAGTGATTGTTATTGGGTTTTAGTAGCACCCGTCCTTATTATAATCTGTATGTATGGAATGGAATGTGTGTATTAAGGTTCAATCTTAAATTGTGATTGTAGATGAATCAATTATCGATGTATTTAGAAAATTTTAAATTAGTTGATATTTCCAGAATTGAGGGTGTTACAATATATTTTGAGAATGACATGTTTTGAGTGCGTTAGACGTTAGTCATTCATTGGGAGTCCTGTAATATTTTAGACTGTAATGCAATGGATCCATAGGTATAAAGGTCGACTTTATCGTGTAAATGTGGGATAAGATCCCCGAGTTGTAATTTGGAAATTGGCATTGGTGATACGATGTAATTTCTAAATGAACAAGCGTGTTCAGGATAGTGAGATCCCAAGGTAAAGACCTGGATATGGTTGAACGTGGTGATTCTTTGGGCCAAAGACTTGGATAAAGTTGAACCCACAATTGCACCGAACTAAAGATTCGGATAGAGTTGATGTTCAAATGACTAAAGATCTGGATAGGGTTTATGTCTACCATGACTAAAGACTTGGATAGAGTTGATGTCAAGGGTTGTCCATCATTGAAACATGCTTATAACTAGGGGTGAGCATCGGAAGCGGGTACCCGCCTTTAGAACCGGAACCGCTTCGGAACTGCTGGTTCCGGAACCTTGGTGATTGGTTCTGGTTCTGGTTCTGGTTCCTAAAATGTGGAACCGATCGGGACCGGTTCCGGTTCCAGTTCTCATTTTTTTGGAACCGTTACCCGTTGGGTACCCACCGGGACCGGGTACCCGGTCCTGCTGGGTACCCAGAACCGGAACCGGGGGGTACCCGCTATTTTTTTAATAAAATATATTTTATTTATTTATAAAAATTTAATAAACCACCTTTTAGTGAAGTATCGTTTGTAGTATTTATTAACATCAACTAATTTTAATGACGTGAAGTGTTTTAGAAGCACCATTTGTAGTATTTATTTGTTTTGTAAGCACCGTTTGTAATATTTATTTCTTTTGTAAGCATCATTTGTAGTATTTATTATTTTTTAGTTTTTATCTTATTAGTTTTCACATTTGTGGTATTTATTTCTTTACGTTTGGATTTTGTAATATAATTAATATTTACCCTTTTATAATATAAATGATAAAAAAAGTTAAAAAATTTGATAGTGGGTACCCAGTTTCAGTTCCGGTTCCCAAATATAAAGAACCGGTGTAACCGGTTTCGGTTCCTTCATTCCAGGAACCGCCAGTTCCAGTTCCGGGAATTTTAGGCGGGTATCCGCCTTTGCTCACCCCTACTTATAACATAGATACATGGCATACCTTTGTGTTCCCGCAACGTTCAATGGAAACGGGTCTCCCCCATCGTCGAAAAAGGTGTGGTTTTGGGTATTGAGTATTATTCATGTTTTCGGTGACGATTTGAGTGTGGATCTTTATCCATGATTTGTGATTTTAATTATTGAACCTTATCCATGTTTTGAATATTTTGGATAAATGAGTCTTGTCCATGTTTACAGTATTGGAATATTAATTCCTATTGCGTTTTGAGTGAGTTTTGGATTTGGGTTCACATTTTAAGTAAATGCCTTATATTGGTATTGTCATCACCTAAAAAGCGTGTTATTGGAAAATCGGTCGTTTTCATATTTAGAGTAAATCATTTTGGAAATCATGATTTGAATTGCATACTTTCGTTTAACGATTTATATTTATTTATGATGAAAACTGTTAGATCATAGTCTCATTGGATTCAAGATCATCCAAACTGAAGACCGCAATCTGAAGCTAAAGCCGGAACGTCGACTCTCGATATTAAAGTCTATGTTTGTTTGTAATAAATGTCAAAGTAATTAATTGTTATTGTATTAGTTAACTTAGTTAGTTATTAGTTATATTATAGTTTGTTATTTAATATCTTTGTAATAGATACTATTTAGAAATAATATCTAGATATTATGTTAGGTAGTGTGTTAGACACACTAGATCTTTAAGCAAGTGTATTTCTATCTCTCTCTAAATCAAATATTATCAAGAATACACACACTTAAGGTGTAAAAGAGAGAAAACAGAGAAAACACATTCAAAACTTGAATCGATCAACCTTGTAACCATTTCTATTAATCGATACAGGTTGGTAATCATATTGTGTTGTTTTGATAAAACTTGATATAGTATTGTGGACCGACAATTGGTATCAGAGCCTGATTAAGATCAAAATCAAGTTTTTTAAAGAAAACGACTCTGTGTTCTTATTGAAAAATCGTTTTCGAGATTTAAGGTGTTTTAAGTGTTAAAATCGATCAAGTTGTGATCGATTAGGTTGCTAGATAGAGTTGTGAGTGTTTGATTTCAGTTTAAAGCTTAAATCGAGTTCCATTTTGTGAATTTTTGTGGTCTGAAAGTCGAGTTTATAAAGTTACAGTGCCATCGATTTACTTTTTAAAAAGTGATTTTTATCGAGATCGGGTGGTCACAATCAGTTCTAGAAGTGTTTGTAGTCATATTGGTAGAGTTTGGGTATGTTAATCTTGGAAAAACAGGTTGAAAAGTCGAATTTATCGAAGTACAGACGAACTTGCGCAAACCAGAGGAAGAACACACGCAAAGCTCACTTTGCGTAACCTACTTTGCGCAACCACTACATACGCAAAGCTTACTTTGCGCAACTCAAGCAACACGCAAAGTCCACTTCTCGCATCCAACGGCTAACGAAAACCCTAATTTTCGCAACTCACATCACATAAACCTCAGTTCACGTGATCAACTCCTCACAAAAAGCTCAACTCTACTTCGCACAACCCTCTTGTAACGCAAACCTTAGTTTGCACAACCCTCTAGTCACGTAAACCTCAGTTTGCGCAACCCACGTAATACGCAAACCTCTACTTTGCGCGACCTTCTTCAAACGCAAACCTGAATTTTGCGCCAATTTCACTCTTAGACGAACTTGCGCAAACCAGAGGAAGAACTCACGTAAAGCACACTTTGCGTAATTCACTTTGCGCAACCAACTCAATACGCAAAGCTCCACTTTGCGCAACCCAAGTGATACGCAAAGTCCACTTTGCACAACCAACGTGATACGCAAAGCTTACTTTGCGCAACACACTCGTCACGTAAACCACACTTTGCGCCACTCAAGTGAAAAGCAAACCCCAGTTTGCGCGACCCACGTAATACGCAAACCTCTCCTTTGCGCGACCTTCTTCAAACGCAAACCTGAATTTTGCGCCAATTTCACACTTAGACAAATTTTTGAAAACTGTAATGGGGTCTTTAATTGTCATAAATAGCGGGACCCCTATGCTAAGTCTGCCTAGGGGGACAAAATTTCTTGTGTGATCAAATTTTATCTGGACTAATAGTCAAGTACAAGTTCTTATTGCTCATCAATCAGAAACAGAATGAATTCCAGCGAAGCTAATTCAATCAATATGGATGAGAATACACCTGTACTTTACAAAGGAAGGATTTCTGACTTGGAAGCAGAAGGAGAGAAGAAAGAGACAACACTCTTGTGCTTGATGAGTCAGATGAAGATAAAAACCGAAGCTGATTCTAATAACGAGGTATATGATCAAATGCATGCCATGAAGTTAAAACTCCAAGATTTAGAGTCGATTCTTAAGCGTGAAAATGGTGTTATTACTGACAAAAACCAATCGATACAGAAACTTAGCGATGAAATTGCTGAGAAGAAAGTATTGGTTGAGGTTTTACATAGAAACAATGACACCAGCGCGAAAGAACAAACTATAATTCTTAAAGAGAATTTTGAACTCAAGTCTAAACTGCTAAAAAGTGAGCTTGATTTATATGAGCTTACGAATTTGCAATCTTCAACTTCCAAAGAAAACTTTTCTTTACTTGGTAAATTAAAAAGTTTGGAAGAGAAGTTATACAAAATGGGTCAAACTGAACAGACTATTCATCTGAACAAACCCAAAGAGGAAATAGAGAGATGGGGAATCGGTTATAAGAATCCTCACTGTCTTCAAAAAGGAATGTCTGAAGTGCCTGCACTTTATGATCATCTTCCTATGAAATTAGCTCGACGAATCCCTGAGTTTAAAACTTTCTGGACTAAACTATCAGAAGAGGATGAAGCCAACGAAACTGAAAAACGGTTGAAATCATCTAAAGTTCACCTTCCATTTTATTATGCGAAGATGAATAATAGTTATAATGAAAATCCAATATATCAAAAGAAGAAAACTCTTTCAAGTGATTTCTTTCAAAGTTATTCTGAAAAAGAAATGGAGGCGAAGCCTGTTCAAGGTAAGCTATATGTCCCTCCTCTCATTTTAGAAAGTAAAATTTCTGAACTCGAGAATTCTTTAACAGATGAAAGACTTTTGATGAATATTGAACAAAAAGTTTTTTCAACCGTGCTTAAAAATGTTGTTCTTTCTAACGCTTCAAACTCTAAAGATATGTTAGGTCTAAACTCTGATGGTGTTTCAGATAAGTGGTTTGAACAATTTGATTTTAATACCAAACTTCCAAAAACCAGTACGCCTGTTAACAGTGCAAAATCAACGAAAGTTGATAAATCAGTCTTTGTGAAAGCTTAAAATGCTAAAGGTAAGATTAAATCTCAGCATTCACAGAAACCGATCACTACTGGTAAGCCGAAGAAGGTGCATTCATTTGTTGCTCAAAAGTCTAACTCACAAGTTTCAAATGTTTCAGAAATGAACAATAAAAGACTTGAAGTTAAATCTGAATGACAACCAAAACAGGAGTTTGACGAGACGGATATATCATGTTCTAGTGCTGACTGTAATAAGATTACTACTAGTAAAGATGATATAATTGTGGATGTTGTTTTTTCTAAACCAAAACTTGCTGATTCTCGCAAGAAATTTTCAAAACAACAATTATTCCAGTTATCTTTGTCTGCTAGAAAGTTTTCAAATTATGATAGACATGATTATGCTTCTTGTCAAGATTCTGACATTTGGTTTGAAACATATCATGTTCCCTCTTATAATTCAAATTCTTCATTTGATTCTAAAAAGCAAAGCGGACCCAATTTGAAATGGGTGCCAAAATCATTTGCTAACACAGTTGGATCTAATTGGAAATGGATACTAAAGAAAAGGAATGATTCTGTGTTGCAGGTACCTACTGTCTAGGGGGAGTAGGAGAGAAAAGGCTTTTAAACACAACAGTTCAAGACCCGGACATCAAAGAACATATGGCTTCTAAGTACATCAACTTAGAACCCATACTTCAACGAAGTATGACTTCTAGACAAATCAGTTTAGGACTCGTTCCTCAAGAAATTAGGTTCTTGAATACAACAGTTCAAGACCCGCACTTCAAAGATAAAACAATGGTTTCTTAGCACGTCTGTTCAGAACCCGTGCTTAAGAAGAGAATATGGCTTTTGAACACATCAGTTCAAGACCCGTTCCTCAATGCTCAAGAGTCTTAATTCCATCTTTGTTTTAAGTCTATTTAAATCAATTGTTTCATTATTTCTCTTGTGCAGATCCGTCATATGTGGTACTTAGATAGCTGATGCTCCAAGCATATGACTGGACAAAAAGATATGCTGTCCAATTTTAAAGAGAAATATTGCGGATCAGTCAGATTCGGCAACGACCAGTTTTCTCCAATAATGGGATATGGTGATGTACAACATGACAATGTCACGATAAAGAAGGTGAGCTATGTAGAAGGCTTACGGCACAACCTGTTCAGTATCGGGCAGTTCTGTGACAAAATCTTAGAGGTCAATTTCAAAGCCAAGACGTGTTCAGTTCGCACTGAAGAAGGCGAGGAACTCTTTGTCGGAACAAGAAAGTCAGACCTCTACACAATTAACTTGTCAAAAATCCAGAACGACAAGCAGGTTTGTCTATTGACGAAAGCCTTGAAGCAACAAAATTGGTTATGGCATCGAAGGCTCTCTCACCTCAACTTCAGGTACATCAACAATTTGGTCAGTGGAAAGCTCGTCAAAGGACTTCCAGCGCTCAAATATGAAAGAGAACATGTTTGTGCAACATGTGAAAAGGGAAAGATGAAGAGGGCTCCACATAAACCAAAGCCTGAACCGAGTACAAGCGCTCCGTTAGAGTTATTGCATATGGACTTATGCGGTCCGATGCGAACTCAAAGTCTAGGAGGAAAGAAGTACATACTCATGATCGTGGACGATTAATCGCGATACACATGGGTCAAGTTTCTACGTTCAAAGGATGAGACACCAGATGTTCTCATCACATTCCTTAAGACGACCCAGGTGAATCTGCAGAAACCGGTAAAGTTTATAAGAACAGACAACGGCACAGAGTTCAAGAACCAAAAGGTTGAAGAATATCTCGAATCTGTCAGGATTTCACATCAATACTCTGCTGCTCGTACGCCTCAACAAAATGGAGTGTTCGAAAGAAGAAATCGTACGCTAGTTGAGGCTGCTCGTACTATGCTAAGTCAATCAGACTTACCTCTATTTTTGTGGGCTGAAGCTGTATCGACCGCGTGCTATACACAGAATCGCTCCATGATACATCGCAGATTCAAGAAGACTCCTTATGCTTTAATCAACAACCGAACACCGATACATCGTAGGTCTACTGTGAAGAGATGAGTGCTAATTGTGTGCTCGAGAAGTGATTTATCTTGGTGAATTATTCCACATTTATTTTGGGATTAGCAACTTGTATTTAGGTTACATAACATCCGTCTTTGGCTTAGTCCTTGTATAAGACTGGAGCTTATAATTTTTTGAGGTTAATTGTGAAATTTTATTGGAGGTATATCAAGTTTTGGTTTGTAGGAAGAAGTTTTATTCTTTTCTTGGTGTAATAATGAAATTTTAAATTAGTTGCTCTTTCCAAATTTGAGGGTGTTACAAGTTGGTAACAGAGCTTAAGTTTGAGAGATTTAGGTGTTGATTTTGGATACCTAGACTCAAACTAGCGTTCTTTTAAGCAAATGAAAGTGAAATTGCACCATTAGGCACTTTAAGATATGATATTTTGAGGTTGACGGAGTTACTAGAAACGGGAATCATGTTGAGGGTAGCAAGGTTGATCATGTACGGTACGTTCATAATTGCACCTGACTAGTGTTATGGTGAACCTACAAGTTACATGTGTATACTTAGACTACTTTGATATGATGACCGTTGGGGTAGTGAAGAAGTTTCTAAGTGGGTAGCCGTTAGAAGAGGTTGATGATTTTAACATTCATGTAACACCTCGATTTTCAGGTAAGCAATAATTCTTTAAATCGGTTTATCATTCGTAGTATAGTTTTTGCTATTAGTGTTACCTTGAGTCCTGTCTTAATTTGAGGTTAAGCGAGGTAGACGAAAAAGTTGGCAAGGTGCCAACAGTGCTCCGTGCGGCTCCCCGCGTGACCCAAACCGCGCCACCACCCGCGCGGGGATCTGACTTTGCACGACTCTAGTGCGCCGTGCGACTATCCACACGAGTCCACCCGCGCCAGCATCCGCACGCGGGCACTGTACGCATTAAAAGGGGGAAACTGGCCCCAAGTTCATTTCTTCACCTTAACCCCTTCTCAAGAACTCTCTCTACATCTCCCTCTTCATTTATTTCGACCTAACATATTTATTACCCCATTTCCTTCCTTCTTCAAGATTTATATCATCATTTAAGGTGTGGAAAGCTAGGGTTCAAGGATCTATCATCTCACCATCTCCATCTTCAACCTCAAACTTTAACTTGGGTTTTCTAGGTTTTCTAACAAAACCTAGTATGTGAGTTCAATCTATATTTTCTAAACTTTATACATGTCAAAACTTGTATTTTTAAACTATTGATCTCCTCTTTACTACATATTCTTGATTTGAACCATTTTGACCTAACTTGGGTATTTTTGGAGATTTTAGGGCTTTTACTATTTTGAGATATATCAAAGAGTTTTATAAATGGTGATACAATATGTGATAAAACTCGTGTATTGATGGTCATAAACTCTTGAAATGGTGCCATCTTGGTTATATGTGGATTTCACAATATTTTGGGGATTTACTTGCTAAAGGTAGATTTGGAAAATTAAATTCTTGGATTTCACTTCATGTTGTACTAATAATGAGCATTGTGGAGTATCGTTAACTTTGGAAAAATTATCCACTTGGGAAATGATTTATATTTGGAAATTTATCATGAGAACTATAGGTGCGATTATAGTTTTGTCATTAATAAAATAGTAACAAGCCTTAGACTATTATTAGTGGATCCCTAGGTATAGAGTCGGCTTAATATTGGGTTAACTCCCGTTTGTATCTAGTTGATACATTGGACCCTAGGAAGACAACTTGGTACGGTTATGTAGGACCGGATACTAGTCGTGGGTCGTAAATGTAAATCCTAGTGAATGAGTATGACTAGGATCATTGGGTGCCCTCCCCCACATCTGAGTACGAGCTGGCGAGTTCTTGACCTTGATCCTAGTATGGTGAGCTCAATAACTTGGAAAGTGACCTACTTTTGTGTTCCGCCACAATCCTTGGAAATTGGGTCTCCCCCGTCATCGAAAGATGTGCTTTGGACTGAAAGGTCCTCACGTGGTTAATATTTCATTTAATAATCCAATCTATTGTAAGATCATTTATTTGTTGCATTTAAATCATTTCTAAATCATTGATGTAAACTGTTTGTTCTCACTAGGCGTTAAGCCTAACACTTTTTTCTCAAATGACGTGTATAACAGGTTCCCTTAGCGGTGGGGCACCCAAGGTTTGAGGAAAGAGTGTGGAGTTATTGAGGCATTTTTGGGATAGGATTCTCTTGGAGATTGGCGTACAAATAGATTGAAACATTTTGGAACTTTGAAGTGACAACCGGCATAATCTAGATAGATGATGTTTAGATTAGTTTGTTGTTAATTTTCCTTTTCATTTTACAGGTTTTGTAGACGCTTACACTTTCCCCTTATTGGGTGGTTTTCTCCATTTATAAACGTCATGTTGCCGAATTTTCAAATTTTAAATTTATTCTAAATTTTAGGGTGTTACAATTCATCACCTGAAGTGACAGTAAGCATGATGATTGCATTAAGAGGACCATTTCGGGTCGGAATTATTTGTTGGATTAAAACCATAGACTTATGAAATCGACATTTTTCGAGGAGAAATTATAAGGTGAACCGATGAAATTTTCGATTATTGCCTTAAGATATTTGAGCATCCGGATGACAATAGTGTGACTGCAAAATTGAGGAGCATGGGTTCAAGATGTTGAGTGCCGATCAAATTCATACACGAAATTTATTTATAAAATAAATTGCATCAATTATTTCTCGTCTTTACAAATCATCATGTGGACTATATTACGAAAGCTTGGAAAAATGTTTAGAACGCACAATATTTTAAACCATGATTCTAAACCATGAGTTTAAACATGCATAAAATTGTTTTATTACACATAGTTGCAAACTTTGTTGAGACTTTTATTTATTCTCGTTGTTGTCCAACACTATTTTCAGATATTGTGAAGTCTGTATTTTGATGTTGTTTAGGGTCTTGGATAAGTAACTGTGGTTTATGACTTTAACATGGATCTCCTCCACATATGTTAAGTTTTTGGACGAATAGTTACCTTCCACTATTTTGGTGTTTGAGTTATATTGGGAATTGTATTTCATGCGAGTTTTGTTGAAATGTGTAACTTTATATCATATTGCAAAAAAAAAGGGCGGGGAAAATTTTGGAATTATGACATTTAGTGTAACACCCTCAAATTTTGAAAGAGCAACTAATTTAAAATTTCGGTATAATATCAACATAAGGAACAAAACTTCCTCATACAATTCAAAACTCAGTATACCTCAAGTTTAAATTCTATAACTAACCTCAACTAAACATAAACTCCAATAATATACAAGTACTAAATCGAAGCCGAGTGTTACTTAACCCCAAACACAAGGTGCTCTTCCCAAAACAAATGCGGAAGACTTCAACAAGCTAATCACTCTCCGAGCACGCAACTAGCACTCCTCTCTTCACAGTGTCACTAGAACTATTCCCAACGAAGTCTGTTGCACATGCCGACAAATAAAAAAGGTTACGCTAACGCCTAGTGAGTTCAAGAGTTTTTAACATTAATAAATATATCGTTAAAAATGAAAAATGCAATTGAAATCGTAATCTTTCAAAGTGGTATGCTTCAAATATGAAAACGACTCGTTTTCCAATAATACGTGTTTTAGACGAAGGAGACACCAATATAGACGTTTTCCAAACCAAACTATTTGAAGGACTAAGATCCCGATATAAAACGTTCTTTCGTAAATTAAATTCAACCCAAAACTCCCTCAAAATGAGAATAGAAAGTAGACTCCCAATTTATGAAACGCGGATAAGACTTTATATCCCAAGACATCCAAAACACGGGTGGGGCATAATACTCAACCCATAAACCATGGATAAAAACCTATATAAACAAAACGTCACCAAAAACATGGATAATAAAACTCAATACCCAAAATAATACCTTTCGGTGGCGGGGGAGACCCGAATTCCATCGAAAGTGGCGGGCACACAAAGTTAAGCTACTTCTCAATGTTCTCGAGCTTCACATAGAGTCATGAATCCCTGTATACGGCTCCCTACCGAGCAACCACCGCAAGATACCTAAACGACCTTGGTGTCTACTCGACCTCTAGATGAGTGTCACCACAAAAGCCACAAGTCCCCGTATCTGGCTCACAATGGGCACCTCTACAAGACTTAGCTTCGTACCACCACAAGCTTACGTAAAAACATGACTTGGGGACCACTCACTTAACTTCAAACGCGGACACTAAATTCCACGATGAACAACCAAACTGGATTACCAACGGGCATCGAGTTCAACCACCCACGATCTATACCTAGAGTCCTTCACTAAAGGTTACACGGTTATCGAGTTCAACCACCCACGATCTATACCTCGAGCTCTCGCTAGACATAAATAATTTCCAGCCCCAAAACAGGGATAAAGTCCCCAACTAAACCAAATGATTGACTTATATGTCTATGGATCCAATGCATTACAGTCTAAAAGGTTACATGACTCAAGCGAATGAATTGACACATTCAAAACATGTAACTCTCAAATAAGATGCAACTAAGTACACCATACGTCCAAGACTCCTTAACGAGCTACCAAAATTGAAAAAATGTTCCAAAGACTCATCTGAGTATAAACCAAGCCTTAAAAGGCATAATGAACGTTTGGCTATAATACGTGAGCCAATAAGGTTACATAAACCAAAATACATCTTTTCCCAAAAATCTTTGTCTCTCAAATCACAATTGGCTATCGGCCCAAAACTAAAATTTTTACAATTTCTAAAATGTTTGCAAAGTCGGGAACTACCAAACTCAAAGAACTCACACATTCGTACTTTCAAAACATCCCATTACCTGTATGATGCATATTTCCAACAACCACTTAAAGTGTATTTTGACCCTAATAATCTTCATTTATGAATAAATCATTAAACACCTTCATTCACAACCTATTTATCAAAATGCCCAAAAATCCCAAATGTGGGTGTTTTACAACGTTTATAAAGCTAAACACTTCAAATAATCAAAAGTTACCAAATAACTCAACAGCCGATAATTTCATGTAAAACACATAAACATTTTAAAATGGACATTTTGGCATGTACAACGTTTTCACAAATCAACTTGAACTCACCTTGCTAGATTTAGGCTAAATCTAGATTTTCCCCATCTTGAGTTCCTTTGAAGAAATTCGAATCTTCAAGCCAAAACTCCCAAAAACCTAGATTCATAAATTTCCAACCATAAATACACGTATCCAAACACTTATAATATTCCCCAAATATTTTACATCCAAGTCCCCACATTTGGCCAAAACCCTAATTTGACCTAATTTGACCTAATTTCTCCAAAATCATCAAAACCGAAATTTGAGAAACCAATCACTAGAAAATCATCAATGGAGCATTTATAACTTATAATAAGGTTTAGAAATGGAGAGGATAAACTTACCACTTAGGTTTTGGTAAAAACCTAGAAAACCCAAAATGAATCTTGAGGTTGAAGATGAAAATGGAGCCTTTTGACCCTAGCTTCAATCCTAAACTTGATGATGGGACACCTTATGAACTCAAGAAATGGCTCCAAAATGAGTTAAGGTTTGTGAGGGAAGGAGGAGAAACGATTTGGGAGAGAAAGGGAGAAGTTTAGATGTGAGAAATGAGAAAAATGGTTGAAATCCCCATTTTAACAGCCTTCACTCCCCCTGGTGCGACTATGACACGGTCATTGCCGCGTGTCATAGTCACACCAGGTGTACCGTGGGCGTTCCAACTTGTGCGATTATGACCGTGCGACTATGACATTGTCATAGTCGCCGGACATTGTAGCCGGACCCTTTCCAAGCCCCGAAACCCGACTTTTCCAACGCCAACACTCCCGATACTTTTAGGGACTTTAAATAATGCTTTCGCAACATAAATCCCACCATTTCCAAGTTGTAAAAATGTCCGAGTGACCTTTACTTACCGAAAATTACGGGTGTTACATTTAGTCATGACTTTGTCTTATGCTATTTGATTATTGAGAACGAAAATTTTGGCACCATTTGACTGTTTGGGTGCCATTGAGTTTCATTGAGTTTTATGGAAGTTTTGTTGAGTCTTATGGGGTTTTATTTTACGACATTTTGTGCCGCATGGATGAACTCTGAAATGTGTATACTTGAATTATTGTGTGTGTGTTAAATTATGAGTTTTATTGAACATTTTTATCTCATGCGAGTTCGGTTGAGAAGATGTTACCTTATGTCGTAATGCAAAAAAAATGGTAGTTTTGGAATTGTGAAACCGCATGATTTTCTCTATCAAGTTTTGTGCTAGTACATTTCATTACATACTACTTGGAGTACAAATTGGTTTATACTTATGGCGTGATTAAGTGTATGAGGAGTCTACGATAGTTCATACTAAATGTTTTGTTTTATGCACTTCGGTTGTTGGTGATTTTATTATCGTTTCCTATGAGTGCATTGTATTAATTTATTGGCATGCATGCCATTATAGCCATTATTTTTGAACTATTATGTGTATCGTTTGTACATCTTGAAACTTGAAGTCGATTTGAATTATTTTACGTATCAAACGAGTTACATGCACTTATCATTTTACTTGGTTTGGGAAATAAACTGATGTGTGTGGGTTTTGTTGGAAATTTTATTCCACGTCATTTTATGGTTAAATGGGAAATTTTTGGAACTTAATTACATAAATTTCTCCTTCTAGAGTTTATACAAACATTTGTTGCACACCGCTTTAGTGCAAGAAATTATTTTACGTACATGGCATAAAGTGATGCATATTCGGACCATAGCAGTCCATTTGAAAAGGTCGTTGCACATATTTTATTATTGTCGTTATTAGCTTGAGTAATTTTTTTTAAAAGCAATTATATATTAACCAACCCAACACTTACAATGACCCAATGGGAAGGTCTGCAAGAAGCAAACAACCCATTGACAAGCTGCACAATTCGCCTAGCACAGTTTCGATCGCAACAAAAACTTAAAGTACAGTACTAAAGCCACAAGACCAGGATGAGACCAAAATACCAACAAACAGTTGCATAAACATCTGTATCTTTGCCTAAAACAGCTGCTATAACCGATCCCGCGACTCACCGAATCCGCTCCAAGCCACCTCTAAAATTGCTCCAGATTACCAACAATCAAACGCCAAACTCAGACTCAAGAACCGGACCTATGTGCCGAAGATCTGTGCAAAGATGGCTTGCCAGGGGCAAACCAAAACCGCAAAATCATCAAAAAATAGTACTACAGCTGCAAAAACATTGCAACAACTGGAGAAATAAACTTTCAACGTTGTCTCGAGACCACTGATGAGCGCACTACAAGGTTGTCGTAGTTCAAAACCGATCACGAGCATTCCGCTGGAGCGTCCATCTACCTAATCCATTCGAGATTGGCACCATGATACCGTTTGCCGATCCATTCGAAACTCATCCGTTGCAATTCCGCGAATCTATCCACCATCTTCCTTTTATCATTTTTGAACACGATTTGGTTTCGATGCATCCAAAATGATCAAATGACTTTCGAAATGGTTTTATATGTGTGGCGTTTGTGACCACTTTGCACAACTGGCGAGTAAGCGATAGCGGATTTTTTACATGTACGATTAATTGTATAAAGATTTTGCGTTTGAAAAATCTTACGAAATTTTCAATTGGCATATTTATTGAGTCCTATAATTGAAAAACCTTGACTCATTACAACTATAGATTTAAACCCTCTTATGAAAAGAATTGTGATTTAGGAATAATTGATTCATTGGGAATTAAAGCGAGAGATGATCTGACGTTGGTCAGTCTTAAATTATGGGTTTCAGTTTTGAATTGGTGCACACATGAATAATTGAGGTATTAGATTTATGCCTTCTCCCAATTAATTAAGAGGTGATCTTTCTGCGTCGGTAAATCTGCTGGTTAAGGCCTTGTGTGGTTGCTTGCTTTTGGTTGGATATGAGTTGTTGGGTTGATTGTTCAACATCATGCATGTGTTGGGGGTGTGTCACCCGGGTGAGTCTTCAGGAATAAAGGAAATATTGTGGTTCGTTTGTTAGAGATGTAAGCTTGGGAATTTTAGTGCCATGTTAGGTGTCAACTTTAATTCAACAATACAAATCTAGAATGAAATATTTGACGGTATACCTACGTTTTCAGTATGACCATTTTGATTTTAGGCGTCAACTTGTTCTTTTGAAGTCAATGAATGTTTGGAGTGTTGTACTCTCGTTGGACCATAAGGAATGTTAACCTCCTAGTGACAGAACTTTTAGGAGATTAGATGTTGGTAATTAAGCATCGATGAATAGGATTTTCTTGATATGGTAAATATTTTATCACACTAAGCGTTTGATGAGGGAGTATAGTTCGGAGTTGCACAATCGCCCATTTTGGATAAACCGACTCCCTAGAGAGCATAATGGCAAGTCCCTGGAAGGAAGGCTCTACCGTTAACGAGGGTGAATTATTAAGAAATTTTGGGAATTCTTTGGGCTTAGGGGTTGATCTTTGGAATACGGTTGCAAAATCGTGTGGAACTGGGGCAAATTAGTCAATGAAAAGTAGAGGTCATTAGCTGCCCTTGGGGTAGTTCGTGTCACCTAAGGTTAGGAGGCAACCAAGATCGTATGGTTAGAAATTGCTCCAATAAGTTCGATGCTCACTCTGGTATGAGTGAAACATATCTCGGTGGCTATTGAAGGTGAAAGTCTTCATGCAAATAAGTATGACAGTTGCGTCATGAGGTCATCTAGTTATAACTCAAGGATAAATCGGGTTAGAGACAATCCCATGGAAAGGGAGACGGCCGTTTTGTGAGAATGGCGTCATTAAGGTCTATGACTCGTTTGTTACTTTTTGGGAACCGATGAAACCCAATAAGTGCTAAGGGGGTAATGAAATGTCTTGGGTAAGAAATAAATTTCGAGGACAAAATCATTCTAAGGTTGGGAGGATTGTAACACCCCGTCGTCGAAAAAGGTGTGGTTTTGGGTATTGAGTATTATCCATGTTTTCGGTGACGTTTTGAGTGTGGATCGTTATCCATGATTTGTGATTTTAGTTATTGAACCTTATCCATGTTTTGAATATTTTGGATAAATGTGTCTTGTCTAGGGGTGTTATTCGGTCGGTTAAATCGGTTTTCGGTTTATTCGGTTCGATTTAATCGGTTTTCAAACTTTTTAAAAACTAACCGATAACCAAACAAATAAGGTTCGGTTTATTCGGTTTCGGGTTATTCAGTTCGGTAACCGGTTAAACCGAATAAGGATTTATATTTTTTTGTTGGACATTTGCTCAAATAATGTTTTCAAATCAAGTGTTCGTTGCTTATAATATATAATTGTGTCATACATTATTACTCAACAATTGACTTATATTAAGTAAAATACACCATCTATCAAAACCTATATCTACCATATGACATTATTTTTCTTCATGCGACGATGTAATTCAAGCATAAAATGTAATCTAATAAATAAACATTATCTACTTCTAATAAAAAACATTATATATCAATAAAATATGTAAAATAATAATAGTATAACATATCTTAGGTTTATTTTTTATAAACATGCAATATATAAAATATTAGTCGAATGTGTTATTCGGGTTATTCGGTTTAACCAAATTAGGAAAAAATTAACCGAAAACCGAACCGAATAAAGATCCTTATTCGGTTAACCGAACGTTTAACCCGAAACCGTTTAACCCAATTTTCATTCGGTTCGGGTGGGTTATTCAGTTTCAGTTATTTTTGACACCCCTAGTCTTGTCCATGTTTACAGTATTAGAATATTAATTCCTAATTACGTTCTGAGTGAGTTTTGGATTTGGGTTCACATTTTGAGTAAATGCCTTATATTGGTATTGTCATCACCTAAAAAGCGTGTTATTGGAAAATGGGTCGTTTTCATATTTAGAGTAAATCATTTTGGAAATCATGATTTAAATTGCATACTTCCGTTTAACGATTTATATTTATTTATGATGAAAACTCTTGATCTCACTAGATGTTAGCCTAACATTTTTATTTGTCGGCATGTGCAACAGGTTCCGGTTGGGAATAGTTCTAGTGACACTGTGAAGAGATGAGTGCCAGTTGTGTGCTCGAGAAGTGATTTAGCTTGGTGAAGTATTCCACATTTATTTTTGGATTAGCAACTTGTATTTGGGTTACGTAACATCCGTCTTTGGCTTAGTCCTTGTATAAGACTGGAGCTTATAATTGTTTGAGGTTAATTGTGAAATTTTATTGGAGGTATATCAAGTTTTGATTTGTAGGAAGAAGTTTTATTCTTTTCTTGGTGTAATAATGAAATTTTAAATTAGTTGTTCTTTCCAAATTTGAGGGTGTTACATAATGTTCACCAGACAAAGTACGCCAATCTATACTTCTCCAAAAATGCTAATCTCGACTACTTGGCCCTCCACTCAATCCCAAGAAGCCCCACCGTTAAGATGACCTGATATACATGTCAATTTTAAAAAAAAATGTTAAGCTAAAGCCTAGTGAGAACAAACATTTATTTAATGTACGTAAAAATATAAACTTTGAAATATAATTTGCGGTAACCAAAAATGTGTTCATCAAAATTGGAAACCAATCACAATTATAACACATTATATACCTTACACCAAGCTACTCATTAAGCTCAACTCCTTTAAGTCTATTGCCCATGAAATCTTAATTTCAATCCCTCTAGGTCTATATCTTGAGATGTTCCAAAACGGGAACTCACGCACAATGGAATTACATCTTATTGCCCATGGGACGTTGCCCGACCATATAGGACCACACCTTATTTACCATGGTGACCTGATGCCTATTCCATGCCGAAGTAGTGAACTCAATGTCTAGAACTCAAGACATTAAGACCATCGTGCCTATGGATCCGTTGCACTAAGACCAAAACCATAAACTCAGTTAAATACACCACACTTAATTATGTATATCAAGTTTGGCACCAAGTTACACCCATAATCAATTCATATCATTGGTGCCTTGAACTTCCATCAACTTGGTGGAGAAATCTTCTAGAACCATAAGTTCATTAAATACCATCTTAAACCTTGTTAACAATAATAGAATTCATACTTACAAGTTTTCACATCAAAATATTAGTTCCTTATAAAACCCTAATTTAGTTTGGAATCATCAAAACCCCATAAATACAAAAGTGGTAACAATAAAACTTGTGAGAAACACCAATGTTCATAAATCCCATTTCAACTTCCTTTAGAAACACATTTGCCAAGACCAAACCCTAAAACCTCAAAAACTAGGTTTTTAGGTTAAGATTTATTAAATCCTCACACATAAGTTAGAAGACATGTAAAAGTTCAAAATACAAGTTTTTGGACATGTATAAAGTTTAAAAGTGAATGAACTTACCTTATTAGGTTATATATAAATAACCTATAAAATGGATGAACTTGAGAGAGAAAGAAGAGGAGACTTGAAGCTTCAACCACTAGGGTTCTTAATCACTGTTCACCAACCTATACTAAAGCATAAATGTTCCCAATAACTCATCCCAAGAGCAATAAATGAAGAGGAGTGATGATACCTACCTTGGCTCCAAGAAAATCGCCCAACACAAGCTCTAGAAGGGAATTAATGAGCTAAAATCGTTTTCCTGAAATTTAAAGAGGCTGGAGCAAGACAGCGATTGTGCCTAACAACTATGACATTGTCATAGTCCCTGACATTGTCGCCCGCTTCCACTGCCCCTCGGTACCAACTTGGCGACTATGCCATGCGATGGTGACAGTATGTCACAGTCGCTGTCATTGTTGCCGACTCTCCCTTGCTCTGTGTACATCCTTAGCGACTTTGCCAAGCGATAGTGACAGGATGTCACAATCGATGGAATTGTCGCCGGCTCTTTACCGGGCCTGAAGCTCACCCTTGCTTTTCTCCGCGACAACCCTCGATACATCACGTGATTCTTATGGTTGGTCCCATACATCTACTATGAGTATAAACTTGCCTAAATACTATCAATTTAGCATCGGGAATTATAAGACACAAAAAGGGTACTTACCAAAAATGCGGGTGTTACAGAGTTAACAAAGGTCAAACAAATAATATGTTTCAACAACTAATTGGAGTCGGATAGGTCCATCACGATCATACTTGATTGATGATTTGAATCGAATGCTATCATTCAAATGTGTGAAGTTTAATTCTAAGACTTAAGGATTTTAATATATATTTGGATGATTGTAATAACTAAAAACTTTGTTGGGTATATTTTAAATATTATTTATCATATTTCATTCGTCAACTTTATGTATATTTCTAACCACCTAACCCAACCCGCCCTAACCCACAAGGGTTGAGTTGGGTTATACTTTTGAATGGATTGGGCTGGGTTGAGAATTTTCAAACCGCCGTAATTAAGTTGGGTTGTGAAAATGTACAAAACCGCCCAACCTAACCCGCGTACACCTCTAGTCTTGTGAATTACCTCAGTGTTTCTAGCCTAGTCAATTATTACGTATTTGGAGATAAGAAAGTTGGTTTTGTGATCTATAGTTCCCATGAAATATATCCTTTTCAGATTCTCCTTAAGATCCACTAGAAGATGCGAGCTTGAATTCCTACAAACAACGCTTCAATAGATAGAGATCTTCTTCTATAAATAACGTTTATTGCAATGATCCCATAACAGGTAGTTAGTTGCCCAAATAAATGTCCGTCAAATTCGTGATAACCATGTCGAGAAGGATTCTTCTCCATGAAGGCGAATGAGTTCTGTTGCCTTCCCGCTTCTTCCCCACCAATTTAGAAACAAGTCCCAAACTGATCTAGCCTTCTTTAAGTATGGAAAGAAGTGATCAATTGCCTATGGTGTTTCTTCACAATTTGGACTTAGGATTGTATCCAGATATATGCCTTTATTATTCAAAGTTACATGTACCAGAAGACGTCCATGTAGAACATGCCACACAATTATATTTATCTTTCTTGGGACGAGGTTGCTCCAAGAAGTTTCCGGATGAAAGGTCATTGTAATACGAATCATTTTTCTTTGAAAATGATCTTCAATATTTTAACCGAGAAAATTCCATTGTCATCCAAATGCCACCACCATTTATCTCCGCGATCAACATTACACTGCAATTTTTAAAGCAATGTGGTTAGTTCAAATAAATAACTTAATCCCCGACACCTTTGAGTTCTATTTTGATCCCATGCCTAAACCCATGATCATCCATCAAACATTAATTAATAACATGAACTATTCAACTTTGCAGATTTAACGATACAACAAGTAACTAATTTGTAATCCAGGTAAGCTAGTTTACTGGGGTCGGCCAAACCAATCAATCAAACTAGAAATTGGTTTGATTCAAACTGTTGGGTCATCTAAAGATGACCTCCCGATCTTCCATATTGTATCATCCTACTTAGAATATTTTAAGGTTCTTTCTAGCAGTTTGGTTTCAATACCAATAACTTCTTCCTGTGGAAAAGTCGTATGATACTCTTCTTAGAAGGAGTTGACAACAGATATCCTACTGTTTTACATGAAGGTCCTTTTATTCCTAGAGTTTGGAACTGGTATAATTCTAAAAAGACAGACAAGGGAAATGTTGATGAGGACTCTTTTGAGGAAGAAAGAAATCCATCTACTGGGAGATACAATGTAAGGATCCCAGTAAATATAATGATGAAGTTTGACGTCTTGTAGCTCTTGATACTAAATCAGAGCCACCATTGCCCTTTCTCTGCCTGATGAGGTCTATCACTCTCTTGTTAACTTTCGTAATGCTAAAGAAATGTGGTCTACTATGTGTGTTCTTTACGAAGGTACGTCTGAGGTGAAAAAGAGCAGAAAGATTGCCCTTGTTAGAAAGTATGAACTCTTTTCGTATGAAAATGGTGAATATCTCACTACTACTATAACCGTTTTAACGGTCTTCTTAACGATCCAAAACTTGTGGATTGCATTTATGATAACGAGGAAGTCTTGTGCAAGTTCATGGACCGTCTTCCTGGGTTTTGGGAAAATATTTGTACTTGTATCAAGTATACCAAGGATCTTAACTCTATGCCACTCATTGTTTTATATGGCACTCTCTTCAACTATAAGCAGACTAAACTGCTAAGGAAGTCTATCACAAAAGACATAAAAAGCTCCTCTCTAGCCCTTGTCATTAATTCTTCCAAAAATTCTTTGTGTGTTCCTAGAATCACCTATCCCTATGATTCTGACAATGATAGTCAATAGGATCCCAATGATCCTTCAGAAGCCTATCTTAGTGAGGCTGATGATGAAGGAGAGGAGACCTTTGTTGCTCAACTGTCAGATGGTGTTGCCATGCTGGCAGGTTTTTTAAAGGCAAACCTCGCTTCTCTTCTGGAAAATCCAAGTTTTCAAGAAAATCCTCCTCTACTTTTTTCTAAAACCACTCCCTCTGACAAATCAAATGAGGAATGTTACAGGTGTGGGAGGAAAGGACACTTTGCTTCTGAGTGTAGAAGCAGGTCTTCTGATAAATCCAGACTACCCTCCTCTAGGCCTGTCAGAACCAAGTATGATTCCTACCAACTCTCTTTTCAATAGTCAAATATGTCTGTCCCTTCAAACTCTGATCGTGCTGAGAAATACAAGGCAAAATATAAGAGAGAGGTTCTTCATGACTACCCAGGTTTGAACCCCGTGGTGAGCATCCTGTGACATCCATGATCATGGGCCTGCCACATAGTGGTACCCTTAATTGGGTTGGGTCGTGATCGATGGGGATTAGTCGGGTGGCACCCTTAAGTGGGAGCCCGGATACCCCGGGAACGTGTGCGTGTGTTAACTTGCCGTTCAAAAAAAATATAAGAGAGTGAAAGAAAGAAATGTTTTTCTAGCCAATGAAGGAAAAGGTCTTCTTGCTAAATCTCATGATTGGGCAAATGAACCCACTTCTGAAAGTGACAAGGAAATGTCCAACCTTTACTTCATGGGTAAAATAGATGATGTTGATGAAAGTGAAGGTCGATCCTCCTATCTGGCTCTTGTGTTTGTTGAGTGCTCTACCTCATCTACCCAGTTACATCCCTTTTTCTCTCTCTCTCTCTCTCTCCGATACTGAGAAGATTGAAGTCTTTGACTCTTTGACCATTGACTTCTATGAAGCCAAAGATGCAAAGAAAAAGGCAAATGCTCAGATAACATCTCTCTTCTCAACTGCAAATTTGTCTTTCTCAGCTAAAACATTTTGACAAAATTAAGACTGAGCTTGAAGATTTGAAAACTATAAATTTCACTCTTGCCAAAAAGAAAATTAAACTTCTCAAAAGGTTTAAAAAGGAGCAATAAATTGTGAAAAGGTGGACAAGTTCCTCTAGAAATTTAGAAAAGATTTTTCAAGATCAAATGTCTTGTGATGACAAATCTGGACTAGGCTTTAGGAAATCTGACCTTGATCCTCCTTCTGACACCCATGCTTCTTTCTCTCTTCCTTCATTCTATGAGTCTTCCGAAGAGAACTCTGACAACTGTAAACCCTTGGACTCTTCTGATTTCTCTGAAAATCTCAAGTTTGGGATGTTCATTAAAGCCAAAATCATTGGTTCACCTCATGAAAGTGAGGAAGCCCAAGGATCAAATGACCCTCCCAAACCCATTCTTGAGTCTATGACATCTTTGACAATTAATGAGGGGTTCTTCTTCTAAACCCAAACCCTCTAAGATTCAAACCAGAGAATCTCAACCATCTTTAAAGAAATTCTCTTCCCCTGAAAAAGAGAAATCGGTTTCCGATCTTCCTTCCAAAAGAAAATTTCCCAAGAAAGATTCTAAGAAATCCTCCTCTCTTCATATTCCCAGATCTGTGATGTTGAAAAAGCTAAATCCCAAGATACCCTCTTCTAATCCCTTAGCTAACTCTGACAAAGGTATCTTCGATTCCAAAACTCTTAATTCCTCTCTCTTTTCAAAAGCCATAAAAGTCAATGTGAAAAGTCATCACAAGGAAGTTGATCAAAGCTCCAAAAAGGTTTTTACCTATAAAAAATGCTATAACTGTGGTGATACCTTCCATCTTGCTAAGGATTGTCTTGTGGAAAAAATTGATAGAAATGCTTCCAAGGATTCTACTTCTTCTTCTAACTCAAAAGGACCCATTTCCAAATGGGTACCAAAGAACTAATTTCTTTGTGATTGCAGGGTCTAGGAAACCAACAAATCTGGTGTCTTGATAGCGGGTGTTCACGATACATGACCGACAACAAATCTCTTCTTGTTGACTTTGTGCCTACTAAAGGTCCTTCTGTCACCTTTGGTGACAATTCTAGAGGAAATACTAAGGGTTATGGAACACTCTCAAATGGTTCCATCACCTTTAACAAGGTAGCATATGTCGAAGGCTTGATGCACAATCTCCTAAGCATAAGCTAGCTGTGTGATTTGGGTGTACAAAGTATTATTTGAACTATCCTCATGTATTATTTTCAACAAAAACATGGAAATTGTACTTTCTAGCTATCGAAAATAAAATGTCTATGTCATAAACATGGGGCATAGCTCATCCTTCGGAACAAACATCTGTTTTGTCTCTGAAAACTCTGCAAAAAGATGTTGGCTCTGGTACAAGCGTCTCTCTCACCTCAACTTCAATACATTGAATGTCCTCTCCAATCAAGAGCTTGTCACGGGTATGCCAAAATTATCCTTTGTAAAAGAAAAGCTGTGTGTTGCCTGTGAGAAAGGAAAACTCAAAATCTTCCTTCAAGTCCAAGCAATACTTTTCCATCTCCCAACCTCTCCAGATGTTCCACATGGATCTATGTGGACCCGTCTGCACCCCAAGCCTTTGTGGTCTAAGGTACATTCTTGTCATTATTGATGAATTTACTCGTTACAATTGGGTATTTTTTCTCAGGTATAAAAGTGACACTACTGAAGAAATTATAAAATTCATCAAGAAGTCCGAAGTGCTGAATGGGCAACTAGTATGATCTGTAAGAAGTGACAACGGAATAGAATTCAAGAATAGTATGCCGGATGACTTTTTCAATGATAAAGACATCTCTCAGAACTTCTCTGTCGTCAGAACTCCACAACAAAATGGTGTAGTGGAAAGAAAGAACAAAACACTATGTGAAGCTGCCCGATATATGCTGAGTGAATCTCATCTTCCTACCTATTTTTGGGCTGAAGCAATCAACACTGCATGCTTTACCCAAAATAGGTCCATTATTCTAAAAAGACATAACAAGACTCCTTATGAAGTCTTTTATGGTAGAAAACCCAATATTGGATTTCTTCATGTCTTTGGGTGTATCTACTACATTCTCAATGACAGAGAACAATTGGAAAAGTTTGATCCCAAGGCTGATGAAGGAATCATTGTGGGATATTCTCTCACTTCTAAAGCTTTCAGAGTCTATAACCTCGGACGGAAGTACATTGATGAATCCATCCATGTCAAATTTGATGACCTTAAAACGTCATCACTCTCTTGTGATGATGAATTGAACCGATGGATATCCTCTTGTGTTGGTGATGGTCCTCTTTCCACATCATCAAACATTCCTTATACACCTCCCATTCCTCAAATCCACATCTACCGAAACAATGATCCCTCTACATCCTTTAATCCCTATTCTTGTCATGAAGACAATCCTCAGACTGCCTAACCTCAAAATACACTTCAAATCATCCCCGTTTATCAACCAAATATTCGTTCTTTACCTATTCCTGCCGATCTTCCATCTCTCTCTCCTGAAAATTTCCCTTCCAACTCTCCTCTACAAATTTCCTTTACTCCTCCTTTGCCTCTTGCCATAAAGTGGATAAAAGATCACCCCATTGATCAAATCATTGGTGATCAACAAGATGGTGTTCAGACCAGAAGAGGTATTGGAAACTTATGTCTCTATGTGAACTTACTTTCACTCATTGAACCAAAGAAAGTTGAAAAAGCTCTAGCTGATCCATGTTGGATCACTGCCATGCAAGAAGAACTTTCTTAGTTTGAAAGGAACAAAGTCTGGAGATTGGTTCCTCGTCCTTCCAGAAAAACTATCATAGGAACCAAGTGGGTCTTTCGAAACAAAATGGATGAATAAGGCACTGTGATCAGAAACAAAGACAGACTGGTTGCACAAGGTTATAGGCAAGAGGAAGGGATTGACTATGATGAAACATTTGCTCCAGTTGCAAGACTTGAAGCCATCAGAATCTTCCTTGCTTATGATGCCTACAAGAACTTCAGAGTCTTCCATATGGATGTTAAAAGTGACTTTCTTAATAGGAAGCTAGCTAAAGAAGTTTATGTGAAACAACCTCCCGCTTTGAAGATTCAGTCCATCCTGACTATGTGTACAGGTTGGACAAAGCTCTCTTGGTCTAAAGTAGGATCCTCGTGCCTGGTATGACACTATTGCCGCTTTTCTTCTAAAGAACAAGTATTCAAGAGGTAAAATTGACAACACTCTCTTCATCAAGCAAACCTCAGGTAATCTCATTCTTTTTCAAATCTATGTGGATGATATCATTTTTGGTGACACTGATGAGTCACTTTGTGATGAATTTGCCTCTCTCATGAAAAGCCAACATGAGATGAGTATGATGGGGGAGCTCACCTTTTTCTTAGGACTTCAAGTTAAACAAACCTCAGAAAATATTTTCATAAATCAAAGTAAATACATACGTGACCTTCTGAAAAAGTTCAATTTTGAAAACTCCTCTCCCATGAAAACTCCCATGGCACCACCTTTGAAACTCCATGCTGATCCAGATGGTGTATCTATGGATATTACCAATTACCGAGGAATGATCGACTCTCTTTTTTATCTTACTGCAAGTAGACCAGACATTATGTTTGCTACGTGTCTGTGTGCGCGTTACTAAGCCAATCCGAAAGAATCTCACTTGGCTGCGGTTAAAAGCATTTTTCGATATCTAAAAGGTACCGTGAATCCGAGTATTTGGTATCCCAAAGACTCAGGTTTTGATCTAATGGGGTATTCAGATTCTAATTTTACAAGATCAAAAGTTGATAGGAAAAGCACTATTGGCAACTTCCAACTCCTTGGTGGTAAACTTGTTAGTTGGTCTAGCAATAAACAAGACTCAATTTCTACTTCTACTGCTGAAGCTGAGTATGTAGTTGCTGGAAGTTGCTGTGCTCAAATTCTCCGGATGAAGAATCAACTTAGAGACTACAATCAGCTATACTCCAACGTTCCGATTCTGTGTGACAACTCTAGTGTGATTGCCATCACAAACAATCTGGTGTTGCATTCTCGATATAAGCACATTGATGAGTGCGTGGAATGCACCTACATACGTGTGCTAATTAAACCTCAAAGCAAGTATATAATGATATCTAATGTTGTCTTTCAAGTAATAAAACGGTAAAATACCGGATATCTTCCCACAGAGATTGGAGTAAAAAGTGCATTAGAAGTATAATGAAAGATGTGATTTCAGATGATGATTTTGAAGCAATATTTTTGATTGGTTGGGGAACACAGGTTTAATTAAACAAGATTAAAAGAAAAGCAAGGGTGTAAGACTTGTGGTGGTATGTTAACCTAAATTCCAGTAGACCAATTCTACAGAAATGCTACAACATGATGCTATAGGAATGTTGCAGCATGATTGTGACAATAACTAGTTTTATTATCTATTTTAAGACACGTTCCTCTCGGACTCTGTAATGCCCGTAATTTCGGGTAGACTTCCACCTATTAAAGTTCATTTGGATAGCTAATAGTCTTGTAGTAATGCAAAAGTTACTTGGAATGTTTGTTGGTCCACAATATTATCAAGTTCTTATCAAAACAACAACACATATATTAACCAACCTGATTTGATTACAAACACGGAATACATATTGATTTATTTCTCTTTTGAAGCTCTCTGTGTTTTTCTATCTGATGAACAGTAAACTCAGATCTTGTATTTTTGTTGTGATATCTTTCTCAACACACTAACTAGATAATATCTAAACAAAGATATTAATATCCTAAATAATATCTAAACATAATATCTATATATTTAGGACTTATAACTAAAACACTAAAATATAATAAACTAACTTTGACATTTTATTACAAACTAACATTAGACTTATATTAAGAGTTGACTTTCCAGCTTTAGCTTCAGATTGCAAATTTCAGATTGGATGATCTTGAATCCAATAGATCTGTGCGCTAACAATCTCCCCCTTTGGATCAAGATCATTACTAAAAAGATTTAGCAACTCAGTCTTCTCTTTCAGCTCAGAAGATGCAATCTCCCTCTTAGTTTTCAACAAGTAGCAATCTCCCCAAAAGACGTAGATAAACTTTCTTTCAGATGATGGGAAGAAATTATCTTCAGATTTAGCTTAGAATGTTGTAGCAAAGTATCTTCAAAGAAAATTTCTCTCAAATCAGCATGTCTTCAGAATACTTGCTCTAAACTTGTGTTGTTCCCTATTTTTTTAGTAGCTCTTCTCCCCCTTTTTGATGAAAAGAGCAACGAGTTCATCAAAACTTTTATGTCAAGAAATGTCTTTCTTAAGGAGCTTCTGATCTGTCAATTCAAAAGATATTCATCCAAATCTTTTCAAATCCAGACAAAATAATCGTGTAACACCTGAATCAACAAATAAATCAGTTAAAATGCCTGTCAGTAACACTACGTCACTGTGTGTAACGAATACACATTGGAAAAGGAGCTTTTTGATGTTCACTTCCCCAGGGCTTCCATTCAATCATCGAAACACCACAAAGGTAAATTCTATGAACGTTATGACAAAGAAACAAAGTCCTTGTGTGTTCGTGCAAGTGATAGAAAGAATTAAGCACTTGATGATTGCTTATAAGGCTCAATATTGTGTAAACCACTGAGACAACAGTAAGTTTAAACACAGACTCAATGTGCATGAGTGAAGTGCGAAGGTGGGGCAGACTTCCTTCTTTTCAATATCCAGATTTTTCAAATGAAAATCAGATAGTAAATGTGTTGCTTCCCCTTTGAAAATGAAACATTTTCCTTTTAAGAAGAAAATGAGTAGCTGGTGGGGTTAATCAAGAGTTGGCATGGGCTAGTTGTCCGTTTCAATAATGTTCACCAAAGAAATGTGAAATACTAGAAATGTGGCTGCCCGACTCAGAAAGTAGTTGGTGCAGAGTTCTGATATTCTTTTAACTCTGTTCTCATACCCTCTCTCTTTTAGACATTAAGCTCACTGTTAACCAAACTCTCTTTTGCATTATATCTCATCACACAACCCATACTCATTTCTTTTAAATCCTCACACTCAATCACTATGGATTAACCTCTTGGGTAGGAAACATTGGTTAATGTGTATCCATAGAAGTTGTGTTAAGTCCTAGCACAATGAAATCCGATGTTTTCCTAGAAAGCATATGATGCTCAAAATGGTTTAACTATATCAGTTAAAGCATAAAGTATATCTTGAAAACATTTAAAGGCACACTTCCAATTCATGAAATCGTTTTGAGATTCGGGAAGTGGTTTGAACATTTAATAACATGTTTTCAATGATTGAAAGTTGTTCTTCTTTCAACCATATATGAGATTAAGATAAAGGATTATACCTTTACGTGCGATCTTACATCTCATGAAGCTAAGCTTAAAGTCATAAAGATATGAACATGTAAGCGTCTTTTAAACTGCAAAAGTCTTATGTCAAGTCAAAGTAACGTTATTCACATTGAATTAAAAGACAAAAAGCAGTGAACCAATGAAAGTACGAGTTCTGATCTGAAATAATCAGATGTCATAAGTCTTTTACTCCCCCTGAAGTTATGCATCAGTAAAATTATCATTGTAAAAGATATGCATAAAATTTCAGACAAATATGTACTCCCCCTTGATGGTTGATTTCCTCATTGGAGTACACTTCTCATATCAGCACAGGAGTAAGGTCTTTTGATCACTAAAGTACGAGTTCTAAATTGTTGTATTTAGAAATCAAACTTCGTTGAAGTACGGGTTCTAAGCTGATTTACTTAGAAGCCTCCGTCTTGACATTTAAGTCTGGGTCTTGAACTGTTGTATTCAAGAGCCATTGTTGACATTGATGTCCGGTTCTTGAGCTGATTTACTCAAGAACCATTGTTGACATTGATGTCCGGGTCTTGAGCTGATTTACTCAAGAACCATTGTTGACATTGATGTCCGGGTCTTGAGCTGATTTACTCAAGAACCATTGTTGACATTGATGTTCGGGTCTTGATCTGATTTACTCAAGAACTGTAACACCCCGATTTCCGTTTGGCTATTTTAGAAGAAGAAAAGAAGAAAAGGGGGCTGCATGCATAGGTCTGCAGGGCGCACGGGCCGTGCGTCCTCCTTCAGTTTTTCCGCACGGGTCGTGCGTATGAGACAGAAGTGTGGCACGGGTCTTCGCACGGGTCGTGTGTTTCCCTTCAGTAAGACCGCACGGGTCGTGCGTCGCATCAGGAGGTACAGTTGCGGGATTTAATGAGTTCTCCCCAATTATTTCATTTCTCACTTCTCCTTCTCCCAAGTCTTTCTCTCCCAACTCTCCCTTTCTTCCTTAACTATTCTAGGGTTCCTTCAACCACCAAACCCTCACCATTTGTTGCTAAAATCAAGAGTTCCATCCAAGGTTTCGGTATTGGAAGCTTCTTCACCATCTCCATCTTCATCTTCTCCCTTTTCTCTCCCAAACCCTAAAATCGAACCCTAACCTATTTTGGGAGTTTTTCCTCCCCAAACCACATGATTCTAAATCATCTAGCTAGTTGGGAGCTTGAGGCACAAAACCTCCATCTCCACCTTCCTCATCAAGTTCTTCAGTTGGGAGCTCGGGTTGAAGTATTGGATTGGGTGTTCTCAGAAAGTCTTGTCATCTTTTATGGTAAGCTCATTTGATTTAAGGTTATAAATGTTACTTGGATGTTCTCTAGTGTTTGGTTTATCAGATCTCAGATTTGTTAGTTTTGGAGAAACTAGGGTTTTGATCTCGTTTAGGGATTTTGGTATATTAGGTTGGGGAATGTTTCTATGTGGTTGATTATGGTTATGTATGGTTTGGAATGTTTGAATCTAGGTTTTGGAAGTTTTCGGCTTGAGGATTCAAGCGTTCTTCAAAAGAGCTCGTTGGGTGAAATCTAGATTTAGCCTAAATCTAGCAAGGTAAGTTCAAGTTGATTTGTGAAAACGTTGTACATGCCAAAATGTCCATTTAAAAGTGTTTATGTGTTTTACATGAAGTTATCAAATGTTGGGATGTTTGTCGATATTTGATTATTTGAAGTATTTAACCTTATAAACTTTGTATAACACTCACATTTGGGATTTTTGGGCATTTTGATAAAGGGACACAAATGAATGTGTTTTGATGTTTTATTGCATAAATGGATCTTGATCAAAGAAATACACTTTTAAATGTTTGTCGGGTTTTATGCATCATTCATGAAAAGGAATGTTTTATGAAGTATTACTTTCACATTTATGTGAAGTACTTGAAATAATGCGTATAGTCTTATTTTATGATTTTCATTCTTATCAGCAGTTAAACTTAGAAATGCATTTTCAGATATAAATGTTATTTGTAACTATGGATGCATATGATCCTTGGGAGCGTTTGGTACGGTTATGTGAGACCGGTTACTAGCTATGGATCATAGTGTAGTCCTAGTGAGAGAGTAAGACTTGGTTTCCTCGGGGGCCCTCTCTCACATCTTAGTACGAACCTGTGTTGTTCGTGGCCATGGATTCCGAGTGTTTAACCCATAAGTTGGTTTTAAAGAAAAAGAGTCTTTAGGACTTCGGTCCGGTTTAATAGCCCGATTGCGAAATACCAAGTATGATGGCGGTTAATGCGCATCATTTGAGATTTGCATGTTTTGAGTGCATTAGTCATTCATTTTGAGTCATGTACTGTTTAGACTGTAATGCAGTGGATCCATAGGCATATGAGTCGGTCGTGTTATTTAAAAAGAAAAATGGGCTATTAATTATATGTGGGTGTCAGAATCAGTCTCTGGGGATTTCGAGGATAATACTGTGAGGGCTCGTGGAGTCCAAGACCAGACCTGCATCCGAGAGTTAATTTCTGAGCCTGTATTTTATGGGATAGTCACTTCTCATTTGTAGCTAGTTGAGACATTGGATCCTCGGGGGCGTTTGGTACGGTTATGTGGGACCGGTTACTAGCCATGGGTCGTAAATGTAATCCTAGCGAATGAGCATGATTAGGATCCTCGGGGGCCCTCCCTCACATCTTAGTACAAGTCGGCGTGCTCGTGGCCATGGGTCCTAGTATGGTGAGCTCAATAACTTGGAATGTGGCCTACTTTTGTGTTCCGCCACTAGCCTTGGAATTCGGGATTCCCCCGTCACCATGAGGTGTTGTTTTGAGGTATTTGATTTTATCCTCGTTTTTAAGTGACGTTCGAGATTTGGGTTATCTCCTTATGCTATAATTTTGTAGACTTGAGTTTACTCATATTTTGGTCGTTTGTTTTTATAAAGCTTATTTAAATGTCATTATTTGAGCATTACCAGTATTCTTGTTTTAAGTAAGTGTTGGATTGCATTGTTTCATGAAAGAATGTTTGGCGTTGAGGCGTCCATCTATAAAATGCATATTTTTGGTAAATGAGTTGTTCTCTTATTTCAAAGTAAATCATTTTAAATGATCATGATTATAAGTTACAATGTTTCCATTTTACGCTTTCCTCTATAATCATGATATAAAACTCTTGAACTCACTCGGCGTTAGCCTAACCTTTTTATTTGTCGGCATGTGCATCAGGTTTCATTTCGGGATTAGTTCTAGCGACACCGTGAAGTGATGAATGCTAGTTGTGTGCTTGATGAAGTGATTTAGCTTGATGAAGTCTTCCGCATTATTATTGGAGATAGCAATTTGGTATTGGGTTATAGTAACACTCGACTTTAGTTAGTCTTTATGTAAGATTTTAATTATCTGTTGATGGTTCAACCTAGAAATGTATTTAAATTATGGACTGGTAGTAAGAGATTTATTATCCTTTAGGGTATTGTTGAAAGTTTTTAATTAGTCGCTCTTTCCAAATTTGAGGGTGTTACAAGAACCATTATTCTCCTACTTCCTCTTGACAGTAGGTACCTGCAACACAGAATCATCCCTTTTCTTTGGTATCCATTTCCATTTGGATCCAACTGTGTTAGCACATGATTTTGGTACCCATTGGTATCTGGGTCCTCTTTGCTTTTGAGAATCAAATGAAGAATTAGTATGATAAGAGGGAACATGATATGTGCCAAACCAAACATCAGAATCTTGACAAGAAGTAGAAACATGTTTATCATAATATGAAGACTTTCTAGCAGATAAAGATAACTGGAATAATTGCTTCATAGAGTATTTCTTGCGAGAAACGACAAGTTTTGGTTTCAAAATAGCAACATCAACAATCAAAACATCTTTACTAGTCGTAGTCTTATTACAATCAACACTAGAAAGAACAATCTCGCCAATCTCCTGTTTTGGTTTCCATTGAGATTTAACTCCTAGCCCTTTCTTGCTCAGATCTGAAACATTTGAAACTTTTGAGTCAGATTTTTGAGAAACAGACGAATGCTTCTTCTTTGGATTACCAGTAGTGATCGGTTTCTGTGAATGCTGAGATTTATTCTTACCTTTCGCATTCTTAGTTTTCACAGAAACTGTTTCATCAACTTTCGTTGATGATTTGCTTTTCACAAACATACTGGATAATCCAAAGGAATTCACAACAAATGGCGAATGATTAGGAAGTTTGGCATTAAAATCAAATTGATCAAAACAATCATCTAAAACACCATCAGAGTTTAGAAAATCTAACCCTTCATCTAGTAGACCAAACATATCTTTAGATTTTGAAGTCTTGGTTGATTTAGAAAGAACATAATACTTTAGCACAGTTGAAAACACATTTTGTTCAACATCTATCAAAATTCTTTCATCTCCTAAAGATTTCTCAAGTTCAGAAATTTTACTTTCCAAAATGAGAGGAGGGACGTAAAGTTTACCTTCAATAGGCTTAGCCTCCATTTCTTTTACAGAATAACTTTGAAAGAAGTCATTTGAAAGAGATTTTGATTGAAGATCACTATAACTATTATTCAGATTCGCATAACGAAATGGAAGTTGAACATTAGATGTGTTCTTTCGTTTTTCTGTTTCCTTGGCTTCATCTTCTTTAGACAGTCCAGTCCAGAAAACTTTAAGCTCAGGGAATCGTCGAGCTAGTTTCAAAAATGTAAAATCATAAAGTGCAGGCACTTCAGATTTACCCTTTTTAAGGTAGTGAGGATTCTCATAACCAATTCCCCAGCTCTCTTTATTCTCTTTGGGTTTGTTTAGATGAATGGTTTGTTCAGTTTGACCCAATGAGTATAACTTCTTTTCCAAAGCATTTAATTTTTCAAGTAAAGATTTGTTTTCTTCGGTACACGAAGAATACATTCTCGTAAGCTCTTTGAAATCAAACTCACTTTTTCTCACTTTTGACTTTGTTTCAGCAATCTCTTTAAGAATTATGGTCTGCTCTTTTGCACTGGTGTCAATGTTTTTATGTAAAACCTCAATCAATACTTTCTTCCCAGCAATATCATTGCTAAGTTTCTGTACTGATTGGTCTTTTTCTGTAACACCATTTTCAAGCTTAAGTTTAGACTCTAATTCTTGGAGTTTTGTCATCATGGCATGCATTTGATTTAAGAAATCTGATTCAGTTAAATCACATACCTCTTCGTTGTCATCTTCATCGGAAACAACTTCATCTATTTCCATCTTGCCCATGAATCATAGATGCACTGTCTCGTCCTTCTCGTCTTTGTCATCTTCTTCATCTGATTGATCCAGCCAGAACTCATCTTCTGCCATCAATGCTTTTCCAGCTTCCTGTTGCTTGGCTAGAAGCATTTTATTCTTGAGTAGTCGGAGTTCCGGACTTTGGGTCTTCGGCAGTCTCTAGCAAAGTGACCTAGTCTGCCATAGTTGTAGCATGTTGGAGGTTCTGACTTACTAGATTCTTCAGCTTTATACCTTCTCTCTTCCGGCCTTCTTTCCTCTACTCTTTTACCTTCAATCCTCTCTTTGTGAACATAGTTGCTTGGACCAGAAGAATACCTCTGACTGTTTGAGCATGGCTTTTTGTAGAACTTTCTTTGAAAAGCCTTAGTCAGCATAAACATTGTCTGCTTCAGTTTTTCACAGTCATCCGAGTCAGAGTTTGCTTCACTTTCAATTTCTTCTGATTCAGACACAATCATCTTCTTCTTCTGCCTTTTCACAACAAGTGCAACTGAATCAACAACTATCTTCTCAAACTATCTCTTTTCATCCATGATCTCATCCACCTCTTCCTCATTCTGCTTGAGGGTTTCATACACCTTGTGAAGTGGAATCTCGTTTAGATCTTTTATTTGCTTCATTTGTCTGGCAAACCTCTTCCATTCAGGCCGGAGGATGCTGAGGAATTTGACATTTAGCTCTATTTGTGATTTGTTGACCTTGCTCTTGCTTAGTTCATTCAGCAAGGTCACGAATCTGTCATATGTTCCTGCTAGAGACTCTCCAACTCTGCCTTTGAATTCTTCATAGTTGTTGAGGCAGTTGGATATCTTGAGCTGGTTCCCAACCTTTGAACCAAGCATCATTTTCTCTAGCTGATCCTACATCTCTTTGCCAGAGGCTTTATAGCTGTCTATCTTCACATATATTTCATTTGGAATGCCTTGTAGAATGTAAGACTTTGCTAATCTATCACCTTTTGCTCTTTTTAGGTTATCACCTTCGAGCTCATCATACTTAAGTTGATATTCTATTGCCACAGTTCCCTCCGTACGAGTCCCATAAACTGGTGCCATAACTCCCTCCTCCATTGATTTCCTGATAAAATCACCCAAATCTTGTCTTTCTATGAAGTTCATGAACCGATCTTTCCACTGTTCATACTCTCCCCTGAAGAGTACTGGTGGCTTTGTGTCAGTTCCGATCGCTAGAGCTTCTCTTGAAGTCATCTTGTTTGAAAAAGACTAAGTCTGGTACTGGCGCAAAAGACACACTTTGCGCTAAATGTGGCTGGCATAAAAGAGTTTTGTGCGAGGTGTAGGTGGCGCGAAGTAACACTTTGCGGTAGAAGACGCTGGCGCAAAAGTCAAGTTGCGCTAAAAGGAGTTGGCGCAAAAGGTATCTTTGCGCGAGATGAGGGTCGCGCGAAACAGAACTTTGTGCGAAGTGAAGGTAGCGCAAACTTTAGTCTGGAAGATGGAGTTTTACGTTAGACGTTAGTGGCGCAAACTTCAACTTTGCGCGATAAGCTGATGGCGCAAACTTTGAAGATAGAGATTTGCGCAAGATGTTGATGGCGCAAACCTGAACTTTGCGTTAATCGAAGCTGGCGCGAAGGACACTTTACGCGAGTAATTGATAGCGCAAAAGTAACTTTGCGCGATTAACTGATAGCGCAAAAGTAACTTTGCGCAATGAACTTTGAAGAAATTTTGAATCTGGCGCAAACCTTGCTATGAACTGGCGCAAACTTGAACTTTGCGCGAGTTCGTCCCTGTTACTTCGAAAAATCGACTGATTTGACAAATAAACCTATCTATACTTCGATTTAGCAGTCCCAACTTTGACAAATCGACCACTAAAACTTCTAGAACAGATTACAAGCCCTTGATCTAAAGAATAATCACTTTTTGAAGAAAAGATCGATGGAACAGTGAGTTTCACCTCGTGAACAGTTTTGACACTAAAATCACAAAATTGAATCGATTGAAGATCTATACTGGAATTAAACAATACCAACTCGATCTAGCACACTAATCGATCAAGACCTGATCGATTTCAACTCCAAAAACACACTAAAACTCGAAAAGAATTTTGAAGAAGAAGAACACAGAGTCGTTCTTTTAAAAACTTGATTTGAATCTATTTTGAGGCTCTGATACCAATTGTCGGTCCACAATATTATCAAGTTCTTATCAAAACAACAACACATATGTTAACCAACCTGATTTGATTACAAACACGAAATACAGATTGATTGATTTCTCTTTTGAAGCTCTCTGTGTTTTTCTCTCTGGTGAACAGTAAACTCAGATCTTGTATTTTTGTTGTGATATCTTTCTCAACACACTAACTAGATAATATCTAAACAAAGATATTAATATCCTAAATAATATCTAAACATAATATCTAGATATTTAGGACTTATAACTAAAACACTAAAATATAATAAACTAACTTTGACATTTTATTACAAACTAACATTAGACTTATATTAAGAGTTGACTTTCCAGCTCTAGCTTCAGATTGCAAACTTCAGATTGGATGATCTTGAATTCAATAGATCTGGGTGCTAACAATGTTATGTGGATTTAAACTTATGTTCCTAGTCGAAGTATCGGGTCGTTTCGGGTCGAAACCGCACCAAGAAGGCCTTGGACGACTATGACCGACGACTATGCCACGGGGCATAGTCGCAGATGTCAAGGTCGCTGATGGAAGGGAGTGTTCTGGACAAAAGTCAGCAGGGAGTCCCTGGGCGGCGACATTGACCAGCGACTATGACCATGGCAATGTCGCCAGGTCATAGTCGCCGGTGGGCAGCAGGGACTTAAAACCCTCACTTTGTGAGACTTCCTCATTTTCACTAATTTTGGACTTGTAGCACTCGTTTTTCTCTCTAGATTTTGGTAAGCCTTCACTCCTTTCCAACCCTTGAAGTTAATGATTCCCAACCACCCCATCTTAATCATTTATTGTATGCTTACGTGCTCTCATCAAGGTGGTTGTGATAGTTAGAGTCTTCCCAAAGACCCATCTCTCTACTCTAATCCTTGGTATTCTAGGGTTTGGAAACATAAACCTACAAGGTGAGTTCATTCTTTCATAAATTCTATACATGTCAAAATTATGTTTTTAACCTACTAGATATCTCCCTTTTTAACTTCTTTAACTTGGGTGCATTTTCACCAAAAACCCTAATTTTAGAGATTCTAGGGTTTATGTGTTTGGAAAGGATTTCAAGAGAAGAAAAAGGGTATCGTGGATTTGTTGGTGAATATGGATTGGCATTATATTTTTCTATTATTTAGCTTCAAAGATTATTTAATAATGGGTTGATGAATGTTTATGTTGAACTACTGATAAGTATGCACTTTGGAACTTGTTTTGTTATAACATTGGTTTGAGTATTTGGGAACCCAAACTAGGGTTTGAAATATTAAAGTGCCCTAAATGGTTAGAATATGGGTATGTGATTTATATGTCAAATTGGAACCTCTTGGTAAAATTATGCAAGTATTATGAGAAAACTTTTGTTTGTCAACATCTTGGATTTTATATCTTAACGTTGAATTATCGGTTAGTCGATTAACTCTATGTGGCATTTGGTTTCACTTGGGAGTCATGACCCCATAATTGTTGTTGCATTTAGTCCGACGTTGGGACATTAGTTTCTCTCGTAGAGGCACGTTTAGGCATCAGATTAGGTTATAAGTCCTACGTGCTAAGTATTACAATATTGGATGAGGATCTCAACGTAGGGACCCTATATGGTTGAAGATGACTTTCCGCGGGTGTACGTTTAAAGCCACTGAGCCTAACATCCCTTGCGTGTACTTTTATGTGATTGGCTTTACTGACTTGTCAAGTGGCTTACTTTTGTGTTCCGTCACTTGTAAGTAAGCGGGTCTCCCCCATTAAACCAAGAGGTAACTGTTTATAATATAAAGCAATATTTTTTCTATCATAACTCCACTTTCTTTATTTATGCTTATCGTTAATTATTTTCAATACAACTGTTTGATCTCACTAGGCTTTAGCCGAAAACTTTTTCTTAAAATGACATATATAGCAGGTCAATCTAGCGATGAGATTCGTCGAGACTGAGCGGTCGGCCTAGGGGTCGAGAGCGGTCTTTTTGGGATGATATATTGACCAATACGATAGAGATAGTGGATACATATTTTGGAATAATAGCAACACCCGATCTTAATCTTTCTTGTCTAAGTTAGATTATTATGTTGTTGTATATTGTTATTCATTTGATTCATTGTAAAGGCTACAATTATATTCCCCGTTCTCGGGATGATACTTTGGGATTGTTATGACAGGTTTGGTTAACCCAGGTTTACTCAGTTTATAGTCGTCATATTGCGAAATTTTCGAATTTTTATTTCTCTAAAATTTAGGGTGTTACAAGTTGGTATCAGAGCATTAGTTTAAGTGAACTAGGTATGAATGTAGAACACCTAGACTTAAGCTATGAATTTAAGTTATGATTGAGTGAGATTGGGTAGAACTCCTAAGGTAGGATGGTCTTAGAGTCGACGGAAACTACATAAGTTGAGAGTTATGGTAATGGTGATGAAAATTCTTATGTATCGCATGTTCATAATTTCGCTTAGCTAACGTTATTATGAGGATGTTTTACGTGATTATGCTTGCTTTCCATTGTTATGATGATTAATGAATGTAGTTGTATGTTTCCTTGTTTATAATTTGTATAATATTTATCTCACCTATATTCTCGCGTTGTGTGGCAGTCAATGGTAAACACTTGAAATCGGTCGGAGGGCCAAGAGGCGTCGGCATCTACGGCCGACCACCCTAGAGTTACAACAACGGATTTGCCCCCTCGAACACATAATGTTTTGGGTGGAGGACCAGAACATGTACCCCATCGCAACATAACACCATCCGAACCAATAATGGAGGAGGTGACTCCGGAATCAAGAATGATGGATCAGATCGATGGCCCAACTACAAGAAATGTTCCTGAAACTACTGGAAGACCGAGATACTAGCAACCGTAGGCACGAAGCAGTCGCAGAAAATATCTTGGTAGCGGGATCTGGGGGTACCGGACCCGACATTGCTTCTAATGAGACCCCAACCCAGAAGCGAGGCAAGTGCCAAAGGCTTGTACTTTATGGCATTCCTCGGATGCCGACCACCGGAGTTCAAGGGCTCGGACGACCCAATGGCATGTATGAACTGGATACGAGAAATGGAGCAGGCCTTTCGATCAAGCGAATGTGAGGAAATCAGAAAGTTGTTTTCGGATCTCAAATGCTGAGAGGGAGGGACCTCACATGGTGGAATGTATACTCCACTTCCGTTGAAGCCGCGGTACTAGCCAAATTAAGCTAGGAAACGTTCAAGAAAAAGATAATGGAGGAATTCTGTAACGAGCGAGCCATGGACCGCATCATTGACGAATTCCGCAGTTTGAAGAAAGGGAATTTGTCAGTAAAAGAGTACAACAAGTTGTTTATGGACAAACTGGGTTTGGTGGGACATTTGGTCCCCATCGAAAAAGAGAAGATCAAGTCTTACATCAAGGGATTGCCTACCGAAATGATGAACATGGTCCGAGTGTCGAAGGCCTCTACTCTTCGGGAGGCGATCGAGGAGGCACAGCTAGTGGAGGACTCTTTTGGTGCAAACAAGGTGGAGAAGAGCGACGTAGTTGAGAAAAGGAGATGGGAAGGGAATGCGATGCACTCCAAAAGATCGAGATCGTTCAATAACAACAATCAACGAGGAGTTAGCCTGAGACGAGATGTTCCTTGGTGTTCCAAATGTCGAAGCAAACATTTCGGCCCTTGTAACTCGGGATCCGAACCCTGTTTTAAATGTGGCAAGCCCGACCACAGTTTCAGAGATTGTCCGATCAGTGGACAAATTTGTTTTGGGTGCAAGGAACCGGGTCACATTAGGAGTGAGTGTCCGAAGGCGAAGACAGGATTTAGCGGGGGAAAGAAAGTGGACCCTCCGAAAGCAACAGGAAGAGCATTTCAGATGACTACTGAGGAAGTGAAGGCATCGACAGATGTAGTGTCGGGTACGTTTCTCCTAAACTCCGTACCTACACGTATATTATTTGATTTGGGAGCTAGCTTTTCATTTGTGTCAAGTTCGTTTTTCCCAAAGCTATCCATGCCCACTACTAGTTTAGAGGATGCGTTAGTGGTAGAATTAGCGGATGGTGAGCAAATAGTAGTTCGAGACATCCTTAAGGGTTGTAAGCTAGAAATTGAAGGGAGAGTATTCTTGATTGATCTAATGCCAATGGTCATTGGAGGATTTGATGTTGTCATCGGGATGGATTGGTTGTCGAATAACCATGCCGAAATCCTTTGTGCGAAAAAGTTGATCTGAATCCCAATTTCGGATGTTGAGTCGGTGACCGTGTACGGCGAGAGGCGGAAAGTAGAAGTAGCAATTATCATCATGGTGAGGCACGAAAGTGTTTATCGAAAGGATGCTCATCCTTTTTGGCGTACGTGATAGACGCCAAAATCGAGCAAAAAAGGCTATAGGATGTAGAGGTGGTGAATGAGTTCCCCGATGTGTTCCCGGACGACTTGCCTGGCTTGCCACCCGACCATCAAGTAGAGTTCAAGATCGATCTAGTGTCGGGGGCAGCCCCGATAGATAGAGCTCCGTACCGTTTGTCCCCGTCAGAGATGAAAGAGATGATGGGACAACTTCAAGACCTTCTTGAGAAGGGATTCATGAGACCGAGCTCGTCACCTTGGGGAGCACCAGGCTTATTTGTGAAGAAGAAAGATGGAACCATGATGATGTGTATCGATTATAGGGAGTTGAATAAGGTGACCGTGAAAAATAAATATCCACTCTCTAGAATCGATGATCTGCTTGACCAACTTCAAGGAGCGGGTTGTTTCTCGAAGATTGATCTACGTTCGGGTTACCATCAGGTGAAGGTCAAGGAGGATGATATTCCGAAGACCGCTTTTAGAATGCGCTATGTCCACTATGAGTTCTTGGTGATGCCCTTTGGCTTGACGAACGCCCCAGCGGTGTTCATGGACTTAATGAACCGCGTGTGCCAACCCTTCCTTGATAAGTCGGTCATCGTGTTCATCGATGATATTCTGATCTACTCCAAGGATGAATCCGATCATGCGCGTCATCTCCGAGATGTTTTGGAGGTCTTGAGGAAGGAGAAGCATTATGCAAAATTCTCCAAATGTGAATTTTGGCTGAAGGAGGTGCAGTTTTTGGGACACGTGGTCACAAAAGACGGAGTGAAGGTGGATCCAGCGAAGATAGAAGCTATGATGAATTTGGTAACCTCCAAGAGCCCATCTGAGATTCACAGCTTTTTAGGTCTGGCAGGATACTACCGAAGGTTCATACAGGATTTTTCCAAGATTGCCTCTTCGTTGACAGCATTGACCAAGAAGAATGTGAAATTTGTATGGACCGAAGCACAAAAAGAAACTTTCCGGACATTGCAAAAGAAGTTTTGTGAGGCTCCAATTATATCCTTACCGGAAGGATCGGAGGACTTCGTGGTCTATAGTGATGCATCTAAAATGGGCTTGGATGTGTGCTCATGCAAAGGGGAAAGGTGATTGCCTATGCGTCAAGGCAACTAAAAGTACACAAGAAGAATTACCCCACTTATGACTTGGAGTTAGCAGCAGTAGTGTTCGCCTTGAAGTTTTGGCGACATTGTGTGTCCTGTAATCAAGTTAATTACAAATCAATTAAACAAACACAAATGATTCAATTTACCTGTTTAATTTCAATTCAAAACTCAAACGGTTTACAATCTGTTTTTACACTTTCTCTCTCTAGACTTCTCTTTGACTCTCTACAACTCTCTCAAGATACGTTCAAATCAAATTCTAGCCATCTATCTATTAAACAGCAAAGGAATCTATTTATACCTAGCAACTAAAATACAAGGAAACAAAAACAATTACAAAATAGTACATTGACTTTGACTTTTATTAACAAAGACTTTGACTTTTAATGAGAGTTGACTTTCCCAGCTTTGACTTCTTGTACTTTGACCTTCAGTATTCTTGATCTTGTATCCAACAGATTTATGCACTAACAGACATTATCTTTATGGCACAAAGTGTACCTTGTACACGGACCACAAGAGCCTATGTACGTCTTCGATCAGAAGGAGCTCAACATGAGACAAAGAAGATGGTTGGAACTACTCAAGGACTATGATTGTGAGCTACTTTACCACCCAGGGAAGGCGAACGTGGTGGCCGACGCCTTGAGTTGAAAAGAGTACAGCGGGAGACTTCAAGCCAAACTTACGAGAATCGAGTTAGTGTCAAGTCTCTTAGAAAGGATTAAAAGTCAGCAGGGAGTCCCTGGGCGGCGACATTGCCCAGCGACTATGACCATGGCAATGTCTCCAGGTAATAGTCGTCGGCGAGCAGCAGGGACATAAAACCCTCACTTAGCGAGACTTCCTCATTTTCACTGATTTTGGACTTGCAGCACTCGTTTTTCTCTCTAGATTTTCGTAAGCCTTCACTCATTTCTAACCCTTGAAGTTAATGATTCCCAACCACCCCATCTTAATCATTTATTGTATGCTTAGGTGCTCTCATCAAGGCGTTTGTGATAGTTAGAGTCTTCCCAAAGACCCATCTCTACACTCTAATCCATGGTATTCTAGGGTTTGGAAACATAAACCTACAAGGTGAGTTCATTCTTTCATAAACTCTATACATGTTAAAATTATATTTTTAACCTAGTAGATATCTCCCTTTTTAACTTCTTTAACTTGGGTGCATTTTCACCAAAAACCCTAATTTTGGAAATTCTAGGGTTTATGTGTTTGGGAAGGATTTCAAGAGAAGAAAAAGGGTATCTTGGATTTGTTGGTGAATATGGCTTGGCATTATATTTTTCTATTCTTTAGCTTCAAAGATTATTTAATAATGGGTTGATGAAAGTTTATGTTGAACTACTGATAAGTTTGCACTTTGGAACTTGTTTTGTTATAACATTGGTTTGAGTATTTGGGAACCTAAACTAGGGTTTGAAAATTTAAAATGCCCTAAATGGTTAGAATATGGGTATGTGATTTATATGTCAAATTGGAACCTCTTGGTAAAATTATGCAAGTATTATGCGAAAACTTTCGTTTGTCAACATCTTGGATTTTATATCTTAACGTTGAATTATCGGTTAGTCGATTAACTCTATGTGGCATTTGGTTTCACTTGGGAGTCATGACCCCATAATTGTTGTTGCATTTAGTCCGACGTTGGGACATTAGTTTCTCTCGTAGAGGCACGTTTAGGCATCGGATTAGGTTATAAGTCCTACGTGCTAAGTATTACGATATTGGATGAGGATCTCAACGTAGGGACCCTATATGGTTGAAGATGACTTTCCGTGGGTGTACGTTTAAAGCCACTGAGCCTAACATCCCTTGCGTGTACTTTTATGTGATTGGTTTTACTAACTTGTCAAGTGGATTACTTTTGTGTTCCACCACTTGTGTTAGTAAGTGGGTCTCCCCCGTTAAACCAAGATGTAACTGTTTATAGTATAAAGCAATATTATTCCTATCATAACTCCACTTTCTTTATTTACGTTTATCGTTAATTATTTTCAATACAACTGTTTGATCTCAATAGGCTTTAGCCTAACAGTTTTTCTTAAAATGACATGTATAGCAGGTCAATCTAGCGATGAGTTTCGTCGGGACTGAGCGGTCAGCCTAGGGGTCGAGAGCGGTCTTTTTGGGATGATATATTGACCAATACGATAACAATAGTGGATACATATTTTGGAAGAATAGCAACACCTGATCTTAATCTTTCTTGTCTAAGTTAGATTATTAGGTTGTTGTATATTGTTCTTCATTTGATTCATTGTAAATGCTACAATTATTGACAGGATCTTAATTCTAAACAAGAATAAACACTCAGAAACAATATTAAAGAAGTTTGCGAAAAAACACTTTAATATTCAATAATCAATGAAACAGTGAATCAGAAGAACAACTTGTAAACTTTATTGAATGATTGTAAAGCTACAAGATTCAGCACTCAACCTCAATATTGATGAACAGACTCACCAATACGAATTCTACTTCTCTAGAATTAGGATTACAAACCTTGAGGTTGATTCTCTCTATGAAAACAAAAACTCAGAATTAGTTATGATTTTCTTCTATCAATTCTAAACTATTCTATATATACTGAAGATTAAAGATAAATACAAATAATAAAAGATCTTCAAAATAATCTTCCACTTTTATCTCCCAGCTTTCCATAATCTTCAAACTTGATCTGCACGAATCTTGATAATCTTATAAGCAACACTAAGTCTTCAACAATATTAATACTTTGAGCAGTATTAATGTTCAGCAGTACTAACTACTAGCAGTACTAAAATTGCTTAGCAGTATTAACTTCACTCAGCAGCATTAATCTCAGAAGTAGTAATCAAGATTCTTCTAGCAGCATTAACTGTACTTGTGTATTTCTGAATTTCCCAACAATCTCCCCCTAACTTGACTTTTAGGAAGAGAAGTCAAGTTCTTCATATGATCTTATTAGATGCTCCCAAAACTTCATGACTCATACACCTGTATTTGCATCCAACCCCAAACTCTGATTGATAGTTCTTTGGATCAGATACTTTGCCATTTCTAAGTCTGGAACACATCCAAGCTTCTTCTTCAACATTGCATGAAGCTTCAGTCTACTGTGATTGTATATTCTATCCACTAAGAAGTACTCTATGTGATTTATGTCCATAGTCGGTGCTTATACTCCACTAGTTTCATATAGAGTCCAATTGTTGACAGTTTTGAACACATTTCTGATGACATGCCCCACTTCTTCATGCTTGAACATCATACACAGATACTCCATCACTAATTTTGTAATTGAAATCTCTAGAGCTTTCAGTTGATCTGCATACAACTTCATACCTATCTCAAACATCTCTTCTATATCTGACCTGAAGTATGTTCTGACAATCTTTGCCCAAGTATTGTACACCTCATACTTCTCATCTTTCCTCTTGAGCCTTATGTATTCCTTGCCATCAACCTTCATTGTATCCCATAGAATGACCTCAGGAGGCTTAACTCCAACAGGTTCTGCTGAAATTGGTTCAGTCACTTTGTCCATCACTACCATGTATAGATTTACATCATCAGTTCTTGCTGGTTCATTTTGGTCAGATGACTTAGATGACCCTTCTTCTTCAGCAACCTTCTCATCTTCTCCTTCAGCTACTCTAGGCTTCTTGATTGACTTTCTCCTTGCCATCATCTTGGTTCTTTTTAAAGTCCTTAGACTTTCACCAAGAGTGGATTCTTTCTTTGGTGGTGTTTCTTGCTCATCTGGAAAAGGTTTTTCTATCATAAAATCATTGCTTTTTTTCATTCTCTTCTTCATCTCCACCCTGGCAGTTTCATTCCCTTGAAGCTTGGTCATTTCTGAATTGTATAGTTCTTTAATCTATTCAAAATTCATCTTTGAGAACATCTCCTTTCTGACTCCTACAACACCCTTGATAAATGTAATCATCTTGTTTCTCTCTTGAGTACCAAGGAATGTCTTTGAGGGTTGTCTCTTCTTTGCAGCTGCTTTGACCATCACAGATTTCTTCAGATTTGCAGCTTTCTTCTGTGCAATTTCAGTTGCCAGGCTTTATTGGTAAGCTTCATTCAGTTCAGCTGCCAGAGCCTTAGCCATTTCCCTGTATTTTTCAACTTGAACCCTTTCTTCTGTTTCAATATCAGTCTGCATCTTCCTGGCCAAAGCTTCATCTGACTCAACCAACTTTTTCTTTTTGATTGGTTGATCAGATTCCACCATTTTAGCTTTGCCTTTGTCTTTGCTCACCTTCTTCTCTACATTTGCTTTCTTGATCACTTCACCTTGTTCTTTGATGACAACTCCTATGGCCTTTGAGATGACCTTGGGAGTATCATGCTTGGCTTTGATTAAGGTTTTAGCAATTTCAAGATCTGTCAGAACTTCTTGCACTATTTATGTTGCTTCTTTCAGTTCAACAGTATTAACAGTTTCTGCTGCTTTGCTTGTTTCAGCAACATTAACTGTTACTGCTGCTTGTTCAGTTTCTGTTACTGCTGCTTTCTCTTTTTCTGCTTCTTGTACAAACTCAGTTTCCACTGCTTGTTGCTCCCCCTCAAGATCAACTCTCTCTTGCTCCCCCCTTTTTTTTGACATCTTCCATGTTGACATCAGCTTCTGACTCCCCCTTTTTGGGAGCATCAGTCACTGGTTCCCTTCTCTTTAGTACAAATTGTTTCTTCTTCTTTTTCTGGATCAGTCTCTTCACCATATTCTTCAGTTTGACAATCTGTTCTTGTTGAGACATAACTATCAGTTTCAGCTCTTCTATATCTTGTCCCTGTTTGATTACATCCATGTTTATGTTTCCCACTGCTTCCATCAATTCATAGTAGTTATATATGTCCTCACCTTCTCCAGAAGTGTAACCCTCTTTTGAAGAATCATGGGATCTTTTTGTAGTAGAGGTCTTCTACCTAGCAGAAGCACCTGCTACCCCCGTGGTTTCTTGGCACCTGGGACCTTTGGATGATTGCTTACCCAAAGTTGCCATGGGGAAGGTCTTATTTATGTTACCACTGACCTCCTCTATGCTAGCAGGAGTAGTGACAGCCTTAGCACCCATATGCTCAAACATCTCCTTAGTGACCACCTCGTTGGGGTTAGGAGACACCCCTGTGGTTTCCCTGTCGATATTCTCTAATGGAGAATTCTCCATTAGAGGGCTTAAAGGCTCTGTGGGTGAAGGTACAAGAAGGGAAGGAGCCTTCTTTACCTTTTTCCTTATGTAAGTTTGGGTTATTAGAGAAGTTGGCTTTTAGGCGGGCAAACAGGGTATTTATACGATTCGGGACATAAGCAGTATTAACCACTAGCAGTATTAACTAACTAGCAGTATTAACTCAGAACAGTATTAACCATTAGCAGTATTAACTAACTAGCAGTATTAACTGAGAGCAGTATTAATCATTAGCAGTATTAACTGTGAGCAGTATTAACTAACTAGCAATATTAACTGAGCACTGGCAGTATTAAAACTGCACTGGCAGCATTAACTAGACTTACACTTTTTGAAGCTTGAGCTCATTCAGAGTTGATCATGCCCACACTTGTGACCAAGAAAGTGAATCTACCCACATCAAAGGCTTTAGTGAATAGATCAGCAAACTGGTTGTCAGTATGAACCTTAGCAACTTGAATTAGCTTCTTTTCATTACAATCTCTAATAAAGTGATACCTGATCTCAATGTGCTTTGTTTTGGAGTGCTTGACTGGATTATTAACAATGCTTATAGCACTGATATTGTCAATTAAGATTGGAGTGTGAAGAAAGGTTACCCCATAGTCCAGCATCTGATTCTAAATCCATAGAACCTGAGAGCAGCAACTTGCAGCAGCAATATACTCAGCTTCTGTTGTTGATAAGGACACTGTGGTTTGTTTCTCACACTGCCAAGATACTAGTCTTGCACCCAAAAGTTGACATCCACCTGAAGTAGACTTTCTGTCCATGTTAGCACCTCCCAAATCACTATCTGAATAAGCAATCAAGTCAAAGTTTGATTCATAAGGATACCAAAGACCTAATATAGGTTGTCCTCTTAAGTATCTGAAAATCCTTTTAACAGCTTGCAGATGTGATTGCTTTGGTTTGACTTGGAATCTAGCACACAAACACACTGGAAACATGATGTCTGGTCTTGAGGCTGTGAGATACATGAGAGATCCAATCATTGATCTATATAGATGGACATCAACATCCTCCCCCTCAAGATCAACAGTGATCTGTTTATGAGTCTCCATAGGTGTGCTTGCTGGCTTTGAGTCTGTTAAACCATATTTTTCCAGGATGTCTTTCACTTATTTTGATTGGCTTATGAAGATCCCATCTTTCTTCTGTTTCACTTGAAGCCCAAGGAAGAAGGTAAGTTCACCCATTGAACTCATTTTAAAGCTCTTATGCATCAACTTTTCAAAGTCTCTACACATCTAATCTTTTGTGGATCCAAAGATAATATCATCCACATAAATCTGAACCTGTAGGATGTCCTTCTTACTTCTTTTAATAAAGAGGGTCTTGTCAATTATTCCTCTTTCAAACCCATTCTCCAAGAGATAGGTAGACAGAGTATCATACCATGCTCTTGGGGCTTGATGAAGACCATAAAGTGCTTTCTTCAGTTTGTATACTCTGTCTGGATAGGATGGATTTTCAAATCCAGGCGGTTGACAGACATATACTTCTTCATCAATTGTACCATAAAGAAAGGCACTCTTCACATCCATTTGGTATACCTTGAACTTCATGTATGATGCATAGGCTAGAAATAGCCTAATTGCTTCTACCTTTGCCACTAGAGCAAACACTTCTTCATATTCAATGCCTTCTTCTTGAGTGTACCCTTGTGCCACCAGCCTTGTTTTGTTCCTTATCACAATGCCTCTCTCATCCTTTTTATTCCTGAAAATCCACTTGGTGCTAATAGCTCTATGACCTTTTGGAAGGTCCACCAAGTCCCAAACTTCTTGCAATTTGAACTGCAGTAAGTCTTCTTGCATAGCTTCTATCCAACTGAAATCTTTCATTGCATCATAAACCTTCTTAGGTTCAATCTGAGATAGAAAGCAGGAGAGTAATGTGTGTTGTTGATCCTGCAGCTCTTGAAGTCTGCTTTGATTCCTTGTTATCATAGGAGAAGAGATGTCTCCTATGACCAGCTCTGGAGGATGATTCTTTTGAGTTCTAGTCTGATGACTAGGTTCTTCATTGATTCCCACATCCAGATTTGAATCATTCAAGTCAGCTGTGGGAATCTCACCAGCTGCTTCTGGCTCTTCATGCACTTGATTCTCTTCATGCACTTGATTCTCTTCATCTCTTCTTTCTTCTTCACTATTCTTTCTTCTTCACTCTTAATTGGTTCAGTAACATTCTCCTTTTCACAGACCTCAACAGGCTCTATTATAGGTATGGGAAAGATCACAGACTGAGGAATAGTGTCTTGTACTTGTACTTGGTCATCCCCTGATCCTCCACTTCCTGAACCTGCATGATAATCACTACTGAAACCCAAAGAGTTAGTTAGTGAATCAATGTCAAATAACCACTGAGGACCAGACCCAATAGGATTTGGTGTGTTCTCATTGCACTTGACATTGTCACTTTCCTCAATTATTCTAGAAGAAGTATTAAAAACTCTGTAAGCCTTACTCTGAGATGAGTAACCAACAAGAAAACCATCATCTGCCTTGCTATCAAACTTTTCTAAGTGAGTTTTGGTATTGAGAATGGTACAAGGACACCCAAAGGGTTTAAAAAATCCAATAAATGGTTTTCTGTTATTTAAAAGCTCATATGGTGTCTTGTTTTTAGGCTTGACTACTAGAACTTTGTTTTGGACATAGCAAACAGTATTAACTGCTTCAGCCCAGAAAGTAATTGGAAGTTTGGAATCTGCCAACAGAGATCTAGCAGCTTCAATCAGTGTCCTATTCCTTCTCTCAGCAACACCATTTTGTTGTGGAGTCCTAGGAGCACTGTATTGCCTCTCAATTCCTTTTTCCTCACAAAAGGTGTTTAGATCATGATTTTTAAATTCAGTTCCATTGTCTGACCTAATGACTTTTACCTTTTGATTTGTTTGGTTTTCAATTCTTAGAATAAAGGATTTGATCAGTCCACTTGTCTCATCCTTAGTCCTTAGAAAATATACCCAAGTAAATCTAGAGTAATCATCAACAATAACTAGACAGTATGATTTCTTACCAATACTCATAACATTTGTAGGACCAAACAGATCCATATGCAACAACTGAAGAGAATTAGAGATTGTGTTTAACTCTTTGGACTTATGAGAAGTTTTGTATTGTTTGCCTTTGAGACAGGAAACACAATGATCATCACATGAAAAGACTTTGGAAGGTAAACCTCTTACAAGGTTGTTTTTAACAAGTTTATTCATTGTTTTAAAGTTCATGTGACACATCCTTCTGTGCCAAAGTGATGATTCATCCAAAGAAGCTTTTGAAACAAGACAGTTTAGGGATGAATCAGTTGAAACACTTTCCATATCTAAGCAATAAACATTATCCTTTCTGGGAGTTCTTAGTAATATCATCTTTTCATCAATTACCTTGAATCCAGGAGCAAGGATAATGCATTCAGAATCTGTAAATAATATACAATGTTGTTTGTCACAAACCTGTGATACACTTAACAGGTTGTATCTTAACTGCTCAACATATAATACATTTTCAAAGGTCATTTTACCTTTGGTTACATCCCCCTTACCACTTATCTTACCTCCATCTGGAGTATTACCAAAGGCAACATGCCCACCATCAATTTTCTTGAAATTCTTGAGGCATGACATGTTCCCTGTCATGTGCCTAGAGCAACCACTATCAACATGCCAGATGCTCTTCCCCTTGAGCTGCTGGTTGCCCTGCACATAAGATTAAACAATTAGTATTGATTGGGGACCCAAGCCAAAGTGGTCTTGGGTCTCCTTTTCTCATCAAAGTATTTACATTCCTTTTTGATGAGGTTTTTAAACTCAGAGCACTCTTTGTTGGAGTACTTTGTCAATATGATTGACTTAGCAGCACAAACACTAGAAGCAGTACTAACTTTAGAAGTACTAATAGAGGTAGCAGTACTAACAGGTTTAGCAGTACTAACCTTGTTAGCAGCACTAACAGAGTTAGCAGTATTAACTTTTGAAGAAGTACTAACAATGTCAGCAGCACTAACATTGTTAGCAGTAGTATTACTTCTAGCAACACTATCATTGTCAGCAACACTATTTGTGGTAGCAGTACTAACAATTTTAGTACTTTTAGGAACCCACATATTGACACTTTCTTTAACAGACTTTTTCTTCATGTGGCTTTTAGATTTAACAGATTTCTTAGCCACATGGTTCCTTTCAACCTTCCTATAACCAAAGGGTTTTTGCATGGATCTTTGAAAATTCATCCTTTGGTTTATAGGATTGAAATAACAGTATTTGGCAAGATGATTCAATTTGCCACAGATAAAACAAGGTTTTGGTCTATTGATTTTACTCAGATCAACCCCTTGTTTTTGTGCCCACTGATTATTCCAGTTTCTTTGATTTCCCCTCTTTTTATCATGTTTTAGGGGCTCATTCTTCTTACATGCACACTGTTTGCAAGGACCTGGATTCACAACTATGGTCTGTTTGTAATGGACCTTACCAGACTTTCCCTCTGTCTTCTCTATGTCCTTGGATTTGATCCAAGCCCTTCCACAGTCCTCATTGGTGATAATGTTATTCTCTAGAGAAATATCACCACTCACATTGTTCTTCTTACTCTTACCAACCTCTTTCTCAGTCTTATCCTCAACAACTACCTCATCTAAGGGATCTATCTCAGTGTCTCCCTCAGGCAAGTACTTCCTATCTTTGGTTTCTAACAGGTCTGAAGTAGGAGGAATGTAATTGTTGTTATATGGTGGATGTGTGGCATTGTACCCAATTCCTCTTCTGAATTTGTCATGAATCTGGGTTTGTAGTAAAGAGTCCATTGCTTTAGAGGCATTGGAAAACTTTTCTACATCAAGCTTAACCTTGGTTAGCTCCTCTCTCAACTTCTCACTCTCCTCTTTAGATTTTGTCAGTTTAAGTTCTAGATCCTTTTTCTCCGACTTCCAGTAATTGGTGTCATATGAGTGTTGGAGTTCATTGGCTTGAAAACCTTTAATCTGTTCCTCAAACCTCTCAATAACTCTCACATAATCTTTGTCAGGATCTTAATTCTTAACAAGAACACACACTCAGAAAACAATATTAAAGAAGTTGCGGAATAGCACTTTAATATTCAGAAAAACAATGAAACAGTAAATCAGAATCACAACTTGCAAACTCTTATTGAATGATTGAAAGTCACAAGCTTTTACACACACAACCTCAATATTGATGAACAGACTCACCAATACGAATTCTACTTCTCTAGAATTAGGGTTCTAACCTTGAGGTTGATTCTTTCTATGAAAGCTAAAAACTTAGAATGACAAAATCTATCATCTATGCAAACTATTCTATACATATATATACTGTAGAAAAAAGATAATTACAAAATAATAAAAGATCTTCAGTATATCCTTCTATAATTATCTCCAAGCTTCCATGAATATCTTCAATCCAGCTGTCATCCTTGCCATACGGATCTTCATCTCATAAGCAGAATTAATCCTTCAGCAGTATTAACACTCTGAGCAGTATTAAGTTCAGCAGTACTAACCATGCTCAGAAGTATTAACTTTGTTCTAGCAGTACTAACTCCAGCAGTACTAACTACTAGCAGTACTAACTTTTCAAGCAGTACTAACTATTTAAGTAGCAGTACTAACATGTCAATCAGTATTAAAATCTACTAGCAGTAGTAATCACGATGTACTGGCAGTATTAATTCTGTTGTAGCAGCATTAACCATATTTAATCATTTCTGAATTTCCCAACAATCTTTGATATCCTTTTCTAATCTCTTAAGGTCATCACTCATCTTCTGGTTGTGATCCATGTACCTTTTAACAGTGTCTATGCAAGTTTTAGAACAGAGATTAGAACTTACCTCGGTTGGGAGATCAAATACTTCAGCCATAAGTGCTTGATTTTGGATAGCCTCTTCTGCTTGATCACTCCAGTCAAACCCCATTCCTTGTTGAGAAACAAGGGCTTGGGCAGAGTTTCTGTTATGGTTGAGGTTTCTAGATTGTGCTTGTTGGTGGTTGTTGTTGTGAGACACTCCACTTTTGCATTCCCTGGCAAAGTGTCCTTTCAGATGGCATTTGTAGCACTCCACCTTTGATTTATCAAACCCTGCTCCATCTTCTCTTCTTTGGGAGAAGTTGTTCCTCCCAGTTCTCTTTATGAACTTCTTCACCCTCATGGAAAGCATGGCCATCTGTCATTTGATATCCATCTCTTCAAGATCATCAGGATGAAGTTGTTCCAAGTCATCATTAATCAAAGAGGAATTTCCATGACTGGAAAGAAAGGCTTCAAACACAGACTCAGTGCCTTTTTCTTGATTGGCTCCATTAACAGTACTAACTGATTCAGGGTTAGCAGTAGAATCAATTGATGCTGATAGAAGTGCAGCATTATGAATATATCCAGAAGGCTTCTTCTTTGCCTCCACCTCAGCTTCAAATACTCTAAGATCATTGTACAGATCATCAAGTTCTTTCTCTTCCAACTGATCATTCTGTCTAAATGAAACAGTGTACATGGTCCATTCATCTCCAAGGGACCTTAAGAACTTTCTGTTTACATCATCTTGATCAATCTGTACTCCCATAGTAGCTAGTTCACCAATCAGTTTGTTAAACCTGTCAAAAGTTTGAGTCATGGACTCATTCTTAGTTGACATAAAGTTTTCATACTGTTGTTTCAGGATTGCCTTTTGATTTCTCTTGGTACTTTTGGTACCAGAGAATCTCTTCTCTAGAGCATTCCAGAGCATCTGTGCATCAGTGCAATTACAGAATTGGTGTTGATACTCATTGGGAATGGCCAAGAGTAGTGTACTCAAGGCTTTCATCTCTGTCTGCCTTGTCTTTCTTTCTGCATCCGTCTTTGGAGGGGTTCTTTTGCCATCTTCACCAATCTTTCCTGCATCAGATGGGCCATTCTCAATGATGTCCCACATGGAGTAATCTGTGAGGAGAATGTATTGCTTGATTCTAATCTTCCACATGTCAAATTCATTGGGTCTGAGCATTGGAACCTTTGAGACCAAAGTACTGTTTGATTCAGCTGTGTTTTCCATGATGAATAAGATTTCTGAGAATACTGGCTCTGATACCACTTGACAGGATCTTAATTCTAAACAAGAATAAACACTCAGAAACAATATTAAAGAAGTTTGCGGAAAAACACTTTAATATTCAATTATCAATGAAACAGTGAATCAGAAGAACAACTTGTAAACTTTATTGAATAATTGTAAAGCTACAAGATTCAACACTCAACCTCAATATTGATGAACATACTCAACAATATGAATTCTACTTCTCTAGAATTAGGATTACAAACCTTGAGGTTGATTCTCTCTATGAAAACAAAAACTCAGAATTAGTTATGATTTTCTTCTATCAATTCTAAACTATTCTATATATACTGAAGATAAAAGATAAATACAAATAATAAAAGATCTTCAAAATAATCTTCCATCTTTATCTCCCAGCTTTCCATAATCTTCAAACTTGATCTGCACGAATCTTGATAATCTTATCAGCAGCACTAAGTCATCAGCAGCACTAAGTCTTCAGCAGTATTAATACTTTGAGCAGTATTAATGTTCAGCAGTACTAACTACTAGCAGTACTAAAATTGCTTAGCAGTAGTAATCTTGTTCAGCAACATTAATCTCAGAAGTAGTAATCAAGATTCTTCTAGCAGCATTAACTGTACTTGTGTATTTATGAATTTCCCAACAATTATATTCCCCGTTCTCGGGATGATACTTTGGGATTGTTATGACAGGTTTGGTTCACCCAAGTTTACTCAGTTTATAGCCGTCATATTGCGAAATTTTCGAATTTTTAATTCTCTAAAATTTAGGGTGTTACAGACTCTCACCATCCCATTATTCTTGTAGCTATAAACCATCACATCTCTGAGAAAACCTCAAGATAAAGGAATAATGGGAGTGGAGTTCTCAAAATATATGGCAAAATAAATTCTCTTTGTTAAAAGTAACTCTTTCGATATAACCCTCGTACCTCCCAAGTTGATGTAATCCAAATAACATATCTTTAAGTCTATTCTATTTTAACCCTTTGAAAAAGTGAAAACTTATCAAGAATGAATCATTTTGAAAAACACAAGTAACAACTCTCGTTGCAAGTAACTTTTTCAATATTACCTCCCATGTCATCCAAATTGACGTGTTATTCAATGGCCTATCTCTAGGTCCACGACACTTTAACACTATCAAAGTGATCAATTTGTCAAGGAGTTGTATTGTCTTGATAAAACTTAAGGTAGAACAATAAAACTTTATTAATGTCACAAAAAGTCCACTTTCTTTTAGATTAACATAACCACCCTTTGCCTCACACCCAAGCTAAGATGTTTAGCTACTCATTTACAACAAATAAAGAAAGACAACTGCTAAGAAATACAAGAGTAAACATAATTTAAAATACTCTTGAAATGTAAATGACTTTAAAAGTAAATGAATATATATATATATATATATATATATGTATATGACTTGAAATAAAAAGACAAGAATGTAAATGACAAGAAAGTAAAGTAAAATGTAAAGACAATGAATTTAACTACTGAAAATTAAAGACAAGAAAGTAAAGGAAAGGCTAGAGATGCAAGATAAATAAAGAAAATACAAGAAAGTAAAATGCAGGTCAAAATTGTTCCAATGTTGCAAGCATTCAATGCATAGGATGAAGAACATAAGAAGACTATGAAGAACATAATAAGAAGATGAAGAACATAAACATTAAAACTGGAAATTAAAGAGAATGTAGGACTGATTTAAGATCAGATCCTAAGTAGATGTTGATGATGATCTCTTAAATGCAACTAAGCCCTCCTATTTAGAACAAAATGGAGTGGCAAAGTTGTAAATAAGAGGAATCTTAATGTACTTTGACTAGTACAATGCCAACCAAGGGTACAAAAACTAGTTAAGGTTTAACTAAACTATTACAATCAGATTAAATTAGTGTTCCAAAGGTTACAAAAGATTGATTCCATGAAAAAACTCATATTAGTGCCCATCCTCTCGATTCTTCACTTCAAGAGACCATCAGCTCCATGTTGTTCCAGTGTTGCAGCATGCCCTGTTTCCAAAAGTAACCAAGTTAGCCTACTTTCTTTATAGAACAAGCAAACCATAACATTTCAACTCCAAAACCAAATAAATGGAAAATAAGGTGGAAAAGGACTCAAAGTGGGATTTGGAAGTGAAAAATTCCTATCTAAAAGCTAAAAGAGAAGTGCATAAGTACTAAAAAAATGAGTACTTATCACACCTCGACATTTGGTATCACTTCATTCGAGATCACATCTCCAAAGGTGATGTCGAACTACATTTCATCCCTCTGACCTTCAATTGACTGATCTCTTCACCAAGCCCCTTGATGAAGCTCGGTTCAAGTTTCTCATTGGAGAACTAGGTGTGTTAAATTTTGATGTTTAAAAAAAATCAAAAAGAAAGGAGAGAAAAGATAGAAAGATAAAAAAAAAAGAGAGAAAAGTTGAAAAAATAATCCAAAAAAAAAGAGAAAAGAAAGAAACAAATAGAAAAAAGGGAAAATTGGAGATGATGACATCACCTTGATGACATTATCCCACCGACCTCACCATTCTCCCTTCCATTTTTTTTCTTTCCTTAAACCTTTACATCTTATATTTACCCACCCTTTGTTTTTTTTACCCCACATTTCAAACAACCCTCATATATCTCAAACACTCTCTCTTTCTTAACTCTCTTTCTCTCCATCGACTACCCCTAGCCGAACCCTCAACTCTCCCTCTTCTTACCTCACCATCGGCTAGCCAATAACCCCAATCGGCCTCCCTCCGCCGATTCCCTCCCTACCGAATCCTCTTTCCCTCTCTTCGGTGCACCACCCTCGGCCCCTCGCTTTCTCCTTCGGCTCGCCGATAACCACCCCACCATAGCCGACCGCCACTGCCGACCCTCTATCAGCTGCCACCCCTAGACGATCCCCATCGGTAGCCGATGACCCACCGCCGATGCCCCCTTCTCCAATCGGCTACCTCACCAGCTGATCTCCCTCACGCCAACACTCTCTCTCAGCTCCCTCCTGCCGAGCATCTCCGCCGACTCACCTCACCATCTAGTCGATCTCCTCTAACCCAAAGCCCCACTTCCCTCTCTTCTCCAAATCGGCACATACCCGTCGATCATACCCCCCCCCCCCCCAATTTTTTCGACCAAACTTTCCCCCTTTTTTTCGACAACCGATTACCTCCCCCCCCCGCTCACGTTTTTTCTCGGCCGAAAATACCCCCTACCCCATCACCCTGGCCGATTTCTACCAAAACTAAACCCACCCACCCTTAGCCTATTACACCTTCCCCCACTCAAAATTTTAAAATCTTTTTTTTCTCTCTTTACCTATTTTCAAGATTTCCCAAATCAATCCCATCACTACCCTATTTACTCCTCTCACCCTTACAATCTCTCATCATACTTAGCTAACCTTTTCAAATCCCCTCCCTTTTCAGATTCCTTCCTTGGCTCTCTCTATAAATCCGCCCACTTCATCTTCTTCACCATCTCATACACAACCTGCAAGTTTCTTTTCTTCACTATTCATCAATGGCTTCCTCCACCACTTCTTCTTCTAAGGCTGGCAAAAAAGTTGTGGGTGCCTTTCCTACCTCTCACGACGATCTCATCTTTAACCCATGCAACCATGTTGCACGATTGAAAGTTGATCCAAACCACAAAGAATTTGCTCCCATCTTCTTCTTTCTCCAAAAAATACTCTTCAATATGCCGTAACGAATAACCCGCAAAAAATGAGGAAAATGCTCATTGGAAACTTTTGGCTCACGTGTATGTATGATGATGAAACCGAGCAAGTCTCCGCCTCTATTCTCTCAGACCCAACCTCACCAGATCTCACATTTGGTGTCGACGACGTTTGAACGGCTCTTCGTCTTCCTTCTTACCCCTCCTATGGCAAGTTTCCATTAGACACCGAGCATGATGAAGTTGTTGAGGCATTGAACTACATCCATGGCGAAAATGACCGGAGTCCAGGTACTCTTCTATGCAAAAACATGGGAGGTATATGGAATTTCTTCTTTTCCCAAGTTATTTTATGCCTTAATAAAAAGACTGGTGGACACGATCAATGTCCTTCCTACATTACCCAACTGGCACAAGCACTTATCTTTCAAAGAAAAATAGATTTTGTCGGGTATTTCTTTCATGAGTTGGTGAATGTGATCACCCCTCCTAAGTGACTGAATGTCGCTTACCCTCGGTTCATCTGGCTCATTATTAAAAACAAACTCGTTGCCGAGATCTAGGCCTCTCCTCGAATCACATACGACTACTCTGCACCAATTGTGAGCAAGCCCATTCTCACGAGGGCACCTTTGGAGACCGACCGACCACTTCTCCCATGTATGATTTCTTTCATCAACTCTCCCAATATACAATGGGGTGATGTACGGACTCTCTGGTGTCCAAGGGTCCCTCATCTGTAGTGGCCCCTTCTATCCCATCCCTAGTGAAGCCGGTTAGCAAGTAAAAAATCCTCAAAATCTACCGGCCCCTCTACACTTGCCAAAATTATCATACCACCGAAAGAGCCTTCGGTGGTTGCCCCGGTCACTCACTACTGCTCAAAACGGAGGCACTCACCTCTTCCCCTTCCTCTTCTCTTAAGAGGTTGAGGAAGGTTTCTAGGGCCAAGCCACTTACTTCACCCAACGATTCTCCACAATCGGCGGGTGTTGAAATTCTCCCGTCCGGGCCCGAGGAATTTGCAAAACCCAAAGCCACCTCCTTTGTATCATCACAATAGGGTGCAATTGTAAAATCAGAGAACCCTCATACTCCCTCATCCACCTCCTCCTTGATAGATGAGGATGACTTAGACATCTCCCATGTCCAAGGTGTTGCCTTCTCACTACACGGCCTATCACCCGACCACTTCATGGTCAATGTTTTTGCACCACCCGGTGAAGGATCAGTCTTACCCAATGTAACACCCTAAAATTTAGAGTAATTTAAAAATTCGAAAATTTGGCAATATGACGTTTATAAATGGAGTAAACCACCCAAACGGGTAAATGTAATATAGCGTTGACAAAAACCTGTAAAAGAATATATAAATCGACAACAAACTAATCTAAATAAATTATATCTAGATTACATTGGTTGTCAACCCAATTCCCAAAATATTAAAATCATTTGTACGCCATGTCTACAATTATCTATCATCCCAAAATGCCTCAAGCACCCACGCTCATCACTCAAACCTTCGGTGACCCACCGCTAAGGGAACTTGTTATACACGTAATTTGAGAAAAAGTGTTAGGCTCAACGACTAGTGAGAACAACAATTTATATAAATGATTTGGAAATAATTTAAATGCGACAATAAGTAACCTTTCAAAGAGTTGGGTTTATAATTGCAACATTAACCACATAGAGACCTTACGGTCCAAAATACATCTTGCGATGACGGGGGAGACCCGATTTCCCAAGGATTGTGGCGGAGCACAAAAGTAGGCCATTTTCCAAGTTATTGAGCTTACCATACTAGGATCAAGGCCACGAGCTCGCCGGCTCATACTCAGATGTGGGGGAGGGCAACCAATGATCCTAATCATGCTCATTCACTAGAATTTACATTTACGACCCACAGATAGTATCCGGTCCCACATAACCGTACCAAGTTGCCACCCTAGGGTCCAATGTCTCAACTAGCTACAAACGGGATTTAACCCAAAAATTAAGCCGAATCTATACCTATGGATCTACTAACAATAGTCTGACGCTTGTCACAGTTGCACTTGTGACTAGAACTATAATCACACATATAGTTCATATAAATGTTTCCATAAAATCACTTACTTGCTTTCATAAAAGTCGGTCCACCATTTGTTATAAACTTGACAATAACCCTCAATAAAACGATTCACCTTTCATAGGTTCAATTTTCATCAAAATAGTTCTCTCATCCAAAAGCTTCTCATAATCATGTGAAAATCATGAATATGGCTAAAATGCCTTTAGTTGGATATTTACCCATAAATATGTCAAGACAGCCACATTTTATAGTTCAAGACATAGAATGTTACATCATATTTCAAAATGGTGGGAAACTCTAAAAATCTCCAAAACAAAGTTAGGTCAAAATAATCTATTCAAGAACAAAAGAACAAGGAGATGATTAGAAGTCTAAAATCATGGTTTGACATGTATAAGGTTTTTAAAGAGTGAAGATGTACTCACAATATGGGTTTTATCAAACCCTAGCAAAACCCTAGAATGGAGGAGATGATACTTGTGTGTCCCAATAAGTAATCATTCAATCAAGTAAATCAATAAACAATACGATAATGCAAACCTGATATTGATTAATCTAACGATTCAACAGATTACAAGTTCTTGATGATGAAATTGAACTATCTCTCTGCTTCTATCTCTCTTTATACGGCGCAGGAAACCAACACAGACTCTCTCAATAATAATAATCTTCTAATTAGCTCTCTAACCTTTCTAACCTAATTAGCATAAACAAAGCTAATTTATACTTAGGCTAACTAAGCCTAATGGGCTTGGCTTGCTTTGGCCCAACAACTAAAAACAACAACAAATAACAAAATTAAAAGGCCAATAATGAAAATACGAAAAACAAACTTTGACTATTTATTACAAAAGGACCCTAGACTCTTTATTGAGACGACTTTATCAGCTTTGACTTCAGACTTCCATCTTCAGATAATTATGATCTTGAATCCAATAAATATGTGCTTTAACAATCTCCCCCTTTGGATCAAGATCATTCTTTAAGCTCAGAAAATGTAATCTTCCTCTTTGTCTTCAGAATGTAACAATCTCCCCAATAGATGAGAATAAATAAATCTCTTGGAAAGAAATTATCTCCAGTTTCAGCTCGGAATGCTTTAGCAAATCATCTTCAAAGAAAATTTCTTCAGAATATCTTCCATTTCTTGATTGACGTTTCTCCCCCTTTTTGATGAAAAGAGCAAAGAGTTCATCAAAACGTGTCTTCAAGAAATTTCTTCCACCATTGATCTTGCAAACAAAACCACTGATTATCCGTCAATTCATTAAGATGTTCATCCAGATCTTTGCAAATCTAGACAAATTAGAAAATGAAGTGTAACACCTGAATCAACAAATGAAAGAGTTAAAAATGCCTGTCAATAACACAAAGTCACTGTGTGTAACGAATACACAATATAAAGGAGCTTTTATGATGTTCACTCCCCCAGGGCTTCCATTTAATCATCGAAACACCACAAAGGCAATTTCTATGAACGTTATGACAAAGAAACAAATTCTTTGTGTGTTCGTGCAAATGATAGAAAGAAATAAAGCATATGATGTTTGCTTATAAGGTTCAAAAAGTGTAAACCACTGAGACAAGTAGTGAAACACAGACTCAATGAGCATAAACGAAGTGTGAAGGTGGGGCAGACTTCCTTCTTTTCAATATCCAGATTTTGCAAATGAAAATCAGATAGCATATGTGTTGCGTCCCCTTTGAAAATGAAACATTTTCTTGTTGAGAAGAAAATGAGTGGCTGGTGGGGTAATGTCAAGAGTTGGCATGGGCTAGTTGCCTGTTTCAATAATGTTCACCAAGAATTGTGAAGCATTAGAAATGTGGCTGCCCGGCTCAGAAAGTAGTTGGTGCAGAGTTTGATATTCTTTTACTCTGATCTCTCACCCTCTTTCTTTTAATCTTTAAGCTCACAGCTAACCGAACTCTCTTTTGACATATTCTCTCATCACACATCCCACACTCATTTCTATTGACTTCTCACATTCAATCACTAAATGATTAACTTCTTGGATAGGAAACACTGGTTAACGTGAATCCATAGAAGTTCAATGAAGTCCTAGCACACTGATCCCATGTTTTCCTATGAAGCATATGATGCTCAGGTAGTTTAACTTGATCATTTAAAACTTAATGATGAAGCAGAAAACATTTAAAAGCACACTTCCAAATCAAGAAATCTGTTTGAGAATCGGGAAGTGGTTTGAACATTTAAGAACATGTTTTCTTATGATTGAAAGTTGTCCTTCTTTCAACCATGGATTAGATGAAGATTAAGAATTATACCTTTTGAGTACAGTCTTACATCTCGCGAAGTCAAGCTTAAAGTCATAAAGATATGATATTTGAAGCATCTCTCAACCTACAAAAGTCTAAAAGTCTAGTCAAAGTAACTTTATTCACTGAAAATGAAATGACATAAAGCAGTAAAACACTTAATGTACGAGTTCTGATCAGAAGTAATCAGAAGTCATTGCCATACTCTTTTGACTTGAACGCTCCCCCTAGAATCATGCATCACTAACAATTATCAGTAAGCACAATGAATTTAAATATGCTCCCCCATTGACCATCAATGAAATACTTCTCACACTCCCCCTGAGATCATGAACAAACTGTTAAAGAGAAGGTATCATGCGGAAATAATTAGAAAGAAATGATAAAGAGATACAATAAGAAACTTTAATAGGTAACTACCGATTAGGTCTTAAGATTTAGCATACCAAGTCTTGAGACAAGAAAATTAAATCTCTTTTCGTCTAAAGGTTTGGTAAACAAATCTGCAAGCTGATAATCGGTTTTTACAAAGTAAAGTTCAATTGTCCCCTTTTCTACATTATCTTTTATAAAATGATATCGGACATCTATATGTTTGGTCTTAGTATGCTGAACAGAGTTAGCGGTAATCGCAATAGCGCTCTTCGAATCACAATAGATCGGGATTCTATTGAAATGAAATCCATAGTCTCGCAGTTGTGTTCTCATCCACAAGACCTGAGAACAGCAGCTAGCAGCAGCTACATATTCCGCTTCGGTCGTTGATGTGGAGACACATAATTGCTTCTTCAGTTAAGGGGGAAAATATCTGTGATGCTAACAGATTTTTGGATACTTAAATGCTTATCTGACCGTGTGTTTTTAAAAGATAAATACTTGTGTTTTATCTTGTCAATATACTTTGTCAAGTATTCATACACATAACGGTTCAGAATATTCTATTTGACTTTGTTATTACCATGTATCAAAAGTTAAATTTTTCTATGGTAATACTCACGTTATTTGTATTCACTGTTGATTGAATCAAACGTCATTTCATGTGCTTTCATTGAAAATATGTTTATATATTGTTCATATAAACAACATTCGTTTTTGATTCTCCAAAATCTTATTCTTCATGACAAAATGATATGAGCTTAATTGTCAAACTCTTTTAGTTTGAGGGGGAGAATTGCATCGTCAAACACAAACTGTTTTGACATCTCCAAAATTTCTATGCTTCATGTAACAAGTGGTATTTGTGCTTACATGTACAAAACGCATGTTGAACAACATGTTTTTTTGGAATATACATGGGATTCAGTGTGAGTACTCAACAGAACTTCCATGGATTCACGATAACCAGTGTTTCCTACCCAGGAAGTATACCCTGAGTGATTGAGGGGAGAGGGGTCAAAAGAATTGAGTGATGGTGTGTGAAGAGGTAAAATGGAAAAGAGAGATTGGTTAGAAGTGAGATTTAAAAGAAAGAGGGTAAGCGATCAGAGTAAAAGAATATTAAACTCTGCACCAAACTTCTTTCTGAGTCGGGCAACCACATAATCTGATTGGTTCACATTCTTTGGTGACCATCATTGAAAAAGACAACTAGCCCATGCCATCTCTTGCATACAACCCCACCAGCTACTCATTCTTTTCTCAAAAAGAGAATGTTTCACATTTTCTGGGGACGCAGCACATACGCTATTGGTTCTTCATTTGGAAGATACTAATATTGAAAAAAAGGAAAGTTGCCCCACCTTCGAACCCTTTCTCATGCACATTGAGTCTTTGTATAATTTGTTGTTGTCTCAATAAGTTTACATACTTTGAGCCTATATTAAAAAGCAATCATCTATGCTTAATTTCTTTCTAACACATGCACGAGCACATAGAAATTTGTTTTCTGTCAGAACGTTTATAGATAACCATGTGTTATTCGATGATTGAATGGAAGTCCTGGGGAGCCAACATCAAACCAGCTCCTTATATAGTAACTTTGTGTTACTCAGTGACTTTGTGTCATTGACAGGCATTCTAACTGAGTCATTTGTTGATTCAGGGTTACACTTATTAAACTGTTTGAATTTGAAAAGATTTGAATGGTTACTACTTTCTATTTTAATCTGAAAAGATTGAAATAATCACTCTTTCCATCTGGGAAGACTGCTCTTATTTCCATACAGGGCTCGTTACATGATGAAGATTGTGCTTACATGATCATACACAATGGGGGAGATTGTCTTGAAAAGGGAGATATTGTTTTGCAACGTTTTGATGATGATGATTCTCACAACTCATCAAAAAGGGGGAGAAGATACAAAAAGGGAGAATACTCAAAGAGGGATAATATAATCTGAAGACTGCTGAAGATTTTCAAAGATATCAAAGTTTTGAAGATCTGAAGATTTCAAAGATTTTAAAGATTTTAAAGTTTTTAAAGATATCAAGTTTTGAAGCGATCAACGACATATCTGAAGAAAAGTGAAGACAAATGAAGACCCGAAGACAATTGCAATTTTTTTTTAATCTTGAATCCAAAGGGGGAGATTGTTGGATCAAATAATTGTATTCAAGATTAAAGTTAAAGTTCAGGGTTTAAACTTCAATTGTGTTAAAGTTAATTAGAGGGTTTATTATGTAATAAGTTAATAGTCATTGGCTTATGGGCCTAAAGCCTGTTAGAAAGCCCATTATGATTAAAGCCCATATGGCCTGGGTATTTAAAGTGTTTATTAGTTTAGTTTTAGGTTAGAAACCTTTCATAATATTATAATTATTGTTTAGAGAGAAATAGCCGTAAGTTTTCTCTGTATTCAAAGAGTATCAAGAACACACAAGGGTTTCATTATTTATTCAAGGGATTGGTACGTTTTGTTAGTCTTATTATCTCTTGATATTATTGTGTTTGTGTGTTAATCAACTAGATTAAACTGGGATAACAGATGGTGCTAACTGGAATAATTGCTTTATAGAGTACTTCTTGCGAGAATCAACAAGATCAGATTTAAAAGTAGCAACATTCACAATCACATCATCTTTACTAGAAGTCTTTTTATTCAAAATAAAACTAGAACTAGATTTAGCTTTCTCGTCTATCTTCTGTTTCGGTATCCATGCAGTCTTAACTCCAACCCTTTGCTTTCTCAAATCTGAAACATTTGAAACTTTAGAGTTAGAATAATGAGAATTAAGAGAGTGCTTCTTTTTTGGCTTACCAGTGTGGATCGGTTTCTGTGAAAGCTGAGATTTTTGTTTCTTACCTTTTGCTTTCTTTGATTTCACAGAAACTGATTTATCAACTTTCGTTGATGTTTCACCTTTTTCAAACACACTGGGTAATCCAAAAGAATTAACAACACAGGATGAGCGATCAGGAAGTTTAGAGGTAAAATCAAATTGAGCAACACAATCATTCAAACTACCATCAGAGTTTAAGAAATTAAGATCATTCTCAAGTGAACCAGACCTGTCATCATAATTGAAAGCCTTGGAGAATTTGGGAAAAATAGTATTTTTGAACACTATTGAAAAAACAGTTTGTTCTAAGTCCATCAAAATTCTTTCTTCAGTAAGAGTATTCTCGAGTTCAGAAATTTTACTTTCCAAAACTAGAGGAGGTACGTAAAGCTTACCTTCGATGGGTTTAGCCTCCAACTCTTTTACAGAATAACTCTCAAAGTAATCATTTGAAAGGAATTTTGATTTATTAGAACTACAACTGTTATTCAACTTCTCATAGCAAAATGGAAGTTGAACTTTAGCTGTGTTCTTTCTTTTATCATATTCCATGGTTTTATCTTTTTCAGACAGACTAGTCCAAAAGGGTTTGAGTTCAGGGTGTTGAGGAGCCAACAACATAAACCCAAAGTCATAAAGTGCAGGCACTTCAGATATAACCTTTTTGAGATGATGTGGGTTCTTGTAACCAAGTCCCCAGGTATCAGGTTTCTCTTTAGGTTTGTTCAAATGAATAGTGTGTTCAGTTTGACCAATAGTATGTAATTTTTCTTCCAAAGCATTCACCTTTTCTATTAAAGATTTATTCTCTTTTGAAGTAGACAAGTATCTTTTAGCAAGCTCTATAGACATAAACTCACATTCTTTGTACTTTGAAACAGTTTCAGATAACTCTTTATGAATTATAGTCTTTTCTTTAGCGCCGGTGTCTATATTTTTGTGCAAAGTTTCAATCAATACATTTTTCTCAGCAATATCATTACTAAGTTTATGTATAGATTGATTTTTCTCATTTGTGACACCTTTCTCACGCTTCAGTTTAGACTCTAATTCTTGGATTTTAGACATCATGGTATGCATTCGGTTCAAAAAATCAGATTCAGTTAAGTCACATACCTCATCATCATCAGAATCAGCTTCAGCTTCTGACTGGTTTTTTCCCATCAAGCACAGATGTGTTGTCTCGTCCTTCTCTCCTTTTTCAGATTCTTCGTCTGAATGGTCAAGCCAGTATTCATCCTCGGCCATTAATGCTTTTCCAGCCTCTTGTTGCTTGGCTAGAAGCATCTTATTCTTGTAATAGTCGGAGTTTTGGACTTTTGATTTGAGGCAGTCCTTGGCAAAATGACCGAGTCTGCCACAGTTGTAGCACTTTATCGGTTCTTCCTTCTTGGTCTCTTCAGCTCCATCCTTCTTCTTGTCTTCTGGTCTCCTTTCTTCAACTTTCTTTTTATGCTTGTAGTTGTTCGGACCAGACGAGTACCTCTGACTATTGGAGTTTGGATTTTTATAGAACTTCTTTTGGAAAGCCTTGGTAAACATAAGCATGGCTTCCTTCAGTTGCTCACAATCGTCAGAGTCAGACTTTGCCTCGCTATCAGTCTCTTCTGATTTGGATTCTATCACCTTCTTCTTCTTAGATTTCTTGACCACAAGAGCAACTGGATCAGCAACTGCTTTGTCAGCCTTTTTCATCTCAGCCTTGATCTCTTCCACTTCTTCCTCATTCTGTCTGAGGATTTCATAAACTTCATGAAGAGGAATGTCGTGCAAATCCTTCAGCTGTCTCATTTGTCTGTTGAATCTCTTCCACTCAGGCTGAAGGTTGCTGAGAAATTTCACATTCAGCTCCACGTGAGATGTGCTGATCTTGTTCTTGCTCAGCTCGTTCAGTAATGTGACGAATCTGTCATAAGTGGCTTCAAGTGATTCTCCAGCTTTAGCTTTGAATTCTTCATAATTATTCAAGCAGGTGGAAACTTTGAGTTGATTGCCAACTTTAGATCCAACCATCATCTTCTCCAACTGATCCCACATTTGCTTACCGGTAGCGTTGTAGCTGTCAATCTTGACGTATATTTCATTCGGTATTCCTTGGAGAATGAATGATCTTGCCAACTTGTCACCCTTGTGTCTCTTCAGCTGATCTTTCGTATATTCACCAATTGATAACTTATACTCTGTCTCTTCTTCTTCACCATTTTCTCCGGCTACAGTGAGAACCTTGGTTGGAGGTGTCATGATTCCTTCTTTTAGAGATTTTCTGATATAATCTCCCAAATCATGTCGATCGATGAAGTCCAAGAATCTGTCCTTCCACTGCTCGTACTCCCCCTTGAAGAGTACTGGAGGCTTCACATCTGTTCCAATAGGAAGAGCTTCCCGAGACATCTTTACTAATATGATTAGAAATCAAACTTATCTGATACGAAACAATCAACTAGATGAGATCGTTAGAAGTCAAGATAAAATCACACAATACTGAAAATCTTAGAATGAAATTCAGAAAAAAAATAAAAAAAAAAAACTGATCACGAACAGAACTTTGTCCCCCTTCGCAGACTTAGCACGGGGATGTGCTTCGACTGGTATTGAGTCGACCGGAGACTTGTAAAGACCGGTAAAGAGTTCGACCGGGAACTTGTAAAGACCGGTAGAGAGTTCGACCGGGAAATTGTTTGACCGGGGAAGTGCAAAGACAGGTAGAATGCTTAGACCGATAATGCTTAGACCGATAGTGCTTAGACCGAAAGAAATTATTCGACTGGTAGAGAAAAGACCGATAATGTGCAAGACCGGATGGTTGTTCGACCGACACTAATCAAAGATCGATATGTTCAACCGATATAGTCTTAGACCGGGGTGAACTGTGAGTGTATCGGTCAAATGCAATACACCGATAAAGAGGTATTCGACCGGAAGAGAAAAGACCGATATTTTCTTTAAGTCCTTCGACCCAGAAACCAAAATTCAGCCCAGAAAACACACAATATCACGAATTAAAGTACCAAACTTTACCACTACGATCAAATTACCAACTAGAACAGATTCCAATCAATTAATTTCAATAAAAACCACTTTAAGAATAAATCGATTGAAGACACAGTGTTGACTTCGTGAACGAACCCAGAACAACAAATTCAACAAATTGATAACCAAAATCGATGCAATAATCAAATCAAACAATACCCAATCACTATAATAGATAAAACAAACACAATCCTATCAATAATAACTTGAATGAACAATCACACAATAAAAATTATGAATCTTTGACAGAAAACAGAACCGAACAAAACTCATTCAATTCAATCTGTAACGTGCTCTGATACCAATTGTGTGTCCCAATAAGTAATCATTCAATCAAGTAAATCAATAAACAATACGATAATGCAAACCTGATATTGATTAATCAAACGATTCAACAGATTACAAGTTCTTGATGATGAAATTGAACTATCTCTCTGCTTCTATCTCTCTGTATACGGCGCAGGAAACCAACACAGCCTCTCTCAATAATAATAATCTTCTAATTAGCTCTCTAACCTTTCTAACCTAATTAGCATAAACAAAGCTAATTTATACTTAGGCTAACTAAGCCTAATGGGCTTGGCTTGCTTGGGCCCAACAACTAAAAACAACAACAAATAACAAAACTAAAAGACCAATAATGAAAATACGAAAAACAAACTTTGACTATTTATTACAAAAGGACCCTAGACTCTTTATTGAGACGACTTTATCAGCTTTGACTTCAGACTTCCATCTTCAGATAATTATGATCTTGAATCCAATAAATATGTGCTTTAACAATAGAACTTGAAGATGAATAACCTTCACAATGAATGCTCACAACCACCTAAGCAAAAATCATAAATGCTCATGAGTGAGGTAGCTTGAGAGATTTAATGAGGAGAGATGAGGGAGGATGGATCTTACCCTAAATCAATAAAAAAAACGAGCTAGCTCACCCAAAATCAGTAAAAATGAGAATAAAATTGTTGTTGCACCTTTTTATATCCAAACTGAGAGTCCAAGAACACTGATTCTTTTAGAGAGAGAAAGTAGAGAGAGAGAGACTTGGAGCGCAAAGTGTGAATTCAGATTAATGTGCGTTTCAAACTTACAACAAACCAAGACCAAAGGGACTTAAATAACCTTGGTCAGATACAAGACATATAGACTAGAAACACAGTATTTGACCAAGCCCTATAAATACAATGATTACTATAAAATCAGACCTAACAATCTCCCCCTTAGTAATCATTGGCGCTTTGGTCTTCAAAATTCATCTTCTATAACAGCACGGACCAACAAAGCGACTTTATGAAGCTTTCTGACTTTTAAGAAAAAAAAAATTCTTCTCAGCATTTTGCAGATTGAAATTTTCTTTGTTGATTAAGCTCAAGACGATACACCTCTTTTGAATGATCTTGAATGAACTGTGGTGTTCAGAGCAGAAATAGCAAAAGAATTTGTTGTAGTTGAGAGAATAGAATCTTTGAGCGAATCTTGATCAGCAGATAAACATTTGAGCTCTTTGTCTCTTTAAAATCTCCTTGACTTCTCTGATTTCTCCCCCTCATGACCTTGATGAACTGGTTCAACTAGGTCATGCCAATGTTGGAAACGAGACAGCTTAAGATCTGCAAAATCAAAGAAACAGAGAAAATAGAGGAGGTTTGCGCTTCATGTTGGACGCGCAAACCAAGGTTTGCGTTTCATGAAGGGAGCGCAAATCAAAGTTTGCGTTTCATGTGGGACGCGCAAACCAAGGTTTGCGGGTCATGCTGGAAGCGCAAAGCTGACTTAGAAATTTTTTTTACCTTTTGAAACCCTTTGACTCCCCCTACACAAATGCACTAGATATGACAATTCAGATTAGCATTCATATAAAGAAAATCAGATACTCCCCCTCAAAACCAGATATAATCTTTGAAATACATTCTCTTTGTTTACTCCCCCTTGAATAATGCATAAACCCATTAAAATATATTTATGAGAACACAATGATCAAATATTAATGTAGAAAGAAAAATATACTGAATGTAAATTTTGAAACAACTAAACATATAAAATTTTAAACGCTAAACAAATTAAATTTTACAGAGTAAAATATTACAATTTTATCAATCATTTGAAATCAAACATATGTTGTAGGATACAAGAATAAGTTTCATTGCATATCAAGTTAAGACATGTTCAGTTTCAAAAACTTCCAGCAATCTATTCAGTGTGCTCACATGCGAATCTTCGATTAGCTTCAAGAAAATGAAATTCTAAAAATATTATAGAGAACTTTGCATGTACTCACACTAAACCATCAAGAATTAAGATATTCATAAATTTACAGATTTATCGCAACTCAAACATATCACCAAGTATCATGAGATGTGTGCTCATTGGCATCTTTTAGCATTGTGCACATTGGCATCTTAACATGAGTGTGCTCTTTGGCATCTTTTAAGCTTGTGCACTTTGGAATCTTTTGATCAAAAAATTTATTAAGTAAAGAACATTCCGTAAACGTAACTTTCTATCTGACCCTATTGCAGGATTTGGGTCAGCCGCTCCCAGACCAGAAGGCCTTAGGGGACTAGGTGTCAAGCACCCCTTGGAACTTACTTTCCCGGATCAGAAAGGCTACATCGACATATCCTAAACCCATTCATACCAGTAGAACATGACTTTCGATCTGGTTCTATTGCAGGATTTCTGTTCGATCACTCCCAGACCAAATGACCTTAGGGGACCAGATGACGAGCATCCCGAGGAACTTACTTTCCCAAACCAGAAAGGCCACAGGTACAAACTTTTAAACTTAGAGATTTCTGTATTTTAAGAATTTATAATTCATATCAATCACTCAGGTCAACATCTAAGTGCTTAGCCCATATTTTCATTCCGATCTAAAATTCTGATTAATTAGGTAGTCTAAGCAAAGTAAACTATAAAAGTTCCGAATCACACAACTTTAAAGCAATAATAATAGTTTCAAACATGTTGCTGACTTTTCGACTTTTGTAAGACTTGAAATTTGACCATATAAAAACTTTAATATAAACAAAAAAAAAACTTGAAAATTTATCCTAGACACATATTTTATTCAAAGAAAAAAAAAATGTAAAACTTTACTTTATAGAATAAAATTTGTAAAAATTTAAACTTTTAATAGATATTTAGTTGGAACAAAATAAAATTCAACTATTTCATCTTTTACATTGAAGAAAATAAATTTGTGTCTCATATTAAAATAAATTTTGGGTAATACAAATTCATGAGATAGATAAACAAGCTCAGATTCTTTGAAACTTTGAGAAAAACTGGAATACCATCATTATCAGAGATAAATGCAGCGGAATTAAAATCGATGTACTCACAATATCTCATTAAGTCAGAAGCTTAATCATTGAAGAACGAGTTCTAAACTGTTGTGTTTAGAAGTCGAGTCTATGAAGTACGGGTCCTGAGCTGAATTACTCAGAAGCCAAATTTCTCTTACTCCCTCTTAACATGTGATGCCTGCAACTTTGAATCAGATAAAGATTTGGGAATCCGCTTGAATTTGGGCCCGTGTTTGTTAGTTGCAGTTCGTATAGGGAAACAATAATTGGAAGATTTGACAGTTAAATCACGAGATATAGGATCAGAAAAATAATCACAACCATCAGAAGAGAAAGCATGATCATTTGAACTAGTATCAGAAGACGAATATGAGACATTTTTGGAAATTTGAAACATTTGCTTTATAGAGTATTTTGAAACTTTATTACAAATAGCAAATGAATCACTATGATAAAGTTTGTCTACATATCGATCTCCATCAAACATAGAATCAGTTGATGGCCGCCTAGCTCTCCAGATTTGCTTCTTTGACCTGCTCACAGTCCTATCTGAAAGAATAGTATTGGAATAATTAGAATTGTCAGTAAGAACTGTATCTCGTTTCTTCGTCTTCTTTGACCTTCTTCTTTTACACTTAGGTTTATAAAATTGATCATTGAGCGTAAAAGAATTATCAAGAATTTTAGACGAAATATTTAAATTAGAAGAAATAAATTTATCCAAGCAACCAATCTGATCAACTAATAAATCTGAATTCACCTCGGAGTCTGAATTATTTTGAGAAAGGATTTTAAAATTGGAAACTTCCTTTTTGTTTTCCTTAGAATCTGAAGATATGCTAGAAATAGAATCCGATTTTTGAGAAAATAATTTTTCTTCAAGACTTGACGTCATGAAAGAAAGAAAAATATCAGATTCAATTTTCTTCAAAATATTTTGATCTTCTATCTGATCTTCAAGATCTATGATTTTTTTCTTCTAATATTAACGGAGGAGTATATTTCTTCGAATCATAAATGATTGGAGAAATATTTTCCTTATCAGAATCAGGTGCAAAAGGAGCAATAAAATCATCAGACATTGAAGATTTGATAGAAGATATATCATTTAAAACTTTTCTTCCTCTTCTTGATTTTTCAGGAAAATATTTTGCATTTTCAGACGTATAAACAAAAGGAATTTCATTTTTCTTGTTATTTATCCTTTTCTCATTTTCGATTTCTAACACTTGCTTCTCATTCATCCAATCAATTTTAAATTGAGGAGCATAATGAGCAAGAGTCAGATAATCGTATTTATATAAAGTTGGGGATTTTTCAATCTCATTGTTTAAACAATGAGGATTTTCAAAACCAAGTCCCCATCTTTGTTTTAAAGCCTCTTCACTCCTCGGCTTGTTCATATAGATTGTTTGTTCAGATTGGTCTTTTCGATAAAGCTTTTCTTCTAACTTAATTATTTTATCAGAAAACTCATCTTTTAAAGTAGTCATTGATGTCAAAGATTCAAGATAAGTCTTGTTAGAATTTTCCAAAGCATCCAATTTCTTTTGAAAGATGTCTTTAGTATTTTCTAAAATAGATTTTTCATCCTTCAAAAAAAATTTCAGCTTTTCAATTAAATCTGACTTTTCAGAATTTAAATTCTTTTCAGATAAAATCTTTGAACGCAAATCAGATAAAGCATTTATCATGATATCAAACTGAGAGGTAATAAATTTGTAGTCAAATTCAGAATATACCTCATCCTCATCCGTATCAGAATCAGAATCGTCTGACTGGTCATCTCCAACTAAGCACATATGAACGATCTCGACGTTTGAAGCTTCATCATCGGAATAATCCAGCCAGAATTCTTCTTCTGCCAGCAAAGCAGTTCCGTTCTCTCTCTTTTCAGCTAGCTCCAATTTCTTTCTGTAGTAGGCCGAATCCCTGACCACTTTTGCTCTACACTCCTTTGACATGTGACCCGGCTTTCCGTAGTTGTAGCAAGCAGCATTCTTTAGCTCGGGTACTTTCACTTTAGGACCGGAAGTGAAGCGAGAAGAGTTGGAACCCGACTTTGGTTGGAATTTCTTCTGGTAATGCTGAGAAAGAAGGATCATAGCTTTCTGTAATGCCTCGCCATCATCTTCAGTTGACCCAGTGTAAGCATTTTCAGACAATGCTTGTTCAGATATTTGCTTCGTGAGAAGAGCAACCGGATCTACTGTTTTCTTCTTTTTATCCATCTTGGCCTTTTTCTCTAATATCAAGCTCTCATCAGTCATTAAAATCTCATATAGTTCTTGAATTTGCATTGATGAGATCCGAACATCATTCCTCATTTTATGACATGATTTGCTCCATTCAGGCTGAAGAGCATTGAGAAATTTCAGATTCGTCTCAAGATCAGTCTTTTCCACTTTAATCTTTCTAAGATCATTAATCACAGCGCAAAACCGGTCAAAAGTAACCTTAAGAGATTCATTGTCCTTAGCCTTAAATTCTTCAAAGTTGTTCATGAAGCGTGTCTGGAGTATTTGAGTAGCAACTGATGACCCAAGCATGATCTTTTCTAATTGGGTCCACATCATGTTTGGATTATTCTTGAAACAATCAATTCTATTGTAGATTGAGTTAGGCAGTGCTAGCATCAAATTGGACTTTGCTTCTCTATCGGCTTTTTCACGTTTGATTTCATCATCAGTCAAAGGAATGTCATTTTTCGGTCTGATGAATGGTCCTTCAGTAAACGACTTCATCATATTTTCTCCATTTGTCTGACGCTCAATGAAATTTATGAACCTATCTTGCCACTGTGTAAACTCATCTTCGTTGATTAAGACTGGTGGACGAGTATCTGTTCCCAAGTGCATCATCAGATCATTGGAGTAGAACCTAGCTTGGAGAGCAAATTTGGCAGAATCCATTGTTGATGTTCAGAAAAAAATCGAAAAAATATTAAAAAATGTAAATTTGAAAAACACTTGTTATGACACAAAGTTTAAAAAAAATAAAGATGACACACACAAAAAAAAAATTCCAGACTTTTTTTTTTTAAACTGACAGGGAGACGCGCAAAGAGAAGGTTTTCGTTTGCAGAGAGGAATGCAAAAAAGGTTTGCGTTTGTAGGGAGGAACGCAAACTAGAGGTTTGCGGGTGAATACTGAAATGCAAACTATGATTTGCGGGTGTAGTAGGAAACGCAAAGTGTGATTTGCGGGTGTAGTGGGAAACGCAAAGTGGAGCTTTGCGGTTGATGGAGGATACGCAAAGTTTAGCTTTGCGTATGAAGATAGACCCGCAAAGTAGAGTCTTTCGGGTGACAAAGGAAACGCAAGATGAGGTTTGCAGGTCACTGAGGACACGCAAGACAGGCTTTGCGTGTGTAGCCTGAAACGCACAATGAGCTTTGCGGGTGTAGTGAGATCCGCAAACCTGAAACAAGATAACAAAAATTAGTAGAAAAAGCAAATCAACTAAGAACTAACGCAAATCAACATGAATAAAGCGCAAAGAATCATGAATGAAACGCAAAGTTCATGAATGAAACGCAAAGTGCTAAGAACAAACGCAAACCGCAGAAACTCAAATAAAACTCGCAAGATCAAACGAAAACAAGAAATTTATGAAAGAAAAACATACTCTGAGTTTCAAAAACAACTTTAAAACACCTTTCAACAAACAATTTCGATTAAAACACACTAAATCTCAAACTCGAGAATGAAACAGTACCGAAATCGAGTTTTTCCAGAAAACTTTTAAACTCAAAATTGATGATCTAAACTTGATTTTTATGCAAAACAATATGAATCATATGTGATCGACTATTAAAAACGCAACTAAAGAAATCAAAATCAACCAAATTCGACCACAAACACTTTCAAATTTGATGAGAAATCAAGAAAACGAGATTTTCTTGAAAAATTCAAGAAAATCGATCAAATTTTCGATTTCAATCAACAAATTCATAAACAGTAAATCAATCTCTCAATCCTCTCAAGATTCAGTTGGCTCGATACCAATTGAGAGTCCAAGAACAATGATTCTTTTAGAGAGAGAAAGTAGAGAGAGAGAGAGAGAGACTTGGAGCGCAAAGTGTGAATTCAGATTAATGTGCGTTTCAAACTTACAACAAACCAAGACCAAAGGGACTTAAATACCCTTGGTCAGATACAAGACAGATAGACTAGAAACACAGTATTTGACCAAGCCCTATAAATACAATGATTACTATAAAATCAGACCTAACACAAACTCCCGTATGCAATATTGGCACGCGATAGTGACATCTGTCACTATCACCGGACATAATCGCCTCGAATGTTCTGAGAGTTTGGTACCTTTTACGGTTGAAAATGTATGGATCTAGGTTTTGGAGATTTTTGGCTTGGAGGATTCAAGTCTCTTAAAGGGAGCTCAAGTTGGGGTAAAATCTAGATTTAGCCTAAATCTAGCAAGGTGAGTTCAAGTTGATTTGTTAAAACGGTGTACATGCCAAAATGTTTATTTTAAAGTGTTATGTGTTTTACATGAAATTGTTAATTGCTGATAAGTTTGGTTATTTTGAAAACGTTCTTTATAAATTTATACAACACACATTTTGGGATTTTTGGACATTTTGATAAATGTGTCGCAAAGAATGTGTTTTGATGATTGGGTGTTTGGTCAAAAAAGCACCTTTAAGTGTTGGTCGGTTTTTATGCATCCTTCATGAAACGACATGTTTTGAAAAGTACTAATGTATGGCTCATTTGGTTTTGGGTCATTCCCTGCTTTGGGGAACATTTTAGAAATGGAAAACCTTTTGGGTTTTGGGCCGAAGGCCAATGATAATTTGAGAATCAAATATTTTGGGAAAATGTGTATTTTGGGTTGTGTAACCATATTGGCTCTCGTGTTTTAGCCAAACGTTTATTAAACCTCTTGGGGCTTGATTTGTACTCGGTGGAGTCTTTGGAACATTTGTTCAATCTTGGTAGCTCGTTAAGGAGCCTCGGTCGTATGATATACCTAGTTGCACCTTATTTGGGAATTACATGATTTGAGTACATTGTCATTCCTTTGAGTCGTGTAACGTTTTGACCATAATGAAATGGATCCATAGGCATAAAAGTCAGTTTTATTGGATATGACTAAAGACTCGGTTTGAGTTGATGTCCGATATGACTAAAGACTCGGTTTGAGTTGATGTCCTATATGACTAAAGACTCGGTTTGAGTTGATGTCCGATAGGACAAAAGACTCGGTTGAGTTGATGTCCGATATGACTAAAGACTCGGTTTGAGTTGATGTCCGCTACGACTAAAGACTCGGTTGAGTTGATGTCTGATATGACTAAAGACTCGGTTTGAGTTGATGTCCGCTACGACTAAAGACCTGGATAGGGTTGATGTCTACCTTGGCTAAAGACTTGTTTGGGTTGATGCCAATGGTTGTTTATCCTTGAAGTTATGCTTATAACATAGATACGTGGCTTATCTTTATGTGCCGCCACATTCGATGGAATCGGGTCTTCCCCGTCACCGAAAGGTGTTATTTTGGGTATCCATGTTTTCGGTGACATTTTATATGTTTGGGTTTTATCCATGATTTTATGAGTTGGGTAATATGTACCACCGTGTTTAGGTGTTTCGGGAGTTAAGCTTTATCTACGCTTTTATGAATTGGGAGTTCAATTTCCATTCCCGTTTTGAATGAGTTTTGGGGTTAAACATAATTTATGAGTGGGCGGTTTATATTGGTGTCTTCGCCCTTGAAGTAGTTTGCATTGGAAAACGTTTAAATCGGTGTTCTTTGCATAGATTGCATTCTATTGGAAAATGAGTCGTTTTCATATGTAAGACATATCAAATTGAAAGATTATGAATTTAACCGCAATCTTTCTTTTAAATGATTAATTTTTATATGTTGGAAACTCTTGAGCTCACTAGGCGTTAAGCCTAACCTTTTATTTGTCAGCATGTGCATCAGGTTCCAGTTGGGGGTTTGGTCCTAGCAGCTATGAAGAGTTGAGCCTTAGCTTTTTACAAGTGTAAGTATTTGGTGAAGTCTTCCGCAATTTGGAGATAGTGACTATTATTGAGTTTTAGTAGCACCCGTTCTTATTGTAGACTGTATGTATAGAATGAAATGTGTGTATTGAGGTTAAATAATAAATTTGTGATTGGAGATGTATCATTTATCGATGTATTTAGAAAACTTTAAAATCAGTTGCTATTTCCATATTTGAGGGTGTTACAGATAGTGACAGGTGTCACAATCGCGAGGCACAATCACCAAACACGTACCGAAGGTCCTTGACGCCTTGTGACTATGCCATAGAGATTGTGATCATGTCACTATCGCCGAGATCCTCCTCGGTCTACGAAATTCGATTTTTTTAAGTTGCGACACCTCTAAGTCAAACCATTAAACGAGGGTAAACTTTATCAAGGTTTTAAACCCAAAATAGAGAACCTTGGAAGAGAGCATGAAAGTAATGACTTATCGAAAATTCCGGGCGTTACACCCAAGGATGATTTTTGAGGGTTTTTCACATTTTATGGATTATTTGTCACAGGGCATAGACCAAATGAAACCATCAGCAGGGCCCTCTATCTCCTCGGTAGCCTCTCCCAGCCGATCTCCTACACATTCGGCAGGGAGCTCCTCTCCCAAATCGGCTAGCCGATCAGATGAGTCACCTAGTGACTCCACTGAGCATGGTTACACTGATAGCTCATCTCCAAGTCCCCCTCCTAGTCTCGCCGATGCTACTCTCAATCGGTACCCTGTACCATCTGATGATCCTTCTCGGGTACTCCTACATCATCCACCGATGCCTACACATGTACAGGCCTCTGCCCCTGATACCAGAGACTCAACTTCTTCTGCTCCGGCTCAAACATTTCCTGCAGACTTACTTCAAGATATTTGGGGTGCCAACCGTCAGCATCGAATGGTTGGTTCACAGTTTGAGGCCCTTAAAGGGGCTTTGGACTCCTTTGTCTCAGTGACTCTACATCAGCTGCAATCTCTTCAAGACTCCAATCACTACCTCACTCTATCAGTTGCTGCCCTTAAAGCATCCTCTAATGCTCGTGATGATGAAGTCCAACATCTTCAGGCATCCTCTCAATCCTAACAGGCTATAAATTATCAGCTCCTTCAGTCTCTCCAATCTCTGCATCAAAAGGTGGATTCTCTTAAGGTTTCTCCCCCGCCAACCGTTGAGGGGGAGAAACAGTCGGTACTACACTCTTTAGCCAACGACCGTTAGGGCCCCACTTCTGTTGTTGGTGCTATCTCTGAGGGGGAGAAATTGGAAGAAACTGACAGTCCAACTAAGGGGAAGCTCCCCGGACCGGTCGAAGAAAAGACATACACCAAAGACAATGGGAAGAAGAAACTCACTGTTGATGAAGAGGCCATCCTCTCCAAAGAAGAAAAGGCTGCAAAACTTAAAGCCTTTGTCTCTAAGGTTGATCGACTCAAGCTTCAACCACCTTCTAAAGTCAATCCTTCACAAAAAGATTGAAGAAGAAAAGGCTCTTAAAGATTCATCTGAAGATGTCACCCAAGAGAAGTCCTCTGACATTTTATGGTACAAGAAAGCGCTGATGGAATGGAAAAACAAGTCAAAAATTGTCAATGTAAAATTGGGCACTTCCAAGCTTTCAAGTACAGATGTTCGGATGGTCATCACTCGGGAAGACAAATCTCAACAAAATATCAGATTCTGCAATTCTTTGGGCTTTCAGAATGGTATGAAATTACAAATCTCATATCTAATTCTTTAAGTTTTCACAGGGGTGAGGCCAAAAGGTACATCAATGGCCTTCTAGACCGGATGAAAGTTGTTGTAAAGGAGCATATAGCTAAGAACACTCTTGAAGAAGAAGCTCAACTACATAGTCTCAGAAACGTGTATCTCTCCAAACCCCCTTCTACGACTCCAACTTCTTCAAACAAGAAAACCCTCTTCAAGGACCTTATTGTCAAGGGAATTATTCCTGATGTGCAAAATATGAATCTGAAAATTCCTGACACTCCGCCTCGACCTCCATGTTCTGTGGTTTTTCGGCCATACAGAGGAATTTACTTCCTCAAAAAAAGAAATTCTCATGTTCTTTAGGCATGAGGAAATCTTCAAAGTCGACACCAGATTTCTTGTAGCTATTCTCTCCCTTGTCCCTATGATTCCTGAGGCCACTTTCTTCCGTAGAGACATTTTTGTTGAGCTCAACAAAAGAAAGAAGGAATGATCTATTGCTTTAAATTTTGGTTATGTACTTGTAACTTGTCTTTTGCTAGTTATCGTATTTAATACAAGTGCATTTCTTTTTACTTAGTTTGTACAACTATACTTAATTCTTTTATTCGTTTGTAAATGTCGGATATACTTAAAAAATCCAAAAGAAAAAAAAATGGTCTATGTGAAAAGAACCCAAAAAGAGTAATGAAGGGTCAAAATAAAATATTCAGTACGCTCTTATTTTCATTCTAAAGTATGGATGTCATCCTCAAATAGGGGAGATTGTTGGGTCATCTGAAGATTTGAAGATGACCTCCCGATCTTCCATTTTGTATCATCCTACATAGAATATTTTAAGGTTCTTTCTAGTAGCTTGGTTTTAATACAAATGTTTGGTGAAGTCGAAGATCAGCCGAAAAAGTCAAAGAATAAGTATATCTCTCAAAGCGGATTAAAGATGGACTTCTCAGCCTAAAGCCAAGCTGCCTACCTATGTGGATCAACACCATCGGCCAGGATGGTGCCGATCTCACATCTTCAGAAACCTGAAGATAATCTCACATCTTCAGGAACGTGAAGATAATCTCACGGCTCACATCTTCAGGAACCTGAAGATAATCTCACATCTTCAGAGTTTTGAAGATGTATGTGGTGATCTGTGCCGACTTATCTCTCTATTCACCAAACTTATCTTTGATAAGTTTTGGTGGGAAAATATCATCGGCACAAACACATTGTACTTTTCTGAGAAAGTATATTTGTGATATCTTGCATTGATGTTGACATCATCTGAAGATCATAAAAAGTATGTTTTGTATTTTACACATTTTTAAAGAAAGGTCTATACCATCCTCTGTAGGTCAACGCTTGAAGCCAAAAACACTCTAAGAGAAAAGGTACATCTTGTACCATGCAAAAGACATGTGCCCATCCATTGCTCAACAGGTGTCCCATGCATTAAATGCATGAAGCACTATAAATATGGAGGATGCTTCAACATGCAAGTTCACCAGCTTTACAAGTCTTCAAGTTCTCTAAATGCCTAGCAACTTTCTCTCTACGAAGTTTAATTATTTTCTAAGTGTTTTTCAATTGTTCTTCATTGTCTTTGTGTAAGATTGTTTGAACAGATTTTATATGTTCTCTTCTGCAACAATCAAAATTTTCTATGTGTAATTCTTGATTTCAAATCAATAAGAATTAAATTAAGTGAAAAACTGTGTGTATTGTATTCAACTCCCCCTTCTACAATACTTGTTGTGTTTACTTTCTGTTAACTGACACCAACACAAACTTAAATTAGTAAGAGTAACTTACAATTTTGGTCCATGTGGTTTCTACCCATTATCAAGAGTAATCCCTCTTTCAAAGTAATTACATTTTTAGTCATTGTGGTTTACAATCTATTTCAATTATGGTCCTTCTGACACATTCCATCCAATCCTCTGTCAATATGAGACTAACAGCCAAGGGTAAATATTTTATATATATTTTTTCATTTAAATAATAATTGGAGAAAGTCGATATCATCCTTATTCAGATATATGTTGATGATATAATATTTGGCTCTACAAATCCTAAATATTGTAAGAACTTTTCAACCTTAATGGTGTCAAGATTTCAAATGAGTATGATGGGAGAAATGAATTTCTTTCTCGGATTACAAGTAAAACAATTTTCAACGAGGATTTTCATTAACCAATCTAAGTACATTTTTGATATTCTTCGGAAGTTCAAAATGGAAAATTGCAAACCAATTGGACCCCCAATGGCACCAGGTACTAAGATCGACACTGATCCTTCGGGTAAAAGTGTTGATGTTAGGACTTATAGAGGAATGATAGGTTCTTTAATGTATCTTACTTCAAGTAGGCCATATGTTATGTTCTCAACATGTTTATGTGCAAGATATCAGGTTGATCCTAAAGAATCCCATTTGGTTGTTGTCAAATGGATCTTTAGATATCTGAAGGGGACTGCAGATCTTGGTCTGTGGTATCCTAAAGATACTGGGTTTGAACTAACTGCTTATTCAGACGCAGATCATGCTGGATGTATGTTAGACAGGAAGAGCACTTCAGGTCATATTCAATTCCTTGGAGACAAGCTCGTTAGCTGGGCGTCAAAGAAACAACTTTGTGTTTCCACTTCGACTGCAGAAGCAGAGTATGTAGTTGCTGCTAGTTGCTGCTCTCAGGTTTTGTGGATGAGGACACAACTTCGAGACTATGGATTCAAGTTTGACAAAATACCAATATATTGTGACTCGAAGAGCGCTATCGCTATATCAGCTAATCCTGTGCAACATACTAAAACAAAGCACATTGATGTCAGGTATCATTTTATAAAAGATAATGTAGAAAAAGGTACAATAGAACTTTACTTTGTAAAGACTGATTATCAACTTGCAGATTTGTTTACCAAAGCTTTAGATGAAAAGCGATTTAATTTCCTTGTATCTAGCTTGGTACGCTAAATCTCAAGATCTAATCAGTAATTACCTATTAAAGTTTCTTTTATTGTAGTTTTTCATCATTTCTTTATTATTATTTTTGAAAGGATATTTGCACTTTAACGTGTTGTTCATGATCTCAGGGGGAGTGAGACAAGACATTAAGTTGATCAACATTATTTTGAGGGGGAGTTTATAGAATTGTTGTGTTTACTTAACTGTTAAATTTTTTTTTGTGATGCATGATTTTAGGGGGAGTCTATGCGTACAACAAAAAGGAGTAAGGATATGATTTCTGATTAATTCAGATCAAAACTCGTACTTTAATCGTTTTACTGATTTATGTCTTTAATTTTGAATAAATTTGTGAACAAAGTTGCTTTGACATGACTTTGAGACTTTTGCAGAATGAGAGAAGCTATCAAGATCATATCTTTATGACTTCAGTTGACTTCATGAGATTCAAGACTATACGATAAAGGTTAAAATTCTTATCTTAATCTCATATATGGTTGAAAGAAGGACAACTTTCAATCATAGAAAACATGTTCTTAAATGTTCAAACCACTTCCCGATTCTTAAACAGATTTCATGAATTAGAAGTGTGTTTTTTAAATGTTTTCATTTTACTTGTGTTTCAACGATTAACAAACCGTGTGTTTTCAAAGATAAATACTTGTGTATTGTATTTTCTATATACTTTCAAGTATTCACACACATCGGTTTGAATTTTTATTCAATATGTTCTTACCATGTCTCAAATTTGAAACATATTTTTCGATGGTAAGACACCCCGTTTGTTCTTTAATGAATTTTGAGCGTTATTTCATTTCTAAACGTTCTTTCAAGAATGTCTGTATTTTGATTCATATAGACAATATCCATTATTCTTGACCATAAGCCTTAACTGTTATATCATTTCTTATCTGATCATTTTTCATACAATGTCAGTTTTTCAAACAAGTCTCTTGCATTCATATTCATTCATTCAATTTACTTGTTTGAAAATACTTCAATGTTTCAAAAATGCTCATATCTTCATGATTTTATTCTAAGCATACATTTATCTGACTTGTATTTAAGCTTTCACTGATAAAGTTAAACCATATTGAGCAACATTTGCTTCATAGGAATATGGGTTCTTTGTGCTAGGACTTAAAATGCACTTCTATGGATTTACGATTACCAGTGTCTCCTACCCAAGAAGTTACTCCATAGTGATTGAGTGTGAGGAGTCGAAAAGAAATGAGTGTGAGTTGTGTGTTGAGGTAAAATGGAAAAGAGAGTTTGGTTAGATGTGAGCTTAATATTTAAAAAGAAAGAGGGTGTGAGATCAGAGTAAAAGAATATCAAACTCTGTACCAACTACTTTCTGAGTCGGGCAGCCACATTACTAATGTTTCACAATTCTTCATGAACGTTATTGAAACAGGCAACTAGCCCATGCCAACTCTTGTTAAAACCCCACCAGTCACTCATTTTCTTCTTAAAAGGAAAGTGTTTCATAGATGCAGCACATAATCTATCTGATTTTCATTTGGAAAATCTGGATATTGAAACAGAAGGAAGTTTGCCCCACCTTCGCACTTCAATCATGCACATTGAATCTGTGTTTATCTACTGTTGTCTCAGTGGTTTACACACTGTTGAGCCTTTATAAAAGCAATCATCACGCGCTTAATTCTTTCTACACTTGCACGAACACACAAAGAATTTGTTTTCTTGTCATAACATTCATAGAAAGTTCCTTTGTGGTGTTTCGATGATTGGATGGAAGTCCTGGGGGAGTGAACATCAAAAAGCTCCTTTCATATGTGTATCCGTTACACACAGTCACTTCGTGTTACTGACAGGCATATTAACTGATTCATTTGTTGATTCAGGTGTTACATTCCTATTTTGTCTAGATTTGAAAAGATCTGGATGAATACATTGTTCGAATTGGCAACGAATCAGAGGCTCTTGGACAGATCAGAATGGTCAAAGACAATTCTTGATGAAAGTTTTGATGTTATAGATGCTCTATTCATCAAAAGGGGGAGATGATTTAAAGAAATGTCCGTGTCATAAATTTCAAAGATAAAGAGTTGAAGAAGATAAAATTCAAAGTTTGAAAGGTTGTTCAAGCAAAGTCAAAGATGTTTGAAGATGTGCTGATTTTCTGAAATTTTCTTTGAAGATTATTTGCTGAAGCAATTCGAGCTAATTCTGAAGATAATTTTTTTCCAAAGTTTGAAAGAGTCTTGTGATAATTCTGGAGAGATTATTGAAGAATGTTTCTACCATCTGATTGAGCTTAAAGGGGAGATTTAAAGTTCTTCAATGCGACTAAAGGGGGAAATTGATTTGCTAAATCTTTTTGTGATGATCTTGAATCCAAAGGGGGAGATTGTTAGAACAGAAATATGTTGGATACAAAATCAAGAATACTGAAGGTCAAAGATTCAAGAAGTTAAGGCTGAAAGTCAACTCTCATTAAAAGTCAAAGTTATTTTGTAATAAAAGTCAAAGTCTAGTTTGTTTGTTTGTTTCTTTTGTAATTAGTTTCTTTTGTAATTAGTTGTAGATATAAATAGCTTTGTTTGTTGTTTAATTGTTAGAACTTTTTAGAAGTTTTGAATACAAGTCCAGAGAGAGTTTTGTAGAGAGAGAAAGAGGAGTTTAGAGTGAGAAAGTTGTAATTGTTGAAATTGGAATTGAATCAAAACAAGTTTGTAAATCATTCTTGTTTGTTCAATTGATTTGTAGTTAGAAACTTGAATTCAGGGACACACAAAACCCTTTTTACTTTAAACCCAAATCAAATCAACATAAGAACCAAATCTATCCAGAACCTCTCTGCTCTCGTTCTTCACTTCAAAGTTCAAACCTTAAGAACCTCTGATACATCTCGATTTTCCTTTGATTTCAAAGAGCCTAGATGGTGATATACAACTGTGGTTCAAGAGCCATCATACAAACTTCTTGGACCTCCAATAATCCAGGACGAAGGTTCTTATCGTGTTCAAGGAATGTAAGTAAAGATTTTGCAATTTTATTTTTGTTTTCGGTTGAGGTAAAGGGTTATTCTTCTCATGTTGTTACAGGGTTCGAGATGTAGGTTTTTTGGTTGGGTTGACGACCCGTTATGTCTACGATCTGTGCAAATAATCCATGGTTTGTTGCAGTTGAAGAACAAACTTGAAGCTGCTTTGGAAATAAGTCAAAAAGAAGCTCGTAATTGGAAGATTGGGTTTTTCATAAGTTGGGTGGCATTTGCTGTTTGTTTCTTTTTCTGTTGATCAATTAGTAGATGATGGTTCAAAAATAGAGTTGCTTGTAACACTGTGATTTTGATAGCTTCTTGTAATAGCTGTGATTATAGTAGCTGCTTGTAACACTGATTTTGATAGTTGCTTGTAACAGTGTGATGTTCATTGAAATGAAAAGTGCTTTTTTGTGCATTTACCATATGTTGTGTTGGTCTGTTGAAATTGGTTGGATAACATACAGAAGCTGTAAAAACCAGAAGATGTGAAATTGGTTGGATAACATATAACATAAGCTAGTGACAAAATACATAAGCTGTGAATTTGAAGCTGTTAAATTTAAGTTATCAAAAATACAGAAGCTGTAAAATTACAATTGTTAAATTGAAGGTGTTTGAAATTGAAGTTGTCAAAATACATAATCTGTGAATTTGAAGTTGTTAAATTGAAGTTGTAAGAAAAACAGAAGATCAAAAACCATAAGTTGTTAAAGTGAAGTTGTCAAAATACATAAGATATTGTGGTTTCAAACACCACTTACAGTTTCAATCAAAAACCATTTGATAAGCATAAGCTACTGTGGTTTCAAACACCACCTACAGTTTCAACCAACTCAAGATCCCAACAATTTGCTAACCTATTGACCACAACAATTTGTTAAAGATTTGGCAATTAAGAAATGGAAAACAATAGCTGCATAAACTGTAAACAGATCCTGTTTACAACCCAAAACAATAGATGTTTACAAACCAAAAACTGTTAAATTAAGAAATGGAAAACAATAGTTGTTTATAAACCAAAATAGTAGCTGCATAAACTACAAAAACAGTAGTTGCATAAATTGTGATAACATAAACTATGAAAACAAATCCTTAAAGGTCATCCAATTTCATACAACTAGCACGATGCATCATGTGTTTACAACCAATAGCTAATTACAAACCAAAAGAACAACTATCTAACTAATTAACCAAAAATATGCATCATATCTTGACAATATCAGTTGCACCAACCTATTTAATTACAACCAAAAAGCAAAGGCCATATATACCCAAAAGAGCTAAGTTTATACCCAACCAAAAGATCCAATACAACCAAAAGACCATACCCAATTCAGCTAAATACCTTTGCACGTCCTAGAGTTATGACCCTTCTTATGGCATTTTGCACAAGTGACAGTTATCCCAACCTTTTATATTTTACTCCCCTTGACAATGGATTGACTTAGCTCATCTGTAGTCCTTTTTCGTTTCTTTTTTGGCCTTCCCACTTGTACTTGATGCGTAGGGGGAGTTAGGGTAGTTGTACAATGAGATTTAGGCCATAAAGTTGGTCCATTGATGGGAGCCATTTGAAATGTAAACATTCATCCATGTACCTAGCCAATAACATTTGTGCACCCAATTCTCAGGTAGTCCTACATCTTCTCCATGCAATGCCATGAACCAAATTGTGGCCACTGCATGCTTGCATGGTACCCCAGTTAACTCCCAACGCCTACATGAACAACTCCTCTCTTCAACATCTACAACACACTGATCTTGCAAGGGTCCATTCACCTCATATTTGTTTCTCCCATTCCACAATACAATGTACTGAACAACTTTTGTCTTGATGATGCTCAACAACTTTGTGGCTGCCGGAGTAAGTGGTCCATCATATTTGGAAATAACCTTTTGAACCGTCACAATTTTTTCCATCAAATATTGTCTGATGTACTCTAATGCAGTGATTATAGGCTTGTTCCGACCATTGACTAGTTGTCGATTGAAAACCTCACAAATATTGTTCAAAAGTATGTCATAGTGACATCTACCTGTTAAAGCATCAGAAAATATGTCTCATATAAAAACTTAATCAGCATTATATCTCACAGAATGTGGTGATTGATTACCTGTGAAATGAGCTCTGGATCAGTGTTGAGGGGGTATTTCTTTCAACCATTTATGTGTTGCATCATTGAATGTTCTGAAATCATCCATAGCTTTATTGAACATTGGGACATTATAAGAGGTAGCACATTTCCACAAATGATCCTTAAATGCTTTTCCCTTCCAACTTAGTTTCATATTCTCGTGTATATGTCTCAAGCAGAACCTATGCTCAACACATGGGAACAAGGAAGCTATGGCCGGAACAATCCCCTTTGAACAAGAAAGAATAAACATAAGTATATGATAGAAAAACAAATATTAGTGATATTTGAATAAAAACTTACCTTCTGACGATCACTAATAAAAGTAAAATTAGAATTTCTTGACAAATCAAGATCATCCCCAAGACATTCCAAGAACCATGTCCATGAACTAAAATACATTACCATAAAATGAATTAAAAAATTGATTAGTATACAATTGAAGTACATAAGCATAATTTTAACTGAACAATTGATTAGTAAACCATTAAACTAACATACCTTTTTGTTTCTGCCTCGACTATAGCATATGCTAAAGGGTAAAGTGCCATGATTTGGATCAATACCAATTGCAGTTAGTATTTGACCAGGAAATGGGTCTTTCATAAAACACCCATCAAGACCCAACAAATCTCTCATACATGCTTTAAACCCCTTCTTTAAAGCACCAAAGCATATGTAAATTCTACTAAACTTCCTTGTCGGGGAAGATGGGTTTGCTCCAATTTCGACATGTAACTTTACTGTAGTGTCAGCATTCGTTCTCTGTAGCTCCAAAATGTAATCCCTTAGCTTACCATACTGTTCTGCATAATCTCCCCTGAGTTTGTTTAAATTCATGGCCTTTGCTCTAAAACTTTTCAACACAAAAACATTAACTGCATATTTCCTTTGCAACTGCTCTTGAATGGCTATGATTGGGATGTTGGGGTTTGGTGCAATTGTCTCTGCAATATGTTGTGAGAGAAAAGATGCAGTACATGCATTTACATTTCTGGTTTGCAAACACTTATGGGTCTCATTATATGTCTTCACCATCCAAGTTTCATCATCTTTCGCAGTTGAGACATGCAACACCCATGGACATTTTTCGTTTACTGATTCTTCCTTTACTGTCTCGCTCGTTGTAGTTGAAGTTGGCCCACTAGTAAAGATTGGTAATTTGCCCAGGCAAACTGCCCGTAACCTTGTCAAATCATTTTTTACTATGATTATATTCCTTTTAGTGTCTATTGCATGCACCTTTATCAATTTCTTCACATCTGCCTTGCTCCCAAATGTTTGCCCAACATAAAAGTTGGGATGTGAAGAAACTACAACATCTTTCTGCTTTCAAACATTTCTTAACTGTTTTTTCCTTGATGATTCAAAATCAGAGTCTGATTGACTATCAAAATCTTCAAGATTGGTCATATCTACCTCAACATCATCTATCATATTCCCTTTATCAACCAAAGCTTCCACCATTTTATCTGATTCATCTACCTTCATAGCCTCTAAATTGTTTTCATATTCTTCCATGTTGTCTTCACTGTTTTCATCTTCCTCCACATCCATGCCTTCACCTAACCCCAAATCCATGCCTTCTCCATAGAAAGGATCAAAATCATCCATCAGTTCGGTTGCCACTTCCTAAAAACCCTTCACCCAACACATTGCCTTCACCAATATTTGATGCCATTTTATTTAAATGCCATACCAAAAGTAATTTCTTCGTACATCCATGTGATGGCTTTGAATAGGTGTAACACCCTAAAAATTTGCGGAAATAAAAATCGAAATTCTGAAATAGACTAAACTTGCGAAGTAAGGTATTACAATCCCAACATACAATGTTATTCCAAACGGAGTATGGGTTAGACATAAACACGATCAATAAATGAAGCATACAACGACAACCTACTAATCTACAATTGATTAACTAGATTAGGGTCGGGTGTCACTATCCTTCCAAAATATATCTTCCAAAAATCGCAGGACGATGGTCACTAGATATTCTCAAAAGACCACTCACGACCCCAAGGTCGCTCCCTCAGTCCCGGCGAGCCCCACTGCTAAGATGACCTGCCACATGAAAATCAAGAGCAAGTGTTAGGCTAAAGCCTAGTGAGAACAAGCCAATAAGAAAAGAGTACTAAACCCAAATCGATGTCAAGCGGTGAGTATAGCCATGAGCTAAGTCAAGAAATCAAATAAACCATTAGTGATTTAAACATGGTACAAATAACACCAAATCACATAACGAGCTCAACCCCTCTAGATCTCTTGCTCAAAACACCAAGTCAACCCCTCTGGATCTATTCTTGGGAGTTCCCAAAACAGGGGGAACCCAAGCACATAATGGAATTACACCTTACTGCACCATGAGACGCTGCCCGACCGTATAGGCCCACACCTTACTTATCATGGCAACCCGATGCCTATTCCGTGCTAAAGCGTGAACCAAATGCCCAAAACCGGGGACATAGGAACACAATGCCTATGGATCCATTGCACTAAGACTCAAAGCCAAAGCATGTCATTTCATAGCATACTCATATTAAATCAAATATACAGGTAATTCATATGAAAAATGGTTCAATTCCATAAATCTTGATTCTTGAAATGATTGAGATTTTAGAAAGCATTACCCAACCAATAATAAGTCGTATTACAACAAGATTTTCCACATTTAAATAGACACATTTATCACATAACTTTCGTAATACAGACTGATTTAACTTAAAGGACTCACCTCAGATTTCTTCCTGCTTATAGACTGCTTCCTATGATCGCTTCCTACGACAACACCGATAAATCGGTAAGCCAAAAATAAAGACAACTTACTGACCTACGATTCCCGAATTCAAACACAACCCACTGCTGAAACATAGTACCGGTCGATCCCAACACCGGTCGAACCAACCACCGGTCGACCCAAGCACCGGTCGAACCAACCACCGGTCGAACCAAGCACCGGTCGAACCCGATCAAAAACCATCTTCCCGGTCTTATTATGATGGGACGTTTACAGAACCCAGAACGAACTCAAAATACGTAAATCTCGAAATCAAACGGTTAAAAACTTTCACAACGAGATTCTATACGGCAGATAACACTTAGATCAAAGTATTAAGCTAGATTCGTACCTTGATTTGGAGAAAATCGATCGACCTCTTTTTCTCCTGCTTCCTTCTCTCTCTCTGTGATTTCTTTAGAAATTAGATTTGTGATATTTAGAAAATATCTAAAACTTGATTTATATTTATATAACCCTAGTTACATTTTACCCCCTGAACTTCGGGTAAAGGTCAACTTTTCACCCAACTCCAAAATAGCGGGTGTTACAATCCTCCCCAACTTAGAGAAGATTTCGTCCTCAAAATCTCGGCTATGGAAAGAGGTGAGGGTACCTTCGCTTCAAGTCCTCTTCCGCTTCCCAAGTCACATTGGCACCCCGATGGTGCTTCCACTGAACCTTGACCATTGTGACTTCCCGGTGACGAAGCTTCTTCGTCTTCCTTTCCAAAATCGCCTCAGGTTCTTCAACGCAACGATTTCCCTCATCTACTCTGATCTCGGAGAGTGGGATGACACTCTCCTCCTTTACTAGACACTTCCGTAGATAGCATACGTGGAACGTGTTATGAATTCCCTTCATCTCTGGTGGAAGTTCCAGTTGATAAGCTTGAAGTCCTACCCGCTTAGTCACAGTGAACGGTCCAAGGAAACGGGGGCTCAACTTCCCACGTTTCCCAAATCTAATAATTCCCTTCCAAGGGGACACCTTCAACATAACCCGATCTCCCACTTGGAATTCCAAGGGCCGTCTTTTCTTATCGGCATAACTTTTCTGTCGATCTTGGGCCGCCTTCATACGTTCGCGGATGTCCTTGACCTTGTCCGCCGTTTCTTGCACAATTTCAGGTCCGGCGAACTGCTTTTCCCCCGCCTCGAGCCAACATACGGGAGTTCGACACTTGCGACCGTATAACGCTTCAAACGGTGCCATTCCTATACTCGAGTGGTAGCTATTATTGTATGCGAACTCTACCAAAGGCAGGTGCGTATCCCAACTACCCCCAAAGTCAATCACACACGATCTTAACATGTCTTCCAGGGTCTGTATTGTCCTCTCGCTCTGGCCGTCAGTTTGAGGATGGTAGGTCGTGCTCAACTTCACACGTGTACCCAATTCCTTTTGTAAACCGTCCCAAAAATGCGACGTGAACCGACTATCCCGATCAGAGACAATAGATAGTGGCACACCGTGACGGGAAATTACTTCATCGATGTACAACTTCGCCAATTTATCTATTGGCAAGGTCTCCCGCATGGCCAAGAAGTGAGCGCTTTTGGTCAAGCGGTCTACTATAACCCAAATGGCGTCGTGACCTTTCAAGGTCCTTGGTAGTTTTGTCACGAAATCCATCGTGATGTGATCCCATTTCCACTCCGGAATTTCCAAGGATTGCAAACTTCCGTAAGGTCTTTGGTGTTCAGCCTTCACTTGCAAACAAGTTACACACTGCTCCACATAGCGTGCCACATCAAGCTTCATGATTGGCCACCAATAATGCAATTTCAAATCTCTATACATTTTCGTGCTTCCTAGGTGAATGGAGTATTTTGACTTGTGGGCATCTTCGAGAAGAAGTTCTCTATTACCCCCAATCTTAGGCACCCAAATTCGCCCATTGAAAAGTTTCACCCCTCGACTATCTTCAGTCAGCAAAAGATGTTGTTTTGCCATGACTTCTCCTTTGCGATTTTCCCCAAGCAAGGCTTCGGCTTGCGATTCCTTGATTCTGTCAATGAGTGTTGAAGTTAATTCAATCCGTGCAAAGGTAGCACAAGAATTTTCTTCGCAGACTTTCCGACTCAAAGCGTCGGCAACAACGTTTGCCTTACCCGGATGGTAGAGCAACTCGCAGTCATAATCCTTCAACAACTCCAACCATCTCCGCTGCCTCATGTTTAGTTCTTTCTGATCAAAGATATGCCTCAGACTCTTGTGATCGGTAAAAAGAGTGCACTTCGTACCATAAAGGTAGTGTCGCCACAATTTCAGTGCAAACACCACTGCTGCCAATTCCAAGTCATGAGTAGGGTAGTTGACTTGGTGCACTTTAAGCTGCCTTGATGCGTAAGCGATCACCTTCCCTCTTTGCATCAGGACACAACCCAAACCCATCTTCGACGCATCGCTATACACTACAAAATCTTCCATCCCGTCAGGTAAGGATAGAATAGGAGCTTCACAAAGCTTCTTCTGTAAGGTGCGGAACGCCTCTTCTTGCCTCTCAGTCCACACAAATTTCACGTTCTTTCGGGTCAAGGCCGTCAACGACGAAGCTATCTTCGAGAAATCTTGAATGAATCTCCGGTAGTATCCTGCCAAACCTAGGAAACTTCGGATTTCAGACGGATTCTTGGGAGGTTCCCAATTCGTCATCGCCTCAATCTTTGCGGGATCCACTTTTACTCCTTCCTTTGAAACCACGTGCCCCAAAAACTAAACCTCTGGAAGCCAAAAGTCACACTTTGAAAATTTCGCGTAAAGTCTTTCTCGCCTTAATACCTCCAATACTTCACGGAGATGTTGCTTATGCCTTTCTTCATCCTTGGAGTAAACTAGGATGTCGTCGATGAACACGATTACCGATTTGTCGAGGAACGGTCGACACACTCGGTTCATCAAGTCCATGAATATTGTCGGTGCGTTGGTTAGGCCGAATGGCATCACCAGAAACTCGTAGTGCCCATAGCGAGTTCTAAATGTTGTCTTTGGGATGTCGCCCTTTGCTACCTTCACTTGGTGATACCCCGATCGAAGATCGATCTTTGAGAAACAACCTGCTCCCTAAAGCTGATCGAACAGATCGTCGATTCTCGGAAGTGGATACCTGTTCTTTACTGTCACTTTGTTCAGTTCCCTGTAGTCGATACACATTCTCATTGCACCGTCCTTTTCTTGACGAATAGGACCGGAGCTCCCCAAGGTGACGAGCTCGGTCGGATGAAACTTTTCTCGAGAAGGTCCTGGAGTTGAACCACCATCTCTTGCATTTCGGTAGGGGCCAAACGATAAGGAGCTCGAGCAATAGGAGCCGCTCCTGGAATGAGGTCGATACGAAAGTCCACAACACGATCGGGCGGCAATCCGGGCAAGTCTTCCGGAAACACATCGGGAAACTCGCGCACCACCCTAACATCTTCCAGTCTCCGTTGGTCGAGTTTGGTATCGATAACATAAGCCAGGAAAGATAAACATCTTTTCGCCAAACACTTCCTAGCTTTGATTACCGAAATAATCGCCACATTGCCTTTCCTTCCTTCGCCGTAGATTATTGTCGCTTCTCCGTTTACCACAGGTAAACGAATCATTTTCTTGGAACATACAATTTCGGCCTGGTTCTTAGATAACCAGTCCATACCCACAACCACATCGAATCCGCCAATTTGCATTGGTAATAAGTTAATGGGAAATTTCTTTCCCTTAAGCTCTAAGATGCAATCTCTAAGGATATTATGAATTAAAACTTGACCTCCATTTGCTATTTCTACCACAACAGCATTCTCTAGCATACTCTTAGACATGGCAAGCCTTTGATAGAACAAATCGGATATGAACGAGTAGCTAGCACCAGAATCAAATAACACACGCGTAGGTACGAAATTTAGAAAAAACGTACCCAACACCACGTCGGTTGATGCTTTAGATTCCTCTGATGACATCTGGAAAGCCCTTCCAGTCGACCGCGGAGGTTCCATCTTCTTCCCGCCAAAACCCCAGTCTTGAGTTTTGGGCACTCCGCCCTTACGTGCCCCGGTTCCTTACATTCGAAACATATTTGCCCCTTAAGAGGGAATTCTCGGAACGTGTGACCCGTCTTTCCGCACTTGTAGCACATTCCGGGAACAAAGTTGCATGGGCCGAAATGCTTGCTTCGGCACTTGGAGCACCACTTGGCATCGCGCCTAGGATCGGCGCCTCGCTAAGCGCTGCTGTTGGCATAAAAGGGTTTCTTTGAGGGCATCGAGCTTCCCTCCCATTTTCTCTTCTCGACTTGGCGACCACTTTGATCCCTGCCAAGACTGTAAGCATCCTCCATGAGTTGAGCTTCTTCCATTGCCTCCCGAAGGGTGGAGGTCTTTGTCACACGTACCATTGACATCATGTCCGATGGGAGACCTTTGATGTAAGCCTTGATCTTATCTTTCTCTGTCGGGACCAGACGTCCCACAAAACCCAGCTTGTCCATGAAGAGGCGGTTGTATTCCCTCACAAACATACCTCCCTTCTTCAAGTTCTGAAATTCATCCTTGATTCGGTCCAACGACCTCTTGTTACAGTACTCCTCTAGCAGTTTTTCTTTGAAAGTAGACCAAGATAGTTGGTCCAGAACCGTCGGCTCAAGCGAAGCAGAGTACACGTCCCACCAAGTAAGAGCTATACCCCGCAACATTCGGGAACCAAAGATAACCCTCTGCTCCTCCCCACATTCGCTTGAGCGAAAGGCTTGCTCCATCTCTCGAACCCAGGCCATACAATCTAGGGGATTGTCCGAGCCCTTAAATTCTGGCGGTCGACAACCCAGAAAAGCTTTGAACGTGCAAGTCTGCGCCGCTCGACTGACACCCAGGGCTGCAGTCACCACAGGGGAAATTACAGGTCCAGTACCCCCGGATCCTGCAACAATCACATTTTCGTTAACCGTTTCGGGCCTACGGTAGTTAGCGTCTCGGTCCTCGAGGAGTTTCAAGAATACTTCCTGCTGTTTCGCCATGGCCCTATTCATGGCCAACATCATACGATCCATCATTCTCGTCTCTGCCGTCACTTCCTCGATAATAGGCTCCGCAGCCTCCAAATTGCGTCGAGGTATGTGCTCGGGTCCTCCACCCAGCACATTACTCACACACACTGTTTCCCCCACTACAGTCCCCAGCGGATGGTCGGCCGTAGGTATATCGACCTCCTGGCCTTCCGGACGATTCCTGGTATTAACCATGGTTCTGCTAAATGCAATCATGCAAAAGAACGGGATAAGGATTACGAAAAACACGGAGAACGTACTACTACACTTATCAATTATTATCATAACAGTAATTTAAGTATGCCCACGTAAAACATTTTCATAATAACGTTAGCTAAGTGAAATTATGAACATATAATACGTAAGAGTTCTTATTACCATTATCACAACTTTCAATTTGTGCAAGTTTCCATTGACCCTAAGACCATCCTATCTTAGAAAGTCTACCCCATCTCACGAGTCATAGCTTAATAGTCTCGGCTAAAGTCTAGGCATCTTACAGTCATACCTAATTCATTTAAACCTGGCTCTGATACCAACTTGTAACACCCTAAAAATTTGCGGAAATAAAAATCGAAATTCTGAAATAGACTAAACTTGCGAAGTAAGGTATTACAATCCCAACATACAATGTTATTCCAAACGGAGTATGGGTTAGACATAAACGCGGTCAATAAATGAAGCATACAACGACAACCTACTAATCTACAATTGATTAACTAGATTAGGGTCGGGTGTCACTATCCTTCCAAAATATATCTTCCAAAAATCGCAGGACGATGGTCACTAGATATTCTCAAAAGACCACTCACGACCCCAAGGTCGCTCCCTCAGTCCCGGCGAGCCCCACTGCTAAGATGACCTGCCACATGAAAATCAAGAGCAAGTGTTAGGCTAAAGCCTAGTGAGAACAAGCCAATAAGAAAAGAGTACTAAACCCAAATCGATGTCACGCGATGAGTATAGCCATGAGCTAAGTCAAGAAATCAAATAAACCATTAGTGATTTAAACATGGTACAAATAACACCAAATCACATAACGAGCTCAACCCCTCTAGATCTGTTGCTCAAAACACCAAGTCAACCCCTCTGGATCTATTCTTGGGAGTTCCCAAAACAGGGGGAACCCAAGCACATAATGGAATTACACCTTAATGCACTATGAGACGCTGCCCGGCCGTATAGGCCCACACCTTACTTATCATGGCAACCCGATGCCTATTCCGTGCTAAAGCGTGAACCAAATGCCCAAAACCGGGGACATAGGAACACAATGCCTATGGATCCATTGCACTAAGACTCAAAGCCAAAGCATGTCATTTCAGAGCATACTCATATTAAATAAAATATACAGGTAATTCATATGAAAAATGGTTCAATTCCATAAATCTTGATTCTTGAAATGATTGAGATTTTAGAAAGCATTACCCAACCAATAATAAGCCGTATTACAACAAGATTTTCCACATTTAAATAGACACATTTATCACATAACTTTTGTAATACAGACTGATTTAACTTAAAGGACTCACCTCAGATTTCTTCCTGCTTATAGACTGCTTCCTATGATCGCTTCCTACGACAACACCGATAAATCGGTAAGCCAAAAATAAAGACAACTTACTGACCTACGATTCCCGAATTCAAACACAACCCACTGCTGAAACACAGTACCGGTCGAGCCCAACACCGGTCGAACCAACCACCGGTCGAACCAACCACCGGTCGAACCAACCACCGGTCGAACCAAGCACCGGTCGAACCCGATCAAAAACCATCTTCCCGGTCTTATTATGATGGGACGTTTACAGAACCCAGAACGAATCAAAATACGTAAATCTCGAAATCAAACGGTTAAAAACCTTCACAACGAGATTCTATACGGCAGATAACACTTAGATCAAAGTATTAAGCTAGATTCGTACCTTGATTTGGAGAAAATCGATCGACCTCTTTTTCTCCTGCTTCCTTCTCTCTCTCTCTGATTTCTTTAGAAATTAGATTTGTGATATTTAGAAAATATCTAAAACTTGATTTATATTTATATAACCCTAGTTACATTTTACCCCCCTGAACTTCGGGTAAAGGTCAACTTTTCACCCAACTTCAAAATAGCGGGTGTTACAATAGGTGTCCAGATTGGTTTCCCAATGTGTAGTGTACACATCAATTACCTTGAATTGAAGAACGTATTTCAACAACATCAATGCATCTTGATCATTCCCTAATTCTTGCAAACCAAATTTCAGGTCTCATGAAATGGTAAAAGATATGTTCATGATCCGGGTAACCTAGCTCTTGTGTAATAGAAACAAGATCATGAATTGATAGTTGGTCAATATCTATCAGATCCACATACGTGATTTTACCATTCAAGTACTTTCTATTATCACATTTCGTAAAAAAATCCACCATGATGTATCTTCATATTAAGGTGGGGTAGAGTTCTGTGAAACGAAATACAAATAACAAATGTACAAGTTCAGTAAATACAAAACATTAGACAACATTAACTACACTAAATGTTAACTATACATCAGTAAAAAAAACTCATAAAAAGAAACCTTACCATATATCTCATCAGGATCAAATAGTTCATCTTCTCCTCTGATGTGCCACATACGTGAATGTTGACAAATCTTGACCAATCTTTGTTTGATCGTTGACCGTGGGATCAGATCTGTGAAGAGAGAAACTAGGGTTAAAGTAAAAAAAAAGGTTTAAAGTAAAAAGGGCAAAGAGGTCTGATCAATTTGGTCTTCTATGGAGGATTTAATTGGGTTAAAAGTAAAAAGGTTATTTTGATTATTTAAACGAAAAAAGGTAATGACATTTTTGCCCTTAGCTGTTAGTGACATATTGACGGAAGTTTGGATGGCATGTGTCATAAGGACCATAACTGAAATAGAATTGAAACCACAATGACTAAAACTGTAATTACTTTGAGAGAGGGACTACTCTTGATAATGGGTGTAAACCATATGGACCAAAATTGTAATTTACTCAATTAGTAATTTGTATTTTTAATTATCCTTACTTAGTTATTTATTGTTGTAATAGAAATAGTTAAATATATACACATAAAATTGATGATATGAACTTTTATCTATTTCTTTTCGATTTCTTCGACCAGTAAATATCCATAAAGCAAAGGGGATTAAAAGAGACAAAATGGTGTTTAAAAAATGACACAAGATACATACAATTTAAAAAGTATGTAATTGAAACAAAAAATCAGATCACTTATCAGATATACTGTTAAATATATATTTTCTAGTTTGATCGAATTGATAATTTATTGATACAAAGTTAGAACCGAAAGTCCCGGTTTCAAAAACTACAAATAAATTGACTTACTTTCCAAACTAACCACATTAGTCAAATTGCTTCTAACTTTGGATTGGAATATACACATTGATATCAATCAAGTGGAAAAATGCTTATCTTGTGCTATATTTTGTTCTCTGGGCCTTTTTCCTGATAAAATAAAATAATAGAATGTACAAAACCATATGCTTAGGAAAGTCGTCACTGATAAGTTATGTGACAGCTGAAAAATTAGTTAAAGAACTAATCATGTTTGACAAAAATCATCTAATAAGTTAGTTGAAAAATGTAAAATGAACAAAAAATACATGTTAAATAATTAGTCAATTCTAACATTTAATAATGTAATTAAAACAAATCACTAATCTATATCTATATCTATATCTATATCTATACTATATTATAAACCATGGATAAAAAACTCTTGAATACAAATTAATAGGCACAAAGTACCATCATTTTATGCAATATTTTAAAAATATCTTAATTTACAAGTATCAAAGCACAAGATACATATTACTACTGCAGGCTTCTAACACCCATCAATTTGGTATGTGCAGGGTCTTCCTTTTATGCAGACATTTCCATGTATCACTATTAATTAATATATTATATTACAATATATTTATTTTAATTATATTATTAAATATGTAATTGGTTATTTTTTTAGATGTCATTCAAATATATAAAATAACCATTGAATTCTAACAAAATACTTAATTTTTTTATAAAAAAAATATTATATTATTAAGCCTAAATTAAACAAATTTATAAAAACATTATCACTTTCTCAAAATCATCCAAAATTGTACTGTAAATCGAGAAAAAAAAACATTAAAATCGTGATGTATCTCGCTGTATTGTGCGAGTACGCTTCTAGTTAATACAAAAAGATTATAAAGAAATCAAATAATATAACATGTTAGTTAAAAGATGTCCCCCTACACATTGATGTCCTTAAAGATGGATTTAGTGTAAAGCTAATTGGGTTGTAGATAATCAACTTTTTTATTCAAATAATTTCAATTTGTATATATATATATATATATATATATATATATATATATATATATATATATATATATATATAGGGGAGAGATCAATTGGAAACCAGTTTTACATTGCAAACTTTGGAAACCGAAATCAACCAATCAGTGATTTTTTTTTTAATTGATAAGGTTATTTTAGTATTTTACATAATTTCATAATATATATGGTAATTGCTATTATTATTATATTAATTATTATTTAATTTTAATTTATTTTATACAGTATATGGTAATATGGATGATTTATTAAAATGAAAAATGAGATATCTAATTTAGGAAACAAAATTTAAATCATATGAAGACACCCTTTTTTTGATTCATGCACGAAGACACCCTTTTATTATTTAATTTTAGTTTACGGTATTTGATTCATGTACTTGATAAAATGTTAATATAGTGAAACCTGATAAAACATATTTTATATAGAGAAACAAAATATTAATATAGTAAACATGATGAAACAAATTTGATATAGCGAAACATAATGGATTTGATATAGTGAAACAAAACATTAATATAGTAAAACCTGATGAAACATAATGGATTTGATATAGTGAAACAAAATATTAATATAATGAAACCTGATGAAACATAAAATGTTAATATAGTGAAACATGATGAAACATATTTGATATAGTGAATCAAAATATTAATATAGTGAAACAAAATATTAATATAGTGAAACCTGATGAAATAGATTTGATATAGCGAAACAATAATGATAATGAAACTTAATTGGGTTTTTACATACTGCATATTGATAAACAAGTAATAAAAAGGTTGTCTTGATATATTGTTATTATCTTTTATTAATAAATTAATTAATTTATTACCATATATAATTATTATCTTTTATTAATTAACTTATTACCATATTTCATCTTTGTTGCCAAATTTGAAACAAAAAAGAAAAAGACAAATTTACCCGTTTGACATATTATTATTATCTTTTATTAATAAATTAATTAATTTATTATCATATATAATTCAAATGAATCTTGACCATTGATTAAAAAGATCAATGGTTGAAATTTGGTTTTCAAAGTTTCCAATGAAATTAGGTTTCCAATTGAAACCACCCCTATATATATATATATACCGATATTTTTTTTATAACAATAGAAATCTCAATTTTAAAATTATATAAGTGCAACAAATTTTAGCTAATTAAATAATAATTTTACATTATACTCTTTTGAAAATACTAAAATAGACCTAAAATAGAATTGTGCATATTTATGTATTCCTAAATTTAGCTTTTGATTACAAAAACCCTTTCCGAAGGTTGAATTGGAGGGAAAGTGTGTGCCAACGAGACAGAGATGCCGGTGGCGCGACCAGAGTCATCTGATTCCAGGATCATCGCTCATGTCGACATGGATTGCTTCTACGTTCAAGGTCTCTTCCATCACTTCATCTTTTTCCTCCAATTGCTTGTGTATGTGTAATAATCAAAGGAGTTGTGTACGTACATATACAAGATTGTTACTTTTTAGGTTTTCATCAATCACTGCTCTCACTGAAGCAATATTCGGATCGGGTATTCCACTAATGCCCTACTTTAATTAAAGAATTGTTCTCCGATTAACAAGGAAAAACGGGGAATATCATATACCTGCTTGAGAAATTGAAGAAGCCCACTATTATTTATGTTCGGTTTTGTTTAGACTTTAGTTTAGTTTCTGTTGGTGGAAAATCCAAATAGGATGACATATTTGGATTTTAAATCATCAGCCAAAGTGTAATGACCTTCTTGAATTGCTTACTGTTAGTGGGTGTTTTTATGTGAATCATTATAAGGCAAATCCATGAATAAGTAAACATAGGAAAAATGGGGTTTCCTTGCGATAACATAATTTAGGGAATATAACACCGTAATGCAAGTGGAAAATCCAAAACACCATTTCTATAAACAGGACAATTTTGTGTGTGTTTATTTTGGGTACAGAATGTTGCCAGTTCAAATCCAGTCATACTACCTATTATGCAAGGGGGATATATTATTAAGAGCAGTTATTTACATTTGCATATTTCCAACCAGGTCATTGTGTTTTTGCATTTTCTTATTTACTCAGGATGTAAAGAAAAAGGGCTAATGCCAAACCTCGAATAACTATCCAGTAATGCATAGTTAGCATTACCTTTTGTAAGGGAGTTCTTGACAGCATGTGTTTCTGTCTAGCTTCATATCATAGTCGGATTTCATCTTTTCTTTTCCTTTCTGAAATGGTTAAACTTGAAATGTCTTTCATGTGACTTGAACCTCCACTCACTGTGTTTGCAAACCTTTGGATACAAAACAAGCAAGACTTTTTATGGTAATTCATCCTTGATCTATATGTGTTCCTCTCTGAATTGTTTCTTTTATTTTTAGTGGAGCAACGCAAACAACCTCATTTACGAGGTCTACCAACTGCTGTAGTACAATACAACTCTTGGAAAGGTGGGGGCCTGATTGCTGTCAGTTACGAGGCCAGGAAAGATGGGGTGAAACGGTAGCAATCTTTCTTAATATCTGAAATTTTATTCTGTCACATGGATGACAAGTTTTTTGCATACTAAATTCTATTTATTCATGTCTCAATCGGTATTAAGATCAATGCGAGGTGATGAGGCAAAGAAAGTTTGTCCACAAATTCAGCTGGTCCAAGTTCCCGTGGCTCGTGGTAAAGCTGACTTGAGCATATATCGGAATGCAGGTTCAGAGGTTCATAAAGTTTAAAAGTTTTCATAGGGGTTGAGCTTTGCATCTACTTTGAGTGTCCAACTTGTAGGATTGGTGTAGTTACTTCCATTTTTTGCAGGTTGTTTCCATTCTTGCGAGAAAAGGTCGATGCGAGCGTGCATCAATTGATGAAGTGTACCTTGACCTCACTGATGCTGCTGAAACAATGTTGAAAGAAACACCAGTAGAAAGCTTGGAAAGTATCGATGAAGAAGTTCTCAAATCACATGTTTTGGAGCTTAGTTCAGTAAGACAGTTTGCTTTTTCAAAAATTTGGTTCTCTATGAAATGAATGCTAGCGTCGCTACATGTTAAGTCCATGCATCAAACAACATGCAACTATCGGGTTTTTATGCTGAAAAAAGGATTAGATAATCCCCAAAGCATGCTGATCTTCTGAAGCTATGGTGCGCCACATCCAGAAGTCTGTTCACTTGAAATTTCGGTTCAGTGTTCACCTTGGAGTTTTGCATGCTGAAACGTTATATAGATGGTTGCTGTATTTCTTAGTTGTATTTGTCTTTTATATTGCATTTTCAGGGGGGTAGATGTGAAAAGGAAAAAGGGAGTACTCAATAAAATATTGTTAATTTTTTTCCCGGTCTTTTAGTTAGTGTAGATTAGAAGTGGATCCAAGCTACAAATAACAGAATCAACAATATTCATGCATTTTTAATACTCCAGCTGCTACTGTTTTTTTTTTTTTTTTTGTAGCCTTCAATCTCCAACTCTTGCCTTTTCCTATTTTCAAACTTTTTTTGACTGCAAGTTTTGACTTCATTAGTGAGTTTATTGTGCATCACACCTTTTTGTTTTTCCACTGTATTATAGGAGATATTTGGTTTATAGAGGTATCTTATAATGATAAAATAAACCAAAAAATTTCAGTTTAATTGATAAAGAGACGGTAGTGTTTATTTTATTTTTGGATTTGTAACAGTAACTGTACTGAAATTTGTTCAGAATGGAAATGATGACAAAGAAAGTGTGAGGGAATGGCTGCAGCGGAGAGATGCTGATCACCGTGACAAGTTGTTAGCATGTGGAGCCTTTATTGTTGCTGAACTCAGGTTGCAAGTTTTACGGGAGACTGAGTTTACATGTTCCGCAGGCATTGCCCATAACAAAGTAGTTTCCTCTTTTTCTTTATGAACAAAATTGTATTGCTACTATCATTTTTTGAGTGGCGATAGAAGAGAAAAATACAAAATGTTATGCACTTGTTTCTGGGGAATCTTGCAGATGCTGGCTAAACTAGCAAGTGGCATGAATAAACCTGCACAACAAACTATTGTCTCCTTCGCATCAGTGAAGGGGCTTCTTGAACCTTTGCCTATAAAGAAAATGTGAGTTAGTTATCTAATATATGATTGATGTCTTCTATTTCTAGATTGAAATTTGAGACTAGAAGTAGTTTGTTTGATGTTTAAAGTCAATCTAAGGCTACTAATAGAGAGAGGGAGTATCATGAACTGCTAATACATTATCATAATAAGAACAATTTATTTTAATTATAGTTCTTAAATGTTATAATTGTATGCATCATCCTCATAAGAAATGTACTCCCTCCGTCCCAAAATAAGTGTCCACAATTGAAATGACACACAGTTTTAGACATGCATAATAATTACACTTTTTTGTTAACCAAAAGACGCCTTTACCCTTATTTAATGTCTCTCTCTTCACAACTCTTGAATATGTGTGCATTAGTTAATGGTAAATTTGAGATTTAGTTTTCTACTTTTAAAAGTGGACACTTATTTTGGGACAAACATAAATAGAAATATGGACACTTATTTTAGGACAGAGGGAGTATTAGATTGCTCCTCTATTTGTTCTGCTTTTTGTTGTCTGCTCAGTTCCACTTTGACAGAATCACTTTACTTAAGATGCTTGGGTAACATGTCACTATCAGGAAACAGCTTGGTGGGAAGCTTGGGAGTTCCTTGCAAATTGACCTCGGTGTGAATACCGTTGGGGATCTATTGCAATTTTCTGAGGAAAAACTACAAGATTTTTATGGTGTCAATACTGGGTAATTATGTTAATCATTTATAGACACGTTTCATAATGCTTATTGTAGTTGATGACTTACGATTTTCAGCAAACATAGCATATTTTTTCTTTCTCATGTAAAACTAGGAACTTTTCATGGAGGTGCATCAAACATCAGACATGTAAAGAATTTATAATTAAGTCCTTTTGTTCCAAATCTCTTCCAGTACTTGGCTATGGAATATCGCGAGAGGGAACAGTGGGGAGGAAGTTGAGGGTCGCCTGCTCCCTAAGAGCCATGGGTCTGGGAAGACGTTTCCTGGACCTAGGGCCCTAAAAACTCTTGCTGCTGTAAGTATTTCCTTCCCATAATTTACTAGCATACGAAGCACTACATCATTTATTCATAATTATATGATATTGTCAAACTTAGAGCATACATGATAGTAGAGCAAAACATGGTACTTTCTGTTTTTATTTTATTTACTGACACTAAACATACTTTTAGTTTATGCCTTATGGCATAATTTATTTTTGTCAAACTGCTTTCAGTCTTTTTATTACAGCAATTGCACTATGCGTTTCCGTTACTGGAGATTTCTAGTTGATCTCCATCAGAGTTACCATTGTGTTTAATCATCCTTGATAATTGTTAGAAGTACATCACTCCTAGACAGGATAGCTGGGGGGGGGGGGGTAATTAAGTTAACGATCATTAAGCCTATTTGTTCTTCACTAAAGGTAAGCTTTGCATCCTAATTGTTTGAATGATATACCGCAACGCTTGCCACAGTTTGGTCTGACATCAAACATGGATTATGGCATTTGCCAACCTGACCGATATGAGGTTCTTCAATGATGAACACCAATGGATTAACAGTAAAATCGAAGCACATGATTACTATTTGAGAAGAAATTGAATAGAAGAAATGGAGTGATTACAGATAGGTTTATCGGCTTTCGAGAGGCCGAGTGCTCTCCCAAGGCTTTCGCCCAAAACACAGATACAATATTGATCGATAAACCCTAATGACCTAACCCCCTTTATTTATACTAACCGCTTTACTACAATTCATGCATTAACTACTTGTACTAGTGCCTTAGGCACTTGTACCATGGTCTACCATGTTTGACCATTTGATCCCACTACCTAGGGTATAACAATACCCACCCCCAAACTCTCACCTTGTCCTCAAGGTGGAAAAAAATAGAAACAACGATTCAAAAGCATTCTATCGACTGTTGCTGCCGGTGGTGGTAACGGCGGTGGTGGTGGTTCCAGGTGAGCATCGCCTAGGCAGCCACCCTTTAACACCACCAATCCTAACTTGTCCACTATGGTATTTGATGAACACCAATGGATTAACAGTAAAATCGAAGCACATGATTACTATTTGAGAAGAAATTGAATAGAAGAAATGGAGTGATTACGGATAGGTTTATCGGCTTTCGAGAGGCCGAGTGCTCTCCCAAGGCTTTCGCCCAAAACACAGACACAATATTGATTGATAAACCCTAATGACCTAACTCCCTTTATTTATACTAACCCCTTTACTACAACTCATGCATTAACTACTTGTACTAGTGCATTAGGCACTTGTACCATGGTCTACCATGTTTGACCATTTGACCCCACCTACCTAGGGTATAGCAATACCTGCCCCAAACTCTCACCTTGTCCTCATGGTGGAAAAAAATAGAAACAACGATTCAAAAGCATTCTATCGACTGTTGCTGCCGGTGGTGGTAACGGCGGTGGTGGTGGTTCCGGGTGAGCATCGCCTAGGCACAACCACCCTTTAACACCAATCCTAACTTGTCCACTAGCATGAACGGTATAAAATCGTTTGGGACTTCACTTTCTATTAAGGATACCACTTTCTTTTCCCATGTTACTTCGATACCAATCAATAGCATGACTTTCTGCCCTCCGTTTACACCTTCAAGCTTTATTGTAGACAGCCCTACGGTAGAGTTCAATACTACTTCGACCTCTGATTCCATGATAACCTCGAACCCATACTCTCCCTTCTTCCACCCTTCTATTTCGCCTTCTTTTTCAGCCTTCTGAACCTCTAGAATGTTGACCTCTTTTTTTTCGACTTTATACCCTCTTGTATACTTTTCATCACTTCGATCACATATTCCTTGAGTTCTCTCCTGCTGTACCTCACTATCAAACAATCTTCTAAATTCATCACCATGCTTCCCTGCTGTTTTATCCCTTCCCCAAATCATATTATCTTCCCTAGTTTTCAAAGCTAAATCCCCCGTCCCAAATTCCCCCAAATCGAGCCCATGGGAAAGAAAGGCTTGACCACTCAATGGGGTCGTATTAACCTTCACAACTTCAGGAGATGCAACCATTGGTGCACGAGCAGTTGGGGCATAACTTTGCACCGGGTGAATTGTGTGATCAGTTTGCAAACCTTCTTGTTTGGGAGCCCAAAATTGTTCCCAAAATATCCCTTTTGATGTCGATCCAAACTACTTCTGTAGCACGGGCCTTAATTCCTCCCAGCATGTGAACGGACGCCTATTGTGTTCCCACTGAAACCAATGGAGTGCATCACCTTTAAACGAAGTCCTTGAGAGTTCAATTCGTTCTTTGTCACTCGTTTGGTTTAAAGAGAAATACCTTTCAACCTGTATAATCCAACTATCGACATCCTTCCCATCAAAAGTCGGGATCTCAAGCTTTCTGTCTTTAATTGCAAAGAATTGAGTCTCCTCTGGTGTTTGTCCTTCCTCTGCTGATTTCCTTCCAGTTGGTTGTAACTCAGCCCTTCTTGAATTTCTGTATTGATGGATTTGCCCTAGACGCATCCTCCCCCCTTTTTATTAATAACTCCAACTGTTGTTTGATTGTTTTCATGTTTTCCTTCAACGAACAGATCTGAGTTCCCAAACTTCCTCTAATTTCATCCATTTGTGATGCTACAATACCCGCTAAGACAATTCAGAAACCAATTTTTTTTTCAAAACCCGTTGGCTTCACGTAGATGGTGATTTCTCGGACGAAGATGATGCTATCGAGTTCCAAAATCAAATCAATGATTAGCGCAGATGAGAAATTTGGATCGGAACATGCTCTGATACCATTTGATGAACACCAATGGATTAACAGTAAAATCGAAGCACATGATTACTATTTGAGATGAAATTGAATAGAATAAATGGAGTGATTACAGATAGGTTTATCGGCTTTCGAGAGGCCGAGCGCTCTCCTAAGGCTTTCGCCCAAAACATAGACACAATATTGATCGATAAACCCTAATGACCTAACCCCCTTTATTTATACTAACCCCTTTACTACAACTCATGCATTAACTACTTGTACTAGTGCATTAGGCACTTGTACCATGGTCTACCATGTTTGACCATTTGACCCCACTACCTAGGGTATAACATTCAACAATTTTAGTGAAGAAAAAAAGCAGATTCATGGAGGATGATGTACATCTGAAGGGAGAAGATAGATGCTCATCTCCTTGGTTGTATTACCAAACTTGATTAGATGTTTATAACTGTACAATATGAATAAGAAGCGGTAATTTGGGGTTGATACATCTTATAACCCTAAAAATAATGACTGATACTTGAGTATCCAACATCGTGAAAGAACGGGAATGAATCAAGAAAAATTTAGAGAGATAGGGATGCAAGCAACAACGATCATATGATAGATGAATGATAACTTCAGAACAGTGGTTTTCTGTCCAGTCCACCATCAAAATCATCACAAAGAAACGTTAAAGTGCTGATCTAAGTGGGAAGGGATTAGGGTTGTCAACATCATTACTGGCAAGAATCAAATGATTGTATTCTCCTGCAAATGGTAGAACAACCACATAATTGGCAGAAAAATGATTTCTTCAATTAGCCATCATGGCTCGCTAGTCATTAATCAAAACATTTAAAATATTGATATTCACTTGTTTAAGATCTGAATTTGTGGCATAATTCTGTTAAGGAATATGGTCTTAATCTTATATAAAAAAGTAGATGTTATTTATTGTATCTTAGTCATCTTTTTGAGTAATGAGGTCTATCAATCACTGCTAGTTTTGTCGTATCTTCTTCAGGTTGAAAAATGGCTCAAAGAACTATGTGAAGAATTAAGTGAACGACTTCAATCAGACCTGGAGAAGAATAAACGAGTTGCACATACACTTACTCTACATGCTAATGCATACAAGGTTGGTATTGTTTTTTCAAAATGCTCTTTTCATTGAGCAATCAAATGTTTGCACATTAAGTTTTTACTACTCAAGAACCAAGAGGGGCAGTCTTTTAGTGTTATCTATGCTATTTTTGCAGTCCACAGATACAGATTCACACAAAAAGTTCCCTTCTAAGTCATGTCCTTTGAGATATGGGGCAGGAAAGATTCAAGAAGACGCTGTAAATCTTTTCCAAGCTGGGTTACGTGAATACCTTGGGGCATACACAGGAAGCCAGTGCTGTGGATGGGGAATTACTGGTCTTTCTGTTTCAGCCAGTAAAATTGTTGCTATACCATCTGTAAGCTCACGTTTTTCTGTTTGTAGTGTTCTGACTTCTAATGTGATTTAGCATGTTTTGCTGGTGTGGTGCCTGATGCTAGAGCCTCCCAAATACTACTGCAAGCAACAAATTGGTTATCAACTTTCTAGGTGATATAACATCTACTGAATATATATATATATATATATATATATATTCTAGATTTTAAAGGGAAACCTTTGAAATAGCATCTGTTTGTAGGTCAATATAAATATTTAAGACTGTAGACAGGGGAGAAAATCCAGTTTAAACTGATTTGGCCCATGGTTCGTGGATGGCTGTTCTGCAACTCAGTCACATCTTCTCTACTTAGAATACAAAATTGATACTCCATTTCCAAGAAAGACAGAAGTGATTGACAAATCTGCTGAGCAAAAAGGTCTGATTTTTTAGGTTTTAAATATACATGCTCAGGCTTATAGGTGGTTGATGTTTTGTGGAATGATGCTTCTAGACTGGGGGCCTCAAGTTATTCTGCACCCGGTAAAAACACAGCCACACTGTAGTCTAAACTGTTGTTTTGGAATGGATTTTATAGGCAGAAGTGTCTAGTTTTTTGGAATTACAGGAGTTAGTGCTGTTACTGAATGGTTCTAATCAAAGTTGTTTCATCATGATACAGTTTGTCGGTTTCTGCTATTGAAGCAGTGCATTCTCGATTAGTCTTTTTTTTATATATATATAAACTTTTGGAAGTGAGGATTTCTTCAATCTCATGTACTCGCTAGTATGTGTTAAATTCTACAAAAATCCAATGAAATTGAATATTTCACATGGAGTGTGCATCTTTATGATGGGTGTTCTTTGGCAGGGAACTAGTTCGATCACAAGGTACTTCCATTGTCGAGATCAGGTTCACTCTTCATCAGAACTGTCAGATGAAAAATTTGTACTCGAAGATGATCCTTTGTCACCATCAAGTAGTAATTCTCTCTCATAGTGGCTCTTACAATAGGTTCATGGTTGTTTAGATATTTCACCCATCATGTTACAGTATTAATTATTTTTTGCATTTAATTAGGAAGTGAAAGCCATCCAGCCTCTCATCAAACTGAGCAACAAACTGAATCTGGTGGGGAAGAGGCTCCAGTCACACATGATATCTCCAGTTTTGATCGATATGAGAATGCATGTAAAGATGAGGTCTGGTTTTTCTACATCTCTTCCATGCATTATCATCATAGACTAATATACGGAAATATCCTGTTGATGCCTTCCGCATGAAATTATTCTCATAATGAACAAAGATGCAACTGTTGAAGATTATACAACTTGAAGATATAAGTGGTACAACATGGAGTACATGACCCATGTTATAAACTTGTTAAAAAGATTGTATCATATCACCTGTTAATTATGTAGGCAGTAAGATAACCAAACCAAACAAGCTCAGTATTTCCCACCTGGAGGTGGGGGTGGGGGGATTGAGATGTACGCAGACCTGGCCTCTACCACAAAGAGTAGAGCGCTGTTTCCGTGAAGACCCCCCCCCCCCCCCCCCCCCTTGACGGAAAAGAAAATGAAAGGGGTTCAAGAATCAGTTTTCTTTTTACCGGAAGGTCAAGGAAGTTGGTAACCTGATGTTACGTATCCAGATCAGGGTCAACAATTAAATCTTCCTGTGTCTAAGCCCAATGTGTGGAAGTTCTACTCTAGAAGGCCCAAGGCCCATAAAGGGAATTAGTTGGTTGCTTTATAATAAAGAAGGGTTGTCATGTGGGGGGGGGCATACAGAAAATAACTAATCTGTTAGGCTCTAGGTAACAACTTAGAGGAGGGAATTCTTCCCTGGGATCCTATTGGATTTGGCTGTGTATTGTCTTCTTCATTCTTTCCTTCCGGATTGTAATCCGTAATTCCATTTTAATCCAATTTCTTTTACGTAATCATTCGATTACGTAACATTGGTCCGACCTGCCGGATTCCATGGAGACACGCTTGCAATCCCGAATAGAGAACCATGAAGAACGTATCCAGGAATTACACTCAGATGTGTTGCAGATCAAGGAGGCGCTGAAAAATTTAGAAGGAGATCAAGCTAAGCAGAAGGAATTCAGAACTTACATGATGTCTTGGGTAAAATCTCATCAAGGTAAAGATCCTGAAGTCAGTGGCACGCCCAGTGGGACGCCTGGATCAGGGACGATTGTTCTGCCCAATAGCTCGATGGGATCAGGATCGGGTATTCCTCTCGTTCACCCGATCAACGTGAATACAGGCAAAACAGGGGAAAATCAGTATTGCGCAGTTAAGAAGATAAAGTTACCGGAATTTTTTGGGTTCGATCCTCATGGGTAGATTGCTAAAGCGGAACTCTATTTTGAGATTCATGGAACTTCTCCAGGATTGAGAACACGTTTGGCTCAATTAAGCATGTCTGGAGTAGCACAACATTGGTTCTCGGTAGTAAAAGACATCCATGTGAATCTGAGTTGGGAGCAATTTACTCAGGAGCTATTACAACGGTTTAGCGGATTGGAGATCCAAAATCCCTACGAGCAGCTTTCGACAATAAAACAGGTAAACTCCATCCACGATTACATAGATGATTTCGAATATCTCTTGTCTTTGGTTCCGCAATTACCGGAATCTCAGGCGCTGGGGTATTTTCTGGCGGGACTCCAGCCAAAAGTCAAACGATGGGTGCGCCTCCATCGTCCTCAGACTCGTCTCGATGCCATGTATTTGGCAAAAGACGTCGAAGAGATGCTTCGGCCGTCGGAACATCAGACTCTCTCTTCAAGGTACCGTTACCAAGCCCAATCTACAAATATTAATTCGTTTGGGTCCCCCATTGGTCCAGTGGGTCAGAACAGCTTTAAGGCCCATAACCTTAGTTCTGGAATTGATCGACGACCTTCTCCTAAGGTTGAGCCTTCTCGATCAGCCTCAAACTCATCAAGCGGAGGATCAGTGAGGAACGAAGGTAGCCAGAATTCGACGTCACGAAATCGAGGGTTTCGAACGTTGTCTCGAACGGAGTGGGAGGATCGTAGAAAAAAAGGGTTGTGTTTCAAATGTGGTCAGTTGTTTGGACCAACGCACAAGTGTCCAGAAGCGAACTTACGAGTGATGTTGTTAGCCGATGATGACTCATAATTGGATGCAAATCTGTGTACAATCGATCTGCTCAACGAAGAGGAATTGATGAAGGAACCGAAGGGGGATTGTGGTGAATGTTCCGTTATCGAATTCATGGGAGCAGGAGGTGTTTCTAAATCGGGACTGAATACGGTTAAATTGGAAGGGCACCTACGGGGTATTCCAATTGTGGTGTTGATTGACAGCGGAGCTACGGACAATTTCGTTTCTAAGAAATTGGCAAATGCCTTGGATCTTCCAATTTCGGTTTTCTCAGGTTTACAGATTAAATTGGGCGATGGACACAAAGTTTTTGTGTCTCAGAAGTGTACAGAGGTGCCAATATCCTTGGGATCGTGTGAATTTGTCATGGATGCGCTGATATTCGACATGGGACATTTGGATATGGTGTTGGGTATTGAGTGGCTACAAACTCTCGGAGATGTGGTGCACAATTGGGAATCTCATTCGATGAAGTTTCATTATAAGGATCGGGAGGTCAGCCTACAGGGAATCTCTTCCCCATTTTCCGCTCAATCCTCTCTTCAAAGTTGGCTTTCAAACGCCGAGGGAGAGTTGTTGTCACAAAAGGGAACGAATGAGCAAGCATCCGGTCCGACAAATAGTCTATCTGAGTTTCAATCGCAGCAACTACGTAAGTTGTGTGCTGAATTTGCGCCTGTTTTTGGTGAGATTACGGGACTGCCTCCGGTTCGCAGCAAAGACCACTCCATTTGTCTATTACCTAACCACGGACCGGTTTGTGTCCGTCCTTATCGCTATCCTCACGCCCATAAATCAGAAATTGAACGACAGGTTCAAGAACTTCTGTCTTTAGGGGTTATTCGTTCAAGTAACAACGCTTACTCTAGTCCGGTTATTTTGGTTCGGAAGAAGGACCAAACGTGGAGAATGTGTGTGGATTACCGCGCTTTGAACAAAGCTACCGTTCCGGATAAATATCCTATACCGATGGTCGAAGAATTAATCGATGAATTGACCGGTACATCTTTTTTCTCAAAATTGGATCTTAAATCGGGCTACAATCAGATTCGGATGACTCCTGACAGTGTGGAGAAAACTGCGTTTCGCACGCATGATGGTCATTACGAGTACCTCGTAATGCCATTTGGCCTCATGAACGCTCCCGCTACCTTCCAAGCTATTATGAATGACATCTTTCGACCCTACTTACGTAAATGCATCGTGGTCTTCTTTGACGACATCTTGGTGTACAGTCCAACTTGGGAGCAGCACCTTACGGATCTTTCTTCGGCTTTGCGGGTGTTATTGGCCAATCGATTTGTCGTCAATCAAAAAAAATGTTTCTTCGGTCAAACATTAGTTGAGTATTTGGGCCATATTATTGACGGGAAGGGAGTTTCGATGGATCCCAAAAAGGTTCAAGCCATGGTTGAGTGGCCCACTCCGAAACATGTTAAAGGGGTTCGTGGATTTATTGGATTAACCGGTTACTACCGGAAGTTCGTCCGAAATTATGGTTCGATTGCTAAACCATTAACCGAACTTACCAAGAAAGATAACTTTCATTGGGATGATGCAAAACAACACTCTTTTGATCTTCTCAAAAGAGCTATCACAACGGCTCCCGTGTTGGCCTTACCGAATTTTTCTATTCCGTTTGTAGTAGAGTGTGATGCTTCGGGTAAAGGCATTGGGGTTGTTTTGATGCAAGAACAACGGCCCATTGCTTTTTTTAGCAAGGCTTTGGTTGATCGAAATTTAGCTAAGTCCGCGTATGAACGGGAAATAATGGCGTTAGCTCTTGCGGTGCAACATTGGCAGAGTTATTTGTTGGGCACGACGTTTGTGGTGTATACCGACCATAAAAGCCTTAAACATCTTTTACACCAACGGATTACAACCCCGGATCAGCAAAACTAAACTAGGTGGCCAAGCTTCTTGGTTATCACTTTGAAATTTGTTACAAGGCGGGTCGAGAAAATAAAGCCGCAGACGCTCTTTCTAGATGCAATGATGATGGAGAGCTGACTTCTATGGTGTATCAACGGATTTGGGTTCAAGGAGCTCAATTACTTGAGGAGGCTAAGTCTGACTCCCAAATCCAACAGCTTGTGCAAGGCTGCCAGTCTGATCCTCAAGCTTTTCCCGGTTATTCCGTTCAGAATGGGGTGTTGTATCATAAAAATCGCTTGGTCATACCGAAGACCTCGAAGTGGATTCCTCAATTGTTATAGGAATTCCACTCGTCGGCCACGGGAGGACATTCGGGTTTTTATCGTACCTATCGCAGGATTGCCGCTAATCTGTATTGGCTAGGGATGAGCTCAGCAGTTTGGGATTTTGTGCGCTTTTGTGATGTTTGTCAGCGTTGCAAATCGAGCTCTTTAACTCCTGCAGGTCTTCTACAACCCCTCGATATTCCCGAAGCAATATGGGAGCATCTATCTATGGATTTTATTACTGGTTTACCTAAGTCAAAAGGGTTCGATGCTGTGTTGGTAGTCGTCGACCGGCTCTCTAAGTATAGCCACTTTATCCTCTTAAAACACCCATATACGGCTCGACATATTGCGGATATCTTTGTTCGGGAAATTATTCGACTTCATGGTATTCCTAAGACGGTCGTTAGCGATCGAGACCCTCTTTTCATGAGCCATTTTTGGCAAGAGATATTTCGTTTACAAGGAACCCAATTGCATATGAGTTCCTCCTATCACCCGGAATCCGGAATCGGATGGTCAAACCGAGGTAATAAATCGGTGTCTGGAAGCTTATTTACGTTGCTTTGCCATTGACCAACCTCGCGCGTGGTCCTTATGGGTTCCGTGGGCAGAGTTTTGGTATAACTCCACGTTCCATGGCTCTACGGGTTTGTCTCCCTTCGAAGTTGTGTATGGGAGAAAGCCTCCAAATGTTTCTCAATTCATTCCAGGGGAAGTTCGTGTGGAGGTTGTGGGGCAAGAACTAAGGGATCAAGACGAGGCTCTACGACAATTGAAGCTTCACTTATTAAAGGCGCAAAATCAGATGAAGGCTCAGGCTGATCTTAAGCGACGTGATGTGGTTTTTCAAGTTGGGGAGCAAGTCTATGTTAAGCTTCGACCTTACCGTCAATTTTCGGTGGCCCAACGCATTAATCAAAAATTGGCAGCAAGATTCTTTGGTCCTTTCGAGATTGTGGAATGTATAGGACCGGTGGCATACCGTTTACAACTACCTCCGTCTTCTAAGGTGCATCCCGTGTTTCACGTTTCTCTGTTGAAAAAGGCAGTACAGGGTGCTATCATAGAAAAAACGTTGCCGACAGAATTTGACTTAGATGTGTCTGATCGGTTAACCCCTGAATCCATCCGAGCTACTCGTTTCTTTAATCGTCAAGGCGATACGGTTCTACAGTGGTTAATTCAATGGAAGGGTCGTTCGTTGGAAGAAGCAACTTGGGAGGACGCATTAACCATTCAGAGTCAATTCCCTGAAGTTGGTCTTGAGGACAAGACCAATTTTGAAGGAGGGCCAAGTGTTACGTATCCAGATCAGGGTCAACAATTAAATCTTCCTGTGTCTAAGCCCAATGTGTGGAAGTTCTACTCTAGAAGGCCCAAGGCCCATAAAGGGAATTAGTTGGTTGCTTTATAATAAAGAAGGGTTGTCATGTGGGGGGGGGGGGGCATGCAGAAAATAACTAATCTGTTAGGCTCTAGGTAACAACTTAGAGGAGGGAATTCTTCCCTGGGATCCTATTGGATTTGGTTGTGTATTGTCTTCTTCATTCTTTCCTTCCAGATTGTAATCCGTAATTTCATTTTAATCCAATTTCCTTTACGTAATCATTTGATTACGTAACACCTGATGACAGGGGAGCCGGCGACCGAAGCCCCGGTAAGGGAACAAATATTTCTGGGAGGGGTTATTCCCAAGGGCGCCATATTCTAGGAGCCCAAACTATGTGATTGAATAAATCCTCCTCTATCTGTTGCGGGTCAAAAAAATTTGAAATTGAAAATACTTGTAGGCTAAGTAAATCAACAGGCAGTCTTGGTCTTATTGAAAATGCCAGTGGTTGTTCGCCCATTAAAGCGGCACGTGAGCTGGGTTCAGAACGTCGTGAGACAGTTCGGTCCATAACCGGTGTGCCGCCGACTCCAACTACCGTCCATGTACGATCCATACTAGATTTGACCAACTGCCCATCCTACCTCCTCTCCCGCCCCAACGTCTATACAAAGGATTGCGTATGGGCAATATTGATTTTTTATTTATTTTTCGTATATTTTCACTCACATTGTGGTGGTGGGGAGTCTTATTTTCCCCTCAATGTCCCGGCTATTCACGGAACGTGAGAAGCAGACATGTTTGGGAGTGTGTCTTTGATCACAGCAACAATAACGTCGCCAATATGAGCATATCGACCCTACTTGAGGAGATTTGAAAATCACCGTCACTGCAGCTATAGGTTTGCATTTTTACAATATCTCAATTTTTTGCGAAAATTATCGCATTCAAAACAAATGTCCGATGGCAAGTTGGTCGGTTAATTCAATAAGAAATGGGAGTTACTACCGGGGGGGGGGGTGGAGATGATGGGATCGGTCCATGGATTTTCCTTCCTTTTGCCGATAAAGCTTGTTCAAAGAAAATTGCAGAAATAGAACATAAGAAGAACCTGAAAATATGAAAGACGGTGCTAAAATTTGAAAACGAGTTAGAAGTAAGCAACAACATTCAAACAGACATACAAACAAACAAAGAAAACATACAAACAGAAGCATGTACAAGAAAACATAACCAAGGTAGGAATAACTACACACCACTAGTCTAACCTAGGACTCATGAGATCTAACTGTCAGCTCACTAATCCTACCCCTATCCTCTGTCTCCCCGGATCCCTTCCTCCCGTTTAGCCTGCTACCCTAATCTTGCGTCTACAAGAACTCCTATCATAGGTCATGTCCTCAGAAATGCCAAAATTAGTTGTCTAACCTCAACTACTCATCCCAAGTCCTCCTCGGCCTACCCCTCCTCCTCACTTCCTTGACCCTCACTTTCTACCATTCTCACTGAACCGCAAACAGTCCCCTATGAACGTGACCAAACAACCACAATCTTCCCTCCTAAAAATTATCTGTGATGTGCGCAACTCCCACCGCAAGATAGACCTAGTTTGGTATCTTGTCAAACATGGTCTCATAACAGGTCCAAGATCTAACTTTAATATGTATCTTATTCTTGGTTCTTATTGTGAAACCACCACTAAGTTACTATAGAATAAAAACTATATAAGTTCTATGGAATATGTTCCAGAGCTTGACTTTAATTGAATATCAAAGGTCTTTTTCCAGCTAGTTTCATTAGAAACACGACTTTCCAAAGTTTGCTGTTTTTTCTGCAAAATATTTTAGATCATGGAGGTCATGTGTTGCCAGGTGCAAGTTTTTGAATTTCTTTGCCATTTTCCCCATATGTTGGTTTGTTCTTCCCTGTTTCTCCCCTAATCCTCTAAATTACCAATCATGAAGCTCAAGATTATAAAGGCATTGGGTCAAATCTTGATGTGTATGTTACGATGCAAGGTGTTAGGTGATCACCATCTCTGGTTCGCTATATGCATTGGTATTATGGCCCCTCAACTTTGTACTCTTTATGGCCCCTTGGAAGTTTGCTATCGTTGGTTTGGTTCAACTCTGTTGATTGGCAAAAATTAGGTTTAACCCAATTGTCTCAAAACTTGGCTTTGAAAAGCAGTTAATAAACTGGTTATGTTGCCAGCCACCGCTTGCCTTTGTATGTGTCTGAACATAATGGGAGGCATCATGAGATGGACTTTGCAGATTAAGAGTGATGGTGAGCTCCATGCCTGGACTATGGGTTATGAGAGCCACATCTGGCTTTCCATGCTTGTGTAAATAAGAATAAAGAAATGAATTTCATATGCATGTTGGAATTAGTTTTATTTCTATGTTTTCATCATCCAGTTTTGCAATAGATAGACCGTCTTGTTTAACACCGTGCAATATGATTCTTAAAAGAAGGTTATGTATATTATATCAGATAATTATGTACATGATTGCATGACTTCACATTTGTGGAAAGATCCCAAGGTCATCTTTAAAGTTTCTCTTATTGGTAATTCCTTATCTAGAGTTGTCACTTATTATGTATTAAAAATATTACCAAGAAACCTAAAATCAATCGGCCTTTGGCCCAATGGTACAAGTGGATCTCTATGGGTTCAAGTGTCTTCGTCTTTGGAGACATCAATGTGTTAGTTTGTTTACCATTTAAAAGTATTTACTAAGAACCTGAAACATCTTTGGTATAATGTTTATGATTTAATTGTGATAGTTTGAGTCCTGGTTCCATCTCACAAATATGAACACTCATGTTTTTTTTTTCTTATTTAATTGCTGCAAGTTTCACTTCCGTTACATGATCTATATACCAGTGGTTGTTAACGACACTTCTTGTGGCCTGCCTCTATTTATCTGTTTCTATCCTGAGTTCAAGCAGACTGTCAAATGGTTCTTGCATCCTCTGATTTTCACATGGTCAACACTTGTATATTTAGCACATGTTATATGGCATAAACCTTCAGTTTTGAGTACATGGCTCTTTTTAATCTGCTAATCATCTTGACATACAATCCAACCATGGTCATAATGCAGCTCATGATTTCACATATTAAAATGCTTTTTACTCTGGAATTTGCTCATTGTATGATGAAGGCTATTATGAACACTTGATATTTCTTCCTGAAAGCAGGCTAGCGGTGATTTCACTGGAGAAATTTCCCACTTATCATCAGGTTCCTTTTTTTGTATTTTTTGAGTTGTCTTCCCTCTTCTATTTGTTACTTCTATGATGAGTCAATGTTTATGTAGGAGCTGAAAGCTGTTCAACTCCAAAGCAGAACGAACTACAACTGAGGTCACCTGTGAAAGAATCGAAGATGAAGTACCCTAGTGATGGAATAAGATCATATGGGCAGAAAAGGAAGGCAACAAAAGAAAAGGTTTTTTTTATCCTGATCTGTCTTGCGTTGTTGCTTTTGCTACTACGAGAACAATAGTAACAAGTTTAATAAGGGATCGATAAAGTAGTTTAGAACTGAAGATGACTATTATTAGGTTGCAAAAAGTGCTTGAATAACTTTTTGATTAGTCCAAAATTAATAATCATCTTGAGGGTGTACATGGTTAGGATTGGTATTGCCAAATAGATTATACTGAAAAGACATTCTCTCATACTCACAAATAGCCAGTTTGACATTCTGATCATGTAACAGTTGATGACGTGGATACCCATTGAAAGGTTTACGAAAAGGTTACGGCGTAGTGGACGATAAACTTGACATCCACGCCATCAAATGTTACAAAATCAACAGGTCACCGGTTGATCAAAATGGATACAAAATAAGAAAAAATTGGAACTTTGTTACATTAAATAGGAAAATTTGGAACTTCGTTACATTGAATAGGGAAAAAAATCTTTCTTAAACTAAATAGGAACCAAGGCAAACTTCGTTTACATTATGATGCATTTTGCCCTTTCATAAACGATACTCATCTTTTTTGCTGGGGCTGGAGTGTAATATATAATGATCGAAATTAATCTTGAGATCGCACTTGTTGCAGGGAACATCTTCCATCCTAAGATTTCTCCAAAGCAACTCTTGCTCTTCGTCAAAGCAAGACAACGCCAATGCTCTCCAAGAAACAAAACTTTTGTCGTCAGGTATATCAAGTTTCATTTTTAGCTTAAACTATATGCAATCAACATGGGCGTATTTTGAACTTATAATTGATATACTGATCGAAGGAGTACAAGAACCACTAGTTATGGAGAGTGAGAGCTTCCCCGGAAGTCAAAACGGACAGAGCACAAATACATGGAGTTACAAGGCGAATGAAATCGACCAATCAGTGGTTGAAGAGTTACCACCGGAACTACAGGAAGAAGTTCGAACTTGGCTGCGGCCTCAGAAGCGTGCTAACACGGTGAAACGAGGTTCTAGCATTGCTCATTACTTTCCTCCCAGCAAAAACGAATAGAGAAATCCCAAGTAACCCCATACCATGGACCAGCAAGGTCATTGGGATTTTTTGGTTCCTCCCCAAAGGTCACTCGGGATTTTTCCTGGCTGTTTTCCCAGGTCCTATGGGATTAGTCGTGTTACGCACTGGCCTGTATAGAAATGTATATATTTCAGTGTTGTAAATATTTATCGTCAAAACCTAAGAATGTTATTTTATTTTGAATGCATTTGAGAAATTTGCAATAATCTTGGAAAAACTTTCCACATCCCATATAATTTTACAAATACGGGATGCAATCAAATCTGCATGCCAAAACAAATAAACGAAATGTCCAATTTTCAATATTCAAATTGGATCAGTTGGTTTGATAATAATTCAAAACCCAATAAAACAAAACCAATCCATTCCAATTACCATCTAAGGTGCGGTTTGTTTTTTAAGAGGTCTAAAGTCTTGTTTTAGTTATGATTAATAAGAGGTGGTGTATAAAAATGTCTGAACGATTCAGACTTAAGAGCCATTAAAAGGTTTTAAAAAAAAAACAAACAACCCCCAAGTGTCAATGATTTATTTTACATGATACTTATATTTGGTATTTAGTGTATGAGACATGTCTTATTCTTATGATACATGCATGTAAATTATGCCGATCTTTCGATTTATTTAAATATCTATTAATGAGCAGTGATTTAAGTGAAGCATATGGATAATTACCTGAAATGGTTGGATAACTGGTTCAAACTATTATATATATCAAATCTGATTCCATAAATAACCAATAGTGACATCCAAGAAATTAAATCGATGCAATTTAATCACCCATTTGAATTGGATTGGATCGATTGTATGAATTCAACATCTATTTGATGATTGAATTGCATCGGTTTAACCCAAATCCATTGGATGTAAACCAACGAACACCCTATATAAAATACAATTAAAACACACATAAATCTTAAAGTTGAAGGATCCTGAGAGCTAAACAAAAAATAATGTTACACTGAATTTATTTGATAGTGTAGTTGGATAATAGTGTAAGGAGTTGGTCAAGGAAGCTAAATGTTAGTTGTAGAATAGGCACGTGGAAGCATTAATTAGTTTGTATCAAACTGATTCTGTTGGTGTCTTTTGAGTTGTTAGGAGTTGGTTGTCAAGTCCTTGTAAGGTGTACTATATTTCAATTAGTGAAAATAAAACCCAATTCATTCATTTTCCTTACAATTGTTTCTCTCTCTAGACCTTAGCTAATTTCTCTTTTATCATTTTATTATTCATAACATTAAAATAGTGCTAAAGATTTTCTTTAAAGAAATAAGATAGTTGAACGTTTATACTTTAGAAATTCTCATTCTTTTTTTTAGTGACAAAGAAAGCTATTCCTCGTAAAAGTACTAATCCGTCTATCCAATTACTACCTAATGAAGAGAATGATATTTACTGATAAAGTTGGACGCTGCAAAACCGCGTGATTGATCCATATATGCGGTTCCACCTTAAATCACATTGTCTAGGATTTCCTGAAAAAATAGGTTTATTGCGTTTTTAATTAAAAGTAAATTATATCATTGAAATAAATAATAATTCTTGTTGATGTTTAATCTATAAATCAGAATATAATTGTCTTAAAACCTTGAATTTGAATAATTTTAAAGAAAATACAAAGTAGTAAAAAAAATATATCAAATGGTTAAATGAAACGTTCAAAAAAGATGAAATTGACAAAAAAATTTAAATATTTAATATTAAGGTACCGTTATATACTAGTATGTGGCACCGCGCGTTACGCGGTGACAAAAATATTTTGTTGATAAATATGTAAGATAAAATTATCTTATTTTGTTAATGATAATTACTTAACTGCAATTTAATAAAATTATTGTATTTGACGCATTTTAGATGTAAATTATTTTAAGCGATTAGCCCAAAAATTTCTTCAATCAGGCGAAACTAATTTTAGTATCACATAAAACAACCACTTATAAATTGATACCAAAGATTTAAGACCGCCTAAGGTGACAATATATATTAACAATATCATAAGCAACATTACAAATGAACCTCAAAATGTGTATTAATATATACACCATATGTTGGCATAAAAAAATTATAATCAACTGATCAGTAAAATATTGTCTTTTATAATGACATTACTCCCTCCCAAATGTCAATTTAATAATTAGAAATAATGTGTTGATCAAGGCGTTTTGCTCCAAAGCAACATCAACGGACTCTCCCTGTAACAATCGAATGAAGGATCCGGTAGCAAATCCATGGTTGATTTAAGTAACCATGTGGATAAGTGACAATAGTATAAATAATTCTTACATTTAACATTAGTGCCAAAAGTATAAAATGAGATTGATTTTACATGTTTATTAATTTAGCATCAAGAACGTCAAAAATAGAAAATAACACCATTGGTTGGTGATCTCAATCATTTTAACCAATATTTTCAATAGTAAAAAAAAAATTCATGGCCTGAATTTATATCATTTCAACTCGATTTTTTTGGGACATAAATATTTGGCTTCCATGCGATTATCACTTTGAAGTCATTAACTTTCACATAAATCGAATAGTTTAATAAAACAATTAATTAACCAAAAGAGATGGATCATGTAAAAAGTATTCGGTTTTAGGTGAGCTTACACGGCCCCGGGGAGGTGCGCTCTGTACTGTTTTGAAATTGGTTGTTTATCCAACAACCCCTTGTAAAAAAATTCTTATTTAGGGTACTTCGAATGAAATTTCCATCAATCATCATTTCTAGTATTAGGTTGCAGAAGAAAAAAAACGAACACAAAAGTAAAGATATTGGTGGTTGTTCTTTTTATATATATAAAGGATAGATGATAAAATATGGATGGTTTGTAAATGAAACTACCCTTATATATATATGTATGTATGTATGTATGTATGTACATATTCATATAAATAAAATTTTATGTAGTTTCTTGTATTTGTTGATTCTAATTTCATCCACTTTAATATATACTAGAAGCGTACTCGCGCAATGCAGCGAGATACATCACGATTTTAATGTTTATTCTTATTTTTTGTTTTTTATTGATTTACAGTACGATTTTGGATGATTTTTATTGAGTGATAATGATTTTTTTATATATAAATTTGTTTAATTTAGGCTTAACAATATAATATTTTTTATATAAAAAAAATTAAGTAGTTTGTTAAAATTCATTAATTATCTTATATATTTTAATTTTTTTATATTTAAATTGAGATGTTTATCTTGTTTTGATTATGTTTATCAGAATTCAAATTTAATAATTTTAGGATTTGGGGATTAGAGATAAGGATTTTGGAGGATAAAGATGAAATTTATTAATTAGGGTTAAAAACATTTAAAAGTAGTACATATTGTTTCATTAATTGTTTTTTAAGAGATTTTAAGTAGATTAACATTAAATAATAGTACATAATGCTTAATACATCACGATTTTAATGTTTATTTTTATTTTTTGTTTTTTTATTGATTTACAGTACGATTTTGGATGGTTTTTATTGAGTGATAATTGTTTTTTATATATAAATTTGTTTAATTTAGGCTTAACAATATAATTTTTTTATATAAAAAAAATTAAGTAGTTTGTTAAAATTCATTAATTATCTTATATATTTTAAATTTTTTATATTTAAATTGAGATGTTTATCCTGTTTTGATTATGTTTATCAGAATTCAAATTTTATAATTTTAGGGTTTGGGGATTAGAGATAAGGATTTTGGGGGATAAGGATGAAATATATTAATTAGGGTTAAAAGCTTTACAGGTAGTACATTAGGCTTTAGTAGTTATTTTTAAGAGATTTTAAGTAGATAGCTTTAAATGATAGTACATAAAGCTTAGTGAGTTGTAATTTAGAGTTTTTTATGCTATCTTTATAATATAGTATAGATAGTAGATTCAAATTTCTTTTATAAAAAATGAAAACAAAGTTTAAATAAGTAAGAAAATGAAAGGCCTAGCAATTAATGTAGTGATTGTATATTAAAAATAAATCAAATTAATGAGAAAATAGATAAATAGCATGAAAAAACTCTCATTGAACAACCTTTTAGTTGTTACTTTAATATATATATATATATATATATATATATATATATATATATAGGGGTTGTTTTATTTGCAACCCACATCTTAACCGTCGAATTCATGATCGACGGTTACAATAGATATGAGACCCAATATTTTTAATTAAAAAAACAGAAATATAAAAATAAAATAGCCTTCGATCATGAATCCAACGGTTAAGATGTGAGTTGCAACCTTTTTCAGGGTTGCAAAATATCATATATATATATATATATATATAGAGAGAGAGAGAGAGAGAGAGGCACCTTCAAATACAAACTTTTTAATGGTGCAAACCATGCAACCCACTTATCTACCACATATTTTCTTTTTACCTTTTTAATAAAAAAAAAATGGGAAAATAAAATATGTGGTAGATAAGTGGGTTGCATGGGTTTGCACCATTAAAAAGTTTGCATTTGAACATTCCTCTCTCTCTCTCTCTCTCTCTCTCTCTCTCTCTCTCTATATATATATATATATATATATATATATATATATATATATAGGGTCTCCTTCTTTTGTTAACCAAACATTTAGTGTTAACTTTGTTAACCATTTTAGACCAATAGGATTGCAAGAATTTTTTTGGTTTAATAATTGTAACCGTTTTTTAGTAAGCGTAAATTAGAAATTAGAAAATTTATTTTTTTTCTAATATTATATTATATTGAGATATATATATGGAAGTTGAGATATTTATGGGATTGATTAGAAAGTTTTGAATTTTAAATTACATATGGGATTGATTAGAAAGTTTTGAGTTTTGAATTTTGAATTTTATGGGATTGTTAATAGATTATGGCCGTCAACCCCAGATTGCATATATGCACGTAATAAAAAGTGCATATATGCACATAATGGACATCCAATTTTCACATATGCACACCAAGATATAATTGTATCAATTCAACTTCATATAGTTCATATATGCACTACACAACCAATGTATTAAGTGTTCATATATGAATCGTAAAGTAAAGAACATATATGCATAACAAAAATTCATTTTCATATATGCACATCATAAAGCTCATATATGCACACCCAAACTCTTAAGTGTTCATATATGCACACCAGAACCGTCACCGTAATATAGATCTCGCCATCGTCGGTGTCCATAGATCTCACCTCGGTGTTCATAGATCTCGCCATCATCGCCTCCGACGAACCCGCCGATGATATGTGAAGTGAGAAAAAAAACAACAAACCACAGAGAAACCAAGTGCTGCTGCTGCCGATCATCGCCTCCGACGAACCGCCGATCATCGCCTCCGTTGCCGTCGCTGCTGCTGCTGCCCAGAAACAACCTGAAACAACCCTATAAATTTCTTCTTCTATCAATCCGTAAATGATTCTGCAGATTTCTTGAAGCAATCCGTCCTCTGTAGGGATGATACCGACGTTTTCTTCTTCTATCAGTCCGTAAATGGTTCTACAGATTTCTTGATCGAGTTGGGATTTCTTGATCGAGTTGGAGTATTGAGGAAGAAGACGTGATCCCGATAATTTTGGGATTTGATACCTTTCCTTCATTATCAACAAATACAATTTTATCTTTTTACCCTTGTTCATATAGGAACATCAAATTTGAACCAATTTTTTTCCCTTTTTTTTAATTTAAAAAATTGTTTTAATCACAACCATTAATTTTCAAGATTAAGGGTCTAGATTAGTTAACAAAGTTAACACTATATATATATATAGTATATATATATATTAATCACAACCATTAATTTTCAAGATTAAGGGTCTAGATTAGTTAACAAAGTTAACACTATATATATATACTATATATTAAAATTCTATTACGGTTATTGAAAAAGGTAGTTTTTGGAAAAATATTACATTTACCACTCTTATAATTAATTATTTAATTTACTTTATATCCCTTATTTTTTCATTTTTCATTTTACACCCTTATCATATTAACACACATAATTGTATATGAACAAAAATACAATGAAAAAATACGTTTCTTTTTTTACAAATTATACCATTATAATCGTCTCGTCAATACCTTCAAAACGAGCCCAATATTGAATATTTTTTAATTTAACCGTACTATTAAATATCGTGAATATCTACGAATTAAATTGTTTTATATCCATACATTTTTTTTCTTCAGCGTTAGCACATTAAAAATACATAATCGTAAAATATATTAAAAATTCGTTTCATTCTTATTATAAATAAATCACGGTAATCTCTACTATATTATAAAAATTCTAATACAGTTTTTTACAAACCTTTGAAAGCCAAAAAAATTTTCCCAATGTTTCAATTCCTAATTCAATTAAATGTTACGTTTATCACCCTTACAATTAGTTATTTAATTTATTTTATATCTCTTGTTTTATTATTTTCTATTTTACATATCTATCATGTTAACATAAATAATTATATACGAACAAGAATGAAATAAACAATACGTTTCTTCTTTTTACAAAATATATCATTATAATCGTCTCATCAATATCTTTAAAACGAGCACAATATTGAATATTTTTTTAATTTAACCTTACTATTAAATATCATGAATATCTACGAACTAATTTGTTTTCTATTCATACGTTTTATTTTTTTCCACCGTTAGCACATTAAAAATACATAATCGTAAAATACGTTTCATTCTTATTATAAAATATATCATTATAATTTTTTTCGTCAATAATTGTAATATAAATTAATTATTGAATATTTTTATGGGTTTATGATTTCATAAGTTGTGATTCTTATGTCATGGTTGATTGTTGATGACATGTCTATAAGAAAATAAAATTAGTTGTTGGTTCTTTACTTACATTCCGCTGCATAGTAATTGGATTTTTCTCATCTGATTTCGTGGCTCATTACACCTTTTGATGATTCTCTTAATATTTCTGCATTTTGTCTATTTTAGGGGGAGCGTCTGATCGTAATCGAGGTTTGTTTTGAGTTTCTTAATATTTCTTTGAACTGGTTATATCATAGAAAATTGTGGGGGTTTTATACTGTTTTCAATCACCACTCAAGAATAACAATTGTTTTTTTGATAAATATTTACGAATGGGGTTTTCTCTGTTTTTAATCAAGGGTTTATATTCTTTTCAATCAAGTGTTCATCACCATTCAAGAGTAACATTTCTTTTTAATATTTACGAATGGGGCTTGCAATGTCAAAGGTTAATGCAAGATTGAGTTTTATAACTTTTATTATATTTAATGAAGTTCCTTTTCTTGTTATGATTGTTTATTTTATTACAATCTTTTTATATAACTGCACTTAAAATTCCTTGAGTATATGTATGCATTTCTTCATCTATAGAAATATTTTAATTTGAGTTTTTACAGAATATCCAAAATATAAGAAATTTGGATATGTGGAATTATAAATGTTGTTAAATTTTAAGGGGCAAACACATGATTATTCCACTGGTCATTGGTCTGTGCTTGTGTAGAATGGCTTCAAATGGAAAAAGGAATAAATAAGCTTCTCTTAACTGCATTTTACGAAGCTCATTGTCGTTTTGAATCCTTTGAAGCAAAAATTAGTGGCTAAAACTTCTTTCAATTTTCACGATATTATACAGAGTCGTACTCGTGTCTGCTAAGACTTAAAGTTCAGTGGAAGGGGGAATACCATTAGAATGTGACCAGACAACCTGCTTTGAAAATACTGCTGTTGTTTTGTTTACTGAGAAACTTGTACTTTCTACTGGTCTTCCCACATTTGATGCCCACATAAACTCCACTAATTGGCCACACTTGAAATAAATGAGTTGCACTTGAAATTTCTGTTTTCAGATTAGGGAAAATAGGTGAATTTAGATTCAAATCTTACTAAAAAAGGTAAGGGAGACCCGAAACAGAAAGTGTTTGTACTTTTAGGAATGGAGGGGCTATCTTATACTTGCTAATGTCAGGATTTTTCCAAAAAATACAGTCACTCCCTGTTTTAGAAGCAACATTTCCTTTTTCAATGTTCATTTGCTAAAAAACATTATCATTGTTGGGTCTTCTTGTTTTTCTAATTTTTCCCCGATCTTTGCTAGACAGTTCATAGTATTCGTTTCACTTGTGTGCTTGCAAATGATTCCTTTTCTCGATATAATTTGGCATACATGCAAGCAAGTACTCGATACATAAAACAAGTTTATGGCTTTCTTAAAATCGGGGGCTCAACTCTACGCAGTAGTTCATCAGTCTACAAAGTTTAATGTTTGTGAATTTTATGTAATTATTTCCTAGGAGCAAAGAATCCATTTACCCTAGGAATCTAGGGAGGGATCTAGCAACAGTTTAGGGTGGCCAAGCTAAAGTTTGTAATTAAGCTGTTGACTATTGTTGTATATTTATGTGGTCTGTCGAAGTTGCTAACTCATGAGATCACAGATCGCCACCCTCGAGCTTGTCATTCTCGTCATGTTACAGAGCCTGTAATTGCAGCAACAGACTTCCAACATGATCTTGCAAGATGAAATATCATGTAATTTATAAATGATTATTATCATTTTCATATTCTTGCTAATTTTTTTTGCACCACTTAATTCAAGTTCTTTCTTGGTCCGTTTAAAGGTGGTGTTAACGCAAAAGAATTGTTCCAATTGTATGATAAGCGCCTGTCGTTGCTTCTAACGTGTAAAATAGACAAGGTATGTGCCAAGTTCCCACTTTTTTCATGAGTTTCTTCCTCATTTTGGTAGCACTACATTTTCATGAGTTACACTTTGTTGTGATATAAATAGTTTAATCCCAAAATATATGCATACAAGTCCCTAACATGTACAAATACTTTATGGGTTAAGTGTCCATCACATGTAACAGTAACAATGCACATAAATTTTTGGAGACCTCAGGTTTACTTACAAAATTCAATTGGTGAGCCACTTGCCGACACATGTTAACTAGTATCTCACCAATATGTGCAAATTGTTTTTCTTGCAAGCTTTTTAATAGAGGTATGTTGGATGCAATTTAATCATTCATTTGGATTGGATCGGGATTAGATCACTCATCCAAAGTTAATTGGGTTGGATTGATTAACAAAATTCAACATCTAATTGACGATTGAACTACACACACACACACACACACATATATATATATATATATATATATATATATATAAGTTATAATATGTCAACGACACCCACGTATAACACAGGAATACTGCCAACGACTATGTAAACCTACAGGGTTGCACGCGTTTGCTTTCATTTTCATAAACCTGAATAAAATCATGTTGATTGTTAAAATAATTTTTTTTCTAGAATAATTATAAAATGCAGTAAAAATGTAATTATGATAATTATAGGGTATCATCTGTAAATATATATAATTATATTAAATGTTAAGATAATTATATATAAAATTAAAGATAATTGCATAGGCTTGGAAAACTCTACCAATTGGTAATCAACGCATTGACAAAACTTTGCAACCATCACAAGTTCTTTATGGAGCTCCAAAGAGATGGCAAGAATCTCGACTCAGCCTGTGATGAAAACACCTGCAAATGAAGTGTCGAACCAAATCATCATGTAACTGCTCTTGAAAGGAGAAAAAGACTCCTTTCAGGAACAACTACAAGCATACACAAAATAAAAGGTGGAAGTTTTTAAAGAAGAGGCCACAAAGAGGACGAAACACAGACAGGTGTTACATTTGTAACAAAAAAAGGCCATTTTGCAAGAAACTGCAGAGACAAAAAAATAAAATATATTTGTGTAAAAAATAATATTAAAACAATAAAATTAAACCATATTTAATATGATTGATTTTTTTTAATTTAAACAAATCAAATTATAAAATAATATCTTATTTTATTTATATTGTTGTTATATATATATACACACATATATTTGTGTAGATAAAAATATTGTTTTATAAGAAAAAGACAATAATATGCAAAAATGCTAAAATAGCCCTTGATTTAATGGAGTTAACGAAAACGTTAGTCAGAGGGATCATGACCAAAACAAATTGAATACCACAAGGACCAAATCCACAATAAACATAGTATAGGGACCCTAGTCACAAATAATATCAAAACACAGGGACCAAATCTACAATTCACTCTAATTTATATTTACATAATTTAACAATTTATAATATCACAAAAAATATTAAATGTGATTTATTTATTTATAATATAAATAAATAAATTATAATATAAATAATATAGTAAATTATAATATAAATAATAAATTAATTATAAAATGTAGAACATAACTAAAAATTTATTTTTAATGTCCTTTTACTATATTTGTATTTTCGTAATTTATATTCATGTATTATTATATTTGTATCCAAATTAGTAATTTAAATAAAAAATATCCTTTTATTTAAAATAAATTATGAATAGAAATTTTAATAAACAAACGAAAAATTAATGTTCAAATAAATTAATAAATCAATTATATTTGATAAATATATTTTTACTTATGGGTTTACTTATTAGTCATTCTCTTCGAGTTTTGCCAAAATAGCACTAAGCCCGCAATATAAGGTCCGCAATTACGAACCTAACTCAAAAATACCAAAAAAATACGAATCTAGTCGATTTTTCTTGAATTTCCCTTTTGCCTCAGGTTTGCAATATACATTTAAAAAAATCGATCAGATTCGTATTTTTTGGTTTTTTTGAGCTAGGTCTGCACTACAATTGCAGACCTAGTTTTTTGAGCTAGGTCTGCACTACAATTAAAGCTACTTTCTTTGGTTGAATTAAGCTTCACGTTTACCTTAAATTTTCCTTGGGAAATTTTTGTCATAAACAGTTTGGCGCCCACCGTGGGGCCCCATTCAAAGAAAATCTTCAGTAATCTTACGACGGACTAACGTTTTTCTCCTAGTGTTCTATTTTCCAGTTGTTCAGGATAATGGCATTCCAGGGAACTCAAGATCATGTCATGGCTCAAATGAACATGGAATTGACTGCTGCTCGTGCTCGTATCGACGCTCTAACAGTTCAGGCTCGACAAGCAGCTGAAACCATTGAGCATTTAAGAAACCAGAATGGAAATAATACGACTACGAATGCTTATGTTGGTGCCTGGAATGTGCCCCCTCCGTTGCCTAATTATCCTCGTCCACCATCAATTAATCCTGCAACTTTCGTAATACCAACCATGCCTATGGCTTCTATTCCCTTTAATGGATACGCCTTTGATGCTTCACATCAGACTAGCATCAATGGATCAGGTTATGTTCCATTGGGTAATCCAAATGGTGTTCCATTAGATCCCGTCGCACAAAGATTAAAACTTCTGGAAGAACAAAATGAGTGTGTCTTGTCAATGTTGGCTAAATTGCCGGGGGCAGCAGTTCCAGTCGATGTCGAGCCACGTACAGGATTTCAGGCGTCACCATTCATTGATGAGATCGCGTTAGTAGACGTTCCAAAGAAATACAACATCTCGACCTTCACTCCAAAGTATTTAGGCGTCACTGATCCAATAGAACACGTCGCCCAATACAAACAACTTATGTGGACTGTTTCGATACCGTACCAGTTCCAAGAAGTCTGCATGTGCAAAAGTTTTGGGGCGACCTTGATCGGAGCAACTTTACAATGGTTGATTAATCTTAAACCTAAAACCGTCGGGTCTTTTGCAGAGTTGGTGTTTATGCCAAAAATCTCACAAGGAAAATTTAAGGTAAATGTGGAGCTTGATCCAACCAAAGAAAGTAACAACAATAATCGTACGACTATAATAAAAATAAAGTAAATAAGACGAGAGAATTGGTGACGCGGAAAACCCCTAAAATGGGTAAAAACCGCGGACGAGTGTGAGTCGTCGTGCACTATAGACGTCAATCAGGGACGTCGTCCTTTAAAACAAGTGTTATAAGTGTAAAACAATGTAAAACAATACAATAAAGTAAAGTCGGTCGTGCGTCGTGTGTAATTAAACTTCGGTCGTGCGTCGTACGATAAACAGCGGAAGACTTTATGAACTTCAAGAGAGATTGAGTGAGCTTCTAAGGTCTGAGAATCAGATGTCCCCGAGTGAGATTTCTTCTTCGTATTTATAGTGCATTTTCCCGTTTAGGATGTCTTTAATGTGTATCTTTCACATTAATGGGATGACCGTTTTGACATTGATGATAGCGTCCGTTATGTCCGTTGCTATTGATGAAGGTTTCCGTTATGATCTTTAGTCATAAATATCCTTGAATCCTGCATTAAAACATGGCATAATGTATATTGTAGGTTAGTAACTGAAATTATGTCATACGATGGTATTCGTCGAATGGATATTTGGTCGTGCGACATAGTAAGTTCTGACTGTTGGAATTCCTTAACTGTTGTCCAGTGTTAATCGTACGACAATGTACTATTGAAATTTTTACCCAAACAGTTTGCCCCCAAATTTAAAATTCAAGCGGAAATTTTTTGAAATTTAAATTTAAGATTAAAACACGCGTTGCAGAAGAAAACGCGATTCTTTCGATTAGAATCAAACCAGTTCCTTTCTAACTAGATAATGACGTCATCACCTGCACAAGTAATCATCCAAACGGCTAATTAAGGACAGGTGTTGCATTTTGGAAGGACATACTCGAGTATTTCCTTTGATACAGGAGACACGTGTCAAACGACGACTGGCGATCTATTTTTTCGGTCGATTCAGTTTCCAAATTTATAATATAAATAAGGATTGTTGCTAATCCTTTCCTTCTTTACGCTTACAATTCTTTAGAAAACATATACTTCCGGCGAGATTTCCGAGCGATCAGAATCTTTTCCACTCTAAATTCGAGGTTTAGACTGTTATTTAAGGTACGATTTCCAGTCCTTCCTTTGTGTTTGATTTATGCATAGAAAATCTATAGCTAGAAAACCTAGGAAAGCTTGGGATATTTTGAGTTATTGGTGCGCGACTCTTAACATCCCTGACTTTCAGATGTCGAGTGAACCAGTGAGTTTGTTTAGAGAAGAAGAACATATAGATTTTTTCAAGAATTTGGCTAAACTTCCAGATGAGATAAACCTAGTGTCGCCGGAAGATTTAAGGCCGGACGAGGTTCCGAGGGGATACTGTGTCTTGTACGAGTACCCCTTTAAGATAGGTTTCTCTTGGCCTTTTAGCCCTTTAGTCAGGGCGTTTTTAGATGCCTTCGATTTGACACCTGGACAATTAATGCCTCAATTCTGGCGTATTGTCCAAGTGATTGATCGTCTCACAGCCGAGTGGGAGGTACCGTTCAATGTGAACGACCTCTTGACAGCTTATAGTGTGCGACCAGATGGTTATCACCGTTATAGCTTATTCCCTCGTTCAAAGGGGGATAACGTACTGATACTTAACACTGCGGTGAACGACCGTGGGTGGAAACATCGGTATGTCTTCCTTCAAGTGGCATCCGTAAGTGATGAAGACAGCCAATGGTTGTCATCAGGCTGGAATGAATCGGGTAGGTTTATTGTCGTGCGTTTTTGTCGTGCGTTTTTATTCGTGCGTTTTAGCTTAATGTTTTTCTTTGTTTTGCAGTGATCGATTTCAGTGTAGTGAAGCCAAAGAGGGATTCTCTTAATAAGGTTCAAAGAATCTTAGAGAGAAGTATTGCTGATCGTTCCTTCTCCCTTCGGTCGAACGACGAGGAGGACGAAGTCGTCCTAGTCAGTGAAGTTGCACCTACTGAGGATCCTTCGAAGGAAGGAGAGGATATAGAAGAAGAGAGAGAAGGAGAAAGAGAAGAGGAGATGACGGGTAAGTTTTTCAACAATACTTACTTCCTACGTATCGTAAGTATTTTCTAACTTGCTCTTTTCTGTTTCTCTTTTTATTTAGGAGATGCAACTGCCAAGTCAGCTGCTGCCAAGCGAGCCGAGCAATTAGAGCTCGCTCGTCAAGGAAGGGAAAAATCGAGGAAAAGATCTGCCGCTTCCACAGGGGTAGATCCAAGACGGGTTCGAGGCAAGCAACCTCGATCTTCGCCTAAAAAGACGGGCGACGTTACTATGACGTCCCTTCCAGGGGCGTCACCGACGAAGGGAACCGTTTCTGGTGTCGAGCTCGGAGGCTCGACTCAGGTGACGAAGGACATTCCCCTGTCGGGGGTGTCGGGCGTTAATAAGCCCATCTCCGAAGTTCCTTCTTTTTCTTCAAAGGAAGAGAAGAACAAGGAGAAGGTGGGAGAGACGACATTCAAAGTCACTCTCCCATCTGACTTCATGGCAAATGACGTTCTCGAAAGGGGTGTCATTTTTCCTCACTTGGGAAAATTCCTTCTCCCGACCTTCTACGACCGATACAAGGAGTCTCGGGTCGAGGATACGGTAGTGCATGCTGCTGGTCTTTCCTTCATGGTACGTCTTTACTTATTTCTTACTCCGTTCATTTTTCTTACTACTAACTCTTTCTTTCTGTCGTACAGGCTTTCCAAGCTTGTTTGAGCTTCTTTGCTCAAACGGAAGGTCTTAGGGCGTCCTCCCCTGACGTTAAGAAAATGGCTGACGAGGCTCTTGAGAGAGAGAAGGTCGCCTTAGAAGCGGTCGAAGCTGAGAAGAAGAAGGTCGAGAGTCTCAAGACCAAACTTGTCGAAGCTCAAAGTGAGACGATCAAGTTCAAGGACCATGTCCTTGAACTTGAGGCCTTAACGTCTAAGCTGGAGGTGGAGAAGATAAAGGCCACTACTGCTGCTGCTACCTCTGCTGATGAAGTCACGTCCCTTCTCAAGAAAGTCGAAAGTCTAGAGGGCGATGTCAAAGATTTAGAAGAGGAGAATAGGCAGATTGAAGCTTTCTCTCGTCTCACAGCCCGAGCTGCTTTGATGAGACGTCATCTGAGTGGGAAGAATCCTATGGTGTCAGCCGCCGAGGAGCTCAAAACTTATCTTGACACCGTGGGAACAAAAAGGGACCTCGATGAAGATGATGACCTTGAGGGGAGCGATGATGGAAAAGAGGCGGCAACAGCAAAGACCGACGTCGTGCAGGAACAACTTGACGCTCCTCCTTCTTAGATTATTTTCCTTTAGATTTACAAATAAGAGTCGGCCGTCTGTGGTCGTCTCTTATACTTGTAATTTTTTAGTAATGAAAAAAGTTTATTTTGTTTATCAATACTCGTCACTTGCTTTGTTTTTCCAAAAGCACGTCAAGTAAATTTAAGAAGATACAAAGTCACTATATATTATACATTAGACCAAACCATCATTCATTAACATTCTATAATGAAATCAACTGAACTTTACAATCGAACGAGTGCAATCGTAATAATGGTTTCCGTATATATAAATATACATACTGGGAGTCAAGCGTAAAAGATTAACCTTTAACAATAATCACAACCAACCATCTTCATGTGATCGCATGAGTATTACTTGACATGAAAATCTTAGTTAAGTCGTGCGTCCCTGCGAAGAACAACATTAGCGGGGTGGTCGTTGGTTTGACCAACGACCCTCCGATGCTTGAGTTAGTAATTTTTCTTAAAAAATAATCGAAGGAACTAAATATGAAATTTAAAAGAAATACCTCTTTAGATGAACTGCATTCCAACTTCGTGGGATATCTCGACCATCGGAGGTTTGGAGTCTATAAGCTCCTTTACCCATGATACCAGAGATTTGATAAGGCCCTTCCCACTTAGTGGAAAGTTTACCTGCATTAGGTTCTTGAGTGTTTTGAAACACACGTCGCAAGACGTAGTCGCCTTCTTGAAAAACTTTGACTTGGACATTTTTATTGAAATGTCGCTCGACAGCTTGCTTTTGCGACGCCATGCGAATGTGAGCAGCTTCCCGAAGTTCCTCTAAGGCGTCAAGATCATAACTTAGATCGACTAAATTATGTTCAACAGATGTATGTCTTGAAGTCGGTAGTTGTATCTCGATAGGTAACACAGCTTCACATCCATAGACTAAGGAAAAGGGAGTTTGTCCTGTGGACGTACGAGGTGTCGTACGATTAGCCCATAGAACGGAAGGCAATTCTTCCACCCATTTTCCTTTGGCAGCTTTAAGTCGTTTTTTAAGTGAATTAATGATAGTTTTATTGCTCGACTCAGCTAAACCATTCGACTGTGGATATCGAGGTGTCGATGTTACTAACTTGATATTTCTTTCTTCACAAAACCTTCGCGTTCGGTCACTGATGAATTGTGTCCCGTTGTCGCACGTTATTTCAGATGGAACTCCAAACCTGCAAATGATGTTAGTTTAGATAAAAGAAACGACTTCTTTATCCCGGACTTGGGAAAAAGCCGCTGCTTCGACCCATTTAGAGAAATAATCAGTTAAAACTAAAAGGAATACCTTTTGCCCGGGAGCAGGTGGTAGTTTCCCAACAATATCCATTCCCCATTTCATAAAGGGCCATGGGATCAAAGTCGAGTGCAAAGGTTCAGAAGGTTTATGAGACATACCTGCGTGTTTTTGACATGCGTCGCATAACTGTACATACCTAATCGCATCTTGTCTTATCGTCGGCCAATAGTAACCTTGTCTCGATATCCGGTTAGCTAAACTGCGGCTTTCGGAGTGATTTCCACATTCACCATCATGCATATCCTGTAAAATTTTGTGTACTTGTGCCTTGCTGGTGATACACCGCAAATTCAAACCAGTTGAAGATCGTCGATACAATTGTCCTCTGATCATAACGTACCTCGACGCTTTGAATCTAATTTTTCTCGCTTCCATTTTATCATCGGGCAATTGATCGTGCTCTAAGTAATTTCGAATGTCGTCCGACCAAGAATTTTCTTCTTCAATTGGTGCGACTGAGATATTATCATCCTCCTTGATGGAAGGGGTTGCAAGATGAACTATTGGGATATTGTCGAATGTCGTTCGACTAAGTGCTGACCCCAAATTGGCCAGTGCATCAGCTTGAGTGTTCTGATCTCTTGGTATTTTCTCGATTATAAAGTGACTGAACTTCTTTGCTTCTTCTTTGACTTTTTTATAATAGGCAATCATCCTTGAATCTTTTGCTGCGAACTCTCCACTGATTTGGTTAACAACTAAGGATGAATCACTTCGGACGTGCAAACGTGTTGCCCCCAATTCATGAGCAATTTTGATTCCTGCAATCAATGCCTCATACTCTGCTTCATTATTTGTTGCTTTGAAATCGCACCGTATGGAATATACCATTTTGCCCCCTTGTGGGGACTGTAGGACGACACCCAAGCCTGTGCCACGTATATTTGCCGAACCGTCAACGTCGAGCGTCCATGTAGTGTCGTGCAAAGTCGCCACAATTAATTTATCGGACGTCATCGTGCTTTCTAGTTCTGGACTAAAATCTGAGATGAAATCGGCTAAGACCTGCGACTTGATCGCTGTTTTGGGCTTGAAATCCAGATCAAAATTGCTGAGGTAAATACTCCACTTAGCTAGTCGTCCTGTTAATTCAGGCTTTCTTAACACAGATTTTAAAGGAAAATTAGTTACCACAATTATAGGATGTGACTCAAAATAATGTCGTAACTTTTTAGCAGCCATGACTAATGAAAGTAAAAGTTTTTCTATAGACGAATACCTGGTTTCAGCATCTAATAGAGTCTTACTTACATAGTAAATTGGCAGTTGTCGTCCGTCGGTTTCTCGTATAAGAACTGCACTTACCGAATTATTGCTGACTGCTAGGTAAAGTTGAAGGACTTCACCTTGCTCAGGTTTAGAGAGAAAAGGAGGCGACATCATGTATTTTTTGAGTTGCTGCAACGCTTCTTCATGCTTGTCTGTCCATTCGAACCCTTTATTCTTTCGTAGGACATTGTAGAATAAATGACACCTGTCGGACGACCGAGAAATGAACCGGTTCAGCGCTGCTACACGTCCTGTAAGACGTTGGACTTCTTTAAAATTTCTGGGCGATTTTAGCTCAACAATTGCTTTAATCTGTTCTGGATTAGCTTCGATTCCTCGTCGTGTGACCATATAACCGAGAAATTTTCCAGCTCGAACCCCAAAGGAACATTTCGTCGGATTCAACTTCATCTTGTATTCACGCAAGATGTCGAATGACTGCTTCAAATGTCCGATATGATCGTCCGCATGTTTTGATTTGACAAGCATGTCATCGATGTATACTTCCATAGTATCACCCAAATGTTCTTTGAACATCATATTCACCAATCGTTGATATGTCGAACCTGCATTTTTAAGACCAAAAGGCATTACTTTGTAACAATAAATACCTTTATCCGTCATGAAGGCTGTTTTTTCCTGGTCGTCTGAATGCATCAATATCTGGTTATACCCAGAATATGCATCCATGAATGTGAGTAGCTCATGTCCTGCTGTAGCGTCGACCATGGAGTCGATATGTGGTAATGGAAATGGATCTTTCAGACATGCTTTGTTAAGGTCTGTGAAATCGATGCAGACTCGCCATTTGCCATTTTTCTTTTGAACGACTACAACATTAGCGAGCCAATCTGGATACTTGACTTCCCGTATTTTTCCTGTTTTAAGTAAATTATCAACTTCGTCGTTGATAACCTTATTCCTCTCAGGAGCAAATTTTCGCCTTTTCTGTTTAACAGGTTTAAATGATGGATCAATGTTGAGTTTATGAGAAATAATACTCGGATCAATACCCACCATGTCTTCGTGCGTCCAAGCAAAACAATCATAGTGGTCCTGCAAAAAAGAAATTAGTTGCTTTTTAAAAGAAGGGCCGAGCGTAGAACCTATGTAAACCATCTGGTCAGGTTTATCCTGGTTTAAGACGACAGCTTCCAAGCGATAATCGTCGTTAGTCCCAGGAACGTCCTGGTTCTGTAATTGCTATACTGTCTGCTTCGGGGGCTTCAAGGAAACTTTGTAACATTCCCTAGCAACCTTTCTTTCGCCTTTGATTTCCTGTACTCCCCATTGCATGGGAAATTTCAGAGTTTGATGATATGTCGAAGGCACAACCTTCATGTCATGAATCCAAGGTCGCCCAAGAATAACATTATAAGCTGATGAACAATCGACGACATTGAATTTCGTCTGTCTGTTGATTCCTTTAGCATATACTGGGAGTATGATTTCCCCCATGGTGTTTGTCGCTCCACCATTAAAACCAACGAGTGTGGTCGAACGTCGTGTAATCTCGGATTTGTCGATGCCCATTGCTTTCACTGCATCAAAAAAGATAATGTTAGTTGAACTACCTCCATCGACGAGTATCCTTTTGGTCAGACAATTCCCAATGCTTAATTGAATAATTAGTCCGTCATGATGCTTCTGATGTATGTCATCGAGATCCGCCTGGTCGAACGTTAAGGGCATAGCCTCCAATTCTGCGTCCTCTTTGAGTCGTACCTCCTTTGGAATTGGTCGGTCATCGGGACCGCGACTGACATGTCTTTTAGCAGCTGAATAGGTGGTTCCACAGATATCAGAACCTCCGGTGATACAATTAATCACCTTGGCATGCTCTGGGAATGTGGGACGTACGTCTTTCTTTTCCTTTAATTCATGCAAATAACCTTTCGAATTGAGCCATGACAACTCTTTCTTTAAGGCGATACAATCTTCCGTTATATGACCGAAGTCATCATGGAAGTCGCACCATTTATTTTTATCCTTCTTGTCACTGTCTTTGTCACTTTTCTTTGGCCATCGTATGTTTTGCTGAAGTTGCTTCAAGGATATGACGACGTCTTTAGCTGATCCAGGGAAACCATAAGATGATACCTTAGGATACTGGACAGATTTAGAAGTCGTCAGTCCTTTCTTTTCAAATCTGACGTTTGAAATCTGTCGAGTAGGCTCAGATCGATTGGTTGACTTTGGTTTGAAGTCTGGCTTTTTAACACTTAGGCTTTTTCGGTCGCCCGAATGTTTATTTCTGAATGCAAGGTCATCCTCGACCCTCATATGGGCAAGTGTCCGTGCTCGTACGTCTTCAAAGGTTTCCGGAGGATATTTTGTAAGATCGAGATATAACCCGGAACTATCGTCCAGACCTCGTTTGTATGCTTCGATTGCTGTTTTTACATCACAGTTACGGATACTAATCATCTCCGCATTGAACCGATTAAAGTAGCTCCGGATGGACTCTCCACTCTTCTGCACGACGTAGTAGAGGTCGCTTGTTTGCTTCTCCATTTTTCGGCTGCTAGCGAATTGTTGAGTGAATTGATTCACCAGTTCTGCAAAAGACCCAATAGTTTTAGGTTTAAGATTTATTAACCATTGTAAAGGTGCCCCGGTCAAGGTCGCCCCAAAACTTTTGCACATGCAAACTTCTTGGAATTGGTGCGGTATTGAGACAGTCCACATAAGTTGCTTGTATTGAGCGACATGTTCCGTTGGATCAGTTACGCCTGAGTACTTTGGACTGAAAATTGGGATGCTATACTTCTTTGGGACGTCCACCAACGCGATCTCGTCAACGAACGGCGACGCCTGAAACCCTGTACGAGGCTCGACATCGACTGGAACTGCTGCCCCCGGTAATTTGGCCAACATTGATAGGACACGTTCATTTTGCTCTTCCAGAAGTTTTAATCTTTGTGCAACGGGATCTAAGGGAACACCATTTGAAGTGCCCAATGGAACATAACCAGTCCCATTGAGGCTATTCTGCTGCGAGGCATCAGAGGCATATCCATTGAATGGAATAGAGGCCATAGGCATAGTTGGAATCATAAAAGTTGCAGGGTTAATTTATGGTGGACGAGGATAGTTTGGTAATGGAGGAGGCACATTCCAAGTACCAACATAAGCATTTGTAGTCCCCATCATATTGTTCCCATTTTGGTTTCTCAAATTCTCGATGGTTTCAGCTGCTTGTCGAGCTTGAGTTGTTAAGGCGTCAATACGAGCACGAGCAGCTGTTAGCTCCATGTTCATTTGAGCTACGACATGATCTTGAGTTCCTTGGAATGCCATTATCCTGAACAACTGGACAAGAAAACACTAAGAGAAAACGTTAGTCTGTCGTGAGATTATTGAAGATTTCCTTTGGATGGGGCCCCACGGTGGGCGCCAAACTGTTTATGCCAAAAATCTCACAAGGAAAATTTAAGGTAAATGTGGAGCTTGATCCAACCAAAGAAAGTAACAACAATAATCGTACGACTATAATAAAAATAAAGTAAATAAGACGAGAGAATTGGTGATGCGGAAAACCCCTAAAATGGGTAAAAACCGCGGACGAGTGTGAGTCGTCGTGCACTATAGACGTTAATTAGGGACGTCGTCCTTTAAAACAAGTGTTATAAGTGTAAAACAATGTAAAACAATACAATAAAGTAAAGTCGGTCGTGCGTCGTGTGTAATTAAACTTCGGTCGTGCGTCGTACGATAAACAGCGGAAGACTTTATGAACTTCAAGAGAGATTGAGTGAGCTTCTAAGGTCTGAGAATCAGATGTCCCCGAGTGAGATTTCTTCTTCGTATTTATAGTGCATTTTCCCGTTTAGGATGTCTTTAATGTGTATCTTTCACATTAATGGGATGACCGTTTTGACATTGATGATAGCGTCCGTTATGTCCGTTGCTATTGATGAAGGTTTCCGTTATGATCTTTAGTCATAAATATCCTTGAATCCTGCATTAAAACATGGCATAATGTATATTGTAGGTTAGTAACTGAAATTATGTCATACGATGGTATTCGTCGAATGGATATTTGGTCGTGCGACATAGTAAGTTCTGACTGTTGGAATTCCTTACCTGTTGTCCAGTGTTAATCGTACGACAATGTACTATTGAAATTTTTACCCAAACAGTTGGTAAATCAATTCACTCAACAATTCGATAGCAGCCGAAAAATGGAAAAACAGACGAGTGATCTTTATTATGTCGTGCAAAAGAATGAAGAATCCATCCGAGACTACTTTAATCGGTTCAATACAGAAATGATTAGTATCCGTAACTGCGACATAAAAACAACAATCGAAGCATACAAACGGGGTCTGGACGACAATTCCGGGTTGTATCTCGATCTTACGAAGTATCCTCCGGAAACCTTTGAAGATGTACGATCACGGACGCTTGCCCATATGAGGGTCGAGGATGACCTCGCTTTCAGGAATAAACACTCGAGCGACCGGAAAAGCCTAGGTGTTAAAAATCCAGACTTCAAACTAAAGTCAACCAATCGGTCAGAGCCTACCAGACAAATTTCAAATGTCAGGTTTGAAAAGAAAGGATCGATGACTTCTAAATCTGTCCAGTATCCTAAGGTATCATCTTAGGGTTTCCCTGGATCAGCTAAGGATGTCGTCGTATCTTTGAAGCAACTCCAGCAAAACATTCGGTAGCCAAAGAAAAGTGACAAAGACAGTGACAAGAAGGACAAAACTAAATGGTGTGACTTCCATAATGACTTCGGTCATATAACGGATGATTGCATTGCTTTAAAGAAAGAACTGTCCTGGCTTAACTCAAAAGGTTATTTGCAAGAACTGACGGAAAAGAAAGACGCACGTCCCACATCTCCAAAGCATGCCAAGGTGATTAATTGTATCACCGGAGGTTCTGATATCTGTGGGACCACATATTCGGCCGCTAAAAGACATGCCAGTCGCGGTCCCGACGACCGACCAATTCCAAAGGAGGCACGACTCAAAGAGGACGTAGAACTGGAAGCTATGCCCTTGACGTTCGACCAGGCGGATCTCGATGACGTACATCAGAAACATCATGACGGACTGATTATCCAAATTGAGCATTGGAAATTGTCTTACAAAAAGGATACTCATCGATGGAGGTAGTTCAGCTAACATTATCTTTTTTGATGCAGTGAAAGCGATGGGCATCGATAAATCCGAGATTACACGGCGTTCGACCACACTCGTTGGATTTAATGGTGGAACGACAAACACCATAGGAGAAATCACATTACCAGTATATGCTAAAGGAATCAACAGACAAACGAAGTTCAATGTCGTCGATTGCTCATCAGCCTATAATGTTATCCTTGGGCGACCTTGGATTCATGACATGAAAGCTGTACCTTCGACGTACCACCAAACTTTGAAATTTCCCACGCAATGGGGAGTATAGGAGATCAAAGGCGAAAGAAAGGTTGCTAGGGAATGTTACAAAGTTTCCTTAAAGCCCCCGAAGCAGACAGTATAGCAATTACAGAACCAGGACGTTCTTGGGACTGACGACGACTATCGCTTGGAAGCTGTCGTCCTAAACCAGGATAAACCTGATCATATGGTTTACATAGGTTCGACACTCGACCCTTCTTTCAAAAAGCAACTAATTTCTTTTTTGCAGGACTATTATGATTGTTTCGCCTGGACGCACGAAGACATGGTGGGTATTGATCCGAGTATTATTTCTCATAAACTCAACATCGATCCATCATTCAAACCCGTTCAACAGAAAAGACGAAAATTTGCTCCTGAAAGAAATAAGGTTATCAACGACGAAGTTGATAATTTGCTTAAAACAAGAAAAATACGAGAAGTCAAGTATCCAGATTGGCTCGCCAACGTTGTTGTCGTCCAAAAGAAAATTGGTAAATGGAGAGTGTGCATTGATTTCACCGACCTTAACAAAGCTTGCCCGAAGGATCCATTTTCATTGCCACATATCGACTCTATGGTCGACGCTACAACAGGACATGAGTTACTCACGTTCATGGACGCATATTCTGGGTATAACCAGATATTGATGCATTCTGACGACCAGGAGAAAACAACCTTCATGACAGATAAAGGTATTTATTGTTATAAAGTAATGCCTTTTGGTCTTAAGAATGCCGGTTCGACGTATAAACGATTGGTGAATATGATGTTCAAAGAGCACTTGGGCGACACTATGGAAGTATACATCGATGACATGCTTGTCAAATCGAAACATGCGGATGATCATATCGGGCATTTGAAGCAGTCATTTGATATCTTGCGTGAGTATAAGATGAAGTTGAATCCAACAAAATGTTCTTTCGGAGTTCGAGCTGACAAATTTCTCAGTTATATGGTTACACGACGAGGAATCGAAGCTAATCCAGATCAAATCAAAGAAATTATCGAGCTAAAATCGCCCATAAATTTTAAAGAAGTCCAACGTCTCACAGGACGTATAGCAGCACTGAACCGGTTCATCTCTCGATCTTCCGACAGATGTCACTTATTCTACAATGTCCTGCGAAAAAATAAAGGGTTCGAGTGGACTAACAAGCATGAAGAGGCGTTGCAGCAACTCAAAAAATACATGATGTCGCCTCCTCTCTAAACCTGAGAAAGGTGAAACTCTTCAACTCTACTTAGCTGTTAGCATTAATTCAGTTAGTGCAGTTCTTATACGAGAAACCGACAGACGACAATTGCCAATCTATTATGTAAGTAAAACTCTACTAGACGCTGAAACCAGGTATTCATCTATAGAAAAACTTTTGCTTTCGTTAGTCATGGCCGCTAAGAAACTCCGACATTATTTTGAGTCACATCCTATAATGGTGGTAACTAACTTTCCATTAAAGTCTGTGTTAAGAAAACCCGAATTAACAGGACGACTAGCTAAATGGAGCATTTACCTCAGCAATTTTGATCTGGATTTCAAGCCCAAAACGACGATCAAGTCACAGGTCCTGGCAGATTTCGTCTCAGATTTCAGTCCAGAAATGGAAAGCACAATGACGTCCGACCAGTTAATTGTGGCGACTTTGCACGACACTACTTGGACGCTCGATGTTGATGGTTCGGCGAATATACGCGACACGGGCCTGGGTGTCGTCCTGCAGTCCCCACAAGGGGGCAAAATAGTATACTCCATACGATGCGATTTCAAAGCAACAAATAATGAAGCAGAATATGAAGCACTGATTGCAGGAATCAAAATAGCTCACGACTTGGGGGCAACACATTTGCACGTCCGGAGTGATTCATCCCTAGTTGTTAACCAAGTTAATGGAGAATTTGCGGCAAAAGATTCAAGGATGATTGCTTACTATAAAATGGTAAAAGAAGAAGCGAAGAAGTTCAGTCGCTTTATGATTGAACAGATACCAAGAGATCAGAACACTCAAGCCGATGCACTAGCCAATTTGGGGTCAGCACTTAATCGAACGACATTCGACAATATCCCGGTGGTTCACCTTGCAACCCCGTCCATCAAGGAAGATGATATATTTCGGTCGCACCAATTGAAGAAGAAAATTCTTGGTCGGACGATATTAGAAATTATTTAGAGCACGATCAATTGCCCGATGACAAAATGGAAGCGAGAAAAGTTAGATTTAAAGCATCAAGGTACGTTATGATCAGAGGACAATTGTATCAAAGGTCTTCGACTGGTCTGAATCTGCGATGTATCACCAACAAGGCGCAAGTACACAAAATCCTACAGGATATGCATGACGGTGAATGTGGAAATCACTCCGGAAGCCGTAGTTTAGCCAACCGGATATCGCGACAAGGTTACTATTGGCCAACGTTAAGACAAGATGCGACAAGGTATGTACAGTTATGCGACGCGTGTCAAAGACACACAGGTATATCACATAAACCTTCTGAACCTTTGCACTCGACTTTGATCCCATGGCCCTTTATGAAATGGGGGATGGATATTGTTGGGAAATTACCACCTGCCCCCGGGCAAAAGGTATTCCTTTTAGTTTTAACAGATTATTTCTCTAAATGGGTCGAAGCAGCGGCTTTCTCCCAGGTCCGGGACAAAGAGGTTGTTTCTTTTATCCAGACTAACATCATTTGTAGGTTTGGAGTTCCATCTGAAATAACGTGCGACAATGGGACACAATTCATCAGTGATCGAGTGAGAAAATTTTGCGAAGAAAGGAACATCAAGTTGGTAACATCAACACCTCGATATCCACAGTCGAATGGTCTAGCCGAGTCGAGTAATAAAACTATCATTAACTCACTCAAGAAACGACTCAAAGCTGCCAAAGGGAAGTGGGTGGAAGAATTGTCTTCCGTTCTATGGGCAAATCGTACGACACCTCGTACGTCCACAGGACAGACTCCCTTTTCCTTAGTCTATGGATGTGAAGTTGTGTTACCTATTGAGGTACGACTACCGACCTCAAGACATACGTCCGTTGAGCATAATTTAGTCGATCTAAGTTATGACCTCGACGCCCTAGAGGAACTTCGAGAAGCTGCTCACATTCGCATGGCGTCGCAAAAACAAACTGTCGAACGACATTTCAACAAAAATGTCCAGGTCAAAGTTTTTCAAGAAGGCGACTATGTCCTACGACGAGTGTTTCAAAACACTCAAGAGCCTAATGCAAGTAAGCTTTCCACCAAGTGGGAAGGTCCTTATCAAATCTCTAGCGTCGTGGGTAAAGGAGCTTATAGAATCCGAACCCTCGATGGTCAAGATATCCCACGAAGCTGGAATGCAGTTCATCTAAAGAGGTATTACTTTTAATTCTATGAAATTAATTTCTTTTGATTATATTTTAAGAAAGATTACTGACTTAAGCATCAGAGGGTCGTTGGTCAAACCAACGACCACCCCACTAATATTGTTTTTCGCAGGGACGCGCGACTTATTTGAAAATCCTTGTGTCGAGTAAAACTCATGTGATCACACATATACATTCAATATTAATAAATGACAAAGGTTAAATCCTGCATTTGATATTCAATACTTAGACCCAAGAACCATTATTATGAATTGTCTGAGGTCGATCGAAAGTTCCAGTTGATTCATTTATGAATAATGGTATGGTTGAATGACTAATGTAATCGTTTATTTACTTAAATTATTCTACGAACGATTATTTATAAAAATGAGTAATAAGCATTGACAAGCAAAAAGAGTTTTGTTTCATAGGATGTCAAAATTATAAATGTAAAGGACGACCACATACGGTCGACCTTCAGATAAAAAGTTCAAAAGAAGCTAAGTAGGAGGAACGCCAGACTGTCCCTGAACAACGTCCGACACCTGAGGATCGACAGCCTGTTCCTGCGTCTCCACTGCCACCTCCTCTTCTCCGCCATCGCTCCCATCCAGATCGTCATCCTCGTCGAGGTCTCTTTCAGTCCCAACCTTCTCAAGATAAGTCTTGAGTTCTTCAGCGGCCGACGCCATGGGATTTTTCCCATTCAGATGACGTCTCATCAAAGCAGCCCTGGCTGTGAGACGGGAGAAGGCTTCAAGTTGCTGATTTTCCTCCTCCAAATCTTTGACGTCGCCCTCCAAACCCTCGACTTTCTTTTGAAGAGACGCAACTTCACCAGCATAAGAAGCAGCATCGGTGGTGGCTTTTATTTTCTTGATCTCCAGTTTGGTCATTAACGCCTCAAGTTCAAGAACGCGATCCCTAAACTCGACCTTTTCATTTTGTGCTTCAACGAGTTTAGCCTTAAGGCTCTCAACCTTCATCTTCTCAGCCTCGACCGCCTTTAGGGCGACCTTCTCCTTTTCAAGAGCCTCATCAGCCCTCTTCTTGACTTTAGGAAAAGACGCCCTCAGACCTTCTGTTTGAGCATAAAAGCTCAAATAAGCTTGAAAAGCCTGCAACAGTAGCAAAGAAATTAAAAACAGAATAAGTAAACGAAGGAAATAAAAGATAAAATGTAATTACCATGAAAGAGAGACCAGCGGCATGGGCTCCCGTGTCTTCCAACCTAGACTCCTTGTAACTATCGTAAAAGGTTGGGAGAAGGAATTTCGCCAAGTGGGGAAAAATGACGTCTTTTTCGAGAACATCATTCACCATGAAATCAGCCGGGAGAGTGACTTTGAAAGTCATCTCTCCTACTTTCTCCTTATTCTTCCCCTCACCTTTAGAGGAGGAAGGAGACTTCTCAACGCCCGACATTCCCGACAAGGGAATGTCCTTCGTCGCCTTAGTCGAGCCTCCTAGCTCGACACCGGTAACGGTTTCTTTCGCCGGTGTCGCCCCTGAAAGGGACGACAAAGAAGCTTCGCCCGTATTCTTTGGTGAAGTCCGGGGTTTGCCTCGAAGACGCTTTGGATCCACCCCCGCGGGAGGAGCAGATCTCTTCTTCGATTTCTCCCTGCCCTGACGGGCAAGCTCTAGTTGTTCGGCCCGTCTCTGAGCAGCCGACTTCGTAGATGAATCTTCTAGACAAAATGAAAGAGTTAGAAAGGACATGAAATGCAAATTACAAAAATATCATCAAACGACGTACCCGTCATCTCTTCTTCTCTTCTTTCTTCTCTTTCTTCTTCTCTCTCCTCTCCTTGATGAGAACCCTCGGCGGGCGTAACTTCAGCTACCAAGACGACTTCGTCCTCCTCATCGTTCGACCGAACAGAAAACGAGCGATCGATGATACTTCTCTCCAATATCCTTTGAATCTTGTGGTGAGAATCGATATTTGGCTTCACTTTAGTGAAGTCGATAACTGATAAGACAAACAAGAAAAAACATTAGGATAAACGTCATAAATACACAACAAAAACACACGACAAAAGTATTAAACCTACCCGATTCATTCCAACCAGACGACAACCATTGACTGTCCTCGTCGCTCACAGACGCCACTTGGACAAAAACATACTGGCGTTTCCAACCACGGTCGTTCACCGCAGTATTATGCACCAGTACGGTGTCTCCCTTCGTTCGAGGGAATAAACTATATCTATGATAGTTGTCCGCTCGAACGCTGTAAGCCGTTAGAAGGTCGTTCAAATTGAACGGAACCCCCCAGTCGACCGTAAGACGATCGACCACCTGGACAATTCGCCAAAATTGAGGCATCAACTGTCCAGGTGATAAATCGAATGCCTCTAAAAACTCCCTGACCAAGGGACTAAATGGCCAAGAAAAACCTATTTTGAAGGGATACACGTATAAAACACCATATCCCTTCGGAACTTCGTCCGGCCATAAATCTTCTGGTGTCACTAGATTGACTCCTTCGGGAATCTTAGCTAACTTCATAAGGTAGTCTAAGTGTTCTTCTTCTTTATAAACGCTAACAGGTTCACTCGACATCTTGAAATCGGGAACACTCACAGTCGCTTTCCAATAACTAAGACAATCCCAAGCTTTTCTAGGCTTCTTAGCTAAAGATTTCTTATGCATATAGTGACACAGAAAAGAACCAGAAATCGTACCTTAAATAATGTTCTAAAACCTCGAATTTAGAATGGAAATGATTTTCGTCGCTCGGAAATCTCGCCGGAGGTATATGTTTTCTGGAAATCAAAGTGTAAAAAAGGAAAAGATTAGGATAATCTCTATTTATACTGTAAATTGGAAACTGAATCGCCGAGAAATCAAATCGCCAATCGCCAATCGACACGTGTCACCCGTGTCAGGCGAAGCACTCGAGTACGTCCCTTCAATACGTGACACCTGTCCCTAATTAGCTGTCTAAATGGTTATTTTTGCAGAGGATAATGTCATTATCTAGTTGGAAACAAACTTATTTGGTTATATTTAAGTTACCCGCGTTTCTCCTTTCAGCACATGTCATGTTTTTAAAATTTAAATTTCAAAAAGTTGCCGCTTGAATTTTAAATTTGGGGGTAAACTGTTTGGGTAAAAAAGTCCAACAGTCCATGGTCGTACGACAGACGGTAGATAACGCCCTTCCTTTAGGCGACCTCGACTAAAATGATCAAATATCCATCCGACAAATACCCTCGTACGACCTGATTTCAGTTACTAACTGGCAGCATACGTTATATTATTTTTAAATGAATAATTGAAAGGCATTCATGACAAGAGATTGTAACGGAAGACATCATCAACAACAATTAGCGTAACAGATGCTATCATCAATATCAGAAACGGTCATACGCATTCAATACTTGGGAAACGAAAAGATGGAGTATAAATACAAGGCTGAAACCTCACATTTGGGTATCTGATTCTTATACTTTGATAGCTCACGAATTACAAGCTCATTCAGTTTTTTTTTAAAGTCCACAAGGTTTATTACTGTTTGTTACACGACGCACTACCAAAGGACGACGCACGGCCGACTCTACTTTATTGTACTGTTTTACATTACATTTCATCTGTATCACTTGTTATAAAAGACGACGTCCCTGATTGACGTCCATAGTGCACGACGACTCACACTCGTCCGCGGTTTTTACCCATTTTGGGGTTTTCCGCGTCATCAATTCTCTTGTCTTATTTTACTTATTTTTATTATTGTCGTACGATTATTAAAGCTACTTTCTTTGGTTGGATTAAGCTTCACGTTTACCTTAAATTTTCCTTGGGAGATTTTTGGCATAAACACCAACCATTGACACAATTCCGTAACATATTTCAATTGCTTATAATCTTCATGTTGAACGACATCAACAACATAATGTTGAAGTTGCATCTTCAAAATTGTTTTCTCGTGCTCACCGAAATCTCCAGGATAGAACTGCTCTACTAGTTGACGTACATCAACACTTCTAAAAGTTTCATACGCATTTTTAGGATCTAAAGTTGAAGCAAGACGAAACATCTCCATGGAACTATCACTGAAACGATGATCTAGTTCCATTAATTGACAATTAATCGCATCATAAAAGATATCCACTCGGTAATGATGCTCAAGTGTATGATCACTATGCTCATTACGAGCCCGATCCCCTCTGTTGTAGTAGGAAGAAGACAAGTCAGGAATATTTATGTTGCGTACCTAACAAGAAAACAAGTCGAAAAGAAGACAAGTTAGGAAGATTTACTTGATAACGATGTATGAATGTAGGATAACTATGTTACGTACCTGACAAAATGACTTAACAAGGCAAAGTAAATCATCCCAACTTTCATCTCTCATTTTTTGCAACAACACTTTGGTAGATGCAACTAACCTCAATGCGTTAAAAATATCTTGATTTTGTCTTTGTAAAGCCTGACAAAGTATATCAGTGATCTCCATTATTTCTTTTCCGAGATGCAAGACAAATACGAAATCAAATGTCGTCATAGCCTCATATGCTGAGATGCAAGACAAAGTATATCAGTGATCTTCAGTCTTCTCGAATTCAATGGACAATGGATGGTAATTGATTATGGGCTTCTCTGTGGACTGGACTAATGGAGAATGCCGGACTATCTCTTTCCCTATATAATATTAATATGGACTGCCAGGACCGGACTGGGGGCCCAAATACAAGATTTATTTTTTTTACACTGCAAATAAACTGCTCCCTTCATGAAATTTTTTATACCACAGGGGCCAGGGTCCTATAAGCCCATATAGCTGTTCGTCTATGTATGTAAAGTTAAAAAGTTTGAAAGTACAGTGTTATAATAAGAAACATGATATTAGTAATATGTTACACATGAGTAAAGACATAAAAACTTGATAACTTGGATCATATCATCTTAATTTAAATCAAAAAGTTACTCATTAATATAATCTACATTTTTTTTTCAAAATGCAATACTTTAATAAAAGGTACTTCAAAAATATATTATTGTATAAAAAATATAATACTATAATCAAAAAAATTTATAAATGCTATTTCAAATTTAACCTAAGTTTTTATAATAATAATTCTTACAAGAATCGCTCTTTTTGCTTATGAGGTTGGTTTATAAAAAGTCCAAATATCATCGTTTACCACCGATTTTTGCATGTCATCCCTATATTCATCTACACCGTTACACGTGTTCTAGATTTTCAGATATCTAAAAAACAGGTCCTCGAGTGTCTATATAATTTTCACTTTTAATCTTTAATTTAATTACATATTTCAAATTTTGGTATTACAGCAACTACCATATTATCTATACTATATTATAAAGATGACATAAAAAACTCTTAAAAACAAATCTTAAAGCTTAATATACCGCTATTTAATGTTAATTACTTAAAACACAACCATAAAAGCTGTATGTACTACATTTAATGCTATTTATTAATTTTCAATCATTATCTCTAACCATTTTAACTCTCCTAAAATCATTTCCCAATTTAACTCCCCTAAAATAACTTTCAACATAATTAAATATATAATAAAAATCAAATTTTAAATATAAAATTATAAAATATAATTAAAAAAATCTAACAAAATATTTTATAAAAAAATTATATTATTAAACCAAAATAAATTACATTATATTATTAAGTCTAAATTAAACAAATTTATATATAAAAAATCATTATCACTCCCTCACAACCAACCAAAATCGTAATGTAAATCGACAAAAAATAAAAAATAAAATGAAACATTAAAATCGTGATATATCTAGCGGCATTGCGCGAGTACACTTCTAGTTATATTATAAAAACGACATAAAAAACTCTTAATTACAACGTTATAAACATAAGGTACAACTAATTAAAGTCAATTACTTAATTTACAATTTATTAATGCTTTGGTACAACATTTTCAAGCACAGTATCTCACATAATCATCTATTTGTGGAATGGATACTCATTTATTAATATAAATATTTGTTTTTTTGTTGGAGGATTTTATAAAATAGATTTTATATTAGCATAATCTATTTTAAATATAGATTTTACATTTAAATCTATATTAATGAGATGTAATATAAAATCTTTTTTCTTTCGTATTTTTTTTATATTAATGAGATGTAATATAAAATCTTTATTTTTATCGACTAATACTATGAGGTCTTGAAGTCAATATTCAGATAAATTTTCAAGTGGTACTGAGTGAATTTGAACTATACCAGTTGAGTTGCCGGTTACAAAAGATAGAAATCATTTATATTCTTTGTCATATTTGATGTGGGTTGAATGTTGTTAATTAATCTACAGATTTATACCTTCAAAGTGATTGTCAAGTGTTGTCGAGGAGGTTTCAGAAAAATTGTAAAATCTGTAAAAACGTATGTTCATATTTATAATTATTTCAATAATAGTGATATGTTGTGACACATGTCGTTAGAGTTTTAAATAATATAATACAAAACTATTACCAATATTATTGCACAAACTCATAACAACAAACGATTAAGAATATATGCAAGTTAACCACTTATGGAAATACATCATTTTTTCACATTGTATTTCATTAACTGTTAACAGAGAAATTACGTTTCATTTTAACTCGGTTCAATATTCCAACAAAAAATTTATCCTCCCATGCAATGCACGGGCCCAACACTAGTTTATTTATAAAACTCAAATATTAGGCAATGACCAACAGAAAAGAAATTAGTAGAAAACAGTTCAAATAGCAATTAAAAGGTTTATTTATTTATAAAACTCAGATTTATTATTAACACCGACTCCATGTTTTGATTATGCCACTCAACCAGTCGATGGAATACTCCTCTGCTTCTCCAAATACTGTACGAAGTCGTCTGTATACTTTTTCTGTAGCTTTGTATCCCCAAATATTCGACTCAACTCCATTGCGTTTCTCTTGTACATCTTTCCTTCATCTTCCACCACCACCAAACGCACCGAATTCGCTACCCACTCCTTGCTAAAGGAACCATCTTCCTCGTTTCGTGGGACCTCCATTCCCACTTGTTTTTCAACCAGTGCTCGGGCATTCAGACCTTGGTCCACCAGAAACGGAAGCATTATTAGAGGCTGACCAAAGCTTAGCCCTTCCACTATTGACCCCCAACCACAGTGAGTCAAGAAACCACCCACCGACTCATGGCTCAGTATCTGTAACTGAGGCACCCACCTCTTCCACACCATCCCACGGTTACGTGTTCGCTCTTCAAACCCCTCTGGCAACTCCACCGATGTCGAACCTGCTGGTTTTCTCAGAGCCCAAAAGAATGGTAACCCTGACACCTCCAGACCCAACGCTAACTCACCCAACTCGGTTTCGGTCAGCATAACCTCACTTCCTAATGCCACGTACACCACTCGACCTTTTTCTTGACCATCCAGCCACTTCTTGATGGTCACCCATGCGTCGTCATCTTTCTCATCTCCGACGTTTGTGGTTGTTTCCGGTGGCATTAACCCCACGGGAATCACCGGGAGGTGGAACAACTCCTCTGAAAGTGTTAACCATTGGGGTTCAAATTCGTTGCAATATCTTATAAACACACAATCAGACCCCTGAAAGATCAACCCGGTACGATACAAATCTGAAACCCCAGATGAATTAAGAGAACTGCTGCTATCCAGGATCCAGTTCACCTCATGCTTCCGGTAGCATACTTTGGTAGGAAAGGGAACCCACTTGGGTGGCACCGTGAAATTCTCAACCGTTTTGCGGTCGTCGGAACCATTTATCAAGTCCTCCGTGGACCGTCCCATAAAGGCGAGGAACCATGGGTTGACAATCGAGAAGAAGGCTCGTGAGATGCCAAGGCCAGCTGCGACCGAAGGCAACCAGTAGGGAGCGAAATCGTAAATAATCCAGTCTGGAGAATATTCCTGGAGGAAGTGAGTGATCTGGTGTTGAAGGCCGTCGAAGGCGTTCTTGAGGTGTGGAATATCATGGGTGCGGACGTCCGTGGTGGACTCTGCATTCTGAGGGAGGTGGGGAACCGGTGGAAGTGTGAGTGGAACCAAAGTTATAAGTGGGGAGAGATGATGGGAAGGTGGGAGACGTTGAATGTTTCGAGTTGTGGAAAGAAATGAGACTCTGTGACCCTTTTCGGCTATGAATTTGGAAAGTTGAAGAAAAGGGATGATGTGACCAAAAGCAAGCCATGGAAACATGACTACATGAAGCTGCTGCTTATGATCACTTCCATTAGAGTCGGTGGTAGCCATTGGTGTGGGTGTAAATGATAATGGTGATCTGCTGCTGCCCCTTGACTCTGGTTTTTGCGGCTTTTTATAGGAGTGATAAATTGAAGGTATCCGATGAGGGTTAACATATATTTTTTTCTTTAGTAAATAAATAATGAAGAAATGTAGTTGGGTATTTTGTCCGGGTTCAATTTACTGCTGCATGCTTACTGCTTTCATTTCTATTTGGGATTTGTCTCGATTCATTTACCACCTGGATCTTATGATTTTATAAAACTCAATTAAATATTTGTTTTATCTGTCGTCCATTAATCTCTCGATTTGACAAACTATTAAGGGTGGTTTTAGATAAGGGAATTTAATTAAAATACCCTTTTTTGAAAAATCAGTACCCAAAATGCCCCAAATCTTGTAATTTTTGCCAAAATACCCCCTAGGTCCGCGTTTTTCACTGTTACACGCGGACCTGGTACGCGTTTGGTACGCGTTCACTGTTACACGCGTACTCGACCCGCGTTTTGGCCGCGTTTCCCCCTACACGAGGACCTGGTACGCGTTTGGTCCGCGTTTGGTCCGCGTTTGGTCCGCGTTTGGTCCGCGTTTGGTCCGCGTTTGGTACGCGTTTGGTCCGCGTTTGGTCCGCGTTTTTCACTATAAAACGCGTATCTGGTACGCGTTTTTTACTGTAGAACGCGTACTTGGGGGCCGCCCATAGCATTGTTTATTTAGGGTTTAGAGATCGACGGTGTGGATGCTTTCATTTGTTAGGGTTTGCTCCTATAAATAAGTGTGTCCCCCACCCATAACCCCACCACCATCACTCTCAAACCATCACTCTCAAAGGTATCCCATCTATTTCACTCTCTCAAATATATCGTGTATTACACACGCTCGGATCTCGGCTCGGTTGGTTAGCATTTATAAAAGTCGGATATGGGTCGACCACTTTCTTCGGTAAGTTTCCTTTAACCGCGTTTTAATTTTATATTTATTTTAGTGATTATGTGTTAATTTTAGAGTGTTGCGTTTATGTTGATAATATGTTAGAGGTTGCGTTAATTTTAGTTTTACATATTACGTTGATTTTAGAGATTGCGTTAATTTTAGGATTGCGCTACTTTCATAAAAAAATTGTAGAGATTGCGTTTTTTTTTGTATAAAAAAAGTGTAGAGATTGGGTTTGTTTTTGGGATTGCGCTAATTTTATTAAAAAATTGTAGAGATTGCGTTAATTTTAGAGATTGCGGTTTTTTTTTGTATAAAAAAAGTGTAGAGATTGGGATTGTTTTTGGGATTGCGCTAATTTTATAAAATAATTGTAGAGATTTCGTTAATTTTAGAGATTGCGTTTTTTTTTTGTATAAAAAAGTGTAGAGATTGGGCTTGTTTTAGGATTGCGCTACTTTCATAAAAAAATTGTAGAGATTGCGTTAATTTTAGAGATTGCGTTTTTTTTTTGTATAAAAAAGGTGTAGAGATTGGGCTTGTTTTAGGGATTGCGCTCATTTTATAAAATAATTGTAGAGATTGCGTTAATCTTAGAGTTTGCGTTTTTTTTTGTATAAAAAAGTGTAGAGATTGGGCTTGTTTTTGGGATTGCGCTCATTTTATAAAATAATTGTAGAGATTGCGTTAATCTTAGAGATTGCGTTTTTTTTTGTATAAAAAGTGTAGAGATTGCGTTAATTTTAGAGATTGCGTTTTTTTTTGTATAAAAAAAGTGTAGAGATTGGGCTTGTTTTAGGATTGCGCTACTTTCATAAAAAAATTGTAGAGATTGCGTTAATTTTAGAGATTGCGTTTTTTTTTGTATAAAAAAGGTGTAGAGATTGGGCTTGTTTTAGGGATTGCGCTCATTTTATAAAATAATTGTAGAGATTGCGTTAAACTTAGAGATTGCGTTTTTTTTTTGTATAAAAAAGTGTAGAGATTGGGCTTGTTTTTGGGATTGCGCTAATTTTATAAAATAATTGTAGAGATTGCGTTAATCTTAGAGATTGCGTTTTTTTTTGTATAAAAAAGTGTAGAGATTGCGTTAATTTTAGAGATTGCGTTTTTTTTTGTATAAAAAAAGTGTAGAGATTGGGCTTGTTTTAGGATTGCGCTACTTTCATAAAAAAATTGTAGAGATTGCGTTAATTTTAGAGATTGCGTTTTTTTTGTATAAAAAAGGTGTAGAGATTGGGCTTGTTTTAGGGATTGCGCTCATTTTATAAAATAATTGTAGAGATTGCGTTAATCTTAGAGATTGCGTTTTTTTTTTGTATAAAAAAGTGTAGAGATTGGGCTTGTTTTTGGGATTGCGCTAATTTTATAAAATAATTGTAGAGATTGCGTTAATCTTAGAGATTGCGTTTTTTTTTGTATAAAAAAGTGTAGAGATTGGGCTTGTTTTAGGATTGCGCTACTTTCATAAAAAAATTGTAGAGATTGCGTTAATTTTAGAGATTGCATTTTTTTTTGTATAAAAAAACTGTAGAGATTGCGTTTGTTTTAGGGATTGCGCTCATTTTATAAAATAATTGTAGAGATTGCGTTAATCTTAGAGATTGCGTTTTTTTTTGTATAAAAAAGTGTAGAGATTGGGCTTGTTTTTGGGATTGCGCTAATTTTATAAAATAATTGTAGAGATTGCGTTAATCTTAGAGATTGCGTTTTTTTTTGTATAAAAAAGTGTAGAGATTGCGTTAATCTTAGAGATTGCGTTTTTTTTTGTATAAAAAAGTGTAGAGATTGGGCTTGTTTTAGGATTGCGCTACTTTCATAAAAAAATTGTAGAGATTGCGTTAATTTTAGAGATTGCATTTTTTTTTGTATAAAAAAACTGTAGAGATTGCGTTTGTTTTAGGGATTGCGCTCATTTTATAAAATAATTGTAGAGATTGCGTTAATCTTAGAGATTGCGTTTTTTTTTGTATAAAAAAGTGTAGAGATTGGGCTTGTTTTTGGGATTGCGCTAATTTTATAAAATAATTGTAGAGATTGCGTTAATCTTAGAGATTGCGTTTTTTTTTGTATAAAAAAGTGTAGAGATTGCGTTAATCTTAGAGATTGCGTTTTTTTTTGTATAAAAAAAGTGTAGAGATTGGGCTTGTTTTAGGGATTGCGCTAATTTCATAAAATAATTGTAGAGATTGCGTTAATCTTAGAGATTGCGTTTTTTTTTTTGTATAAAAAAAGTGTAGAGATTGGGCTTGTTATAAGTTAGGTGCGTTGACAACATCCTTGCATTACTATGTAGGACGATTTTGATAACGTCGATCTTTCGTTCAAATGCCGCATCTCCATTGTAAAGGAAATTAGAGATGCTTTTGAAGCGTGTCCACCTGAACGGGCACAACGTTTACATGAAATGTTTAGCCGCACATCTTTCGGGCCATGGCTCGAGCTTACCAATATTGTACAGGACCCCCTTCTAGTACACATGTTTTTACAGATGGAGGTCGAGGTTGCGAGACCACTGCCGGAGGAATTGTATTTTCACGTGTGTGGGACTCGCATGCACTTTGGTCGTCGTGAGTTCTGTATTGTAACAGGACTCCTTTTCGGACAAATACCCGACCTTCCTACCTTGACAGATGAGTCATTCGTTAGTAGGGTTTGGCCCGGCCTTGCACCAGGTATCTTGACGTTGAGAACCGTCCTCGAGACGATGAGAACTGGTCTGAGTGCGATATCCGATGAGGATGCTGTGCGTGTTTGCTTGGTGGTGATGGCGGATTTGATGTTCATGGGTCGTGATCCAAGGCTGACGGTTTCCTCTACTGTACTTATCGCCGTCGATGACTTTGAGAGGTTTAACCGCTATCCGTGGGGTAGCTACATCTGGAGTCACTCATACAAAGGACTCCACGGTGCCATCGCCAGACGCAAGCAGAAGAACCAGCACAACAAGATGACGTTGAACGGGTTTGCACACGCCCTAAAGGTTAGATAAGTACAATAACATAAATATCAATTCATTAACTAATTTTGCTAATTTTGGATTTATTCTAACGTACTTGTTCAATTTATGTAATTCCAGATATGGATCTTGGAGATGTTTCCTGCCTGCCGGCAAAATTTCACCAAGCGCTCCGACAGGTTGATTAGGGGAACCAAATGGGATCGAGATGCTGTCCTTAGTAAGTCTGCATGCATTGGGATCTTCAACTCAGCTTTGAGCGTACGCCCTCTTACTATATTTTTAATTGTAGTAATTAAAAAACTATTTGTGATTTATATGTCTTATAATTTTTTAGGTTGTTGATGCGCCATATGCGGAACTGAGGCCTACTCAGGATGAGCAGCAGTCGAGTTGGTTTCGACGGAGCGTCGCCTTTTTTGAAAGTTCGGCGGGCAGGCGACCGACAAAGAGGTCCCGACGTAGAGGTCCTGATCCCGATGACAATGATGACGATGATGACGATGATGATGAAGATGACGATGATGGCACGCGACGTCAGGCTCCCCCTAGCTCTAGCTATCAAGCTCCCCCTAGCTTTAGCTATCAGGCTCCTCCTAGCCCCACCTATCAAGCTCCCCCTAGCCCCACCCATCATAGGATGCCTGATATAGACCCATACCAAGATAAGTGGGAGTACATGACCTCCGTGGACAGACGCGTAAGAGACCTCGAGGCCCTCGATATGGCCAGACGCATAAGAGAGCTCGAGGCCCTCACCGCACACCTTCGCCACACTCACGTTAGTGTTTAACTTAATTTGGGGATATTACGCCCAATACTTTAATATTGGTTTGTGTATTGATATTACGTTCCATGATTGTATTAGGTGTCAACGAACATGGCGCCCACTTACACGTCGCCTGGGCAAATGCATGGGTACACGGGTGCGGCATATGCGACCACATCATCCCAGCGAAATGTAGGTTATTTTTTTATTGCGTTTGAAAGTAATTATTAAGAGTGCTCATTATAATCCATGTCACCAGGTTGGGATGACAAGTACGACGCCAGCCTACACGTCGCCGGGGTACACACAGGCGGCAACCGGAGGAAACTACCCTTTCTCGACCCCATCATTCCAGCAAAATGTAAGTTACGACGAGTGCTCATTGTTGTTTTTTTTTTGTTATTACGTTTGAAGATTCTTATAATGACCTACGTCACTAGTTTGGGATGCAGGCGGGGGACTATTACAGACCCCAGATGATGGAGCCGGGGCCGGGGCTGTCCGTCCTAAGCGGGTTGGTGGAAGATTTTTTGGGAACTTCCATCCCTTATTCGATGGGGTCGGAGTCGGGGGTTGACACCACCCAGGCGCGGGTGAGTACTCCGATGGCTGATGATATCATCGATCACCACTTTGAGGATGCTGACATGCCCATACATGAGCCAGATCAGGCAGCACATGAGAGGGCGAGACGGGTCGCTGTTGTGGGGCCAGCCCTTTGTTCCCCATATGTCCAACAAGCTTCGACCACAACAGTACCTAAGAAAAAAACCAAGGCAAGGGTGAAGGCAAAGGGCAAGGGAAAGGATGGGGGAGACACTACGATGACTGACGCGGGGCAATCGGTGTTTGTTTCGGCGGCACAGATCAGGGAATTATGTATCAGTGATCAGCTCCCCCACCTGATGTGTCCATTTTACGGCGGCCTTCAAATGAATGCCGGTTTTTTCATGCTACTGTTGGGTGTAGGTGGTAGTGGGGATTTCGAGGATCTGGTTAGTATTTAAATATAGTCATATAAACAACTACATTTCTAATGACAGGTCTAACAATCTACGTTTTGTGTATAGCAAATCGACGCTTGGGTTAGAATGATCCAAGAATCCCGCTCTCCACATGCCAGATGGACGGTCATGGACTCCAACTTCTTTGAGTGGCTTACACGGCCGGGCCAAGGATACAGGTCTGTGTTTGAAACATGCAATGGACTGGGCCATAGAACTCATCCAGCTTGGATGGACATCGACGAGGTATGGAAATCGATTTACATAATTTTTGTTCAACTTGTTTGTTACTAACTATTATTGTGTTATTGTAAAATCTCAGGTATACATCCCCATATGCGTCGTGGACAAACATTGGGTGCTCGGTGTTCTGTACCTCCGTGAAATGAGGCTGGTCTTATTTGACAGTTTACAAGCAAGAAGGTACACTTTGCCCTTGGAAGAACGCCTTGGGATCTTCAAAAAACAATTGCCGAAGTTGTTAAAAAAGATACACGACACGCCGGATCGTATCAAGGCCAGCAAGAAATTAGAGGTTATCTATGATCCTGATGCACCTCAACAGACAGGGGGCCTTGGGGATTGCGGTGTGTGGGTGTGTCGTAACATATCCAAGTTTATTGAAGGTCTGCACCCAACAGTTGCACCAGATGCAACTGAGCATGTGGCAAGGGAATGGCGTAATTACATGGCGGAGACCCTTTTCTCGTTGGCTGTCCAAATAAACGATTAGGTTGGAGATACTTTTTATGTTACTTGTGAGTTGTGATGGGCCTCTTGAAATAACAAATATGATTCTTTTTTTTAAAGTCATTTTAAATATTAAAACCCTTTTTTACTTAGATAACTAATTTGGATCGGATGTTTTATTTTATATAAAAATAGAATTCGTTAACTCCCAAGATCACAAATTGATATGAAAAAGGTAGTACATGAAAAAGTTCTTTTGGTAAATAAAAAACAAAATATTATTTAAACTTACCAATTATTAATGACAAACTGGTAGGGTTCGAAAACAACCGGTACAAGTTCATCTAAACAAATATTGGAACGACGTCATTAAATGAAGTGAGTAGGTAACATTGTCGGTCATTGAAATGTCAAACTATGGCTACACGACACTTGGTTTTTCTGGAATCCCCAACGACTTCTTATATGCTCGGGTGATACAATTTTGGAAGTGTTAAGCTCAACTTTCTTGCTGTACACTTCAATGACGGTATAATTTTGTAGTATAAAAATATAAACGCATCAAACCACAAAATACATTGGACGATTTTATTAATGAAACAAAACCATAGAAAGTAAAAGTAAAAAACCGACAACTCTTTAGTGTTGTGAATTTCACAGTTACTATAACACGGGTATTTATAGTAACAAGGAACAATTGTTAAAAAAAATGAATCGTTTCAGTATTTGCAGAGGAATCATTTCAGTATTTGCAGAGGAATCATTTCAGGCTTTGCAGAAGAATCATTTTAGTTTTTGCAGAAGAATCGTTTGACCATGGTTAGTCCGCGTTTCAGGCTTTGCAGGGGAATCGTTTGACCATGGCACAAAAAACAAATCATTTCAGGCTTTGCAGAGGAATCGTTTGACCATGCCTTTGAAACTATCATGAACCGATCTTCGCATGGACTATAAGTAGATGCTCCGGTGAAGTAGTATTTCACAACTTCATATCTATCCTTTCTAACCTCACTTTCATTTACAAATATTATATACATTCTATACATTATCTAACTTTTCATTACTTGATGGCTGGAGGTTCACGCGGTAGGGGGAAAAGGTCAGCGAATGGGGCTGGCACTTCACGCTCCGTGGACATCGACCAATTAAATGATGGAGCTTCAAGGATTGACTGGAATGCACCAGATACAACGGAGGATTGGGCGCAGTTTGGGTTAACTGCTTACGATGAACCGATAACGCCTCAGGAGTGGGAGCAGTTTAACAATGCCCAAGCCGCATACTACGCTGCTCATGGAGGAATGCCCCCTCCTACGTATCAATCCAACCAGGGGCCAGGTCTACCAATGTCTCAGGTACTGCCTACCAGGTTGAAAAGGTCCTGTGATGAGGCAAATGAAGAGATACGAAATACAGGCAGGACGTGGCTACAAAACATGGAACTTCAGAAGGACAAAGAAGCAACTATTGCGGAGCAGAAGGACCTCCTGGAGAATATGAAGCGCGATGTCAGGGAGAAACAAAAGGAGATTAGAAAGTTAGAAGATGAACTGGTAGACATAAAAGAAAACTACACCGTCATGGAGGAGCATATGAAGGCAAAGGCTGGCTGGGTTACGAAGTGCCGGGAAATCTACCCGTAGTAGGTTTCTCAAAGGGTGGTTGTTGTATGGATGCACTTTAACGTTTAACCTAAGTTTTATTTTATGCATTAATTTTTACTTTATCGATGCTTGAATGTTGTACGGATGCACCATTTCGTTTTCTTTAATTTCAATAAAACGATGCTTTTATGGTTTATCTTTTATTTACACATAATATAATTTCACAATCACGATAAGGTAGATAAAATCAACAATTAACATAATAACAATATCACTTAGCATAGAAGATGAGGTGGTTACAATCAAGGGAAGTCAATGTTAAGGTCAATGCTATCACGCCTTAAAGTTCCATGTGGTTCTAGGTCCGATGACCCTTGAGAGCGAAATCTTTGGCTAGTAGAAGCTCTCCTGGGCACGGTTGAAGGGGCAGGAGTTGGACATTCACCACGAGTATGTCCTACTGCTCCACACCTAGTACACGTTCTCTGTATCGGATCCTCACCACGAGATGGACGTCGATCGTTCTTTCTTGGTCTCCCCGCACGTCTCTTGGTTATTAACGGTGGATAGCATGGCGGAAGGGGGACGTGTGGCAAAACCCATGATTGAGGGGGTCCAACAGGATAGATCAACTCATGATATGTTGACCGGTAAGTACTGGACGTGTAGTAAGATATAGCCAGATCGCTGCAATCTCTACGATTCATTGACCTTGCAGCAGCGATGGCATGACCGCACGGTAAACCAGAATATTGCCATTGGTTACATTCACAAACACCGTTGACCATATCGACAGTCGCGTGATAACGGATATCCCGAACGTTGAACTTACCATGTCCAATCTGACTTACCCTCCACGTCGCAGACTTTCCCGACCTTCTGCTAATTATCTCCTCCGCCATTGGTGTGAGATGATTACGCATTTCATCTACAAATATGTGTTAATTGTGTTACGATTTATACGGAAGACGAAAAATGCAACAAACATATAAGTTAAAGATTTTAGAGTCTATCAACCTCCCTTTCGTCGTCGAAGTTGGTACCACTCTTGTTGAAAATCTCGGAAGTACTCTATAAGGCCGACAATGGGTAACCTGCGTGCAAAACGGGACAGTGCATTCACCGACTCTACACTATTAGAGGTCATTATGTTATACCGTTGTGCAGGGAAATGGGCCCTTGACCACCTCTCTTTACCAGCCTCGTCCATAACTTGTGCTCCACGAGGTACTTCATATCGTAGTGCATTCATGTAGGTCTCGAACTCCCTAATAGTATATGCTTTGCACGCCTTCCAATACGTGGTCTTGTTTGTTGTGATACGTTTGTCCGCGCTTTTCACGTTCATCTCCAAATGTCGACAACATAGGGCGTGAGGGGTGGAGGGGTACACGGCAGAAATTGCCGCACTTATGGAAGGAGCCCTGTCGGACATAAACACCAACCCTTCCGGGGAGCCGATACATTCCCGCAACATGTTCAGAAACCAACCCCACTCCTCCCCCGTCTCGGACTTTCCTACTCCGAAAGCCAAGGGCACAATGTTGTTATTTCCGTCCATGGCAACCGCCAAGAACATCATACCCAGGTAATGCCCCTTTAAATGGGCAGCGTCTATTACAAGGACAGGACGCAGATTTGTCAAAAACGTCCGGATCTGCAATAAACGTATGTGGTTATTATTTGTAAATGTTAAAATTCATAATATGTAAAGCTACGACGATTTAATATACTTACCGCACATCCAAGTGCAGCGAAACACAATTCGAAACGTCCGTTTGAATCCGTCCTTATTCTGGTGCGTGTACCCGGATTCTTCAGCTCCAAGTTATATAAATACGCAGGGAGTCGTTCGTACGACTCCTCGGGAGTGCCTCTCACCATTAGTAGTGCCTTGCAACGCGCACGCCATCCTTGGTGGTAACCAATGTTTATCCCGTACTGCTGATTTATATCGTTGACGATGTCCTTCGGCCGAAATGACCTGCTAGCGTCAAGAAACTTGTCTTTCAGTATGTGGCCCAAAGTCCTTTTGTTGGCCTGCCGGTGGCTAGCATTTAGTTGTGTCCTCGAACATGTGTGTACGTCGTTCAACTTTCTAACGACAAACAACCCTCCTTTAGGGCCCACAGACTTCGCGGACATACTCCATTCACAATTTTGTTGGTCACATACAACCTTGTATCTGCGTTTGTCGGATTTCTTCGCTCTAAACACGAAACCCTCTCGCAAGAACTTCATTCCCAACTGTACGGTCATTTCCTCCTTCGTATGAAATATTTGACCTTCATGTATAGTTGTACTACGATTGTAAGGTGCGGGTTGGTAGGCTGGTATATGGGGGACCGGGTTAGGAAGAGAAGGGGGCATATCAAAATAATCGTTTAACGCACCAAATGATTTATTGCTAGGGGTATATGTTTCTTCGTCCTCGTCATTATCGGTATCTGATCTGTCCAGATCAGATATACCAGTTGTGAAAACATGTGTTTCGTCATCAGCAACTCCAACAAACCGTCTTTTTGGGTCTTCTGCTTCTTCTTCTTCTTCTAGTTGCGTCTCCGGAACAACTTCGGGATAAGATTCGTTAGGACGATATGCATGATCAGAATAAAGTGTGGTGTCGTAGGATGCCTGAAATTGAGAGTCAGGCTCCAGTTGACTACCACCGACATGGATTTCGTCATCATCTTCGTCATCACCTTCGTCATCATCTTCGTCATCGCCCATCGATGGTGCGACATACACAAAAAGTTGTGGAGGTATTTCTGAATCGGCTGCAAGTAGCATAAAACCAAGGATTTCGTCATCGTTGGTTATCTCCCTCAGTGAGCCATCTGCACGTCTGAACACCAACTTGCAAGCAACAGAATCTCCGATTCCACACTTTCCCACGACGTAATCGATAAACGTCTTATACGCAACCATTATTGGAATATATACACCACGCTTTGTGTAGCCAATATAATCCCACCCATTGTTGTTTTGCACCCATTGACCATCGAAACATAATAAGACTCTAGTTTTTTGAACAGATGAACTCATTTTTTCAGTAGTATGAAAAATGAAGCAATTCAAGTGGATGTGATGAACGATTTTGCATCTAATCTTACTAATCTTTATAGGAAAAATTGAATGGAGAAAATGAATGTGAACCACATATTCAATGACAATGGTACACTTATTGTATGAGAATCAGACTAAAATGTGGAAAAAAACAGTAAAATCATTCAAAAAATACGTCACAAACAGTTGACCACACATGAAATCATAGGCCTGAAACCCTAATTTTCAAAACCCTAATACGGTTTACACTATTAAACGCGGACCTAACCCTCGTTTGTAACAAAAAACGCGGACCAAACGCGGACCAAACGCGGACCAAACGCGGACCAAACGCGTACCAGGTCCTCGTGTAGGGGGAAACGCGGCCAAAACGCGGGTCGAGTACGCGTGTAACAGTGAACGCGTACCAAACGCGTACCAAACGCGTACCAAACGCGGACCAAACGCGGACCAAACGCGGACCAAACGCGGACCAAACGCGTACCAGGTCCTCGTGTAGGGGGAAACGCGGCCAAAACGCGGGTCGAGTACGCGTGTAACAGTGAACGCGTACCAAACGCGTACCAAACGCGGACCAAACGCGGACCAAACGCGGACCAAACGCGTACCAGGTCCTCGTGTAGGGGGAAACGCGGCCAAAACGCGGGTCGAGTACGCGTGTAACAGTGAACGCGTACCAAACGCGTACCAGGTCCGCGTGTAACAGTGAAAAACGCGGACCTAGGGGGTATTTTGGCAAAAATTACAAGATTTGGGGCATTTTGGGTACTGATTTTTCAAAAAAGGGTATTTTAATTAAATTCCCTTTAGATAATTCACTATGGTCTTAAGGCTTGGCTTCGTCACTACGTTAGTCCCTACAATTCCACACCGAGGTTTGGCCAAAGCATTATGGCATGTTATAGCACATTATTTTGTTTACTTAGTTTTTTTTTTTTCTTTTTCACTTTTTCTAATATATAACTCAAAAGGATTATAATTATACATGAGATTTAAATCCCAATTTGAAGCTCGAATTAACTCATTTTAAGCTACTTTTTCTTTTTATTTCTTCTTCTCGAAATAAATCATATGAACGAACATCAACCACAATTTTACTTAAAAAAAATCAACCATAATCACCAAACATTATTCTTGCTTTGTTGATTACCACAGATTTTTACATGTTTTTCTACATATTATTGTGGGGTTTCGAACGATATGAATTCATCCACCTTTTAATATCCGAAATATGTCGATTCATCACTATATTAATCTAAAGTTTGGAAGATTTACATGTTCCAGAGTTTGGAAGATTTACATAGTAGGTCCGTGAAGTATGGGCGTTTGGTTCATTATAAGAAATGAAAATGGAAATGCAGGAGAATGGGAATAAGAATGAGCATTGTATTGATGTTGTTTGGTTAAACCAATATAATTAATAAAAAATGTTTTATATAATATCTTTAATACAAATATGTGACATCCAACATGAAAATAAAAAATATTTTACATTCAACATCGACAAATGAAGGAACGCATGAGAAAAGATGACTGAGCGGCAATAAAATTTTCATTTCCCCCAATTTGGTCAGGAATGGAAATTAATGGGTTTGGGGTAATGTGCCCATTATATTATATCAAACCAAACAATAGTTTTATATTTCACTTTTGACCCTTGACTTTATGTTTCGCCCCTTTTGGTCCTTCTCAAATTTGGATATTACAATTACCATTATAAGGTAGCTAATAATACTAATAATGACTCGATTTTGGACTTCTTATGAGGTATTGATCCTTCTTTTCTGTAGTAGCTCGACATGGTTGTTTCGGGTAAGGGACGCAGTTGTGGAATGTGGCAGCAGGGTGGTCGTATTACGATGGGGTTTTGACAGTTTGCCTCTTGCAAACCCGACCCTTAACGCCGCTTTTGGTATTGGATGTCGCTGTCGTATTTACGATTGCTCATTTAAATTTTTTTCTGTTTTGATTATGTTGTACGGGTCTTAGCCACTGCTCTGGTTCTGATTTGTTACTGTTTGGTTGTTGCTGTAACTTTCTTTGGTGGTATAATAAAGATTGCCTTTAAAAAAAAGGTGATGATTATGATGTCTTAAGCTTGCTAATTAAACTATGTTAGAGCATCTCCAACAGCTATGCTAATTTTTTTTCTAAAATAGAGTAAAAAAGATCAAAATCTCTAAAAAAATTTGCATCCAACTCCAACAACTATGTTATTTTAGCAACTCTAGTATTAACTAGAAACGTACTCGCACAATGCAGCGAGATACATCACGATTTTAATGTTTCATTTTATTTTTTTGTCAATTTACAGTACGATTTTGAATGGTTTTGAGAAAGTGATAATGTTTTTTATAAATTTGTTTAATTTATGCTTAATAATATAATGTTTTTTATATAAAAAAATTAAGTATTTTGTTAGAATTTAATGATTATCTTATATATTTTAATGACATCTAGAAAAAATAACAAATTACATATTTAATAATATAATTAAAACAAAATTATAGTAATATAATATATTAATTAATAGTGATACATGGAAATGTCTGCATAAAAGGAAAGTTATGCACATACCAAATTGGTGGGTGTTAGAAGTCTGCAGTAGTAATATGTATCTTGTGCTTTGATACTTGTAAATTAAGAGATTTTTAAAATCTTGCATAAAATGATGATACCTTGTGCCTAATAATTTGTATCTAAGAGTTTTTTTTATCCGTGCTTTATAATATACTAGTTGTGTACCCACGCGATGCAGCACGGGTGAATTACAATTCTAAAACCAATTACTCAACCCTCAATATGTTTTTTGTTTCGTTCTGTACCCATCCCTCATGATTAGAATGTTCGGCATTTTTTCTAACTGTGGTAATTAATATTCTTTCAGCCATTAGTTTAATGGTTTATATTATCTTTGAATATGCACAGGCTGGATAGGACCCTCCAATAATTTGATTTCATAGATGGCAATTGGCAATCCACCTCTGTGTTTGCTTCGTACTTTGAAAAATTAATTCATAGTCATATATAGAGACCTGATGTTATAACCATATAGCCTCATTGTTAGACCACAGTCTCATTGGATTCAAGATCATCCAATATAAAGATCGCAATCTGAAGCTAAAGCCGGAACGTCGACTCTCGATAATAAAGTCTATGTCGTGTGTAATAAATGTCAATGTAATTCAATGTAATGTATTTGTTTATTATTGTAAAAGTAAACTTAATATCTATTTGTTAGATATTAGTTAACTTAGGTAACTAAGTTAGTTAAAGTTAGTTTTTAGTTTCTAGTTTATATTAGATATAATATCTAGATATTAATCTTGATAGTGTGTTCAACACACTTGGTAGATTAGGTGTCTCTCAAGTATCTCTCTCAACACATCAATCAGATCACTTATCACACACAAACACACACAAGAAGGTGTAAAAGAGAGAAAACATTGAGAACACATCAAGAGCTTAATCATTCAACCTTGTAATCGTTTCTATATTCAATACAGGTTGGTAATCGTTAATGTGTTGTTGTTTCTATAAAACTTGATAGTAGTAGTATTGTTGGACCGACAATTGGTATCAGAGCCTGATTAAGATCAAATCAAGTTTTAAAAGAAAACGTTTGTGTGTTCTGTGTGAAAATCATTTTCGAGATTTAAACTGTTTTAGGTGTTAGAATCGATCAGGTTGTGATCGTACTACATGCTAGATCGAGTTATTGCTATTTAATTTCAATATTAAGCTTAAATCGAGTTCCAATTTGTGATTTTTGTGAAGAAACAGTCGAGTGAAGAAACGTACTGTGTGATCAAAATTATTTTCAAAAAGAGTGTTTTAGTGAGATCGAGTGCTTACAATCTGTTCTAGAAGTGTTTCTAGACACAAGGGTAGTGTTTGTTATTGCTAATCAATACAGGAACAGATTTCAGTCGATTTTCAGAAGTTCAGGACGAACACACGCAAACCAGAGGAAGAATAACACGCAAAGTCCCACTTTGCGCGTCCCACTACAAACGCAAAGCAGACTTTGCGGCTCCCACTACAAACGCAAAGCAGACTTTGCGGCTCCAACTACAAACGCAAAGCTTACTTTGCGGTTCCAACATCAGTCGCAAAGTCTACTTCTCGCCTCCCAAAGCACCCGCAAACCTCAACTTTGCGCTTCCCACTAGACCCGCAAACCTCCATTTGCGCGTCCCATTAGAAACGCAAACCTCAACTTTGCGTTCCTAACTTGAAACGCAAACCTTCTCAATCGCAAAGCTCCAATCCAGACTTGGGACAAAATTTTATTGTGTGATCAAATTTTATTTGGGTTAACGATCATATCTGTCAAGTTTTTCTCATATATTCAATACAGGATGACATCCAAAGAAGCTCTCGCAATAGGAACCGACACCAAGCCACCAGTTCTCTTTCGAGGGGAATACGAACAGTGGAAGGATAGGTTTCTAAACTTCATTGAAAGACAAGATTTGGGTAATTTCATTATACAATCCCTAGAAGAAGGCCTAATGGAAACACAGTATAGGGAGCCAGCAGCAGGAACTCAAGAAGCAAGAGTTGCACTCTCTTATACAGATCTAACAGGTGATGCTAAGCTAAGAGCAAAAGGTGACAGGTTAGCCAAGTCATACATTCTACAAGGGATTACAAATGAAATCTATGTAAAGATTGACAACTACAAAGCCTCAACCAAACAAATGTGGGATCAACTAGAGAAAATGATGTTGGGTTCAAAGATTGGGAACCAACTGAAAATCTCTAACTGCCTGCACAGTTTTGAAGAATTCAAAGGCAGAACTGGAGAAAATCTAGAAGGAACATATGATAGGTTTGTGACATTGCTAAACGAATTGAGCAAGAACAAGGTCAACAAATCTCAAATCGAGCTGAATATCAAATTCCTGAGTATTCTACAACCAGAATGGAAAAGTTTTGCCAGGCAGATGAGGCATATAAAAGACCTGAATGAAATTCCACTTCACGAGGTGTATGAAACCCTCCGACAAAATGAAGATGAGGTGGATAAAATTCTAGCAGAAAAGAGAAAAGGAAAGACAGTTGAAGACAAAGTCGCTCTTGTTGTGAAGAAGAAGAAGAACAAGACGATTGTGTATGAATCAGAAGAAGATGAAGCTGATGTTGTCTCTGACTCGGATGAAAATGAACAAATGCAGCAAGCAATGCAATTTCTAACAAATGCATTTCAGAAAAAGTTCTACAGAAATCCAACGTCAAACAGTCAGAGGTACTCTTCTGGACCCAACAACTATGCTCACAAGGAAAGAATTGAGGGAAGCAGGTATGAAGGGAAAAGATTTGAAGGGAAGAGATTTGAAGGGAAGAGACAAGAGGAGAATAAATCTGATGAGAGAAGATATCAGGCAGAAGGAAACAGATTGGAAGAGGAGAAACCGGAAGAAAGGAAGTACAAAGCTGAAGGATCAAGTCAGCCAGGACCACCGATGTGCTACAACTGTGGCAAAACCGGTCACTTTGCCAAGGATTGCCGAATATCAAAGGTTAGAAACTCCGACTTCTACAAGAACAAGATGCTTCTTGCAAAGCAACAGGAGGCAGGCAAGGCGCTGATGGCTGAAGATGAATATTGGCTGGATCACTCAGATGAAGAAGAAGATGAAGAAGAAAAGGATGAAACCGTCAATATGTGCTTGATGGGAAAAATCGAATCAGATACTGAAGCTGATTCAGAAAATGAAGAAGAGGAGGTATGTGATTTATCGTATAAAGCTTTAATGAATAAAATGCATGCTATGGTTTTAAAACAAGAAGAGTTAGAATCTAATCTTAAGCGAGAAAATGGTGTTATTATTAATAAAAACCAATTGATACAAAAACTTAGCGATGAACTTGCTGAGAAGAAAGTATTAGTTGAGGTTTTACATACAAACGCTGACACCAACGCAAAAGAACAGACTATAATTCTAAAAGAGAATAGTGAGCTCAAGTCTAAATTGACAAAAAGTGAGATTGATTTTTATAAGCTTACTGATATGCATTCTTTATGTATTAAAGAAAACAAGACTTTAATTTCTAAATTAGATGATTTGGAAAAGAAGCTATACTCATTAGGTCAAAGTGAGCAAACCATTCATCTTAACAAACCGAAAAAGAACAAAGAAAATTGGGGAATCGGTTATGTGAAACCTCAACGTCTTCAAAAGGGTATAAGAGAAGTGCCTGCACTTTATGACTATACCTCTATGCTTGTTTCTCACCGAATCGCCTCATTTAAAGTTTTTAATACTAAACTATCAGAAGAGGATGAAGCCAATGAATTTGAAAAACGGATGAAGTCAACTAAAGTTCACGCTCCATTTTATTATGCGAAGTTGAATAATAGTTATGACTTTCCAAATGATGAGAAGAAATCTCTTTCAACTGACTACTTTCAAAGTTATTCTGAAAAAGAGATGGAGGCGAAGCCTGTTATAGGTAAAATTTATGTCCCTTCTCTCGTGTTAGAAAGTAAAATTTCTGAACTCGAGACCTCTTTATCAGATGAAAGACTTATGATTGAGATTCAACAAAAGGTTTTTTCAACTGTTATGAAAAATGTTGTTTTTACAAAGGCTTCTACTTCTGATGACATGTTTGGTTCATCAAACAAAGAGTTTAATTTTCTTAATTCTGACGGTGGTTTAGATGGTTGTTTTGAACAAATTGATTTTAATGCGAAACTTCCTAACCATGCATCTTTTGTTAAGAAAACTTCAAGAAAAACCAGTTTGCCTGTGTTCATTGCAAAATCAACGAAAGCTTTCGTTGATAAATCAGTCTCTGTGAATGCTAAGAGTGCTAAAGGTAAGAAAATATCTCAGCATTCACAGAAACCAACCACTACTGGTAATTCTAAGAAGAAGCATTCAGTTGTTGCTCAAAGGTCTAACTCACCAGTTTTACATGTTTCAGATATGAGCAAGTCAAGACCTGAAGCCCATTCTCAATGGCAACCAAAACGGAAGCTTGACAAGGCCGTTTTATCGTCTAGTAGTGTTAATTGTAATAAGACTTCGCTTACTAAAGATGTTGTGATTGCTGAAATTGCTGTTTTGAATCCAAAACTTGTTGTTTCTCGTAAACAATATACAAGGAAGCAATTATTTCAGTTATCTTTATCTGCTGGAAAGTCCTCTATCTATAATAAACATGTTTCTATTACTTGTCAAGATTCTAGAGATTGGTTTGGAAATTACCATGTGCATTCATCTCATACCAACTCTCATGCTTTTAAAAAGAACAAAGGATCCAATTTGAAATGGATACCAAAATCTTGTGCTAACACAGCAGGACCCAAATTCCAGTGGGTACCTAAGGCTAAATCTGTGTTGCAGGCACACAATGATTAAAGAGAAAGCGACTTCTGATTATGTACAAATCAGGACTCGTTCTTCAATGTCAAAAAGAGGCTTCTAAGTAAATCAACTTAGAACCCGTACTTCAACGAAGTTTGACTTCTAAACACAACAGTTTAGGGCTCACACTTCAATGATCAAAAGACCTTACTCCGTGCTGAAAAACAGAATGTACTCCGATACTCGAATGAGGAAATCAACCATCAAGGGGGAGTACATACATATTTGTCTGAAATTTTATGCATATCTTTTTCACATGATAATTTTCAAATGCATAATTTCAGGGGGAGTAAAAAGGATATGACTTCTGATTACTTCTGATCAGAACTCGTACTTTAAAAGTTTTACTGCTTTTTGTCTTTTCAATATAAGTGAATAATTATTACTTTGACTTGACATTAGACTTTTGCAGAATTTTTGAGAGAAGCTTACAAGTTCATATTTCTATGACTTACAGCTTAGCTTCATGAGATGAAAGATCACTCGTTAAGGTATAATTCTATATCTTCATCTCATATATGGTTGAAAAAAGGACAACTTTCAATCATAGAAAACATTGTTTTTAATGTTCAAACCACTTCCCGATTTTTCAACACATTTTATATTTTGGGAGTGTATTTTTAAATGTTTTCATGATCAATATTGTGCTTTAACTGAAATAGTTAAACCAATCTGAGCATCACGTGCATCTAGGAAAACAAGTAATCTTTGTGCTAGGAAATAACACAACTTCTATGGAATCACCTTAACCAGTGATTTCTACCCAAGAAGTTAATCCTTAGTGATTGAGTGTAAGAAATAGAAAAGGAATGAGTGTGATTAGAGAAAGCAAAAAGTTTAAAAGAAAGAGCGTGTGAGAACAGAGTTAAAAGAATATCAAAACTCTGCACCAACTTTTTCTGAGCCGGGTAGCCACCATTCTAGTGATTCACAATTCTTTGGTGATCATTATTGAAACAGGCAAATAACCCATGCCAACTCTTGATCAAACCTCACCATCTACTCATTTTTTCTCAACAAGAAAGTGTTTCACTTTTTCAAAAGGGGATGCAACACATATGCTATCTGATTTTCATTCGAAAAATCTAGATATTGAAAAGAAGGAAGTCTGCCCCACCTTCGCACTTCAATCATGTACATTGAGTCTGTGTTTAACTTACTGTTGTCTCAGTGGTTTACACAATTTTGAGCCAATAAGCAATCATCCGTGCTTAATTCTTTCAAACACAAGCACAAACACACAAGGAATTAGTTTCTTTGTCATAACGTTTATAGAAATTACCTTTGTGGTGTTTCGATGATTAAATGGAAGCCCTGGGGGAGTCAACATCAAACAGCTCCTTTCCAAAGTGTATTCGTTACACTCAGTGACTTAGTGTTACTGACAGGCATGATAACTGATTCATTAGTTGATTTCAGGTGTTACATATCTAATTTGTCTGGATTTGCAAAGATCTGGATGAATCTCTTATGAATTGACGAATCAGGGGCTCTAACCGCAAGATTGACATTTCTTACAACAAATTTTGATGAAGTCGTTGCACTTAACATCAAAAAGGGGGAGAATGACTACACAAGAAATGGCAAAGATCACATGTTTCAAGAATCACGTCAAAGACTGAATTCTATTGAAGACATGTTGATTTCAGAGAAAAGAGATTGCATCTTCTGAGCTGAACAAGAAGACTGAATTGGATAAATCTTTTTATTAAATGATCTTGATCCAAAGGGGGAGATTGTTAGACCACAGTCTCATTGGATTCAAGATCATCCAATATAAAGATCGCAATCTGAAGCTAAAGCCGGAACGTCGACTCTCGATAATAAAGTCTATGTCGTGTGTAATAAATGTCAATGTAATTCAATGTAATGTATTTGTTTATTATTGTAAAAGTAAACTTAATATCTATTTGTTAGATATTAGTTAACTTAGGTAACTAAGTTAGTTAAAGTTAGTTTTTAGTTTCTAGTTTCTAGTTTATATTAGATATAATATCTAGATATTAATCTTGATAGTGTGTTCAACACACTTGGTAGATTAGGTGTCTCTCAAGTATCTCTCTCAACACATCAATCAGATCACTTATCACACACAAACACACACAAGAAGGTGTAAAAGAGAGAAAACATTGAGAACATATCAAGAGCTTAATCATTCAACCTTGTAATCGTTTCTATATTCAATACAGGTTGGTAATCGTTAATGTGTTGTTGTTTCTATAAATCTTGATAGTAGTAGTATTGTTGGACCGACACTCATCAGTTTAATCTGCTCAGCAACGAACTTAACTCATAGAGAACAAGGGTTTGATGCAAGTCATCTTGCAAGAAACATCAACCATGGCATGACTCATGGAGATGTTATAACCACATAAACTCATCAGTTTAATTTGTTCATGAGAACTGGACTTAACTCATAGAGCAAGGGTTTGGTACAAGTCATCTCTCGAAGTCTCAATTTAAACATCATATAGCTTTGTTCAGTGCCTTCAGTTTCAGTGCTGACCTTAATGTGGGTCCACCTGAAAGAATACACCGGTAAAGAATCAAAGATACTTTTTGGAAAAAGGGGACGGAGCCCCCGGAAAATTTTTATTCAAAAAACAAAAAGTACAAATTACGAGGGACATACCTCAAGATTTACATAATGGCGACCAATAAAATGTTTGGGAAAAAACAAAGAAGAGGCCTAACTCTAAGACCCATATTTACATTTTTAAACCAAGTAGACAAGCTACAAAACTCATGATAAAAAACCAAGTAGTAGGTTAAAAAATCTACCATGTTCCACCAAAAAAAGAAGTCCACCATATTAAAGCCTACAAGATAAAAACCATGTTGAGATCCTCTACGTTGCAAAAATCCATTTGAGATGTGTAGATAGGAGCCCACCATTATCAAGCCCACAAAATAAAAATTTTGTTGAAGTCCACCAAGAAGCAAAGTCCACAAATAAACCATTCATCAAGCAAGCCCAAACAATAAAAAATTGGAGGCCGATGAGTTGCCATGAATAAACAAATCCCATGGCCTTTTTACCACCTTCAGCCCACATTGGATTAAGCCACTTAGGGAGATAACCAATCAAAAAATAATAGAAATGGTGGCCCATTTGATTATCCCACCAGCCATTAAAAGTAGCGATCCACATAGACCATAGCCCACCTCCAATTTAATTTTTGATCAAAAAATATCCCACACCCATCATGTCTTTTATCACACTAAAACCCATCACCAAGCTTACCCAAAATAAAATATCTGAACCTCCATACGCAGATACAGTATGCTATCAAACCCAACACATCATCAAGCCTTTCCCAAATAACATATCTCAACTTCTATAAGAAGATACAGGAAGCTATCAAACCCATCATATTTTGGCACCAAACATTCGACCTATTGATCATCATCCACCTTATTCCTTCATTACCATATATCAAAAAGTGAAGCCATAGACACATGTAATCCATCAAATTTTGCAAAATAATAAGCACCCAAAAGGGTTGGAAAGGACCACACCAGGGATCAGACTTCCAAGGTGATTTAGTCCAAATATTCCACCAATTTTGTTTAATAATCACACTTCTACTCTTTCTACCAGTTCTGACAAAACTTCCATTTTCCAAAATCATCAAGATTACCCCAACTGTCCATTTGATTCTTCTATCTTCAATTACCATAATAAACAGACCAATCCACCTTATTCCTCCATAATCCTTTTTTATCAGCAAAATCATCCAAGTCTTTCCCAAGTCAACCCATCTAAACAGGAAAGAGCCAATTTGGCCATAGGCCATTGGATTATTCTAGTGAAGATCCAAAAGCAGATTACCCTCCTTATACCTCCAAACCCAAGCAAAAGATTTAACAAGAGGTATAATACCAATAGAAATAGACCATATTTTGAGACCAAAGAAAAGACAAGGCGGCAATAGTTGGAAAACCAGAGTAGTTCCCAACAAAAACAAAAACAAAAAATCAACCTTATCAATATTAATAACCCATAATCTATCCTTATTCCCACTCCCAAGAAAGACATCCACAGCCCATACAGAACCAAGAAAATGTTCTAATATAGACCTGGAAAAACAAAGAAAGAAAAATAACCCCCAATCTCTATTTACTTATAGAATCCAGTAACCATTATCAAGACCCCTATACTCCCATATAAGAGGACACTTGTACACCTTCCAATTCTCCAAAAAAACCTCCATATCTCTCCAAAACAAAAACAAAAATCCTAGCTCTTCTACCCCCCCCCTTATGCCAACATCCCAAATCCCAAACCCATAACCCCAGATTATTAGACCAAGGAAAAAGATAAGAATCAACAGTTGAAAAATCATTTTGATTTCCAACAAATTAGCAAAAAGCCTTAAAAAACCATATATTCACAAAGAACTGTTTTTTAATGCAAACAATCCAAGTAAACCTGCACAACATTGGACATACCTTATCCCTCCAAAAAAAACATAGTCCAAAGAAATGTAATGGCAGAATGCCAAATTACATTCATCATGACGTACCAAATTGGAAGACCAATAAAAGAGACAAGGAGCAAAGATTGAATTGTCATTTTAACATTCAATAGCAAAGAAAATAGTTGTATCCAACACCAAAATGTATTTTTGAAAAAACTATCCACTTCCATAAACAAAGAGATGAATTGGCAATAAACCAATACATCCAAACCGCAAATCCTAAGAAAGAATTCCACAACCCATTTAGAACCAAAGAATTGTTCTAGAATGGATTTGGATACAACAAGAGAAACTAACAAAGTTCTAAGAACACAATTGCAAAGCTCTACTAATCCTAACTGCATCACCTCAAATGAACTTAGATTAGGTACTTCAATCTCAACCGTGGCTCGTGACAAGATTTATCAGCATTGCACATCCACTGCATAATCAAACAAGTTGTTACAATAATCACTTTTTAAGTTCTACTGAAAGTTTTTCCTTGCGTAAAGACCTTATATACTACATAGTTCAGATATATGAAGAAGCAAGAAGCAGCAGCAGAAGCTCAAATAATCACAATCTGAAGTGGCTGATCGTGTACGACTTTTGTGAAAGAAAATAGCATCTTATGAAGAAATTATAGTATATGCATACAACAAAGACCAAATGATTGACAGGATGGACAACTATAAAGTTATCAAAATCTGCTTAAGCATATGGAAATAATCAAGATATTCCTATTTATCTAACAGGTCAAGGCAATCCCATTTATCAACCAGCTCAAGTCTAAGACAATATAAAAATACTAAAGTAAATTTCAATAAACCGAAATAAGCAGAAACAAAAAGAAATCTTAATAGAGTGAAGCAATTCCAAAAAAAAAAAAATGAAATTCGAAAACGAAATGATCCAAATTTATTAGACCTTTTCTATCATTTTCTTATGTTAAAGTAGTGCTGCAGGAAAAATGCCATAAAAATATTGACCCAAATGCACCATCCAAAAAAGAATAGCAAAGAATATCAAACTTCAAAAGAAGAAATACAAACTGAACAACTGAGATACTGATGACACCATCAATCAATCCAGGACGGATTCCTAGGCCCTACATACGCAATAAGATACTTGCTTAACTTTAAGAACAGAACAATATTAAAAATAAGACTTCAAACAGAATGAAGTGGAATTTGTGAAGCTTCACAAATAATTTTGTACGTCAATTACCTCGAGCAAACCAATTTTAATCTGAAATTTGAGGTGATTGAATACCGACAAGCTTCATCAATGGAACAACTAGCGAACTAAATACGTCTTCAGCCTACAAAAATCGGAAATGTAGTAGAGAAATACAAACATATTACATTTGTTCGTTGAATTTGTGAAGCTTTTGGAAGTCAATTACCTCGAGCAAACCGATTTTAATCTGAGATTTGAGGTGATTGAATGAGACTTTGAGTTGATGGCGATGGTGGAAGATTTTGAGATCTGGAACGATGATAGGTCATGTAGCTTTTCGTCTTGAGCAGATTCATTGTCAATTTTGATTCCTTGTGAGTTCAACACCAAAATTTCTACATGTAGGCTATGGATTATGATCAATAATACAATTATCAACATTATTTCTGGATGTCTCAGAATTATATATCATTCATGAAGCTAAAATTAGCTCCCTTGACGATGGAGGACAGAGACTTATTACATTCTGTATTCAAATATACTTCATAAGTAACTATACTCTCTTACTCTGGTAAAACTTTTATGCAGCTAACTTTTACTCCAAGAGGGTTCTAGATTCATAGTTGAGTTTATAAGTCTAAGGTTTTCTTCATTCCTGTAACAGAAAAAAGAATTACAAAATAGTAATGCACAAGACAAAAGCAAAATAGCAAAGGTTGGTTTAACTAATAATAATAAAAAAAAGCACCATGTGATTTTCAGGGAAGAAATGTAGTTGCATCTCCTTCACTCAGTATAACTTGCTTTACTTAGCTCTTCAGCCAACTGTAAATACCCAAAGCAAAAAATCAGATTATGAAAAAACAAACGAAATAAATATGAATAAGGCGTCAAATTTCATATTCTATCAAAAGAATCCAAAACTCTTGTAACTTAGATGATAACAAACAAAACTGACATGGTTTAGGACTCATGATAGAGTTGAACAACTTAATTATATCCCGAATTTTTCTTTTTAGAAAGAGTAATCAACATTGTATGTGTAATTCAAATACATGATCATTCACCATACATCTTTTTTCATATTCTATCAAAAGAATCCAAAACTCTTGTAACTTAGATGATAACAAACAAAACTGACATGGTTTAGGACTGATAGAGTTGAACAACTTAATTATATCCCGAATTTTGACTTTTTAGAAAGAGTAATCAACATTCATAATCATTTTAATTGGCTTTACCTTTCAACAAAATCATCCTAGTTACAAAATGCACAATGCAAAACAAAAGGTTACAACTTACAAGAATGCACAATGCAAAAATCATCCTACACGATTTACAGTAGCAGATAAACCAAAATCGAACCTAAGTGTTCAAAATCAGGTAAAGACCACAGAAACCAAATTCGAAATCGAACCCAAAAATCGAACAAAAATTTGAAACCTTTTTCACATGAGAAGTAGAAACCTCAAGTAAAGACCATCGAAACCAAAATCGAAGGTGAGAAGTAGAATTCTAACCTGATACGACTTGAACACCAATTGCAGAATCGAAGGTTATAAGTGATTCACTGATTTGAACAATTGATTGAGAAAGCAGAACCCTAGAAAGGTGGTCGACGATCGAGAGCAACGCCGATTGAGAGAAGAACCGATCGAGAGCAACGGCGATGGTGGTAGGGTTAGGGTTTGGAAGTGTCTTATTGAAGCAAGAAGAAGAGAACGATACAAGTTGTACCAATGAAGATTTTTTACGAATTTGAGATACTGTGTTTTCATTAAGTTGTACCAAAGCATTATGAAGTTGTAAATTAAGTAATTGACTTTAATTAGTTGTATTTTGTGTTTAAGATATATATATATATATATATATATATATATAGATTATCTTATTAAAATATTCAATTTATTTAATTATATTATTAAAATATTCAATATATGGAAAGTTAGAAAAAAAAGTTAGCTTTTTGGAAGTAATAATTAGTTTTGAGAGAAACTTTCTTTTTAGAGATTTCTCTAAATTTAGAGATTTTTACAATCTCTTCTCTTTTCTCTTTTTTAGCATAGAGGATAGCATAGCCTTGGAGCAACAAAAATGCTAAAATCTCATTTTTTTTTTAATTTTAGCATAGTTATTGGATTGTTAGAAAACTAAATTTTTTGAAGTTGTAGGGTAGTGAAAGTGTTTAATTATTAATCAACATTATTGGCACCATAATGGAATCGAATTTGGTGACAAATGATACTCTTATATATAAGAACTTTAATATACTATTTTTTTTTTCTGTCACATCTCTATCACCTCAACAAAACAATAACCTAATGAAAACTCCATAGTAGAGATTCTTAACAAGAACTTCTATCTTCTCTTTTTTATTTATAAATAGTTTTATAATTTTTTTTACTTATTATATGTAGGGGCGTTTCATTTACAAACAATTCAATTCTAACAAATTATGCAAGTCAATCTTAGCCGTTTATCTAGTCTAATAAATATCTGATTTTATTTTGTTTCTTAATTTAAAGTCATGATCATAATGAATGAACTTTATCATCTTCAATATATATCTCAATCATAATTAATGAATTATAAATAATTGTCCATAAATATCTTTATTGTTTCCACGTATCTATATATATATATATATATAATGGTTTATATAGTTTGTTAGAATTAAATGGTTGTAAATGAATATTAGTTTTGATTTTTTTAACTAATATATTTTAACAACATATTTAAAAATTATTTAAAACATAAACATAAATTTATGATAAGGTTAAAAATAGTAATATAGATCATTAATGATACTAATATCATGACTCCTTTTCACCTTTCTTTGTACAAAAAAATGTGTGCAAAAATAAAAAATTAAGTGGCTTGTTGATAGCAAAAATACACACGTATAAAATGTGGCACAATAACAGCGCAAGTATTGTCAGGATCGAAATTCAAACAAGAATTTAAATAACACACTCAGAAACTTATGTTAAAAAAGTTGCGGAAAAACACTTTAATAGAAAATCAATGGAACAGTATATAAAAACTCAAATCATAAGTTTATATTGCATAAAACTTAATGATTACACACAAAACCTCAATCTGTTGAACAGGTTCAATAGACGTTCTATACTTCTCTATAGAAAGGATCTAAACTATTCTTGAGGTTAATTCTCTCTAAACAAAACGTATGAATAATTGTTAATTCTAACAAAGACTTCTATACTATATATATAAGACTGAGTACAAGATAATTATCAAAATAAAATTGATCTTCAACATCAATACCATAATTATCTTCAGCCTAATCTCCAACTCATCTTTATCTTCAAGTCTTCTTTATCTTTAGAAGCAGCACTAACCTTCATCCTTATCCAGCAGCATTAATCATTCTCAGCAGTATTAGTCCTTGAAGTAGTACTAACCATGCTTGCAGTATTAACTCCTTACTTGCAGTAATAATCTTCAGCAGTTCTAACTACCAGCAGTACTAACTCTTCAAGCAGTACTAACTATTCAAGTAGCAGCACTAACTCTTCAAGCAGTATTAATTCTACTAGCAGTAGTATCCATCCTTAGCATATTCAGACCCATCAATCTCCCCCTAACTTAACTTTTCAGAATGAGAAGTTAAGTTCTTCTGCATAGGGTCTTCATGATGCTTTCAACACTACAACTTAGATTCCCAAATCAGGATTCAGACCTAGACTTTGATTGATGGTTCTCTTTACTACTATCCTTGCCATTTCTGAGTTCTTTGGACATACCAAATTTGCTTTCAGCATTGCTTGCAGTTTAGCCTTGCTGTGATCATAAATCTTATCCACCAGATAGTATTCATGATAACTCTTGTCAATTGCTATCATGTAGACACCACAGTTTTCAAATAACATCCAATGATCAACCCTTTTAAAACCATACTCATGATGTAGGTCTTTGATTCTATACTTCACTATTTCAGGCTCAAACATCATGCATAAGTATTCCATAGCAATCTTGAGTAGGCTCATTTCAGTCCCTTGCAACACAGACTCATACAACTTTGTTCCAACCTTGTACATTTCCTCTAGATCAGTCCTGGAACAACTTCTGATCACTTTTCCCCAAGTTGCATACACTTCAAACTGATCACCCATTCTTTTGAATCTGAAGTATTCTTTTCTGTTGTTCTTCAGAATATCCCAAAAGATAATTTCTGGTGCTTTCATGGAGATAGGGCCAGCTTGCACAGGTTCTTCATTTGTCAGAGTCATGTACAAATGGAATTGTTGATTGGACTGCTCTGGATTCTGCTCTTTCATTTTCTTTTTCCTCTTCTTCAATTCTTGCCCTTTTTGCCTTTGGCTTGGTGGCAATTGATTTCTTTCTTTTAATGTCACCAATCTTTTGGGCTAATGTCTTCTCTTGCTTCACTTCTTTCTTGTCTTTGATAGGAGTGCCTTCCTCACTGTCAGGGAAGGGCTGTTGTATGTTGAGGTCATGCCTCTCTTTCATCTTCCTTTCAACCTCTACCCTTTGAATGAAGTCCCCTTTCAGTTTGGTCATCTCCTTCTGGTAAAGTTCTTCAAGCTTTCCAAAAGACATACTTGTAAACATTCCCTCAGGAACTCCAATAGCTCCTTTCAGGAAGTTTATCATCTTCCTTCTTTCTTGGTTTGCTAAGTATGTCTTGGAAAGTTGTCTTTTTCTATTCTTCAGTGGTAGCCTTTGCCTTGAAGCCTTATTTGTGACTTTCTTAGCAGTAGCTGCAGACTTCAGACTCTTTTGATATTCTTCATTAAGTTTAGCAGCCATCTCCAAAGCAATCTCTCTGTCTTTTGCAGATTGAGTCTCTTCCTCCTTTTCCAGTTCTTCTTGCATCTTTCTTGCCAATTCTTCATCTAAAGCTATTTGACTTTGTTTCTTTGATGCTTTTGCAGATTCAACTACCTTCTCTTTGCCTTTCTTCTTTGCATCCTCCACACTAATCTCTTTTCTTTTCTTTTTCTAATCCAACTTCTTTGATTACCACTCCCTTAGCCTTTGGAGTAGCTTTGGGAGTGTCAAGCTTTGCCTTCACCAATGTTTCAACAATTTCTATCTCTTCCCTAGATAATTCTGTTTCTGCTGCTGGTGAAGTTTCTACTTCTGTTGCAGTTACTGCTGCTGGCTCTGTTACTGCTGCTTTTGCAATATCTGCTATATTCTCAAAAGTTTCTGCTTCAGAACCAACTTTCTCTTCTTTATCAGCACCAGTCTCCCCCTCAAACTGAGTTTCCATGCCAACATGACTTTGTTTCTCTCCTTCAGCTTGTCTCTCCCCCTTGTTAAAAGCATCTCCCCTTTTCTTCAATACATACTGCCTTTTTTTCTTTTTCTGCACCAACTTCAAAACCATCTTCTTTAGTTTGGTAATCTGCACTTGTTGAGACAGAATCACCAGTTTCAATTCCTCTATATCAGCACCCTGTTTGAGGACATCAAGATTGATATTGCCCATAGTTTCCATCAATTCCTCATAGTTATATCAGTTTGGTTGTCAGATGAGGGCTTTGACACTGATGCCTCACCATGGGAATGTGACACACCCATCATTGTAGAGAACAATGGGGTGTCTTGGCCAGAAAAGTCCTTGGAGGGCCTTTTCATGTTTGAGAATACCTTCCCTTTGGGAGGTTTTGGTACATACACCTCTTGAAAAGAGGGTAGATCTGTCAATTCCTTTAGTATAATCTCTTGTACAAACCTAGGATACATATAAAAGCTTTTGGATTTGGTATCCAGGTTTGACATAAAATCATTGAAAATCATTTGTGAGAAATTAAACTTTCTAGAGGTAGCTAAGCAGACCAAAGCATACGCTAAGGTACTGCTAAACTCACTCCATCCAGTTGTTTTTCGTGAAATGCAATGTTGTAGGGTATGAACAAAAAATCTCCACTGTGGTGAAAATCTGTTCTTGAAAAACTTGAAAACATCAGTGGAACCTTCATACCCCATTTGACTAAGTGCAGCAAAGAGATCTTCCTTAGGAAGAAAGGTGATACCTGAGGCATCATCTAAACGTAGATGGATGCGAATACAACCTTCTGTGATGGTCAGGGGTTTATCACATACCCTTGTTTTGATGATCTGAGTGCCCTCCTTAGATTGAATAGCAGCATTGGCCCAGAACTGGCTTTGATGTTCCACATAGATTGTGGGATTGACAGTTAGAGCGTGGGTGATGTGTGAGGATTTGAGGAAATCCACTATGGCATGGAAACCTTCAGCTTGCTTTGGTTTCTGCAACATGGCGAGCTCGTTGTGTTCATCAAAGAATGCTCGTCTTGCCATCGTTCTGGTTAATTCTAGCGTTCAAATCGTGACTAGGGTTGACACTAGTAAGCAAGAAATCGAGAGAGAGAGAAAAAGAAGCAATGGAAGTTCAAAGAGTCGTTTGTATTTTGGCGGTCACAAAGGGTATTTATAGGTGGAGAGTTTCAGTTAGAAGCAGTACTAAGTACCCTAGCAGTATTAACTAACTCACAGTATTAACTCATATTAGCAGTAGTAACACATACTGGTAGTACTAACACAGACTAACAGTATTAACACATACTAGCAGTATTAACACAGACTAGCAGTATTAACGCATACCAGCAGTAGTAACATTGATTAGTAGTATAAATAAGGCAAGCAGTAGTAACTTTGCACTGACAGTATAAACCACCTAGCAGTAGTAACCATACTTAACCATTTTTGAAAAGTTATCATGAGTAATATAACGAGCAGGATTAACTGAATTAGAAGTACCAAGTATCCATTTGAAGCAATCTGAAACACTGAAACACACACGATTAGTAGCACCATGCACAATACAATATGAGAAAGTAGACAGAAGGAATCTATACAGGTACATGAGCCATAAGATAATAGGCTTATTCAGAGGTTATCATGCCGACACTTGTGTACATGATACACTTAACATGTTGTATCTCAATTGCTCAACATAGTATACATCCTCAAAGATCATCTTACCTTTTGACACATTACCTTTTCCACTTATCTTTCCACCTGCTGGATTATCACCAAAAGCAACATGTCCTCCATCAATTCTTTTGAAGTTTTGAAGGCAGACCATGTTACATGTCATGTGCCTGGAACAACCACTATCAATATGCCAAATGCTCCTTCCCTTGAGCTGTTGGTTGCCCTGCACATTTAATAAAGCAATTAGTTTTTAATAGGAACCCAAGCCAAAGTGGTCTTGGGTTTTCCATTCTCATCAACATATTCATATTCAGACTGGATGAGATTATCACACTTAGAAATCTTATTGCTTGAATACTTTGTCACAATAATGGGTTTGTCACTGGAAGCAGCACTAACTTGATTGGCAGTACTAACTTTGTTAGCAGTACTGACATCATTAGCAGTACTAACTGGGTTAGCAGTACTAACTTTGTTAGCAGTACTAATTGGGTTAGTAGTAGTATTGCTTGCAACAACATTATTTCTGTCAACAGTACTATTTGAAGTAGCAGTACTAACAGATTTCTTTACTCTTGGAACCCAAACCTGAACAAAGTTGTTTGCTTTCTTTGTCTTTAAGTTACTCCTAGGCTTATTTGGAGTATTTTTCTTTGAATTAGCAAACTTATTCTGAGCATGAGATTTTACAGGTGTACTATTCTCAGCCATATGATTCTTTATTTGCTTCCTATAACCAACAGGATTTTGTATATTTCTTTGAAAAGTGATCCTTTGGTTGATAGGATTGAAATAACAATGTTTGGCTAGATGATTTAACTTGCCACAGATAAAACAAGGCTTTGGCCTGTTAATTTTTCTCAAATCAATTCCTTGTTTTAAAGCCCACCAATTATTTCTATTTCTTTGATTTCCCCTTGTTTTATCATGTTGTTGGGGCTGATTCTTTTTACAAGTACAGGGATTAACAACAGTGGTTTGCATGTAATGGACTCCCTGTACCTTTCCCTTTCCTCTCTTAGGGGTCTCAGCTTTTTCATTCTTAATAGTCTCTTCTCCAGACTTCACTTTCTCACTCTTGACAAAAGGTTTACCCCCCCTTTCATTTGTCAGTATGTGGTTTTCTAAGGGAATATCTTTGTGGTCTTCCTTATTCTTACTCTCAGAGTCCTCTTCTTCAGACTCTGCTTCAACCACTACTTTGTCTAAAGGATCTACTTCAGTGGCTCTCTCAGGTAATTCCTTCTTGTCCTGTCTTTCTAAGAGATCTGAGGTGGGAGGTATATAATTATTGTTGTATGGTGGAGGTGTGGTGTTATAGCCTATTCCTCTTCTCAGTTTGTCATGGACTTGAGCTTTTAGAAGTGAGTCCATTGCTTTAGATGTAACACCCCGGATTTCCGTCGTGTAATCTTGTTATTCTTGTGTTAAGCTTTTGCCGTTAGCTCCGTGTTTGGTTTGGTGTTGTTTTAGAGTTTTGAGAATTTTGGGGGAGAAACAGTGAATTACGCGAGTTACACCGCGAGTTGAAGTCGCGGCACAACCCGCGTAACTCTCTGTGGATATGGTATTTTGGGGAACTACGCGAGTTACACCGCGACTAGAGGTCGCGGCATAACCCGCGTAACCCACTGGATGATTAGGGTTTTTGGGACACGGGCGAGTTATGCCGCGAGTTGAAGTCGCGGCATAACCCGCGTGGTTGCTTTGACCGCTTAAAGAGTTCAGTTCCCAAAGATCTCAGAATCACAAAATCTAAATATCTTTTCTCTCTCTTCCTTTTCTCTCTCTTTATCTTTCGATCTTCGAAGTCTCGTTTGGTTGCTAGTTTTCGGTGTTTCTAGCAAGGGGTCGGTGTTTTAAGCTTCACCTCTTCGCCGTGATCGTTATCTGGTTTTCTAGGTTTTATTCCAAAACCTATCGGTGAGTTCCTACTACCATTTTACAAACTTTATACATGTCAAAACTCTTATTTGCGAAATCTGAAGTATTTCTACGGTATGATTTTATGTTCTAAACATTTTGATATAAATGAAGTTTTTGGTGAATCTCGGGGTTCCCGGTCAGATTTGACCAAAATGACGGGTTCCGCCTTATTGAAGTAAAATGATGTTTTACTTGCACATTATGTGGTCGTTTGAAAATAATGTTTATGAACTCATTTTAATGATTTTCATTTTTACCAGAAGTTGAACTGAGAATAGCATTTTGGTTATAAAATGTACTTATACCATATATTTATTTATGGTTGGTCACATATGTTGTTGTGACGAGTCCTTACCATTACTAGTGGATCCCTAGGTTCTGAGTAGACTGTATTACTGGGATGATACATTCCCCAAATTTGTAGCTATGGATTCACTTGTTCCTAGAGGGCAACTTGGTACGGTTATGTGAGGCCGGATACTAGCCATGGTTCATAGTGATCCTAGTGAAGGAGTATACCTTGGTTTTGCGCTTGGGGCTTGATCTCACATTGTAGCACGGACTTTGTGATTCGTATCCGCGGACTCCAATTGGTTTAGCTCGTAACTCGGATTGTTGGCCTAACTTTGTGTTACGCCACGATCCTTGGTAAAATGTTTTGTTTTCGGTCCTTTTATGGCATGTTTATAACGAAAAAGCCCGTTTGTGGCAAGGACCTAAATTGCAAACTTAATCTCTTTGGAAATGTTATCTTGGAACTGATGTTTTATCTTTTGAGCTTATAAACTGTATGTTCTCACCAGGCTTTAAAGTCTGACACTTTTTCTCAAATGATGTGTATAACAGGTTTCCATTAGCGGTGGGTGCCAGGGTTTTTGGAGAGACGAGTTTTGAGTCTCGAGGTTTTTGGATTTATTTTAGTATTGATGTTGGGCATTGTTAAGTCCCATTCTTTTGATGAAATCCTTGTATAGGATTGTATAGTCTAAAGAACTGATCCCATTTATGGGAAGTTAATGGATTTACTTTCGTCATATTTGTCAAGTTTTCCATGTTTTAATTTACTCTGATTTTTAGGAGGTTACAGGTTGGTATCAGAGCTCTAGTTTAAGAGAACTAGGCATGAATGTAAGATGTCTAGACTTAGACTGCGTATGCTAAGAATTGATCCGCGAGATTTGGGTAGAGCTCCTAAGATGGGTTAGTCTTAGAGTCAACGGAAAGTACAGTTATCAGGCATTGTAATAGTGGTGACAAGAACCGTTATGTGTTGTATGTTCATAATTTCACTTAGCTAATGTTATTATGAGGATATTGTACGTAAAAGTCCTTGATTTGCTGTTGATATGACAATTGATAATGTGGTAGTACGTTTTCCTTTCGTGTTTTCCTATCTATCTCTCTCTTATCTCTTTCTTTGTTCTGTGAAGTTGTTCAGCATGGTGAATACGCGTGGTAGAACGCGTACTCGTGTTGATGGTCTGGAAGCGACAGCCTCTACAGCGGGTCAGCCGGAAGGAGTTGAGGTTATCGTTCGACCACCCGTTCAGCAAGTACTAGGTGGGGGGCCAGAGGTCATTCCGCGAGTAGACCTGGCTTCGTCCCACCCAGTCGTCAGGGATGTTAATCCCCAGTCAGAGTTGTTGGCCAGCATGATGTTGGCGATGAGAGAGGAGATGGCGAAGCAGCAAGAGTTTCTGTTGAAAGCGATGGAGGACCGCGACGTAAACAATCGGAGAAGTGAGACGGTTGTGGAGAACGTCGTAGCAGGTTCTGGAGGCGATGGTATAAGGGTCACAGCGGTAGAGCGCGGGATTTCTGGTGCTCCGGGGAATAGGAAGAGTTGTTCCTATAAGTCCTTTCTGAGTTGTGGACCGCCAGAATTCTTCGGTTCAGATGACCCGACAGTGTGTGTAAAGTGGATCCGAGCGGTGGAGCAAGCTTTTGGCTCTTCCGAGTGTGGTGATGATCAGAGGGTGCGGTTCGGTACCCAACTGCTGAGGGACACCGCACTCATCTGGTGGAATATCATCCAATCCACTCTATCTCCTGAAGTGTTGGCCCAGTTGTCTTGGGCCGAGTTCAAGAAGAAGCTGCTAGAAGAGTTTTGCAATGAAAGGACGATGGACCAAATTGAGAAAGAATTCCGGTCCTTGGTGAAGGGAAGTCTGACGGTGAGGGAGTACACCCGTCAGTTTATGGAGAAGCTGGGTCTGGTGGGGCACGCTGCCCCAACAGAGAAAGACAAGATGAAAGCTTATCTCAACGGCTTGCCAGCGGACATGCAATCTATGGTCCATAATTTCAAAGCTTCTAACCTCCGAGAGATGGTGGAGGAAGCTCAGTTTATGGAGGAAATGTTCGCGAAGAGCAAATCTGAGAATTCTGTGGTGGTGTCTGATAAAAGAAAGTGGGAGAGCAGTTCAGTACCTCCCAAGCGGACCCGACCTTTTGTCGGAAACCGCAACTTCAACAGTTATCAAGAAGCAAAGTGGTGCCCGAAGTGTCGGACCAAGCATCACGGTAACTGTTACAGCAATTCTCAAACTTGCTATAAGTGTGGGAAGCCTGGTCACACTGTTAGAGATTTCCCGGTCAGAGGACCCATCTGTTATGAGTGCAAGGCACCGGGGCGCGTGAGGAAGGATTGCCTGAAGCTGGTGTCGGGTAGCATGCCAGCCAGGAAGGAGAACCCTCCAAAGGTTCCGGGTCGAGCATTTCAGATGACGGCCGAAGAGGCCAGAGCATCCGCTGACGTGGTATCGGGTACTTTCCTTATAAACTCTGTACCTGCTCGTATTTTGTTCGATACGGGTGCTAGTTTCTCTTTCGTATCTGAATTGTTCCGTCAAAAAATTGCTATGCCCACTACTAGTCTTGAGGATGCGTTAGTAGTAGAAATAGCTGATGGTAGACGAGTTCTGATCCGCGAAGTTCTGAAGCAATGTGCTCTTAGTATCGAAGGGAGAGAATTCCCGATCGATCTACTGCCAATGTCAATCGGGGGTTTTGATGTTGTAATCGGTATGGATTGGTTGTCAAACAATCAGGCCGAGTTCGTGTGTTCCAAGAAGATGATTCGACTTCCCAACCCCTCTGGAGAGGTCGTGGTCATCTATGGGGAAAAGAGAAAGGGTGAAGTGGCAATAATCACAATGGCAAGAGCACGCAAATGTTTATGTCAGGATCGAATTCTTAACAAGAATTAATTCTCAGAAACAATATCAAAGAAGTTTGCGGAATAACACTTTGATATTCAATGAAACAGTAAATCAATACAGAAAATATGATCAATAACTTGTAAATTTGTATTGAATGCTTGAAGTTACAAGTTTACACACTCAACCTCAATATTGATGAACAGGCTCACCAATACGAATTCTACTTCTCTAGAATTAGGATCAATGCCTTGAGGTTGATTTCTCTCTAGAACTTCTAATTATCAAAAATTTTAAATTCTATCTATTCTGTACATTCTATACATATATTAATCAAAAGATAATTACAAAGAATAAACAAATCTTCAGTATATCTTCCATGTATATCTCTAAGCTTCCATATGTATATTCAGAATATCCAGCTGTCATTCTTTCCATTCGAATCTCTTAAGCAACACTAATTATGCTCAGCAGCATTAAATTCTTCTAGCAGCATTAACTACTAAGCAGTACTAACTACTAGCAGTACTAACTAGCTAAGCAGTACTAACTTTGTTCAAGCAGCACTAACTTTGACTAGCAGTATTAATTTTACTAGCAGTAGTAATACTCAGCAGTATTAATCTTCAAAGTACTCTGGCAGTACTAACTCTGAACTAGCAGTAGTAATCAGCAGTAGTAATTCTGTACTAGCAGCATTAACCACACTTGATAGAATCTTCAGTTCCCAACAATCTCCCCCTAACTTGACTTTTAGGAAAAGAAGTCAAGTTCTTCAGAATTAATCTTCAAGATGCTCTTCAAGATGCTTTCAACACCTCTGGTTCAATTTCCCAAATTTGGATCTAGGCCCAAGCTTTGATTCACAGTTCTTCTCACCACAATCTTGGCCATCTCTGAATCCTTTGTACAGACCAGTGTAGCTTTAAGCATCCCTTCCAACTTCTCCTTGCTATGCTCATATATTTTGTCCACCAGGTAGTATTCATGATAACAGTTGTCAATAGTAATCATGTATACTCCACAGTTTTCAAATAGTATCCATTTGTCAATCTTCTTGAATATGAAATCATGCTTATGATCTTTAATCCTATGGTGTACTCTTTCTGGATCAAACATCATGCACAAGTATTCCAATGTCACTTTGAGAAGATTCTCTTCAGTGCTTTTCAACACAGTTTCATAAAGTTTCATCCCCACTTTGTATAGTTCTTCAATATCAGCTCTGGAACAACTTCTGATAACTTTCCCCCATGTTGAATAGGCTTCAAATGAACCATCAGCTCTCTTGATTCTGAAGAAATTCTTTTCATTGTCTCTTAGAATATCCCAGAAGATGATCTCTGGAGCTTGCATAGAGATTGGATCAGCCTTCAAAGGTTCCACTATGGTCATGTATGTATCCATATTCTCATCTGTTGGCTCACTAGATTGTTCTGGAAGTTGAACTGATTCTGTTTGAGATATGACTGAATGTTCTGCTTCCTTTTCAGTCTCTTCCACCCTTGGCTTTTTCAACTGCCTTTTTGAAGCAATTGATTTCACTCTTTTTCCAAACTTTGCTTCTATACCAACACTTCCAGGTTCTTCCTTTTTCTCTTCTGCTTCTTCTTTGGAGGGTGTAGTTTCCTCAGGGAATGGATGTTGGATGTTGAGATCATGTCTCTCTTTCATCCTTCTCTCAGCCTCCTCCCTTTGTGCTGAGTCCCCTTGGAGTTTGGCCATTTCCTTGTTATATAATTCTTCAACCTGAGAGTATGCCATATGGGTAAACATCTCCCCCTTAACACCAATTGCACCTTTCAGGAAGTTAATCATCTTTCTTCTTTCCTGATTGGCCAAAAAGGTCTTGGAGGGTTGTCTTTTCTGCTTTTGCTTCTGAATAGGCATCCTCTTAACTTGAAGTTTCTTGACCTGAGCTGCTGTCTGAGCTGCTTCTTTCAAACTCTTTTGGTATTCTGCATTTAACTTCTTGGCCATTATCCTTGTAAGCTCTCTATCAGTTTCTGTTTGCAGCTGTTCCTCCTTCTCCATTTGATCTTGCAACTGCTTTGCTATTTCCTCATCCATTTCAATCTGAGACTTCTGTTTTGGAGGCATTTCAGCTTCAATCACCTTCTCTTTTCCTTTTCCCTTTGATTCTTTCAAAATTTCCTTCTCTTTTTCCTGCTCTGAGATCCCTCCTTCTTTGATAACTACTCCCTTGGCCTTTTGAGAAGCCTTAGGAGTATCATTCTTTGCTTTGACTAAGGTTTCTGCTATCTCCATTTCTTCCACAAAGAGCCCTATTTCTGTTTCTTTTTCCATCTCTTCCTCTGTCTCCCCCTCAACTTCAGCTTTCTTTTCAACAGTTTCATCCTCTTGCTTCTCCCCCTTATTGGAAGCATCTTGAGCACTTGCCCTCCTCTTTAACACAAACTGCTTCCTTCTCCTTTTCTGTAACAATCTTGTCACCAATTTCTTCAGTTTGGTGATCTGAACTTGTTAAGATAGGATAACCAGCTTCATCTCCTCTATTTCTTTTCCTTGCTTGATGACATCCTGGTTGATGTTTCCCATGGTCTCCATCAATTCATCATAGTTATATATGTCCTCACCTTCTCCAGGAGTGTTACCCCCTATTGAAGGATCATTGGATCTTTTATTAGTAGATATCTTCTGCCTAGCAGAAGCACTATCCACCCCCGTGGTTTCTTGGCACCAGGGACCTTCAAATGATTGCTCATTTAAAGTTGCCATGGGGGAGGTCTTATTGATGTTACCACTATCCTCCTCTGTGCTAGCAGGAGTAGTGGCAGCCTCATCACCCATATGCTCTTCCTCCTCCTCAGAGAGCACCTCATTGGGATTGGGAGACACTCCTTTGGTTTCCCTATGGATATTCTCTAAAGGAGAATTCTCCTTTAGAGGGCTTAAAGGCTTGGGGGATGTTGGTACAAGAAGGGAAGGAGCCTTCTTTACCTGTTTCCTCTTGTAAGTTTGGGTAATAGGAGAGGTTGGTTTTGCAAGAAGGGACTGGGGAATTGTTTTTGAGTGGGAAGGTTGGGCTTGACTAGCAGTGGGTTGGTCTAATGGGGGCCTTGACCCTGCTGCCATACCTTCAGTGGTTTGGGACACCACCATCATTGTAGAGAACAATGGGGTGTCAACTCCTTCCGAGTCCCCAGCAGATCTTCTCATATTTGAGAAAACCTTGCCTTTGGGGGGTTTAGGTACATATACCCCAACAGGTTGAGGTATATCCGTCAATTCATGATTAATAACTTCCTGAACAAACCTGGGGTATATGAAGAAACTCTTCTTGTTATCCAGATTTGAGACAAGATCATGAAAAATCATTTGAGAAAAATTGAATTTTCTAGCAGTGGATAAACACACCAATGCATAAGCAATTGGACTGCTAAATTGGCTCCAGCCAGTTGTTTTCTTTGAAATACAATGCATTAAAGTATGAGCAAAGAACCTCCATTGGGGTGAAAATTTTGCTTTGAAAAACTTAAAAATCCCCATTTGGCCTTGATACCCCATTCTGGAAAGAGTTGAGAACAGTTCATCACTAGGAATAGAAGTTATACCAGAGGCATCGTCTAGACGTAGACTGATGCGTATAACTTCTTCAGTAACTGTCAGGGGTTGGTCACACACCCTTGTCTGGATCATCTGCACACCATTCTCAGCAACAATGGTGGCATTGGCCCAGAACTGCCTCTGATGCTCTATAAAGATGGTTGGGGACACCGTGAGTGCATGAGCGATATGGCTTGTCTTGAGGAAATCCACAATCTGGTGAAATCCTGCAGCTTGCTTTGGTTTTTGTAGCATTGCAATCTCATTGTGCTCGTCGATGAACGCCATGGATGCCATTGAACTGTGATGTTCTTGCCTGGAAGACTTGGTACTTGAGAGAAAAAGGTTAGAGCGCAAGTGAACAGTATGCAAAGAGTCGTTATGAACGTTTAGGCGGGCAAAGGGTATTTATAGTATTCGGATTATAAGCAGTAGTAACCTAGAGCAGTATTAACTACCTAGCAGTATTAACTAACTAGCAGTATTAACCACTAGCAGTATTAACTGCGAGCAGTATTAACCAACTAGCAGTATTAACTGTGAGCAGTATTAACCGCGAGCAGTATTAACTAACTAGCAGTATTAACCACTAGCAGTATTAACTGCGAGCAGTATTAACCAACTAGCAGTATTAACTGTGAGCAGTATTAACCGCGAGCAGTATTAACTATACTTACTCTTTGAAGCTTAGGCTGAATTGAGTACTGCTATGTGTGCCCTGTAAAGGAGGATTAGTAACACCAAGAAACTATAATAGACAGATATTTATCCACTTTTTGAGAGAATGCTTATTCAGAGTTGATCATTCCCACACTTGTTACCAAGAAAGTGAATCTACCCACATCAAAAGCTTTGGTGAATAGATCAGCAAACTGGTTGTCAGTATGAACTTTTACAACTTGAACAAGTTTCTTTTCATTACAGTCTCTTATGAAGTGATACCTGATCTCAATGTGCTTTGTCTTAGAGTGCTTGACAGAATTATTTACAATGCTGATAGCACTGCTATTATCAATAAAGATGGGAGTGTGTAGAAAAGGTACCCCATAGTCCAGCATTTGATTCTGAATCCATAAGACTTGAGAACAGCAGCTTGCAGCTGCTATGTACTCTGCCTCCGTTGTAGATGTGGACACTGTGGTTTGTTTCTTGCACTGCCATGAAACTAGTCTAGCACCCAAAAACTGACATCCTCCAGAAGTAGATTTTCTGTCCAAGTTTGCCCCACCTAGATCACTGTCTGAGTATGCTATTAGGTCAAAGGGTGAGTCATGAGGATACCAAAGTCCCAATCTGGGTTGCCCTTTGAGATATCTGAATATCCTCTTAACAGCTTGAAAGTGAGATTGCTTTGGCCTAACTTGGAATCTTGCACAAACACAGACTGGAAACATTATATCTGGCCTTGATGCAGTGAGATACATGAGAGAGCCAATCATGGATCTGTAATGATGCACATCCATATCCTCCCCCTCAAGATCTGCTGTTATCTGTTTGTGTGTCTCCATAGGTGTGCTGGCAGGTTTTGATTATGAGAAACCAAACTTGGTGAGAATGTCCTGCACATACTTGGATTGACAGATGAAGATACCATCTGACTTCTGTTGAACTTGGAGTCCAAGGAAGAAAGTAAGTTCCCCCATGGAACTCATTTTAAACCTTTGATGCATTAGGTCCTCAAACTCCTTGCACATGCTGTCTCTTGTGGATCCAAATATAATGTCATCAACATAGATTTGGACCAATAAGATATTCTTCTTCTTTCTTTTGATAAATAGAGTCTTATCAATGACTCCTCTTTCAAAGCCATTTTCCAAGAGATAGGATGACAGAGTGTCATACCATGCTCTTGGAGCTTGATGTAGTCCATAAAGTGCTTTCTTCAGTTTGTATACCCTGTCTGGATAGCTTGGGTTTTCAAACCCTGGTGGTTGACAGACATATACCTCTTCTTCAATTGAGCCATAGAGAAAAGCACTCTTTACATCCATTTGGTAGACTTTGAAGTTCATGTAAGAAGCATAGGCTAGGAATAATCTGATTGCTTCTATCCTAGCCACAGGTGCAAAAACTTCTTCATAGTCTATACCCTCTTCTTGAGTATACCCTTGAGCCACAAGCCTTGCTTTGTTCCTTATGACAATTCCTCTTTCATCTCTCTTGTTCCTGAAGATCCACTTTGTGCCAATTGCTCTGTGACCTTTAGGAAGATCTACTAGATCCCATACTTCTTGTAGTTTGAACTGCAACAGTTCTTCTTGCATTGCTTCTATCCAGCTGGATTCTTTCATTGCATCATGTGCCTTTTTAGGCTCAAGCTGGGATAAAAAGCAAGAAAGCACTCTATGCTGTTGATCTTGCATATCTTGAAGTCTGCTTTGATGTCTAGTCATCATAGGAGAGGATATATCTTTTATTACCAGTTGTGGAGGATGATTTTTTTGAACTCTGGTGTTATGACTAGGTTCTTCATTAAGTCCAACCTCTAGATTAGAGTCATTCAACTCAACTGAAGTGTTTTCAGCAGCTACTTCTGATTCTTTATCTTCTTGAGTCTCCTCATTTCTACTTTCTTCTTCATTCTGACTTGGTCCAGTTGATGGTTCCTTTTCACAGTCTTCAAAGGAATTCACCGTGGATATGGGAAAGATCACAGATTTAGATATGCTTTCTTGAACCTGTATAGTCCCTGATCCTCCACATCCTGAACCTGCATAATCGTCACTACTGAAACCAAAAGAGTTAGTTAGTGAATCAATGTCAAATAGCCACTGAGGACCAGTTCCAATAGGATTTGGTGTGTTCTCATTGCATTTGACATTGTCACTTTCTTCAATTATTCTAGAAGATGAGTTAAAAACTCTGTAGGCCTTACTCTGAGATGAATACCCAACCAGAAATCCATCATCTGCTTTGCTATCAAACTTACCTAAGTGAGATTTGGTATTGAGAATTGTACAAAGACACCCAAAAGGTTTGAAAAATCCAATGAAAGGTTTTCTTTTATTTAAAAGCTCATATGGTGTCTTGTTCTTTGGCTTAACTACTAGAACTCTGTTTTGGACATAACAGGCAGTATTAACTGCTTCAGCCCAGAAGGTAATTGGCAGTTTTGAATCAGCCAACAGAGATGTAGCAGCCTCTATTAGTGTTCTATTTCTCCTTTCAGCAACACCATTCTGTTGAGGAGTCCTAGGAGCACTATACTGTCTCTCAATCCCTTTCTCTTCACAAAAGGTGTTTAGATCAATATTTTTGAATTCAGTCCCATTATCTGATCTAATGACTTTTACTTTCTGATTAGTTTGGTTTTCAATTCTCTGGATAAAGGACTTGATCAGTCCACTTGTCTCATCCTTAGTCCTTAGAAAATATACCCAAGTGAATCTAGAGTAATCATCAACAAAAACCAAGCAGTAAGATTTCTTGCCTATACTCATAACATTTGTAGGACCAAACAGATCCATGTGCAATAACTGGAGACAAGAAGAAATTGAATTTATCTCTTTGGTCTTATGAGAAGTTTTATGCTGTTTGCCTTTAAGACAAGCAACACAAAGATCATCACATGAAAAGACTTTAGATGGTAAACCTCTTACAAGGTTGTTTTTAACAAGCTTATTCATAGTTTTGAAGTTCATGTGACACATCCTTCTGTGCCATAGAGAGGATTCATCTACAGAGGCTTTTGAAACAAGACAATTTAGAGATGAATCACTTTCAACCTTGTCCATATCTAGACAGTAAACATTGTCCTTTCTTGGAGTTCTAAGTAGTATCATGCTTTCATCAACTACCTTGAACCCTGGAGCAAGGATCATACACTCAGTATTTGTAAATAATATACTATGTTGTTTGTCACAAACCTGTGATACACTTAACAGGTTGTACTTTAATTGATCAACATAGTAGACATCCTCAAATGTCATCTTACCTTTGGTGACATTACCTTTTCCACTTATCTTACCACCAGTAAGATTATCTCCAAATGCAACATGTCCTCCATTGATATGCTTGAAATCCTGAAGGCATGACATGTTGCCTATCATGTGCCTAGAGCAACCACTATCAACATGCCATATGCTCCTTCCCTTGAGCTGTTGGTTGCCCTGCACATAAGATAGATCAGTTAGTATGAATTAGGAACCCAAGCCAAAGTGGTCTTGGGTACCCCTTTCTCATCAAAATATTTGCATTCTTTCTTGACAAGATTTTTGAATTTTAACTCCTCATTCTTGGAGTACTTTGTCACAATAATAGGTTTGGAAACATTTGTGCTGAAAACAGTACTGGTTTTAGAGGTATTAACTGCCTTAGCAGCACTTGCATGCTTAGCAGTACTAACCTTGTTAGCAGTAGTAACTGTGTTAGCAGCAGTAACTGTGTTGGCAGTATTAACCTTTGAAGAGGTACTAACTGTATTAGCAGCATTAATGTTTTCAGCAGTACTAACACAGGTAGCAGCGTAATACTTCCAGCAGCACTAACCCTGTCAGCATCACTAACAGTTTTAGTGCTTTTGGGCACCCACATTTTAATGCTTTCTTTTAAAATCTTATTCTTCATGGGGCCTTTCTTTTCACCATGTTTATTTCCAGCCTTCCTGTAATCAACAGATTTTTGCACAAATCTTTGAAAGGTCATCTGTTGATTAATAGGGTTGAAGAAGCAATATTTAGCCAGATGATTTAACTTGCCACATATGAAGCAAGGTTTTGGTCTATTGATTTTACTCAGATCAACTCCTTGCTTCTGAGCCCATTGATTATTCCAGTTTCTTTGATTTCCTCTTTTTAAACCAGAATTTAGGCTCTTGGTTTTACTACAATCACACTGATTACAAGATCCAGGATTCACAACTGTGGTTTGTTTGTAATGAACCTTGTTATCTTTTCCTTTGGTCTTCTCTATCTCCTTGGACTTGATCCAGTTTTTCCCACATCCTTCATTGGTGATTATACTATTTTCTACTGGGATTTCTTTACTTATATCATTATCTCTCTTCTTACTGGCTTCTTTCTCAGTTAGATCCTTAATTACTACTTCTTTCAAAGGGTCTATCTTAAAGGCTTTTTCAGATAAGTCCTTTTTCTCCTTGGTTTCTAACAAGTCTGAAGTAGGAGAGATATAATTGTTGTTGTAAGGAGGAGGTGTACTGTTGTATCCAATACCAGGCTTCATCTTATCATGAATCTGAGCCTTTAGAAGAGAATCCATTGCTTTTGAAGCATATTAAAACTTTTCTATGTCAAGTTTAACTTTAGACAATTCCTCCTTCAGCCTATCACTCTCTTCTAAGGATTTAGACAGTTTGGTTTCTAACTCATTCTTTTCCCACTTCCAATAGTTAGTGTCATAGGAGTGTTGAAGTTCATTAGCTTGAAAGCCTTTGATTTGTTCTTCAAATCTCTCTACTATTAGCACATAATCTCTTCTATCCTTTTCCAACCTTTTGAGGTCATCACACATACTTTGATTATGATCCCTGTATCTCTTGACAGTGTCAATGCAGGATTTAGTACAAAGATTAGAAGTTACCTCAGAGGGGAGATCAGACACTTCTGCCATAAGAGCTTGATTCTGAATGGCTTCTTCAGCTTGATCACTCCAGTCAAATCCCATTCCTTGTTGAGAGACAAGGGCTTGAGCAGGATTCTTGTTCTGAGTGTAGCCTCCATTCTGAGCTTGTTGGTGGTTGTTGTTTGGAATAGCACTTCTGCATTCTCTAGCAAAATGTCCTTTCATGTGACACTTATAACATTCCACCTTGGTTTTGTCAAAACCAGCTCCATCTTCTCTTCTTTGAGAGAAGTTATTCCTTCCTGTTCTTTTAATGAACTTCTTCACCCTCATGGATATCATGGCCATCTGCCATTTAATATCCATCTCTTCCAGGTCATCAGGGTGAAGTTGATCCAGATCATCATTAATCAATGAATTGTTACTTTGACTGGACAAGAAGGCTTCAAATATTGTTTCAGTTCCTTTTTCTGAACTTGCTCCACTAGCAGTACTAACTGCTTCAGGGATGGCAGTAGTATCAGGGGCTGCTGAAAGAAGTGCAGAATTGTGGACATAACCAGTAGGCTTCTTCTTGATCTCTACCTCAGTTTCAAAAACTCTTAGATCATTGTATAGATCATCAAGTTCTTTCTCTTCCAGATTATCACTCTGCCTATATGAGACAGTGTACATAGTCCATTCATCCCCAAGAGATCTGAGGAACTTTCTGTTGATGTCATCTTGATCCATCTTCACTCCTACAGTAGCCAGTTCACCAATGAGCTTGTTGAAACTATCAAAAGTTTGAGTCATAGACTCATTCTTTGAGGAAGTAAAGTTCTCATATTGCTGCTTTAGAACATCTCTTTGATTTCTTTTGATGCTCTTAGTTCCAGCAAATCTTTTCTCTAGAGCATTCCAGAGAATTTGAGCATCAGTGCAGTTGCAAAATTGATGCTGATATTCATTGGGGATTGCCAAGAGCAGAGTGCTCAAGGCCTTCATCTCTGTCTGTCTGATCTTTCTTTCACCATCTGTCTTTGGTGGAGGTCTTTTCCCATCTGGTCCTATTCTTCCAACTTCAGAAGGACCATTCTCAATGATATCCCACATTGAGTAGTCAGTGAGAAGAATATATTGTCTGATTCTGATCTTCCACATGTCAAACTCACTGGGTTTGAGCATTGGAACCTTGGAGACCAAAGTACTGCTTGATTCTGTAAGATTTTCCATGATAGATAGATGTTTCTGAGAGAGTTCTGCTCTGATACCACTTGTCAGGATCGAATTCTTAACAAGAATTAATTCTCAGAAACAATATCAAAGAAGTTTGCAGAATAACACTTTGATATTCAATGAAACAGTAAATCAATACAGAAAATATGATCAATAACTTGTAAATTTGTATTGAATGCTTGAAGTTACAAGTTTACACACTCAACCTCAATATTGATGAACAGGCTCACCAATACGAATTCTACTTCTCTAGAATTAGGATCAATGCCTTGAGGTTGATTTCTCTCTAGAACTTCTAATTATCAAAAATTTTAAATTCTATCTATTCTGTACATTCTATACATATATTAATCAAAAGATAATTACAAAGAATAAACAAATCTTCAGTATATCTTCCATGTATATCTCTAAGCTTCCATATGTATATTCAGAATATCCAGCTGTCATTCTTTCCATTCGAATCTCTTAAGCAGCACTAATTATGCTCAGCAGCATTAAATTCTTTTAGCAGCATTAACTACTAAGCAGTACTAACTACTAGCAGTACTAACTAGCTAAGCAGTACTAACTTTGTTCAAGCAGCACTAACTTTGACTAGCAGTATTAATTTTACTAGCAGTAGTAATACTCAGCAGTATTAATCTTCAAAGTACTCTGGCAGTACTAACTCTGAACTAGCAGTAGTAATCAGCAGTAGTAATTCTGTACTAGCAGCATTAACCACACTTGATAGAATCTTCAGTTCCCAACAGTTTAATAAAAGGATGTTCGTCTTTCCTAGCCTATGTGATCGATGCCAAGTTAGAGAAGTCCAAGCTGGAAGATGTGAAGATTGTGCGTGAGTTTCCAGATATCTTTCCGAACGACTTGCCCGGGTTGCCACCCGATCGACAGGTAGAGTTTCAGATTGATCTTGTGCTTGGAGCAGCACCAATTGCTAAAGCTCCTTATCACTTAGCGCCGTCGGAGATGCAAGAGATGGTAGCACAACTCCAAGAGCTATTGGAGAAGGGATTTATAAGACCGAGTTCGTCACCTTGGGGAGCTCCGGTCTTATTTGTCAAGAAGAAGGATGGCACAATGAGAATGTGTATTGACTACCGTGAGTTGAACAAAGCTACAGTGAAGAACAGGTATCCGCTTCCGAGAATAGACGACTTGTTCGATCAACTTCAGGGAGCGGGTTGTTTTTCCAAGATCGACTTACGTTCAGGTTATCACCAAGTGAAGGTGAGAGAAGAAGATGTTCCGAAGACAGCTTTCAGAACGCGTTACGGCCATTACGAGTTCCTTGTAATGCCTTTTGGCCTGACGAACGCACCAGCAGTGTTTATGGACTTGATGAATAGAGTGTGCCGACCTTTCCTCGACAAGTCGGTCATTGTATTCATTGATGACATACTCGTGTACTTCAAGAGTGAGACAGAGCACGAGCAACATCTACGTGAAGTTCTGGAAGTGTTGAGAAGAGAAAGGTTGTACGCCAAGTTTTCCAAGTGCGACTTCTGGCTTAAAGAAGTACAATTTCTGGGACACGTAGTCACTCGGGACGGAGTGAGAGTAGACCCCTCCAAGATTGAAGCAATGATGAATTGGGAGTCTCCTAAGAGTCCATCCGAGATCCGAAGTTTCTTGGGTCTGGCGGGATACTACAGGAGATTCATTCAAGACTTTTCCAAGATCGCTTCTTCCTTGACAGTTCTGACTCGGAAGAATGTGAAGTTTGAATGGACCGAAACCCAAGAGAAGGCGTTCCGGATCCTTCAAAAGAAGTTGTGTGAAGCTCCGATCTTGACATTACCTGAAGGGTCGGAAGATTTCGTGGTTTACAACGACGCTTCAAAGATGGGATTGGGTTGTGTGTTGATGCAACGAGGCAAGGTGATCGCTTATGCCTCGAGGCAGCTTAAGATACACGAGCAGAATTATCCAACCCATGATCTGGAGTTAGCAACGGTGGTGTTCGCTTTGAAGCTTTGGCGACATTACCTCTACGGCACGAAGTGGACTCTATACACGGATCACAAGAGCCTGAAGTATGTCTTTGATCAGAAAGAGCTGAATATGAGGCAAAGGAGGTGGCTCGAGTTGCTTAAAGATTACGACTGTGAATTGCTTTACCACCCAGGTAAGGCAAACGTGGTGGCCGATGCGCTAAGTCGAAAGGACTATAGCGGGAGTATTCGGGCTACCCATTCAAGGATCGAACTAGTGTCTAGTCTTATTGAGAAGATCAAGGCATCACAGGTGGAAGCACTGTTAGAAGAGAATCTAAAAGATGAAGTCATGACGAAGCAGCGCTTACTCTTAACGGAAGATAGCCGTGGAGTAAAACTGTTCAGCGGTCGTGTGTGGGTACCCAAGATTGGGGGTAACCGTGATCTGTTGCTAGAGGACCCTCACAAGTCCAAGTATTCCATTCATCCGGGGAGTACAAAGATGTACAGAGACTTGAAGTTGCACTATTGGTGGCCGGTAATGAAGCTTGATGTGGCACGTTACGTTGAGCGTTGTGTGACGTGTTCGCAAGTTAAAGCCGAGCATCAGCGACCATACGGGAGTCTACAGTCTTTAGAGATTCCCGAATGGAAATGGGAGCATATCACCATGGATTTCGTGACGAAGTTGCCTAAAACTCTTCGAGGTCACGATACCATCTGGGTGATAGTTGATAGATTGACGAAGAGCGCTCACTTCTTGGCTATGCGCGAGACCCTACCGATGGATAAGTTAGCAAAGCTTTATATCGATGAGGTGGTCTCGAGGCACGACATACCATTGTCGATCGTATCGGATCGCGACAGTCGGTTCACTTCGAACTTCTGGGATGGATTCTAGAAAGAGCTTGGTACTCGAGTGAAGTTGAGTACGGCTTACCATCCGCAAACCGACGGGCAGAGCGAACGAACGATCCAAACTTTGGAAGACATGTTGAGGTCTTGTGTCATCGATTTCGGGGTTAGCTGGGACACTCACCTGCCTTTGGTGGAGTTTGCCTACAACAATAGCTACCACTCGAGTATCGGAATGGCACCCTTTGAGGCTTTGTATGGGCGAAAGTGTCGGACTCCTGTGTGCTGGCTTGAAGCGGGAGAAAAGCAATTCGCCGGACCTGAGATCGTGCAAGAGACTGCCGATAAGGTCAAGTGCATTCGTGAAAGGATGAAAGCGGCTCAAGATCGTCAGAAGAGCTATGCCGATAAGAAGAGACGGCCGATGGAATTCCAAGTAGGCGACCGCGTTATGCTTAAGGTGTCGCCGTGGAAAGGCATTATACGGTTCGGAAAACGTGGGAAGTTGAGTCTCCGTTTCCTCGGACCTTTCAAAGTGCTTAGACGGGTGGATTTGCAAGCCTACCAGTTGGAACTGCCACCGGAGTTGAGTAGAATACACAACACGTTTCATGTTTGCTACCTCCGGAAATGTTTGGCGGTGGAAGACAACGTCATTCCCCTTTCAGAGTTAAGGGTAGACGAAGGCAACCGTTGTGTGGAAGAACCCGACGCCATCTTAGAGAGAAAGTCTAAGAAGTTGCGTCGTAAAGAAGTCACCTTGGTCAAGGTGCAGTGGAAGCATCACCGGGGAGCGAATGTGACGTGGGAAGCCGAGGAGGATATGAAGCGAAGATATCCTCATCTTTTCGAATAGTTAGGATTTCGGGGACGAAATCATTCCCAAGTTGGGGAGGATTGTAACACCCCGGATTTTCGTCGTGTAATCTTGTTATTCTTGTGTTAAGCTTTTGCCGTTAGCTCCGTGTTTGGTTTGGTGTTGTTTTAGAGTTTTGAGAATTTTGGGGGAGAAACAGTGAATTACGCGAGTTACACCGCGAGTTGAAGTCGCGGCACAACCCGCGTAACTCTCTGTGGATATGGTATTTTGGGGAACTACGCGAGTTACACCGCGACTAGAGGTCGCGGCATAACCCGCGTAACCCACTGGATGATTAGGGTTTTTGGGACACGGGCGAGTTATGCCGCGAGTTGAAGTCGCGGCATAACCCGCGTGGTTGCTTTGACCGCTTAAAGAGTTCAGTTCCCAAAGATCTCAGAATCACAAAATCTAAATATCTTTTCTCTCTCTTCCTTTTCTCTCTCTTTATCTTTCGATCTTCGAAGTCTCGTTTGGTTGCTAGTTTTCGGTGTTTCTAGCAAGGGGTCGGTGTTTTAAGCTTCACCTCTTCGCCGTGATCGTTATCTGGTTTTCTAGGTTTTATTCCAAAACCTATCGGTGAGTTCCTACTACCATTTTACAAACTTTATACATGTCAAAACTCTTATTTGCGAAATCTGAAGTATTTCTACGGTATGATTTTATGTTCTAAACATTTTGATATAAATGAAGTTTTTGGTGAATCTCGGGGTTCCCGGTCAGATTTGACCAAAATGACGGGTTCCGCCTTATTGAAGTAAAATGATGTTTTACTTGCACATTATGTGGTCGTTTGAAAATAATGTTTATGAACTCATTTTAATGATTTTCATTTTTACCAGAAGTTGAACTGAGAATAGCATTTTGGTTATAAAATGTACTTATACCATATATTTATTTATGGTTGGTCACATATGTTGTTGTGACGAGTCCTTACCATTACTAGTGGATCCCTAGGTTCTGAGTAGACTGTATTACTGGGATGATACATTCCCCAAATTTGTAGCTATGGATTCACTTGTTCCTAGAGGGCAACTTGGTACGGTTATGTGAGGCCGGATACTAGCCATGGTTCATAGTGATCCTAGTGAAGAAGTATACCTTGGTTTTGCGCTTGGGGCTTGATCTCACATTGTAGCACGGACTTTGTGATTCGTATCCGCGGACTCCAATTGGTTTAGCTCGTAACTCGGATTGTTGGCCTAACTTTGTGTTACGCCACGATCCTTGGTAAAATGTTTTGTTTTCGGTCCTTTTATGGCATGTTTATAACGAAAAAGCCCGTTTGTGGCAAGGACCTAAATTGCAAACTTAATCTCTTTGGAAATGTTATCTTGGAACTGATGTTTTATCTTTTGAGCTTATAAACTGTATGTTCTCACCAGGCTTTAAAGTCTGACACTTTTTCTCAAATGATGTGTATAACAGGTTTCCATTAGCGGTGGGTGCCAGGGTTTTTGGAGAGACGAGTTTTGAGTCTCGAGGTTTTTGGAGTTATTTTAGTATTGATGCTGGGCATTGTTAAGTCCCATTCTTTTGATGAAATCCTTGTATAGGATTGTATAGTCTAAAGAACTGATCCCATTTATGGGAAGTTAATGGATTTACTTTCGTCATATTTGTCAGGTTTTCCATGTTTTAATTTACTCTGATTTTTAGGAGGTTACATTAGAAGCATTGGAATATTTCTCAATATCTAGCTTGGCTTTCTCAAACTCACTCCTTATCTTCTCACATTCCTCTTTAGACTTTTTAAGCTTAACCTCTAACTGATTTTTCTCCCACTTCCAGTAGTTTGTATCATAGGAATGTTGAAGTTCATTAGCCTGGTAAGACTTAATTTGTTCTCCGAACCTCTCAACAATCAGAACATACTCTCTTCTATCTTTCTCTAACCTTTTAAGGTCATCACACATACTCTGATTGTGATCCCTGTACTTTTTAACAGTTTCAATACAGGTTTTAGAGCAAAGATTAGAAGTTACCTCTGTGGGAATATCAGTGCTTGCTGACTCTGAAACTTTAGCCATTAAAGCTTGATTCTGAACTGATTCTTCTGCTTGGTCACTCCAATCAAATCCCATTCCTTCTTGGGAAACAAGAGCTTGAGAAGAGTTCCTACTGTTGAAGCTAGTGGACTGTGATGGTTGATGGTTGCTAGTATGCTGTTGAGGCATTCCACTTCTGCATTCTTTTGCAAAGTTCCCTAGCTTGTGACACTTGTAACATTCAACCTTGGATTTATCAAATCCAACCCCATCTTCTCTTTTCTAAGCAAAGTTGTTCCTTCCAGTCCTTTTGATGAATCTTTTTACCCTCATAGTCAGCATAGCCATCTGCCACTTGATATCCATCTCTTCCAGATCATCAGCATTTATCTGTTCTAAGTCATCATTAATTAGAGTGGAATTAGCATGACTGGCTAGAAAAGCTTCTAAAACTGAGTCATTGGATCCATCTTGCTTTGATCCATGGGCAGCACTAACTGATTCTGTATTAGTAGCAACATCAATAGAGGATGATAAAAGAGCAGTATTGTATGAGTATCCAGAGGGCCTCTTCTTTGCTTCTACCTCTGCTTCAAACACCCTAAGGTCATTATAGAGGTCATCCAAATCCTTGTCCTCCAATTGGTCATTCTGTCTGAAGGAGACAGTGTACATAGTCCATTCATCACCAAGAGATTTTAGAAATTTTCTGTTAACATCATCTTGATCTATCTAGACACCAACAGTAGCCAATTCACCAATTAGCTTATTAAATCTATCAAAAGTTTGAGTCATGGACTCATTCTTTATAGACATGAAGTTTTCATATTGCTGTTTTAGGATGGCCTTCTGATTTCTCTTGGTACTTTTGGTACCAGAAAATCTTTTCTCCAGATAATTCCAAAGAATTTGTGCATCAGAACAGTTGCAGAATTGATGTTGGTACTCATTAGGTATAGCCAAAAGCAAAGTGCTCAAGGCTTTCATCTCTGTCTGCCTCAACTTCCTCTCTCCATCTGTCTTTGGTGGAGGTCTCTTTCCTTCTGCATCCATCTTTCCTCCATCAGAAGGACCATTCTCAATGATGTCCCACATTGAGAAGTCTGTGAGAAGAATGTACTGCTTGATTATGATCTTCCACATGTCAAACTCATTGGGTTTGAGCATGGGAACCTTTGAGACCAAAACACTATCGTTTGAACTGTCCATGATTAAAAGTTTCTGAACTTTCTGAGTAGTACTAGCTCTGATACCACTTGTCAGGATCGAAATTCAAACAAGAATTTAAATAACACACTCAGAAACTTATGTTAAAGAAGTTGCGGAAAAACACTTTAACAGAAAATCAATGGAACAATATATAAAAACTCAAATCATAAGTTTATATTGCATAAAACTTAATGATTACACACAAAACCTCAATCTGTTGAATAGACTCAACAGACGTTCTATACTTCTCTATAGAAAGGATCTAAACTATTCTTGAGGTTAATTCTCTCTAAACAAAACGTATGAATAATTGTTAATTCTAACAAAGACTTCTATACTATATATACAAGACTGAGTATAAGATAATTATCAAAATAAAATTGATCTTCAGCATCAATACCATAATTATCTTCAGCCTAATCTCCAACTCATCTTTATCTTCAAGTCTTCTTTATCATTAGAAGCAGCACTAACCTTCATCCTTATCCAGCAGCATCAATCATTCTCAGCAGTATTAGTCCTTGAAGTAGTACTAACCATGCTTGCAGTATTAAGTCCTTACTTGCAGTAATAATCTTCAGCAGTACTAACTACCAGCAGTACTAACTCTTCAAGCAGTACTAACTATTTAAGTAGCAGCACTAACTCTTCAAGCAGTATTAATTCTACTAGCAGTAGTATCCATCCTTAGCATATTCAGACCCAACAAGTATACACTAAAAATTGCGTTCGATTTTCAAGTAATATAATGGTAAGAACCAAATATCATATCCACGAGAATTGAACTACTAAGATTTGGAGACTTCTACGAACTTCCGGTGCAAAGTTTAGAGTTTTATAAAATTGATTGGTTGATTTTTAGCGAAATATTAAAGATTTAAATTAACAAGATAATAAAAATCGGGTACGGGTGTAAGTTTCCCCTGAGAGTAATTTAATAACTTAAATGGTTAGCAAAACCGATCACAATGGGATCCCACACAATTTCCTCCTTTCGAAGCTACGTCGTATAGATTGCGACAACGATTTTATTATAAAGTATCCACATGTGCTAACTTTCGGTTTACCAATCTACTAAGTTGATCTCGAAAATCTTATCCTCGCCAGTATGGAGAGATGCACATATCTCTATGACACACCAACTCGACCGACATCTGGAGCTTAGCTTGATTATGCAAAAATCCACTGTGAGGAATCAATATTTCCTTGAATTTTTATTGAGAAAAATATCAAGCATATATATAACTCACATAACTCCAATTACGCCTAAACTCAAGCCTAAAAGTTTATAACTTTCTATAATATAAATATACATGAAATACATCCTAAAAATAGGCTTAATACCCCCCTCAAGTTGGAGCATGCGGATCACAAGTGCCCAACTTGCTTAGTAAGTAAAGAAATTGTCGTTTACCTAACATTTTAGTGAAGATATCGGCTATCTGTTCGTTAGTTGGCACATGATTAGTACTAATCACGCCTTCTTGGATTGCATCACGCACATAATGACAATCCACCTCTATATGCTTTGTACACTCGTGAAATACCGGATTCCGAGAAATATACAGTGCCGACTGACTATCACAAAATACTTCCATTGCACTCGAATGTGCAATTCTCAGACTCTGAAGCAATGCCTTAAGCCATTTCAGTTCTGAAGTAACAACAACCATCGAGCGATACTCTGCTTCTGCAGAAGAACGAGAGACTGTGTGTTGTTTCTTGGTTTTCCATGAAATCGGGGAACCACCAAGAAACACAAACCAACCTGTAATCGAGCGCCTCGTTAAGGGGCAACTAGCCCAATCAGAGTCACACCACCCCGTCAATCGTAAATCACAATCAGCGCGCAGAAGAATACCTTGACCCGGGAAACTCTTCAAATAACGAACGGTACGGAGGGCTGCATCCCAATGTTCCTGACGAGGCTGTGCAGTTTCAAGGCCCATACCATTGTTATTCTCCAAAATATTCTCCAAATCATCCAAAAATTCAGCATCCATCCCCTCTTTGTTAATAGGCTCCGAGTCTCTTGTATCTACACCATGACTTTATTGTGTTGTTGCAAACGAGAACTCATTCTTATGAAATTTAACATCTCGTGAGACGAAAATTTGACACGTCTCAAGATCATATAATTTACATCCCTTTTTCCCATGAGGGTAGCCTATGAACACACACTTCCTACTTCTAGGTGCAAACTTGTCTCCTTTAGACTTTTGATTATGAGCATAACAAAGGGACCCAAACACTCTCAATTCGGAGAAACTAGGTTCTTTGTCGAAAAGGATTTCATATGGAGTCTTATTTTCCAATAATCGTGAGGGGGTACGATTAATTAAATAAACTGCACTAAGCACACATTCACCCCAAAAAGAAATTGGAAGATTACCTTGGAACATTAAAGCACGCCCTACATTCAAAATATGTTGATGTTTGCTCTCTACCCGACCATTTTGTTGTGGGGTACCAACACAAGAAGTTTGGAAGATAATTCCATGTTCGGCAAAGTATTGCGACATACAGTTAAATTCACTTCCGTTGTCACTCCTGACCAATTTAACTTGCACCTCAAATTGTTGTGTAATCATAGCAAAGAAAGAACAAAAGGCTTTATAAACTCCTATTTTTGAATACAACAAATACACCCAAACAACCCTTGAAAAGTCATCAACCAAAGTTAAGAAAATAGTGCGCACCACCCGAAGAGGGTGTTTTATATGGCCCCCACAAATCACAATGAATTAATTCAAAAATCCGACTTGCTTTACTATTACTATTCGGAAAACTTTCTCGTGTTTGTTTTGCTTGAGGGAAAACATCACATGCTTTATTCAATGATTTTCTAGCAGTACTAGAACGAAGAGCAGGAACTAACTTGACGACTCTATCTGACGGATGCCCCATTCGTCGATGCCACAACTCAAATTCACTGATCTCTAGAACTTTCGCCATGCATACTGAAGGAACTCCACGATAGTAATAGAGTCCATCCTTTCATTCACCGACTCCAATCAGGCTCCCCGAACGTTGGTCCTGTATAGCACATAAAGAGTAAGTGAACTGGACAAAACATTTAGAGTCATCGGTTAGTTTTGACACCGAGATCAAATTGCAATGTAATGTAGGCACGAATAAGACGTGTTCTAGTGTAATTCCTTCAGAAAGTTTCACGCGGCCTTCTTTGGTTGCTACGAATTGTGCTCCATTAGGCAAACCAACATGGCATGCTAAAACGTCTTTTGAATGAGTCAAACATGATGCGTTGCCCGGAACATGATGAGAAGCACCGGTATCAATAATCCAGGATAAAGAACAATACTCACCCATTGTTTGGTCCTGTTGACGATTATTTATCAGATTTAAAAGGATTTGAACTTGCTCAGGTGTCAAGTCAGCCAATGAAGCTCCTTCAGCTCCTGAACTTGCACCTACTACCTCGGTACCACTTGTTGCGCCACTGTGACTCGTTACTGCATTAACACGCAGTCCTCCGGCCTTGCCATGTTTAGAAATAGTTGTCCCGTTGTTTGATTGAGGTGTAACAAAGGTATGGTTATTACCAAACCCTTTACCACCCCGAGTTCGGTCTTCCCACCAGTCCAGATACCCATGATTCTCAAAACATGTACCATCATCATGACCATATTTTTTACAATGAGAACAAAAGAGTTTAGACTTATCTTGCCGCTCAAACTTTCCTTTCCATCGATCAGATTGTATAGCAAAAACATTTGTTTCTTCCTTCACAGCTTTACCCCGTGCAATACCGCGAGATCTCTCTTCTTGTAGAAACACCTGATAGGCTCGGTCTAGATCGGGAGGTGGATGTTGAGAGAGCAAATTAGTCCGAACCATGGCATATGAATCATCATCCACACCAATCAAAAATTGGTAAAGTTTTTCTTCCTCTCTATCGCTGATGAATTTTCCAACCACATCACAGGTACACTTGCCACACTCGCAAGCGTGTAACGGTTTAAGTCGAGTAAGATCATCATACATACCCATTAAACGATTATTGTAATCTTCAATAGACATAGATTTAGTTTACTTACATTCGATGATATCTGCCCGTAATTGTTGTAAACGAGGGCCATTAGCCACGCAAAAGCGTTTCTCCAGATAATCCCAAAGTCGCTTTGCCTCATCATGAAAAGGAATTAAGCCGCAACTTTCGGTTCCATGCTCCGCAACATCCATGACACAAGCATGGAATTAACTGTCCCCTAATTGATCAGGTTCTTTTTTTCAGACGGCTTGCTGATAGTACCGTCAACAAATACGAATTTCCGACGAGCCTTAAGGGACAAAGTGATTGCCCTGGCCCATGCCAAATAGTTATCGCCCTTCAAGATTACGTGAGTAATCAAATTTTCGGGTTGCTCTCCTGAACCAAGATAGAACGGCGAAGTAGAATTGATCTTTCCATCCTCCGACATTGATAATAAGAGACAGGAACAGTGCAAGAAAGAAGAAACAAAAACGTAGGGTTTATGGTGGCGACTCTGATACCATGTGAGGAATCAATATTTCTTTGAATTTTTATTGAGAAAAATATCAAACATATATACAACTCACATAGCTCCAATTACGCCTAAACTCAAGCCTAAAAGTTTATGACTTTCTATAATACAAATATACATGAAATAAATCCTAAAAATAGGCTTAATATCCACATCTCTATACGATTATTGAAAATTTTCTCAAACCTCCTTGCATCACCCAAGCCGTAGGGGTGTGCAAAACCCGACCACACCCGCAACCTTGAAAAACCGACCCTAACCACCCGATCATACCCGAAGTCCGAAGTCCGAATTTTAGGCCGAATATGTAACACCCTAAAAATAGGGATAACAAAAATCCGAAAAACGGACATGCGGTATATAAAATTGCCATAGCAAGAGCCTCCCAAAAATGGGGAAATATACAAACCTGTTTAATTACAGTTGTAATTTAACAGACAATAAATTAACAACCAACTAATCTAATTTCTATAACTAGAAAAGAGATTACAAAAGGGTTGTCATCTATAAACCCAAAAGTTCTTCTACCAAAAGTATGTCCAATCGCAAGTATTCCCCAAGCTCTCACCCAAGCAACTATGCCAGTTTAGAACCGGCGCCGCTAGAACCTGAGATACACATCGACACCAAACAAGTGTTAGGCCAAAAAGCCTAGTGAGGTGAGCCAGAATTAGCATAATAAAGCATTCACAATTCTTATCAGCAGTTAACCAATTTTCAACATATGTGGAGTCAACGGGGGATACCCATAGCACCAATCAAGTTCCACCCAAAGAGACAATGTACCTTGATGCCAACTTCTAAGAGTGACATCCCAAAGGCCCGGCACACCTGAGGACTACAACCATGGCATTACCCCGAATGGCGGAGGTCTAGGCACATACCCACACGGTGGCACCCAAGACTACATCCTCCTAGTGTCTACTGACTTGGTTCGTCCAACATAAAATATATAGGAGGTTTGTGCGGTATATTTCAACCAAGTATATTTCAATACCAACCATGGGTACGATATCACCATCCTAACCATATAAGTCCAACATAGGACTCAAATGTCAATATAATCATTTTGTAGATACAACATCACCAAGAGAATATTCCAAGTAGAAATCATCATAATATACCAAGACATGTACTCATTAATCATGTCAAAATACTCATCGTGTGAATACATAAGGAAATCTCCAAATACTTGCACAAATAGGGTAAATCATGGCATGATATTTGTAAACATATTTCTCACATATTTTCATAAGTACACCATCAAATACTTGAACACCTGGAGCTGAATATTTCAAGCAAATATACAACAATAATAACAAGTAAGAGATTATGATGTGTATCTAGTTTTAACAAAAGTTTAGTAACTCACAATCTAGGTTTTGTACCAAAACCTAGAAAAGATGAAAACCCTAGAAGTTGGAGGATGAACTTGGAGATGAGAAGTTGACATGGAGAAACCCTAGAAAATCTTCCTTGAGATGATTTATTGCAAGCAATCAATGACCCAACCACCAAGGATGTTGCATTTATGAGAGTTAGGGTTTTATGAGCGAAGGAAACTGGTTTGGAGGCTTCAAAATCGCCAAAGGAAAAGAGAGGAATAAGAAAAATGGAATGAAAATCGGCCAAAGGACTCATTTAAGTCACAGGGCCCACTCGCGATAGTGCCCCGCGATAATGACATTGACACTATCGCGTGTCATAATCGCGCGAATTCCCCCACCCGCGGTACATCTCCCGCGAGAGTGACCTGCGATAGTGACAATGTCACTATCACGTGTCACAATCGCGCCAATCCCCTGAACTCTCGGTACATCCCACGCGTGAGTGACCGGCGATAGTGACATATGTCACTATCGCGTGGAACTCTCGCGCCATACTCTCCTCAGCCTAAAAATAGAATTTGACACAATTACGAACGCGATGTTTAAACGAATAAGATGGTAGATCAGTTTACATAACACATCAATATAAAAACGATCATCAAATGCACATAAAGGCTCATAATCTCAAATAGACACAATTAATGTACTAAGGAAACAAAAATACTTACCTCGAGAATTTTCCAGGTGTTACATAATATATCGGTTCAGGTAAGGTCTTAATATATGTCACCCGATCCGACCCAAAACCAGAAAACTATTTACTAAATAAATACTATTTTTTATTAATTTTCCTAAAATCTAATTGTATCTACTTCTGTTGTCTCTCGGTCTCTCAAGTCTCATCGTTGGTTCCTCAATCCTCACGTCTACTTTAATCTTTAATGTTCAAGGCTTCAAACATGAAGCACGCTGCACGAATAGTTTTGTTTAAGACTTTAAGTCATTATAATTTTATAAACATATAATTATTAATAGTAAGATAAAGATATGTTAGTCCTATTTTGCAAGGTTTGATAATTTAAAAAAAAAGTAAATTTTAGATGTTTTAACGTTTAGTTTTTTTTTTTGCTACACAATTACACAAGACGTGAATTCTAAAAGTCCGAAGGAAAAATAAAAAAATAAAAAGCTGGATTTACCCGAAACCCGACCTAACCCGATTCGAAACCCGACTAGGCCCAACACCGAAAACCTGATTCCCCCGATTGCAATATTCGGGGCCTAAATAGCCTACCCAAAAATCGATCGATTTTTTCGTTTTCCCACCTGACCCGATCCGACCCGACCCATGCTTACCCCTACCAAGCCGTATTCGGATCCGCCTCTCTCGAGGTGAATGATCTAATATTAACACACACAAGTGACGGCTTGTCCGCGATGAGATGAAACTTAAATATGGATGACCAAACCGAGAAGTTAGCCAAATGTGGTAACACCCAAGTGTTATATTTTAACCTCTCGGGTTGGCTTACACCCGCACCCAAAGAGAGGTTTAACTACTCATAGTATCAAAAAACCTAATGAAGGAGAAGAAATGCATAAACTGAAATTTCATAAAACGTAAACGTACCACCGTGGGCACAAATATACCACAGTGGTGGACAGAAGGTAAACTTGCAAGAAATAAAGATTACAAGAAACTAAATGAAATGTAAAGACTACAATACTCTACTAATCTGAATATTCAGATTGTTGTATGATGAATGAAGTCCCAAGCCAAACTCCCTTTATATAGAGAAAGAAGAAGAGAGAAGCTTTTGAAAGGGACATGATAGGTTGATGGTGACCTCTCATGCCTTTGCTTTTTCCATGCATTTGTTTTCTCAAGCTTTTCTTAGACTCTTCTTTTATGAAAGCTTGAGAGTTGACTTCAATCAAGCATGCTTCATCTTTCACCAATTTGGATAATAATATGTAGAAAATATTTTTGGCTGCAGCTGCCCACCACAGTGGTGACACTGTGGCCACAATGGTGTACTAAAATCGAGATTTTTTTTTTACTATTTTATCTATTTCACAAATTTTAGAACAACTAAGACCAAAGAGATTAAAAAGGCTCAAATTGGTACAGAAAAGGGTAAAAGGGGTAAAAAAAAGCGACAAATACCTCTAAAAGTTTAGGGACATCACTTGTAATTTTTACTTTTGGATGTGATCTTTGATTTTCTAATGTCTTACATTTCCGATGTTTACAAGTCATATGATCTTTGATTCCCTAACTACAAGAAATAGTGCCTATAGCGACGGAGGCTTTAGCGACGACCACAAATCGTCGCTGTAGGTATAAAATTAGGTTTTCTTATGTAGCGGAAGAGTTAAAACTTTTAAAAAAAATAAAATAAAACTCTACAGCGACGAGTTGTCGTCGCAGTAGGTGCCAAAATATTATGGAAACATTTTTTTTAGAAAATCAAAAATTCAACAGCGACAACAAGTCGTCGCTGTAGGTCTCTAATTTTTTTTTCCTAAAACAATTTTCTACTAAATTAAAATTTGCTTAGAAAAAATTAAAATTTTAGAAAATCAACAGAGTCGACTTGTCGTCGCTGTAGGTCTCCAGTTTTTTTTCGAAAATAATTTTTTACTAAATTAAAATTTGCTTCGTAAAAATTAAAATTTTAGAAAATCAACAAAGTCGACTTGTCGTCGCTGTAGGTCTACAATTTTTTTTTCTAAACAATTTCCTTTATATCTAATTAGAGAATTTAAAATTTGATAGAAAAATAGACATTTATAGCGACGACAATTCGTCGCAGTAGGTGCCCAAATGATTTTTTCCACTTCTAATTTAAGAGTTAATTTTTTAAAAATAAAATGCACACATACAACGACAACTGGTCGTTGCAGTAAGGTTCACATTTAATTATTTAATTTGCTATTAAAATAATTAAGCTTTTTAAAAAAATACACTCCTACAGCTACGACATGTCGTCGTTGTAGGTCCCCCCAACTTTTACCCTATTTAAATAGCGATGGTAATTACTGGAGGCATAACCTAAGTCTCGACTCTTAACCTAGAATCAGAAACGAAATCCACGAATCGCCAAGCCAAATCTAATCCAGAGATAAGGATACCGTCTTCTTTAATCTCCATATGATCATCGGAAGCCCATATCTTACTAGGTGAGTGTGTCCTCGGTTCACCTCTCTGTGATTTTGATTTTCTACATTTGTTTTTGTCTTCTTCGATCTACATTTGTGTTTGTTGTTATCATCCATGGTATATGTTCTAAATCCACGGTTTATTTTGATTTAATTTAGAATTCATGATTTGTGATTTCACGGTTCACAGTTTTTTGTATATTTCAGGTTCACGGTTTTGTTTTGATTCACAACTCTTAATTCACGATTTCTTTTTTATTTTGAACGTGAACAATAATGTGTCACTGCATTCGTAGTTGACGAATTTTGACACATTTGAATCAAAAACTTTTTTCGAAGCTCTGTTCAATCATCACAAAGAGTGGTTAATCAAAAAGATGAATTTGCATCTCAAACCACGTTTTTGAGTCAAAGTTCATTTATGTATGGGTTTCTGTAACACCCTGAATTTTAGTGGAAAATAAAATTTTGAAAATTGGCAATATGACGGTTGTAAAATGAGTAAACCTGAATAAACAATAACCTGATAAATCAATCCCAAAGTATCATCCCGTCAAACGGGGAAATATGGTTGTGGCCTTACAAAATTAAGTCAAATGAAGAATAATATACAACAACCTAATAATCTAACTTAGACAAGAAAGATTAAAGTCGGGTGTCGCTATTCTTCCAAAAAGTGTATTCACTACCACTCAATCCCGGCGAACCCCGCTGCTAGGATGACCTGTTATACATGTTATTTTAAGAAAAAGTGTTAGGCTAAAGCCTAGAGAGATCAAACATTTGTATTTAAAGGTAATTGACAATAAGCATAAGTAAAATTTAATTTGTGATAATGAAGATAATACATCTTTACCATAAGCAGATACCTCTTGCCATTTTATTTATTTATTTACATATTATTAAATAAACTAAACTCACTAAAACAAAAATAAATAAAACTTGTACAAAAAGGGTACCAAAAAAAAATCAATGCTTCAAAGTTAATAAATGTATTTTAAGACAATTAAATTATAAAGTTTAATATTAATATTAAGTTATATATTTTATAGTTAAGTGTAATAAATTAATTAAAACAAAATATAAAAATATGGTTAAAGCAACAAGAATGAGATAAATTATAGGGAAAATTGCATTAAAATGGAGCTAACTTTCACCTTTTTCTTATTTTTGGGAACCAACTTTTAAAATTGTCATTTTAAGTTCTAAAGTAAATTTGATATTTATTTAAGGGTCTGATTTACCTGATAACCTGCTAACAATGACATGGCTTAGGCCAATGCCAACTGTATGTCATATAAGATAAAAAGATTATGTGGCATCAATACCGCTAACATTTTTTCGTTTCACAACTAAAATTTAATATGATTCTATAAAATTTAAAAAAGTAAATTAATTGCATCCCTTTCATTCTCCAGCAATATCAGTAAAACAACCCATCTCTGGCAAAAACAACCCATATTCCCTGATCCCATCTTTGGCCATCTCAACACTAACATAAAAATAAATGAAAAATTCAAAAACTCATTTGATACCGAGATGATTATTAAGGACACATGAACTCATTTTATTAATTCAGAACATAACATGAACATAAACCATTTTATCCCAAAAAAAAAATCAAATACAAACACAAGAAAATAGATGCACATTAGAATATGTTCAAAATAATTTGCGCAAAACAGCAAGATAAAACAAGATATTTGGACAAGAAAAACCCTAAAGCTATGAAACTATATCTTTACATCTGAATCAACAAATTCATCAAGCAACCAAATCAAAGTAAATAAGAAAATAAATCTGCAAAAAAGGGGTTCTGATACGCTGATTTCCATATTAGAGTAAAAGAAAAATCGAACTCCAGATCTAGAAACCCCAAACATGGTTTGATGCATTCAGTGTCGGTGATGTTGCCGAACGTCTTGGGGGTGGACGTTTGTGTGATAGAATGATGAAAAACAGTGGGGGTTGTGGTTTAGGGAGATCTCCAAAGCCATACTAAATCGAGAGTTATTCAAAGCAACATATCTGGAAGCGGATAAAGATTGTGGCTATAGAGTTCGAAGGAGAGAAGAGAGGATGGTCCAATGTGAGGGACGGTGAGGAAGGGACCGGAGTTGAGACCGAGGGGGCTCCCCCCCCCCCCCCACAGTACCATGGTTCACGATCCAGGATTGCAAGAATCTAAGTCGATCGATTGAAGTTCATATAGGGTAGGATTTTTTTGGGGTGTAACACCCCGAAATCGTTGGCCGAAGAGAAGCGAAAGAAAACACCAACAGTGCCCCGGGTGGCTCTCCACGCGAGTTGAGTCGCGCCACGAACCGCGCGAGACTCTGTCTCCTCACGGCTCCAGTGCTCTCCGCGCGGGTAGAACCGCGCCGCCATCCGCGCGCGATCACTGTGCCTTATTTAAAAGAAGTGATCCGGCCATAACTCTCATTTCTCACACAAACCCTAAATCCCCCCCCCCCTTATCTCTCCCAAATCGACCCCCATACTCCCCAAACAAACCCTAACCTATTTTGGAGTCTTTCTCTCCTAAAACCATGTAGTTCTCTTGCATCTAGCAAGTTGGGAACAAGAACCATAAAACCTCCATCTTCATCTTCTTCATCAAGATCTATAGGGTTTCATCCGCCCTTGTTCTCCCTTTTGTAGATTTGGAATTGGTGGTGTATTTTGGTAACCTAGAAGAGTATTGTTGATGGGTTCAAGCTTTGGTAAAGGTAATCTTCTCTTCTCTTCAACTATGGAAATTAGGGTTTTGGTATAAATTGAGATCTTCAAGTATAATGTTTAGAGAATGACCTTATATGGTTGAATATGGGTAATTATGGTTGGAAATGTATGGATCTAGGTTTTAGAAGTTTTTGGCTTGAGGATCCAAGTGTTCTTCAAAGGAGTTCAAGTTGGGGTAAAATCTAGATTTAGCCTAAATCTAGCAAGGTGAGTTCAAGTTGATTTGTGAAAACATTGTACTTGCCAAAATGTTTATTTTAAAGCATTTATGTGTTTTACATGAAATTATCAATTGTTGAGTTATTTGGTAACTTTTGATTAATTGAAGTGTTTAGCTTATTAAACCTTGTAAAATACCACATTTGGGATTTTGGGCATTTCGATAAATGTGTCATAAATGGATGGGTTTTGATGATTTATTGCATAAATAGATATTTGGTCAAAAACGCACTTTTAAGTGTTTGTCGGGTTTTATGCATCTTTCATGAAATGAGATATTTGGAAAAGCACGAATGTGTGAGTCTTTTGGGTTTTGGGCCGAAGGCCAATGGTAATTTAGGAATAAAAGATTTTGGGAAAATGTGTATTTTGGTTTATGTAACCATATTGGCTCTCGTATTTGAGCCAAACGTTCATTATGCCTTTTTGGGGCTTGGTTTACACTCAAATGAGTCTTTGGAATATTTGTTCAGTTTTGGTAGCTCATTAAGGAGCCTTGGACGTATGGTGTACTTAGTTACATCTTATTTTAGAGTTACATGTTTTGAATGCGTTAGCTTATTCTTTTGAGTCATGTAACGTTTTAGACTGTAATACATTGGATCCATAGGCATATGAGTCAGTCGGTTGGTTTAGTGGGGACTTTATCTTTGTTTTGGGACTGGATATTGTTATGGCTAACGGGAGGACTCGAGGTATATTTCGTGGGTGGTTGAACTCGATGACCGCGTAACCTTTATTGAAGGGCTCGAGGTATATATCGTGGGTGGTTGAACTCAATGCCCGTTTGTAATCCAGTCTGGTTACTCATCGTGGAATTTAGTGTCCGCGTTTGAAGTCTAGTGAGTGATCCCCAAGTCATGTTTTTATGTAATCTTGCGGTGGTAGCTCGGTTTGGGAGCCGTATACGAAGCTAAGTCTTGCGATGGTGCTCTTGGAGAACCGTATACGGAGACTTGTGGCTTTGGTAGTGACACTCATTAGAGGTCGAGTAGACGCTAGAGGCATTTGGGTATCTTGCGGTGGTAGCTCGGTTTGGGAGCCGTACACGGGGATCCATGGCTCTATGCGAAGCTCGAGAACATTGATAAGTGGCTTAACTTTGTGTGCCCGCCACTTTCGATGGAATTCGGGTATCCCCCGTCACCGAGAGGTGTTGTTTTTGGGGTATTGAGTTTTATTATCCAAGTTTCGATGATGTTTTGTATAAATGGATCTTATTCATGATTTATGGGTTGAGTATTATGCCCCACCCGTGTTTTGGGTGTTTCGGAACATTAAGTATTAACCGCATTTTCATAAATGTAGAGTTCGATTTCTATTCACGTTTTGAGTGAGTTTTGGGTTGGAGTTTATTTACGAAAGAACGTTTTATATTGGGATCATGTCCCCGAAGTGGTTTGGATTTGAAAACGTTTATATGGGTGTTTTGCCCAAAATGCATATTATTGGAAAACGAGTTGTTTTCATATTCAAAGCATATCATTTGAAAGATTATGATTTAAACTGCATTACCTCTTTTCAAATATATCTTTATTCATGTGGAAAACTCTTGAACTCATTAGGCGTTAGCCTAACCTTTTTATTTGTCGGCATGTGCAACAGGTTCTGGTTGGGAATAACTCTAGTGACACTGTGCTCGAGAAGTGGTTACCTTAGTAAACTCTTCCGCAATAGTTTCGGGAAGAGCAACTTGTAGTTGGGATTAAGTAACACCCGACCTGGTCTAGTCCTTGTGTAAGACTGGAGTTTATATTTGTTGAGGTCAATAGAGAACTTTATTTTGAAAATTTATCTTTTACTTGATGTAATATCGAAATTTTAATTAGTTGCTCTTACCAAATTTTGAGGGTGTGTGTGTGTGTGTGTGGGGGGGGGGGGGGTTCACAACTTGGGTGAGCTGAAGATTGTGGGGTTGTAGCTTGGCTTACAATCTGGAAGAGATAAAGATTGTGTGGCTGTGATGTAAGCGTGTAAATGATATTGAGGTAACCAATTTTATATTGGGTGATTATTTGGATTTTCTAACGTCCATCTAATATTTTCTTAATAGATAATGCCACATCATATAAAGGTAACCGGTTACCTATTAAACAGGTAAACCAAACCCTTAAATAAAAGTAAAATTTGTTTTAGATCCTAAAATGATCATTATAAAAGTTGATTTCAAAAATAGGAACAATGTTAAAATTTGTTCAATTTTAATGCAATTTTCCCTAAGAAATAGGATGTGAAGTTGGATTATTGTACAAGAACCCAACTTTCTTTGTTAGATCATCTGCAATGGTAAGGTCCATTGCCACCTCATCACCTAATAAACCGGTCCATCCTTTTCTTTTAGCATTGGGTTTGTTGAGGTTTATAGCCACGTCAAAGAAGCGGTCCTAACAGCGGTGCCAATTCATGAGTTAAGAAAGGTGGGTCCCATTTATCTTTTTATATTAAATAATTAAATCCCCATCCTTTTAATATAGTTTATACCATATAGTTTATCTAATTTTTTATTTTTAATATATACTGTAATCAATTTATTAAAATAATTAATAAAGTAAATTAATTAAATTAATTATCAACTTTCAATCTTTTATATATATATATATATATATATATATAGAGAGAGAGAGAGAGAGAGGTTCATTTGAGAAATAGTAAATATATGAGAAATAGAGAAGTAATCTTAGCCATTCATCTAGTCAACATTTGCGGCTTTGACCACAAAACACCGGATAATTCCTTGTGTGGTCTATAGAAGGTAGAGGGATAATTTCGTAAAATACACGGGATGAGTTCATATATGAATCTGTATGAATCACAAAGATTCATATATGAATCTGTTAATTAGTTCAACTGATTCATATATGAATCTTTGTGATTCATACAAATTCATATATGAATCACAAAGGTTCATATATGAATCTGTTAGTTAGTTTAACTGATTCATATATGAATCACAAAGGTTCATATATGAATCAGTTAAAATAGTTCAGTTGTGAATTACACTGGTTCATATATGAACATATAGTTCATATGTGAATTATACATGTTCATATATGAACACAACCCGTGTGTTTTGTTAAATTTACGAAATTGTCCTTCTATTTTTGGGATAGCCGCAACTTTTGACCAGTCAAAGCCGCAACTTTTGACCAGTCAAAGCCACAACTTTTGACCGGTCAAAGCCGCAATATTTGACTAGTCAAATCCGATCTTGACCATATGAATGACTAGGATTAATTCTCTATTTCTCATATATTTACCATTTCTCAAATGAACCAAACACTATATATATATATATATATATATATATATATATATATATATATATATATAGGGGTTGTTTAATTTGCAACCCTTAAAAAGGTTGTAACCCTTGCAAACCACATCTTAACCGTTGGATTCATGATCGACGGTTATAAATAGATATGGGGCCCAATATTTTTAATTAAAAAAATAGAAAAAGAAAAATAAAATAACCGTCGATCATGAATCCGACGGTTAAGATGTGGGTTGCAAGGGTTGCAACATTTTTAAGGGTTGCAAAATATATCCTTCCACTATATATATATATATAAGGGAGCGATCAATTGTAAACCAGTATTACATTAGAAACTTTGAAAATTGAAATCAATCAATCAGTGAATTTCTTTTTTTTTAATTTTTTTTTAATTGAAAAGCTTATTTTTGTCTTTTACATTATTTCATAATATATATGGTAACTGTTATTATTATTATATTAATAATTATTTAATTTTAATTTAGCTTATATATGGTAATAATGAAACAATAATGCTAACACGATAAACCTGATGAATCTATTTTCATTATGAAACAATAATGCTAACATGATGAAACAATAATGCTAACAGGTAATGAAACAAAAATGAGAAGTTAACAAAAATGACACAAATTCATCATGTTTCATTATGAAACAATAATGCTAACACGATGAACCTGATGAATCTATTTTCATTATGAAACAATAATGCTAACACGATGAACCTGATGCATCTATTTTCATATACGGATATCCAACTGAACAGGTAATGAAATAAAAATGGGAAGTTAACAAAAAATGGCACAAATTCATCCTGTTTCATCACAAAAATGTAATCCAATGAAATCTGTAATCCACAAATTCATTTTGTTTCATCACAATATTAGATTGCGTGTGAAAATTTATAATAAAATGAAATAAAAAAAAATATTTTCTTACATTTTAAAAGAAAAATAAAAATTTTCTTATCGATGTGGAAATTCATGGGCGTGGGAAATTTTATTTTTGTTTTGCGTGCTAAATTTTTTTTTACTTGAAACCAAAATATAATCTAATTTTATATTTTCTTATTTTGCGTGGGAAAATTTATTTTGGTTTCAAGTAATCTAAATAAAATAAACATTTCTTGCCATATTTGAGACACAAAATCAAAAGACATATTTACCCTTTTCATCTATTATTTTTATTTATTATTAATAAATTAATTAATTTACTATCATATATAATTCAAATGAATCTTAACCATTGATTATAAAGATCAATGGCTGAAATTTGGTTTCCAAAGTTTCCAATGAAACTTGATTTCCAATTGATACCACCCCTATATATATATATAGATAGATAGATAGATAGATAAATAGATAGATAGAGAGAGAGAGGGGGGTGTTCAAATGCAACCTTTTTTAATGGTGCAACCCCATGCAACCCACCTATCTACCACTCATTTTGTTTTCACCTTTTTAATTAAAAAAGGTGAAAATAAAATGAGTGGTAGATAGGTGGGTTGCATGGGTTGCACCATTAAAAAGGTTGCACAATAACTCACCTCTCTCTCTCTCTCACTATATATATATATATATATATATATATATATATATATATATATATATATATATATTAAAGTAACACCCAACGCTGCTGACGTGTCTCTCCCTAAAAAGCAGAAACCATGATTCCTTTTTTCTCCGCAATCCTCAATTTACCCCTATTTTGCCTGAAATTTTGTAATTTCCCATAGATTATAATTTTCACATTTAACAGCCCCCTTCGTCTTCCCCAACGATGGTTACTCTCCATCTTCAATCGCTTAGCCTAGGGTTTTATTTGCTTCTTGCCTCACCATCTTACAATCTCCCGATTTAGCCTCACCATCTTCCAGTCTCCCATCTTCGCTTCATCGAATATTCAAAGCCACCAAAACCGTGGTTTTACAATCCCAATCAGAATGCATCAGACCAAAATTTTTGAAGTCTGGTTTTGTAACTCATGCGTCTTCCAAGAATTCGCCATTTTTGGTTTCTGCGGTGTCTGCTGAAGCTGAGTTGGATGAAGATGTTGATGAGGAAGTCGAAGGTGGTAGTGTCGCTACGGTGGCTCCTCCTTCCACCACTAAACCTAAGAAAGGAAAAGATGTTTTGCCTCTTAAGAGAGATAGGGTATGTTTATATTGAATTTTGTTTCGTTGTTGATTGATTTGGTAAATGATTTCGGATGATTGAACCTTTCATCATTGCCCAAAAAAACCCCAATCATTTCGACATTGATTTTGTCCAAAAACTCGAAATCGTTTTTGTTCGTGTGGTTTGTTTATATAATTGAATGTATGTTGACAATTGTTACACAAAGCCACTAATTCTTTTCAATTTTGATGTTTGAAATGGTTTATTGCACTCTATAAAGTCAATTGTGGATTTCTAATTGAGGTTCTGTTTCATGTAGACTTAAATATGGTTGGATCAACAAGTGAAAGACTGATGGTGACTTCAATAATTTGTTAATCCTGCCTACTGCAATATATTATCAATGGACGTCTTTGTTTGTCAGCATGCTAACTATTTTTATTAGATGGAGCAGGTCACGTGTAGGGGGCATTTGTGTTTGTCATATGAAGGACAGAAGCTGCTCGATGACAATGCTTACATACAAATACTTGGAATCAAGGATGATGATCAGGTTGTTTTTCATACGCTCATATCGGTCCTCTAAAAGGCCTGTAGTGGATGTTAAACAAACATAAATGTCTATCAACTTTTAAGTCTTCAGAGCCTCAAATACGGGTAAGAATACATGTTGGGTACAACTTTTTACACAGAGTTGTACCTTAAGAAAAAGATTGGATATGTTGTTTCTCTCCTCCCACTTCAAATGTTTTACCATCAATTACATCTAATACAATTTGACACATGCATTTGCTCTAACCTATAAGCAAATAGTTTTTTATATTAGAATGCACAGAGAGGATAGGCTTTAAACCCATGATCGACAAGGCACTACAACTTAAGGATAGATTCATATTCCACCAAACTTGGTGCTTGCTGACTTAAAGTATATAAAGTTAAAAATTATTATCTTAATTTTGCAAGCTTGCAACTTAGGAGCCGTTTACTAAACACTTACCTGGGTAAACACTTATCAGTATCACTTACCTTACGGTTCTTACCTATTGCGCATGGAAATTACCTAGAATCTTACCCGGTAAGAGTCATAACAAGGACCGAGAGTCTAACTCGGTAAGTGAGGGAAATGACTCTTACCCGGTAAGTGAGGGAAATGACTCTTGCCCGATAAGAGTCATAACAAGGACCGAGAGTCTAACCCAGTAAGTGAGGGAAATGACTCTTACCCGATAAGTGAGGGAAATGACTCTTACCCGGTAAGCGCTTACCGGGTTTAAAACGCTTACCAACAATCAATTTTGATGGATTGGATTGTTATACGATAAGGTAAGTAAGGCTAATATCCTTATTGGTAAGCGTTTACCCGGTAAGTATTTTAGTAAACGGTCCCTTAGTTTGGGACTATTCAAACGTGGTTGAAGCTTACAATTTCCAAACATATGTTATTAGTGAGTTAACCTCAATTATTGACCCAAATATAAATTTTATCACTGTTAAAATGGATTTCCCAAGGTCAAGACAATGGTAGTACCCTAGGACTACAAGAGAAGCAGATGCAACATTTAAATGTCCCCATTTCATGGCATTACATAAATTTGCAAGTACTTTTCTATTTTCAGAGATCCTTGTGATGAAAACTTATTGCATGGTAATGGTCACCATGTTGGACGAGAAGGAATCCAATGAGCTATTTGCATCTTCCAACTATTTCATAATGAAGGAGATTGCCTCCATCATACAACTTGGGGATGGGATGGGATAAACATGGGGGTGGACCGGGCATATTGGGTTTTGGTATGATTATGGGGGTCTTGGACAAAACATAATTTTATTGCTACTGTTTGTTGGTATTGCGGATCTTATCATTTAATTCGTTATTTGATGGTCGATTTTATGTTTATATATATATATATATGTATGTATATGTATGTATATGTATATGTATATGTATATGTATATGTATATGTATATGTATATGTATATGTATATGTATATGTATATGTATATGTATATGTATATGTATATGTATATGTATATGTATATGTATGTGTGTGTATGTTTGGGGGGGGGATTAGGAAGCTGAGAACAAGTAATTCACATATGATTTATAATTATGATTGTTGGATTGCTTTACTCTTGCAGGTGGTTGTTTTGGGTTTCTGTTACTATAGCAGATACAAGATGATCATAGCAGATACATAAAGTTGGTGGCTATTTTGGTTTACTATAGCAGATACAATATGATCATATGAAGCTGGTCTGCTGCTGGGATAACACTTCAAGTGCATATAATCATAAAATGGGTTGCTGTGTTGTTAAAGTGTATGTCTTTGGTTTTATGGTGCATTCATGGGCAACTTTAGAATTATGATGTTGCCGGTGATGGTGATGCGATAATGTAAACAGATTGTAGTTGTGAATATAAGATACTAAACATTCACTTGCAAAAGATCCGGTGAAGCATCCTGATATTGATAATTACTTTCTTTTTGAGAAATTATAGAAAAGAAGTTAGGTTTGTTATAGAGAAACTTGATTTGTTACTTTTCTTGATTGATAATCATATTGATCGAGTAAAGTGAACATGTTGAACGTGTAAAAGATTTGATTTACTTTAATAGTTTTTCCTCAATCTCTTTCAAGTCTTGCTTATCTATCTATTCTCCAAAAAGAAGAAATTCTAAGTACATTATTAGCTCTTTAGTAATAAATCTTAATAGTTTGTCCTAGGTAAGTTTCAACAGTTAAGTAAGAGGATTTATTTTTACTTGATTAATGACATCTGTCTCATTTACTAGAAAGCATAAGCGTAAGAGTTTACTGGGTCATTTACCTTTGGGGCCGTTTACCCAAATACTTACCCGGTTAAACACTTACCTGTTAAATTCAATGCTATCACTTACCTTATCGGGTAAGATTTTAGTCCATTCAAACGGTATTGTAAACAAAAATTTACCCGGTAATCGCTAACCGGGGAAGAGACGTCGCACTCACTGACCGGGTAAGACTCTCGACCATTGCTTTCGCTCTTACCGGGTAAGATTATTGGTCATTGTCGTATTAATCGATTAAGGTAATATAACTTGATAAGCTTGGTAAGTGATTACCCAGATAAGCGTTTGGTAAACGGCCCCTAAATGAACATGGCAAAGGCCAAGAATCTTACCCGGTAAGAGCGATTATAGGGATGGAGAGTCTTACCCGGTAAGTGAGGTGACAGCTCTTAATCGATAAGCTTACCAGGTAAATTGTTGAATATGATAGTAAGCGTTTGGGTAAACGATCCCTTAATCATAAAATAATCGAGTGTCAAGAAAGATTGGTTTATTTAATGGAAGAATTTGTCCATCTTTGAGTTTGTGAGTAGCAATTCAAAATCACTCTTTCGGAAGAAAACAATAAAAGGTTTATTCAGGTCCATTTTGAGCTTAAGAGATATGTTAAAGTGCCCACTAAAACTTCACGTAGCTGCTTGGTATTGTTGATTCTTAAGCATCTACTTATGTTGACGCATTATCAGCTGCTATATTTGATATCAATTGCTATCTCGGTGGATTAATGATGCATGAGTTGGTGTTGTTACATGGTACATTATGAATTTGGGCATTTCAAATGGGCTAAGACGCACCTTTCACATATTTAAAAAAAATAGTGTGGTTTTTCATTCACATTAATTGTTGTTAATATCACCATTCAAATATTCAATTGACCATGTACTAGGTTTGGGTACCAATGAGAAGTTGAGGTTAACGTGAGAATCGTGAAAAGTGGTTATCAACCGTTGGATGAGAAATTGATGCACATTAGGATGAGATGTACCGAGATAAGATGCACCTGATCAATTCCCTTCTAAAACGTAATTCATGGGAGGACATGAGATCAAAAATGATCAACGATTCAGATCCACTTCTCACATTTCTTTCGCCCCATGTCTAAATGTACAATTAATGTGTGGTTCCTGGTTGCAGATTGCACTTGGTGTAATATTGAAATCATTAAATTGGGTGTTCCACACACCCTTCATATCTTGAACCGACTATGCAACAATATATAATTAGTTAATTACGTTATCGTTTAAAGTTTTACACAATGTTTTTGCATCTTAACAATGATAGTTTGTTGGGCTCAATGATTATGTATGTTGTGGGAGTCCTAAATACAAAGAACAATGATTAGCATGGATATGGTTATGATCTTTGAAAACTATAAATTTTACTCTTGCTAAAGAAAAAAATAAACTTCTTAAAAAGTTTAAAAAGGAGCAAGAAATTGTGAAAAAGTGGACAAGCTCGTCCAAAAATTTAGAAAAGATTTTTCAGGATCAAATATCTTGTGATGACAAGTCTGGACTAGGCTTCGGGAAATATGACTTTGAACCTCCTTCTGACACTCATGCTCCTTTCTCTCTTCCCTCATTCTATGAATCCTCTGAAGAGAACTTTGATGACTCTGAACCTCTGGACTCCTCTGATTTCCCTAAAGATCTCAAGTTTGGAAAGTTTATCAAAGCTAAGAGCATTGACTCACCTAATGAGAGTGAGGAAGCACAAGACTCAAATGACCCTTCTAAACCAATTATTGAGTCTATGTGTTCCTTAAAAATAGACGAGCCTTCCTCTTCTGAAACCCAAACCTTCCAAAGTTTCTAAGCCTTCTTCAAACAAAGTCTCTTTCTCCAAAAAGGGAAAATCTGTTGCCAATCTTCCTCCCCAAAAGAAACTTCCCAAGAAAAACTCAAAGAAACCATCTTCTCTTCCAATTCCCGGAGCTGTGATGTTAAATAAGCTAAATTCCAAGACACCCTCTTCTATTCCTTCAACTGACTCTGGCAAAGGTATCTTGGGTCCTAAGCCTCTTGACTATCCTCTAACCTCTAAGGCCATGAAAGTCAATGTGGCCAGTCATCACAAGGAATCCGGTCAAAGCTCCAAAATGGTTTTTACATATAGAAAATGTTATAACTGTGGTAATACCTCTCACCTTGCTAAGAATTGTCCTCTGGAGAGAATTGATAAAAATGCTTCCAAGGATACCTCTTCTCCTTCTAACTCAAAAGGACCCATCTCCAAATGGGTACCAAAGAACTGATTTTCTTGGGATTGCAGGGTCTAGGGCACCAACAAATCTGGTATCTCGACAGTGGGTGCTCAAGACATATGACCGGCAACAAATCTCTTCTTGTAGACTTCGTGCCTTCCAAAGGTCCTTCTGTCACCTTTGGTGATAATTCCAGAGGAAGTACTAAAGGTTATGGAACACTCTCAAATGGTTCCATCACCTTTAACAAGGTAGCCTATGTTGAGGGCTTGATGCACAATCTTCTAAGCATAAGCCAACTGTGTGATCTGGGCTACAAAGTGATGTTTGAATTATCTTCATGCATCATTTTCAATAAAAAGATGGAAACCGTACTCTCTGGCTACCGCAAGGAAAATGTCTATGTCATAGACATGAGACATAGCTCATCCTTCGGAACAAACATTTGCTTTGTCTCTGAAAACTCTGCTAAAAGATGCTGGCTCTGGCACAAGCGTCTCTCTCATCTAAACTTCAAGACTTTGAATGTCCTTTCAAACCAGGAGCTTGTCACGGGCATGCCAAAGTTGTCCTTTGTGAAAGAAAAGCTGTGTGCTGCATGTGAGAAAGGGAAACTCACAAAATCTTCCTTCAAGTCCAAGCAATGCTTCTCCATCACTCAGCCTCTTCAGATGCTTCACATGGATCTGTGTGGACCAATCAGTACTCCAAGCCTTGGTGGTAGAAGGTACATTCTGGTTATTATTGATGAATTCACTCGTTACACTTGGGTATTTGTTCTCAGGTATAAAAGTGACACTACTGAAGAAATCATAAAGTTCATCAAAAAGTCTGAAGTCTTTTATGGTAGAAAACCCAACATTGGTTTTCTTCATGTCTTTGGGTGTGTCTGCTACATTCTCAATGATAGAGAAATTTTGGGAAAATTTGATCCCAAAGCTGACGAAGGAATCTTCTTAGGATATTCTCTCACTTCCAAAGCTTTCAGAGTCTACAACCTCCGAAGGAAGTGTATTGATGAATCCATCCATGTGAAATTTGATGACCTCAAGATATCATCACTCTCTTGTGATGATGAAGAATTGAACAGATGGATATCCTCCTGTGTTGGTGATGGTCCTCTTCCAACATCATCAGACATTCCCTACACTGTTCCCACTTCTCTCTACCAAAACAATGAACCCTCTACATCTCACAACCCCTCCTCTCATCAAGAGGATGATCCTCAGCCTACCCAACCTCAACATACACTCCAAATCATTCCAGTCTCTCCATCTGACATTCCCTCCTCACCTATACAAGCCGATCTTCCATCCATCTCTCCTCAAAATTTCCCTTCCAACTCTCCTCTACAAATCTCTTACCCTCCTCCTTTACCTCCAACCCTAAAATGGACAAAAGATCACCCCATTGATCAAATCATTGGTGATCAACAAGCTGGTGTACAAACTCGAAGAGGTGTTGGTAATATCTGTCTCTATGTGAACTTCCTTTCTCTCATTGAACCAAAGAAAGTTGACGAAGCTCTAGCTGATCCATGTTGGATCACTGCCATGCAAGAAAAACTTTCTCAGTTCGAAAGGAACAAAGTCTGGAGATTGGTTCCTCGTCCTTCCAGAAAAACCATCATAGGAACCAAGTGGGTCTTTCGGAACAAAATGGATGAAGAAGGCACGGTGATCAGAAACAAGGCCTGACTGGTTGCACAAGGATATAGGCAAGAGGAAGGAATTGACTATGATGAAACATTTGCTCCAGTTGCCAGACTTGAAGCCATCAGAATCTTCCTTGCTCATGCTGCCTACAAGAACTTCAGAGTCTTCCAGATGGACGTCAAGAGTGCCTTTCTGAATGGGGAGCTAGCTGAAGAAGTCTATGTGAAACAGCCCCCTGGCTTTGAAGATCCAGTCCATCCTGACTATGTGTACAGGTTAGACAAAGCTCTCTATGGTCTAAAGCAGGCTCCTCGTGCCTGGTATGTCACTCTTGCTGACTTTCTCCTGAAGAACAAGTATACAAGAGGTAATATTGACAACACTTTGTTCATCAAGAAAACCTCAGGTAATCTTATCCTTGTTCAAATTTATGTGGATGATATCATTTTTGGTGCCACTGATGAGTCACTGTGTGATGAGTTTGCCTCTCTCATGAAAAGCCAATATGAGATGAGTATGATGGGGGAACTTACCTTTTTCTTAGGACTTCAAGTTAAACAATCTTCAGATGGAATCTTTATAAATCAAAGTAAATACATTCGTGACCTTCTAAAGAAGTTCAATTTTGAAAACTCCTCCCCCATGAAAACTCCCATGGCACCACCTTTGAAACTCCATGCTGATCCGGATGGTGTATCTATGGATATCACCAGCTACCGAGGCATGATCGACTCTCTTCTTTATCTTACTGCGAGTAGACCAAACATTATGTTTGCTACTTGCCTGTGTGCGCGTTACCAAGCCAATCCGAAGGAATCTCACTTGGCTACGGTTAAACGCATTTTTCGGTATCTGAAAGGTACCATGAATCTGGGTCTTTGGTATCCCAAAGACTCAGGTTTTGATCTAATAGGGTATTCAGATTCTGATTTTGCAGGCTCTAAGATTGATAGGAAGAGCACCACTGGCAGCTGTCAACTCCTTGGTGGCAAGCTTGTTAGCTGGTCTAGCAAGAAGCAAAACTCAATCTCCACCTCTACTGCTGAGGCTGAGTATGTAGCTGCTGGAAGTTGCTTTTCTCAAATTCTCTGGATGAAGAACCAACTGAGAGACTACAATCAACTGTACTCTCATATCCCGATTCTGTGTGACAACTCAAGTGCGATCGCAATCGCAAACAATCCGGTGTTGCATTCTCGTTCCAAGCACATCGACATCCAGTATCATTTCATCCGGGATCACATCTCCAAAGGTGATGTCGAACTCCATTTCATCCCTACCGACCTTCAACTGGCGGATCTCTTCACCAAGCCTCTTGACGAAGCTCGGTTCAAGTTTCTTATCGGCAAACTCGGTATGTTAAATGCCGATGTTTAGTTTTATTCAAAAAAAAAATTGAGAGAGAAAAGAAATAAAAAAAAATCAATCAAACAAAAAAAAATTGAGAGAGAAAAGAAATGAAAAAAGAAATGAGAGAGAAATAAAAGAAAAGAAATAAAAAAAAAATTGAGAGAGAAAAGAAATGAAAAAAATGAGAGAGAAATAAAAGAAAAGAAATCAAAAAAAAAATCAGTTTTTTTTTCTTATTTTTCTTTCTCCTCACTCTTAGCCGATCTCTTTCTCTCACTCTCGCCTCCCGTCGGTAGCCGACCACCCACACCACCCCATCGGCTACCGACCTACCCCTCTCCCCCTTCGTCTCTCTCTCTCTCTCTCTCTCTCGGCCACCTCTCTCTCGCCGACCCTCTCATCTCTCTCCCTCTCATTCGACTCTCCCCCTCCCCTCCTTCCCGTCGGCTACCGACCCCCCCTCCCTCCTTCCCGTCGGCTACCGACCCCCCCTCCCTCCTTTTCGTCGGCTACCGACCCCCTCCCCCTCTCTCCTTCGCTCACGCTCTCTCTCTTTCCCCTCCTCAATCGGTAGCCGACCGATCCACCTCTCCCCTTAGCCACCGAAAACAATTCCTTACACCCCCTTATACCTCCTTTTCTTTTTTCGGTTTCCCCACCCACCGAACCTAACAACCCACGTCGGCGGCCGACCACCACCCCATCGGCAGCCGACCCCCCCCCCCCCCCCCATCCCCATCGGCCGAACAAACCCCCCCTTTTTTTGTTGTTTGTCCTATCTCCCACTCCTTACCCTACTACCTATCCCTATTTTCCAACCCTTCCTTTTTCACTTCCCTAGATTTCCACTATTCACCCATCCCATCCCTTCCTCCACCTACTATATCCTACCTTTCCTTCTATAATACTTTCCAACACTTTTCCTTCCCTATTTATTTTTTTTCCTTCCATCTATCCCATCCTACCAAATCGCACATTTTCCTTCCATAATCTTTTCCTCTCTTCTTTTCTTTCCCCAACTTCTAGAAATCATCCATCAAATCTTCTTACACACTATTATCTCCTTCCATTATTACCTACCTTTTCAAATACCTTCCTTTTCTTTTTCCCTCCTATTCCCACTATAAATATAACCCCCCCTCATCCTTTTCTCATCATCCTTTCTCTCATCAACAACCTACATTTTTTTTCTCTCCTCCATGGCTTCCCCTTCTTCTCCCAAGGTTGTCAAGAAAAATATGATGACACCTCCTTCCTCTCATGCAGATCTCATTTTCAACCCATGCAACCATGTTGCAAGGTTGGAAAGTGATCCCAAACACAGTGAATTTAACCCTATAGCTTCCTTCCTCCTTAAATCCCCTCTTCACTTTGCCTTGACACACAACCCACCAAAAATGAGCAAACTGCTCATTGGCAATTTTTGGCTTACGTGTGTCTATGATAGTATATCCCAGAAGGTGTCCTGCTTCCATTCTCTCAGACCCCACTTCACCCGATCTCACTTTTGGAGTTGATGACGTTCGTTCGGCTCTTCACCTTCCTGTGTACCAGTCTTATGAAGCATTCCCACTTGGCAACGAGCACGAGGAGGTTGTTGCGGCACTAAACTACATCACTGGCGACCATGCCCGGAGTCCGCAGACACTGCTACGCAAAAACATGGGAGGTATATGGCATTTCTTCTTCTCTCATGTTCTTTTATGCCTTAGCAAGAAAACGGGTGGCCATGATCAATGTCCATCCTACATCACCCAACTTGCTCATGCTCTTATCTTTCAAAGAAAGATTGATTTTGCCCGGTACTTCTTCCATGAATTAGTCAATGTCATCACCCCTCACAAGCGGCCGCATTTCGCCTTTCCTCGATTTATCTGGCTCATTCTTTACCAAAAATTTGCTACTACCATTGATGCCTCTCGTAGCATCACCTTCGACTACAAGGCGCCCATTGTGACCAAACCTCTTCTTCATAAGGGGCCTTTGGCAACTGACAGTCCTCTGCTTCCAGGTATGGTCTCTTTCCTTACTTCTCCCAATCTACAGTGGGGAGATGCTAAGGACACTCCGGTGTCCAAAGTTCCCTCCTCTGTAGTGGACCTTTCTCCCTCACCCTTAGTGACGTCGGCTAGCACGCTCTCATCCTCAGCTACCGACACCGCCGCACTTGCCCAATCGACCATACCACCGAAAGGACCTTCGGTGGTTACCCAGGTCACCCCCCACACCTCAAAGCGGCGGCACTCTACCTCTTCCCCTCCCTCTTCTCCCAAAAGAAAGAGGAAGGTTTCTAGGGCCACTCCACATACTCCACCCACCGATTTTTCACAATCGGCCGGTGTTGAAATTATCCCATCCAGGCCCGGGGAATCTGCTACACATATTGCCAACCCCTCTGTATCCTCTCCAAAGGATGCATGTGAGACTTTCGGGGACCCTCACCTTCCCTCTTCCCCCTCCTCCTTAGGGGATGAGGATGACTTGGTCTTCTCCCCGGACCAAGGCTCTGACTTCTCACTGCACGGCTTATCACCCGACCATTTCATGGTCGACACTTGTGCACGACCCGGTGAGACTCTGGTCTTACCCAAGGCCAGTGTTGAGGGTATTTCACGGTATTTAGCTTACTTGCAACAGGGTCAAAACAAGGTGACAGCTCACGCAGGCCCTTCTACCTCCGCCTACCGCTCTCCTCCACATTCTCCAGAGCGCTCTTCTTCTCCTATGGCTACCTCCGCTGACGGTAGCTCCTTCGATGACTTATCTTCTTCACCACGGTCGCCTGCCACCGATGCTCTCCTCCAATGCAATACATCCTACGAAGAACCATCTCGGATTCTTCCTCATCATCCACCGACGCCTTCACGGTGTCAGGCCTCAGCTGCAGCGCGAGACACTACTCCTGTTCCTGTCATTCCCCCAGAAATCCTAGAAGATATTCAAGAAGCCAACAAACAACATCGTCTTATTGGTGCTCAGTTTCGTGAACATCAGAACGCTCTGGGATCTCTCGTGAAGGTCACTTGCGACAAGTTGTTATCTCTTGAGACCTCAGTCGCTGCTCTTCAAGCAGCCTCTGACTCTCGTGATGAGGAGGTTCGGCGTCTTCAGGAAGATTCGAAGGCTCAGAGTACCATTTCCACTCAAATTCTTCAGTCTCTTCTGTCTCTTCATCAGCGGTTGGATTCTTTATTGGTTACTCCCCCGACTGCCGCTGAGGGGGAGAAACAGCTGGTGGTTCAAGTCTCTTCAGACAGCGGCCGTCAGGGTCCCACTTCTGTTGTTTCTACTGATGCTCCAACTGAGGAGGAGCTACTTCCAGGACAAGGTATAGACAAAGGAAAGAAAAAGCTATCTGCTGATGAAGAGGCCGTGCTTTTCCAACAACAAAAGGCTTCTGCTCTAAAAGCCTTTGTTTGTGAAGTTGATCGGCTAAAACTTCAACCTCCTCCTAAAGTTGACATCCAGCAGGTAGCTGAGCTTGATTTTGATGACATTCTATGGTACCGAAAATCTTTGATGGAACGAAAGTTGAAATCTAAAATTGTTGAAGTAAAGTTTGGCACCTCCAAACGATCAGAGATAGATATCAGAATTGTCATCCGCAGAGAAGACGGCTCTCAGCAGGCTACCAGATTCTGCGACTTGGACGACTACGGACTTTCTGAATGGTATGAAATTTCTGAACTTTTATCCAAGTCCCTTAGTCGACACAAGCCTTCGGTCAAAAGGTCTTTGAACACTCTTCTAGAGAAAATGAAGAACATTGGCAAGAAGTACAAGCATTCTCATGATGAAGAAGTCCAAGTTGAGGTTCTAAAGCAGATGTGTCTCTCCTCCCCTCCATAAATCTCTCATTCTGACAAACAACACATCTTCAAGGATCTCGCTGCCAAAGGAATGACTCCCAATACTCAAAATCTGAATCTGAAGATACCAGGTGGTCCGTCCTTGGGTCCAGGCACTGTGACAGGGCGTCCATACAAAGGAGTCTATTTTCTGGATGAAACGGAAACTAGGAGATTCTTCAGACATGAAGAAATATCTATTGCTCACACCGAGTTTCTGGTAGCCATTCTCTCTCTTATCCCCGTTAATTCTCAAGCTGCATTTCTTCGACATGACATTATGGGTGAACTTCATAAAAGACAGAAGAAGGAATGAAGCAATGCTCTATCTTACCTATGTACTTGTAATTTTTTTTGTTAAGTCATATTTAATACAAGTGCATTTCTTCTATTTAGTTTGTACATATATACTTCATTCTTTTATTTTTTGTAAATGTCGGATATACTTATAAATCCTTATACAAAAAAAAACTATGTGAAAAGAACCCAAAAAGAGTAAATATGGGTCAAAATGAATTTATTCAGTACACTCTTTGTTCTATTCTTTAGTATGGATGTCATCCTCAAATAGGGGGAGATTGCTGGGTCATCTGAAGATTTGAAGATGACCTCCTGATCTTCCATCTTATATCATCCTACTTAGAATATGTTTGAGGTTCTTTTAGCAAGCTTGGTTTCTATACAAATGTTCGGTGAAGTCGAAGATCAACCGAAGAAGACAAAGAAGGAGTACATCTCTCAAAGCAGATTGAAGATAGTCTCCTCAGCCTAAAGCCAAGCATGCCCAAGTGATCAAAACCATCGGCCAGGATGATGTCAATCACATATCTCTCAGGAGTATGAAGGTGTCCTCACACCTTCAGGAGACGAAGATCTCTTAGGTCTTCGGCAACCGATGGTCTCATCTCTCTTTAGAGTATGAAGGTGTCCTCACACCTTCAGGAGCCGAAGATCTCTTAGGTCTTCGGCAGCCGATGGTCTCATCTCTCCTTAGAGTATGAAGGTGTTCTCACATCTTCAGGAGCCGAAGATCTTTCAAGTCTTCGGCAGTCTTTGCTTAAGGATTTCTTTCAAACACATTGTACTTTTCTAACAAAGTATATTGTGATATCTTGCATTGACGTGGACCTCATCTGGAGATCAGATAAAGTAAGTTTTGTCTACGACACCATTTTAAGGAAAGGTCTCTACCATCCTCTCTGCAGGTCAACACTTCAAGCCAAAGCACCTCAAGACAAAAGGTACATCCTGTACCTTGCTGAAGACCTGTGTCCATCCTTTGCTCAATAGATGTCCCATGCATTTAATGCACGAGGCACTATAAATATGGAGGATGGTTCAACATGCAAGATTACCAGCTCTCAAGCATTCAAGCTCTCTAAGTGCACTGCCATTCTCTCTCTAAGAAGTTCTTATTGTTTTCTAAGTGTTTTACAATTGTTCTTCATTTCTCTTTGTGTAAGATTGTTTGAATAGATTTCATCTATTCTCTTCCGCAACAATCAAAAGTTTTCTATGTGTAATTCTTGATTTCAAATCAATAAGAATTAAATTAAGTGAAAAACTGTGTGTATTGTATTCAACCCCCCTTCTACAATACTTCTTTTATTTACTTACTGCTATTTGGGACCAACAAGTGGTATCAGAGCGGTTTAGTTTAACTCAATAAACTAGATCCGTGATGGCATCCTCTTCTTCTTTTTTGAAAAATGATTCTTCTCAAAACTTCACTGCTGTTTCATACGACAATGGATCTATAGCCACCAAGGTTTAACCCCAATAACTTCTTCTTGTGGAAAAGTCGTATGATACTCTTTCTAGAAGGAGTTGACAACAGATATCCAACTATTTTACATGAAGGTCCTTTTATTCCTAGAGTTTGGGACCGATATAATGCAGACAAGGGAAAAGCTGATGAGGACTCTTCTGAAGAAGAAAGAACTCCAGCTACTGGGAGATACATTCTAAAGGACCCCAGTAAATACAATGATGAAGACAGACGTCTTATAGCTCTTGATACTAAAGTCAGAGCCATCATTGCCCTCTCTCTGCCTGATGAGGTCTATCATTCTCTCGTTAACCTTTCTACTGCAAAAGAAATGTGGTCCACTCTGTGTGTTCTTTATGAAGGTACGTCTGAGGTGAAAAAGAGCAAAAAGATTGCTCTGGTAAGAAAGTATGAACTTTCTCTCATGAGAAGGGTGAGTCTCTCTCAGACTACTATAATCGCTTTAACAGTCTTCTCAATGATCTTAAACTTGTGGGTCGCATATATGATAACGAGGAAGTCTTGTGCACGTTCATGGACTGTCTTCCTGAGTTTTGGGAAAACATCTGTACCTGTATCAAGTCTACCAAGGATCTTGACTCTATGCCTCTCACTGCCTTGTATGGCACCCTCTTCAACTATGAGCAGACTAAACTGCTTAGGAAGTCATTCACAAAAGACATCAAAGGCTCTTCTCTAGACCTTGTCGGTGAATCTTCCAAAAGTACTGTGTGTGTCCCTAGGATCACCGATCCTTCTGACTCTGACAACGAGAGTCAAGAGGACCCCAATGAACCTTCAGAAGCCTATCTCAGTGAGGCTGATGATGAAGGAGAGGAGACCTCTGTGTCTCAGCTGTCAGATGGTGTTGCCATGATGGCTGGCTTTTCTAAAGGCAAACCTCGCTTCTCTTCTCGAAAATCCAGGTTTTCTAGAAAACCCTCCTCTACTCTTTCAAAAAATGCTTCCTCTGACAAATCAAATGGGGAATGTTACAGGTGTGGGAGGAAAGGACACTTTGCTTCTGAATGCAGAACCAGGTCCTTTGATAAGTTTAGACTGTCCTCCTCTAACCGTACATCCTCTAGGTCTGTCAGAACCAAGTCTGACTCCTTCCAACCCTCTTTTCAAAAATCAAACTCGTCTGTTCCCTCAAACTCTGACCGTGCTGAAAAGTACAAGGCCAAATACAAGAGAGAGAAGGAAAGGAATGCTCTTCTAGCCAACAAAGGAAAAGGTCTTCTTGCCGAATCTCATGATTGGGCAGATGAACCAACTTCCGAAAGTGACAAGGAAATGGCCAACCTTTGCTTTATGGCTAAAATAGATGATGCTGATGATGGTGAAACCTCTTCCACCTCCATGGCTCTTGTGTCCGCTGAGTGCTCTACCTCATCCACTCAGGTACATCCATTTTTCTCCCTCTCTGATGCTGAGAAAATTGAAGCCTTTGACTCCTTGACCATTGACTTCTATGAAGCCAATGATGCAAAGAAGAAGGCAAATGCTCAGATAAAATCTCTTTCTTCTCAACTGCAAATCTGTCTTTCTCAACTAAAACACTTTGATAAAATCAAGGTTGAGCTTGAAGATTTGAAAACTATAAATTTTACTCTTGATAAAGAGAAAAATAAACTTCTTAAAAAGTTTAAAAAGGAGCAAGAAACTGTGAAAAAGTGGACAAGCTCGTCCAAAAATTTAGAAAAGATTTTTCAGGATCAAATATCTTGTGATGACAAGTCTGGACTAGGCTTCGGGAAATATGACCTTGAACCTCCTTCTGACACTCATGCTCCTTTCTCTCTTCCCTCATTCTATGAATCCTCTGAAGAGAACTTTGATGACTCTGAACCTCTGGACTCCTCTGATTTCCCTAAAGATCTCAAGTTTGGAAAGTTTATCAAAGCTAAGAGCATTGACTCACCTAATGAGAGTGAGGAAGCACAAGACTCAAATGACCCTTCTAAACCAATTATTGAGTCTATGTGTTCCTTAAAAATAGACGAGCCTTCCTCTTCTGAAATCCAAACCTTCCAAAGTTTCTAAGCCTTCTTCAAACAAAGTCTCTTTCTCCAAAAAGGGAAAATCTGTTGCCAATCTTCCTCCCCAAAAGAAACTTCCCAAGAAAAACTCAAAGAAACCATCTTCTCTTCCAATTCCCAGAGCTGTGATGTTAAATAAGCTAAATTCCAAGACACCCTCTTCTATTCCTTCAACTGACTCTGGCAAAGGTATCTTGGGTCCTAAGCCTCTTGACTATCCTCTAACCTCTAAGGCCATGAAAGTCAATGTGGCCAGTCATCACAAGGAATCCGGTCAAAGCTCCAAAATGGTTTTTACATATAGAAAATGTTATAACTGTGGTAATACCTCTCACCTTGCTAAGAATTGTCCTCTGGAGAGAATTGATAAAAATGCTTCCAAGGATACCTCTTCTCCTTCTAACTCAAAAGGACCCATCTCCAAATGGGTACCAAAGAACTGATTTTCTTGTGATTGCAGGGTCTAGGGCACCAACAAATCTGGTATCTCGACAGCGGGTGCTCAAGACATATGACCGGCAACAAATCTTCTCTTGTAGACTTCGTGCCTTCCAAAGGTCCTTCTGTCACCTTTGGTGATAATTCCAGAGGAAGTACTAAAGGTTATGGAACACTCTCAAATGGTTCCATCACCTTTAACAAGGTAGCCTATGTTGAGGGCTTGATGCACAATCTTCTAAGCATAAGCCAACTGTGTGATCTGGGCTACAAAGTGATGTTTGAATTATCTTCATGCATCATTTTCAATAAAAAGATGGAAACCGTACTCTTTGGCTACCGCAAGGAAAATGTCTATGTCATAGACATGAGACATAGCTCATCCTTCGGAACAAACATTTGCTTTGTCTCTGAAAACTCTGCTAAAAGATGCTGGCTCTGGCACAAGCGTCTCTCTCATCTAAACTTCAAGACTTTGAATGTCCTTTCAAACCAGGAGCTTGTCACGGGCATGCCAAAGTTGTCCTTTGTGAAAGAAAAGTTGTGTGCTGCATGTGAGAAAGGGAAACTCACAAAATCTTCCTTCAAGTCCAAGCAATGCTTCTCCATCACTCAGCCTCTTCAGATGCTTCACATGGATCTGTGTGGACCAGTCAGTACTCCAAGCCTTGGTGGTAGAAGGTACATTCTGGTTATTATTGATGAATTCACTCGTTACACTTGGGTATTTTTTCTCAGGTATAAAAGTGACACTACTGAAGAAATCATAAAGTTCATCAAAAAGTCTGAAGTGTTGAATGGGCAGCTGGTAAAATCTGTAAGAAGTGACAACGGAACAAAATTCAAGAACAATATGTTGGATGACTTTTTCAATGAAAAAGGCATCTCTCAGAACTTCTCTGCCGTCAGAACTCCACAACAGAACGGTGTAGTGGAGAGAAAGAACAGAACGCTATGTGAAGTTGCCCGATCCATGTTGAGTGAATCTCACCTCCCTACCTACTTTTGGGCGGAAGCAATCAACACTGCATGCTTTACCCAAAATAGGTCCATCATTGTGAAAAGACACAATAAGACTCCTTATGAAGTCTTTTATGGTAGAAAACCCAACATTGGTTTTCTTCATGTCTTTGGGTGTGTCTGCTACATTCTTAATTATAGAGAAATTTTGGGAAAATTTGACCCCAAAGCTGACGAAGGAATCTTCTTAGGATATTCTCTCACTTCCAAAGCTTTCAGAGTCTACAACCTCCGAAGGAAGTGTATTGATGAATCCATCCATGTCAAGTTTTATGACCTCAATATATCATCACTCTCTTGTGATGATGAAGAATTGAACAGATGGATATCCTCCTGTGTTGGTGATGGTCCTCTTCCAACATCATCAGACATTCCCTACACTGTTCCCACTTCTCTCTACCAAAACAATGAACCCTCTACATCTCACAACCCCTCCTCTCATCAAGAGGATGATCCTCAGCCTACCCAACCTCAACATACACTCCAAATCATTCCAGTCTCTCCATCTGACATTCCCTCCTCACCTATACAAGCCGATCTTCCATCCATCTCTCCTCAAAATTTCCCTTCCAACTCTCCTCTACAAATCTCTTACCCTCCTCCTATACCTCCAGCCCTAAAATGGACAAAAGATCACCCCATTGATCAAATCATTGGTGATCAACAAGCTGGTGTACAAACTCGAAGAGGTGTTGGTAACATCTGTCTCTATGTGAACTTCCTTTCTCTCATTGAACCAAAGAAAGTTGACGAAGCTCTAGCTGATCCATGTTGGATCACTGCCACGCAAGAAGAACTTTCTCAGTTCGAAAGGAACAAAGTCTGGAGATTGGTTCCTCGTCCTTCCAGAAAAACTATCATAGGAACCAAGTGGGTCTTTCGGAACAAAATGGATGAAGAAGGCACGGTGATCAGAAACAAGGCCTGACTGGTTGCACAAGGATATAGGCAAGAGGAAGGAATTGACTATGATGAAACATTTGCTCCAGTTGCCAGACTTGAAGCCATCAGAATCTTCCTTGCTCATGCTGCCTACAAGAACTTCAGAGTCTTCCAGATGGACGTCAAGAGTGCCTTTCTGAATGGGGAGCTAGCTGAAGAAGTCTATGTGAAACAGCCCCCTGGCTTTGAAGATCCAGTCCATCCTGACTATGTGTACAGGTTAGACAAAGCTCTCTATGGTCTAAAGCAGGCTCCTCGTGCCTGATATGACACTCTTGCTGACTTTCTCCTGAAGAACAAGTATACAAGAGGTAAATTTGACAACACTTTGTTCATCAAGCAAACCTCAGGTAATCTTATCCTTGTTCAAATTTATGTGGATGATATCATTTTTGGTGCCACTGATGAGTCACTGTGTGATGAGTTTGCCTCTCTCATGAAAAGCCAATATGAGATGAGTATGATGGGGGAACTTACCTTTTTCTTAGGACTTCAAGTTAAACAATCTTCAGATGGAATCTTTATAAATCAAAGTAAATACATTCGTGACTTTCTGAAGAAGTTCAATTTTGAAAACTCCTCCCCCATGAAAACTCCCATGGCACCACCTTTGAAACTCCATGCTGATCCGGATGGTGTATCTGTGGATATCACCAGCTACCGAGGCATGATCGGCTCTCTTCTTTATCTTACTGCGAGTAGACCAGACATTATGTTTGCTACTTGCCTGTGTGCGCGTTACCAAGCCAATCCGAAGGAATCTCACTTGGCTGCGGTTAAACGCATTTTTCGCTGATTCATGCTCTAAACTTGATAGAGCCCGTAGATATTTCAGATCTTGAGTCTCTCTACTCCCTGGATGATGAACTATATGAGAGAGCTTTATGCTCCATCGCTTATTCTGACTCGTCAGAAGATGAGTCTAGTTCAGGCTACCCTTCAGAGCATCACGACATTGAAGTCTTCATGGTAAAAGCCCTAGAAGTAGAAAGTAAAATATGATTTACAAAAGAGATTTGACTTGATTCTAGAAAAAAGAAATGTTCTATCTGCAAAATTCAAGAAACTTGAAGAAATAATTCCTAAAGTTGATTTATCTGAACAAGCCAGTCCCGATACTGTTGTTCAGTCTCCTTATTCTTCAAGTTCACCATCTATACTATTTTTTCAAAGATTAGATTCGCCCTTCCAATCTTTTCTATAATTCTCTTGTTGATGATTCAAATAATCAAGTATTTCGAAAAGTCAAAATGGTTTGGAGAAAGAAATCTTCTACAGAAGACAGTGATGGAAACCCGTCTTACAAATCTCCTGTAGTTGATACAAAGTCATTTATTTCCAAGATTGATACACCTACTTATGTCTATTCTGCAGGAGTTAATCAGTCTGAGCCGACAAAAGATCTATTGCACTCATTGTGGAAAGAGTGACTGTCTATCCAAGGTATGTCAATAACTGGTATGATACTTACAGTATTCCCAATGCTTAGTTTAATAGCTTCAAAGCTAAGGCAACTAACCATCAAGGATCCATCAAGGCATGAATACCAAAACCAAAATCTGTCTAATCTGTATTGCAGGAATGTCATGTGTGATTTAATTCAGATCATCCACATCATATGACTACAATCAAGGGTTATGCCATCTTTTTAAGGGGGAGTACCATGTTTTTAAATTTTCATGTCGACTTCTGAATACTTTAGTTCATGACTCGTTCTTAAATGTTTTGACTCGTACTTCAATGTTTACTTGATGTTCTATCTTGGCGGATTAAACGAGTGTTAGGGCTTTTATAATGTTTCTATAGTCAATCTAGAACCGGAAGGACCTACCCAAGAAACACATCCAATTCATAGATATCAGTGAGGAGTCTAGCTTGATAAATGAGTTTGGAGTGAAAAGAATATTGTGAGGATGTGACAGAACTTAAAAGAATATTGGTCCTTACCAAATCGAGTCAGTTATCCGGGTTACCACATAATATATTCATTCTCGTTCTCTGGAGATGAATATTGAAACAGACATGGACCCAATGTCGATAACTCGTGTCACCCCACCTAGCCACTCAAGTATCTCACAAAAGATACTTTTTTCATATATTCACGGAGATTTAGCACATAATCTATCTATTCCTCACTCGAAGGTCTTAAATATTGAAAAAAGGAAGACATCAGCTCCGGTCTCCGAACTTCATATTCATCTCACTTTGTCTATTGATTTCTAACCTGCGTCCCAGGTTGAATCAATCTTTGAGCCTAATTGATATGATTTATATTTCTTTACTGTGCACACAAATCTTTATGATTCCAATCGCATATCTTTGTGATATTGCCGGAACAGTTTGAGAAGTAAATTTTTTTTAATATTCTACTTCGGTGATAACTGGAAGTCCTATCAGACTATCAGAGATACCCCTTGCCAACTCTGAAAATAAGCCACACAATTATTTTAATTGTTGTGATAACAGATACTAATGTGTTTATGTGTTAGTTGATTACCCCATTTTGGATACTTAACCGGTTTTATCTGATCTTTTGCTACTCATCTAGTTAGTCTTTGAACATACATGATGCTCAGGATTCTCCTAATCATCATGAGGGCGAGATTGTTAGGATTGAAAGTCCTAGTGCGTGGAAAGTTCTATAAAGATTTATATATTTTAAATTGTTTTATTTATCGAGTTGTAAAAGAGTTAATAGTTATTGGGCTTAGGTTTGGTTTGTTGTTGGGCCTTGGGCCTTAGTGTTAAGGCCTAGGTATTTATAGTTTATCTTAACCTAGATTTAGGTTAATGGTCAGTTTAGGTTTACACGTATTTCAGTCAATTCTCTTTGTAAACCTTTTGAGCTTTTTCGATCGATACATATGATCATAACTTGTGATTCATTGTGATTGTTCTTCGTTGGTTAATCGTACACTTGTAAACTGGGATTCACAAGCATACTTGCGTCGGGTCCTTATAATGGACGGGGCTCATTTGAAGGGGCCTTACTTGGGCACAATGTTCATAGTCGTTACTATGGACACAAATAACCAAATTGTGCCCATCGCTTTCGGAGTGGGTAGGTCTGTGAGTGGGGAGACGTGGACTTGGTTTTTGTCCATGTTGAAGCAATGTATCGGAGAAATGGAAGAGTTGGTATGTGTAGGGGTGCTCACGGGTTGGGTTGATCGGGTTAAAGGCATTTAAACAACCCAACCCAAAGCTTGCGGTTTAGAAAATCTTAACCGAACCCAAACCAAAGTGCAACCCAACCCAACCCAAACCGTAAGGGTTAGTCGGGTTGGTGGGGTTGATACTTTGGTACATGAAAATATTCTCCTAACTTGTTTTCTCTAATCTACTCATAATTTCTGTTTCATCATCAACCATTTGGTACAACTTATCCATACTTCTTAAATTTAAGTATATCACATTCAATTAATTTTCTCAATTTGCACAGACACATACATATATACATATACATATATACATATATATATATATATAGGGTGCTTTTCATTTGCAAACCAAGCAATTTTAACAAACTATACAAACCACTATATTAGGTATATTTGTGGATATTTATTATGATTGAGATATATCTAGAAGATGATAAACTTCATTTATTATGATCATGATTTTAGATTAGGAAACATAATAAAATCAAATATTTATTAGACTTGATGAATGATTAAAATTAGTTTGTATAGTTTGTTAGAATTGCTATGTATACGTGTGTTCACAGTTATTGAACATATATACAAAAGAGTTATATAGAGATGGACAATAGATTGAAAATAAACGTATATGAAGAAGGTACATGATGGTGTAAATGTCTAATGTACATATTAATAGAGACTCAACAATCATACTAAATCCAAGAAATAAAAGGATATCGGGTTCATCGGGTTGGGTTGAGATCAAATAAAAGTAACCCAACATCAACCAACTACCTATGGTTTGAAGATTTTATAACTCTATTAGACATCTGGTTGAGTTATTTCGTGTTGGGTGGGCTGGGTTGATCAGGTTCGTCGAGTTTTTGAGCACCCCTAGGTATGTGTATCCGACATGGTTGCTTCAATAAACCAAACTATTGCAACAGTGTACCCAAGGGCCCATTATGGGCTTTGTTGTCGCATCTGATGATGAAGGTAAAAACGAGGGACATTAGGGTCAAGTATAAGTATAAATTATTTTGGAAGACATGTAAAGCGTACACGGTGGAGGAATTCAAACTGAGAATGTTAGCTCTACGAGGCGCTTTACCTCTCGGAGCTTCATTTATGGACGAGGTTGGGCCGGAGAAATGGTATAGGTCCCATTTTCCTGGAATGCGTTACAACATAATGACTCAAATAGTGCCGAGTCCGTGAATGCATTGTCCCGTAATGCTCGGAAACTACCTATCGTGGCCTAATGGATTACTTTCGGTCATTTCAACAAAACTGGTATTCAACTCGTAGGACTAAAGGAGGTTATCATAGTCACATATCTCTATTTAAATTTACTTTTTTTGTTGGAATACTAATGTAACAAATTTGTTTTTCTGTAGAAAAAATGATGAATGATCTCACCTCGTGGGCGAAAGCCATAGTTAAAAGGAGACAGATAAAGTTAGAAACCTGGACTATATATGAAATTGGTCGTGGTTGGTATGAAGTTTGCAATTTTCGTAGGAACGCAAAAGTATTTTATAGTAATCATACTTGCTCTTGTATGAAATGGCAGCTCTGCGGTTTACCTTACGGTCATGCAATTGTCATTGCAAAATCTCTACGGTGTACAGATTCCATCCACCTGGTGGTTGGTTGTGTAACACCCCGGATTTCCGTTGTGTAATCTTGTTATTCTTGTGTTAAGCTTTTGCCGATTAGCTCCGTGTTTGGTTGGTGTTGTTTTAGAGTTTTGAGAGTTTTGGGAAGAAACAGTGAATTACGCGAGTTACACCGCGAGTTGAAGTCGCGGCACAACCCGCGTAACCCTCTGTTGGATGTTGGATTTTGAGAACTACGCGAGTTACACCGCGACTAGAGGTCGCGCATTACCCGCGTAACCCACTGGATGGTTTAGGGTTTTTGGACACGGGCGAGTTATGCCGCGGGTTGAAGTCGCGGCATAACCCGCGAAGTTGCATTGACCGTCTTAAAGAGGTTCAGTTTCCCAAACTTCACTTGATCTCACATCTAAATATCTCTTTCTCTTTCTCTTATTCTCTCTCTTTATCATTCGATCTTCGAAGTCTCGTTTGGTTGCTAGCTTTCGGTGTTTCTAGCAAGGGGTCGGTGTTTCAAGCTTCACCTCTTCATCGTGATCGTTATCTGGTTTTCTAGGTTTTATTTCAAAAACCTATCGGTGAGTTCCTACTACCATTTTACAAACTTTATACATGTCAAAACTCTTATTTGTGAAATCTGAAGTATTTCTACGGTATGATTTTATGTTCTAAACATTTTGATATAAATGAAGTTTTTGGTGATTTTCAGGGTTCCCGATCAGTTTTGACTAAAATGACGGGTTCCGCCTTATCAGAAGTAAAATGTTGTTTTACTTGCCCATGTTGGTGGCTTATTGAAAGAATGTATATAAACTGATTTTATGATTATCTTTCTTACTAGTAGTTGGTCTGGAAAATGGCATTTTGAAATATAAATGTGTTGATAGCTATTTATCTAGCTTTGTTGGTCACATGAAATATTGTCACAAGTCCTGACTGTACTAGTGGATCCCTAGGTATCGAGTCGACTTATGGCTGGGAAGGATATGCCCCTTCCGTTGTTATGGCTGGGAAGGATATGCCCCTTTCGTTGTAGTTAGCTACATTTGATCCTCGGGGGCAACTTAGGTACGGTTATGTGAGACCCGATCCTAGCCATGGTTCAGATGTAGTCTAATGAACGAGTATGACATGGTTCCTTGGGGGCCCTCCCTCACATCGTAGTACGGACTGAAGAGTTCGTGGCTATGGTTCCATGTATTTAGCTCATAACTCGGATTTGGTGGTCTACTTTGTGTTACACCACAATCCTTGGTAAAATGGTCCGTTTGTCATCGTTTAACGAGTTTTGGACCGTAGAGGCCCGGTTGTGGCGAATTGTTATCTTTACGAACTAAACCTTTATGAAAAGATTTCTTTATGATACTGATGTTTATATCTTTTGAGCTTTATAAACTGTATATAACAGGTTTCCATTAGCGGTGGGTGCCGGGGTTTTTAGAGAGACGAGTTTTGAGTCTCGAGGTTTTTGGCAATATTTTAGTATTGATATTGGGCATTGTTAAGTCCCATTCTTTTGATGAAATCCTTGTATAGGATTGTATAATCTAATGGACTGATCCCATTTATGGGAAGTTAATGGAATTGCTTTCGTCATATTGTCAGGTTTCCAGGTTTTAATTTACTCTGATTTTTGAGGTTGTTACAAGTTGGTATCAGAGCTCTAGTTTAAGCGAACTAGGCATGAATGTAAGATGTCTAGACTTAGACTGCGTATGCTAAGAATTGATCCGCGAGATTTGGGTAGAGCTCTTAAGATGGGTTAGTCTTAGAGTTGACGGAAAGTACGTTTATCAGGCGTTGTAGTAGTGGTGACAAGAACCGTTATGTGTTGTATGTTCATAATTTCACTTAGCTAATGTTATTATGAGGATACTGTACGTAAGAGTGCTTGAATTACTGTTAATATGACAATTGGTAATGTGGTAGTACGTTTCCTTTGTGTTTATTCAATCTCTCTCTTATCTCTTTCTTTGTTCTGTGAAGTTGTTCAGCATGGTGAATACGCGTGGTAGACCGCGTACTCGTGTTGACGGACTGGAAGCGACAGCCTCCACAGCTGATCAGACGGAAGGAGTTGAGGTTGTCGTGCGTCCGCCCGTTCAACAAATACTAGGTGGGGGGCCAGAGGTCATTCCGCGTGTGGACCTGGCTTCGTCCCACCCAGTAATCAGGGATGCTAGTTCCCCGTCTGAGTTAATGGCCAGCATGATGTTGGCAATGAGGGAAGAGATGGCAAAGCAGCAAGAGTTTCTGCTAAAAGTGATTGAGGACCGTGATGTGAACAATCGTAGAAGTGAGACGGTTGTGGAAAACATAGTAGCAGGTTCTGGAGGCGTTGGTACAGGGGTCAGGGCTGAGGAGAAAAGGATTGTTGGTGCTCCGGGAGATAGGAAAAGTTGTTCCTACAAATCCTTTTTGGGTTGCGGACCGCCAGAGTTCTCTGGTTCTGACGACCCAGTCTTGTGTGTGAAGTGGATCCGAGCGGTCGAGCAAGCTTTTGGCTCTTCCGAATGCGGAGATGATCAGAGGGTGCGGTTTGGTACCCAATTGCTGAGGGACACTGCACTCATCTGGTGGAATATCATCCAATCCACCCTATCTCCGGAAGTACTGGCTCGGTTGTCGTGGGCCGAGTTCAAGAAGAAGCTGTTAGAGGAGTTTTGCAACGAGAGGACCATGGACCGAATTGAGAAAGAATTCCGGTCCTTGGTGAAGGGAGGTCTGACGGTGAGGGAGTACACCCGTCAGTTTATGGAGAAGCTGGGTCTGGTGGGGCATGCTGCCCCAACAGAGAAAGACAAGATGAAAGCTTATCTCAACGGCTTGCCTGCGGACATGCAATCCATGGTCCATAATTTCAAGGCTTCTAACCTCCGAGAGATGGTGGAGGAAGCTCAATTTATGGAAGAGATGTTTGCGAAGGGCAAAACTGAGAAGGCAGTGGTGGTGTCTGAAAAGAGAAAGTGGGAGAGCAGTTCAGTACCTCCCAAGCGGACCCGACCTTTTGTCGGAAACCGCAACTTCAGCAGTTATCAGGAAGCAAAGTGGTGCCCGAAGTGTCGAACCAAGCACCATGGTAACTGTAACTCTACTTCTAAATTCTGCTACAAGTGTGGTAAGAATGATCACACCACCCGCGACTGTTCTGTCGTGGGGATGGTCTGCTTCGAGTGTAAGGCACCGGGGCATGTGAAGAGAGATTGCCCGAAGCTCAAGTCGGGTAGTGCGGCGGCAAGGAAGGAGAACCCTCCGAGGGTTACGGGTCGAGCATTTCAGATGACGGCCGAAGAGGCCAGAGCATCCGCTGACGTGGTATCGGGTACTTTCCTTATAAACTCTGTACCTACTCGTATTTTGTTCGATACGGGTGCTAGTTTCTCTTTCGTATCTGAATTGTTCCGTCAGAAAATTTATATGCCCACTACTAGTCTTGAGGATGCGTTAGTAGTAGAAATAGCTGATGGTAGACGAGTTCTGATCCGTGAAGTCCTGAAGCAGTGTAGTCTTAGTATCGAGGGGAGAGAATTCTCAATCGATCTATTGCCGATGTTAATCGGGCGTTTCGATGTTGTGGTTGGCATGGATTGGTTGTCAAACAATCATGCCGAGATCGTATGTTCCAAGAAGTTGATTCGACTTCCCAACCCCTCTGGTGAAGTCGTGGTCATCTATGGTGAAAAGAGGAAGGGTGAAGTGGCAATAATCACAATGGCAAGAGCACGCAAGTGTTTAGTAAAAGGATGTTCGTCTTTCCTAGCCTATGTGATCGATGCCAAGCTAGAGAAGTCAAAGCTAGAAGATGTGAAGATCGTGCGCGAGTTCCCAGACATCTTTCCGGACGACTTGCCCGGGTTGCCACCCGATCGTCAGGTAGAGTTTCGGATTGATCTTGTGCCTGGCGCTGCACCGATCGCTAAAGCACCTTATCGTTTAGCGCCATCGGAGATGCAAGAGATGGTAGCACAACTCCAAGAGCTATTGGAGAAGGGATTCATAAGACCGAGTTCGTCACCTTGGGCAGCTCCGGTCCTATTTGTCAAGAAGAAGGATGGCACAATGAGAATGTGCATTGACTATCGTGAGTTGAACAAAGCTACAGTGAAGAACATATATCCGCTTCCGAGAATAGACGATTTGTTCGATCAACTTCAAGGAGCGGGTTGTTTCTCCAAAATCGACTTACGATCAGGTTATCACCAAGTGAAGGTAAGAGAAGAAGATGTTCCGAAGACGGATTTCAGAACGCGTTACGGCCATTACGAGTTCCTTGTAATGCCTTTTGGCCTGACGAACGCACCAGCTGTGTTTATGGACTTGATGAATAGAGTATGCCGACCTTTCCTCGACAAGTCGGTTATTGTATTCATTGATGACATACTAGTGTACTCCAAGAGTGAGTCGGAACACGAACAACATCTACGTGAGGTTCTGGAAGTGTTGAGAAGGGAAAGATTGTACGCCAAGTTTTCCAAGTGCGACTTTTGGCTTAAAGAAGTACAATTTGTGGGGCACGTAGTCACTCGAGACGGAGTGAAAGTAGATCCCTCCAAGATTGAAGCTATGATGAATTGGGAGCCTCCTAAGAGTCCGTCCGAGATCCGAAGTTTCTTGGGTCTGGCGGGATACTACAGGAGATTTATCCAAGACTTTTCAAAGATCGCTTCTTCCTTGACAGTTCTGAATCGGAAGAATGTGAAGTTCGAATGGACTGAAACCCAAGAGAAAGCATTCCGGATTCTTCAAAAGAAATTGTGTGAAGTCCCGATCTTGACGTTACCTGAAGGGTCGGAAGATTTCGTGGTGTACAGCGACGCTTCAAAGATGGGATTGGGTTGCGTGTTGATGCAACGAGGCAAGGTAATCGCTTATGCCTCGAGGCAGCTTAAGGTTCACGAGCAGAATTATCCAACTCATGACTTGGAGTTAGCAGCGGTGGTGTTCGCCTTGAAGCTTTGGCGACATTACCTATACGGCACGAAATGTACTCTTTTCACAGATCACAAGAGCCTGAAATATGTCTTTGGTCAGAAAGAGCTGAATATGAGGCAAAGACGGTGGCTCGAGTTGCTGAAAGATTACGACTGTGAATTGCTTTACCATCCAGGTAAGGCGAACGTAGTGGCCGATGCGCTAAGTCGGAAGGACTATAGCGGAAGTATTCGAGCTACCCATTCGAGAATCGAGCTAGTGTCTAGTCTTGTTGAGAAGATCAAGACATCACAGGTGGAAGCACTGTTAGAAGAGAATCTCAAAGAAGAAGTCATGACAAAACAACGTTTACTCTTGACGGAAGATAGCCGTGGAGTGAAACTGTTCAACGGTCGTGTGTGGGTGCCCAAGATAGGGGGTAACCGTGAGTTGTTGCTAGAAGATGCACACAAGTCCAAGTATTCCATACATCCGGGAAGCACAAAGATGTACAGGGACTTGAAGTTGCACTATTGGTGGCCGGTAATGAAGCTTGATGTGGCACGTTACGTTGAGCGTTGTGTGACGTGTTCGCAAGTTAAGGCCGAACATCAGAGACCGTATGGGAGTCTTCAGTCCTTAGAGATTCCCGAGTGGAAATGGGAGCGTATCACCATGGACTTCGTGACGAAGTTGCCTAAAAATCTTCGAGGTCACGATACCATTTGGGTGATAGTTGATAGATTGACGAAGAGCGCTCATTTCTTGGCTATGCGCGAGACTCTACCGATGGATAAGTTAGCGAAGCTTTATATTGATGAGGTAGTCTCGAGGCACGACATACCATTGTCGATCGTGTCGGATCGCGACAGTCGGTTCACTTCGAACTTCTGGGATGGATTTCAGAAAGAGCTTGGTACTCGAGTGAAGTTGAGTACGGCTTACCATCCGCAAACCGACGGGCAGAGCGAACGAACGATCTAAACTTTGGAAGACATGTTGAGGTCTTGTGTCATCGATTTCGGGGGTAGCTGGGACACTCACCTGCCTTTGGTGGAGTTTCCCTACAACAATAGCTACCACTCGAGTATCGGAATGGCACCCTTTGAGGCTTTGTATGGGCGAAAGTGTCAGACTCCCGTGTGCTGGCTTGAAGCGGGAGAAAAGCAGTTTGCCGGACCTGAAATCGTGCAAGAGACTGCCGATAAGGTCAAGTGCATTCGTGAAAGAATGAAAGCGGCTCAAGATCGTCAGAAGAGCTATGCCGATAAGAAAAGGCGACCGATGGAATTCCAAGTGGGCGACCGCGTTATGCTTAAAGTGTCGCCGTGGAAAGGCATTATACGGTTCGGAAAACGTGGGAAGTTGAGTCCCCGTTTCCTTGGACCTTTCAAAGTGCTTAAACGGGTGGGTTTGCAAGCCTACCAGTTGGAACTGCCACCGGAGTTGAGTAGAATACACAACACGTTTCATGTTTGCTACCTCCGGAAATGGTTGGCGGTGGAAGACAGTGTCATTCCCCTTTCAGAGTTAAGGGTAGACGAAGGTAACCGTTGTGTGGAAGAACCCGATGCCATCTTAGAGAGAAAGTCTAAGAAGTTGCGTCATAAAGAAGTCACCTTGGTCAAGGTGCAGTGGAAGCATCACCGGGGAGCGAATGTGACGTGGGAAGCCGAGGAGGATATGAAGCGAAGATATCCTCATCTTTTCGAATAGTTTGGATTTCGGGGACGAAATCATTCCCAAGTTGGGGAGGATTGTAACACCCCGGATTTCCGTTGTGTAATCTTGTTATTCTTGTGTTAAGCTTTTGCCGATTAGCTCCGTGTTTGGTTGGTGTTGTTTTAGAGTTTTGAGAGTTTTGGGAAGAAACAGTGAATTACGCGAGTTACACCGCGAGTTGAAGTCGCGGCACAACCCGCGTAACCCTCTGTTGGATGTTGGATTTTGAGAACTACGCGAGTAACCCACTGGTTGGTTTAGGGTTTTTGGACACGGGCGAGTTATGCCGCGGGTTGAAGTCGCGGCATAACCCGCGAAGTTGCATTGACCGTCTTAAAGAGGTTCAGTTTCCCAAACTTCACTTGATCTCAAATCTAAATATCTCTTTCTCTCTCTCTTATTCTCTCTCTTTATCATTCGATCTTCGAAGTCTCGTTTGGTTGCTAGCTTTCGGTGTTTCTAGCAAGGGGTCGGTGTTTCAAGCTTCACCTCTTCATCGTGATCGTTATCTGGTTTTCTAGGTTTTATTTCAAAAACCTATCGGTGAGTTCCTACTACCATTTTACAAACTTTATACATGTCAAAACTCTTATTTGTGAAATCTGAAGTATTTCTACGGTATGATTTTATGTTCTAAACATTTTGATATAAATGAAGTTTTTGGTGATTTTCAGGGTTCCCGATCAGTTTTGACTAAAATGACGGGTTCCGCCTTATCAGAAGTAAAATGTTGTTTTACTTGCCCATGTTGGTGGCTTATTGAAAGAATGTATATAAACTGATTTTATGATTATCTTTCTTACTAGTAGTTGGTCTGGAAAATGGCATTTTGAAATATAAATGTGTTGATAGCTATTTATCTAGCTTTGTTGGTCACATGAAATATTGTCACAAGTCCTGACTGTACTAGTGGATCCCTAGGTATCGAGTCGACTTATGGCTGGGAAGGATATGCCCCTTCCGTTGTTATGGCTGGGAAGGATATGCCCCTTTCGTTGTAGTTAGCTACATTTGATCCTCGGGGGCAACTTAGGTACGGTTATGTGAGACCCGATCCTAGCCATGGTTCAGATGTAGTCTAATGAACGAGTATGACATGGTTCCTTGGGGGCCCTCCCTCACATCGTAGTACGGACTGAAGAGTTCGTGGCCATGGTTCCATGTATTTAGCTCATAACTCGGATTTGGTGGTCTACTTTGTGTTACACCACAATCCTTGGTAAAATGGTCCGTTTGTCATCGTTTAACGAGTTTTGGACCGAAGAGGCCCGGTTGTGGCGAATTGTTATCTTTACGAACTAAACCTTTATGAAAAGATTTCTTTATGATACTGATGTTTATATCTTTTGAGCTTTATAAACTGTATGTTCTCACCAGGCTTTATAGTCTGACACTTTTTCTCAAATGATGTGTATAACAGGTTTCCATTAGCGGTGGGTGCCGGGGTTTTTGGAGAGACGAGTTTTGAGTCTCGAGGTTTTTGGCAATATTTTAGTATTGATATTGGGCATTGTTAAGTCCCATTCTTTTGATGAAATCCTTGTATAGGATTGTATAATCTAATGGACTGATCCCATTTATGGGAAGTTAATGGAATTGCTTTCGTCATATTGTCAGGTTTCCAGGTTTTAATTTACTCTGATTTTTGAGGTTGTTACAGGTTGTAACACCCTCAAATTTGGAAAAAACAACTAATTTAAAATTTTCAATAATTCCTCAAAGAAGAATAAAATCTCCTACAACAAGCTTATGATTCTAGATTTAACCGTCAACAAAATAAATAAAGTCTTACAATAGGGGTAATTGAAAGTCGGGAGTTACTAAACCCAAATATAAATTGCTATTCCCAAGATAATTGCGGGAAGACTTCACCAAGCTATTCACCCTCGTGCATATAATTAGTACTCATCTCTTCACAGGGTCGCTAGTACCACTCTACAACCGGGACCTGATGCACATGCCGACAAATAAAATGGTTAGGCTAACGCCTAGTGAGTTCAAGAGTTTTCAACATGAATAAATATATTTTTAAAAGGAAAGAATACAACCTAAATCATGATCTTTCAAAACAGATTTATTAAGTATGAAAATGACCCGTTTTCCATTAACACACATTTTTAAAGATGGACGGCCAATTCAAAACATTCTTTCATGAAGTGATGCAAACCAAAACTCACTCAAAACGTGAAAACGTATCAAACTTCCAAATAATGTAAACGGTAATAAAACTCTATTATGCAAGACATCCAAACACGGATGAGTCATAAAACGCAACCCATAAATCATGGGAAACTAATTCATATAAATATAATATGCCACCGAAAAACATGGAACTAAAACCCAATACTCACGCGACCATAAAATGGAATGAAATCCAAACATCAAAATACTGTTGGCCGACAACTGGGGAGACCCGTATCCATTGAGAGTGGAGGAACACAAAAGTATGCCACTCATACAACGTTAATTGTATGACACTTCACGACATAAGAGACCAAGTGTCCCGACGACTCCTTTCAAGCTACACCTAAAGAGACAACTGACCTTGGTGAATATTACTATGAATACTATGCCGAAGGCCAGACACACTTAGGGTGCGTTTGGTACGCAGACAGGACAGGACAGGACAGGACAGGACAGGACAGGACAGAACAGAACAGCTATCCAGCGTTTGGCAAGACATGATAGAACTGGACAGAACAGGACTAGACCGGTTAGATGACGAATTTACCTTTGATGAAAAATCATAGATTACATCACTAATACATAGTGCAATGGATTATCAAAAACATAAAACTAATTTATCACGATTGGATTTTGGATATGGAAATCAAAACCCAAATTTTAAGTTTCGGATTTTATGTTGTTTTGGGTTTGAGTTGGTCGGGTTTCGGATTGATGTCAGTCGGGTTCGGGTATTATATAATGCAAAAGTTATATATAAATTCAATCATTTTTTTAGTATGAATACAGTCGATTGAAAGATTGATGAAATTGATAGCAACTTTAAAATTTAGAAAATATTTCAACAAACTATAATTTATGATTTTCAAAAAATAATTATATATATATATATATAGTATTTAAAATATAGATTTATGTTATTTCGGGTTTTCGAAGGGGTTGGGTGGCCAACGATCAAACCCAATCCAAACCCGGATATCCTTCCAAATGTCGGGTTTCTGATTATCGGATTTCGGGGTATTCGGGTTTTGCAAAAACACCTTATTTTCGGTTCGGATGCGGATTCGGATTTTCGACTATTCGGGTTTTGCACACCCCTAGCTTGGAGACATGGATGATGAGAAGACATGTTTTATGTTTTTAACAAAGTTTATAATTAGTCAAAGTATTGCTGTTCTACTTAGTTCCAGGGGGTTGGAGTGGGACAAGTGTGTCCCATGTTTGTTCCATTTAGTTCTAGCCTGTCCCACATATGGTCACGCCAAACATGGGACAAGCCTGTTCTGTTCTGTCCTGTTCCACTCTGTTATGCATACCAAACGCACCCTTAAGGACTACCTCCAAGACATTACCTTCAAGCGGCGGAGGCCACAAATGCCCTTCAACAAAATAGAACAACCAGACTCAACCCTCCTAGTGTACACTTAAAAGGTTTAGGTCATAAAACATTGGTCCCGGAGTCCAACCCCACAATACCCAATTGACCATGAAATAAAGACTGACTTACGTGCCTATGGATCCAATGCAACAGAGTCAAAAATTACATGTCTACACAAGAATGACCAACACACTCGAGCATGTAATTATAAATAATATATCACAAGATGCATTCAGAAGCAAATCACAAATGGGGCTCTACATTGAGCCATTAAAACCGAACAACTGTCCTCAAGACTCTTTTAAATCAAGATCGAGCTAAAATGCTCAAAATCCATTTGACCAACAAATAACACTCCCCAAATAATAAAACTTATTTAAACGACATTTACACCGACACATACCTCAAAGATGTGATTAACCCAGAATTCATCTCGAATTGGGACAAACGATTTTCCAAATAGGCTCATACCCTTACGTTTCCAAAATGTCTCAAAACACAGAGACAAACATTTCCAAAAGGTTTATGAAATTAAATAAACAAAAAACGCATAAATCATAAAATAGACTTCATTTGTACAAAATCACCAAAATGTATAAATCATGCTATTTACTTATCAAGATATCCAAATCCCAAATATGAGCATTTTATGAGATCAAATAACTCAAATTTACCAAATATGAAAACTTATTAAAATACTCGACACATTGACAATTACCAAGTAAATATATATTTTTACTTTAAAATACACATTTTGGCATTTACATAGTTTTCACAAAGCAACCTGAACTTACCTTGCTAGATTTAGGCTAAATCTAGATTTTCCTCAACTTGAGCTCCTTTGAAGAGACTTGAATTCTCAAGCCAAAACCTTCAAAAACCTTGATCCACAAGTTTCCAACCATAAATATTCATATCTAATCATTTAGAATCGTTCCCCAAATATTTTACATGAAGATCTCAATTTATACCAAACCCTAATTTCCATAAATGAAGGGAAGAGAGGATTACCTTAACCAATCTTGAATCCACCAACAATATACTTCTAGGGTCACTAAAATGACCTCACACTTTAATTCTTCAAAAGAAATAAAGAGGGTTTAACGCAAAAATCTTAAAGATCCTTGAAATGGAAGTGAGAGTGATGAATCCTTAGTGTAGTTCCCAAATCTTAACATTGAAGAGGTCTAAACTTGAAAGAGTAAGGGAGATGGAGCCTTGGATGTAACCCAAACCGACATTTGTGAAGGTTGGAGAGTTGAGAGAGTTTAGGGTAAAAAGGATGAGAAATTATGAAGAATATCACCTAAAAATCGGACTTAAAAGCCTCTTGGAACCCGCCGGCGAGAGTGCCACGAGATAGTGACAGTGTCACTATCGCCAGTCACAATCGTCGAGCTTGTACCGCGAGTACTCCCCTTTCAGTGACTGCACCGCAATAGTGACCACAGTTACAGTCGCGGACATACTTGCATAAAACGTACCGAGCGGTCTTTTAGGCTCGTGACTATGCCTGGCGATTGTGCCCCTTGGCACTATCGCCGGGCACTGTCACATGATGCTTCTCGGTTCGACATTCGACCCTTTTTTGCTTCTGAAAGTTCTCGATACGCTGAGCGTTTCACATAAAGCATTGACCAATTCTTAACTACTAACCAAGTCTTTTCAAGGGTCATGGGAATGTTCTGTTCATCTTAGTAAAGTTCCAGGTGTTACAATCCTCCCGACCTCAGATTGATTTCGTCCTCGAAATCTACTTCTCACACAAGGAATTTCATTACCACTCTCAGCACTTATTGGGTTCCCTCGGTCCCTAAAAGGTAACAACTAATCATAGACCTCAAAGATGTCATTCTCTCAAAACGATCGCCTCCCTTTCTAAGGGGTTGCCTCTAACCCATTTCATCCTTGAGCTAAAAGTCGTTAATCTCCTGATGAACTGCCATACAAATTTTCGTGAAGATCCTCACATCCAATATCCGCCTTGACATGTTACACTCATACTAGAGAACATCGAACCTCACTGGAGCAATTTCCAACCATACGATCTCAGTTGTCTCCCAACCTTAGGTGACACATACTACCTCAAGGTTAGCTTGTGACCTCAGCTTCTCATTGAATAACTTGTTCCCGCTCAATACGATTCTGAATCCGTATTCCAATGACCAACACCAATCCAAATAATTCCCAAAATCCCTTAATATGTCACCCTTGATATTGGTAGAGTCTGGCTTCCAAGGACGTGCCAAATACACTTTCCAGGGAGTTGGTTTAATCAACTTAGATATTGCGCAACCCCAAGCTATACTCAAACACCAAACATTCAATCGATAAAATCTTTACCATGACAAGAAAACCTTAACCACCGATACTTAATTACCCACATTTAATCTTCTTAAAGTCCTACCACTATAAGGCAAACACTTCATATGATCTAACAGGAGTACTTCCAAACATTCCAAGATCATTGACCTCAAAATAACAAGTCGACGCCTAAAATCAAATGGCCACATCGAAAACATGGGTACGCCACTAAACATTTCATTCTTGGTTGCACTGAGTCGATTCCTAATAAAGACTTAAAGTTGACACCTGATATGGAAATAAAACCCCAAATCTTACAGCGTTAACGATCGAACCACAACATCTCATTTATTCACAAAGACCCCCCAAAAAAATGGTACACCACCAGCACATAACATGTTGTCCAACATCAGCCCATCAATTCGAAACCAACCAGATGCAAGCAACCACACAAGGATCTAACCCAAAGATTTACCGAAAGGGAGAGATCACTACACACACAACTAAGATAATCACATAAATCTACTACCTTGATTATTCATATATGAACAGACTAATGAGGTTGAATTCCCCAAAATTTGAATTCGTCCAAAATTTAGATCATTCGCCATTTCAATTCCCAAGGACTTCGCTAGTCCCTACTTACAACTCCTTTAACAATAGGGGTTTAAATCTATAGCTCTAATGAGTCCAAGGTTTTTCAACTATATGACTCAACAAATATGCCAATTGAAAATTTATAAGATTTTTCAACACGTAATCTTTATAACAATTAGTCGCACCTGTAAAAACTTATTACTGCTTTCTCAATATTTGTGCAAAGTGGTCACAAATGCCACAATATAAAACCATTTCAAAAAGCATTTGATCATTACTCACGCTAATAATGACAATAACAAAAGAGCGCAACAACTTTTCAAATTGACCTCTATGGTCCTAACATGCATTAATTTATGTCGTGTACGTAAAATAGTTTTCTGTACTAAACAACGCGCAAAAAATGTTTGCACAAATTCCCAAAGAGGAACTTCACAACTTCAAGCTCCAAAATTTTCTCTTTTAACCATAAAATAACGTGGAACAAAAATTTCCAACAAGACCCACATACATCATTTTATTTCTCAAACTTAGTAAAACGATCGGTGCATGCGGTTTGGTTAAACGTAAAATAATTTAAATCGATTTCAAACTTTAGGCCGCACGAATAAAATGACTAAGTCGTGCATACCAACAATTCAATATAATGCATTACGTGAAACAATAACGGTAAAATCAACAATCGAAGAATGCTCAAAGCAGCAGTTCAATACGAACCATCATAGGTCCTTTGTATGCTTACTCACACCAAAAGTATAAATCATTTCAAATACTAAGTAGTGTACAATGAAATATACTTGTATAAAACTCAAAAGTGCAATTATGCGATAACAAGACTCTCAAGACGTCCCTTACGGTTCTGAAAAGATATGGACAAAGCTCACATGAGACAAGACGCTCAATAAAACTCATAAATTTACATACACCATAATTGAAGCCTACGCATTTCAAAGTTCATTCATGCGTCGCATAACATCGTTAAAATAATACTCAATAAAACTCGTACGGAATAAACTCCTAATAAAACTCAAACAGTAAAACATGGAAATAATTCTTCCCTTTAAAACCTTAACATATGTGGAGGAGATCCAATGACAAGGTTATAAATCGCAGTTACTTACCCGGGACCCTAAACAATGTTAAAGTGTGGATACTACAGTATCCGAAAATAACGTTCGACAAGAAACAGGGATAAAGAAAATCTAAATAATGTTTGCAACCATGTGCAATAAAACAATTTTATGCATGTTTAAACTCATGGTTTAAAATCTCATGTGTGTTAAACATCTTTCCAAGAGTTCAAAATATGATCCGCATGATAATTTGGGAAAGTATGAAATACTTTATGTGAGTTATTTTAAAAGCAAGTTTCGTGCATGAATTTTGGTCGAGACCCAAAATCTTAAGACCAAGCTCACCAAGTTCAACAATCTCACTACCTACATCCGGATGCTTACATCTTATAGTAACGATAGGCAACTAAATTGGTTAACCTTACAATTTCTTTTTGAAATAAATTCGATTCAATAGGCCTATGGTTCTACTTCAACCAATTGCCCCGACCCAAAATGGTCAACTTAATGTATTCATCATTCTTAAAGTCACTCCAAGTGACAATGCCATAAACATCAACTTCTTCTAGCTACTACTCCTCAGAAACTCATCCATTACCCAATCGGTCATCACATGAAGGCGATTCAAGCACACACATGTAACATGTAAGTTCATCATGACACTGGTCAGGTGTAATTATGAACGTGTCGTACATGATCATCCTTGCAACCCTCGTAGTGATTCCTGATTCTAGTGTCTCTATTAGCCTCAAAATATCCTATCTCAAACTGCCTAATCATACACTCTCACTTTCATTTACTTAGAAAAACACTAGTTTGAGTCTATGCACCCTAAATCAATACCTAAATCTCTCAAACTTATGCTCTGATACCAACTTGTAACACCCTCAAATTTGGAAATAGCAACTAATTTAAAATTTTCAATAATTCCTCAAAGAAGAATAAAATATCTTACGACAAGCTTATAATTCTAGATATAACCGTCAACAAAATAAATAAAGTCTTACAATAGGGTAATTGAAAGTCCGGGTGTTAATAAACCCAAGTATAAGTTGATATTCCCAAGATAATTGCGAAAGACTTCACCAAGCTATTCACCCTCGTGCATATAACTAGTACTCATCTCTTCATAGGGTCGCTAGTACCATACCCCAACCGGAATCTCATGCACATGCCGACAAATAAAAAGGTTAGGCCAACGCCAAGTGAGTTCAAGAGTTTTCAACATGAATAAATATATCTTTAAAAGGAAAGAATGCAACTAAATCACGATCTTTCAAAATGATTTACTTTAAGTATGAAAACGACCCGTTTTCCATTAACACACATTTTCAAAGATGAACGCCCCAATTCAAAACATTCTTTCATGAAGTGATGCAAACCAAAACTCACTCAAAACATGAAAACGTATCAAACTTCCAAATAATGTAACCAGTAATAAAACTCTGTTATGCAAGACATCCAAACAGGAATGAGTCATAAAATGCAACCCATAAATCATGGGAAACTAATTCATATAAATATAATATGCCACCGAAAAACATGAAACTAAAACCAAATACTCACGCGACCATAAAATGGAATGAAATCCAAACATCAAAGCGTGGACCTTACAATATCCAAAATACTGTTGGCCGACAACGGGGGAGACACGTATCCATTGAGAGTGGAGGAACACAAAAATATGCCACTCATAAAACGTTAATTGTATGACACTTCACGACATAAGAGCCCAAGTGTCCCTACGACTCCTTTCAATCTACACCAAAAGAGACAACTGACCTTGGTGAATATTACCATAAATACCACCCCAAAGGCCCGACATACTTAAGGACTACCTCCAAGGCATTACCTTCAAGTTGCGAAGGCCCCAAACGCCCTTCAACACGATAGCACAACCGGACTTAGCCCTCCTAGTGTACACTTGAAAGGTTTAGGTCATAAAACATGGGTCCCGGAGTCCAACCCCGCAATACCTAATTGACCATCAAATAAAGACTGACTTACGTGCCTATGGATCCAATGCAACACAATCTAAAATTAAATGACTACACAAGAATGACAAACGCACTCGAGCATGTAATTATCAATAATATATCATAAGATGCATTCAGATGCAAATCACAAATGAGGCTCTACATTGAGCCATTAAAACCGGACAAATGTCTTCAAGACTCTTTTAAGTCAAGACCGAGCTAAAATGCTCAAAATCATTTGGCCAACAAACACATAAATCATAAAATGGACTTTATTTGTACAAAATCACCAAAATGTATAAATCATGATATTTACTTATCAAAATATCAAAATCCCAAATATGAGCATTTTATGAGATCAAATTAACCCAATTTTACCAAATATGAAAACTTATTAAAATACTCGACACATTGACAATTACCAAGTAAAACATATTTTTACTTCAAAATACACATTTTGGCATGTACATAGTTTCTACAAAGCAATTTGAACTCACATTGCTAGATTTAGGCTAAATCTATATTTTCCCTAACTTGAGCTCCTTTGAAGAGACTTGAATCCTCAAGCCAAAACTGCCAAAAACCTAGATCCACAAGTTTCCAACTATAAATATTCATATCTAATCATTTAGAATCGTTCCCTAAACATTTTACTTGAAGCTATCAATTTATACCAAACCCTAATTTCCATAAATGAAGAGAAGAGAGGATTACCTTTACCAAACTTGAATCCACCGACAATATTTCTAGGGTCACTAAAATGACCTCACACTTTAATTCTTCAAAAGAAATGAAGAGGGTTTGGTGAAACCCTAAAAGCTTAAAGATCATTGAAATGGAAGTGAGGGTGAAAAATCCTTAGTGTAGTTCCCAAATCTTAACTTTGAAGAGGTCTAAACTTGAAAGAGTAGGGGAGATGGAGCCTTGGATGCAACCCAAACCGACATTTGTGAGGGTTTGAGAGTTGAGAGAGTTTAGGGTAAAAAGGATGAGAAGTTATGAAGAAGATCACCCAAAAATCGGATTTAAAAGCCTCTTGGAGCCCGCGAGCGAGAGTGCCACGCGATAGTGATAGTGTCACTATGGCCAGTCACAATCATCGAGCTTGTACCGCGGGTACTCCCCTTTCAGCAACTATACCCCGCGATAGTGACCACTGTCACAGTCGCGGGCATACTCGCACAAAACATACCGAGTGGCCCTTCAGGCCCGCGACTATGCTTGGCACTGTCGCCCCATGCTTCTCGGCCCGACATTTGACCCTTTTTTGCTTCTGAAAGTTCTCGATCTGCTGAGCGTTTCACGTAAAGCATTAACCCATTCTTAACTACTAACCAAGTCTTTTCAGGGGTCATGGGAATGTTCTGTTCATCTTTGTAAAATTCTGGGTGTTACAATCCTCCTAACCTTTGATTAAAACGCTTTAATGATTGATATTATTCCCTACGGTCCTTAACCTTTTTACGGTTCTCATTTGATTATTGTCTTGTAGACGTATGCATATATATATATATATATATATATATATATATATATATATATATATATAATCATGGCAATTGAGTTTAAAAGAAAAAAGGGGGTAAAAGATAATGGGAATAAATAAATAAATAAAAGTACATAACATGGAATAAAGTATACCATTCAAGAAAATGGAGGGATTAAAAGTAACAAACTTTCAAAGTTAAATGACGTGCTACGTTAAAAAATAAAAAATATGAGATTTAAGTATGGCTATGGTATAGCTTTTGTTCATGTAGCAGTAAGGTTAGAGGTATTGCCTTTTTTTCTTTTCATAAATTTTCTTCCAAAATGGAAGTATAAATAACCTCCTTGACTTCTAAATAACTTACCCAAAAACCATTTCTTCAAAAGATCAAAATTTGGAGGAGAAATATGAGTTTAAGCAAGAAGACACAAGTTCTTGTTTTTCATCACTTTGAGGTACAATACTAAAACATATCTTTAATATTTTTACATGGTTGGATTCATTTGTAATAGAGCTATCGAACTCCATCAGTATTTTCTCAGATTGTTTGGTTTCTTGTAAGGTCCAAATAGGTGTTCAAGTTGTTGGGTTTTTATTTAAAAACACTTGAAGTTTACATGAGATAATAAAACTCAATTCTAGATGAAATTTATTGTTCTTTTTTTTTTATAAGGGTATCCTGGACCTTTGGCCCAGACTTGTTCTTTATGTCAAAATATTGGGAAAGATATGACCTATGAATTTATGCAAAAAGAATGAAGAAAAAGAGTAAAAAACAAGTTAGTTTGAGGTTTAAAGTTGAACAAATTAAAGAGAAAACGCAACCATGGCTGCTGGGTAGACCCGACAAAAACTGACACAACACACTAACCCGACATGAATTCGACACGAAATAAACGGGTTTGGATAATACATTTCAACCTGTTTAAGTAAACGGATTGACACGACATGACATAAAAATTAAACGGGTAATGTCAGGGTTAAAAATTTCAGCTCGAAAATGACCCGAATAACCCGTTTATATATATATATATATATATATATATATAGGGGCAGGTTCAAACGAGAATCTAAACATTTTGCGAGAAGGCGAGAAGTGTTTAATCATATATGATACACAAGCTTAATCATGTATGATTAAACACATGTTATATTGACTATAGATAGACGTTTAATCATATATGATTAAGCACACCCACAGGCCGTGTAATCATATATGATATCACACTTCTCGCCTTCTCGCAAAATGTTTAACTTCTCGC